>OX419613.1:19349113-20600289 GCA_948473465.1 Lithophane ornitopus | reverse complement strand
TTCCTCAATACGTGGAATTTTTTCCTTTTTTTAAATTAGCGTACACTTTATGGCCGAAAATGTAACATCTCCTTTTGCTTTATAATTTAGATTTAGATTGTTCACAACATTGTAACTGCTAACACTAAATCTTTGCTCTGCGATTTTATAATCTCAGAATGGTTTAATCACCAATTTAGACTTGTTTTTTTAACTATTTTTTTTTTTATATTGTTCGTTTTTACAAATATACATGTGGTTTGTTTACCATGTGGTTTACGTTTACCATGTTGTATTTTTTACCTTTAGGCAACAATATGGGTTTAAATATGAAATTGCCGTTTAAACGTACTGGCCACTTTGAATTAAAATTAAACTTGCATCATGGGGTGAGATTCCAGAGTGAAACTTTTTTCACAAGATTACTTTCAATTGTTTTTGCATTCAGCTTTTAACAGTAAAGATAAACAGTACGACACAACTTAAATGTAGCATAAATGTGAAAATTTGCATTCATTAATTTAAATTTTACTGATGTATTTGGTTATATATCTTTACAAGTTATTGCGTTTGCGTAAAGATCATTTTCACCTAAAGCTTCATATAAAGATTGGTGATTTTGAAGGCGCATTCAGGTCGGATTGTTATCGGTTTTACGAATTTTGCCGATGCTACATGTGAGTTGTGTCATACTGTACCTAAATGGAAAATTTGAGTAATTTGTAATTTGAATGATTTGACTGACCTGCAGAGAGAACCGCGTGTTGAAGCTTGCCTACGTTGTTGAACCTGTAGGTAATTCAAAAGTCACAAGTAGTTTCAAACGATTCTCCGAACTTTTAAGTTGATGTCAATAACGTATCTGATTTTACTTTTCGATAACAAATAAGTACATACTAAATCGCTAAATTATTGTATTAAATTTTAATTATGATTTGTTCATTATTAACTATGTTAGAGATAATTAAAAAATGTTAGATGTAATATAAAAGACAATTAAACATCTTGCCTTCCAACATCTGTGTTTTCGGGCAAACAAAATTAAAGGTTTTCGAATAATAGAATGATTTTTTATGTCTTGTATAAATGACAATTTTAAATATTTCTACTACTTATTAAAAAGAAATACATAAACATAATTATTCAAAATAATTTTAATAAAAACAGGGATAGACCGTTGTCGATAATAGGGTCGAAGCTGCCGTTGGTTAAGGATCCACAAGAATTAAAAAAAAAAAAATAAGTTAGGTGTAGCTACTTAAATTTATAAGTTTATAAGTTTAAAAAAGTTATTAGTTAGGAACTAATTAAATACACTTGGTAATTTTTAAGTTTTTCAAAAAACTAAAACTAAAGGGACTAACTAAATAAATATAAAAACAAATGGACCTTTAGGCGTCGAAGTATTCGTCCGCATCGCTGTCATCCGGAAACGTGCCCAGAAGACTAGCAGCATTGCCATGTTGAATGGCAATGCTAATTCTTTGGCCAAAGAACAAGCCAGCCCATTTTAGTTTTTTATGTAAATAGTTAGTAGTGTTCTGTAAATATTGTGTATAAATAAATCTTATTTTATTAGTTGTTCAATACTTACGATTTAAGCCGCAAAGAACTTCAGTTAGCAATAAACTTTTTAGAGAAAATTCGAGTGCGCGCGTGCCAAACACATCTGCACGTATGGGCTATCGGGAGCTTTCTGTGTGGGATCACAGCAAAATCTGGCCTTGTGATCTCGCTCGCCGCCCCCCGGCCCGCTAGACAAAATAGATATCAGAAGGCCCGGTTCCCGTGACTTTGATTTAATTACCTACGTTCAAACATCTGTTTTGCCCTCAACGATGTATGCTCACTGTTGTATGGTCCATGCAGATTGCTTGCTCACGTGCCCTAAATTTAATATAACTAATCAAATAAAATATCTGGGAATTATAATAGATAAAACCCTATCTTTTAAACAGCACATAGAAGCTTTAAATAATAGAATGCGTAAGCTAATATTCGTTTCCAAAAGGTACGTTATATTGCAGACCAAAATTAATTAGGCGAGTTTACTTTGCTCTCTGTCAGTCAATTTTGACTTACTGCATTACCTCTTGGGGTGGAGCAGGTAAAAGTTTGCTACTACCTATCGAGAGAGCCCAACGAGCAATACTCAAGGTGTCTACTTGCCGCCCTTTCCTTTTTCCCACTAACCCTCTATGAATCCTGTCAAGTACTAACAGCTCGACAGTTATTCATAATGAGCATTGTATTAAAACAACACGCAGCCACTACAGCCCTATAGCACTGAATTAACTAAAAAGAGACGGAAAGACATAGTTTGCCCTACAAAAAGTACATGTGATTATTTTAGAAATACTATGCCTTGCCTCGCCTGAAACACAGGATGACTTAGTTCAGGCACATAAAACTGTTGGATTTTTCGTATTTAGTGTTTACCTTTTTACCAGAATAAACTTTTATTATTTTGTATATGTTTATATATCTCGGGACCATGGGGTCCCGGTCTTTTGGAAGGCGTAAGAGGGGCCTAAGCCAACTCGCAGAGGCCCCTGAGACAATTTCAAAAGGAATGAGGCACCAACCGACGATTATCCCTGTATGCAATATGCAAGTGCAGCCAAGGACAACCCCCGGTTGGTGTAGGACTATTGCAGAACATGGAAACAAAACATATTGGGTTATGGGTTTGGGTGGCTATAGTGGACTGGATACCTAGAACTATGGAAGGACTATGGCCCCTGCCTGATCAATGTTATGGTATACACGGATAAAATGGCCGGGGCTGACTTGCACACTCAATAATGGGCCCCCGAAAACAGTCGCTAGCACATAGTGACGTAGTGACAAGGGCAACACTTCCTGAGGTGCTTGAGGAGTGGAGAGGTATTCCACGGCTTTCAGAATAATCCGAGAGCCCGGAAGATGGTCATGATCCCTACGAGCACTTACTGAAATACTTCCTTCCTCCGAGCACGTTTGCTCTTGCAAATCTCCACTCAAGCCTACCAATCAAGGCAAGAATGAGGTGGGAGCTCTGTTCCTCGTCATTGTTTACTCCAGCCGGCCAATAAAGGTAGCCAGAGGTGAGGAACAAGACATCTCCCGGGAGATAGGGTCGCAACTGCCCAACAGCTAGCCACATGCTGCCCTGCGGGTTTTTGTATTTCTCTTGGTCTGGCTCCTCACTCTAGACCCGTTCCGGCAAAGTAAACTCTGCCGGCTCAAACCCAGAGTTCGGAGCGCGCAAGCCCCACCACGACGTCAACGTAGAGATACGATTATTATTATTATTAAACCTAGTATTAGAGCTGAGATCAATCAATCTACCTACCCTTTTACAAACTATGTTGGGGTCGGTTTCCAGTCTAACCGGATGCAGCTGAATACCAGTATTTTACATGGAGCGACTGCCTATCTGACCTCCACAACCCAGTAACTTGGTAATACGATACCCCTTGGTTAGATTGGTTGTCAGACTTTCGGGCTTCTGACGACTCGTAACGACTGTCAAAGATCCACAAATGACAGCCGGGACCAACGGCTTAACGTGCTTTCCGAGGCACGGAGGAGTCTCGATATGTGAAAATGATCACCCATCCACGGACCAACCCCGGCAAGCGTAGCTTAACCTGATGGATCGACCCGAGCGGCTGTTATAACTTAGCCACGAGCTCCTAGTATTAGGACTGAGACCCTGAGAGACACAAAATTTCGTGAAAATGCATTGTAAGTTAACTGTGGGCACAGCGGTCATTATTACTTACCAAACTCAGACCGTTTTTTATTTGGTCTGAGTTACCAAGATATAAAAATATTTTACGTGTTAAAGTTTACCTTGTATGGTCTTTTTAACCAGCTGCTAATTTTACAGCCTTAGTTTCAATACTAACTGACAGCACCGTACTACCAATCACATGACTATAAAATTCAGTGCTAGAGTGCGTTTCATAAATAGTTCCTATTCCGTAATGTTGGCACCATTGTCTGTCTGTCCGTCTGTCCGCGGCTTGGCTCAGAGACTCTTAGTGATAGAAAGCTGCAATTTTGTATGGGTATATATATATTACGCGGACAAAGTGGTAAAATAAAATCGTAAAAATTTTTTTTAGGGTACCTCCCCTACACGTAAAGTGAGGATGTTTTTTTTTCGTCAATACCATGGTGCGGGGTATCGTTGGAGAGATCGTAAAAATAATGTGAGTATGTGAAAACCATTTTTGGATTCAGGGATCCGTTTGCAAAATATTAAGTTATAAAGAGCTCATTTTTGTTAGAGTCAAGTGTGCGGTCCTGCCAGCGAAATGGTTAGTTTTGGGTATGTGAAAAAATTCACTGCATTAGTATATACAACGAAATTAAAAGGAAAACTATCACAGCTAAGTAGGCTCTACAAGTTACCGAGTAATAATCGACCAATTTAAATTTGCAGTTGCTAAAACATGTTCTCCCAACTACAATGTTAAGTTTGTTGGATAAATTCATCGTTACTACGGAACCCTTCATTGTGCGTTCGACATGCACTTGGCCGGTTTTTAGCCAATATTTCGGCAAAGGAACTATTTGAAGAAACGCACTCTACCAATCACGTCACGGGTTAAAATGGCGTCTTTGAAAAGTTGAATTGTCTAATACTAATTATTTTATAGAGGTGAAATTTGTGAGTTTGTATGTATCCGATTCCGTAAATTCTAACTAATAGGAGGCTACAGTATTGCCGAGTGTCACAGGCTAATTTTTGATAAAACATGTTTCACGATGAGGCTTATGCTAATATCAAATAAAGTAAATTTGCAAACATTGTGTTCCTGTCTGTATCAGACACTCCTTGTCGACTTAACTTGCACGCAACAAGTGCCGCTGCCAGCTACGGAACTACATTACTTTACGTGGGGTTTACGCGGGAACGCGTTGGGTTGGTAAAACATTATCTCGCGGATGTTCATGTGTACACGTAACATCATTAGAATTCACACGTCACATTATTGTGCACGTACATGATAAATTAAGTATACCTATAGTTCAGGGACCGAAAACCTTTATAAATTACTGTACAGGTATCGAAGAATTGGTTACTTCTACGACTAAGGTTACCGCTATCTGGGTAACCCACGAAGAAGATACATCTTAGCCTAGTTAGGTTACCGTTTTAAAATACCGGTTACACACGTAAAGGCGATGCGCGCCCTTTGAGTACCTGGCGGCACGTGTAAGATGGAGGTAATTTTATTTCGGCAACCGGTATTAATACCTTCTGGTACCTAACCTTTATATTGTTCTTGAAGTTCATTATATAGTTGTATTTTTTTGTTTGTATGTAAATTCAATACAATGGAAATTGTTTATGAATAAATAAAATGAAATGAAATGAAATTTAAAAATACCTGTAAAAATGTAAATGTTGTAACTGAAAAAATACCCTTATTGATCATACCAGTTTCGGTCCCTAGTGCTAGTACCTATAGATCAAAAAACACGTCAAAATTGGGAATCAAACGAGCTTACCTGTTAAGCGAAGTCTTGATTCTAATTTTACGAACAGCGCGGCAATCTGAAACATGATTAATTATACTGCCCACCTGAGCCTAAAGTGCATCAATAGACATTTGGTCGGTTTTGAGTTAAATAAATATTCTGAATCGTCATTTAATTAGCTATCAGTCGAATTAACACTTTTTTTTCTAGTGCTACTACAGAATTTTATTTTAATTTTTTTTCGGATGTAACAGCGAAAATATCACAGATTTGTTAAAATATTCAATGTTTACTAGCTAAACCACAGTAAAATTAATACTGCACAAGATTTTTCTTTGTTTCCTAACTAAATTGCAGTATTTTATCACATTTTGTGGCATTTAATATAGTAGTTTGTTCTAGAAGATTAAAGAAAAAACTTATTAAACTGCAGTATTATTCGACGCCACACAAATTGATTATACTGCAAAGTTAAGAAAAAATGTATTTTATATATATTCCTAATTAAAATGCAGTATTAACATAACTTATTGTACATTAACTTGTGGGAGATTTTGTAATCTCTTATGAAAATCTGCCTATTTCCAAAAACGGTACAAACGAAATACTTGAATTTGATGTAGACGAGTAAAATTATATTACTTCACTATAAACAGTGAAGACAGATTTTTTTTATTTTAGAATTGAAAATTCTTTTTCGGTCGCTTCAGTAATACCCGTTTTCACGAAAAGTGTGACCCGGCTACCGTCCTCAATTATTAAGATAGAGAAATGAAAATGGTATCAAAAGATGCGTTACTGAAAGGGCTGTAATACTGCAAATTCTTTTTTTACTTATTGTTTTTTAATTTAAAAAAGACGCCGTGTTTTGACAGCTTCTTTTGGGACTATTTTCAACGAATCTTAAACTTCTCAAAAATGATAAAAGATAATTATAAAAAAAAGAAATTTACCCTGGCGAATTTAAAAGGCTACAAAATGATACCATTCTGATTTCGATAGGATTATAATTAAGGGTAGTCGCCCCTTTCTGAGACACCTTTTTTAACTGCTCCGATTTTTAAGTGTCTTAATGAAATAAAGTCATTTTCAATGCAACGGAGGGTCTTGCAACCATGAGTTCTGTGGTTTTTTTATCCTATTAATTTTTAAATGTAGGTAAAACTCTATTGGCTATACTGTATTTATGAGTTGTTCTTCATCTTTTCTGACTATTATTTTTATAAGACAAGAATACTCATTCAGTACCTAATTAACTAGTTACTTTATGTTCAGAAGACAGATTTTATTTTTTGATTTTTGCGTGCGTAATACATGTGATTAACGTTATATGGTGCATTTACTGGTTAAGATTATCAAAATCTCGTAAAAACTGATAATAATGCTTCCCATTTTTTTTTTTTTTACGATTAGTTTGTTTTAAGGTAGAATGTTTTGATATACCTAGTTAAAGTTTTTCTTAAAAATATTTTTTTTTATTAGAATTAAAGGTAATTTTATTTTACTATAAGTGTGGGACTTCGTAATTTGTTCTAAAAACCGATTAAATAGCAGTATTTTCACAATATTACTGCACTTTATTTAGTAACAATCATTAATTTCAATCGTTTTTTTCTAAACATGTAGTAATAACAGGATTTACTGCATTTAAAAGAGTTTTTTAAAAGATTTTGCAAAAAAACTGTGTGTAGTAAAAGGGGCTAAAAAATAAAAATGGCCATAATTATAGTTTTTATAAAAAAAACTAACGTGACAATGGTGCCGATTCCCTTGTTCACAAACTAAACTAAATTTAAGTTCAGTGCATCTTTTTCTTTCTATTTCAATATGAAAAGGACAGCCGATAAATTTTAGTTTAGTCCTGTCAAATTAATCAGCGCCTGACGTAAATTGACGTAATTTTAGTAGGCAAGTTTTTAATCGCGTGTAAACTTGTTTGGAGAAGTGACAGTTTGACAGGACTAAACTAAAATTTATCTTCTGTCCTTTTCTTAATGAAATAGAAAGAAAAAGATGCACTGAACTTAAATTTAGTTTAGTTTGTGAACAACAGAATCGGCACCAATGTTTATTATTTTAGTTTTTTATGTAACCTTTCACCTTGCATTCAAGGTTTTATCGAAAAGTCTCTTTTAGATATATTTTTATGGATTCTAAACTTTAACCGCGTTTTTCTCGAATTCGTGTTTTCGCTGTTACTGCACTTTAGGTTCGGGAGGGCAGTATACAATTAGTATTTCTTACACACACGTGTAATATTGCGTTCTTTTTAACCGACTTCTTCAAAAAGGAGGAGGTTCTCAATTCGTCTGTATGTTTTTTTTTTTGTTTGTTTGTTACGCGATTACTCCGTCAATTATGAATCGATTTTGATGATTCTTTTTTTATTTGGTAGGTCATGCTTCAGAGGTGGTCCCATATAAATTTGATTAACTTTGCTTGCGTAGTTTTTGAGTAAGCTTTAATAATTACGTATTTTTCCCACTTAGTCTATTATTTGACACCGTCACTGTTATTTACATAGCAGGTAGTGGTATTCGAATTTGTGTGGGGTAGGTACCATAACTAAAAAGTGAAAAATATAAAGTTTTTATAATTATATAGTAAAAATAAATAATTTTGGAAGTCGGTGTCTTTGCTTTTCAATTTTCGTTTTTAGTCACCGACTTCCGAAATTAAAGTTATTTTTCAGTATTTTATAGATGGAAGAATATTAATAATTATTTTTTTAAATAATTCACCTCGTCGTTGGCAACACAGGAATGTTACTTATTTTAATGATCCTTAAGGTATGGAACAAGCTCTGTTTTCTGTACAGAGTAGTTATATTCACCAGATTTTCCTGAGTACCTATAGGTGAATTAGGTAGGCTAATTATTGCAGCTTTGGGTCACAGATCGCCGGCGCCGTTCGTAAAATTAGAATCAAGACTTCGCTGAGCAGGTAAACTCGTTTGATTTCCAATTTTACTTCACGGCGCACAGTATTTCGTCTAGTATAAGCTAGCGGGACAAAATTCATGACGTCATTTCCAGGAATTCGTGATAACAACTTGTAAACAACCCTTCCCAGGTAAGGAATTCTAAAAAATAATTTGTTTTTCACCTCATTAAGTAGTTTTGTGTCAAAGTTAAATAAAAAGGGAGTACAATTTTCATTTGCAAATTAGTCGCATTTTTGGCACACTTTTGTCAACCTCTCTTAGAATTGATAGTAAAGTGAAAGGATTTTTTTGTGATGGATTCTAATGTTGAAAATGTGTACTTTTCCGACTTGTTTAAAAAAAAAAATGTACCTTTTTGCTGTAATTTGAGTTTATAAGTATGTTAAAATAATCTCACATATTTTTCCTTAGTTTCAAACTTTAAAGGGTTCCAACTTTTTTTATCCAGCTTGATTCTTCTGTACGTTATAATTACAACATTCAGGCAAAGATTAATATATATTCTAGCTCCCGAAAATGGCCGCAAGTAAAATTATTTACTTTGTTTCAGAACGAGTCGTAACTATGACAAAACGACAGTTTTTTGAAGAATGTCGCATTTTTTATTATATATGTGTACAACATAATATTTTAGATGCTTCTGAAGATTCCCTGAGAAAACTCAAAATGTAAATTTCGAGCCTTCCATTAAAATTGAACGAAAAGTGGACAAATCTTCTAAGTGCACTAAGTTACCACCAGAAGTTCTGCAGTTCATTGTCCCACCTTCATCACCACCCACCACCCCAATCAACATCAGTCCACGAATAAGTGAGGGGGATTATTCGTTATCAGAAGATTCTAGCTAATTGGAGAGTGGTGATGAAATCTTCTGACTATGACTACCTATTAGATTCGTCTTGATAGAATTACCTTTTATCGTTAATATGTTTACCTATTTTATTATGTAGTAATTTCTCATAATGTTTTAGTTTTAATTTTTATATATTAGATTTAACATTACCTATTGTAGTTAAATTATTTTTATTTTGTATGATTTTGTTTTAACAGATATTTTATAGGTTATTATGATTTATTTTGTTTCTATGTGTACCTATGTGTTTGTAATTGTTGTTATTCTTGGACTATTATTGTATGTTATTTGATAGACTGAATAAATAAATATCAATTTTACACATATTTATGGTTTTAATTTTAATATACCCTGAGTTTTTTTTTGCAAATACGTGTATATATAGTGCCTTACAGGCATAATAAGTAGGTATGTAGACTCAGTGAATTAGAGCAATCAGGGATAACAGTAAACAAAACTGTTAAATCAGGAGACTACTTCAATCTTGCATCTTGCTGCACCTTTTGACGTATAGGTACAAAGAACACAAAACAGCGTAAGGTACCTTAAATATACATAAACAATTAAAATAAGTTAAAAAATAATTTTGGCTCGCTAGCTTGTACTAGACGAAACACTGTGCGGCGATGTGAAGAAGCAGCGGAAGAGTGGTGCGATGTCTGTAGAGTAGAGGCTCTTGAATAGAAGGAAGTCATAGGAGACCCGGTGGCAGGTATGGGCAGAGTTGAAGCTGTGGTGCCGGCTGGTGGACGGACAAGGTGGTGGAGACGTAACATATTTGAAGCACTTTTCGTTTTTATTACATATACCAAGTATTTTTATCACATTCAAAACTTTGACAGTGTTATTTATAAACGCTAGTTACATTTTAATCAATTGCTTAGCAATTGATTAGCAAAATTTCTATTCATAAACGCCATGTAGCGCTAAGAGGTCGCTAAGCAATTGAGTAGTACCTAGCTGTCAAAGTTAAACACCACCGGACCACTGCTAAGAGGATGCTAAAAGTTGTGCCTTAGTGAATATGGATTTCGACAATCTTTTACGGGATTTCAGGACGACGTAGAAAGATTACATAATTTTGAAACGCCGTGGCGCCGCCCGGCAGGAACTACACCTACAAAGCTCATTTAAATCCACTACGAGGATGATTAATATTCTTCATTCGAATTACAGTCATGATGAAAGGATTTCAGGAAACCTCAATTAGGAGGAAGCTCAGTAGATGTTTAGGAGATTTGAAGAGAATCGAGTTCGTGAGGTAGCTCATCGGAAGTTATTATCCAATGTGTTATCCCATGTGCCCCTCCTCTCAATGAGCCGTTTGGCAGTCACACAAATAACAAGAGACATTTTATAGAAAATAATTTATTTTGATACATAATAAAGCAATTTTGTCGTTATAAATTAAAATATTCGCTAATCACTGATTAGCGGCTGTTTAGCTAAGCAAATGGTTAGCTCATAATCAATGATTAACTTTTCTTTACTTATAAACGCTAGTTAGCAAGTGATTAGTTGCGAAACGAAATAGAGGTAAGATTATGCCTTCGGCACAGATTGTAATCAAAATAGTCGACTATAAAACAGAATTTTAAGAAAAAAGTTGTCAAAACCACCTTTCAAATATCCTAAACACCTACTGAGCTTCCTCCTAATTGAGGTTTCCAGAAATCCTTTCATCATGACTGTGTAATTCGAATGAGAAATATTATATAGTAGGGTAATCATCCTCGTAGTGGATTTAAATCCACTACGAGGATGATTACCTAAATTGCGCCAGGTAAAGAAAAGTTAATCATTGATTAAGAGCTAACCATTTGCTTAGCTAAACAGCCGCTAATCAGTGATTAGCGAGATTTTTATAAATAACACTGTAACAGTCTTATTTTGGTTAGCTCTTAATCAATGATTAACTTTTCTTCATTTATAAACGCTAGTTAGCAAGTGATTAGTTGCGAAACGAAATAGAGGTAACATTATGCGTTTGGCACAGATTATAATCAAAATAGTCGACTATAAAACAGAATTTTAAGAAAAAGTTGTCAAAACCACCCTTTTTGTATCTGTCGTGACTTTGACAGACAAAAGTCAACAATTTTATCGGAAAATTAGAATTTGAATAAAATCCTTTAATAAGTTTATTTAATTGTGTTTGCGATGGTATTCAATGAAAATAATAAGCGTCAATAAATTGGAGTTATCTGGAAAAGGTATTTATCTCTGAATTTATATCTACTTACTACTTATTTACAGCTAGCCTGTCAATGAAGCGTCACGCTGAATCAAATTAAATTATTTTACCGCAAAAATGCCGCCTTGTGCGGTGAAAGGATGCAAAAACAATTCTTAAAAAAAATAACAAGCCAGGTGGCATCACTTTTGTATGTAAGTAGCCATAAAAACTAGATGAAAATCCATAATTTTAATAGATCAAAATATGACAGCTTGGAACACAAAATCTTAACCAAGTGTTGTCACTAGTATGCGTCACAATTTTCCCTGTTTATTGGGTAAATAATCCATGTGATGCGAAACGTATGTTACGTTTACAGGTTCATTTTTCACATTTGGACATGGAGCCATACTGCCGCCATAATGCTTTTTTAAACGTAGCCTATGTTACTCGGGATGATCCAAATCCGTTCAGGCATTTAAAAGTTATGGTGGACTTAAACTCACATACTTAAATACATAGGTACAGTCACGGACTTTAATTGATGAGCCACCTGGCACTGTTCGTATTTTATCCGTGTAATGCAAATCGGGTTTATTCGGTTCCCGACACGGAAAGTCATAATGATTGTCTTCGTATTAATAGAAGAAAATTATATTTAATAACTTTACCGGTTGGCTAACCTGAGAACCAGAACTACAAACTTGACAGCAGAGTGACTACCCAAAGTCAACTAATTGCAGGTCTAGCAACAGTTACCTAGCAACGATTGTTTAAGCGTAGCGATAGTAACGTTAGCGTACGGAGAAATAATATTTCGACAACTTCGAAATTAACGTCTCTGATATCGACATTTCAACTGTCAATCGATCGAATGAATGAATGAATGAATGAATCGATTAATGAGCTCTGATTCAAAGGAGGTCAGTATCAAATAGATTGGATAAACTTAATGCGACATTTTATTTAGTTTTATCATTGAGAACTTATTAGTCAACCTATAGGGATAAGACTATTTCCGATTATAAGTAATTTATTTGTCATCTTGTTTACGAGCGTACGGTTTGAGTTCGTGTTTAATCGTGTAATCTCGTGAATGTATGAAACTGTAAAATTGAAAAGTTTGAAGGTGGCTTATCAATTAAAGTCTGTGGCTGTACATGAACCCTGAAAACATTACACTCCTTTTTGCAGTCGTGTAATAATAAAAATGTAATTACTTTTAACTATTGTTTTATTTTCTTGTCGGAATCAAGCGAAAACCTATAAACAATTTAAAAAATATATAACGCCAACCTATCTATTTACTTGTCCAGTCCCGGCCAGTACTTAAGACAAAATATTAGGGTAATGAGATTTTACTGTGCGGCAACACTCACTAAGTGCACACATGTTTACGAAACCGGCTTCATGTCACTGTTAACAGCGCTCTGTCTAGATTTTTTACTTCGTCTGAGGCAGTAGCTATGTATTTTCATGCTACACGCTAACCCTGTTAAAACGAATATACTATTTTAGAAATGTATGCAGATACTTGTGTGTGTTTTATATTACTTCCTATTGCTTTTGCTCCAGGGTTTCAGTATCTTTTATTAACAGTTCATGTACTTATTTACAGGTACAAGTTTCACTGCTGCTATGAAAACCACTAGCAGTTAGCACAAATACTATTAACCTCGTAAAGATGAGGGAGAAGACCATGCTACGTGAAAAAGATGAGGAATACGAGTGGCATGAGAAAAGAATGACATGTCTTTGGAGGAAGAATTTTGGAAATCAATAGATAAAATTAATTTATAACAACAAAATTGCTTTATTATGTATCAAAATAAATTATTTTCTGTAAAATGTCTCTTGTTATTTGTGTGACTGCCAAAACGTAGCTTTTCTTTAGTTCTGGGCCTTAGAGCTGGCTCATTGAGAGGAGGGGCACATTTGGATAATAACTTCCAATGAGCTACCTCACGAACTCGATTCTCTTCAAATCTCCTAAACATCTACGGAGCTTCCTCCTAATTGAGGTTTCCTGAAATCCTTTCATCATGACTGTAATTCGAATGAAGAATATTATTAATCATCCTCGTAGTGGATTTAAATGAGCTTTGTAGGTGTAGTTCCTGCCGGGCGGCGCCGCGGAGTTTCAAAATTATGTAATCTTTCTACGTCGTCCTGAAATCCCGTAAAAGATTGTCGAAATCCATATTCACTAAGGCACAACTTTTAGCATCCTCTTTAATTATCACTTGAATAGCTCTTTTCTTTTTTTATCTTGCGACTGACTTATTCGGTAGACAACAATCACTGTCTTACCAGTTTAAAGCACTAAATTTGAAGGGCCCTAATTCAGAAACAAACTTCCTCAACAAAATAACCTTCGCCAGAGTATTTCAGAGTTTAGTATTTCAGTTCGGAAAAAAACGTCATTTTCTAATACTAGATACCCCAAGGATTTACTTCCGGCCTTGAATTTACTTCAATCGATTTAACGTAACGATTTGATGTCATTTAAACAGGAAAATAGGTCTGAAGTTCTTTTTTCAAACCAGTTTTTTTTTTAATTTTTCCGTTTTTATTTTTCGTTTTACGCCGGAGGCTGCTCGAGCGGTTTCAATCAAATTACCGTTTGCTAGCGACAGAATTATTGGTCTTAAAGTAAGCATTTATCTGTATAAGCTTTTAAATATTAGCTTGCTCTATTCGTATGTCTTTCCGGTTACTCCAATTTTCTTTACCGACCGACCGACCGACCGACCGACCGACCGGCCGACTCACTCATGCACGGGGGCTATTGGATATCTCCGCCTTATGAGATCCGATAACGATGGTCCTTTTTTTATTTGAAAGGTGGTAACATAAAGTAGGTCTAAAAAAAAAATGGTGAAGATCTGATGAGGATCTTCGGCATGATGAGCAGAATAGCTTCTCAAAATGCAGTAAATGGCTGACTATTTTTTTTAAACCTATTTGTTAAATTTTGTAGCTGGCCTACAAATTTTTACTCATAATTTTTTTTTCAATAAGGAACCGATATACATAGTTTCACCCTGTCTGAAGGTCTATCCGCGGCTTAGCTCAGAGGATCTTAGTACTGGAAAGCTGTAATTTGGCATGGGAACCTTTACATAAAACACACAAAGTGGTAAAATAAAATCATACTAAATATTTTTTTTGTAACATTTCCTCCCGACACGTAAAGTGGGGATGATTTCTTTTTCTCAACTGCCCCATGTTATGGGGTGTCGTGTGGGTGTGTGAAAATTATTTTTTTGATTCAGGGATCCGTTTGCGAAATATTAAGCTTTAAAGTGCAAGTTTTGTTAGAGTCAAGTGCCCTGCCATTTGGGTTAATATCCCCGCGGAAAATTATACGTGTCCACGTTGAGAATCGAGGTGTTAAATGATAAGATGTTTCTTATTTTTTTTATAGTGTTCTATATAACTTGCTTCAATTAGGGCCACAATTTTTTTAAATATAAATGTATGTAAATAATAAGGGGGAAAAAAATCGCCTTAAAATTCAAGTTGGGTGGCTTGTCCCAGCTCCATTTTTTGATATAATTGCGTTCATCAAATTATCAATTAAAGGTAAAATAAAAAATAAACAATTTTGTTAGTATATGCATAAGACACATAATCTAAAAACAATTAAACCATATTAGAAAATCTAATTTAAAAGCACATGATACTTGATCAAAGTTTGTCCAAGTAAAAATCTAAATTTTGGTGGCACTTTTTCAACTTACTATAACATAAAGTTTTCTATAACATAATGTTCAATCGCGTTTTATTATTTCGCATGTCTCAGTCGTGCGCTTGCACTTGCGCGTAACAGGTGCTTGATTAGTCCTGTGATTTCCTGCCAAAATGGTAATTATCATCTTGGGTGGCACGGGGGGACAAGAATTGTTCATTTTTTTGTGGATCGATTTGCTGTTGATTTTAAAGTGTTTTAATAGTAAGACACGTTACAGGTAGTGATTTGGGTTACGCATAAATCAGTAATATTAATTTAATTGTAACTTAAACCCCTATTTTTAAAGTTAATTTTTATGCCTGGTTCCAATTTTGGTGGGTCAATTTTGGTGGCTTTGGTGGCGGTTTCACGCCACCAAAATTGAAAACCAGCCACCAAATTTTAAATATGTACTGTTTATGTATTGTTCGTATATGTATATATAGCCAGTTTTTACGTTGCAAGACAGTTTGATTAGCAAACTCAATTATATGTAGGTACTTGGCAGTAAGTAAGACCTATTAATAATTTATAATAAGGGTGGCATACTAATGATCAAGTTTCTTATTCATACATTTTTGATTTGTTGCTTTTTAGAATGCCAAAACAGACCAGCGAAGAGAGGCAGCTTAAAAAGAGAATAGCAGAAAGAAGAAGAATAGCAATATAACACATTAAATGTAACAACTAACTGTAACTAGAGCGTTGGTGAAATAGTCATTATTAGAAATTCCTCTAAAAGCAGTTCATTTTCTGAATCCCAGCTATCATAAGAAATTCCTCTAAATTTACACAAGAGCAATTCATAATTTGTGGACCATTTTACGAATCTCCATAGAAAACTGTCAAACAGATGAATTACTTCGTAATATGAAATAGACGCAGATCATATTATGAATTGTCATTGAATTGTAATGTAATGTAACTTTCTTCGGGAGAAATTACGCAAAAAGTACATAAAAGCGTACAATATTTGTTCAATGCATGGAGACACCTAGCATTTTCCTCGCTGTAGTGAGGTGAAAAGTTGTGTGTTTCGCTCGGCAGCAAAGTTATTCTGCGTCTCGTACCTTTGAAACCCTCGCAACGCTCAGGATTCAATATACGTACTCGCGCCAAAAAACAACTTTACAGCCTTGCATAACAAATAACTATTGTTAAAAAATAAATAAAAACAAACAAACAAAAATATTTAGGTTTTTTTGATTTCGTGTTTTGTGTCATAAACTCATCATTATCATTATGAGTTGATCAGATAAATAATAAATATTTTTTAACAATAGAGAGTTTTATTAACCTATGAAAGTTATTGATAAATCCCGAGAATGTGTGAGATTGGTTACATTAATTTAGGTTTGTGACAGAGAAATTCAATTTTGGTGCCACTGATTTTCAATTTTGGTGGGCCCTTTCGATTTTAGTGGGCAATTTTCAATTTTGGTGGCCACACGTGACTTTGAACTAAAATATCTCAAAAAGTTATAGAGATATTATCAGACCTCTTGAAGATCCTTCAAGCTTGGACTTTCTACTCTTATACCAGGTCCTTATTTTTCACGTAAACAGAAGAAAAAATTTCGCCACCAAAATTGAAGAAAAATACACTTTGTTGATATTAACACATTTAAATTATTGTTTTTGGATTAGTTAAAGTTAAAAGGAAAACTATCACAGCTAAGTATCCTTTACAGGTTAACGAGTAATTATCGACCAATTTATATTTGCAGTTGGAATGTTTGGGAGATCATGTTTTTCAACTACAACGTTAAAACTTTTAAAAACGAAACGAAAACGAATTTAAAAAACAATTTAAGCATTCATAGATATTTAAATAATTACATGGTTGAACCGGGAATCGAACCCGTTACATGAGAAAAATAATCACCTTGTAGCTTTATCATACCGATCGAAAGGCTTCATCATAATGATTTTTTTTTTTAAAGTTATTAGGTAGGAACTAATTAAGATTAGACACAGTCGCCGGCACGTAACTTGGCAAGAATCGTAGATGCGCATAATTCGTTTTCGCTTGATTTTCATCATATACATGTTCAGAAATAAATTATGGCCATAACCATAGAATAATGACATGCAATTAAAGTGTCAATTTTTTTGTTGCACTAAGTGTACATGCGCTAACTTCCTCCCAATACGCCAAAACCTTGCCAAGTATTTTTATTTTAGTAACTTACGATTTTAGCCACAAAGAACTTCAGTTAGCAATAAACTTTTTAGAGAAATTTCCTGACCGAGCGCGCGCGATTTATAGTCAGGAATATAAACGTGCGACAGCACAGCCTTCCAGTACTATACTGGCGATTCCTAGCTGCAAACCCCATGGCCAGTACTCTCCTCCGCCGCGCCGCCCCGCTAGACAAAATAGTTAGCAGAAGGCTCAGTTCCTGTGACTCTGATTTAATTACCTACGTTCAAACCTAGTATTAGGACTGAGATCCTGCACAAAATTCCGTGAACATGCATTGTAGGTTAATTGTGGGCACATAAAGTTTAGCTTATGGTCTTTTTAACCAGCTGCTAATTTTACAGTCTTATTTTCAATAGGTACATCGACAGCGAGTGACGTGACACCCATAAACAGCGCGTTCTAAACGCGCTGTTTATGGGTGTCACGTCTGTACTAATAAACGTTTAAAATGGCGACTGACAGAACAGTACTACCAATCCTCAGAACAATAACTAAAGCATAGAAGGAAATTTACGACGTTTGAAGCGTACCCTGTCATTGACAATAGAGTATCAGCTAGTGATGTGACTATGCACAAAATGAATATCGATATCGATACTGATATCTTTCTCTATGGTATCGCCCCATGAACATTTAAAAAGCGGGTGGTGAATTCTTCATCCTATAACAAACAAAAATAATGCAAAGAAGATTTAAGAGAAATGGGCATCAATTAAATTTGATGTTTGAAGTATTAAGGGCGTGGCGCAGTGGCGCTCTCAAAAATAATAATTACTTACAAACTAAACTATTTATTTATATTTCTTTTTAGTTATAAAATTCGCTTATATTACGATTGAAGCTATGGTATTTTAATCTTTAACCCTAGTTTTTGCGTTATAATAAAATAGTTTTCTGTAGTTAAAGACGGCGAAAGTGCAAAAAAACGGTCACATTTGCTATCCATAACTACGGTGCACCATATTTTATAATGTATTTTCTTAAAATACTTAAGTACCCGCTAGCTTCAATCGTATAAGTCATATTTTTGATAAATTGTTTGTTTTATGAGAAAATATCTTTTTAAAGATGGGGGCGCTACTTAGCTGTACTACTACTACTACAACAGCCTGTGAACGTCCACTGCTGGACGTAGGGCCTCTCTCACGTGACATGCTTGTGACAGTTTATACGTGAGATTTGCCCTTAGTCATCATTGGAAAGCTACATTCACCCTGAGTAACATAGGCTATATTTATTGCTAAAAAAGATTAGGGATCCTTACTAAAACTCAAGTAACGTAACCCATGGTGTAAAAAAGTGCCCTAAAACGTCTTTCGTCGCATGCGCTGCGGAAACTATTAATGATAGAACAAAAGTATGTTCTACAATATTAAAGAACATATAAATATCTACAAAAAAAATGTTCTAAACGCTAAATATTACGAATATAAATAGAAAATCACTCACAATACAGTGATCGTTTCGCAACGGACTTGTGGTGTGGTGAAAGTTTGTGACTCAAAAAGCTTTGGATATTAGTCAAATTAATTGGCAGAGTGAAGCTTGCCGTGTCAGTTAGTTAATTTATAATTATTAAAAAAATCTGTAAGAGTATATTAATTGTCTTTTAAAAATTATAGTTTTTGTTAGAAACGTCCATAGTTTTTCTACAGAGGAAATTAATTCTTTTGTGATATAATGAAGAATTCATTATATCACAAAAGAATTAAATATTCTTTGTTGATCGTTAGTACGAAAGGAGCTACAGAGCTTTAAATGTGAGTGATTAAATATTATTGGAATTCTGGTATTTCGTCAATTAAAGAACTTTTAATGATTCAGTACTCTGCAAACATCATCTTTGAAGCCTATATAAGCGAACATTTTAAAACATTGGTCTACAATAGATGCCATTTTAGGAACAATGTTTTTAAGAGTCGGTCTTCTGGACAGATCTCTTCAAGGCTAATATTTTGTGATAGGACGCTTCTCTCGATTGTTACTACGAAAAGAGCTACAGAGCTTTAAATGTGAGTAATTAAGCATTCGTGAAATTCAGGTAAGTATTTAGTCAGTGAAATAACTTTTATTTACTTTGAGCCTTGCAAACATAATCTTGCATACCTATAAACGGACATTTTAAAATATTGGCCTCCTGGATGCCGTTTTGGGAACAATGTTTTTGAGAGTCGATCGGCCGTACAGATCGTTAAGCCTTCCTGCCCAATAGAGTTAAGATATATACCAATGGAAAGAGCTTTTCAAGGGGAACCTTTCCTACTTACTACTACTAACATGACTTTTGCAAATTGTTAGTCAATTCGGAGTAAATGACCTAAATGAGTGTGAATACTTGGGCATCGAAGTTATGGAATTTTCTTGGCCCAATAGTCATAAGATATACATCAATGACTTTAGCTTTTTGAGGGGAACCTTTGCTACTAACATGACTATTGCCAATTGTTAGTAAGTTAAGTAAGTTAATGGCATAAATAGGTGACTACTTCGGTACCGAAGTTAGAGAATTTTCTTAGCCCAATAGCCATAAGATATACACCAATGGAAAGAGCTTTCCAATGAGAACCTTTGCTACTAACACAACTTTTGCCAATTGTGAGTCCGTTTGGAGTTAATGACCTAAATAAGTATTACTACTATAAATCTTATTTTTATTGGGCTTCAGGGCAGAACCCCATAAGTTGGGGCCATTCTCCTTTGCTAACATTGTGTTCCTGTCTGTATCAGACACTCCTTGTCGACTTGCTCTAACTTGAACGCAACAAGTGCCGCTTCCAGCTACGGAAACTACATTACGTGGGTTTACGGGAACGCGTTGTGTTGGTAAAACATTATCTCATGTTCGGATGTCCATGTCTACACGTCACATCATTAAAATCATTATACACGTCACATTATTGTGCACGTACATGATAAATTAAGTATACCTATAGTTCAGGGACCGAAAACCTTTATAAATTACTGTACAGGTATCGAAGAATTGGTTACTTCTACGACTAAGGTTACCGCTATCTGGGTAACCCACGAAGAAGAAACATGTTACATTATTGCAGTTTTGGGGCTGTGAGCTAGTGGCCGGTGGGTAATCATGTTTCAGATCGCCGTTCGTAAAAGAAGAATCAAGACTTCGCTTAACAGGTAAGCTCGTTTGATTCATGAACGTGATTTATTATATAACTAGATGTTTATAGCTGTCTGCAATAATTCAGTTAGTTAATAAATTATCTGCTTATAAATATTCTGGTTTATTTTCCTTCATTAGCACTGATTATTTAGGAATAATAAACTATTGTTTACCAACAAAAATCGTGATTGTCAACAAGTAACCCAACATTGTATCTGACTCATTGATGCCAGCTCTTTGTTTGGGTGCTGTGTGTGTTGTACTGTGAGAGGAAGAATTAATGCCCCTCTCACTTTCGCTATAGGTACTTACCTAGTTATAAAACTTTAAAACAGTCTCAGTATTTGATTCATTGGTCCACACCACAGAGTCGACATTATCGACTCGCTGAAAAAACTGGGTGTGACTGTTTCGAAGATGTCCATGCATGATATAACTGGCTGTCGTGTTCTTAAAAGAGCTCGTATCAATTTTACAGTCTAAAAACAGATTGTTTTCCGGCGGCAATTTCCTCAATATCCTTAACATATTATAACTGGTTTAAAAAAAAAAATGCAAAGTTATTCATAACATATTTAACTAGAAAGAAATTTGTTACCTACTCAATACAAATTACGATACGAAAAATAAAAATCTAACAAACTTTTTTACGTAAGCGTGAAACACCTGGGGGCTTAAAACGGTCACTCTAGCAGAATCTTAATATAAAAATATTATGAATCATCGTAAAATGTCACAAACTGACAATTCATAATATGATCTGCGTGTAATTCATATTACGAAATAATACATCTGTTTGACAGTTTTCTATGGAGATTCGTAAAATGGTCCACAAATAATGAATTGCTTTTATGTCAAATTAGAGGATTTGCTAATGACAGCTGGGATTCAGGAAATGAACTGCTTTTAAAGGAATTGCTAATGTGGCCGGTTTAGGCCCCCTGGTTTTTCAATTGCTTCATAGGTTACTGGTAGCAAATATCAATCTGAGAAAAATCCTAAATACTAAGCATATAATATACAGTAAGTCTAGTAAGACTCCGATTTATTTTTTTAAAGTTTATTAAATTAGTACTAAGTATTTAAAAAAAATTGAACCAGGCTGAGCTCGAGAGACTTGAGCTCGTTAAGTTCTGAGTTGAGCTCCAAAAAAAAAGTCCCCCAAAAAAAATCCCTATGTCCAAGAAATCACTAAGTCGTTAGTTTTATTTTTAGATAATATATACATAACACAACTAACTATGTACATAAAACACTAAAACTTAAAGAACTAACTAACTATAACTAAAGTAAGGCGTCGAAAAATTCCTCCGCATCGCTGTCAGCTGGTAATGTACCCAAGAGACTGGCGGCATTGCCACGTTGAATGGCAATGCTTAGCCTCTAACCAAGGTAAAAGCCAGCCCTTGGGTCACGGGAAGTGTCAAGCAGCCGTTTGGAGATTTCACTGAACAGACTATGAGCACTCGGACCCCACGGCCCTAGGGTTTCAACCCCAAACGTCTCGAAAATATAATTGCCTATAAGGCTATAATACTTTCGTCGCTTGAGGTTTTCCGCAGCCGCAGCGGCAGCGCCAGCACAGCACGCCGAGCCAGGAGATGGGATGGCGCAAGAGTATCGACACACGTTGCATCCCACACTAAAGGCCTACCCATCTTCCATGGGAATAAGGACATGCCGTCCGGTCTTTTGCCATCGTCGCGTGCCAAGCCATTGGGTTCTAATACAGCTGGAACGCCGACGGTGACAAGAGCTCGTCGGATGATGTCATTAATATTAGCGTGCCGCGCTAAGCAACCCGCACTTCGGCTGCCAGACAGGCCGTGGTGTCCGAGGCTGTTGACAACTTCGCCACAGTGACAGCGATGAGGAGTACAACATGGGGCTCCTAGGCGCAGGGAAGCAGCGATGCGGAACGTAGTGTCGTCGAACAAAGATCCTAGGTTCGATGACGGTAGTGCATGAAGCCACAGACCCGACTCCCACTTACCCACAGCAAGCAGGCGCGCGCACTCCGCAGTAGTAGCAGACGTGTCAAGCAAGTTGTTCTGTACTACTCTGCAGAGCGGCTCATCCCACCGTCTCTGGGAAGATGGATTGTCGGGCGGATCTGAATTCGGGCAAGCGAGTCTCCAGGCATCCATAGCCTCAGTGAGGCACGGCACGTCAAAATTAATCAGTGTGGAGGCTAGGATTTTCCTGATTAATTTCTCAGTACCGTGGACCGAGGATATGAATGCCGTAAACTAATACTAGAAATTTTGCGGACGCCGTGGCCTTCCATACATATGGGAAGAGTAGCTTGTGCCCAAGCTCGGTCGTCCATGGCCACATTTAGTATCAAAGTTAATGTATAACGGATAATTTGGTCCATTTTGTCTAAAAGATTATTAATTTAGGGCCGAAACAGCAGTAACGGATTAGGGTAATGGCCGAATGCATGTTAATTTGGAACAATCTTTCCGAAATATTATTGAAATTTTGAATTTTTTCCTCAATGAAAATGGAAAAGGAGTTCTCAAAGATTGGAGACCCAAGGAGACGAAGAGAGCTTTTTTCAATAATTTTGATTTCTGGGGCTATTGCGTTAAATTTGGGAAGTGTCAGATGTCTGTCAGTACTGTCCGCTAAGTATAGTTCACATTTTGAAAGGTTGAGATCAAGGCCAATGGAATGAAGTTCATTTTTTAGGAATCGTAGGTCATTTATAACAGTTTCTACGTCGCCTCCCAAGGTTCCATCATCGAGGTACCAAACATTAAATTTGGAATTTAGCTGCCGAATAATTGGGTGAATGGCTAAACTAAAAATCCCTGGCCCGAGGGGGTCACCTTGTTCACAGCCAACAGCAGATTCCAGAAAGTTGTCCCGAAACAGTAATTTAGAGGGGTGTCTGTAACATTGCCAAAGGAAACTTAAATTTGAGATATCTCTTTTTTAGTTTCTGTCAGCAAGGTGTCCCTATTAACAGAATTAAAGGCATTGTTTATGTCAACCTTTAGGATAACCTCTCCTTTCTCGGAATTTAGATAGGTCGACAATGCGTGTATAGCAGCCTCACAGCCCCCTTTGGACCCGTAACCTAGCTGTAGGCGCTGAAATTTTTTCGAAATATCCTCACCATAGAATTTACAACAAATCTTGGCTGCCATACGACGGTAGGTGGTTCCTACGGCAATGGGACGAATACCGCCATCCCTCTTACGTAGGGCGCATAGATTGGCCCCATAAAGAACGTCTATGACGGACTCATTCACCTTGCCGGAGAGCATAAGATTGATCAGAGCCGTAAGCTCCTTCACAAGCGACTCACCAGCTGTCCCGGCACCTGAACAAATGAGGTCCTTAAGGTGCTGAGGACTCAGGCCGTCGAGGCCATCAGCGGAGCCGCTCCGAAAGGAGCAGACGGCTGTGATCAACTCTTTGTAATGGTGAGGGACTGATTATCCGGATCAGGGGGGTCGCGAAAGGAAAGACCATCCGCTGGGGCAGGATGTTTGCTCTCCAGAGCTGCGAGTGGTTCTGGAGTTTGGATGGCAACAATATTTTGTCACTTTTTAACCGACTTCTTGAAAAAGGAGGAGGTTCTCAATTCGTCTGTTTTTTTTTTTTTTTTGTATGTTTGTTACGCGATTACTCCGCCAATTATGAATCGATTTTGATGATTCTTTTTTTGTTTGGTAGGTCATGCTTCCGAGGTGGTCCCATTTAAATTTTATTAACTTTGCTTGCGTAATTTTTGAGTTAGCTTCAATATTACGTATTTTTCCCACTTAGTTTATCTAGACGATATCCTGTTTGACTCCTTCACTGTTATTTACATAGCAGGTAGTGGTATTCGGATTTGTGTGGGGTAGGTACCACAACTAAAAAGTGAAAAATAAAAAACTTTTTACAAAAAAAAAAACAACCGACTTCAAAAAAAAACACTAAAAAAGTGAAAAGTCGGTTGTTTTTTTTTTTTGTAAAAAGTTTTTTTACTAGATAAGCCCATCTAGCAAGCAGTGGTGGCCCAGTGGTGAAGAGTAACGAATTTATACGTCGTAGGTTCGAACCCAGACAGGCACTTTCCTTTGTGTAAACATCACTACTGCTCCCAAAACGGTGAAGGAAAACATTGTGAGGAAAGCGACACGTCCTAAAAATAAAAACGAACACATTCTGATATTCACCAACCCGCACTGGGCCCGCGTGGTGGATTAAGACCCACTCCCTCTCACAGAGAAGAGGCTTGTGTCCCAGCAGTGGGAACGTTATAGGCTGATTATGCTAAACTCCAGTTTTATTTATTTAGTGTATGAGCACCTAATAAACTATGATCCTATATCCAGTTCAGTTATGGCAAACAGTGGCTCAACAATAAATAAGTATAAACTGTATTCATTTATTTTCCACGTTAGTTCTGTCATTCTGGGCAGGTTTTGAGATAAATCAATATTCATTTACCCTGCCGAGTAGGACGTACATAGAATTTTGGTTAAAATATAAAATGTGCAACAAGCTCAGACCAAATAAAAAACCAAGACAGACCGCTGTCAACAGTGACGTGAGGCCGGTTTCGTAAACTTGTGTGCACATAGTGAGGTGTAGTTTGATTGTAAATGTGCGCGTTTGAGCGTGTATGCACAGAGCGGTGGTGTAGTTTTGGCATGCTTCACTGTATTGTTCGCAGCGCTCTGTCTTGGTTTTTTATTTAGTCTGAGGCAACAAGCACCATACGTCTCATTCATAGACATGAATAAAGTCTTCAAACTTATAAAATAATAGGTTCGAAACGAGTTTGTTCAGGGCGGCGCGCGGCGCGGGCTGCGGGCGTCGCGCGCTACGTCGCACCATTTCGCGGAAATGCTGTTCATACTCTACATGTACTACTCTACAAATTTCCAGCCTTTGACCACAACATCTGCACCAACCGGGTTTCGAACCTTTGACGAAAGTTCCACGAATTCAGCCGTTGAAAGATTTTTGATTAAATGAGGACTACTGCATGTTACTCTGAGTAGTCAATGTTTGCAGCGTCGAATATTAAATTAGAAGTTACAGTCACCGGTTTCAGTTCGTATTCATTAGTATGTGATCATTTAAAGCACACCTAGAGTGCGCGTCAAGAAGAAGGGTCCGCGGAAAATTGTGGAACCACGTACCTATACTTGCATATTTTTTGCAATGTGATGCAATGACATTGACACCTCTGTGGTAGCGCGGACTCTAAGTATCATTATGTATGTTTCAAAATTATGTAATCTTTCTACGTCACAATATGATTCGTCTAGAACATCCTAGCTGGAAAAAAATCATTATCGAATATGCCGAAAATTCTTTCCTATTATTATAGACAATACCCAGGAACCTCCAATTCCAAGTATTTTAATTAACCTGGGGTTGCGCTTATTAAGTGTAGCAGGTATACAAGAAAACGGGTAAGTAAACTGATTATCATTAGCAATTTTGCATTCGACGCAAATACTTATGAAAGTGATTTTAAAAGTGGTTTTGGTTTAATTTACTGATGAAAGTTGAAGTTAAAGGTATGTACTATCTTATTACCCGACTACGGCGAAGAAAAAAGGAGGGTGTGGCGGTATCTACATCGCCACATGCGAACTACGCATCAAAGACCTGACGTCAGACAGACGTCACATAAATCCTGCATCGCGCAATTAAAGTTTACCGTGCAGTGGACTTATATACGAGAACCCAACATCAATCGTTGGGCAGTTGCCCGCCAGACACAACACCCGTCTGGTTGGAGGATCCTCCCTTTTCTATGTAGTATGAGTGAACTTTACACCCTGTTCCTCATACCCCTAAATTGGTGACCCCGAATATGAACGTCAGCGCAGCCTTCGTGCAACTACTCCAGCGTGACGTCATCATCATCACTCCCGCAAGCTTTCAGTGAGGCGAGTCACACAGCCAAGCCAACACCCGAGGCGTCAACGGGTATCCTGACCACCAGAATGCAGCGAACGCGCATTCCTAGTCATCACCCTCAGCCTCATCACCCCGACCCACTGGGGAATCACCTCAATCACCTCATCACCCCGACCCACTAGGGAATGATCGCAATCACCTCATCACCCCGACCCACTGGGGAATCACCGCAATCACCTCAATCACCACAACCGCCGCAAACAGTTCCGATCCACCGCGAACAATGCGGCACCCGGTTCCGACTCACTGGAACCACAACTGGCACTGGCAAGCATCACAAGATACAAGACTCAGCCCACTATAGACCTCCGGTCTCCGGAGAGGAGTGATGTGGCGGTATCTACATCGCCACATGCGAATTACGCATCAAAGACCTGACGTCAGACAGACGTCACATAAATCCTGCATCGCGCAATTAAAGTTTACCGTGCAGTGGACGAGAACGACGAAATACGAGAACCCAACATCAATCGTTGGGCAGTTGCCCGCCAGACACAACACCCGTCTGGTTGGAGGATGCTCTCTTTTCTATGGAGTATGAGTGAACTTTACACCCTGTTCCTCATACCCCTAAAAGGGTTATGATTTTGACCGGTATGTATGTATGTATGTATGTATGTTTATCTGTTCCCTCATATCTTCTAAACGACTCATCACAATTCGACACATGAGGATTCGTTTGAAGCGTCTTGATCGTCCGCTGGTTATAGGCTATATGACGTCACATTAAATTAAAAATGGCGCCCGCTAGAGGACATAAAGTCAGGAACTAAAAAAAAAATGGTTTAATCGTACCATGTTGGGTATCAAATGAAAGGGCTTAATGAGCACATTTCAAAAATATATATATTATAACCCCAAAAGAATTAAAAAATAAATAAAGTTATAGAAACGAATGCCCTAACACGTGTGACTCCGGATTTTTAATTTGTCTGTCTGTGCTGTGGTGTCTTGTTTATACCTTTTTAGTCGTAGTTGGGTTTTAGTTTTTATAACTTTATTTATTTTACAAAAAAAGTTAGCATGGTACAACTAGTTTTTTTTATTATTTATAATAAAATTCTAATTCTACAATTTTTTTCGTATTTTCTTATCTATTTTGGAGCCGGAAAGTATTGCCCGCGCGTGCCACAGACGACCAACTTACATAATATGGTAGCTTTAATCCTCTTCTTTCAAATAATAGTAAATCTAGCCTGTGGAGTGCTATGGCTAATTTTTTTTTTTTTCTAGATCACCTCTTCTCCATCTCAAGATTAGAACTTTTTGAGGAACTCGCTTAAACAGAGCAAATAAAATCGGAATAGCGGACTGTTTGGTCTACTATCATCAAAATACGACCTATCCGGTATTACCGAAGATTTTTCGAGGACTCTGAAGAACTCAATCAGCGGATTTAGCGAAAATCATGAAAAACATGTTTCCCTTACAAAAAGTGTCGCAATGTTTTTTTTTTTGCTTTTAAATGAACTATGTAGGTACTTCAAAACACTTCGTGTATAAGGTGTCCCTTCACCACGCACAGCTATCTCCATCCACTGCACCTTCAACTGCTGGACGTCAGTCCCGAAAAGTGCAAAACCATGAAAAGTAAATAGTGACAGTGAAAGCAGCAGTCAGAGGTGTTTAGCGATGAAGAGGCTTTGGCATATTAGGTATGTATATTCAAAATCAACAAGCCATTCCTACAAGCAGATACGTAGCTGGAGTGAATGGATGGAATGCATGGTATTTCCATCAATTTATAGTCTTAGGAAAGAGCTAAGCTAAGAGAGAATGTTTCCCTCCAGAGAAAGATTTATTTGTGGATGAGACTCGTGAAGAAATTAAACTTCAAGCTGTTTTAAATAAAACAGTTGCAGCATTGTTCAAATATCTCATAGACCCAATGTTAACATGCATTTGTAGGACTATACCTACTGCTGATGATTCATGAGAAGAGGAAGAAATAAGCGATAACGAGAATTAGAGAGTATTATTATAATATTTATTGACAATAATTAGTACAAATTAGATTAATTAAAAAAGTAAGAGAGTCATCGCTAACTTTTACCTGCTAGACCTTTTTGTGACCACCTGCTGAATGCCTGACTAACAGCCGATATCTGTAATCATGCAGATTGCTCATGGTAATTGTTGTCATGTTTTATTATCAAAATATATCGTTTTTTTTTTAAGTATGAAATGGATTTTTTTTACATAGTCTATAACTACCACCCCCTCTCCCCCAAAATGAGTCCATATCCACCAAAAAAAAATTAGATAGTCATAATAGGTTGTAAGAAAACCCTCGGGAACCAAAAATCGCAGAAAATAGATTTGTCCAGCTAGCATGTTCTAGACGAACCATAGTGCGTCGTTCTGAAATCCCGTAAAAGATTATCGAAATCCATATTTACTAAGGCACAACTCGATATTACGATCAAAATTATCAGCTGATTCAAATAAAATCCGCCATCTTGCCTCTTAGCATCCTCTTAACAGTGGTCCGGTGTTGTTTAATTTTGACAGCTATATAGGGAACAGCTGTTTTTTTTTTTGCGATTTCAATGTTGTTCCCATAGAAAAATTTGTTCAAAATGATGACCTCTTTTCGGGTTTAGCATAAACAAAAGCTAATGTTGTATAAAATTTGTGAAAGTTTGAAACCACAATAGTTTTATTTTGGAAAATGAACACATTTCTTACAAAGCTGTAGCTCAGTCTCGGTGTGATCTTTCCATTGATATTTTAAAGATCTGTTGCTGAAGCCTGTAGCCCTGGAGGACAGGTACTCTACGGGCGACTCGAAGCTTTTGTAAGAAAAATTCTTTAATTAAAAACAAGAAGCAAGTTTTTATCCTGAAGTGAGTACAAAAAAGCTTGAAAGAAGCTCAAGCTTTGTTAGCATCTTGAGTACCTATGATTAAATGTTCAAATACACTTTTTTTTTAAACAGGTTGCTCTTTGTATTGGTAACTAAGAATATAATTACAGATATAATTAATTATTCAGATCAAAAATATTTGTATGTTAATGTCGATTTTGAGGCCCACGATTCTTATTTTGGTAAAAACTGGCCTGGCGTCGTACGGAGTTTCAATTACTAGTTTTGCTACTACTTACGTGTGACCTACTAAAGAAACGCACGTGCCTATTAAATAAATGCACGTGTCAACTTTTATCTTGTTCACTTGCTCTGCTGAACAGTGCGAAACTGTAAAGTTTAATCAACATGGTTATTCATTGTTGATAAACAATTTAAAACGTAGCAGATAATTATACGATCGGACTAACTTACCTAGTGACGTCCGATCCTTAAGTTTAAGAAATAATTTCGCCTTCATGGAAACTGTGTCGTTTGCACCCGTGCACTACTTACCAATCATATTATTTTATGATGAAAGCCTTCATCATAGATAAAAATCAAAAGTGTTATCTGTGGTCCGGTCGCTGGCGCACCATCCTGTCACTTGTCAAATCATTCTTATGAAGCATATGAACTGGACTGTAAGATCCCGGCATAGTGCATAAGTTACAGTAACCAGTTTTTAGAAAGAACGCTTTTCCCTAGTTAGAACTAGTATTTACTAAAAACCTTTGTTAAAACTGGAATTAACCTAACGATAAACGGGTTTTAACTGTTTTGAGTCAATTAATAATTATTGTCTCCTTTGGAAACTAGTTTTTGTTAATTCATTACCAACTGAACGGTCATGGCAATAGAGTCCGATTTTCCTCGTTTATTTTTTCATGTGTTGGTATTTTAATACACTATTCGGTAAAGTTGTTTTTGATTTCATATCGGGCAAGCCAAAGCCAAAAACTCGATATGAATTCTTCGGGTCACAGCAGACCACACGGCCTGCCGATTTTACAGCGTGTCCTGCCGGCGAGCCACGTGGCGTGCCGCAAAAGTTTTCTTAAATTAAGCGTGGCGAGTTACGTAAGGAATGGGATGCGCCCGCGGGGCCTGCTGCTTTGGGAAACTGTTTATATGCGTGGCGGTGAGAGTGCTAGACAGAGATCATTAAAAGTCCTATTATGCACTTTTTATGATCTTTGTCTAGAATTCTATAGATCGTTGATGAGTACCGTGAAACATTGCAACTATGCCCACTTTTTTCGAATAATTACAATTTTAATACGATTTTTCTATGGAGACGTAAGTATTTTACTTCATCAAATACAACTGTAAGATCATGTGCATGTGTTAGTATAGTTAAATTTACTGTTTTTCAACATGTAATTCAATATTTGTTCGAGTTTGTTGGCGGGCAAAGTTATCTGGATTTTTACCCAACTTTGCCCACATTGTATTTTGACGCAAATATTACCTTTATGCAGGTGACATAAAAACCAGTACAAGAATTTTGGTAAACATGGCGTCTACTTAAGGAATGTAAACGACACTATGAAAAGTTTTTTACTAACACGACTGGGCAATGTTACCCTGACATTTTTTTCTCTTTTTCATACAAACCAAATTTCGCGTTTTAAAAATGCTAGGTGCACATGGTAAAAAATATTCTGATTTTTTTCCTTTCTACAATTAAATTTTAAATAATGTGATTGTGTTTAGATAAATAAAAAGAAATATGTTTCACGCTCATTACCAGTATAAGAATAATAAAAAAGTTCAAATTATACGGTAGTGTGGAGCAGTACCAGTACCCAATACCTAATGTCATCTTTGTATTTTATTAATTAAATACCTAATATATGTTTAAAAGTTAATAAGCTCAGCAGTAGCCATCAATTTAAAAGAAATAAAATACAAGGTTTCGTAACGTGCCAACCCTAAGCCTTTTTTGATGGCGGGCAATGTTGTCAATCGTAGGAACATTACTGGATAACTTTGTCCATCATCATAACTTTAGTTTTAAACGACCCTTAGCAATGACACATACATGTTATAAAGTAAACTACCCTATGTTTTCGCCATCTCACAGAATATACTTTCAAATTTGCACAAAAATTTGCCCGCAAAAGTACGCACCTTATTCGACGAGTTCCAACACGTTACTTAGCGAAGTTAGCAACAAACACGATAGTCAGTATTGCCATACATATAACCTATTTTGCACCAAAGCAAATCAAATATATGCTTATAAATCGTTCTACGGGCAAAGTTTCCCTTGGGGGCAATGTTGGCATATTGCACGGTAGATTCCAAAAAAATACTTATACTTAACACTAAAATTTAATAACCAGTCGTTCACCATAATAATTATTTGAAATGTCCCCGATGAATGGTGAAATAACACTTTCCCGAACAGTAAACGCCCATAGACGTAATAACATAACATAGACGTAATAACATAATAACATAACATAGACGTAATAACAATAAAACTTCAATTGTGTCGCATTCACTGTCCGCCAAAGTGTTAAAAGATTTTATAAAAAAAAGAAATAATAAGGTATATTTCACATAAACCTACCCAACAGTGCCCATGCACTTATGAAACGTCAGAAGCTAGGTACGTTCCAAATTATTGGTCGTTTCCTATGAAGAAGAGCTGGCAAGAAACCTTATAGGTACTTTACTGTTTTTGAAATATTTGAATGTTACAATGTTTTCTAATTCCAGTGCTGATAGGTATGGTAGGCATGGCAACAAGTACCAGGTACTTAACAAAATAGAAAATGGTCAACAAAGTCCACAAGGCCCACAACGTTCTCACTTTTAATAAATACATATAAAATAAAACAATCTTTTCTTTCAACAACATAGTACCTAATGTTATCATTAATCACTACAAAACCGATCACAAATGTTTTTTACCCGACTGCCCCAGAAGGAGGGTAATGTTTTACGAGAGTATGTGTGTATGTTTGTATGTATGTCTATTTCTTTGGCACGCTCTGTAGCCTAAACAGCTTCATGGATTCTAACATACGAGGTACCTCGTATGTTAAGCGTAGTGTTATGTGTTAGGCTACAGAGTTTAGGTTACGTTACGTTAGGTTCGTCTTAATTTTGGGAGTGACATAGGCTATATTTTTTATATATATTTTATCTGCAAATACAAAAAAAAACGGAGGGGAAGGTTAAAAAAAAAAAAATTACAACAATATTGGTATCAGATAAAAGCTAGTAATGAGTTAATTCCAAATATATATATTTATTATATATATATATATTAATAAAACTAAAAAAACTTGAAATAAAACAAATTATTTTAAAAACAAAAAACCCGTCTGCAAAAACCTATAACCGAAAAGAGAAAAACAAGCATTGAACTTTGTTGTTTGTAAGGTATTGCAGGCAGGCCAGACAAACCAATAACCTGAAATATGTTGTAACTTTTGTTTGCCCCGCCTGCAACAACAAACAACAAAGTTCAATGCTTGTTTTTCTCTTTTCAGTTATAGGTTTTTGCAGACGGGTTTTTTTGTTTTTTTTTAATAATTTGTTTTATTAAGATATATTATATAAAGGCAGAATCAGTATACCACGATACCACTTCGCCTTTTAAACCCAATATTCTCGTACTGATACGAAATTATTTACAAACCCTAGCGTTAACCTATAAACTTGAACTCACAAATTGGTCGCACAGGTAAATTGATACCGGTCGGCAAATTATCGGCAATTCCACGAATCACCGCGCCGCCGCCGCACCGCACTGAACCGCGCTGTTACCGCGGACGGAATTAGGAGCCTGGATGGTTTATGCACGAATTACCTATGGTGATTCAGTGGCCTCACCACTTAACGACCTGTTTGATAAAGAGACCGGCAAAAACGAATTAAAAAAATATTGATTGAAATATTCGTGTGCGAAAATATTCACAAAACAAGTGTTTTACAATTTTTCTATCATTTTTTATTATTGATTTTGTACCGAATGGTGGTGTTGAGTCAAATATCGAATTACAAAATCTATACGAATATACTCTAAAGGATATCTTTAGTAAATATGAGACTACTCAACAAGACCTGAGTAAGCGCAGGAGGCCAATGAGTTGGCAGACCTGGTCAAGTCTAATGCGGAGATGTATGAGTCTCTAACAAATAACATCTCTTCTAGCTGTGCCTGCTCCCAGGAGCCCCAGCCTAAACTTGTTACACCCACACCCTCAGTGGCTCAGCCAGTAGGTAGCAGTAGAAATGATAAAATGTTGTAACATGATTAACACAACATACATAATTATTTTCTGACAAATTTGGTCAAGGTTTTGGTAGTATATTTAATCAGTGTTCGCAACAATTATTAAGTAATATTAGATTGACAAAAATAAATCCCAGTTCCACTGTTATTTTATTGTATGGGGATAGTTGAACGGTAAGAAAAAAGGACATCATTGAATGTGTCCATTTGATGTTACATCTCAATGAGATCAATAATTGTAAATTTATTTTCTGTGCCTTGCCATATTCTAAATATTTGTCTGATGAGGAAAATAGGCACATTTATAATTTAAATATGTTAATTTATAATAGGACATGTCGTCACAGTGATGCTATTTTATATTTTGATTGTAATCAATTTATTACTGCATTGATTACAATCAAAATATAAAATAGCGTCACTGTAATTACAAATTGACAAATTATAGAATGTATATACCTAGTAGTAGGAGAAAAAATGCTAATCTTTTAGCATACAATATACACTGTGACACCGGTACCTGTAGGGTACCAACGATTACTGTTAGTAGTGGTACTAACACTCACTTGTAGTTTAAACTATTAGGTGCGACAACGGGTGAGCCGCATACATTGAATGTTGTACATCAAAATATGCAGGGTCTGTCCGGCAAAGAGCTAGAGTTAAGTTTATTTATGGAGAACTATGATGTTCAGGTGTTATGTTTGACTGAACACTGGTTGAAAGAACATGAATTAGTGTTTATCAATGATGATAATTTTACTGTACAAAGTGCGTTTGTAAGGAAAAGCGCTATTCGCGGTGGATCTTTAGTTCTTGTTTCAAACAAGTTGACATGTAAACAACGTTTAGATTTAGTTAATCTGTCTATCGAGCTATTATAATTTGTGTTTATAGAACCCCTCTGGTGATTTTATTCGCTTCGAATCCGTAATGGAGGATTCACTCAATAGGTTAAAAGCAAGTAATAAAAGTATTATTTTATGTGGAGATTTTTTACCTATGAAATTGCCGTTCTGCAGTACTGGCCATTTCAAATCAAAATAATTTTTGTTTGGCTAAGAATTCTAATTTCAAATTAATTTTATTTTAAAAACATGGATTTTTTTTTCCAAACGTAGTCATTTCTTTATTGATTAGTGTTACATTTTCATCGCATTTCAATCTTTTTCGTCATCATGGATACGTTAAAAATTCGAGTAATTATGGAATATGAGTACCGTCGTGGCAGCAACGCGGCACAAGCGGCACGCAACATCAACGACGTTTACGGAGCTAACACTACAAACCAACGCACCACCTGTTATTGGTTTGCTCGCGTCCGTTCTGGAAATTTCGACCTGAAAAATGAACCTCGCGGTCGTCCGAAGACTTTGGTCGACAATGACGAATTAGAGGCGATTGTGGAAGCTGATGATACACAATCTACGGCTGAATTAGCAGCAGCTTTCGACGTTAGCGTCAAAACAATATTGGTCCATTTGCGTCAAATTGGCAAGGTAAAAAAGCTTGACAAATGGGTGCCCCACGAACTCAATGATCGCCAGCGCGAAGTACGTGTCGAGACGTGCCTTGCACTGCTCAACAGACACACAAATGAAGGAATTTTGAACCGCATTGTTACCTGCGATGAAAAATGGATTCTGTTTGATAACCGCAAGCGCTCAGCAAGTTGGTTGGATCCTGGTTCAGCACCTAAACAATGCCCTAAACGAAAACTTACCCCTAGAAAAGTGATGGTCACTGTTTGGTGGTCTAGCGCCGGTGTGATTCATCACAGCTTCTTACCAAACGGGGTGAGCATTACTGCAGATGTGTACTGTGAAGAACTGAACACAATGATGGAGAAGCTGGCGCATCTCCAACCAGCATTGGTCAATCGCTCGTCTCCGCTGCTCCTGCACGACAACGCGCGACCTCATACTGCACAGCAGACGGTCTCCAAGTTGCAAGAACTGGGGTTGGAAGCTCTCCTTCATCCGCCCTACTCACCAGACCTTGCGCCTACAGACTACTACTTATTCCAGAATTTGGATAACTTCTTGGCGGGAAAAAAATTCAATACCCGAGAGGCAGTACAAAATGCCTTTGAAGAATTTGTTGCCTCCCGTCCAGCTGATTTCTTAAAGAAGGGCATCAATAAACTGCCACTGCGATGGCAAAGATGCATTGATTGCATGGGTGATTACTTCGATTAATACAAATAAAAAATTCATGAAAAAAATTCGTTTAAATTTTTTCATACAAAACGGCAATTTCATAGGTAAAGACCTATTATTAATATTTTAGATGTTACTCCATTAAGTATAAGACTTCTTAATCTGTAAGTCTTATAAGTTATAATTTAATTAACTTGTATTTCGAACCTACTAGGATCACAGCATCTTCGTCAACTTGTCTTGATAATATTTTTAGTGATTGTGATACCAAAAATAAATTAGTGTTAAGTAACTTCCTAGCTTCCCCATGCCATTACATAAAAAGCCGCATAAAATTGAATGCAGGCCTTATACAGCTAGTCGTTGCAATAAGTTTAAAAATAATATAGCTCATAAAATTACACCATCTATAGCAGAACACGAGAATCCTAATGAAATATATGGGGCCCTTTTTGATGTTGTGCAAAAGGAGTACCTATCAACTTTCAAGACTAAAACTATTAACATTCATGGTACCTCCGTTGGCTTCAACCAATGGGCCACTGCAGGTATTTATAAAAATAGAGCGAGACTATACGAGGTTGAAAAAATACAGGTTTGATACTCTTTTCCTAGAGTATGTCAAACATTATTCAAAATTATTTAAAAAGGTTAGTGTTTTTGCTAAAACTAAATTTTTAAGCGATACAATTAAAAAATCCAATAATAAAGTAAAAACCACTTGGAAAATTATAAACAATGAAACGGGTAAATCGGTTAAACATGACAAACAACTTGAGATTATGGTCGACCACAAATTAGTTTATAAAAAAAAAAATAGGTCTTTAATTCGGACCTTGATCCATATGATGTTAGTAATACAGATACACACTACTTAAAAACTATGTTAGTAACAATTATAATACAAAACAAAAATAAAAATCAGTTCATATACCTGACGCACCGGGTACATGCACATGTAGATGCACCCAATGCGCCATAATGGTACAACAGGGCTTATCACTAATGAGCTATAAAGCAGCTGACGTAGCTGAGGCATTTAATGATTTTTTTGCCAACATACCTATAACTACGACTTGCTCCTTAAATTCGTCCCCGTCTAAAGCTAAAAACCTTTTGCACGGTAGTGTGTCTAAAAGTAGTCGCTTATTTAGCTTCGAACATGTAACACCTCGTGATGTAGTTAATGTTTTTAACACACTCAAGTCTAAAAACACTGGGGATTACTGGGGCATCTCCATTAAACTTTTAAGTAATATAATAGACATCGTGGCCCCCTATCTAGCTGTTACTTTTAATAAATGTGTTGATCTAGGAACTTTTCCTGACCTCCTGAAGAGTAGTAAAGTCATACCATTATTTAAATCAGGTAATAAAAATGACGTTGGCAATTTCAGACCTGTTTTACCTGCAAAATACCTATGAAATTGCCGTTTTGTATGAACAAATTTAAACGAATTTTTTTCATGAATTTTTTATTTGTATTAATCGAAGTAATCACCCATGCAATCAATGCATCTTTGCCATCGCAGTGGCAGTTTATAGATGCCCTTCTTAAAGAAATCAGCTGGACGGGAGGCAACAAATTCTTCAAAGGCATTTTGTACTGCCTCTCGGGTATTGAATTTTTTTCCCGCCAAGAAGTTATCCAAATTCTGGAAAAAGTAGTAGTCTGTAGGCGCAAGGTCTGGTGAGTAGGGCGGATGACGGAGAGCTTCCAACCCCAGTTCTTGCAACTTGGAGACCGTCTGCTGTGCAGTATGAGGTCGCGCGTTGTCGTGCAGGAGCAGCGGAGACGAGCGATTGACCAATGCTGGTTGGAGATGCGCCAGCTTCTCCATCATTGTGTTCAGTTCTTCACAGTACACATCTGCAGTAATGCTCACCCCGTTTGGTAAGAAGCTGTGATGAATCACACCGGCGCTAGACCACCAAACAGTGACCATCACTTTTCTAGGGGTAAGTTTTCGTTTAGGGCATTGTTTAGGTGCTGAACCAGGATCCAACCAACTTGCTGAGCGCTTGCGGTTATCAAACAGAATCCATTTTTCATCGCAGGTAACAATGCGGTTCAAAATTCCTTCATTTGTGTGTCTGTTGAGCAGTGCAAGGCACGTCTCGACGCGTACTTCGCGCTGGCGATCATTGAGTTCGTGGGGCACCCATTTGTCAAGCTTTTTTACCTTGCCAATTTGACGCAAATGGACCAATATTGTTTTGACGCTAACGTCGAAAGCTGCTGCTAATTCAGCCGTAGATTGTGTATCATCAGCTTCCACAATCGCCTTTAATTCGTCATTGTAGACCAAAGTCTTCGGACGACCGCGAGGTTCATTTTTCAGGTCGAAATTTCCAGAACGGAAGCGAGCAAACCAATAACAGGTGGTGCGTTGGTTTGTAGTGTTAGCTCCGTAAACGTCGTTGATGTTGCGTGCCGCTTGTGCCGCGTTGCTGCCACGACGGTACTCATATTCCATAATTACTCGAATTTTTAACGTATCCATGATGACGAAAAAGATTGAAATGCGATGAAAATGTAACACTAATCAATAAAGAAATGACTACGTTTGGAAAAAAAAATCCATGTTTTTAAAATAAAATTAATTTGAAATTAGAATTCTTAGCCAAACAAAAATTATTTTGATTTGAAATGGCCAGTACTGCAGAACGGCAATTTCATAGGTAAAGACCTAATATTTGAAAAGTTAATCCTCAAGCAGCTGCTAAGACATTTTAATTTAAATAGCCTCCTTCATAATGAACAATATGGCTTTACAAAAGGTCGTTCGACTACAGATGCGGGTGTTGCTCTGCTGAAACACATTTAACGTATGGGAGAACTCGCAAAATGCTATTGGGGTTTTCTGTGATCTCTCCAAAGCCTTTGATTGCGTGCACCATGACACGCTTTTGCGTAAACTACGTCATTACGAAGCGCTCAACGTTATAAATTCTTATTAACAGAATGGGTTCCAGGTTAATGGTGTAAAATCTTCCGGGCTACCAGTTCAGGTGTACCTCAAGGCTCCATACTGGGTCCATTCTTATTCTTAGTGTATATAAATGCCTTACCATTCTATTTAAAGGGTGTCTGTGAAGTTGTACTGTTTGCAGATGATACCTCTCTTATTTTTAAAGTAGACAAGAATAGGCAAGATTTTGACGATGTAAACAGTGCACTCTCAATGGTTACGGATTGGTTTACGACAAATAACCTGGTTCTCAATGCATAGAAAACAAAATGTGTAAAGTTCACCTTACCGAATGTTAGAAATCTAGGACCGTCGTCTTAGATAAAGAGGTGCTTGAAACTGTAAAATCGGCTGTTTTTCTGGGGATAACAGTAGATGCCAAACTTCAGTGGGGCCCACATATATCGAGCCTAGCGGGGAGGCTCAGTTCGGCCGCTTACACCGTCAGGAAAGTAAGACAATACACTGACGTTGATACTGCTCGGTTAGTCTACTTTAGTTATTTTCATAGCGTTATGTCATACGGTATTCTGCTGTGGGGCAAAGCAGCTGATATTCAAAATATATTTGTCCTGTAAAAACGAGCTGTTCGAGCAATTTACCAGCTAGGTGCCAGAGTTTCTCTGAGAGATTTTTTCAAAGATATTGGTATTCTCACGGTGGCATCACAATTCATCTTCGCCAGCATCTTATATATTAGACAAAACTTTTTACAAAAAAAAAACCTGACTTCCAAAAAAAAACACTCAAAACTGAAAAATAACCTTAAAGTCGGTGTCTTTGCTTTTCAATTTTCGTTTTTTGCCACCGACTTCCGAAATTAAAGTTATTTTTCAGTTTTGAGTGTTTTTTTTGGAAACCGTTTTTTTTTTTTTGTAAAAAAAATTTATTTTTCACTTTTTAGGTGTGGTACCTACCCCACACAAATTCGAATACCACTAGCTGATGTAAATAACAGTGAAGGAGTAAATGAAAATATCATCTAGATAAACTAAGTGGGAAAAATTCGTAATATTGAAGCTAACTCAAAAACTACGCAAGCAAAGTTAATAAAATTTATATGGGACCACCTCGGAAGGATGACCTACCATACAAAAAAAAAACATCAAAATCGATTCATAATTGGCGGAGTAATCAGGTAACAAACATACAAAAAAAAAAAACATACAGACGAATTGAGAACCTCCTCCTTTTTGAAGAAGTCGGTTAAAAATATACACTCAAAGGCGTACTACTCCATTAACGACTACTTAAATGATAAGAATAGTTGGTCGCTGTGATTAACTCAAGACAATGTTTATGTTCTCTCTCCAGAATTAGCTCACCTACTGACAGGTTATATGTTCATATAATTTATTTTATTTTATTTGACTGTATAGTCAATTTAATATTATTTTTAATCTCATTTATTGTTGACATAATCCACTCATTACTGTGTTTTCTATATGAGTTGTATTGCAATATTAGCTAGTGACCTCGACAATTGATCATTATTGTTCTTGCCTGAGCAACCGGCAGCAGGTTCGTCATGCTCCCTTAGATGTCACTGCTTGCGGTAGCGTCGGGGGTCAGGTTACCTCCTTCCCTCAAATATGGCGAGGGGGGTAATGGCTGATCTTTGCGTTATGCTCGTGAACGGGTGCTGCTTTTGTTGACTGGACGTCTTGCTGATCTTGGTTTTGTTATTGATATTAGTAATTAACTTTTTATTTATTTTTACGTCGATGGTCCGTCCGTCCGGGTAGTTTATTATTTATAAGTTCTAGTTATAGCTATAAATAGCTATATGTAAGCGAGCACGCCCTTTGTGCCTTTTTTTTTTTTTTTGGATGGGAATTCATCATATGACTTCTCCCGCTCTGGGCGGAGCGGAAGTGCCCTTCCGCTCCAGACTCAGTCAGACTCACTGACTAAAACCCACCCGTGTTCCTTCAGTTGCCTGTTGCCAGGGTCCCGGTATCCCTTTCGGACTATTCCGCAACCCTGGCAGGCATCGGTCCTAACGGACCCCGTCAGGTGTGGTGGCATCTCTATGAGGCGCGCGTGGAACACGACGCGCCATCGACCCGGGCCTGGTCCTTATCGGACGGCGAGCTACCCATTGCTCGCCGTCCGCAAGCCCGCGCCTATGGTGGCCGGGAATCCGCCTGGGATTCCCGACGCCCAGGGTGTCTCCAGCGGCGGCGGTTAGGGGCGTGAGGGCGCAAGCATTGCCTCTCCCTCACGCGTTCCGCCTCCTCCTTCGCGAGCATCACTGCTTCGCAGAAGGAGGTGACCGCCTCCCATGCCCTCTCGCTCCGTACCATGGCCTGGACCAGGGCCGGACGCGAGAGGTCAGTGCCGCCAATCGCCTCCACGAGGACACGGCGGTGCTCCGCCCAAGCAGGGCACACCTCCACCGTATGCTCCACCGTGTCCTCCGGACGATCCGCACAGTGGTGACACGCGGGCGTTTCCTCCCTCATAATCCTGCACAGACGCCCTTTGTGCCTGGAGGCTTTTATTTAGATATTATTTTATGTTTACATTTCCTTTAAAATTATGCTTGAGTATTTACAGTTCTCGATATTTTTTTTGGTTAGTATAATGGCGTGTGCTAGCTGACATATGGCTACTAATTAGATTTATGTTTTGTTTTTTGTTCCGTAATGTGCTAAACTAAACGGATGCAGCAGAATACCAGTATTTTACATGAAGTGGAGCGACTGCCTCTATCTGACCTCCACAACCTAGTACCAAAAACAACATAGGTAGGTACTATTTAAATAGTGCATTACATTTAATGAATTTGAACGAACGAAAAACAATATCAGATTTCTCAACCAAAATTAATAATGGGAATTAAATTATACTTGCAACTAAAAATATAAACAGCAACTTAATAAATCTTTAAAAATCAATCAATTTAATAAAAGAGAACTGAAAAGGGAGGAAATAAATATATTGCCTTCTTAATTAAGGAATATTTACCTAAAGAATTTTCGACAAATAGTAGATTCTTGCATCGAGCGCAAAGTGAGTTATTAATGCACGAGGGTTATGTTTGCGGTTATTAACAATTTCATTTGCAGCTGTTTTTATACCGTTGTCTGAGTGAGTAAGAGAGTAAGTGAGTGAGTGAGTGAGTGAGTGAGTCAGTCAGAAAACTTTATTGTTGTACTAAACTACCTGAAGGATAATTTAATAGGAGACGATAGGTATTCGTGAAATTAAAAGCTTTGACTGTTGTTTCTTTAATTACAGGTAAAGTAATACCTATTTTGTAAAGTAGTAAGTACTTGTAAAGATGAGCAGTGGTGGTCCAGTGGTAACGGTCACGACTTACGAGTTGTAGGTTGTAGGTTCGAACCCGGACAGGCGCTTTACTATGTGTAAATTATTTCATCGCCACTGCTCTCAAAACGGTGAAGGAAGACATCGTGAGGAAACCGGCATTTCCTAGAACCAAAATTCGAAGACATGTGACATCTACCAACCAGCACTGGGCCCGCGTGGTGGATTACGGCCCGCTCCCTGTGTCCCAGCAGTGGGAACATTATAGGCTGATTATGTTAAGTACTTACTTTATTAAACATCTTCATATCTTTTAACCGACTTCTTTAGAAAGGAGTAGGTTCTCAATTCGTCTGTATGTTTTTTTGTTTGTGTGTTTGGTACGCGTTTACTTTGCCAATTATAAATCGAATTTGATGATTCTTTTTTTGTTTGGTAGGTCATGCTTAAGCGGTGGTCCCATATAAATTTTATTAACTTTGCTTGCGTAATTTTTGAGTTAGCTTCAATATTACGTATTTTTTCCACCTAGTCTATTTAAACGTTAACCTACGTGACTCCGTCACTGTTATTTACATAGCAGGTAGTGGTATTCTAATTAATGTAGCACGCCACAAACCACAACAAAAAAGTGAAAAATAAAATCTTTTTATAAAAAAATAAAATCTTTTTATAAAAAAATAAACTCTGTAATTAAAGTTTTTAGAAAAAAAAAAACAACCGACTTCCAAAAAAAAACACTAAAAAGTGAAAAAATAACTTTGTAAAGCAAAGACACCGACTTCCGAAATTAAAGTAATTTTTCACTTTTTAGTGTTTTTTTTTGGAAGTCGGTTGTTTTTGTTTATCTAAAAACTTTAATTACAGAAACGCAGTTGAGTTTATTTACGGTCATCTAAAAAAAAAACCGTCGAAATAAAAAATAAAATGGTGATGTTTTGTCCGAACGAGATTAAAGATAGTAATAGCTCTTTCAATATTAATCGGTTCAGGGTCGGTGATAAAAGTGTCATCTGTATTGGGATGGTTATTACTTGGGAACTTCTGAACGAACGATTTTGATGACTGGCAGACGGGTGGCTTGATGTTAATTAATTCCACATAGCTTGAAAGAGCTCCACACTTAAGTTAGTGACATACATTACCTGACTCCTCTTACAAAGAAGAGGGGTAGAGGGGTCAGGTAATGTAGACCTCTGGTAGTCAAGCCATCCTGCAGCAGCACCAAACTTGTTGTCTGGCATTTTGTTTTACCAAATAACGATTTATTTAGAAAACTAAGCTGGAAAATAACTCCCACGGTAGCTCCAGTTCCCAAACCCAACAACAAAATAAGCTCAAGAAAGCTGCACTATTTTACAACAAAAAATGTTGCCTTCAAAATTTTAAGTTTTCCAATAAAATTCATAGCCAATATAAAGCTGCAAGTATCACAAGTAGTCACTTGCGCAAGCACCTTTCATACAAAGGGGCAAGAGGTTACGAGCCTCTCGAATGTCAGGTACCTAAATGGTGAGAATACAGGAAGTAGGTTTGTTCGGTTTTGTAGTTTTTCTACTACAAAAACGAACTATACTTATTATTCATTTTGTTGGATTTACAGAATCACTCAACGACCACATCGGAAGAACTATTTTCATAGACTATAAAAAACTTATTTATCTTCCGGTTTGAAGTATGACCTCCAACGCCCGCCGCGCGGTGCGTCGCTTTTGAAATTTTTATTCGCTACACGGCACTAGTGGGATTTCCATAGGAGTTTTAACGTTATATGAAAGGCTGAATTTTTCTTTCATTTTGTATGGGTTCGAGTGGGGAAGGTCGGTGTTCAGTGAAAAGAAAACGTTGAGAGAGTTTTAGTTTCGGATTTTGAGGTATAGTCACATAAATGGAATTATTTTTGTGACATACATATATAACAACGAGAGGAGATGGCGCCGCCGTCACCTACAGTTCGGCTCCGTATTTAAAAAATAATTAAAAATAGTTATTAGTGTTCTTTTCTGAATTTATTACTTCAAGTGTACACAACTAGAAGAATAAGAATAACAATAATATTTATTTGCTTAAAAACAATAAATATAAAATAAAAAGATGGGAAAATACAAAAAAAATAACAAGTACAAATTATATATATAATTATACAATTTATTTTCAAAGAAGTCTTTGACACTATAAAAACTATGATTACACAACCATGCATGCAATTTATTTTTGAATAATCTTGAGATTACATGGTATCTTATGTGTATCTATGTGTGATACGTACACACATAGATACACATTTTTTACATTTAGTTAGTCTCGGAAGGATATCCAGTACGAGCTTGTGGGGGTCTCGTCGATTACGAGGATATAAATCATCTGCAGTACTAAATAATTCCCTATGCTTACTCACAAACATACATGTTTCGTATAAGTAAAGAGACGGTAGCGGCAACAAGCCAAGCTTTTTAAATATCGGCCCGTAATAAGCCCGTATATTGCTCTAATGCATTTCTTTAGTGCGATAAATGCTCTTATTTGGTCTGTGCTATTACCCCACATTATCAAGCCATAGCGAAGCACCGATTCAACGTATGCATGGCATGGTAGGACGTTATTGCCGTTTTAACGTTTGTTATATTTCTGACTTTTTTAAGTGCATTTACGAACTTATTTATTCGATTGGAGACGGTATCAATATGTGCTTTCCAGTTTATGCCTTGATCTAAAGTTACGCTTAGAAATTTAGTTTGCGTTAGGTACTTCATCAATTTTATGTATATTCATATTAACATTGTATTTAGCATTATTTGATTTATTAAATTGTATATAAACAGACTTTTTTAAGATTTATTGATAAATTAATTTTCTTTAGATATTCGTTTAGATTTTCAATAGTTTTATTAATATCAGTTTCATCGTTCGTTCGATACACGATCGTCAATCGTGTTATTTTTCTTATCAGTTGTTACAATATTAGAAATTTCATCAGCAAATAATATACATTTATGGTTGGTCATATTAATTATAGAATTTATGTACAAAAGGAATAAAATTGGGCCCAACATACTTCCCTGTGGGACGCCATATCTGTTGTACTTGAGTTCGGATGACTGTGACTATCATGTCGTTTTTATATTTGCAGTTGGAATATAGGGGTGAGCATGTTTTTCAACTACAGCGTTAAAAGTTTGTTCTTGGGAGATATATTTATGTCTCAACTACGGAACCCTTCATTGTGCTTGATCCACGCACTTGGGCGGTTTTTATTTCATTTTGAATTTGACGTATCGATATCTGTCATTTTTGTTGACAGGAAAAAAGGAGATTGCCTAGGTTTGGACCAAGTGCTGCCTAGGAATGTGAGTTGGTCTAGTAGTACTGTAGCATGAACTATAAAAAAAATATTTAAAAAAATTGATCCCAGGAAAAATAAATAAATCCAGTTTTTGTGATAATGAATACATAACATAATCAGCCTATAACACGCCCACTGCTGGGACACAGGCCTCCTCTCTGTGAGAGGGAGTGGGCCGTAATCCACCACGCGGGCCCAGTGCGGGTTGGTAGATGTCACATGTCTTCGAATTTTTGGGACATGCCGGTTTCCTCACGATGTTTTCCTTCACCAGTTTGAGAGCAGTGGCGATGAAATAATTTACACAAAGTAAAGCGCCTGTCTGGGTTCGAACCTACGACCTACAACTCGTAAGTCACGGCCGTTACCACTGGGCCACCACTGTTAATTGATTAATTAAATTGATAATGAATAATCTTGCATTAAACAACGTTTTTGATATATTTTTTCTGTAAAATGTATTTCGGTTACAATAACATCGTACCGTATCGTCGAACGAAGACAAAAACCTATTCTTTTGTATTATATATCTGTCGCGATCCCTCACCTGCGCTTGTGGTGATAAGCGTCCCTTTGTTACCCGACTACTTTTTGCTCAGTGTCACGTCACTTGTGATCCGTTGTGAACGCGACTGTGCATATTTTGTCTTGTGGTGAATATTTTGCTTGAAACAACGACCTGGCTTCGAATCGGGGGGCCTAAACCGGCCACATTAGTAATTCATCTAAAAGCAATTTCATTTCCTGAATTCCAGAAAAAAAAAACTGTCAAACAATCGGTTGTTGCGCGCACACTATGTGCTTGTTATGGTTTATTGGGTTTGCTAGGCACCAAGACGTGATTAGGTGTCCTGCTTTATCCCTAGACACAATAATAATCGATAACGATGAAGACGATTAATCAATATTATTGTCTTAGATTTGTTAACTGACTAATTAGTTGTATTATTGGTATTATTGTATTATTATATTATTATTATTGATGTTGTTGTATAAATGATACAATGCCAATAACTACAATACAACTAATTAGTCACAAAACTAATACAATAATATTGAATTTATTTATTAATCGTCTTCATCGTTATCGATGAACTGTTTGATACCTAACAATTATGTACACAAAATCAAAATACAATTAATTAAATACAACGCACAAAAACTGTTTAAGTTCATTTTTGCCAGTAAAAATATTCAAAACAAGAGACTGTTTTTCTTTGGACTCCTGGGATAGATTTTTATGCGGTTTGAAATACAGATTAGTGGTGGTCTGAGGAAGAAAAATGCACTATGTGAGTATTCTAGGCAGCACTTGGTCCAACTTCCATCCAAAATGAGGCAATGTCCTTTATTAAGTTAAATCATGAAGAGTTGGGTTGGTATATATATGTTATGGACCAAGTGATTATTAGGGCAGTATGATAACAACTATGGAAATAATCAAATCGACCGGGCATTTTTTACTATGCTAGTCACCTATGGGGCAGCACAATTAAAACCAGGTTTTATTACTATTATTTTGATTTCAAACGTAGAATCAATATTTAAAATCAAATAAAATCTTTCCATTCGTAGACACTCTGCTGACCTATGATGACTTTACCATAATTAAATACCAGTGTTTTATCAGATTGCCTAAAGACCACACGGCAATATTTATAATGACGAGGCAATGTGAAGTTCAAATTATAATTAATTATTTTGCCCTAAGTAGCTTGTCATTCATTATTCATAATGCGCGGGCATTATGAAAAATGCCCCTATGTATCACTTTGTCCATAACATATATAATACTAGCACTTTGCCCGCGACTTCGTCCGCGTGGATTTAGTACTTTCCTCTGAAAACTTCAACAACCCCTCCACCCCTTTGAAAGATAGTTTTCAAAAATTAATATTTACGTTATTTATATTTATTTACACCCCTTAAACTTTATTACCCTTTTACACCCCGTTAGGAGCAGATTTTTTTTAAACACCGAAATACGTATTTTTTTATTTTAAGTATTAGTGCCGTACCAAGTTTCAAGTTTATTAACCAAACGAATATAAGATTTTTCATATAACTTGTATCCCCTCTTTTCACCCCCTTAAAGGTAGAATTTCCAAAAACCCTTTCTTATTGGATGCTTCCGTCATAATGACTATCTGTGTGCCAAATTTCAGCCCAATCGGTTCAGTGGTTTGAGCTATGTAACCGAACGACCGTGGTAAAACGAATTGAGTTGAGTTGAATACGTTTTTCTCCGTCAAATAGGTAGTGTTCCGATGATATCGCATTGAGCGCACGAAAAATCCCAACATGTTTGGATTGTTTGCATACGTATTACTAAACCGTACCCAGTCTGCGCGGTGTGTCCAGACGGACTTGAGAGTAGGTACTACCTACTTTGATACCTTGATTCACAAATAAACTCTTGAGATCCGCACAGACACCACGTGACTAAAAGTGTGATTATTTTGGCGCGGCTAACTAAAGGTTAATCGTTGTAAAAATATGTACCCGCGAGGTCTACTGTTCGCAGAACTACTAGTATAATTTTTGTATTGATTTCATCGTATCCAATTTCAGAATTTGAGTTTTTTTTATGAAATTATCTCTGTTCTAACTTCATTTTCAGACACCGGTTTGAGGAACATTGAATGAGCTGCTGAATTTTTTGTAGTGCTTGTTTTCATATCCGAACTAGAAATAGTGACTCCGTGTAAACGTAGGCAACAACTATACTATCTTATTTGTTATAAAACAACTAAACTTTGAAAACCAAAGTAAACAACGAATATAAACAAACCATGTGTATTAAAACGATTAAAATAAACATTGGATCGAAATACATTCATCCATAGTGCCCTTAGATTATACCTTAAAGTGAACTGGATGTGATTTCAAACTAAAAGCAAAGTGTAAACAAATAAAAATTTCAAACAACGCGCGAAGCGACGACGCTTTGTTCAACGACTTCATTCAAATTCAAATTCTTGGATTCATAAAATAAGATACGTAATTAGACATACATTTTCAAAACTGTCGTAATGCTATTCAAAGTACTGCGTACTTGGAAGACGTAACGTAAACGTAACGTGCGCGTTCGATTCTGATGACCTGTTTTTCTTTTAGAACACTTTTTAATTTTTTCTACATAGTGCTAAAATGGAAAACATTAGGTTTTCTTACATTAGGATTCGGATAAAAAATCCTAGCAATTTTAATAAATCATCAATAGATAACCTGTCGTTTTTGTCAACCGACTCAAACAACTTTCATAGAAGTCTACCCGATTTATCTACATGGAATTGCCAAGAGACCGTAGAACTTCAAGAATCAGTTTTTGATCTAAAGGCAAAATTAGAAAATGCCTATAAACAAATTGATAATTTATTATTAGAAAAAAAATCTTTGGAAGAAAATATTCACGAACAGGAACATACATAATTTCATGTTTGAAAAAATGCTCTTCCAATTCACTAACAAAAAGTAATGTCATCGATGCAGAGGAATTAGAAAGCCAGAACCCTCAAAATACTTTATGCGATTTTCTAAACGCAACAGTATTAAACAATACGATAATAGATGGCGCTACATGCAAGAAAAGTACGATAGATGGAGTTATTAGTTCCGAATTCAAGAAGTGCCGGAAGATATACAATTACTGTCAACAGTGTGCTGGATTAAGAGACATACTGGTTCGTACAAGACAAATTACAAAATTTGTACGATATAAAGTATCTTCTACAGTAAAACCATCTGCTCAAACTCCAGATATTCTCAAAAATTGTTACAACTATATAGAAGATATACCTAAAAACAATATTTTCCTGAGTGTTGCACAGAATGAAAAAATCCTACAAAAATTACAATGGAGTTGGCTGCGTTACTAAGTAAGCTACAATTCGTAAACATTATAATTTTAAGTGTAACTTACAACCCATACTTAAATGAATGGAAGCTCAATAATCTACTAAAAGGCATTTGAATTAATTCTAAGCAATGTAACTTCCTATCATTATCAAATGTCACAAAATATAAAACAGCCTTCTTATATAACATTGGCAACCGAATTAACCATTTGATAGACAGAAATGAATACGAGAACTTAGCTTTAAGACATTGTCCTAATACTGAACCTGAAGTAATTAAAATTGTTTCAAATCCGTCTCCAAAAAGAGGATTATATTCAATTTTACTTTTCAGTAAACACTCAACAAAGTTCAACTTATTGTACTCAGCTAAAATTAGATTCTACTATAGATAGATCTTTTCCAATAAAAATACTGATTGCAATTACTATGATTCTAGTTATACCGCTACTCTTTTGCACCAAAATATCGCTGGCTTACTCAATAAAACTGACTCTGTCCAACTCTGTTTAAATGAATTAGTAGATCAAGATGTTAACGTAGATATTCTTTGTTTCTCTGAGACGTTTCTAAGAGCAGGCGATGAAAACATTAACTTTATCAAAATGTTTACATAGAATTAATTACCTAAGGATTTATGTACGGAAAAAATATTTGAATGATGTGGGGTAGAGATACCTTCTTTAAAATGTATTGTTATTTGTATTTATAGAATTACAAATTCAAACACACATCTATTTTTTGAAAATTAGACCTACTGTTGCACAAATTACTCAAACGAAAAAAACGCATTATCGTTACAGGAGACCTAAATATTGATACCATAAAAGAAAACAACGATACAACTAAACTAAATGATCTTTTATCTAACTATGGCTTAAGTATACATATTAATAAACCAACACGTCAGCTTTCTTGCTTAGATCAGATTATAAGTAATATAGAAAATTCAACTGGAAAAACTCACGAAGTTTTTCTATCAGATCACAACCCTTGCCAAACATTAACCTTTCCAGTTGAAGAGAGGAAACCTGCCCTAAAATATTGGTATAATATAAACAGGGATTACTTAGACGATAACATCAAAAAATTTGTGGACTTTATAGGGAAATTGTCATGGATTGATGTTCTCGAGAACACTGACGCAAACGATAGTTTTAATATATTTCATGAAACTTCTTACTATTTTATAACTTATATTTTCCCTTGCGAAAGACTAAAATTTACGCTAATAATACTTCACCCAAATGGATTACCAAACATTTAAGGAAATCCAGCACTCGTAAAAGACAGCTTAAAAAAATGTGCCACATAAATAATAAAAATAATTATATACGGTCTAGATATTTAAAATATAATAAAATAATAAAAACCTGCGTCCTCCGCTCAAAAAAATGTTCAAACCTAAACTACATCCTAAAATCTAAAAATAAAATTAATTACTGGGATATCATCTAAAATAGAACACTCATAAAACATTTAATCATATAGGTGCAATAGATCACGATGGTTGTATTTTAAACGATTCGAGTCAAATAGCTAACTCTTTTAACAATTTTTTTATTGGTATGTTCAATTTATAAACAAACAAAAAATTATTAATGAATAACAAAATGGGTTTCAAAAAGGTAAGTCAACACCCCTCGCAGCATTCTCTCTAGTCCATAACAGATAATATTGATAAAAAACGCTCTGTTTCAGCAATCTTCCTAGATATGAGCAAGGCATTTGATCTCGTTAACCACACTTCTGGATAAATGTGAGCGCTACGGCATAAGAGCTCCAGCGTTAGAATGGCTGAAAAGTTATCTCAGCAATAGACAACAGTGTGTTGAAGTGTCCCGTATTAATGATAAACTTGTTGTAAAGTTATACAAATCTTTATTTAGACACAATGGGTCTGGATTAAACCAAGGAAGCATCTTTGGGCCTCTTCTTTCCCTTTTATATATTAACGACTTACCAAATATAACAAGCCATAAGTGCGTGCTGTTTGCAGATGAGGTATCAGTAATAATACCGGAATATAACAAATAATTTGAATTATTACATTACATTACTATAAAATATAATATACTTATTCAAAAATATAACTAAACGCTATATATTATTATAATTACGAGTTATGATTTATATAGGTAATAAATTCACTTACGTATATCTTCATATTGATATTATTGTAATCGATTTGCAAATGCTATTTCGTAACTATATTATTTTATTTTGGGGCACACCTCCACCGTGTCCTCCGGGCGTTTCCTCACGCCTAACAATACAACTCGTAAAGCAAGCAAGCAATACAACTCCTCAACATACAACCTGATACTGACATGCAAATTGCAAAAAACGTAAGAAAATTTGAATTTCGCGGGCTACCTTAGCGCACCCGTCCTAAGCTGCTCAGCTTTACAGGCTGAATCTATTGAAAATTAAGAGGCTCTTTTATGGATCAAACGACTTTTAATTCAACAGAACTGACAGAGTACATTTTTATAATCAACTGACAGATTCCAAACATTTATTTTTCATAATAGGTATACAACCTCCATCACGCACCCTTAATCTATAGCATGAATCTAACATATTTCCTACATGTGCACGCACCATTAAACTACTTAGTGTGCATACACTTTAAGTACAAAGTAGGTACATTCAGCTGGAGCTATCATTCACTGATATACAATCTACCTTTATTACATTCAATAACAAAAATACTAAACACAAACAAAATAAAATTATATAATACAAATCATAACATCTCAAAACAAAATCACATCAAAGACAATATTAATAAACGTGCGTCTTACGCGTATAATCGTCGATAAACAACAACATAAATCGAGACCCACTGAATGATGGTTCTTCCATTGGTCCGCATAAATCAGTATAATTTCCAAAAACTCTTTACCTTGATTTTTGAAGTCTTTTCATTTATGCACGGAATGCAACATGGTTCAATTTTATCACTTGAATTAAAATTCAATCCAGTCACCAAACTTTTCAATGAATTCATATATTTTTGTCCATAATGTGCTAATCTTCTATGCCAAATATTTGACAAAACTTCATTCGATAAAGTCAAATTGACAACATAATTTTCTTTTTCAATTAACTTGATAATTCCATCAACCTCTTAGCACGTTGCTACTAATTGGTCCGTTTTATTTTTAATAGAGAAACCTTTTTTGTCAAATTTTACAGCGAAGCTTCTTTACAAGATCGCTTACTGAAATTAAATTCATAGAAAGTCCGGGAACATGATAAACATTCGTTAATAGGAGGTTAGTGCCATTTTTTACTTTCGGGATGGTTTCCCTCTTCCTATGACTTTCATTTCGTCCCCACTTGCAAGTTTTATCTTTAAGTTATTCTGTTGCCTTTTGTAATTCAGCAATTTTCCGGCATCGTTCGTCATGTGGTTCGAGCATCCGCGGACCGAGACGTGATCTGACCGGACGCGAGTGCGACCCCTCCCTAAGTCAGTCAGCTGTTTCGCTAGCGAGCACGGTTATTAATTTTTGTATTTAAGTCAACTACCCATGGTTTGTGTTACAACGGTGTTTACCCTGACACCCTGTATACTTAGAATAAGAATTTGTGCCAAGTTTCACGTCTCTTAAAGAATAAGATTTTTCATACAAGCAAAAATGTAGATCTATTATTTAGTAAAACCGGCCAAGTGCGTGTCGAACCACGAACAATGAAGGGTTCCGTAGATGAATTTATCCCAAAAGCAAACTTAACATTGTAGTTGAAAAATTTGTTCTCTAATACAGAATGTATGGGAGAACATGTTTTAGCAACTTTGTGGAGCCTACTTAGCTGTGATAGTTTTCCTTCTCGTCATATAAACTACTGCCGTAATTTTTTTCACATTAAAAATGTTTCGCAAACTGAGCCCTGAATCCAGAAATGGTTCACAAACTCCCAACATTTTTAAACGATCTTTCCGACGATACCCCACACTATGGGATGGATAAGAAAAAAAAAAACATCACCGCGTCACGTGTACCCTAAAAAGAAATTATTTTCATTATTTTATTTTACCACTTTGTCGGCGTGATTTATATGTATAGTACACCCATACCAAATTACAGCTTTCTAGTACTAAGACTCTCTGAGGTTAGCCGCGGAGAGACAGACAGACGGTCATGACGATACTATAAGGGTTCCTTGTTGACTACGGAACCCTTACGGAAGATTAGGACTGCATCTTGAATGCAAAGTATTTAGAGATACAGTTTTCATTTTATCTAGATAATATATTGTGAATTCAATTTACATTAACGTAATTATACAGAAGGATACATAATTGGCTACGCAAAACGTATTATTAAGTACCAATTGCGAGTACATAAGAAGGCTTCCTCCCTTCTTACCCTCCTAGAGATTTTTCCAACGAGGCCCCGCTATTTTTGTAACAAAAAATAATGTATTTCCCCGATAATTATATTTCAAGAAGATGATGTTATGGAAAGCTTTTATGATTTTTATAGTGCATCCTTTTCATCCAACAAGTGCTTCCGGCCCTTGTTTTGCTACTATCGTAAATATAATTTAGTACTGCGGAAGCGCATTTTTCTGGTGTTGTAACGGAGAATTAATGTAGACATAGAGGCAGACTGAAATACCAGCAGCCAACCAAATTAATTGACATATTATTATGTTTGACGGTCTACTATTAATGTAAAGGACATTGACCATCCATATATGGGAGTTGGACCAAGTGCTGCCCAGAATGGACATATAGTGCATTATGTTCCTTGGGCTTATACTAGTCTGTAAACCAAAGCTCAATAAAAAATATATTTTTTTGTTGAGTAGTTTTTATTGATGAATACCAACCAACCGATGGCGGAGGAGGAGGAGGAGTTGAGGAGTTCTTATGGGTACCTTTCAGCTCCATCACCAGACCCTGGCCTACCCTGGGCTATACTAGGTACTTGTTAAGACAAAGCCAACGAGTCCAAACACGATGGTGCTATCTTGTTTGGTTGAGGAGTTCCTATGGCCACCGTCCGGCTCCATCATCAGACCCTGGACACTGCCTAGTGTAAAGCACTTGTCAATGCATATTCAACGAGTCCAAACAAGATGGTGCTGTCTTCTTTGATTGAGGAGTTCCTATGGATAGCTCCCGGCTCTATTATCAGACCCTGGGCACCACCTAGTGTAATAGGACTTTTCAATACGTATCCAATGAAACCACATACGACGGGGCTATCTGGTTTACTTGAGGAGTGCCCGTGACCATTCCAGCTCCATCATCATACCCTGGACACCATGTGAGGCTATAGCACTTGTCAAGATAAAATCAACGAGTTCAAACTCAACGACGCTATCTTATAGATTTACACTAATTAAATAAAACTAGGTAGGAACCTACCTGAAAAACTTTTTAAAACAGGGACCGTTTAAAAAAAAAAAATGTATAAATTAATGCAAGGAACCATTTGGAAGCACTCCCATGTTTGGACAGCATTTGGTCCAAATCGGTCAATATCCTTTGTAGAATTAGCATAGATATAAGCGATTTGGTGAAAACTGTTAGCTTTTAATTGATGAATAAATGAATATTGAATAGCAAACTGTTTGAGTCGTCTATCAGAAGCCATGTGTGTGTATCTATCACTTAACTAAAACAACACCTACTTTCTACAGCTTTGTTATAATATAGAACAAGTAACATTGGCGTTGGTTCACATAAAAATGGGCAACCTGTTGCCGTTTCGGGGTCCATGTTGATTGGACCAGCGAATGCTGCCATCTAATCCTTCTCACAACCTGTTGTGCTAGTGAGATACGGCTCACTAGTTCAACAGGTTGTGAGAAGGGAGGTGTTTTCTTAAACTTAGTCGAGCTCATTTGTTACTTATTGGGCGATGCAGTTTCTGTGACGTCAGGTTTTTTGTGTGACGTCAGGTCTTTGGTGCGTAGTTCGCATGTGGCGATGTAGATTCCGCCACATCACTCCCCTCCGGAGACCAGAGGTCGATAGTGGGCTGAGTCTTGCAACTTGCGATGCTTGCCATTGCCAGTTGAGGTTCTAGTGAGTCGGAACCGGATGCCACATTGTTCGCAGTGGGTCGGAACAGTCTGCGGCGATTGAGGTGATTGAGGTGATTCCCCAGTGGGTCGGGGTGATGAGGCTGAGGGTGATGACCAGGAATGCGCGTTTGCTGCATGCTGGTAGTCAGGATACCCGTTAAGCCGTGGGTGTGGGCTGGCTGTGTAACTCGAACATGAGAAGAATGCGAAGAGAATTAGCTCAACAAGCAGAACTGGCTTCTGAAGATATACTAACTTACGGCTGTTTATCTCACATTTTAAACTTATTGGCGAAAGACTTAAATGCGGAGGATATTACTGAGTAGGTCAAATCTGTAATGCGATATTTTAAATAGTTTGCATCAGCAAAATACAAAGAAGCTGGTGGAAAAGCTATTATTATAGCGCAACAGGTCAGATGAAACACAATGGCTGACTGCCTAAAAGTTTTTTTGGAAAACTGGCATATTATGTCGGGCATAATGCTTAAATAATGCAACTGCTATAGATATGCCAATTTTGATAAAATTGAATGACATGGAACTAAAGCAACCAGCCCAGACCCTCTACAGAAGACAGGAAAATATCGCAGTTACACTTGACATCTCCCAAAAACATCTTGTTGTATTGGCGAAGTGACTGAAGCATGGATAGAGCTTAAAAATAAGTTTGAGCGTGCGGGCGGCAGCGTGAAACCGAGTATTCACTGACTGTTTTCAACATTTGGATTTATTCATTCTCACGTACGTAATAAACTTGGTAGGTACCGAGAAAGCTGCAAAACTTGTCACAGTTTTTAAATACCTAAATTTAAAAAATAAGAGTTATTTTGTCTCACATTAAAATTGTGACCGTTTGAGTTGATTGAATAGATTAATTAATAATGAAAAAGTGATGGATGTTTAATACTATGTCAGTAAGTGTCTTAATCTTTGACTGATTGTTAATAGGTAAATGATACCTTGTTTTTTTATTATTATATATAAAATTGTTCGCTACTATTTGAATTTCATTTAATAAAATTAAGTAATAAAAAAGGAATCTTTAATTACAAATCCTCCAATCCAGTTTCTTTATTAAAATAATTTTAATGAATGACAACCTTTTTAATTTCTTTTCGAGTTATTTCAAGTCCTAAAAATGTTTAACTTTTCATTTATTTCCATTCATTCGCAATTCAAATTTTGTTTTAAAACCATGATTTTTTCATGTTTAAAACATTGTTTGATATTTGTTTTAAATTGCGAGGAGGCTCTAAAAAAAAATCACGGGGTAGGTAAAACAAGTACCAAGTGGAGGCGCGCGGTTGTTAAATACGATTTTAGTTGTGTCAAAATAAGAATTTATTTGGCAGAATAGCTGCAAGATTTCCATAGCCAAAAGTAAGGAATTTTAACGGAATTGTAACGTCTATTGATCGTATTGTACCTAAAAAAATGTAACCAATTTATCACATAAAATGGTAGATTTTTTTTATAAAGTCTAACCGGAATCTCGAAATCGTATCGTATAATCAAAAAGATAGCAATTTGATAACGCACTCAATGGATTCGATTCCAGTTATGGTCGTCAACGTCATAAATGCGAAGTAAATGCATGAATTGAAGCGTTTTCAAAGATTTCATGGAAAAAAAAAACATTTATATTACAGTTCGCGGTTCTTAGATTACCAAATCTGTTTCATTAGGTAAACAAAATACCACTGACGCTGCAGCGGGTCCTCCTGTGTTTAATCCCATTATTAAGTTTACATGATCTCGCGTAAAGTTGTTTAAAAATCGATGTGAAATGGATTATAGTTATTGATTGCTTGTCAGTTGGACTCTAGTCATAGTCATTTACTCAGTTACTCAGTCAGTAACGGTCAGACACTCGTTTGTGCCGATTATGTAATTCGAATACTCGAATTCAAGTTGAATCTAAAATACTTAACTAGAGGGAGCTTTCCAACAGCTTCGTACATTTGAAACGTACACAAAAAAAACTTTAAGAAAATAATCAAAGCCCTGATTCAAAATACAGCAACCGTTCAACATTGGTACCTATATACTCTGGGGCTCTATACGACACAGTATATCGACGGTTTACTCGAAATAACATCTATTCCCTGGTTTATTACCTACCTACGTATTGAATTATGGAATTAAAAATGACGGTATGGCAGAGTTGGTGATATTTATGTAATCACGGCTACATTGAGTGGCACCTCTAGTATGGCAGAGTTGGTGATATTTATGTAATCACGGCTACATTGAGTGGCACCTCTAGAAAAAATTAACTTGAGCTTTTATTTTATATAATGGAGCAACGAGTTGAATGTCTGCAATACAAGTGTCAAGGGACAACAACACTTCTTATTATATTTTTTTCTGTTTCTTTCGAATTGCATGAATTTCATATTTCTGTTTTTCTTGTGTATAATTGAAGGATTATAATTAATATTGAATCTTAAAGATGGTACAGCATTTACTTCAGAAGTACCTATGATGTTGTATTAATTGTTCTGTAAGATTTCAACGCAATGTGCGAGGACATTTTCCGAAGCTACAGATGTGCGGTAACTTGTGAACGCTTTTGTATCAAGGGCACGGCGGCGGCGGCGGTAACAAGATGAGAGATGAAATACTATCTAGGTACTTCTTAGTCGTCTGACGTTGAAATAGATATACTTACAGTAATAAAAACGCTTAGTTACATAGTGTTTGCTTTCAATAACCGTTCAAAACATCCAATATTCCTACTAAATATTATTGAACAGTGCACTATTTTACTAAATAAACTACAATACCGATGTGGCCTGTCTACTCACAAAAAAGTAGCTCTTTTAGTGGTTCTTTAGGTTACTATCATATTTCTCAGTATCCACGTTAGACGAAGTATAACTATTACTACCACTGTAATCTAGAGATCTTAAGGAATAAATCAACATGCGTTTCATTAATAGACGCCACAATTTTCGGGGGGTCTAATCGCCGAACAAAAATAACTATCTTCTTTAGATTAACTAAAACTAGTAAGTAGGTAAGTCATTTCATAAAAACAGTATCCGCTTTTATAACAAGTTGCCAAATTCGGTAACAGAAATTAGCGATGGAAAGTTCAAAACCCATAGCCATCACATAGCCGTCAACTACGCATTCTGTACATCAAATTAAGTTACATTGCACAAAACTATGTGCTGGGAAACGAATTTTATTTTTTGTGTGAAAAATCGCTGTTTACTGTAGTGCGCAACTTAACGCACGCAAAACATTATTATTATGGGTGCATCTGACGGTTCAGGGTTCGTGGGGGTATTTAAAATGAAGTTATAACGTTTAAAACTTTCTTTCTTTATAAAACGTCAGAAAAAGTTGAAATTTTGATATCAATATCTCCGTAACCAGAAGGTTCCCAGTAGGTAATGTCCAGAACAAACGAATGATCACAGTGACGGGAATAACAAGTTATTTTCGGCTTCGTTATGAGTTTTTTTACACCCGTTATAGATAGGTACACTATGTCAGATAAATAAACCATTGCTTAAAATCAGGGACTTCAGGGAAGCGGCACGCTCGGATGAAGGACAACAACGCAACAAAGACCTGTACACAATGTTGTATTAGAGAAGGCGCTGTAAGCCCTCTGCCTTTGATCTAAACAGACTACACCCCAGAACACTTTGCAAACCTAGGTACGGATCAAAAGATAATACTTTTTTTAAAGGTGTTTCCTGAATACAGCGCCATACGTTTCCTTTTCTAGTCACCATTATCCGTTTGTGTTCCTCTTAACATTATCCATCTGTGTTGCAGTCCCTCAGAAAGATGCTCTTTTTTAACCGACTTCTTCAAAAAGGAGGAGGTTCTCAATTCGTCTATAAGTTTGTTACGCGATTACTCCGCCAATTATGAATTGATTTTGATGATTCTTTTTTTGCCTGGTAGGTCATGCTTCCGAGGTGGTCCCATAATTATAAATGTTATTAACTTTGCTTGCGTAGTTTTTGAGTTAGCTTCAATATTACGTATTTTTCCCACTTAGTTTATCTCGACGATTTTGTAATTTACTCCGTCACTGTTATTTACATAGCATTTTACAATAAGCTACCTGAACATGTAATTGAAATTAAAAATATGGATCAATTTAAGAAAAAACTACACAAATTTTTAGTTGAGAAATGTTACTATCATATTAATTACTGTTTAAATAAAAATGCTAGGCCTACTACATCCGATTTATTATATTAGGGAAAAATCAAAGTCTTATGAATTATCAATATATTATTTTTAATTTGGTTTGTATTCACCTAATACAAGCAAATCTATGCTTAAAAGGTGAATCCAAACCTAACATAGTTATTTACTTAAGTGAAGAAATAAACATTTTTATTTTATTTATTAGTTTTAAATCTGACTGTAATGTATTATTTTGAACTAGTATTTGAAATTGTTTCGAAACTAATTTATATTTATTTGTAATTTAATTTTCTATTGATTTTTTATTCTGACATTTAAATATTATTATAATTATTTCATAAGGCTGACATATTTAATTTTATCTTATACCTACTTAATTTTCATTATTTGCATACCCATGTGATGTTTAAACATGGAGAACTTTATTACCTATTTAAACAAAAAACATCAATGTATATTTTTACCCATGTTTGCAAATAAATAAATGATTACCTACTGATTACTGATGATTACTGAGTGGTATTCGAATTTGTGTGGGGTAGGTACCACAACTAAAAAGTGAAAAATAAAAGCTTTTTACAATACTTTTTTACACACTTTTTAATTTCGGAAGTCGGTGGCAAAAAACGAAAATTGAAAAGCAAAGACACCGACTTCCGGAATTAAAGTAATTTTTCACTTTTTAGTGTTTTTGGAAGTCGTTTTTTTTTTACTTCCATTGTTGTCTAAGGTCTTGAGCCTTCGCATATCGCTCACAAATAGACAAGAGTTCGGGCACTGATTGATGAGGCCACCAGCACCATGACATTGGCATAACTTAATAATATTTTAATGATTATTTGTCACACCAAATTATTTCCACCAACGATACCTTACTTTCAATGTATACATTTTCATTCTTATGGAACTTAATACTCACAGAACAATGAAATAAAAATGTGGTCCAAAGAATAAGGTTAGATTCTATAATAAACAATTTTCGTTCACCTTCTGCGTAGTCGCGTAGTTAGTGGCGGGTAGCTGTGGGAGGCGGTAGTGGCGGAAGGCGGTAGTGGGTGGTAGAGTCGCGTTCAAGGTCGCAGGTAACGCAGCCCACATGCAGCTGCAAGCCCGGGCAATACTACCCCACCTCGCCTCCCCACGTAAACCAAGCTTTCATCAAAACCAATGAAATAAAACCATGGGCAAAAATTAATACAAGGTAATGGAGCCGGCAATGTTTGTTGCATGCGAGTTGTTTAGGTATCGGATGTTCGATGATTGAATGGAAACCTCACGTTAATCCGCGTTGTATTTTGTTTGTTTGATATGCGCCGAGTTCTAGCTTGTATCGATTCAGTATGACTTTCATCGCAACATTAGGATCGCTACTATGTGAAAATTCGTATCAATCTTTTTGAAAATAATTAGTTAATTAATAGTGTTTGTTTTTTAATGACTATTGATATTCAGTCCTATTCCAAAGGATGAATCTTCCGCCGCATAGTTGCCAGGTTTCAGAAAAATGGGAATTGAGAGAGAACTTTCTCAACGATTTCACAACCTGCATCCCGTTTGCGTAGCACACTTTCAATCGCAATCGGAATGATTTTGAAGGAAATTGCTCTCCAATCCATTGCTTCAAATATTTGAGAAAAATCGCCTGCTCAACAATGTACATGTAACTAAAATGAATGTTGTTGAGCTGTCAACATATAAGGCAATTACACAATTGAAAGAGATTTTAGTAAGTATGCGTCACTTTTTATTAACTACGTATTATGTGGACGTGCCTCCCATTGCGTTATTTGGACATATACGGTCCTTGGATGGGTGACCATCCATTATAGACCCCTCCATGCCTCGCAAAATATATTTAGTCGCTGCCTGTTGTCATTCGTTGATCTTTTGATAGTCGTTAAATAACGTATGTACGTAAATACTGGTAGGTATTCAGTGTATCCGGTTAGACTGGAAGCTGACCCCAGTATAGCGTAATAATTAGTCGATGCGGCGGCCCTTTACCGATTATAAAGTTATAATCGGTAAAGGTCCGCCGCCCATTTTATTGTATTTTGAACTTTATTGCGACTACGTTGGTGTTACGATATTTATATTTTTTCTTTAATCTTAGCAACGCGTTACCATGTCCTTTTATTGTTTTCCATGGAAACCATTTCTAGGAATGAATCTCCGACGTCATTGTTGCATGGGGATGCCAGTGTACAAACTAATGATTATTTCCTAAATAAATTATATTCATGATTATTTTACTGAAGGGAAAATAGTCCGCTGTTCACATTTATCTTCTCTTTCATCTAGCTAGAGTATAGAGTTTAAATCGAGAATCTGGGCTGCATCGCTTTGTACAGATCCATACAACTTAACTTAAATGTCACTACAATAATTTAATGACTGTTCTGTAAACTATTATTTTATAGATGTTGTTTAGGTACATCAAAAAATAATAGTTTACAGAACAGTCATTAAATTATTGTAGTGACATTTAAGTTTTTTTTTGTCACATGCCTAAACATTTGAGTTCGACGAAATTCGAATTCAGTTTTCGGCCGTAATATCCATTTTTATTAATGTTTAAAAGAGAGTTCATATTAGAAAATGTGTGAAAATCTAATAAAAATCGCTAGTGACATTCTAACGCACGATAAAATAATGCAGCTATTGTAACCAGTGAAGTAGCAGAGCAGTGGTGTTTTTTAATTTTTAAATTATTTATTTTTATTTTATTTACATTTTTAGTGACAAGTTAGTTTTGGAATGTGCTCATCAAGGCCTTACATTGACACCCATTTTTTTTTTCACATTTGTAAATATTGATTCAAAACATGTCTCTCGGGATAATGTAAGGATTCTAACGATACCCCATACATCTAAATCCGTTCAGGCATTTTAAAGTTATGGTGGAATAAAGAAACTCATATAGGTACATACATACATACATACATGAACCCTGAAAACATTACAATCCTTTTTGGGCAGTCGTGTAAAAAAAACATGTTTTAAATCCGAATTAATGAAAATAAATAAAAAGTTATAAATGTTGAGGACTAAAAATAACTTGAAAATAAATTTAAAAGGTTAGAACTGTCTAACCTTCTTAATAAATATGTTAAATAGAATATTTATTACGAAGTAACTCCCGCAACTATTTTGGGGATTCGTCTTATTTGAACACAGTCCGTATACTTCGTCGCCGGTAAAGCCGTTCTGTCGCTTGTCGAAAGGAGGTAATTCCCAGTCTAAGAACAAACATCGGAATTTGCAATTAGAAACGTACGGGGTGTATTAATTGGTTTAGTACTTAGATGGATTAGAAAAAAAAAAGTATGTTCACATATCAGTAGTATATTAGTTAGTAGTAATAATAATAATAAAATAATAACCCCACCGCCGTATCTCTACGTTGACGTCGTGGTGGGGCTTGCGCGCTCCGAACTCTAGGTCTGTGCCGGTAGAGCTTACTTTGCCCATTATTGAGTGTGCAAGTCACCCCCTGCCATTTTATCCGTGTATATATAAAACATTGGGGTACACTACATAAATACGAAAAACTTTATTCCGTCAGTCTCAAATACGAATTTCAAAATACCGATTTTCATAATTCCGAATGGTTCAAAATTCCTATTATAACTCGAAACATCAAAAATACGAATTCCGAATATTAAAGTACCGATTAATCAGAATTCCGAAATAAAAATGCAGTGTATCAGTTCTCATTTTAAACTTTGATTGTTTAGTTTTGAATTAAAATATTTTCTTTCGAATAAAATATTTTCTTCTGCTGGTCTCAGGCCTCGCCAAGGCTTTTGACACAGTCTCCATTCCTATTCTGTTGCGCAAACTTGAGTCAGTTGGCATAAGAGGCATTCAACTGAAACTTCTCATAAGTTATTTAGAAGACCGAACCCAGTGCGTAAAGATTGGCGATGTTCTCAGCGAGGATGAAAAAAAACACGTCCTTTGGTGTGCCCCAAGGAAGTATTTAAGGGCCTACTCTATTTTTGATATACATAAATGACCTTTGTAATCTAAACCTAGAGCACGGCACTATAATATCCTACGCTGACAACACTGCTGTCCTTTTTTCTGCTGAATCGGAACATGAAGTCTACAAGTTTGCGCAACACGGTTTTAATATTGTAAATAAGTGGCTTCAACATAACTCACTAACACTAAATGCGGCTAAGACAAATTATATTAAGTTTTCAATGCGCAAACTAACATCTGTTTTGCCCTCGATGTATGCTCACTGTTGTATGGTCCCTGCAGATTGCTTGCTCACTTGCCCTAATATTAATATAACTAATCAAATAAAATATCTGGGAATTATAATAGATGAAACGCTATCTTTTAAACAGCACATAGAAGCTTTAAATAATAGAATGCGTAAGCAAATATTCGTTTTCAAAAAACTACGTTATATTGCAGACCAAAATTAATTAGGCGAGTTTACTTTACAGTCAATTTTGACTTACTGCATTACCTCTTGGGGTGGAGCAGGTAAAAGTTTGCTACTACCTATCGAGAGAGCCCAAAGAGCAATACTCAAGGTGTCCACTTGCCGCCCTTTCCTTTTTCCCACTAACCTACTCTATGAATCCTGTGAAGTACTAACAGCTCGACAGTTATTCATAATGAGCATTGTATTAAAACAACACGCAGCCCTCCCCTACAGCACTGAATTTACTAAAAAGAGACGGAAAGACATAGTTTGCCCTACAAAAAGTACAAAACATGCTTTTACAGCCAAATTTTTTGTCTTCCTAGGACCATTACTTTTTAACAGACTTAATGCGAGAGCCAAAATTTACGCACTCAATAATAATAATTGTATAAGAACTCTCAAAGAAGCTCTTCAAAGTATGTCCTATGAAGATACAGAGAAATGATTAGTTGTACTTAAATAAAAATTGTATTTGTACTAATTAAGTTTAGCTAAGTTAGCTAAGTATTAAGTTTTTTTTTTTTTTTCGTATTTACACCTTTTTACATACCTATTAGATGACTAGATTTTTATAATTAAGTATGTGATTATTTTAGAAATACTATGCCTTGCCTCGCCTGAAACACAGGATGACCTAGTTCAGGCACATAAAACTGTTGGATTTTTCGTAGATTTAAGCAAATTTATATTTAGTGTTTACCTTTTTCCAGAATAAACTTTTATTATTATTATTATTCATTTATTCCTTTTTCAATACTTTTTTTTTACATTTTTAAATATTTTTATAAAAAACATTTAAAAAAACATTTAAAAATATAAAAACTAGTAGCCCATCGGCACCAGGATCAGGGTCCAAGGTGCCGGTGGTCAGGGCTCTAGAGAGAGAAACCTCCTCACTATGCGTGCGGTGTCCACGAGTACTGCTTTCTGAATCAAGCCCTTGACCCAGCCACGCAATGAGAGCCTCCTGAGATGTTGGTCGAGGCTCTTCGCTATTAAGCCATTGACCGTAACGATTATCGGTACAATGATTGCAGAGTCCACGTCCCACATGTCGACAACCTCGTGTGCTAAGTCAAGATACTTGATTTTTTTTGTCTTTCTCAGCTTTCACGAGATGCTCGTCATGAGGGACAGCGATATCAACAATCATTGCACGGCGCTCTCGTCGATCTATCACCACAATATCAGGCTTATTGGCTACAATAGTCCTGTCAGTGATGATAGATCGATCCCAGTACAATGTGGCGTGACCATTTTCGAGAACTGGGTCGGGCACATACCTGTAGTATGGTACTTCATACTCCACAAGGTTGTACTGCAAGGCAAGTTGCTGGTGGATAATCCTAGCTACTAGGTTGTGTCTGTGCAAGTACTCGCCGTTAGCAAGACGCTAGAACCTCCTCACTATGCGTGCGGTGTCCACGAGTACTGCTTTCTGAATCAAGCCCTTGACCCAACCACGCAATGAGAGCCTCCTGAGATGTTGGTCGAGGCTCTTCGCTATTAAGCCATTGACCGTAACGATTATCGGTACAATGATTGCAGAGTCCACGTCCCACATGTCGACAACCTCGTGTGCTAAGTCAAGATACTTGATTTTTTTTTATCTTTCTCAGCTTTCACGAGATTCTCGTCATGAGGGACAGCGATATCAACAATCATTGCACGGCGCTCTCGTCGATCTATCACCACAATATCAGGCTTATTGGCTACAATAGTCCTGTCAGTGATGATAGATCGATCCCAGTACAATGTGGCGTGACCATTTTCGAGAACTGGGTCGGGCACGTACCTGATGCGACAGCGGGTTTAGTGACACCGGCGCACGGTAGGCTGATATGAAAACGTAGTGGAATTATAATAATAACGATTCAAAATTTTTTTTTGGTTTATTTAACGAAAAAAAATACGCAAATGTGTTCTACTATTAAATACAATATAATATTGTATTATGACTTTACGTTTTACCCATTATTTTCAATGCTATGAATATTTGAAGATTTTTTTGTATTAACAAAAACATACATTCGTGATTATCTCGTAATTCTCAAATTTTCTCTAAAAATGGCTTGGAGATTTGAATAGGACAAATTATTGACCTATTTTTGCATCTAATCTGGTAGGTACTGCGATTTTTTGCGCTATCGGAGATCTTTTTTTGCAAAGTGTTTTGAAAAAAAAACTTTTGCCCACTGTATCGTGTGACATATCCAATGAAAGGGTTTTCTGTGAGGATTAAAAACATTTTTTTTTATTATAGTTTTATAGTTATAAAGAAAATCGATGCAAATTAAAAAAAAAAATCATTTTATCTCTCTATTTTCTTATCTCGGAAACTACTGAGCCTAAAATTTTGAAAAATAAATACAATAAAGGAAAACCTATAAGAAGTCTATGATTCTAAAAAAACATGGCAGTGCTCAATTTTGTGAATACAAACTTCACATTTGCAGTTGGAATGTATGGGAGACCATGTTTTTCAACTACAATGTTAGGTTTTTTTTTGGGATTAATTCATCCCAAGTACAGAACCCTTCATTGTACGTGGTCCGACACGCACTTGGCCAGTTTTTTTAATTCAGTACAGCAAACATTCCCCGTCCTTTGACAAAGGTGTCACTTATTAATCAGAAGAGTCAGATTAGGGTTCATTATGCAATATCATCAACTAATGTCTCCGTAATAATCAGCAAAGCTTTTGCCTCTTCCGAGAGGGATTTGTGTTTTCGCAATAGTTTGTGACGTATTTTTGATAAATGTGGGTCAGAGCTGATGAATAAATTATTCATAATATCTCCATTCGTAGCCTTTCTACAGAATTTTCTCGAATGATGTTATCTTTGGCGGACGTGGGTGTGCCGGCAAAACATATGTAACCTAACCTAACATTGTCAGAACTGAATAACCCCGGGACAGATTTTGATGAGCCTTGGCCTGAGTAAAGGGAGAAGTGATGTCTTCAAAACTACAGTGGTTTCATCTGTGGCGGAGCTGGGTGTGTTTTGCCCATAATTATAACTACAGGATGACCTGAAGATAAAACGATTTAAAACCTTAATTGCCTCTAATAAGGTTTTAAATCGTTTTATCAAATCCTGATTGACTCCTGTGATCGAAGCTCTCTCCTGGCGGATGATGGAAATAATTGCAATTCAATACAATTCTAATAATGTAGATTAATAAAAAAAAAAAAATCATACAATTTTGATACTATCTGTAACTTTGAAAGTACCTAATGGGTTTATGAAAAAAGTTACAGAACGCGCGGGGAACGGCGCAGGGGGTAGCGCGGGGGTCGGTGCAAGCGACGGTGCAGGGGGCGGCGCGCGGCGGTGCGGGGGACGGCGCAGCGGACGGCCCGTACAACTGATGTCAGTCTAGGTCTTGCCATATTGCCATCATCATCATATTCATCATCCGAGAACATGTCTATTGAGTTTTCCGCTGCTCAAGTCAAAATGAAAGGTTGCAATTCTAGTGAATTGAACGTCTTTCTTTAACTGAATGGTAGATGTTGCAATTGAACGCACCATATTAAGTATCGATATAAACAGCCCTTTGTTCTGTTCGAGTTTGAATAAAAAGTAGGTAGGTATGTGTCAAATTCCAATGAATTTAACGATCTATTGCACGGCCAAGAGATTTGTGTTACACCTGTAATTTGTACTTAGTAATAACAAATAACATACCTTCATAGCTATGCGCAGATAGCATGGAGTCCTCTCGGGATGAAGGCGATATTGAAACACGTTGCCGCTTGGCACGTTTTGATTTTCTCTCCAGCTTACGAAACTTTTTGCTTAATTTGTCGATGTCAATATCTTAAAACCTTAAGACGCACTACTATGTTACTGGATCAAATCAAGACAAGTTATTTATACTATCGGGAACTGGATAAAATGAAGATGATTTTGCATGTTATACGACATATTTTTACGGAAGATAAAATTCATTAAGTAGGTAAAATATAAAATTCACTAATATAACCAACCATACCTAAAGCCAAGTTAGTTCCCGAAACTGGCAAAATGTGATATCGTATTCAATAGCGTAGGTAGTACGTAAATCAAAAACATTTGTTTTTGCTAAACAAAAATTAGAACAAAATTGTAAGCAATGTGGGTAATTTTTTCCTCACAAATAGCAACACTGTATGGTGATAAGTTAGGTCATTAGAATTTTTGTTTGATGATCGATTAACGTAAAAATTGTTTATAATGTAAACACCCAGCTATAATGGGTCAGTGACAACTGGGCCCTGTCACCTCAACCCGAATAATAATACCAGATGTTTTACTCCCAATTACGGTGATATAGACAGTAAGCCATAAAACGATTATTTAAAAATAAGTAATTACGAATTTTAATTTTTTTTTCCAAAGATTTTGGTTTTATAAAAATACGCTAACCTATTTCAATTATGATACCTATATATAAGTACCTATATGTTGGCGTAAAGCAAAAACAAATCAATCCTACTTCAACACTTGCACTATAGTCGTTCTCTTTCTAACCCATAAATATTACTTTTTATTATCCGAGCCCACCCTTACCACTTGAATGAAATCCTTACTTTCTCATAGAGACTGTACTATACCCTTAGCCTTGTGTGGGGTCACACGTCTCTCATAATACTAGTAGAACACACCTTCCAATCTATAAAGAAAAGGATAATAAACGTACTATTGAAATCCTTAAAACGGTCTTTACTTTGGTGTCCAACCATTAACCCTATCAGGTTATGGGCCCAGAGCGCTAAGCCAAAGTGCGAATAAATAATAAAGTGAAATTAAAGGACACTGAAATAATAAAAACTTTCTGTGAAATAACCAGTATAAAGAAAAAGTTATTTTAGTGGGAGTGCTTGAAAGTGGATTCAAGATCTAAAAGGAACATCAGACAATTTGATGGAGATAGTGTGTGAAAATTCCGATTTCGCCATCTATAAAGCGAACTGGAAATACTGAACGTTATCGACGATGAAGCTCCAACAGAAATAAAATGCTGAGAGGCTTAAAAACAATGATCAGTTAAAAACACGATAATCGAGTTTTTGTCAGACTCATTACTTGGCCTGACTACAGAAAAAGACACCGCAAAAGAAATGGTCACCGAACTTATGGCTGCAGGTGCAAAATTAGAGGAATCCGATAAAGTGACCCATTTTTAATCATGTCACAGCAGCAGCTATAATAGCATCATCACCGCAATCGAGACATTGACTGAAGACAATATAACGTTATCTTTTGTGAAAACGAGATTATAAGATCATGAAATCAAACTAACAAGCAAAGGACATGATCTAAGTTTAAAAGTACTTCGGGCTGAAACTTCCCAACGCTCAGAAACAATTTAGAACCAAGATATGTTATCACTGTGGCAAAAAGGGTTTGAAAAAGCATTGTTTTTCTTACAAAAGAGCTATTGGAAACAAAAGAACCAACCATAAAACGGTTCAGTTGGTGAGCTCGAAACCACATAATGGAAATATATTACTTCTGGATTTGCTTTTATGACGGGCAGTGATACAAATGACAGTAATTATGGCAAAACATTACATACTTTTGGATTGGATTCTGGAGCATCGGATCATTAGATAAATCGAGAAGATTTGGCACTAAACTTCATTGAAGCTAGAATAAAAACTTTTTACAAAAAAAAAAACAACCGACTTCCAAAAAAAACACTTAAAAAGTTAAAAATAACTTTAATTTCGGAGAAGTTTTTTTTTTTGTAAAAAGTTTTTATTTTTCACTTTTTTGTTGTGGTACCTACCCCACACAAATCCGAATACCACTACCTGCTATGTAAATAACAGTGAAGGAGTCAAACAGGATATAATCTAGATAAACTAAGTGGGAAAAATACGTAATATTGAAGCTAACTCAAAAATTACGCAAGCAAAGTTAATAAAATTTGTATGGGACCACCTCGGAAGCATGACCTACCAAACAAAAAAAGAATCATCAAAATCGATTCGTAATTGGCGGAGTAATCGCGTAACAAATATACAAAAAAAAAACATACAGACGAATTGAGAACCTCCTCCTTTTTGAAGAAGTCGGTTAAAAACCAATAAACATTCCTGTAGCGAAAAATGGCACGTTTATTCAAGCGATAAAGTTAGAAAATCTCCCGGTTGCTGGTGAGATGGGTGTTCCAGGCATACTACAAGATCTACTTTTCAGGAGTAGGTTGTAAGACCTACTATTAGTAAGGAAAGTGCAGCTAGCAGGAATGACGGTCGTTTTTTATAAAAACGGCAGTGTTGTTGTGTACAATGATGGTAAGCCGGTAATAAAGGGTGAGTTTTTGAACAATCTTATCGGCGTTAACTTTGTGCATTTTAAACATGCTTTAAATAGCGAATGCTCATTAAATAGAGTCGTAAATAATACTTATGAATTATGGCATTAAAGGTTGGCAAATCAAAATTTATGGAAATAGAAAGATTTTCTGATATTGATAAAATTGATAATTTTATGCGTAACGATAAATTGTATTATGCTTGTATTTATGTAAAACAAGCATGTTTGCCATTTAACAAATCAAATACAAAAGATTTGAAACGAACTCTATTTAAAGTGCACACAGATGTGCTCCTAAGTCCTTCGTCTGATGGCAAAAATATTTTGTTTAATTTAAGTTTAATAAATTATTTGATTTAAGTGGATGACTACACTTATTATTGTGTGACCTATTTGTTAACTCGTAAATCAGATGTTTTGATACGTTTCGGGATTATGTCGCAAAAAAGCGAAGCTCTGTTTTTGTCTCAGAATTGTTAACTTATGTTGTGATAATGGAGGAGAATTTGTCCAATGAAATGAAAGAGTTCTGTGCGCGAAGAGGTATTAGCTACCACATTACAGTGCCACATACACCGGCTTTGAATGGTATTGCCGAATGTATGATAAGATCAATAACAGAACGGAGTCGTACAATGGTACAAGGAACTAAACTAGATCAATCGTTCTGGGGTGAGGCTGTGTAAATTGCTACTTACTTATAATTTTACTTATAATTACTTAATAAAAATCAGTCCTACGAAAGCACAGATTGGACGAGCGGAGTCCAAACCGGGTAAAACACCTTATGAGTTATGTTATGGTATAATACTAAGCCACAACTGAAGTATTGAATTTGTTTTTTGTTCTTCTGTTTATTTGTTTAAATAAAAGTAATAAAATGAAATTTGACGAATAATCGTCAAAGGGAATGTGCGTTGGTTATGAACCAAATGGTTATAAGGTGTAGGATGAGGTAGATGAAAAGTTTGTGAGAGTCAGAGGTGTGGTAATGGATGAGATTAAATTCTTATCAAATTGGCCATTGAAACCTGAGCCAGAACGGATTATGGCAAGAAATAGTAATAACTCTGTTGACATCTCTGACTCTGTACACCCTTTTGAAAAGAGGTGTGAATCTGATGAATCAATCAGGTTGTATGAATATACTAACGAATATGGTACATGAAAAGTTTGTTGCAGTCAGAGATGTGGTAATGGATGAGATTAAATTCTTATTAAATAGGCCAGTGAAACCTGCGCCGGAACGGATTATGACTACACGTAGCAATAACTCTGTTGACAACTCTGACTTAGTAGACCCTTTTGAAAAGAGGTCTGAATCTGATAAGAATAAATCAGATTGTTGTAAACAAACTGAAGTAATACCTGCTAATACATCTGTATAATATGATACAGGGACGCTTGAACTGATCTTTCATATCATAATGGCAATGAGTTAACTTTATTTCAACGAAACATTACATAATTTGAGACGTAGAGGACAAGTAATAGTAGACGAATAGTAGGATTCAAAACATGCCTACAGTTTCTTATAATGTGAATGATGAGGGTAGCATTTATGATAATTACTTGTTGTGTGCTGAATCTTTAATATTTGAAATTCCTATCATAATATAGAAATTAAATCCAGGGATGATGAACATCTATGGTAAAATGCTATCAAAGAGGAAATTAATTCCCTTATTGAAAATGATACCTGGTGTCTGGTACCAAAACCAGAGAATAGAAATATTATCGATTGTAAGTGGGTATTTACAGTTAAAAATGATGAGTTTGTTTGGAAAACCCTTGAAGTATAAAGCGAGATTAGTGGCTCGTTGTTTTAGTTAGTAATATCTGATTGATTATAATGAAACGGTTGCACCTGTTGCAAGGATCGTAAGTTTAAGACTAATATAAGCTTTAGCGAATTAATTTAATTTGTGAGGTCACCTTATGGATGTAAAAATAGCATTTTCGAATGGGAAACTGAACGAGGAAATCTATATGACAATTCCCGAGGGTATCCCGGTTGCAAGTGATATGGTTTGCAAATTAAATAAGTTATTATATGGATTAAAACAGTCTGCACGCTGTTGTTTCCAAATGTTTGATAAAAAGGGGGTTTCAATACTCATCAGCGGACCGGTGCATTTACATTTTTAATGCAGGTCATGTTTTAAGAACATTTATGTTTTCTTTATGTAGGCGATCTTGTGATTTCAACCGCAGATATAAATACGATGAATAGTTTTAAAACATACATAATGCACAATTTTAAGATGAAGAATTTTAAGACTTAAAAGAGATCAAATGTTTTCGTTAACATCTTAAGTCGATATGCAAGCAAATACAACCGTTCATTATGGTCACACTTAAAAAGGGTCTTGCGTTATTTAAAGGTAACCATAAATCTCAAGTGAACGTTTACACGAAATGATTACAAAAATATTATAAGTGGCTTGTTGATTCGGACTGGGGTAGTAATATATTGGATAGAAAAAGTAGTACGGGTTATTTGTTTAAATTATTTGATCAATGCACAATATGCTGGCAAACAAAAAGGCAGCAAACAGTGGCAACTCTGTCCACTGAAGCAGAGTACATGGCTCTATAAGTAGCAGTAAAAGAAACTCTGTGATTAAAGTTATTAGTAACAAGTATTGGCATTGCGATTCCAGATTCTATTTGTATGTATTTATGAGGATAATAATGGATGCATACCTAAGCATCGTGAACAATCCTACTAGTCATAAAAGATCTAAACACATTGATATTAAGTATCATTTTTCTAGAAAACAGGTTGAGAAAAATGTGATTAAAATGTTTTATCTCGATATTACCTACGTTGAGCAAAATCTTTGAAAAATTAATTTTAAAACAGATGTTAAGTCATTTCAATACACATCATTTACTTCATCTGAAACAGTTCGGTTTTACAAAGGGTCGTTCAACTACAGACGCGGGCGTGGAATTACTGAAGAGCATATTCGAGGCTTGGGAGGAGTCGCAGGATGCTCTTGGCATTTTCTGCGACTTGTCCAAAGCTTTTGATTGCGTACATCATGATACTCTCATCAGGAAACTGTACCACTATGGTATGAGGGACAAGGCTCTCGACCTTCTGACTTCTTATCTGAACAACAGAATTCAGAGGGTCGATGTTAATGGCAAGAGATCTGCAGGATCTTCGGTCACCATGGGCGTTCCGCAGGGTTCAATTCTAGGTCCTTTCTTATTTCTCATTTATATGAATGACTTGCCTTACCACATAAGGGATAATCACAAGATCGTGTTATTCGCAGATGATACTTCCCTCATTTTTAAAATAAAACGTCAGTTAGTCAACTTTGAACAAGTTAACGATGCACTCTCTAAAGTGGTGCATTGGTTTAATGTAAATAATCTTCTCCTGAATGAGAAAAAGACTAAATTTATTAAATTTTCAACGCCAAATGTCAGGCAGCTATCTACCAATGTTAAAGTTAATGGAAAAGAGTTGGACCCCGTTGAGTCGACAGTTTTTCTTGGAATAACCATTGACGGTAAATTACAATGGGGCCCACACATAGAAAAATTGTCAGGAAGGCTTAGTTCGGCCGCCTACGCCGTTAAAAAAATTAGACAGATAACTGACGTAGATACAGCCAGAATTGTTTATTTTAGTTATTTTCATAGTCTTCTGTCTTATGGGATTCTTCTCAAGGGAGCCTGTGCGGACATTAATGCTATCTTTGTTTTACAGAAAAGGGCTATTCGAGCCATTTACAACCTAGGTCCAAGGGATTCCCTTCGAGAAAAATTCAGAGAAATAGATATTCTGACTGTAGCCTCACAATATATATTTGAAAACCTATTGTATGTACACAAAAATATATCTAATTTTAAGAAAATGTCCGATATTCATAGTTTAAATACCAGGAATAAACACAATCTTGCTGTACATCGCACTCGTCTCCACAGAGTAGGCAACTCGTTCATGGGTCAATGTATATGCTTTTATAACAAACTTCCCATTGACATTCGAAACTTACCCATTAAACGATTTAAAAGCTGCATTAAAACCAAACTTTGTAGAAAAGGGTACTATAAAATTTCAGATTATTTAGAAGACAAAAAAGCATGGGATTGAGCTGCTCGCTCTGCTAAGCATTGTAACATTTTGAATAATATGGAAAATCATCAAAGTATATCAACCAGTTTTATTTACAAATTGACATTATTGAATATTCTATACAAAATGACATGATTACTTTGTAAAGTATTTTATTATTGTGAATGTGAGGACTATGTGATTTTTTTAAATTTTTTTTTTCGTTCTCAGTTAATTTTATCAATGGTCTGGCAATTTGAGAATTTTATGCGGCCTACCCAAATGTCCTTTCTTTGGTATTGTTCGTCGAGTCGCTGAGCTCCTTAAGTTCTGAGTTGAGCTCCGCCATTACTGACAAATGCTTGCACTGACTGGACAGGTCCACTCAAATCTGTGTGGTTCTTTCCTCAAAAGACCATTTCAGACTCGAATTTACATGGTCCTCATATGGCTTGACCAAGATTATGTCTGGACTTTAAAAGAGACTGTGACCTCTGAGTTTGTTTCGGCCTTTCTTCTCAGAGTAGTCAGATAGGAAACGCCGACCTCATCTAGCTTATTTTTAATATTTTTTTTATAATATGACGTGTAAAAGTGATTCCAATATCCTATTTACAGAATAAACAATTTCATTTCATTTCATTTCATTTCATTTATGTTTCTAAAGCTAACCAGCTGGCTGATATCCTGACAAAATCAAGACCGGCAGTGCGTTTTACCGAGATGAGAATGAAACTCGGGGTGTCGTTGTAATTATGTACAACGTGGATAAATAAATGATAAGGATATGTTAATTATAAGAACTTGGTTATAATAATTAGATGAATAATATTAAGAGTATCCAGTTATAATGGATGAATTGATTGATGATGGTCTGATTAGGTTTTTCTGGGTTTCCCTAATCCTGCGCAACGAATGTTGGACCATGATGATTGTATTCCCAGAGAGATAGAGGAAGGTGTGTGTGATTTTGTAATTGTATACAGATGTTTGATAAAGGACGGTAAAGGTAAGGGTAAGGTAAAGGTATCGTTATTAAAACGAAAGGGATTTATTTTTGAGGGGGCGTGTTGGAGTAAAGCAAAAACAAATCAATCCTACTTCAACACTTGCACTTTTACTTTTTATTATCCAAGCCCACCCTTACCACTTGACTGAAATCCTTACTTTCTCATAGAGACTGTACTATACCCTTAGCCTTGTGTGGGGTCCCACGTCTCTCATAATACTAGTAGAACACACCTTCCAATCTATAAAGAAAAGTAATAATAAGGATTTCAATAAACGTATTATTGAAATCCTTAAAACGGTCTTTACTTTGGTGTCCAACCATTAACCCTAACACTATAATAGCCTAAGATCATTAGATTTTTTTAATTGTCTGGACTAAAGAAGACAAGCGTTCCTTTGCTAATAATGACACAGTTCGGATCTAAAGACAAAAGAAGTTTTCTATCTCACTCATACACATCACATTTTCAATAGTCTAGTACAGCCTTTCCCAAAGTGGGCGATAACGCCCGCCCCCTTGTGGGCGCTGCAGGCCTAAAGGGTAAGAGAGGTAAGAGACCCAGAAAAACAAATGGGGGCGTTGTGTAGAGGCTTGGGGGGCGATTTGTAATTTCATCTAGGAGGACTCTTAGACACCGACTGAGCTCTCGACTTTCGACTACAACTTGTGAACATCAACTAATATTAATTAAGAGATTGCTTAAACTAACTCGGTTCGATATTTCTCTCCGCATAGTTCATATATCTGTCCTGTTTGATTGAATACTTAAATAAAATAAAAATCATGTAAATCGGTCGCTCCGTTTCGAAATGAAAGTAGACACAAACAAAGAAATAAAAAGGCAACAGAAACACTTTCGCATTTTAATAGTTATTAGTATTCCTAGAATAGGTAATTTTCGACCGCGGGCAATCATGTTTTAACAAGTTTTTGTTAAATAACCAAGGTCTCAAGTTAACTCTTGCGGGTTATAAGTAGTAAAAGTCTCGTTTAGAATGAATTTTTAATCTCGGGTAATATAATAGCTCACAATAATTAATTTAATTTGACGTTATAGTGGTTTTCAAGTAGGTGAAAAAATGGGGGCGCTCAAAAATAATTTATTCTCAAAGTGGGCAAGTGGGTAGACAAAATAAGTTTGGGAACCCTTGGTCTAGTAGAACATAAAATTCTGATTCGAACGGCGATTCTGATTTCTGGTTAAATGATTAAATGAAATTGTTTTGTTAAAAGTCGCGTAGCGCGACAAGTCGCGCCAGTATGTAAGAGCCTTTATTATGATTGAGCTTTAATTAGCTCAAAAATATATCCAAAAAATATTTTACGTGCATTTCAACGAAATTGTTGGACTGTTAAAATAATCTAGGACATGACAATTGTAGAGGGGGCAAAAACTTTACAGCCTCTATCTTATAAATTTGTAAATCCGCCATTGGCCGCAACCGCTATGTCCCTGCAAGTTCAAATCTGTAATATCTTCGAAAATATTTATTTAAATTACATGTTGTAAAGGGCCATATTGATCTATATTAAATGCACAATGTATTTAACGTACTTAATTGGATAAGGATTAATTCTGTATTGTTTAAAATCGCTTCGTGAACAAGCCATTAATTCTCGTAAAAAGTAAAGGATAAAAAATGGTTATTGTGGTTTATACCTAAGAGATAGACATATACCATCGCGGACTTTTTTGTTGACCTTTTTAAGGTGTACAAAACTGTAGTACATTATTTTGATATATCTCGTAGGGTTTAGCCAGCGTTTGCAATGTAAGCGCAAAAAAATGTGTTTATTTACGACATCACATTAGAAACCTCTAAAATTATCAGTGTTTCATATAAAACTAAGATATAAACCTTCCTTTTCTAATTCCGTTGCGTAGTTTTAAAGATCTAAGCTTACATAGGGACAGGCAGACAGCAGGAAGCGACTTTGTTTATACTATGTAGTGATAGTGATTGTTATTAATAGGGAAGGTATATGTTCGTATTTACGCGACCAGGTTTTTCCATTTTTATACCAGGTTTTTACTTGAAAGTACGTTACGTTACTAAGTAACCCGAAATACTCGCAAGACTTCCAAAGTATTTAACTCGGCTACTCATTTCGTCGACCCTCGACGCGATTCTGCTCCTTATTTATATTTAGTTAGGGATCAATGTTCTATTCAGGTATTGGAAATTGGAAGTATCTTTTTAACATACGTGAATGTAGTCCTTATTTGAATAATGTTACGGATCAATTTTCGATGCAGTAAGAAAATACTTGAAAGTATCTCAAGCCCTGAAACCGACATAAAAGGTGGACGTTAGAAGCCCTGGCACTCGTTTTTGGAAGTACGACCCATGCGATAGGTCTGTTTATTGTTGTATATAAACCGTTTTAAACCAAAATCCGACATCAGACATTTTCACGGAGTTCCGCGCGTCTCGAAAACGATTAATTAACGATGTGCGTTGGAATCGATTTGAAAGTAATTTTTATGACCGTACAAGACCATTTTTTTTTGGTCTTCTACAGAGGGGAAGTGTTTTTAAGGCATCTCCAGTGATATATACTCTAACCGCCTTATTCATAAACGCTGCTTAAAGTTAAGTTATGAATTAGCAACTGTTTAACCATACATTTACGACGTGTATACGTATCTTTAACTTTAAGAAACGTTTATGAATACGAGGGTAAGTCTTCATCACTCTAAAGTGGGTGATAGACGTGCGTACTCGGCTCGCCGTCGCGTCGGTGACACACGTGAAGCTTGCTTAAAATTTCATTATCAAATTGGCTCGCGGCTCGCAACTCGCGGCTCGCAACTCGCGGCTCGCGGCTCGCAACTCGCGGCTCGCGGCTCGCAACTCGCGGCTCGCAACTCGCGGCTCGCGGCGATGACACACGGGCGTGTAAGCTTGCCGAGCCATAAGTACGCGTACTTGCTCGCACGTCTATCCCCCACTTAAGACGCAACAACATGCAAGTCTAGAGCCTGAGAAGGGACGTAGGCGACTTTTTATCGACATACCACGCGGGCGAAGCCGCGGGTGGAAGCTAGTAATAAAATAAAGGAAATAATAATGTTGATGACGATGTTGATCTAAAATATATTAATAAATAATGTTTTCTTGGGACAACCCTAGCTGTCGTGACAATGCCTACACGTTGTCAGCATTTACCACGAGATCAAAGGCGTCGCGTCGTCCTACTGTATTCTTAATCCTCCCAAAGGTTGTCTGTAAAAGATCGCTTTGAGCGATAAGACCGCCCATTGTGTCACCTTATGTTAAATTTCTACATTTATATCTGTATTTTTTATGGTGTACATAATAAAGAGTCTTCTATTGTATTCTATCTTTTTATACTGTGCTTATAGACTGCTCCTTATTTAGTGATGTGCGTAGGGGTCACAGCTCACAGTTCTTATTTACCTACCCAAGTAACACAGTCTTTGAAGATTAAAACAAATCTGTCTATTGACAGTCTATTCATCTTTAGATCGGGGCTTTCTAAAGATGGTTTCAATAAAGAAAATGTATTCCTATAGAGTTTTTTTTCTCAAGCTCGATTATTTTTAGAGCATTTGTTCTCCAGCACACTTATTTTAATTACGTTTATAAAGCCATAGTTAATAAAGCCTAAAGGTACGTAACTTGAAGTAATTTTATAGATAAAATGATATAAAACATTCTGTGTTAGCTATTGGTACTCTTATCTTTGTCTATAAAGAGACTTAAGTAAAATACTTTAATAGGTATTTTTTAGTTTGTCTAAAAAAATGATAATGAAAACGTGTTTTTAGTGGTTTTTTTCTAGTAACTTCCTCCAAAACACGGGAAATTGTTCTAAGACAGAAGATACTACTGAATCTGCAGTGTCTCCTACTACATCACACAATTATGTTAGTGAGCAGTCCGACTCGGATGAAAACAATACAAACGACGACGACGAAAGTCGATCCAATTGCGCCAGTGGTCAGCAACTCATGCTATAACTCACATAGCTTTGAAGGACTTATTTCAAATAATAAATAATTTTCAACCCGATACCCTACCAAAGGATCCGAGAACATTGCTGCAGAGTCCAAGAACGATTGAAATAAAATATATCGGTAATGGCGAATACTGGCATCACGGGCTGAAGAATAATCTCACAAGATCTTTTCAAAAGAATGATGCCACGAAATGTATGGAAGCTGGTACCCGCTCCAATAGGAATAAATGATATATCATTAGAAAGCTATTCAGATTTAGTACGAGGATTCCGAAGGCCTTTGTCTCGATTTCTTGTCCGATCGGAGTAATACAGGGTGGAAGTTGAGACGAAGCAGCTAGGGAAGCTACCTTAACCGTTGTTACTACAGAAAAATGTTCTTAGGAGACTGTCCTTAACTTCTTGAGAAATTGCTAACTGCATTCACAGATTTTGGAAATATGGTACAGTCGGCTAGCAAAATATCAATTATAACATTTTATTTTTATGATGACAATCAAGGCAGTTTTGTTTATGGATTCAAACACTCATTTGGACCAACTGAGATTACAGTACCTACCTACTAAAAAAGTCAGAAATCGCGAAAAGCTTTTCCCATAAGTACCTACTTACATTTCATACGTTTGCTATTAATTATTAAAATAAAGGAGTTACACATAACTGGCGAAATGTGGGTTTACTATAGGTATACCTCTGCTTAACGTGCTTTTCGAGGCATAGAGATCTTGGTCAAGTAATGGATGGTCACCCATCCACGGACCGATCTCAGAAAGTGTAACGTACCCTTCGATCAACCCGTGCGTCTATTAGCCACGAACCATACATACATGAAATGTATTCATCCATTTAAATAAAACATTTTTCAAACATCGTCTACGATAGAATCATTAAGAAATAAGACAGAAGGCGGTAAATCCCGGATGCCTGGAGTACCCTTAGTGCCAAACAATTGATATTGTATGAGTACCAGTACCTGTGTTTTGTTATCATTATTATTTACAAATAACAATAGTACTTTTTAGCTATTACATGGCATGGGCGCATGCCCAACCGTTAGGAGGAAAGGGAAGTAGTGAACCCACGATCCGTTACTGGGTAGCGTGTGATGTCGAAACCTCTCTAAAGATGCTCAAAAGGGCAGTGAATAATGAAGTATCTAAAAAAATACCTTATTTTGGTATTGCTAAATCTGACATTTTTGGTACAGTATACCTCCGAACGGACAAGGATTTCGAATTAGGCGCCATAGTAACTTCTATTCAGTTTAAAAAGGGCTATCTAACGATGTATTTCACATGGCTATCGGAGCAGGGTACCAAAATAAGCATCATCCTTTGACAGAGAACAAATAGTGACAATCGATGTTAACATTGATGGACTACCTACGTATAAAAGCTCGAAAGTTGAATTCTGGCCCATTTTGATAAAAATGATTGAAATGCCATCAATCTCTGTACAATTGCGGTTGGTATACAATTGCAGAGTCGGCAAGCCCTCAGACGTTATGAATTTTTTAAATCATTTGTTACTGAGGCTTTGGAAATAATTAATGAGCCAATTGAAATTAACAATTTTCAGCTATCTATAAAAATCAGAGCCTTCATTTGCGATTCTTCTGCCCGAGTATTAATAAAAGGTAAGTTTTTATATGTATTCATTAACATAACATTTTATTTAGCTAAATTGTTGCAAGTATCTACTTATAGGAATGGATCCAACTCATAAAATCATACATCATCATAAGTAGATACAAGTACCTAGTATAAAAAAAATCTGATTTGATTTATTTCCTTAAACTCTATTGTTATTCTAGTAGAAAAGGGCGAATTTAAATAAATAACTGGACTACCTATTAAGTAAAATACGATCATGGTCCACTAATGAGATCTTTGAAACGGTTTTATTTAAGACTAGCTGCGCCCCGCGGTTTCACCCGCGTAAGTCTCGATCCCGTGGGAATATCGGGATAAAAAGTATCCTATGTGTTATTCCAGGTTATAAACTATCTGTTTGCGAAATTTCATCCAAATCCATTCAGCCGTTTTCCTTGATTGAGTAACAAACATCCAAACACACAAACTTTCACATTTATAATATTAGTAGGATAATATAATATAATATTAGTAGGATTATTTTATTTCAGGTATTGCAAACATTAACAGTCAAAACGGGTGTCCAAAATGCACAACGATTGTGAATATTCGTAGGTGTCGCACTGTAACATTTTTCCCAGACACAATTATTATTGTCCCCAAAGAACCGATGACGGATTTAGGAATAAAGAATACGGACCAATAGATATGGTCTTATATTTTCCTGGTTCGGATTCGCTACATCTCATTGATCTTGGCATTATGAAGAGATGTGTATTAGGCTGGCGGGACGGGTCTTTCAGTGGTTACAAAACTAAATGGCGGGCTGCTAACTACTTTAATACCTATCGTTCGCTCTGTCAAACAACTATCCGAGTTCTTGTTTGTAAATGGCGGCAATACTACCGGGCAGCAGCATACGGTAGCGCACCTTAAGTAGAAGTTTGTAGAGTACATGCATACCTATTCAAATAGGTACTTTCTGAAGGTAGTTTTTACGAAATATGGTACAATAAATATTTACAGCTAATACCTGGTATTCACTAATGATTAAAATTTCGTAGTTATAAAAATACCTTTAAAAAGTTTAGTAGTTTTAAATTAGGTACCTATTCGTAACCATACATCTAATAAGTATACAAAATTCTACACAAGGTGCGGTTCAATATAGGAACCTACTAAGATTCGTTTTGTAACATTTTGATTATATAGGTACCTGAGGTCATGTAGCAGCTCGCAACTCTCAGTATGTAGCAAGTGAAATTATTCTTGTCATAGAGCTAGAGCCATACTACAGAAAATTCTCTAGATTGTTTGTTCTATTAAATTCGTTTTTCTCGTAAATTTTATCTTGACGCCATTTTTATTGCCTATTTTTGCTTCAAACGATTTTCGTTACATATTTTAATGCTTATTTTTATGTTTCATCATTCAATTATGTCTTATTAAACATTTAATATGTTTTAAATTATTATATTTTAAATAAAATGTGTATTTTAACAATTAAAATGCAATATATAAGATTAGCTGTTATTAAATAATATTCATGTTTGGTAAAAAATATATTAAATGTTACATTAACAGCGGGCGCTCTTATTGTAACAGAGTGTTACTTAATATTCCGCGATAGAATTTCAATCGCTTATAGATTTGCTTGTTTACCCATTATTAAATTTGTTACGCCATGATGCAATACAATAATAAGTTTAACTCTTTTAAGTTCTGCGCCATTATGTGTCGTTGTCTATTTAATTACAAATCAAATGTTACTTAAAGTTGTTAGTCTTGAATTAATTTTGGTTTAAAAACTTGACGAGTACCTAAAGACTTCTTTAAAGGTCTCAACTTTATCTATAAACTATCTAATAGTAAAATTTGTGGTCTATAAACCGATTAGTGAGACACTAGAAAAATCTCTACAGACAATTTGAAAATTTACAACTCTTATCTCTATCTATTCATGTTTTCTTAACTCATTCATGAGAGGGGATAAGGTTGTGCCCACTTTTACTAAACTGTGTCTATAAGCGTTCTTGAATATTACTTGGGAGATATTTTACTCTTAAGGTAGACAATAAAATTAATTTCTATTAGATGTCTAATAGTCCGTTTTTAGACGCGAATGTGTTAAGTACTTGGGTAACCTACCCTTTTTTTGCGAGTAAAAATATTTAACCTAATCTAACTAGTTTGGTTCCGGATAGTACCTACTTTATTACTCGAATATGGAAATTATTGAATAAGGAAAAATATAATACTATAAAAATTGTTTTTTAATTAATCTACTCCATATGCCAAATTGACAACCAAAGTCAGCGCCGGCAGCTAATTCAGCAAACTCGAAGAGGTGCTTTAGACCATCGAACTGAATAACCTTTACCTACTGAGCGATCGACTTTGAAATCGTGAAAAAAAAACAAGTGTTCTATACTAAAGATAATACCTACTGTTCTAAGTTTAGAACACAGTTGTGGGACAGCTGTTTTCTTTTTCGCGAGTTCACAACCAAATGAAAAGGTTTTAAAGAGAGGCTTTATCAAGTTAAACACTTCAGCTAAATTGCCTAAGCTGGATTAGAAAACTCTAGTCCCGCACGACTGACATGACGTTGTGAAAACTAGGTACTAGTCAGAGGATATTGGATATAACAAAAGCAGCAAAAGAGGACTTAATAGTCAAATATTTTCATTTAGAAATCCTCAATTCTACCTACTTTGAAACCTAACTAACTCTTTTGCTTGGCATAGGAAGCAAGATTATTTGACAGGAACCAAATAGAAAAGTAATTAGTCTTAAACTTTTATCCACAAATGGTCATGATTCTTCTGATAGAACTAGATAGATGACATTGGTCACAAAGTGTGACCGCAGCAACTCACTTCGTTGATTTAAATTTGAATCTAGAATCTTATCAAGTTTTGAAACAACAAAGCCCATGACAAAGTTTTTGCCAAACTTTGTATTGCAAAATGGTAACTCGATAATTGATTACATAACGCTAAAGTAGATCGTCGAGTAGGGCAATGTAATTTTTCTCAAACATGCTTGGAATTTCGAGCATTATTACACGACTGCCCAAAAAGGAGTGTTCTGTTTTCAGGGTTCATGTATGTATGTATGTATATGTAGGATGAATAATTAAGATTTGCAAACATAATAGGCTGTATAACTAAGCATTTCTAAACGATAACATAATATGTTTCTGAACGAGTGAATGAAACAAGTGAAAGGAGAAGTAAGAAAAAAAAGATGGCGAGAGAGAGTTTTAGTGAAAGACGTGTTGCTAAGCTTAAGGTGTTTTAATTTCAATAAACGTTGTATAAAACGATTTGTTAGTTTTCCTGGAGATTCCCACACTACATTTTGGGGGCTCGTCCGGGATATCCAGGAAAAAACAAAGAAGAATACTGGTGCCGTGGTGCGTTTTGCGGCAAGGTGAACCGTGACGCGACCCACGCGGCCATTACCGTTACGAGTTTAAATTAAGAAGATTCAATTCAACATAGATGGGCAAGGAGCAGACTAAGATGGGTGACGATAAGAATACGACGACACCATCATTGAATTTTTCCGATATTGTACCAAAGTTCAATGGCACCGACAGAACTTATTCGTCGGCAAAATGGACGCAAGACGTAGAAGATAACGCCGAAATATTCGGATGGTCGGCGCAACAGACGCTCATACTGGCGCGTCGATCACTAACCGGCACAGCGGAGTTGTGGTTAAAATCTGCAAAAGCCTTCAAGTCATACGAGGACTTACGGTCGGCGCTGTTGAAAGAATTTCCCGAGTCAATCAATAGTAAAGAGATGCACGAACTCATGGCGGGTCGTAAGAAAAGGAGTAATGAAACATATTACGAGTACTTGCTAACGATGAAGGAGTTAGGAAAACGTGCTAAGTTTCCGGACTACGTGGCCATACAGTATATCATTGATGGCATACACGATTACGAATCGAACAAGATGATCCTGTACGGCGCGACTACGTACCCTGTGCTGAAAGAGAAAATAACGTTGTACGAGAAAATGAAGAGTAAAAGTAAGAAACACCACGATGATACAAATGCAACGAAGCAGTCCGAGCTGAAAACAAAAAGTCATCCAGAAAAATCATCACGTCGATGTTATAAGTATGGTGAAGTCGACCATATCGCCAGCACGTGCACAAAGGTGTAAAATGCTTCCGATGCAACTCATTTGGTCATATCGGGACGGAATGTAAAGCGCCAAATTCAAACGAGAAGCCGCATGATAAGCATAAAGATGGCGGCGAAAGTTCTCGAAGAACGATGTGCACATACATGATCTGCGGGGAAAACACGGCGGAGATGAAGATGAACGACAAGAGAGCGAACGAATGACAGGAACAGGAATGGATGAGCATCGGTCAACGTCAGACTCCTGTCAATCGTGTCAACGTCAAAAGTGTCATACGGAAACGGTGTTGAATGTAAACAAAGACATTGTGAGCAATAAATCAATTAAGATCATTAAGATTGGTGATAAAGAAGTTAATAGTTTAATAGATTCAGGTGGTGACTTAAATTTAATATCTTCGGATTTGTTTTTCGAGTTAGATGTAACAACTCACGAAAAAGTAAAGATGTTATTACCTGGTATTGGTGCAACAAAATTTTGCTCATTTGGAAAGTTTAATATAACAATTACGATCGATGGACATTGCATAGACGTGTCCTTTTACATTGTCCCAAAGGAGGTAATGCCGTATAATATCATCTTGGGTCAACCATTTTTAGCCAATGTTACAGTTGTAATTGATAAGGGTTCAGTCAGTATTGTGCCTGATTATAATGATGTTTTGTCGCAGTGTATGCTTGTTGAAATTCCAGAACCCGTGTGTTTTGTTTCTGACCCACAGATACGAGAAGCAGCTCAGAGATCGGTAGATAATTACCAACCCAGACAAACTAAGGAGGCGCCGATAAATATGAAAATCATACTAAAAGATGAAATCCCTGTAGCGCAACGGCCAAGAAGGTTGTCCCTTGTGGACCAAAAAGAAGTGGAGAGGCAGGTGGGTGAGTGGTTAAAAGATGGTATTATTAGAACTAGTTTTTCTGAATATGCAAGCCCACTTGTGCTGGTTAAAAAGAAGGATGGTTCAACAAAAGTATGTGTGCATTACAGATTAATTAACCGAAAGATGGTCAAGGATGAATTTCCATTTCCGGTTATCGAAGATCATATTGACAAGTTGTCAGAGGCCAAAGTTTTCAGCAAATTAGATCTGAAAGATGCGTTCTTTCACTTGAGAACTGTGAACTTTACACCCTGTTCCTCATACCCCTAAAAGCACATTCCAAAACTATATAATATAATGGCATAAATTTTATATAGGTAGGGTGTACATTAGTTGGCATAACATAATTTTAAGTTTTCCCATCTATTAATACTTACCTCAGAGCTGTAAATTCTAGCCCCGAACATGAGGTAAGAATTTACAAATTACTTATTTGAGAAAAAATGCTCTATTTAAGACATCATTTCTTTTATGTTTGATTTATGTTAATAACATGATACTTAAATAATTAAAGCATCATTTGTGACACAAAAATCAAGTCTCTATGTTGAATCATTTCGAAGCTACAACTAATAATCATTTTTTTGTTAATTATGGCCCCGGTCTCCCTACCATATTCTATCAACTAAATATTTTTTATTTGATTTGATTTGATTTGATTGCAGTAATGAAATGGCTAGCAAGAAGCCCTGGGAATTCAATAGGGCACTTACAGAATAAGCTGAAGAGGTGTGTTCGAACTAACCAACCAACTCTAGAAACTTTGCAGAAGCTGAAATGAAAACTGCCATCTTGGAAGCCGTAGGCGGAGAACATTCCGCGAACCTCATGTCGGCCGTTAAGGTTCTTTGAGGTAACACAAGTTACCTAACAAACGTTTGCTACTTGTAAACCATTGACCACGCTAATTTTGTCCCTGAGAAACGCGAAAAGGTTGCAGTCTTGCGCTTCAATATTTTCATTGACTTTTTTACCCGACTACGGCGAAGAAAAAAGGAGGATTATAATTTTGACCGGTATGTATGTATGTTCATCTGTTCTCTCCTATCTTCTAAAGCACTCATCATTTGAAATATTTTCATTGGCTTGTAGCCCTTAATGCAGACCTACTTCTTATTTCTTCTTAATTTGCAGTCTTTATCCTGCAGCTTTTACTCTTAAATAAGTACTCGTTTGCTTCATTATTTATGCATTCTGCAATTCTTGGAACATTCGCTTTACGTTCAGCACTCGGTAAAGCAAAATCTCTTTGGACATTGCATGTAAAAAATAAATGTTTCCATGAACATAACTGTTGGTAGTAGAACTTGTGGTGATAACTGTAGTTGTAAATCATGAAAAGATCCTCACCCAGTCAGTGACTCATCAGCCCGAACCAACGTAGGAAGCTGAAATTTCGCATTAAACAAGGAATAAGGCCGAATTTTTGGAAATTCGCAATGAAAGGAAAATACGAAGTCACAGGGAAAGTGCTAATATGAGTTTACCAGCTTCGGCCCGCGGCTTCGCCCGCGTGGTGTGTCGATAAAAAGTAGCCTATGACCTTCCCGGGATGAATTTTCTAAAATCCCTGTTATACATTCAATACCTGATACTAACATTGATTTTCTAGTTAATTAAACCGAGCGTTTAAATTCTTCCATACAACCTTTGACACACCCCTATTCCCGTTTAGGGGGTAGTATAGAAAAACTAAAGACGACAGTCTTTATCATTTACTTAGATACGTATCCGTGCCAAGTTTCAAGTTTCAAGTCTATTAACTCAAGGAATTCGATTTATCTTACAAACAAAATCTCCCCTTTTCATCCTTAATAACTATCTGTATGCAAAGTTTCAGCCCAATCCGTTCAATGGTTTAAGCTTTGGTAATAGTTAAAATTCTTCTATACAAACTTTGACACCCCCCAATTCCCGTTTAGGGGGTAGTTTAGAAAAACAAAAAATGACAAACTTTATCATTTACTTAAATAATTATTCGTGCCAAGTTTCAAGTCTATTAACTCAAGGAATAAGATTTTCCATATAAACGAAATCCCCCCTTTTTACCCCTATGAAGGTCGAATTTCCAAAAACCCTTTCTTAGTGGACGTCTAGGTCCTAATTACTATCTATGTGCCAAATTTCAGCCCAATCCGTTCAGTGGTTTAAGCTGTGACGTAGACTACCCATTTTCACCCCGTTTCTTTATAATTTACTTAGATAAATATTCGTGCCAAGTTTCAAGTCTATTAACTCAATGAATAATATTTTTCATACAAACGAAATCCCCCCATTTCACCCTCATACGGGTAGAATTCACGTACAATCAGACTTCAGTGAGCTGGGCAGCCATCGTGTTGAAAGACAATAGGCCTGTTTATGTCTACTTGCCTCCGCGATCGCCCGACCTCACTCCGCTCGATTTTCACGTATGGGGAAGGGCAAAGGAACTAGTTTACACCACAGAAGTAGAAAGTCGAGAAGATTTGATAAATCGAATTAATGCTGCTTTCGAAGTTATGCGACAGGAGATGCTGCTGCGCACGACAACTGTAGAAGTCAGACGTATTGTATTGTAAATGAAGGGCGTCAATTCGAACATCTGTAATTTATTAATTAAATAATTTATTTAATTGTTTCATTAACGCATCTAAGTGGTACAGCTATTTTTCTTTGTACTTAATTCAAGAACTTACATAATTTCAATCAATCATTTAATTTTTACCAACCTTGCAGTATTCAATTTCGCAAAACATTTCACTTTCCGTAAAGGTAGAGTTTCGTCGAAAATTTCCTACTTGATAAAATAATGAAATAACTCTTAAAGGTTTTTTTTATAAAAGCAAATTACATACCATTAGAAAGGTCACACACTAGGGATGTTTTGCTAGAATTGGAACTCCTCAATCATTATTTGTTTTTTTTTTAAATGCAAGTTGAAGTTAAGGTTTAAGTATTTTTTACATCTTTCTGCAAGCTTGAGGACTCATAACTTTTTTTCTAGCTAACATTAGAATAAAGCAATAATTTTATAAGAATCTGCCAACATTAAAGATTAAAAAAGAAAGCAAAAATATTGCCTGTTTTACCCATTTTTAATAAAAACTAGCTGCCCGCCCCGGCTTCGCACGGGTACTAGTACTTATCTACGGCGCACGTACACCACCGACCTACCCTACCTACCTGCCCTCTACCTACTCTACATACCTGCCTACCTACACCTACTTACTTACACCTACCTCCCTACACCTTCCAACATATCTACCTACCCAACCAACTTACCCTACCTCCCAACCCCTACCTACCTTACCTACCTACCCTACCTACCTACCCTACCTACCTACCCTACCTACCTACCCTACCTACCTACCCTACCTACCTCCCAACCCCTACCTACCTTACCTACCTACCCTACCTACCCTACCTACCTACCCTACCTACCAACCTACCTACCTTACCTACCTACCTACGAAAACGGAACAACCCAACGATTATCAACTTCAATGTCTTGTCGATTTACTTTGACTATTGTTGTCTTTCCATTGTCATCAATGGATCGGCGGCGATAAAGTGGATATCCATCATTTCCAGTAATAGTTTCGCCGCCAGTAAGCCGTTTTCATGTTATGTCGTGACAACGGAAAACGGGTTTCATTTTTATATATATAGATTACACTTTAAAGTTAAGAAAGTGGTGAAACTAGAAGAAAGCAAAATAATAGTTTTTAAAAATATCCAGGGGGCCAGGGCCAAATAAATTAGGGCTGATTAAGTAGCAGATGACCTATCCACCATTTTCGTATGTTCAACGTTCGGCCAAACACCCTGTATAATAGGCCTATAGCTTTTCAGTTATAGGTTTTTGCAGTACCTAGGGTTTTTTGTTTTTTAAATCATTTTTACGATCCATGTCACGACCTAGTTTACAAAATACGTTCAGTACGGTTGACGGTTGTCGAAGGTTGTTGTTCGCAGTTTTGTGTACAAGCCCAAACTGATCCCAAATCAAGACGTAATTTTTTTTACGTACTCCTTTGACTTATTATTCTTATTTCAACTATTTATTAGTGGCTTTTGTGGACAGTATTTTAATTCAGATATGTTATAGTTGTAATGGCAATAATGTCATTAGGTTTAACTAGGTTTTTTTTTTTATTCACCTTTTTAGGGTTCCGTATTCCACAAGGAACCCATATAGTTTCGCCATGTCCGTCTGTCCGTCTGTCCGTCTGTCCGCGGCTTAGCTCAGAGACAGTTGGTACTAGAAAGCTGTAATTTGGTATGGATATACATACAAGGTGGAGACGACAATACGACAAAAAATAAAACTTCGTATATCTAATGACGTTCTCGATCTACATACAAAAAAGTTAATCAAATATATCCAATAGTCTAGTTACGATAGCTAGTCAAAGATCGGCAAACCCCATAGTCGGCCCATCACTACTATTTAGTTTGTTTGAAAAAATGACTTTTTTAATTTCCATGTTAGGATTTATTTGATAGTTTCAAAATACTCTTATGCATTAGTATTGCCAGTGTTTTCATTTATTGTTGTATTGTCGTCTCCACATTGTATAAACGACGCCGACAAAGTGGTAAAAAAAAAATCGTAAAAAAGATTTTTTTTTATGGTACCTCCCCTACACGTAAAGAGGGGATGGTTTTATTTTTCTCGTGAATCCCATGGTGTGGGGGTATCGTTGGAAAGGTCGTTTAAAAATAATGTGAGTTTTTGGATTCAGGGATCCATTTGCGGAATATTAAGCTTTAAAGTGCTAATTTTTGTTAGAGCCAAGTGTCCCCCCCCCCCCCTGCCAGCTAAATGGTTGGGTTTGGATATGTGAAAAAATTCACGGCAGTAGTATATATAACGAAATTAAAAGGAAAACTATCACCGCTACGTAGGCTCCACAAGTTACCGAGTGATAATCGACCAACTTAAATTTTCAGTTGTAAAAATATATTCTCCCATACATTCTGTATCGGAGAACAAGTTTTTCAACTGCAATGTTAAGTTTGTTTTATAAATTCATCCCAACTACGGAACCCTTCATTGTGCATGGTACGACATGCACTTGGCCGATTTTTTATAGATCCCTTTATATTTTGGAACGTTGTTAGACTCTAGATTTGTAGACCATTTTATATTTTGTTAAGTACCTGGTACCTACTTGTTGACAGGCCTACACGTCCTCCCGTATCTATTAACACTATAATTTGAAAAAGAAAATAATAAAGCTTCCGAAGAACAAATTAACTTCCAGCGATCTGTGGTCGACTGTAAATGTAATACTATCTAAGCTGTGTTAAAATGAATTACCGAAAATTACTTCCGAAAACAATAATAAGTTTCCGAAAATATTATGTTCTGCTAAAATAATCGTTTTCTTAAGCTCTATAGAAAACAGCTTAATTTCTACTATTGGATAAAGAATAACTTTTTTAACTCTACATTTTAATGAAAATAAATACCTACGGTAGTTGCATGCGGGTGCAGAGGTGAAAAACTGGGTAAAATAGGTTAGGTTAGGTTAGAACTGTGACCAACCGCGCGCTAGCCGAGCGAGCGGAGCGAGCGGTGCCGCGGCGGTGGCCGGCGAGCGCTACTTCCAAGTTGCTTGCAGACATTTTTTTACCATTTTCTAATCCGAGTTTTGGGATGAAAATGACTAACAGTTTAGTTAAAACGCAATTTAAGCTGTTGGAAAAATATTACGTCAGTAAATTTTGTATTTTTTTATTCGGTCGTTTCTTTATTTGTATCCGCATTAAAGTTGCCGGAAAATTAGTATGAGCAGTCACGGTTTGAGTATATTATTACTACCCATTTGAAAACCAAAATTAATTCACTTCACAAATCACAATAAGTCAATTTAGTGGCAGAGATCATAACAACATTGACCACTCTTGTTAACTTTAGCTATATATACTGCACGCAATTTCAAGATTGTATTGCATTGTATCGCACGCACGGTCGCTTCTCCATTTTTTGACAACTTCGTCGGTCTGGCAATTTGAGAACTTCATGAGGCCTACCCAAATGTCCTTTCTTTGGTATTGTTCGTCGAGTCATTGAGCTCCTTAAGTTCTGAGCTGAGCTCCACTATAACTGACAAATGCTTGCACTGACTGGACAGGTCCACTCAAATCTATGTGGTTCTTTCCTCAAAAGACCATTTCAGATGCTAATCTAGTATGGTCCTCATATGGCCTGACCAAGATTATGTATGGACTTTAAAAGAGACTGTGACCTCTAAGTTTGTTTCGGCCGTTCTTCTCAGAGTAGTCAGATAGGAAACGCCGACCTCATCTAACTTATTTTTTCCCGACTACGGCGAAGAAAAAAGGAGGGTTATGATTTTGACCGGTATGTATGTATGTATGTATGTATGTATGTATGTATGTATGTTCATCTGTTCCCTCCTATCATCTAAAACACTCATCACAATTTGACAAATGAGGTATCGTTGGAAGCGTCTTGATCGTCCGCTGGTTATAGGCTATGTTACGTCACATTAAATTAAAAATGGCGTCCTCTAGACGCCATAAAGTCAGGAACTAAAAAATAAAATTGTTTAATCGTAGCATGTTGGATATCAAATGAAAGGGCTTAATGAGCACATTTCAAAAACATATATATATATATTATAACCTCAAAAGAATTTAAAAAAATAAAGTAATAAAAACTAAAACCCAACTACGACTAAAAAGGTATAAACAAGACACCACAGACAGACAAATAAAAAATCCGGAGTCACACGTAATCCGTTCGATTTATATAACACGTGTGACTGCGGATTTTTAATTTGTCTGTCTGTGGTGTCTTGTTTATACCTTTTTAGTCGTAGTTGGGTTTTAGTTTTTTAATAAGTTTTAATATATGACGTGTAAAAGTAATTCCAATTTCCTATTTACAGTATAAACAATTTCATTTCATTTATCTATACCTTCAGCACACAAACCTTAAGAAATTCAGTAAATAATTGAGTGTTTAGAGAAGAAGTAAAACTCACCCTGTCCCCCACGCCGCCGCCGCGCCGCCTGGCAACACGCTCTCCGGGGAAGCGCCCCCCCACGATCGCGAGCCCTGAGCCATCGTTCACCAGCTCCACCACTTCTACCTGGGGCCGTATATGACGTATTAATGCCACCATTTTTCCAGTGTGATAGAGAGACGGAGCTATACAAAGCCGATAGCACCATCCTTTTTTCGCAGTGGAATAATAATGGTATTAACACTTCATAACACCCTGTGCCCATTCGCCAAACACCTCCTTAGAGACTGACCTTCTCCGCCATCTTGCACACACATTATTTTAATTCACTTTAGACTAGTTCATGGACTATTTGGAACTGTTGATTCGTTGTTTACCGGACGCAGAAAGAGAAAGAGTTTTTTTTCAGACAGTTCAGACAAAGAAAGAGTTTGTTAGGTTTTATTTGTAAATATTCAAATCGGTTGCTCTGAAACAATATCAACGTGTATGCGGCTAATTGGTACTTTTTTGTATTCGTTCGAGATTAGGATGATTCTGAAGCAGCTAAAATAACACAAAGCAATGTCGTCTACAGTTGGATATATGCCATAGGCTTTTCGTGGAACCCCCACAGAGGCTTTGCGGAGCCCCAGGGCTCAGCGGAGCATACTTGAGTTTGGCTGCTTTAGATGTTATAATGTCATTTGTCGGGAAGCCTAGGCCTAGCCTAGCCTATAGTTGGGAAAAGGCTAGGCAGATTGAATGTCATAAACCACTTTCAACACGAATCTATACAGGGCCCGATAACAAAGTTAGAATATCAAAGCCACAGTATATGGTCGTAACTCAATATTACTACATCCAAAGGGCTTTAATTAAAAAATTACACTGCACTTCGAACGAATAGTAGTTTCGTGAGCCCGACGTATGGCACAAACCACAAAAGACTAAAATTGTGACTGTGGAACATATTTGTAGGTACAGTCAGGAATAAGGATGGTTTAGCTACACATCTACTATCGACTCAAATTTGTCTGTGCATTTGAATGACAAACTTATCATTCATTATGAGTCGTATGAATTACGACACGGCAAATGAGCAACAAACAAAGGGTTTTTTAAAGCAATAGACTTTGAGTATATGAGTAGGTAACTAAATCCTCTGTAAGACTCAAATCTGCAAGAAAACGAGCCAAAACTTCACCTGTTGGTTGAAAGGGTTTAATTTATGTTTTTTTGTCTATGTGAGCCACCTATTCCATGCTACTTGATAATTCTTTTTGGTTGATGGTCATCAAGAGGATTTTAAGAGCTGTAACTGAGCTTCAGTCCATGGCACTAAGGTCTGGGACCACCCCCACATTGCCATACTTCTAAAGCCGGCGCCAGACATAGCAACAACATTTGAATACTTATTTCAACATTGCCATTCGGTGTCGTTTTTCGAGCGCACATCAAACCAGGCGCGGTCCGACGGGGGCGGTCCTGGGGGTCATGACCCCCCCCAAAATCATTCAAGCTGTCGAGAGACTGAATGATTCAGGTACGTTCTTTACTAACTAAAAACTGTAGGTACTTGAGCCACGGTGACCCCGATGTGCATATACAAACAAAAGAGTAGAACGGAATTTCGACGCACAAAATATCGATAAATTCTAATAGGTACGATGCTACAAAATTGCGATACACGTTACCTACTGCGAAATACCGTCTCTGCGAAGCCACTACACTTCGATGCACGACACCGCGATCCTACTTGAAGCACCAATTAGGTAATCATGTTCCTAAAAATATTCTTCGGCACCAATGGTGACAAAATCTTGGGCTGCGACCGCGCCTGCATCAAACCCGGCGCCAGACATAGCAACAACATTTGATCACGTATTTGAACATAGGGTATATTTGGGTATTTGATCACAGTTTGATCACTTATTTCAACTTTTCCATTCAGTGTCGGTTTTTTGAGCGCACATCAAAGCGCTAAGTTCAAATGTGTGCGACCGTGCGTAGTACATATCAAAGTGTTCAAAGTTTAATTGTGTGCGCTTTACGTAGCCTGCAACCTGCAAGTCCAGTGTCTCGTAAATAAATCTCGTGATACAAACAGGCGTGACTAGTCGTGGACGTAGCGCTTGGCGATTCTGCGATATTATCGCCACGCATCACCTTTCACACTAGCGCCAATCGCGGGGGCGATTCGCAGCGCGACACCAAAGGAAGATTTTGTGAACTTATTAGAGACTAGCTTCCGCGCGCGGTTTCGCCCGCGTGGTATGTCGATAAAAAGTACCCTATGGCCTTCCCCGGGATGCCATCTATTTCCTTGCCAAATTTTGTCGAAATCCGTTCTGTGGTTTATGCGTGAAAAGGTAACATACTTAAACATACAGACAGACAGATAAACAGACAACAGAGTTACTTTCGAATTTATAATATTAGTATGGATGGATGGGTTGTAACAGGTTAAACACGTTATCAGTCTGTTATCACTGTTACTGTGACAAAAAAATAACAGATCCAAATATCTGTTATTAAATCACAGCCTGTTATTTTTGTACGGACGATAAATACGTATTTAAATCTCAATCGAATATCTTTTTTATTTCTTTTGGTTTAAAGTCGAAAATCGTGTCTATCTATTATAATTATAAAATAACAGCTTGTTATTTTTTTACGGATGATAAATACGTATTTAAATCTCAATTGAATATCTTCTTTATTTCTTTTCGTTAAAGTCGAAAATCGTATCCGAAGTTTAAACAGTAACAGGCGCGGTAACACTCTTGAGGATCTGTGATTTTAAGTAACAGATATTTTTTATAGTTAGGAACAATAAATAATTGCTTTCTGCTATTTTTTAATATTTGTTATTTCTATCTGTGACGATAAATACGCCTCACTCCTAGTTATTATCATTACAAACCGCTCGTACGAACCATTTCTGCGTACTGGACGTTTGTGTATGAGAAAGACATGGTTACACGATACTTTTTACTTACGATAGGTACACGATCAACCGAAACACAACTGTAACCGCCTGGCCACGGGACAGGCGGCGCGATTTGCGGTGCGGCAAGCGGGGCGGCAAAACAAGCGGCACGGAATGAAGCCACGGGAAGAGCGTTCGCCGCCCGCGATTAATATAAACCGAGAGCAAAATGTCTTTATCTAAGTTATCTAAACTTAAAAACTTAACTTAGGTACTTGCTCAACTTAACTTAAAAAACTTAGACATTTTTTGCTAAATAAAAGCTACTACTCAGTAAGCGAATATCTAAATGATAGTCTTATAAAATCATAACTTAAGCACGAGACTTATTACTTAATCCTATTATTATTACATCACTAAATGACCCCACCTCACCTCATCTCACCTATTTATATTTTGCATTAAAGCATATTAGTATATTAGTCTATCTCAGAAAATACGTACATCTTTATTATTATATTATAGTAGTTTGATAATTAATGTTAAATAAATAACAAATGCTTCCTCTCTCCTAACTCACTTATTTTGCTGTGCCCGACAATGTCCATATGATCTAATTATAAGTTTACCACCTAATACCTACATGTGGAATGCAATAAAGTATTGAGTATTGAGTATCTCGATATTGCTTGGAGAGTAGGTTTTTTTGTTCAATATTTGGAAGAGAGAATATTTTTATTTAACTAAAAGTCGGGGTATAGACGGAGAATTTCACAAGAAGAACTTGTTGGGCTTCTATCAGGGACTTGAAACGTTATCAAATAACGTTAAAATACCGTTACAATCCGTTCCAGTAGCGATAATTTCTACTGTTCCACTCGGATCGTAACTAAATTAATAGTTGATGTCGTTCCGATAGATTTTCGTAATATTGCCAAGAAATTAGTTCGTAAATGGTTACTGGAACTATAATACCTAACGTATTACGTAACGTTATCACACCTCATAGCCCTAATTTGAGTAAAGTTTCAAGTTCCTGGCTTCTATACTATCCGTGGGCGTGGCATGCGCCTAGGGCTGCCAACCATACTCTTAAAAACAGTATTATACTTTATTTCAACTTAAAATACTTTTTACTATTCAATAAAAATAAAGTATTCAAAAATACTTTTTTCGCGTGTATACATAACCATTAAGAAAATAAATGCTAGCGGTGGATTTCAGAAGTACTCTGTCAATTAATGTCAAATTGTCGTCAAGAGGTCACCGTCCGTCTGACAGTCTGCCGACGGCGACGGTGATGTCTACTGGCGCAATTACGCGCGGATAATACAACCTCTTTTCGGGCTTTTGCCTTCGTTTTGTTATTTTCCAAATTCCAACTAAACCTATTATCATAATTGTGATTACTTAGTTAGTTAGTGCCCACAAATAGAAAATGAAAACGATTCACATTCACCTTTATCTTCTCTTACAAAAACCCCTAAAAAGTCAAATTGTCGAAGTCTAAAATTCATTTTTTAATCCCGTAGACTAATTTGACAGGTGCAAATGTCAAACTCCAAATTAAAAAAACAAACAACAATAATTTGAAATGTCAAAATAGTCTACGAGATTAAAAACTGACTCTATGGTGAAACAAAAATATACATAAGTAAACAAAATGGCGGGACGACAGAATTAGAGCTACAATAAAGTTTATAAAAAGTTAGCTCCTCATTTACCTACCTACTTTAATTTTACATGGAAATGTGATGAGGCTTACGAAGCCTAAATGATGGATGATACATTAATAATATGTGCGAGCAATACCAAAAAATAATGTACTTATTCAAAACATTAAAAATGTAACACGTTTTATTTTTTCAAAATATAGTTTATTTTCCGTCTCTTTCGTACTTTATTTCTTGTAAAAAAAAGTAGGCAGCCCTGTGTTGATTCGCATTTGTTTTTTCCGCCACGGAATCCGCTCGGCAAAATTCGCAAATCGCCCCGCCTCTGCCGCGGTTCCCGTGGCATGCTTAGTACATTTCTATACATTTTGTTTTGCCGCAAAACGCACCGCAATTCGCGCCGCCCGAAAATTCGCTGTAGCGAATTTCCCTTGACCAGGGGTAAGGCCAACGGCGCCGCGCACTCGATCTCGATAAGTACCTGAACGGGAGCTTGACGCACGCGCATCAATCTGTAGCATCCGGACGACTGGGGCGACTGAAAGGGTTCCGCTGTGCGCCCGCGCCTTGTGCCACTATGACTGCCCGATCTGTGTTGTGCGCATTAGATTGCGGATAGGTAAACTTTTTTAAATATTTTTGGGACAAAATGGAACAGACATGGTGAAAAAATTATTGGAATCGATTCAGTTACTTATTCTGAACAAATGATATTAAGTTCGCATAATAATACTAAAAATAATGATGTGTAAATAATTACATGCACTTAAATAATAATAGCTATACGTTCACAAGATCGTCATCCATCCTGTTTGAGAACTGTGAAGCGAACGTGCTGCAAAGCATGTCGACAGGTAAAAGCATTAAGAGCATAAACAACATCAAATTGCTTAGCATGATCCTGCAATAAGTCGAAACTACTCGCACTCGACCTCGCACTTATTTCCTTATGAAGTTTGTTCGAAATAGACGTGACAATAGTAAGCTTTGTATCCCTCAATCCAAGACTGCTTCGGCATTCACCCTAATCAGATACTGTTGTTTTGGTCCAAATTTTATATATTTTCTACGCTCTTCCCCTTTATGGAAGCAGTCACACCTCTTGGACAAAATTGACCAAACGCAGCACACTAACATCCATTTTAAATGTGGCCCTGGACGACCGAGCGTGGTTGCAAGCCACACTACCCATCCGTCTTGTTGGCCTCGGCGTCCGCAAAATTACTAGTATTAGCTTACCGGCGTTCCTGTCCTCTGTCCACAGCACTGAAAAGTTGACCGGGAATATTTAAGCCCCCTGCCTGGTTGACCCTGAAGTGCCGTGCTTGACCGATGCAGAGAACGCCTGGAAAGTGGCTTGCCCAGGTACAGATCGGCCCGTGAACCCATTTTCCCAGAGGCAGTGGGATGAGCCGCTCTGCAGGTTGGTACGGAATAATCTTATAAATACGTCCACCAATACTGCTGAGCGTGCCCGCCTGCTGGCTGTGGGTGAATGAGAGTCGGGTCTTTGGCTTCAGGCACTACCGTCACCCAACGTAGGCACTATGCTGGGTGACACCACCTTCCGGCTCACTACTTGTCTGCGTCTGGGCGCTCCTTGCGTGGCTCCGCATCGCTGCCAATGCGGTGAAGGTGTCGACTGCCTCGGTCACCATGGCCTATCCTGCAGTAGAAGCGCAGGCCGGATAGCACGGCACGCCAGCATCAATGACAGCATCCGTCGTGCTCTTGTCACCACGGGGTGCCAGCTGTTTTAGAACCCCATGGCTTGGCACGCGACGATGGGAAGAGACCAGACGGAATGACCATAATGCCTTGGGAGGTAGGTAGGCTTTTGGTGTGGGATGCAACGTGTGTCGACACCCTTGCGCCATCCCATCTTCCTAGCACGGCGGGCTGTGCTGGAGCTGCTGCTGCAGGTGCAGAAAACCTCAAACGGCGCAAATACTCCAATCTTATCGGGACTTACATGTTCAAGCCGTTTGGGGTTGAAACCCTAGGGCCATGGGTCCGACTGCCCACTTGCTTTTTCAAGACATCGCCAAGCGGTTGGTCGACTCTTCGCGTGACCAGTAGGCTGGCCTATTTTTTGGCCAAGGAATCGGCATTGCTATACAATGTGGCAATGCTGCCAGCCTTTTGGGCACGTTTCCTGTTGACAGCGATGCAGACGAATTTTTTGATGCCCTTTGATTATTTTCCCTTGTACATAAGTATTATAATTAAGTAGATATTATAATATAACTTAAATAAATCGGTACTCATATAAACCGAAACAAAAAATATTTAAAAAAAAAAGATTTCTATTTCTTGGTCTATGTTTATTGGTAAGCCAGGTAGCAAAAACTATCACAAGTGTCACGAGATGGTGAGATTACAGATAGAGTTATTAAAGTATTCAAACATGGCGTAATTCATAATGTGTGCATTTTTCTGTGTGACTACCTTTTTTGGTTAAATTTCAAGGAATTCCCACAAGGGGCGAATCGATACACCAAAATAATTATTTAAATGTCAATTTTCCACTCGCCCCTTCGTAAGGGGCGAATCGATACACCAAAATAATAAAAAACGGGGCGAGTGGAATATTTTAATCGAAAGGGGCAAGATTCGACCGGCGAGCGGAGCCTACACCAATAAAACATTGATTATTTAAAGCCTATTGGATTTTCCCACTCCTCTGCAAAAACCAATAACAGCTTTTAGCATCACTTACCGAACTATGCACACACATATTGTACATGCGGCGGCCACTTTACACGGATCAACCGACACTCCACTCACTAAATGTAAGCCCGCACTTTGGCTTGCGAGCAGTGCGTGGAATTTTGCTACTGAAATGAATGCATTTTAATTGTTATATAAATAACGTTATGTTTTCGAACATTGTACATTTACTTGAGCGAAGTCATGCTCATTAGCTTGGGACTATTTTTACGTATTTGGGTCGGTGCTAGATTTTGCACGGCAAACAATGATATTGTATTAAAAATATAATATAATTGACGGCAAATCTATCAAAAACTCGAATGGAGAGACCATTGATAATTACTATGTTGTGCGTGTTATTAATAGGGTCCAGATAAATGATACGCGACTTTAGTTTAAACTGCAATTGATAAAGTATTTAATAAAGGTTCACAATAAATAACTCGGATTACCTACTTAATACATTAAATTAGGTCGTGGCAGGGCGACGGTATGTAAGACGGTTTTCAGATTAGCTAAAGTACAAACATCTTTTATGGGGTCCTGCGTTAAATGCTATAACAAAATACCTTGTGATATATTGCAATTATATGAAAGAAAATTTAAAACTCATATTAAAAGTACACTTCTTTGCAAACAAGCATATTACAAATTAGAGGATTATATCCAAGATAAGAATGCTTGGAAACATGCTGGTCTTGCTCCATAGGACAATATTCGAGTCTGGACAAAATCAAACTGGTTGCTAATCTAGTTGTAAAATTAAATTTAATTTATTTGTACGTCAAAGATTTTTACACACTCACGCACTGTCTTATTAGTATACTTTTACAATGTTTGTAAATATGTGAGCACCATCACATACGTATTTAATTTATTTGTCATTGCTCCATTTTTAATTCTTTTTACCTATTTTTGTACAGTAATTTAATTCTAGGAGAAACCTATTCACATGTAATTATATAATTGATGTATAGAAAATAGTGTAAAACATTTTTTTTTAAGAGTAACGGTGGAGTTTCTTGCCCATTCTTCTACATACGAAAACTACCTTTTGGAAGGGGCAACTAGAATCAGTTCTATTTCTTTTTTTGTTTTGACGTTCAAAAGTGCCTTTAATGTGCCTATTTGAAATAAATGGTTTGACTTTGACTTTAAGCGACTGGCGAGTTGGGCGCTTGCGTTCCTTCTCCATATCAAAAATGCAATTCAGCAATCGCGTCCCTGGTTCGCTACATCACACCCCTCCTTTTTCCACTTTTTTTCATAAGTAACAAAGATTTTTTTTTAATACACTACCCAGCCAGCACAAACATTCTGAGTAAGTTTTGTTTAACAGCAGTCATAGAAACTAATCGCTGAATAAGACTACCGTAATTAGCTGATTTGGCACTTATTCAGACGTTATTTACAAAACATTCAGGCAGGGGCCAAACCCATAGTTCAATATCATTGTTTTGTTTCTATATCCTGTTAACAACAGAAAACAGTATTTTTCAAAATCGTATAACAGCGCAGGATATTGCCCTACAGATTTGGTCCAATCGTGAAAAGTGAAGAGAATAACATGTTCTAACGGAATATGTCAATTTATTTTTCTGTCCCGGCAAAGTAAACTCCACCAGCGCAGACCCAGAGTTCGGAGCGCGCAAGGCCCACCACCGCGACGCGTCGTCAACGTAGGGATACGGCGGTGCCGCGGTGGGGTTATTATTTATTATTATTATTCTTTTTTTTTTTTTCGGCCTAGCCGGGTACAACTGATGGCACGGCCACGGGCCTTAGCCAAGTGTCCATCAGTGGGGATAAGTGTGGGAGTAATATTGGATACTGCGTAGTTAAAGTTATCCGCAGTAGGCTGTATGTTAGCCGAAGCTGAATTTGAGTGAAAATTAACTATCTGTGCTGATGACGGTTTAGGAGTTCCCTCGTCTAGAGCATCCCTGGGTGCAGCACCGAGGTCACGGGTGGAGTTTAGAACGGGCTATCATAATTGAATACGAATATCTGTTGTTGACCGCTGAGGAGTTCCTTCTCTTTTGGAGCCAATCCTGGGTGCACCAACCAGATCATGGTAGACTTTAGAACGGTCTGTCATTGATACCAGAAGTATCAATTAACGTAACGGACAAAACACGGTTTTTCAGAAGAGCTAAAAAAAGTTTTTTTTTTTTTTAATCTGTCTATAACTTTTTGCTGTCTGCTCCAATTTTAATTGTGTCTAGAGCAAAGTTTCTTAGTATTACATAGTCTTTCATGCTATAAACAAAAGATTTACGAATACCCAGTGGTTTAGAACATAGCATGTCCCTTACATTAAAAAAATATGTTTAGTTGTCCCTTACGTTACTGATATTTTATGTGTAAACCGTCAAAGATAGTGTAAGCAGCAAGAGAAATAGAAGATTATACGTAATTCTATTGTAAAGGACTTTTACAGTGTTGCAATTTGATGTAACTATAGATTATCTACTAAAATTGATGGTATTTTAACACCATGGAAATTGATTCTTTGCATGATTAATGTTGGTTCATACCAACATTCAAAGCAAATCTATACGTTAGTTTCAGGTTTTACAGCTTAGCTATTACAGATTTAATTGAAATTTAGATGTAAAACCTGACACTAACGTATAGATTTCTATCTATCCCTAAGGATAGATACCAAAATAAAACAATTGTTAATATTTCAACAGTCTTATTTATGAAAGTACCTAGTTGAATCAATGTACTAACTGGAAATGAAAGACTGGATGAATAAATGGAATATGGATTGTATGAAAGATGATTAGTATGATACCAGAGCACCCGCCATCTTATCTCTTCACCACCCTTGGTTGACTGGTAGAGAATGCCTAAGGCATTAAGTCCGCCTTTGTACCGTTTTTTGTTTTGTGTGCGAGAAGTTTGAATAAATAAATAATAAATAAATACCAGTAAAAGTTGAAATGACGAATAGAATGGGCGAATAAGGGCGCGTAAGGGAAGAAGATCGAATAAGAGTTTGATGAATGTGTGAAAGATGAATGAATAATAAAATGATATTATGATTAATAATATAAGAAAAATAATTATTATTATTGCGCTGTTACAATACTACTTCGAGCGATGCTACACTGCTCCGTTGCGTTGCGTTGTGTCGTCGTATTTCAATGACGCTTGCTCGTTTCTAAAAGACATGTGGATTTAATGTATTTTAGAATCGTGCAGACGTGCAAGCGTCATTGAAATGCGACAACGCAATTTTCTATTTAGTATTTTATCTAATCTTATTCATTATCAGTAGGTCATCTTCATCGTCGTCAGTGTCGTTGAGGGTATCTTTAACGGGTATAATTAATGTAAGTCGGTATTTTAGCAACAATCTTTTAAACAAATAAAGTAAAGCAAATACGAATTATTACAGTAAGGAGCATATAATAAAGATAGTTTTGTGACAAAATAATGTAAGGGAATAATTATTTAATACTCATATCCTGAATTTAAGTAAGGAACATAAAATTAAATTTAAATTGTTTAAAACATGACTTACTTTATTTTTCTGAGAATGAAAAATGTTAATCTCCGTTAATACATTTTTTTTGTCATAAATCGTTTTACGCAGTCCAAAAATGTGTACTGTAAGGGACATTTTTTCAACTATAGAGATATTTTAATAATACCAATCGATAGAGCTGGAAATTCTGAATCCAATGATATATTATATAACTCATTTTCGCCAAAATGTCCCTTACGTTTGATACTTCCGGTATCGATAATCAAAAAAAAAAATACAAGAAGTGGGTGTAGTTAGGGATCTAGGAGTACTTTTCGATAAAAAAAATAACTTTTGTCCCCCACATCGAGAATATTATTAAGAAAGCATCGAAAATGTTAGGGTTTGTACTAAGAAATACAAGGGGCTTTAAACAGGTTGGTACCAAAAAAATGCTGTACTACAGCCTTGTACGAAGCGTCCTGGAGTATTGCAGTGTTGTATGGAGACCACACTACGCCACACATAAGTTACTCCTGGAAAGAGTTCAAAAACGGTTTTTGTGGCACCTCGCATTTTCTAGAGGTAACAGTAAACAGCTGCTCTCTTATAATTCTCGTCTCAAATATTTCAAAATGCACTCGTTATCAACTAGAAGAGAAGTTATTGTTAAGTTGCTTAGAAATAAAATTGACTGCCCAAACCTACTGAGTCTCGTAAAGTTTCGTGCCCCACCCCTGCGCAGAACGGTTCTGGGTGCTAACTCACCCATCTCACGCCTATGTAAAAGCCTGAACAGTTGCAGTGATCTTACTGATATAAACCATGACAGCATAGGGAAATTTTCTAAAATAATGATTGAGCACTATTCTCACAATGATCTCGCTACTGAATGTTAATTGTAATGTTAATTCTAGTTTTCAACTGTATTTGAATTGAATTATGGGATGTTTTATTATATTATTTTTATTTTATTGCTCTAATTTAGTTTATTAATGCTATTATTACCAATTTATTTTATTTTTTTATTGTTGTATTATTTAGAATGTTATTTTTGTTACTATTAGATATTGTTGCGCATGAATGAGCAAAAATGACTGGTTATCTATTATTATAAATATCTTTTTTTTGACTTTATAGCATTAGTTATGTAAAACCAATAATGGTGCATGTCGTGTTAGCCTGTAAGTAATTGTTGCACTTATACTTGTACCTACTCCATTAACCAAATTATTTAAAATGTATTGTGTAAACAATTGTTGGCTAACCTAAATAAATAAAATAAATAAATAATTAAACGCGTATATTAAATTTCGTGTCTGTACTATTGACCGCTGAAGAGTTTCCTCGTCTCGAGCCAATCATGGGTGCAGAATCAAGTCAAGCTTCATAAAAAATGCATTGTCCTTGGAATTGAACCAACTTGTAAGATTTAATCTCCGTAGGATAAGAGGAAGTGGTTTTAATTCAGCTTGCAAGATAATGTAACAACACATTATACTACACTAATAAGGCAAAAAACAGGCAAGGCAGTTTATATACCTACGTACTAACAAGGCAAGTTGAGCTTTCGACTGACGTTCGCCGTTTCCGTACCACGGCAGTTCAACTATGGTCTAACTTTTTTGCGATTATCTGTGAAACTAAGCGCCCTCTCTATTTTATTCTTGTGGTATACCTAGTGAGCATGAAAGACAGCAAACAAAATAAAACACGCCATGCTACCAACATTGTACAGAAGCAAAATGAAAGCATGGCACAAAGGAATTACTGCAAACAAAATGGCGACAAAATTCGCAAAGGACATGGATTTTTTCTGGCCCATCATGCATCTTTGTCCATGCACGAACAAAGAGATAATTATATTTAAAAAATAACTGATAATACTTATTTGAAATTGCACCACAGCTTGTGTTACTTGGGAAAATATGGGATAAAATATTTCAATTTAAAAGATTATTATTTTGATTCAAGTATTCGGGGAGATATTTATGTTGCCAGTTTTGGAAATATTATGGTAATTGGGATATGCTTATTGTAAGAATTGATATGATTTCACTAGTATTTTTAGAATATACAATATTAAAATTGTATTTAAAGCGTATTGATTATTAACGAACATGATATGAACTATATTATATTAATGAACATGATATTTAATACTTGATTAATGTATCAATTTAATTTTTAAATCAATAAATAAGTCCAGTCTTAAAAGTATGTAATGGCAGCACCTTCTTTATCTTTCATAATCATTGTCACTACCCGTCATTGTCATGCATTTGTCATGTCATTTAAGCTTTGCATAGACCTATAACTATCATAGAGGGACGCATTAAAAAACAAACAATGCAACGCAATTATAGATGGGCAATCCACCCACCCGGGTTTAAACCGGGTGTTTTGGGTGTTTTGGGATAAACACCTGATTTCCACCCTAATTTCGGGTGTAAATGATTTTTATACATAAATGACATTTAGTTTTTAATATTACTCTTTTATTGAATTATACATGATTAGGTGAAATAAAATAATGCAAGAAAAATCTGTTTTCTGGTACTAATCAAAAACAAATAACCTACTTAACAATCAATCACTATCGGATTCTCCATTATCATTGTTACAGACGACAAAATGTAAAGGCTCTCTGGCTTCCCCTGACGTTGAAGATGTAGGTATTTATATAGGTGTAGACTGCAACATTATGTAGGTATTATAGCTCATCTAATTTCATTTTTATTATGTACCTGTGCCCCGCGGTTTCACCCGCGTAGGTGTCGATCCCGTGGGAATATAGGGATAAAACGTATCCTATGTCCTATTTCAGGTCATGGTCTACCCGTGTGCCCATCCTCTCCTCTCTAGAGAAGGGAAAGTCGCGGCGCGGCGCGGCGGCGGCGCCGCCGTCGAACGGTTCGCGTATTGCATTTTTATACCTATACCGTGATAACTTCGAAATTAAATGTCCGATTCGAATGAGTTAAAAAGTATTTTACTGCTACATAAATACCCTTGATGTTAAAACTATTTATTTGAATTTGAATTAATATTATTATATTGATAAAACTCCTTCGCAAATAATTGCCATAAAAAAAGGAGTTATTCCATTCTAATACCAAAAACTAATACCACTGGTATTTGTCGGAACTCATATTTCTTTTCTATTCCGAACCGATACAACTATTTAAATAATTACATTTAATGTGCAAACGAATACCAACAACTTGAATTTGGTACAGTCAGCTTCGTCAAACCTAATCACATTTTTGTTTTCTAATATTTTTATTTGATCGTAATAAAATACTATCCAAATACGCTTCATTCCAATATTTTTACAAAGGTAAGAGTAGTTTAAGTGAATCATCTTGCTATTTTTTTGGGGTATTCCACCAATGAAGCGCAACTGAAGTATTCCTCGAAACGCACCCACGATCAATTATATAGAGAACACCATGACGGATTCGTAACAAATGATATCGATAAACGTTTTAAAATTCAACTGTCCTAATTGTTCAGTTATTCAAACTACCAGAAAAGCAGAAATTAACTGGAACTAGATGCTTAAGCGACTAATTACTACTTAGCTCAATAATGGTAAAATTACAGGTTTTTAAATTGAATCATTTGTTGTTTTGAAAAGTACCAGGGTGACAGAAATGAAAAGAAAATAAGCGCCTAAAAAGTTGCACAACAACCAACGATTACACACAAAGAGGAATATAAAGTATTCGTTATTATTATTCACTATATCGATAGAAGTCTTAATTAAAACTATCCTATACCTTACCTATAACTGTAATGTCGCTGCCGTCCCGCTCCCAACGCGCTGCCGTCCCGCGCCCGCGCTCTGTGTGCACACGCTGACAGCGCGGCTCCCGCGAAGAATACGACTCGACCCGCTCCCGACACGCACCCGCCTTGTGCGGCGCGGCGGTGACGGCGCGGCGTTGACGGCGCGGCGGCCGGCGGCGCTGCTTGTCGGTCGGTCGGACTCCGTCGCGACTTGGGGCTGGTTACGTTGCTTTGTCTTTCCAAAAAAAAAAAAAAATACGCCATTGTACACACTACAACATAAAATAAGCTATTCAAAATTTGAAATAATAGAAACTGTGATTTTTGAAATTTCGTTTTTATCTCGTACCTTTTTATTTTACCCTCCCTGATCTAACTAATGTTGCCTTTAAAGAAATGAAATGAATGAAAATCACTTTTAAAACATATTTTTTACACGACTGCCCAAAAAGCAGTGTAATGTTTTTTAACATCACTAATTTAATTTCATCAAATCAAATAGACACCCAATCTTCTGGGTGTTTATCGGGTTTTTATCAAAGCACCGGGTTTAAACAATATTATATGTTTCTTTTTTTATACGAAACATCCTGTGCGTTAGAAAGATGGTGAAAAATCTGTTGCGTGGTTTAGAAGAACAACGGGGACATACAGACAAACACGAAAATATGTACGTCAAAAAATAACTAATCGTGTCTCATTCCGCACTACCACCTACACCTACAGTACAGTCCGAGAAAGCCCCACCCCGTTTTACATAATTAAGTCATATTTTTGGAAACGTCTCCTAAAGCCCTTTATTTTAACGTACTACAAACTTTTTCACGTCGTTACGTATAAATTGGTGTCTAAAGTCCGCCATGTTGATATTTGTGAAACGTCACCTTTCACCTATTGGATTAGGAATTTCCTTCAAAATCCTTCGGATTGTGATGGAAAGTCAAGTGCGGTAACGAAGATCAAGCGTTCTATAAACTGAAGGATCTTATGTCCCTTCACCAAGTTTTACATCTAACAAAAATATACAGGGCTATGAAACACTATTGAAAATTCTTATTACATTTTGTTTCATTTGTGTCCATCGAGCATGTGTTTCTGAGCCAAGCTTGTATGAGAGCGTTATCCGTCTCCTTTGGCTAATTTATATTCTTATATTTAATTGCTTAAATTAATCATAAAAATAGAACTCCTTTTAATTGATAGCTAATTTAATGTAACTTTATTAAAATCAATCAATAATGATGAACCATAGAGCTTTTGTTTTTCTTACTAAAATTGTGAGTGAAGTCTCTAGATGTGGCGAGCGCTTTGTGGTTTTGTTAAAAAGTGGTTATACTTAATCTGTTGGAACCATTTTAGCGTTTGTAATACGTCAATATTCAAATAAACAACTTAATTACAGACCGTTGACCGAGTCTGATTGGCGCCGTCATCAGGCCGAAATAGGCCTAATGTCAGTCAATTTTCTAGACTATTTTGACAGCCATCAGTTGAAGGGTAAGCTTGTAATAATAGCACGCTAGTACGAAAATTCCTCCAGTGTACATGCACAGATAGTTAATTTTATATTTTTACGCATTCAATTATGATAACCCGATGTAAATCATAGCATGACTTGGATGGTGCAACTTGGTTGACTTCACACCATGACTTATGTAAAGGCGTGTTTGGGTTCATTGGATTTGTATTTACAAGTACCTTTCAAGTGAAGGTGATAGGATAGAACAGATAGTTAAACAAAATCGAATGCTAAAAAGTACAAAATAAAATTTAAGTAAAACCCTTTTTATAAACAAACTTTAAATGAACTAAAATGTACAAAATAAAACTTATGTAAACATGGAACTTTAATATTTTCTTAAAAGCTTGAGGCGTAAACGTAACTCTCCTTCTGGGAAAAAGAAACAAAGAAGATTTTGGGTTCATCCATTTATTACTATTATGAACGCCGAAGGGAACTACTTTCGTCTGAAATATGAAGCTTTGAAAACCAACCAAAAAATTTGATTATTTTAGTTTATTATCACCATATCTTCAGAAACGATCGCACAAGCGGAGAATTCCTCTTATGGATTAAACCGAAGCTTCTTTTTCGTTTTCGACTGACAATCCGTTTTCGGTCGGACACTAATAATAATTCTAATGCTAGAGGGGTATATATTATATAAGATAGCCATAAGATAGAGAGATAATGCAAGCATCTGTAGGTACATACTCTACATAAATAACTGGTGCACATTTTTTTCTACCTATTTTTCGTTAATTTACCTGTTAAGTCACGTGTGTGGCCTTAAATTGACTATGATTACGAATAGACATAATAGAATATGATGTAATCATTTACACATCTCACTTATTGTGCAACGCAAATAAATAACTCCTTTCCAATCAGAGTCCTAATAATTCAGCTTCATTAGGCAGACCACAACCTAATCAGCGGTAATTAGATATCAAATACATGTCACTTCACACCGCTGCGGTCAAGATAAGGCGCAGTCTCATTGCTGCGTTTTAGCACGGTACGCACGTATAGGTACATCCTTAGCTTCACTTTATACGAAAAGTTTTGTGTCATCATTCACTACCACCGGCTACGCTATGTACGGCGTGGTTTTGTGTCGTCACCAACAATACTAGCAGGCCACGTTTTTGGTGACGGCATTGGGCCGCTGCGTACACGAAGCATGCGGCTAACGAATCCCACACGCTGTTTCAGAGCGGACTAAAATGGCGTCAACAAGTGTGACGTAACATCGCAGGAATGCGCGATGCGAATCAATTCGCAAATAGTTATGCCGTTTATGAAGTACCAGGCAAGCCTCATGCTTCCTTGTCTTCAACGTAGTCTTTAATCTCATACTTTTTTTTGATAAGGACACGTTAGATGTGGGTTGAACTGTCCATCGCTAAGTTCTGTATTATCGATTTAGGCAACTTATATAAAAGCGGATAGTGTCTATATGAATCTATATGAAAATCTATATGAAGATCCCATGTGAAAGCTTTTGGGGTATTATTCAATTCATACAATCGCAGCTAAGTCGAAATCGAGCGCGAACATGGTGTTTTTGAACATTAAAAAATTAGGTTAGGTTAGGTTAGCTTTAACAGTGATGTAACTTATGCCATGTGAAAGCTTTTGGGGGTATTATTTAATTCATACTATGGCAGCTAAGTCGAAATCCAACGCGAACATCGTGTTTTGACCATCAAAAATTAGGTTAGGTTAGATTAGCTTCAATAGTGATGTAAATTATGCCATGTGAAAGTTTTTGGGGTACTATTTAATTCATACTTTGGCAGCTAAGTCGAAATCGAGTGCGATAATGGTGTTTCTGAACATTCAAAAATTAGGTTAGGTTAGGTTAGCTTCAACAGTGATGTAACTTATGCCATGTGAAAGCTTTTGGGGTAAATTAAATCATACTATGACAGCTTACTCGAAATCCAGCGCAAGCATGGTGTTTTTGAACATTCAAAAATTAGGTTAGGTTAGGTTAGCGTCAATAGTGATGTAAATTATGCGAAGTGAAAGTTTTTGGGGTACTATTTAATTCATACTATAGCAGCTAAGTCGAAATCGAGCGCGAACATGGTGTTTTTGAACATTCAAAAATATATATGCCGTTAGGTTAGGTTAGTTTCACCAGTGATGAAACTTATGCCATGGGGAAGCTTTTGGAGTATTATTTAATTTATACAATGGCAGTTATGTTGAAATCGAGCGCGAAAGGAAAAATAAACATCTTTTGCTAACTCAAAATCAATTTCACTAAAAATTAAAGAATTTAAATAACAAAATTTCAGCATTCTAAATTAAAATAATATGAAACATCTCTGAACACAAATATAAAAAAAGTCATTATTAGTCATATTCATTTATTATAAAAAGCTTTACCGAGCGGCCGTAGGCAATTATTTCAAGGTTACTGCCAAGACTTATTACTGTTACTTTATTATACTGTACCTGTGTGCTCGGTGCACGCGCATAAACAAAGAAACAAGAAAAAATATTTTAATTACAATGAATTTTATATTATGGTTTCTCAGTATTGAAAATGTTCCAAAACACCATGTTCGCGCTCGATTTCGACTTAACTGCTTTCTTTCACATGGCATAAGTTTCATCACTGTTAAGAGTTAGGTTCAAAATGACTCAGTAGCAGCCCGGAGTCTACATTTGTGCCCGATTGATGGCAATAGACTCGCCCCCCATTACATGGGACTTAAACAAAACTAGCAAAATGTGGGTGTACTGGTACATTTCTGCCTAACCTTTTAGGGATTCGAGGCGTGATATTATGTTATCTTTAAATATTACCGGACCAGTTATAGTAGGTAATGATTTTAATTTCAATTTATAAATAAATAAAAAAACACACATAACACATATTCTAACACACCCGTGCGAAGCAGCGGCGGGTCGCTAGTTAATAATACAAAAGAGTACCTACTTGCCTACATACATGGGTATTATCTAACATAACCTAACGTGCCTATCCTGACCTAACCTAACCTACTTTTTACATTTTTGAATGTTCAAAAATACAATTTTCGCCTTCGATTTCGACTTAGCTGCCATAGGATGAATTAAATAATACCCCAAAAGCTTTCATATGGCATATGTTACATCACTGTTGAGCATTTGGTCCAAAATGTCGCATGGTCCTTTGTAACCCAAAGTGGCAAAATGTTGCCTATAAAATTCATTACAGCGCACTCCAAGCGCTGAGAAAACTATTGATGATACATACAACAAAAAAATGTTTTTTTTTTAAACCAAAGAACCCGACTGCAAAAACACGTACTTAACTGACAAACGAAAGTTACACCATATTTCAGGTTATTGGTTTGTCCCGCCTGCGATACCAAAATTCTGTAAATAATGCTTGTTTATTTCTTTTCAGTTAAGTACGTGTTTTTGCAGTCAGGTTTTTTGGTTTTTTAAATTAATTATTTATCTTCAGCTTTTTAGTTTATTGTAAATAAGCTTGTGCAAGGCTTCGCAGGCGATTTATGAGGTTCGACACGAACATGGCCCATTTTTACGCTATCTAAAACTTTTAAAACCAATTTATTATTCCTAATTAAAGGGGTTCGGGCACGGTTTTATAAGTAAGTAAGTAAGTCATTTATTTGTCCAAAACACGAGTATACACACACAAGGCATGCAAGATGTTACAATAAATTATGTCACAGTCATGTTTTGCCTTTACGGCGTACAAATATAAAGGTACAATACATTAAGTTATACAAGGGTCAATTAATTTTATTATTGAAATGATTTGTACATAACGCATTCCACAGTATAGAAATATATAAGATTCAATTCAAAATATAGTCTAAGAGATGTCAATATTAAAATCCATAATAATGTCTTATCAAAAAACAAAATACAATTAAATAAAAATAAAACGTGCAGATTAAATGTCATACAAACCAAATTAACTTATCATTTAAAAACTCATCAATTCTGTAATACACTTTTTCTAATAAAAGGCTTTTTAGTCTATTTCGCAATTGTTTGGTAGTATATTCCCTCCAATGTTTTGGCAACGTATTATAAAGAATTGGTGCCATACAGAATATGCTTTTGCGCAATAAAGCCGTCTTGGATTGAGGGATACAAAGCTTGCTATTGTCACGTCTATTTCGAATAAACTTCTCTGACACTAAAGGGAATAAGTGCGAGTTCGATTTGGCAAACATAATGGTCTCTAAAATGTACATTGATGGAAGTGTTAATATTTTATACTTTTTAAATAACGGTTTGCAGCTCTCAGTAACCTGTAGTCTAAACATAGCTCTAAGGCATCTTTCAAATTCAAAATTCAAATTCAAACGTTTATTGCTCAACACAGTACATAATCATACATTTCTAGATGTCAAGTGAATGCGGCGTCCACTGTGTTGCACCAATTCAGGCATGCAAAATTATTATTAAACTTATACTATGTCATAATTCCCATTTAATACCTTAAACAATTTCATAAATTCCAATACATATCATAAACAATGTCAATAATTTCAATTTCAATTAATATTTTATAAAAAGTCATAATTACAATTAGTACGCTATAAAATGTCCCAAAATGATTATTATGTCTAAAACAACATATAACTAACAGTTAACAAAAAATAATTAAATAATTTTAACAAGATAAATCGGACCCGAGTATTCACCATAATTATTATTATACACACCAATTCCTATCTGACAGGTATTCATCAATTGTGTAGTATCGTGTAAAATCAGAATACCTACCTCATATCTTCGCACATTAACAGTCAACTGATGACTGTAATTAATAAAATATACGCGGGACACGTTTAGTAAAATTCAAATATATTTTGATATTGATGACTCTAGAATAAAACTTCTAAAAGGTTACAAAACCTTTGATTCGCTTTATTAAACCATTTTTATAACACTAAAACGTTTCATACATTTTCATCATCTTTGTTTTACGTATTTTGTTTCGTTAAAACGTTCCAAAACCTAGGAGACACTTTTACAATTTACATTCCATGAAAACATTTTCGCAAAACCGTTTCAAGGTTATGTGAAACGTTGCAGCCAAAATGATTCATATTAATAAAGATAAAATAAAAACGTTTCAGAGAGATTGTTGCATTATTTTTAACGACAAAATATGTTATGCGCTGTGAGTTGGAACATTGGAAATCAAAGAATTATTGACATAAAGACTGAAACGTTTTTAGTATATGATAAAGGATGTTTTAAAAAGTAGCCTAGCGCCATTAACTCAATTTTGACAGACTTGTGGGTTGGAACGTTATGGCATAACTACGTCCAATTAGGAAAGGAGTTATTTTTATATAATATCCACTGTATACCAAATTCATTTCTAATGAATCATGAAAATCGCCAAAGCAATCCATATGAAAAGACTCCAGTATTGAGTAAAAATATTAAACTAGTACAAAATATAGAAACCTTCTAGAAGTTTCACATAAAGAGTTCGTTTCTGCGAACGTTATGAATCGTTTATTACATAGTACATTTCCTAGTAGTCGACAACCCACAGTTCAACAGTTTTATTCCCTTTAGAGCGTGCTCAAAGAGCAATTCTAAAGTTTGCACCTTTCGCCCTTTTAGATTTCCTTCGCACGAGTTAGGCACGCTAGTTTTTACATACAAGTTCTCTTATATTTGGCTAATCAACTTATCTTCTTTATCTTTCATAATTTCTATGTGTACAGTATCGCGCTGCAACAGAACTAAAACAAACAGGGCAACTTTGTTATGCAGGTGTGCGTGACAGCTACATCTTACACTCGCGCCACGTCATTGTGCTGTTATTGTGCTTTTCTCGTGTGCGTGCATTTAGCGGCTAACAGTTGGACGCTATTTTATTTTATTTTCGACGAATTCGCAGCTTTGTCTGTCTATTTAGGCATATTTATATCTTTATTCTTTATATTATGCGCAAGTTACCGTTTCTTTATTGTAAGGCCAACATATCTTACTCCTCTAAAATGTTGGCTTGCTGATAAAAACTAGCCAAGTCAAGTTTTCAGATATACTGAATTCATCCCATCAGTTTGAGGAGGGCTGTCCCTTACACCCTGTATATTATTATTTGTTACTAACACTTTATGGATTCTGTCCGAAATAAATAAATTCATTCATTATACATTTTTCGTGTTTGTCTGTATGTCCGCGTTGTTCTTCTAAACCACGCAATAGATTTTGATGCGGTTTTCACCATCGTTTAGAGGATTTATTCTATAACTAAGAAATCTCGAGGTTAGGTTAGAGGAGGGAGGAGGGAGTTGGAGGAGGAAAATTCTGTTCTAGTCAAATACATGCGAAAAAGCGGCCGGCAATATTAGTATAAAAACCATAACTGTCGTGTTTAGCGGCCAAATAAATGACTAGAGTGCGTTTCATCAAATAGTTCCTATGCCGTTATGTTGACTCCACTGTTGTAGAACCAATACGAATCCGCTACAACGCTACCTAATAGGTTCCGTAGTCAACAAGGAACCCTTATAGTTTCGCCATATCCGTCTGTCTGTCTATCTGTCCGCGGCTTAGCTGAGAAACTCTTAGTAATAGAAAGCTGTAATTTGGCATGGGTGTACAAGTACATTATGGTGTCCCGTCCAAGTATGAGTTTTTTTTTTTTCGAGCTGCCGTGTTCCAAGTGGTATCATTTGCGTAATTTTACACAGATTACTCAAAAATTAGAAAAAATCGAATTGTATAATCCTGAGGGCTCTACCGCACTTAGAATTTTGTAAAACATCGTGGGCAAGGATGTATGGGCGGCAGACCCACATCCGCCACAGATGAAACCACTGCAGTTTTGAAGACACTACTTCTCCCTTTACTCAGTCCAAGGCGCATCAACATCTGTCCCGGGGTTATTCAGTTCTGACAATGTTAGGTTAGGTTAGATATGTTTTGGCGGCACACCCCCGTCCGCCAAAGATAAAACCATTGTAGTTTTGAAACCATTACTTCTCCCTTTACTCAGTCCAAGGCGCATCAAAATCTGTCCCGGGGTTATTCAGTTCCGATAATGTTAGGTTAGGTTAGACATGTATGGCGGCACACCTACGTTCACAGATAAAACCACTGTAGTTTAGAAGACATTACTTCTCCTTTTACTCAGGCAAAGGCGCATCAAAATCTGTCCCGGGGTTATTCAGTTCTTACAATGTTAGGTTAGGTTAGATGTGTTGTAGCGGCACATAGACGTCCGCCACAGATGAAACCACTGTTGTTTTGAAGACATTACTTCTCCCTTTACTCAGGCCAAGGTGCGTCAAAATCTGTCCCGGGGTTATTCAGTTCTTACAATGTTAGGTTAGGTTATATGTGTTTTAGCGGCACATAGACGTCCGCCACAGATGAAATCACTGTTGTTTTGAAGACATTACTTCTCCCTTTACTCAGGCCAAGGCGCGTCAAAATCTGTCCCGGGGTTATTCAGTTCTGACAATGTTAAGTTAGGTTAGATTTGTATTGGCGGCACACAGACGTCCGCCATAGATGAAGCCACTGTAGTTTTGCAGACATTACTTCTCCCCTTACTCAGTCCAAGGCGCATCAAAATCTGTCCCGGGGTTATTCAGTTCCGATAATGTTAGGTTAGGTTAGACATGTATGGCGGCACACCTACGTTCACAGATAAAACCACTGTAGTTTAGAAGACATTACTTCTCCTTTTACTCAGGCAAAGGCGCATCAAAATCTGTCCCGGGGTTATTCAGTTCTTACAATGTTAGGTTAGGTTAGATGTGTTGTAGCGGCACTGTGTGTTTCTGTGTTACTATTTTATAAGGATATTGTGGTGAGAAAATATTATTATTATTATAATTTAATTAAGACCTCCAGTAACATTCATACATCGAAGATTACCAAAAAACTCGACCATACTTCCTCGACCTGGGTTCGATTCTCAGGTTGGGTAAAGAGTTTTTCCATCAGTTTCTCAGTAGCAGCCCGGAGTATGGATTCGTGCCCGATTGATGGCAATAGACTCGCCTCGTTTTAGGCGGTTTATTGTGGGTGTACTATAAGGTACGTCTCTGCCGAACCTTTCGTGGAAAACGAGCGTGATATTATGTTATGTTACCAAAAACTCGTCTGTCCGCACGTTGTGTCACGCATCGGTAATAAATACCAAAGAGCGTGCAAGTTTCGCGCATAATACCTACACGTCGAATTTGATTAATTAATCGACAGAAAATTTAATATGACGTCCTTGTAATTGTCATCCGTCCAGCGTTCGAAATTCTATTCCAATAATTAGCATAAAATCATTAGTCTGTCAGCATAATTTGATAGATCAGAATTGCATTCAATTTAATTGGCTGAAATTTTGGCCAATTATTATTTATTAAGTATTTATTTCAGCCAATTAGACTTTCATTGTAACAGCACCCGATATCTTAATTATTCGGCTACTATTAAATGTTTGGAAGTGCATTGTGATATGAGTGTGCTCTATTAGATATTACAGTCGAGTAGGCGAGCGCGAATAAGGTAGCCGCGTTTCATACGACGTTTTTCAACACAGAGAAAAACAGACTTGTTGTAAGAACTTAAGCTACAATAACGTACCACTACCTGACTATACGGAGTTTCTTTTAAAAACTTCTACGTCGGTTGGTGACAATACTTTAAATTTTGTATTTTTGATAATAGTTAACCACACAATGAAAATGATAATAAATATTTATGAAAAAGGGCGCGCCGGTTTTCCATAGGTGTAAATAAAGGCACTGGCAAAACCGTTAGACAGCCTATACAAAAAAAAAGATATGAATAAGAAAAAAAAACGTTTTTTTTTTAATATAACTAAACGTACCATCGCGGAGTCAAATTTATTAATTATTATGTACGCTCTTCTCCCCTACGTGAAATCGACATTTTTATTAATAATGGTTTTAATTAACCACACAACAAAAAAGTTAACAATTATTTATGGAAAATGGCCGCTGGTTTTGTTTTTTCCGCTAGCGACGCGCGCGCCGCGGGTGTATATAGAAGCAATGGTAATACCGCTGAACAGCCTGTATAAAAATATAATAAATGTTAATAATACATAATACGGGGGGTAGTGAACAATACATAGCAGTGATAGTGCTTGCGGGCGCGCGAATCCGCGATCGTACGACGGCGCGACGTTGCCGCTCTGCCTCTTGGTTTGTTTTAAACACTTGCGAAATGTAACTATTAACTTACCCACATAAACTACATAAAAAGTGAAGGATAAACAAAAGGATAAACACAAATTGAGTGGTTTTTAAAACAATTTAGACATTATTATAGTTTGTAAACAAGCAGTGATAACAAACTGTGCTTATCGCGGCGTATCCCATCCGCGCATATTCTAGCTCTTTCACTCTTATCTCTGTCTCGCTCGCACGAGGAGTTTGAAGTAATTATGATTTGCTTTGCGTGCAATAAGAAAATAATTCTTGGGGAGCTGCTTAGATGCGTTGGTTGCAAGACAGGTTATCACTATACATGTTTGAATATCACTTCAGCAGCATACACAGAGATGGAGGTACATAGGAAAAGTTCTTTTAGGTGTGACTCCTGCTCAAACATCACTCAGTGTGTCCGAGTAACTGACGATACCCCCGTACGCGGGTTCCACGCATTTTCGGGTGGGTCGGACGAGGAGGGAACTATTCTACCATGTAAGGAGGTTGGTATGGCTGCAACCGCATCAGGTAATATGGATATCATGCCGAGTATTATAGAAATGATGAAAGGAGTTATAACTGAGAGGATTAATATTTTGGAAAAAAAACCTTATTGAAGAAATTCAGAGTATGGTAACGGCCTTGGGTCTAGAAAATAGCAAATTGAGACAAGAGATGAGTATAGCTAATAAAAAATGCTTAAGTTATGAAGTGGAAATTAATGTTCTGAAAGTTGCGGAAAAAAAGGCTAGACAAAATAATGAAGAGAAGAAGGAGAGCACTAGTTCTTATACTAGTTATTATTAGTTTCATATTCTCATCTTCAAAAATCTGAAGTTCCATCTGCACCCGTAACATCTGGGGCTATCGTTTCTGACAACCTTAAACCTCGGCCGCAGAAAAATCTTAGCTACGCAAGTGTGGCCAGTAATTCAGCGGTCTCACCCGGTGATTCTGTTGATAAGGATGATAATTGGATACTAGTAAATGGTAGGAAAAAAAATAACCCTATAAATAGGAGGTGGAAACACAACGCTTGTATCTCTTAAAGCAGTTGAACGAAAAAAATACCTTCATATCTGGAGACTAGATAAAACTACGACAGAAGAAAGTTTAAAAGAATATATCAAAAATATTTTGGGAGATGACTCGGAGTTAATTATTGAGAAAATACGACCTAAGACTGAAAGAGATTATGCCTCGTTTAAAATTGGAGTAATAGAAAGTAATTTTGAAAAACTTTGTGTTGCGGAAGTTTGGCCTATGAATATAGAAGTTAGTGAGTGGATTTGGTTTCGTCGCCCAACCACACCAACCAAACTCCAACCGCAAGTTCAGTAGCAGCTTCACCATTTTTTATCAAAATGTAAGAGTTTTTTATCATTGTTGGAATCATCGGGTTATTCGCAATTACAGAAACCGGCTGCAACGAGTCAATTCATAACGCAGAAATAACATTACCGGGCTACTCGTTACTGCGATGTGACGATGGTCGAGCTGATGGACGTAAGCAAGGCGGCGTACTTTTAGTGGCCACACCGCGTTTCGAGTTGCGACAAGTAACGATACCCGATGGCATAAATATTGATGTCCATAAATTTGAGTTGATTTGTGCTACAGTTCATTTGCAAAATCGTTTTTTATTTACATGTTTAATGCGGGTACATTAAATATCGTTTATTACAATGAACTTAGGTACTAAAATACACAACAAACTTATAACATCGCGAGAGTCGCGGAGGATGCGTAAGTATATAGTACGTAGGCACGTCTTTACGTCTTTTCCCGTCGGTGATCAGAACTAAAACTCTTTGCTAGCAACAGCGACGGGCTTTTTATAATACTCAGAAAGTAGGTACTTCAAGCGATTCATTACTTTCGGTGTTGTAGCCTGACGACGCGATGTCCAACTTCCCCCACCCGACCTACGGACCAATAGGCGATTTTCTTATCTAGCGAGCGAGCCCCATAAGTAGGTGAAACAATAGGAGCGAGCGAGATAGAGAGCCGCTGCGCAGTCGTGCTCTTTCTAAGCCGTGGTAAGGCTCGCGGAACAACTTTATTTAATTTATTTAGTTTGTTAGAGTTCTCGCGTTACATTCTCCCCCTCTAGCCTAACTAAGTGTCCCCACAGTTTGGCTAGTCTAAATATCTACGTGGCCTACCCCGTTTACGCTTCTCCCTAACTGGAGGTTCTACCTGACCAGCGAACGGCGTGAGGTGCGAAACGTGATATTTCCCTATGTTTCTCTCAGTCTGTATATTCTCCAGACCGTACGTGGTTGGGCTTATAACCTTCCCTATTTTATATGGGCCGTCGCGGCGTGGGATAAACTTCGCGGTTTGTCCGCATCCTGCGTCGTTCGGTCCTCGTGTCATAACCCAAGGTCTCCCCCTAGAGGGTTCGTCGGACTCCATGTCCTTAATGCGTAGGAGTGGGTGTCGATCCGGCTCAGTTACCGCGTTACGCTTCCGGTAATCAACACATGGCCGTAAAGTTCCGCCTTTCTTACCTACCAGTACCACGTTGGTGGTCCAAGGGGACTCGTACTCCTCGATAATGTCATCTTGCAGCAGCTTATCGGGCTCCTTCTGCAAGGCTTCTCTCCTTTTCTGTGACATCCTATATGGTGGACAAGCAATAGGTTCCTGGTGTGGACTCACCTTTATTGGGTGCGTAGCATACTTAGTGGCCGGTATGCTGCGCGTACGCCGCTGCTTGAGGTTTAATCTAGTACCTTCATCCGGACGCAACGGTAACTCCGTGGATGCAGCTTGCATGATGTTCGCATCCGTCGGGCTAAGCGTGTAAGAGTACACAAAATCATAAAATTGCTCGGGACTATCCGAGAACGTCCAGATGCTCTGGGCGACATCTATTATCATTCCAGCTCGTGCCAAAAAGTCTACACCTAAAAGCGTCCTATTATCACTGCCAGGTAACACTAACAGCTGACACGTCACCTTACGACTTTCAATAATAATATCTACCTCGGCTGTCAACAGGTTTCTCCACCCTTGTGTTCCATCAGCCAGGTGTACGAACCGTTTAGTCTCACTAAACTTAACTCCAGAGTCTACCAAGACTCGGTACAACAGCGGGCTCGCAATGCTATGCGACGCGCCGGTATCTACAATCGCCACGCCGCTACGGCCCATAACATTAATATTTACCATTGGGTAGGATTCGCGCGTATTTATGTTTGCTACCCGTACGCACGAAGTACCACCCATACTAACGTTATCGTTATAACAAAAATCTAAACCTAAATGCACACTATTGAATGAAGTCTTATCGTCTGATTTCGACGATGTCGTCGCGCAAAAATCACATTTCGACCTCACTACGCCCTCTTTACCACAACCATAACATCACAAAACCTTTTGCGTATTTTCAATTTTCGCGCCTTTAATATTATTACTACTGGCTTTATCGCGATTACGACACTCGTCGCTAACATGCCCAAATATTTTACAATAACTACAGCGCGGCCTATTCTTATTATTACTACGCCCCGTAGTCGACGCTCTCGTGGTGGGGGATGTCGATCGCGTGAGTTTGCCGTCATTGACCACATTGTTATTATTATTGACAACAGAATTTTTTACCTTATTGTCGTTGTATGCATCCTCTGCGATCCTTGTTTTACACATAAGATCGTCTAAACTACGAATGGTATCACGCGGCACTCTTTTTAGCACTCGTCTGTGTAACAACCCGTAACAGACGTCGATTTGTAACACTTCATCAAGCTTATACGGTAGCTTGGCTATTAATGCGCGCACTTTACACAAAAATGTCTCGGCACGTTCGTCGTCGCGTTGCTCGGCGGCGTAGATCTCACGCAGAACCTTGTAGGCGGGCTGCGCCCTGCCATACATAGCGCGGAGGCTGGCGACCGCGTCGGACCACGTAGTCACCGACGCTTTGATGCCGCGCCACCATACTGCCGCGTCACCTTCCAGCAACATTGGCAATCCTCGGAGAGCATGCTCGTCTCTTACGGATGCGCACTCCTTGAAGATCTCGACGGCGTCCAGGAAAGCTTCCAGGACCTCAGCGTCCTGGGATGACCCGTTGAATCGCGCCGTGCACTTTATAAAGTTTGCACTCGAGCTATCGCTAGCGGCACTTCCGCTGTTCGCGCTCGTCGATGGAGGCACCCTGACTGGGGTGGAAGTACCAAAATCACCGTTAGACGTCATCAGCGAATTTATAAGACATCTATTCGCTTCTGCTTGCGTGCGCGTGATCGTCTCGATCAGCGTGGACAGGAACTGTTCTGTGGGGAGCTGGAACGCTGGTTGTTGTGTCGGCCTCGTGTCGACACTTGCAGGTTCGTCGGCGCGATCGCGCTCGACAACGCTGGCCTCCACTTCGGTGAACGTAACGTCGTCATCCTCTTCTTGCTGTTCACGGAGCGCTTCTCCTCGACTTCTCGTTATTGGCATCTTCACGTGTGTGATGATTACGAGTACGGTAGAATGTCCGCGGTTTTTCAAGCAAGGTAGATGTATAGTTCGTCACGAAAACACCGTATTACAGTTCGTACTATCACTCGTACGCGGTTCGAGCCACAAGTATGGGCGCCAGTTTAATGCGGGTACATTAAATATCGTTTATTACAATGAACTTAGGTACTAAAATACACAACAAACTTATAACATCGCGAGAGTCGCGGAGGATGCGTAAGTATATAGTACGTAGGCACGTCTTTACGTCTTTTCCCGTCGGTGATCAGAACTAAAACTCTTTGCTAGCAACAGCGACGGGCTTTTTATAATACTCAGAAAGTAGGTACTTCAAGCGATTCATTACTTTCGGTGTTGTAGCCTGACGACGCGATGTCCAACTTCCCCCACCCGACCTACGGACCAATAGGCGATTTTCTTATCTAGCGAGCGAGCCCCATAAGTAGGTGAAACAATAGGAGCGAGCGAGATAGAGAGCCGCTGCGCAGTCGTGCTCTTTCTAAGCCGTGGTAAGGCTCGCGGAACAACTTTATTTAATTTATTTAGTTTGTTAGAGTTCTCGCGTTACACATGTTGTGTATTATATGTTCCACCACAAACTGATGAAAATGAGTATTCGGTAATGTTTAACTTTTTATATATATTAGGAGATTTTAATCTGTTTTCATGTAAAAATGATGTATGTGACTATTTTGTTGCCTTCTGTGAAGTCGTTCAGTACAATAAGGTCCCTAATTGCAATGGCAGACAGTTGGATCTCGTGTTGAGCGGGCACAGCGCAGTTTCGGTGTGCGCGGAGGAGTAGGGCCTGCAACCCGTGGACGCGTACCACCCGCCGCTCGCGGTCACCGTGGACGCCATTACACCCCCACTGCCGCTACCCACTACGGTAGACGCACAGTCTGAAGCTCATAACCAGATATTATCTAGGCAATGGAACTTCGGTAAAGCTTACTTTAATCAATTATATTATCTTTTAACCTTAATAGACTGGAGTGATATTTACAGTTTACTGACCCGGATTTAGCTTTAAATTTTTTCTATAACAAAATCTTTGAAGTCTTCGATGCCTGCGTACCTTTAAAAAAAACGAAAATAACTAAGAATAATAGATATACATACCCAGTGTGGTATACTTCAGATATTATCAGTGATATTCAATTAAAATACAGCTTACATAAAAAGTACAAGGTAAGTAAATCCCCTAGTGATTGTGAGGCGTTTGCCCGGTGCCGGGCCAGAGCTAAGGTTGAGACTGCACTTGCTCACGACCGGTGTCGGGATCGCGTGCAGAGCCATCTTGCGACAGACCCGAAAGGTTTTTGGAGTTACGTCAGATCAAAAAAAGGTAATACGGCCCAATATAAATTAAATAAGAAGAGACAAATCCTTTCGGACCAAGAATGCGCACAGGAGTTTACACGTTTCTTTCACTCAGTTTATAACCTCGAGCTGGCTACGTTAAACGCAGACACCGCAAGCGCAACAGCGGAGCAAAGTGGTGCGTGGGCTCACTTCGGTCTGCTTGAGGCGTCTGTTGTGCCGGTTGTGCGCCGCGCGCTCTCCCGCTTACCGCCAAAACGTTCAGTCCGACCAGATGGCATACCACCCTTTATCCTTAGGGATGGCCGCATGATTTTAATTGAACCCTTACTACACTTGTTCAATGTCTGCATTGCTACAGCAACATTTTCGGATCGTTGGAAGCTTAGCCGAGTGGTGCCGGTGCCGAAAGGTCGCGGAGTTACGGAAGCGAGTGATTACAGGCCTGTGGCGGTTTTATCTGCTCCCGCTAAGGTGTTCGAGGCAGCCATTCACAGCTGTTTATACACACAGGTGAGTGTACACTTTTCTGATGCACAACATGGGCTCCGTCCTGGCTGAAGTACAACAGGAAATTTACTTCACCTAATGACGCACCTGGTGCCAGCTGTTGACGCTGGACTACAGGTGGATGTAGCCTACCTAGATTTTCGGAAAGCGTTTGACACAGTCGATAATGATGTGCTGCTGTTGAAATTAGCCAACATGGGTTTCACCCCGCATACTATAAAATTCTTCGCCGATTACCTGCGCGGCAGACGTCAATACGTTGACTGTGGCGGACGTTTTTCTGAGATCTATTACACGAGATCGGGCGTCAGCCAAGGAAGTAATCTCGGGCCGTTCCTTTTTATTATCGTGGTGGACGACTTGCCGAAAGTAGTCAATGAGTCAACTTGCCTACTCTTTGCTGATGACCTAAAGTTGATTCATGTAGTAAAGCAGAACGCCGATCATGACATACTGCAACAGGATTTAGATCGAGTCACTAGGTGGAGCCAGGAAAACAAACTATATTTCAACGTGGCGAAATGCTCTGTGCTTTCGTTCACCCGCGCCCGCGCCTCAAAGATCTGGGCATTCGATTCACCGCTGATTTGCATTTTTGGGAAACATATAGTAGAGGTTTGCAAAAAGGCATACCGTAACCTAGGTTTTGTTTTGCGACAGGCAAATGAATTTTCAAATATGAGTGCTCTTAGAGCCTTTTATGAAGCACTGGTATAGAGCCACTTGGAGTACAACGCTGCTACAAGGGGTAATCTTTCTAATAGATATACTACAGTCAATTCGACTGTGCGTACCAGACGAGTATGTGAGCAGGCGGCGGCGGCTGCGGCTTTTGGTGGTGCCTACCGCCCTAACAAATCTGCTTCAGCGCGCACCGCTGGCGCGCGCGCTGCGCACGCTCGACGCGGTAGCCGATAAAATAGACTTGTTTTCTTGTACACTGAGCGACTTTACTCTGGCCACCTCTAGGGTGTTATGTTATAATTAAGTTAAAAGGTGTTGTGTTGTTTATTTTATTGTGAATTTATTTTATAGTGTACTTAACTATCGCATTAGGGCAACCTGTAAAGATAGATCTAAGGAGTTGTATAAATATATAAATAAATGTTTTCTGCACTGTTCTATTGTATAAACTAAAAATACTTAACAATTTATGATAAAAGAGTCTGCACCTACTGTAATTTTTCCGCAAGTGTGAGTGCTAACGAAACTACTAGTGGTTCCGTAGAAAATAAACCGCTATTGCAACCATCTGCGGACGCACTGAATACTTAGGAAGAATATTTAAGAGGTTACGAAACAGAGGATAGTGATGAGGACGACCGTTTTGATCCTGTTATAAAAAAATAAAAATTAAGAAACACGACTGTAGTACGACTGACAGAAGGTAGTCTTAAACTAATAATATAGGAACTTAAAATAAAAAAATCTCCACATTATTTGTACCCGACTACCCCAAAAGGAGGACAAACTAAAAACCTGAAATATTGTGTAACTTTAGTTTGTCCCCGCCTGCAATACCTTACAAAAAACAAAGTTCAAAGCTTTTTTTTCTCTTTTCAGTTATAAGGTTTTGTTTTTTAAATAATTTGTTTTTTTTTTAAATAAATTATAACAATATTGGTATCAAATAAAAGCTACTAATGAGTTAATTCTAATATAATTATAATAAATGTAAGTATCTAAAATAAAGGATTTGCATGAACTAAGAGAACCCCAAAACTACCCAACATGGAGATGGTGAAGCTATTTATATAACCTCTTCATAGGTATTCGTTTTATAGCCTCTTTGTACCTACTGTCAAGAAGAAGTTTATTCTTGTAGCAGCAAAATATGGAAATGTGAAACTGTTTATTTCGTTTTAAAATACTTTAAAAGGTTCTGAAACAGTTAGCTTCTTGCGAACTTTAAAACACTGGTTGTTTTAATGTTGTCATAGTAACAATAATATCATCCAAACGGGTGTTATAATGTTGTACTAAATTAACCGTATAGTTCGGAAGCGCCCCCGATTGGACCCGAACACACAAACGCGCGCGTCAACAAATTAGCGCGTCCAATTGGACCCCAGAATGACCACATACGACACCATAACTTGATTATGTAAATATTGAATATGCTACCCATCAAATCTTATGAATGTGCGTTAATTAAGAGAGTTGGATAAAAACTCATTATGTTAACGCCATTCAAACTTTCTTAATTAGCGCGCAAGTTAACTAATTTACCTCTAGATAAGACTGTAAATACGATAATCAAGACTGTAAATACGATAATCGCCATTTTGATGACAGTGGTGGTCGAGGTTAAAAAACAAAAAAATTGGAGATTTCTAACATCCAAACTCCACCACAGGGGCAGTCAATAATACATCATTTAATTATTTGACGAATTCATCCATTGTTCAAGTTAAATAAATAGTGGTAATGAAGCTTTGTGCTATCTAAAGTCGACGTTTCGCGCCAATCGTGCGTGTTATCATTTTTACTTTTCACAAATATCACTCATACACATGTAGATATTTATATTAATTTTAAAATGTGACAAATACTATTCAAAATATTATAAGTAACTAGACAATGTCCAGATCATAACATAATACACGAACACAGGTCCAATAACACGTATTATTCAGTACCACTACTCAATTTGTGTTCAAAATCGCGCCGACCATTATTGTTTTTTTTATTGTAATGATGTCCGAAAGCGATTATGCCAAACGATTTTTTTTTTAATTTCTTTCTTCTCGATTAATTAATATATCGAATGTCGGAAATCGATACTTGCAAATTGTTTTAAGCATTGCACTGTTTAAAATAATGATATATACTTTTCTAATTTAATAGTTTTTAAACATTAAATTGAAATATTTTTAATTATCAACAGACAGGACAATCATAAATGAAATGAAATGAAATGAAATTGTTTATTCTGTAAATAGGATATTGGAATCACTTTTACACGTCATATTAAAAAATATTAAAAATAAGCTAGATGAGGTCGGCGTTTCCTATCTGACTACTCTGAGAAGAAAGGCCGAAACAAACTCAGAGGTCACAGTCTCTTTTAAAGTCCAGACATAATCTTGGTCAAGCCATATGAGGACCATGTAAATTCGAGTCTGAAATGGTCTTTTGAGGAAAGAACCACACAGATTTGAGTGGACCTGTCCAGTCAGTGCAAGCATTTGTCAGTAATGGCGGAGCTGCTGCAATGCTGCAATAACAAACCCGATTTTGTTTTATAATAAAGAAAAGTGATGTGCCTTACCTGGCTTTTGAAAAATATCAGCGTCTATGCAGCTAATTGGTACTTTCGATACATCCGCGAATCCTTTATATGTTATAATGTCATAGAGGCACTTTCAAAGCGAATCTGTACAGCCCCCGATAACAAAGTTAAAATGTCAAAGCCACAGTATACTGGCGTAACTCAATATTACTGGGTACGTCGCACACTGTGAAATATGTCGTATCTAGGGTCACTTTATTCAATACGTTATATTTATTTTTCTACCTCATAGCATAGATAATATTTTAAACTGAAACTTTTTTTTGACATACAGAAGGGTGTCAGCTAAGCATTTGTATATTTAAAAAAAAACATCTGTAATTGTATACTAGTTAGGTTTTATTTACTACCGTTAATAAGCAACATAAAAAATAATTTAATTGATTGTATAGGTACAGTCACGGACTTTAATTGATTACACAGTTAAACACGAACTCAAATCGCATGCTCGTAAACAAGATGACAAATTACTAGTAATCAGAAATAGTGTTATCCATAGAGGTTGACTAATAATTTCTCAATAAAAAATAAATACAATGTTTATCGAATCTATTTGATACTGAACTCATTTCGTTTGAATCGGAGCTCATTAACTCGATAATTCTGAAAACCTATCCGAAAACAGTGACAGTTGAAATGTCAATGTCAGAGGCGTTATTTCCGAATTTGTCGAAATGCCTAATTAAAATTTCTCCGTACGCTAACGTTACTATGGCTCCGCTAAAACAATCGTCGCTAGGTTACGGTTGCTAGACCTGCAATTGGTTAACTTTGGGTAGTCACTCTGCTGTCAAGTTTGTAGTTCTGGCTCTAAGTTTAGCCAACCGGTAAAGATTTATTATAAATAATTTTCTTCTTCTATAATACGAAGACATGACTTTCCGTGTCTGGATGTACGGTCCCGTTCTAAATTGCATTGGCACGTTAAGACTCGTAATCGATTGAACACACGATACAGTCCGTTCATCTGTATGTGTAAGCAACACACACTGTCGTATCGTCACGTATTCGCGCGTGTCGTGCTCGTGCTAAACGAACGAATCAAAATATACTTCCGACACTTTTGCTAGTAAATCTAATATGTTCTGATAGCAGAGCGTCTTGCGATGGACTGTGATGCGCATGGCTTAGGTTCTAGTCTCGTATAACGCAGCTCGATTTTTGCAAATATTTATATTTTTGTTTGCAATTATAATAATATTCATAAGAATTGCTGCCGTTTTATTAATGTTGTTATTGCAATAAAGGGTTAAGAATAAAAAAAATGCGTGATGAGTGATAAGAAATATAAAAAATATTTATTCGTTCCAAGTAGGTATTTATTTTACAGAAAGTTAACAAACCGCTACAAATAAGTATTTATTATTTTGACATAAAAAGGTTTTAAATTATTTATTTATTTTACCACAAACAATAAACTTCAATCATAATCGATGTAATTAAGCATTATATAAGAATATTAGAATATATTCAAAATGTAAAACAACTACTTACTTACTAAATAAGTGATTTTAAGGTTGAGTATGGGCTGTTTGTTTACATTATATATTTTACATTTTATTTGGTTTTAGTAAATAGGTATTGAGGTTATACCTTAAGTATTCATTTTCTTTACGAAAAGAAGATTGAAACTAAACCCCAAATTTTAATCCCTAAATAATAATATTACCTAATACCTATTAAAATAATTTAATTTTTTTTTATTACGGCTAATTTTTGTAATAACTCTCATTATTCTCGATGAAGTCAAGTAGATGTTTGAATTGTCCCAATTGCATTCTGGTCTTCGATGATGCAAGCCAGTTCAGTGTTGAGTGCACGGTGAACGGTTAATAATGACGTGTTGAATAATTCAGCAAAATGTCTCGTTGGTATGAAACCATTTGTTTCATATATTATTCAATCACCATGTGACGTCACTGCGCGCATAAGCACCGGCTTTTCATTTCGATCTCTCATCTAGCAAGGCTACCATCTTCCTCATATATCTTGACCCACAGACTCACAGTATTTCTCTAAAACAAATAATGGAATACCTACTGTTAGACATGCCTAAAAAAAATACTAAAACTGTTTAGTTTACTATTAATAATTAAGAAAAAAATACATAAATAACATTATATTTATTACACATAATAATTATTTATCATTCACTAATCGAAATAAATAATCTTTCAAATTACCATGTTACGTCACTGGTCCTAGGGAAATAGCACCACCTTCCTCATAAATCTTGACCCACAGACTCACAGTATTTCTCTAGAACAAATAATGCTACTGTTAGACATCTCTAAGCAAAATTCTAAAACTGTTTACTATTCATAATTAAAAGAAAAACAAAATACATAAATAAATAACATTATATTTATTACACATAATAATTATTTATCATTCACTAATCGAAATAAATAATCTTCAATATTATTTATATTTTTCTTTTCTTTGACCTCATAATGAATTTAAAACTTTATTTATTTAGATATCTTCTGAGTAAAAGGATTAACAATGTCTTTGATTTAAATTTATGTCCAGTAAAATATGAAATATTTAAAATGATAACACTTACACTCAGTCCGGTTTCATTAGATATTTATGTTATATTGTATCCACTTTTACGCAGCGCAATAATATTTGCTCTCGCTTCAATATTAATATTTGACTGCATTGTGAAAAGAATAACTACAACACCACTAATAGATTTATAATTATAACACTTGTCACCCACAATAATCACGAACCAACAACGTTCTAAGCACAGGTCAATACTCGTAACGAACTGCATCTGTCTACCTCACACAAATCGAAATAATTTATTCTGTTTTCTGTCTACCTACAAAACTTTAATTATTTATGTGACCAAGTCGAACGAGACAAAACACTAATGATATTGAACTACTACTAGTACTAAAAAAGAAAAAACAAATACTTACTATTTAATTATAGAAATACTATTAGGTATTATCAAAAGCTAAGAAAAACTATAAATAGAAGTTATTAAAAAAAAAGTTTTCTGCAGGTGAGATTCAATCCTGGCTCACCATAGTAGCATCTACTAAAGCACATTAATTACCCATTGAGCTGGTATGCCAATACTATGTTGGTTGAAATAATAAACTGCTATCAGTTGCAGACAAAGTGAGTGTGTGTGCGTGTATATAGTATTGAAACAACTTCTAGAAGAAGGTCGTAAGTCAAGTTGACACGACATTCCATTGCTTTCCGAGACTAACAATCGTCTTTTGAACTGTACAGTACGTGTATAACCGACTAAGCCCGATTTGCATTACACGGCTAAAATGCGAACAGCGGCAAGTGGCTCATCAATTAAAGTCCGTGACTGTACACATAGAATTATTGGAAAATGTTTTATTTTTTTATCATCATCCATCTCAATATATGAATCCGAGTAATATTTTCGCTGAAATCTTTTTCTTCATCCGAATTCTCTAGTCTGGCTATTATCTAACATACGATGGTGGAAAGGTAAAATGGCTAAAGCGCCAAAACGTGAAATCTCAGGAATGAATTTTAAAGTTTTTTTTTTTCAGAACAAAAATCATATGAAAGTTTCTAATGGAAATTTTTCTGTGTTACTTATATATTAAGGAATCATATTTTTTTCCTATAATATGTATTATAAATTGTTTCTAAAAAACATTTATTTTAGAGGTGTCGCTTTAACAAAAAAAAATGGAAATTAAAAAAGTTCCAGTAAGCAAAAATTGCTAATATCCAGAAAACTTGCGAATTACATTTAATTAAATACGCTTACTGTCAGATTTTTTGTTTGGTAGGTCCCATATAAATTTCATTAACTTTGCTTACGTAGTTTTTGAGTCAGCGAGGTACGTATTTTTCCCACTTAGTTTATCTGGATGATGTTTTAAGTTACTCCGTCACTGTTATTTACATGGCAGGTAGTGGTATTCGAATTCGTGTGGGGTAGGTACCATAAGTAATAAGTAAAAAATAAAACCGGAAAAAATCAAACTGGTTGCTCATCTAGTTGTATAATTTATTATTTGTATATCGTAGATTTTTACATTTTGTTATTAGGTACCTACTTAAACTCACGCACTGTCTTATTAGTAGGTATTACTTGTAAAATTTTTAGAAATATTGTGATAGCGTATACTTTTACATTGTTTGTAAATACGTGAGCACCATGTATCTATCACATAAGGTCAACCGGGGCAATTGCGTCATAAAAATTCCTTACAGGCTATTGAAAATTCATATCGCACTAATTATAAATTTATTAGAGAAATCCTTAATACAAATGTATATAGAAATTATCTGTGTGCATCCTTAATTTATTATGTGTTCCATTAGTCACAGTAAATACGAGTAAATACGCATTTTTTTTTAAATTGGAATTTTAGACGGTTTTTCCCGTATTGGGGCAAACGCGTCTTCATTAAATAAGTTTTAAACCTGTGACGTTTGAAGGCTGAAATGAATATATTTTCCTTCAATTAAAGTTTTTTATACGAATCTTTTAGTAAATTACAAAAATATTAAATAATCATCACATCAGAAGCTATGTCATATAAACTGGGTAAATGCGACTATTTTCTCTTAGACGCATTTACCCCGTGTCAAATCCAGACGTTAAGAACATTTTATGCTCAATGTAATATTGAAAGTCATTTCTGTCTAAATATTTATCGATATCAATGTATCTCAATATAACCATTGTGATCGTATTCTACCTGCAACACAAATTGATAACTTCACTATAGCAAAAAATAATCGCTAAAGTTCTCACAAAAAGTTAAAAAATGAAGAAAGATAAATTTAAATTCAAAGCTAAACAAAACTCTCTGAAACATTTAGGTAATTACGAAAATAAATTAACTATTAAATAAAAATAAAAAAAACACGAAATAAAGGTTAACATTAAGTTTAAGGTTTAACATCTCTGGTTTTGGGGCAAATGCGTCATATAGACGCAATAACCCCGAAACTGCAGATGCATTTACCCCATAAGCTCAGACCTACCCTAAAAAAATTTAATCATGATTTCTCCACAACCAAAACGATTTCAATAAAAATAGATATTGTTATAGACAGGCTATAATATATTATTTAAGTACATTTCAGAATAAAAACGGAAAACCGAGAAAAAATATGGATTTTTAAGGATTTTGATCACTCACCTCGTGCAGCACAACTTCACAAAAATCAAATGATTTTCAATATGGCCGATATTTTGAATCTATGCGTTTCAACGCCATCTATTGAAACTATAATTTATAATTTTATTCAAAATAAACAAAACTAGATGGCAGGAGAGGTCGGTTTTAAAACAGATTTTAAATTATTTCAAATAAACGCAATTGCCCCAAAGACGCTAATGCCCCGGTTGACCTTACTTAATTAATTAATTTGTCATTGCTCCATATTTATTTCTTTTTACCTATTGTGGTACAGTAATCGTATTCTAGGTTCATTGTCTTCACATGTAATTATATAATTTATGTATACCAAATATTGCAAAACATGAAGGTGGAGTTTCTTGCCCATTCTTCTCCATAAGAAAACTACCTTTTGGAAGGGGCAACTAGAATCAGTTCTATTTCTTTGTATTTGACGTTCAAAAGTGGTTTTAATGTGCTTACTTGAAATAAATTATTTGACTATGATCTTAAAAATTTTTTGAAGTCGTTTTTTTTTTTTGGGAAAAGTTTTTTTGTTTTGTCTATTTAATTACGCATTATGTTAAGACATTAGAAAATGTATCCGCGTGTATCCGAGCAGAAACGTTTCTGTTTTATTTAGCGCTTATCAATAGTGCTCGTAAATATTTTCGTATTGAACGATGGTTCAGCATTGTTTTAGATTCCAAATATCTACACTAATATTATAAAGAGGAAAGATTTGTATTATATATTCAAAAATTCTTTCACCATTAGAAAGCTACATTCACCCTGACTAACATAGGCTATATTTATTGCTAGAAAAGATTAGGGATCCTTACTAAAACTCCAATAATGTAACCCAAGGTGTAAAAAAAATAGCTAAAATATTCTTTACATTGCGTGCGCTGCGAAAACTATTGAGGATAGAATAAAATAATGTACTACGACTTTGCAGAACACATTATTATTTACAAAAAGTGTCGCGACAGCATACGTCTAACTATTATAGTTATGCCACAATAAGAGTTCTTTTATTTTGAAATTTTAATTGAAATGACGCCGCTAGAAAAGGCTCTTTATTTGTATCTTGCTATTAATCCTTATCAAAATAAATTACTTCATATTTAAGACTGATTCATATTGAAGCTTTATATAACTTTTTGAATTATTCTATTCGGACATTCTATTCGAAAGATATCGCGAGTTTAAAAATGTACGGAAGTATAGCTCCAAAAAATATCGGCTCATACATTCAGTTTATAATGGCTTTTTTGATGATATCACAGTAGATAGTTAGTAGATAGGTTGGCAGGTATGTTTGTAGGTAGGTAGGTAGGGTAGGTAAGGTAGGTAGAGTATCCTACCTACCCTACCTACCCTGCCCTACATACCTACCCAACCTACCTGCCATGTAAATAACAGTGACGGAGTAACTTAAAACGTCATCCAGATAAACTAAGTGGGAAAAATACGTACCTAGCTGACTCAAAAACTACGTAAGCAAAGTTAATGAAATTTATATGGGACCATGAAGCATGACCTACCAAACAAAAAAGAATCATCAAAATCGATTCATAATTGGCGGAGTAATCGCGTAACAAACATACAATAAAAACAAAAAAAAACATACAGACGTATTGAGAACCTACTACTTTTTGAAGAAGTAAAAAGAAAAACAAATATGTATAAGTAATACATGTGTAACTTTTAAACTCACATTCTAAGATAACTAAACACTGGTGCCGATTCTCTTGTCACAAAATTCTCTAAACTAAACTAAAAATCACTAAAATTTGGTTTAGTCCTGTCAAACGATCAAACTCATTCTGAAATAGATTTTAAATGACACAACTTAACTATAATTTAGTTTGACAGCACTAAGATGGCACTGAGATTAGTTTAGTGAAAATGCTATTCTGAATTTGACGATTTAAACTAAAAAAAAATCCTATATCTAAAATCCTCTAACTAAATCTGACTATATTTAATCGCGATTAAAAATGTGTGGAATAAGATTCCATCTATTTTCACCAACCAACACCTCGACTTCAGTTACAAAAAACAGTACTGTATTTTTTTATTTTCTTTAGCTTATTACTCGAAAACGGTGTGTCCTATCGCAAAAATAATGAAAATATCGACCCCCTATAAAGAACCCTTAAACCCCTATTTCTCAACATGTTGGTAATATTTTTTTATTTTTTTCGTTATTTTCAAAAAAGGAAAAATTCCATTAAAAACACGTCGAGGCTGCCGTGCATGCGCGTTTCTCGCTCAAAAAAAAAAACACGGGGTAGGGAAAACAAGTACCAAGTGGAGGCGCGCGGTTGTCAAATTCGATTTTAGTTGTGTCAAAATAAGTTTTAAATTTAGAGAATTTATTTGGCAGAATAGCACCAAGATTCCCATAGTCAAAAGTAAGGAATTTTAGTGATAGTTTAGTTAGTTTAGTTCGGTGTACAAGGGAATCGGCACCATTGTAGGTGTTAATACAACTGAGTTTCTGTATGTCTATCTAAAATTTCACCCGTGAAGCACCTCTAATCCATCAAAAAAATCAAGGCGAATAAACGTCGCTTATAAAATCCTCATCACAAGTTCCAATGTCTCGATGTTATAGTATGAAAAATATCGAGACCTACCCGCAAGTTATTATCAAATCATGTACCTAGGAAAATATTGTATCGTTGAATATTGCATGTTCAAATTTTGGATAAAGTGACATAAGATACGGGTTATTTTACAGTGTGTGGCGCAAGGGCTTTCATAAAAAAATAAAACTGCACTTTGATGGAATAGAAATTACGTGAGCCCGACATACGCCTTATACCATAAAATACTAAAAATCGTGACTGTAGTAGAAACTTGTTTGTAGGTACAGTCAGGAATAAAGGTTCGGAGTAAAAAAACCCGGAGTCACACGTAATCTGTTTATTTATTAATTAATTTATTTAAAGGCTTACCAACTAAACACATACACAGCTTAACCGAAAGTCCTTGATAATAAAGATTTAGCATGTATCTAAATTACAGGAAAGCACGGCACTTAAAATTAGCGTTCTAGAATATTATACAAAGAAAAACATAAAAAATTAAACATTTATATAGGTGTTTACAATATATAAGTGTTTAAGTACACTTACATAAGTGTATACACCACCATAAACATCAATTTAAAAAATAAAATAAACTAGTTATATACAAATAATGCTTTAAGTTACAAATAATGTTTGATTTATGACCTAACCTAAGGTTTGGTTATATATGACCTAAGCTTTTTTTTTTTTTAAATCATCCCTCTACCCCTTAAATTACGAGATACAAGCGTGCATGGGGCTTTCGTTAGGTTTCAGAATATTACTACCTACAATAGTATACTTATATTATACGAATAAAGCTCATAACACTCACAAGGCGCGAGTCGGGAGCGGGGCGGGCGCGGTCTAAATTAATTGTAATTCAAGGAATTATATGGATGTCAACACACAGAACGCGGGCGCGGGTCGTGCGCGGAGCGTGTCATATTTGTTTGCCACCGCCTGGCTACGTACGTCCGCGCCCAAACCGCTGCCGTCCCGCGCCCGACCCGCTGCCGTCCCGCGCCTGCTCTGTGTGTGAACACGATGACAACGCGGCTCCCGCGAAGAAAACTACCCGACCCGCTCCCGACACTCTTTGTGTGTGTTTTGAGCTTAAAGAGAGAAATACACCAGAAAATAAGAAATAAATAATGAACAAATTAAAAAAATATATTCATAAGCAACTTACAAAAAGAAGTGAAATCCCACCAAAAACATTTTCATGTAAAATGTTGGTTCGCACTGTCAAAAAGTTATCAGATCTCATGTAGAGCCAAGCTTCTAACACTGCACGCCCTAACTCTACAAGGCCTAACTTCACAAACTCTACAACTTAGTCAAAATACGAGGCATCTCATGACCTCGAGTTACGAACATTTCAGCAAACTATCATGTCTATAGAAGCCTGCACACAGACTGAAAGCTCGCCAGCACCCGGCGGCGGCAGCGGCGCGATGACCCATTTCTTGTGGGGCACGCCGCACGCGCGCCAACGAAAGCCGGTCACGAATCGCTTCCGATAAGCTTATTTCCGAGTACGTTACCCTGATTGAAAAACTCACCGTTTATTGTGAGTTTTTATCCATAGATGAGTCTAAAAACTGTCATAATTAAATAAATAGGAAGTGCCTCTGCTGCCGGGCGGCCGCGGTTGCTGAATTGGCTGCCGGCGCTGACAATTTATTCACAAACAATTTTCTTTTTTTTTTTAGTTTTTTTTTTTTTTTTAAACGTTGCCCCACACTAGGAATTTCTTCCTGCATCGTGGGTGCGTTTACAAACATAGAAACTCACATACACTAACACCCAGACCCGGAACAACTACTTGCAGATCATACAAATATCTGTTCCGTGCGGGGATCGAACCCGCGACAAGATGCGCAGCCGTCCATCGCTCAGCCACTGCGCCAACCATGTCGTCAACATTGTGTTTGAAATCGTACGATAAAACAATAGGTCATAATTAAAAAAAAAAACGTTCACAATACACGTAACATATTTACTGTCTGTCAATTTAGCATAATTAAAAAAACATGTTTTTTTTTTTTTCCATAATCAATAATGTCCCTTTTCAAGTAATAAGGTGTATACCCAGAACCAAACTAGTTAGATTAGGTCAAATATTTGTAATCGCAAAAAAAGGTCAGCAGGCGCACCGAGCGTCGGCGGAGGGCGGATAACGCCCTCTTCCAGCCCCTCTAAACGGGTCTAGGGGTGACGGACTCAGGGACGTCGGTCGCCCCCCAAACATCAGGACCCGAGGTGGCGGCGGGGAGTGTTCCCCGCGACCCTCTTAGACGTCTTGGGGGGAGTCAAATACCTTACTCCCCCCCCTGACCCGAGGAGGCCCGCCGGGCCGGCACCAGTCGGGGGCTGCGGAAGATTCTTGCGTTCCCGCGACCCCCGGCGGTGTGAGTCGTAACACCGGGGTGGTTTTTAGTCAGTAAGAGTCTGACAGACCCAGAGTCCATGACATCCATGAGGATGTTCCACCCCAGAAAAAAAAAAAAAAGGATTAGTTTAGAACTGTGACCCCCTACGCACGAGCCGAGCGAGCGTAGTGAGCGGTGCCGCGGCAGCGGCCAGCGAGTGCCAATAACGATTAGAATGTACAGAAAAATATATTTTAGTTAGGGTTAGTTAGTTGGGGTTCTGAATAATGGAAGAGTTTCCATAAATTATTTTTGGGAGCCGGCGCCGGCAGCGGATGTACTCCCAAATAATAAACATCAATCGGTTCATACCGATTGATGTTTGTAGATATGCAAAACCGGTAGGTTAAGGCACATCGTTTCCATCAGAAATTGATCTGTGCCCAGTTGATGGCAGGCTCGCTCGCTTGTACAATAGGCCTGAAACAATGTGGGTGAACTTGGCAGATCATTTCCCAGCAGAGCATAAAAAAATGTGAGTTCTATTGGCATGCGGACGAGTTCTAGAGTTCCTTATACTTAAAAAGAATAGTTCTATTTTTTTTGCCTCAGAAAACTCGAATGAAAATATGCTCTGCTAACTTCCGTCAGCAGATCAATTTTTCCAAAATTAAAATTTTAAAACTGATTTAGGTTAACAGTGGTGAGCTCTATAGTTCCTAATAGTTTTCCGAAAGAGTTCTGCCTTCCTAAATTTATAAGAAAATAAAACAACAATATTGACCAGTTACTAGAAAAAGGCAATCATTTTCATAAAACAGCCGTGAATGACGTAATTTGTGGATTTTCGTAGAATTTTTGTGCTATAATAAGTAACCAAGAACCCAGTAACAGAAAAAAAACTAAATGAATGCAGAAGTCTCACAAAAATATCAGCAGAGCCTTGTGAAAAAGATAGGTTAGAAGGAATCGAGATTTCATTCAGCGTTTAAGTTAGAAGGATCAAAAAAGAATTTGACTGGAACTGAGGAGCAGAAACTCCTAGTTTCCTAATGCTTCTATAAAAGAGGTATCCGACAACATACAAAAATAACCCAGAACTCTGACTCAGGTGTCAGAAGAGCATGGTTGAAAAGTAAGATTAGTAGAAATCGAGATAAAAATCAGAGTTTAAGTAAGAATGATAAAAAAATAATTGAGTAGCTCTAAGGAACGAGAACTCCTCGCTTTCTGATACAACTATAATAGAGCTATCCGTAAATATGAAACAAAAACTCAGAACTCTCACTCAGATATCAGCAGAGCATGGGTGAAGGTTTGTGTTAGTAGAAATCGAGATTGAAAATAGTGTTTAATACGAAGGATCATAAAAAAAAATCAGAACATTGGATGTGCTGGAACTTCTCGATTTCTGATGAATCTTTAAAAGGGCTATCCAAAACCATGAAAAAGAAACTTAGAACTCTCACTCAGATATCAGATATCATCATCAAAGTCTGAAGAGCTGGAACTCTTCGATTCCTGATGAATCTTTAAAGGGGCTATCCAAAAACATGAAAAAAAAACTTAGAACTCTCACTCAGATATCAGCAGAGCATGGTTGAAACGTTAGATTAGTAGAAATTGAGATTGAAATTAGCGATCTAATACATAGTATCATTAAAAAAAAACAGAAAGTCTGAAGAGCTGGAACTCTTCGATTCCTGATGAATCTTTAAAGGGGCTATCCAATAACATGAAAAAAAAACTTAGAACTCTCACTCAGATATCAGCAGAGCATGGGTGAAGGTTTGAGTTAGTAGAAATCGAGATTGAAAATAGTGTTTAATACGAAGGATCATAAAAAAAAATCTGAACATTGGATGTGCTGGAACTTCTTGATTCCTGATGCATCTTTAAAAGGGCTATCCAAAACCATGAAAAAGAAACTTAGAACTCTCACTCAGATATCAGCAGAGCATGGGTGAATGTTTGAGTTAGTAGAAATCAAGATTGAAATTAGCGATCTAATACATAGTATCATTTAAAAATACAGAAAGTCTGAAGAGCTGGAACTCCTCAATTCCTGAAGAAACTTTAAAAGAGCTATCCGAAAACATGAAACAGAAACTCAGAACTCTCACTCAGATATCAGCAGAGCATGGTTGAAAAGTTAGATTATTAGAAATCGAAATAAAAATTAGGGTTTCAGTAAGAAGTATAAAAAAAAAAATTGAGTAGCTCTAAGGAACTAGAACTCCTCGTTTTCTGATGCAGCTGTAATAGAGCTATCCGAAAACATGAAACAGAAACTCAGAACTCTCACTCAGATATCAGCAGAGCATGGCTGAAGGTTTGACTTAGTGGAAGTAGAGATTGAAATTAACGATCTAATACATAGTATCATTAAAAAAAAACAGAACGTCTGAAGAGCTGGAACTCCTCGATTCCTGAAGAACCCATAAAAGAGCTATCCAAAAACATGAAAAAGAAACTTAGAACTCTCACTCAGATATCAGCAGAGCATGGTTGAAAACTTAGATTATTAGAAATCGAAATAAAAATTACGGTTTCAGTAAGAAGTATAAAAAAAAAAAAATCGTAGCTCTAAGGAACTAGAACTCCTCGTTTTCTGATGCACCTGTAATAGAGCTATCCGAAAACATGAAACAGAAACTCAGAACTCTCACTCAGATATCAGCAGAGCATGGGTGAAGGTTTGACTTAGTAGAAATAAAGATTGAAATTAGCGATCTAATACATAGTATCATAAAAAAAAAACCGAACGTCTGAAGAGCTGGAACTCCTCGATTCCTGAAGAACCCATAAAAGAGCTATCCAAAAACATGAAAAAGAAACTTAGAACTCTCACTCAGATATCAGCAGAGCATGGTTGAAAACTTAGATTATTAGAAATCGAAATAAAAATTACGGTTTCAGTAAGAAGTATAAAAAAAAAAAAATCGTAGCTCTAAGGAACTAGAACTCCTCGTTTTCTGATGCACCTGTAATAGAGCTATCCGAAAACATGAAACAGAAACTCAGAACTCTCACTCAGATATCAGCAGAGCATGGGTGAAGGTTTGACTTAGTAGAAATAAAGATTGAAATTAGCGATCTAATACATAGTATCATAAACAAAAAACAGAACGTCTGAAGAGCTGGAACTCCTCGATTCCTGAAGAACCCATAAAAGAGCTATCCAAAAACATGGAAAAGAAACTTAGAACTCTCACTCAGATATCAGCAGAGCATGGTTGAAAACTTAGATTATTAGAAATCGAAATAAAAATTACGGTTTCAGTAAGAAGTTTAAAAAAAAAAAAATCGTAGCTCTAAGGAACTAGAACTCCTCGTTTTCTGATGCACCTGTAATAGAGCTATCCGAAAACATGAAACAGAAACTCAGAACTCTCACTCAGATATCAGCAGAGCATGGGTGAAGGTTTGACTTAGTAGAAATAAAGATTGAAATTAGCGATCTAATACATAGTATCATAAAAAAAAAACAGAACGTCTGAAGAGCTGGAACTCCTCGATTCCTGAAGAACCCATAAAAGAGCTATCCAAAAACATGGAAAAGAAACTTAGAACTCTCACTCAGATATCAGCAGAGCATGGTTGAAAACTTAGATTATTAGAAATCGAAATAAAAATTACGGTTTCAGTAAGAAGTATAAAAAAAAAAAAATCGTAGCTCTAAGGAACTAGAACTCCTCGTTTTCTGATGCACCTGTAATAGAGCTATCCGAAAACATGAAACAGAAACTCAGAACTCTCACTCAGATATCAGCAGAGCATGGGTGAAGGTTTGACTTAGTAGAAATAAAGATTGAAATTAGCGATCTAATACATAGTATCATAAAAAAAAAACAGAACGTCTGAAGAGCTGGAACTCCTCGATTCCTGAAGAACCCATAAAAGAGCTATCCAAAAACATGGAAAAGAAACTTAGAACTCTCACTCAGATATCAGCAGAGCATGGTTGAAAACTTAGATTATTAGAAATCGAAATAAAAATTACGGTTTCAGTAAGAAGTATAAAAAAAAAAAAATCGTAGCTCTAAGGAACTAGAACTCCTCGTTTTCTGATGCACCTGTAATAGAGCTATCCGAAAACATGAAACAGAAACTCAGAACTCTCACTCAGATATCAGCAGAGCATGGGTGAAGGTTTGACTTAGTAGAAATAAAGATTGAAATTAGCGATCTAATACATAGTATCATAAAAAAAAAACCGAACGTCTGAAGAGCTGGAACTCCTCGATTCCTGAAGAACCCATAAAAGAGCTATCCAAAAACATGAAAAAGAAACTTAGAACTCTCACTCAGATATCAGCAGAGCATGGTTGAAAAGTTAGATTATTAGAAATCGAAATAAAAATTAGTGTTTTAGTAAGAAGTATAAAAAAGAAAATTGAGTAGCTCTAAGGAACTAGAACTCCTCGTTTTCTGATGCAGCTGTAACAGAGCTATCCGAAAACATGAAACAGAAACTCAGAACTCTCACTCAGATATCAGCAGAGCATGGGTGAAGGTTTGAGTTAATAGAAATAGAGATTGAAATTAATGATCTAATACATAGTATCATTAAAAAAAAAACAGAACGTCTGAAGAGCTGGAACTCCTCGATTCCTGAAGAACCCATAAAAGAGCTATCCAAAAACATGAAAAAGATACTTAGAACTCTCACTCAGATATCAGCAGAGCATGGTTGAAAACTTAGATTATTAGAAATCGAAATAAAAATTACGGGTTTCAGTAAGAAGTATAAAAAAAATAATTGAGTGGCTCTAAGGAACTAGAACTCCTCGTTTTCTGATGCACCTGTAATAGAGCTATCCGAAAACATGAAACAGAAACTCAGAACTCTCACTCAGACATCACCAGAGCATGGGTGAAGGTTTGACTTAGTAGAAATCGAGATTGAAAATAGTGTTTAATACGAAGGATCATAAAAAAAAATCAGAACATTGGATGTGCTGGAACTTCTCGATTCCTGATGAATCTTTAAAAGGGCTATCCAAAACCATGAAAAAGAAACTTAGAACTCTCACTCAGATATCAGCAGAGCATGGCTGAAGGTTTGAGTTAGTAGAAATAAAGATTGAAATTAGCGATCTAATACATAGTATCATAAAAAAAAAACAGAACGTCTGAAGAGCTGGAACTCCTCGATTCCTGAAGAACCTATAAAAGAGCTATCCAAAAACATGAAAAAGAAACTTAGAACTCTCACTCAGATATCAGCAGAGCATGGTTGAAAACTTAGATTATTAGAAATCGAAATAAAAATTACGGGTTTCAGTAAGAAGTATAAAAAAAAAAATTGAGTGGCTCTAAGGAACTAGAACTCCTCGTTTTCTGATGCACCTGTAATAGAGCTATCTGAAAACATGAAACAGAAACTCAGAACTCTCACTCAGATATCAGCAGAGCATGGGTGAAGGTTTGAGTTAATAGAAATCGAGATTGAAATTAATGATCTAATACATAGTATCATTAAAAAAAAACAGAACGTCTGAAGAGCTGGAACTCCTCGATTCCTGAAGAACCCATAAAAGAGCTATCCAAAAACATGAAAAAAAAACTTAGAACTCTCACTCAGATATCAGCAGAGCATGGTTGAAAACTTAGATTTTCCTTTTTGTATTTTAAAGGTAGTCAAAGTGTCAAAGTAATGGGTTCCGGGATTTTTAAGACCAACTTAATATTACTACCTTTCAATACAAAAAGAAGCATCGAAATTGGATCTCATAAGGCGGCGATATTTCAATCTTGATTTCTACTAACTCAAATCTTCACCCATGCTCTGCTGATATCTGAGTGAGAGTTCTGGATTCTTTTTTGGTGTTTTCAGATAGATATGTTAAAGATTCATCAGAAAACGAGGAGTTCTAGTTCCTTAGAGCTACAATTTTTTTTTTATCCTTCTAACTGAAACACTATTTTTTATCTCGATTTCTACTTATCTAACTTTTCAACCATGCTCTGCTGATATCTGAGTGAGAGTTCTGAGTTTCTGTTTGATACTATGTATTAGATCGCTTATTTCAATCTCGATTTCTACTAATCTAACTTTTCAACCATGCTCTGCTGACATCTGAGTGAGAGTTCTGAGTTTCTCTTTCATGTTTTTGGATAGCTCTTTAATAGTTTCTTCAGGAATCAAGGAGTTCCAGCTCTTCAGACGTACTGTTTTTTTTTAATGATACTATATATTAGATCGTTAATTTCAATCTCGATTTCTGCTAACTCAAACCTTCACCCATGCTCTACTGATATCTGAGTGAGAGTTCTGAGTTTCTGTTTTATGTTTTCGGATAGTTCTATTACAGGTGCATCAGAAAACGAGGAGTTCTAGTTCCTTAGAGCTACTCAATTGTTTTTTTATACTTCTTACTGAAACACTAATTTTTATCTCGATTTCTAATAATCTAAGTTTTCAACCATGCTCTGCTGATATCTGAGTGAGAGTTCTGAGTTTCTGTTTCATGTTTTTGGATAGCTCTTTTATAAGTTCTTCAGGAATCGAGGAGTTCCAGCTCTTCAGACGTACTGTTTTTTTTTAATGATACTATATATTAGATCGTTAATTTCAATCTCGATTTCTGCTAACTCAAACCTTCACCCATGCTCTACTGATATCTGAGTGAGAGTTCTGAGTTTCTGTTTTATGTTTTCGGATAGTTCTATTACAGGTGCATCAGAAAACGAGGAGTTCTAGTTCCTTAGAGCTACTCAATTGTTTTTTTATACTTCTTACTGAAACACTAATTTTTATCTCGATTTCTAATAATCTAAGTTTTCAACCATGCTCTGCTGATATCTGAGTGAGAGTTCTAAGTTTTTTTTTCATGTTTTGGATAGCTCTTTTATGGGTTCTTCAGGAATCGAGGAGTTCCAGCTCTTCAGACGTTCTGTTTTTTTTTATGATACTATGTATTAGATCGCTAATTTCAATCTTTATTTCTACTAACTCAAACTTTCACCCATGCTCTGCTGATATCTGAGTGAGAGTTCTGAGTTTCTGTTTTATGTTTTCGGATAGTTCTATTACAGGTGCATCAGAAAACGAGGAGTTCTAGTTGCTTTGAGCTACTCAATTGTTTTTTTATACTTCTTACTGAAACACTAATTTTTATCTCGATTTCTAATAATCTAAGTTTTCACCCATGCTCTGCTGATATCTGAGTGAGAGTTCTGAGTTTCTGTTTCATGTTTTCGGATAGCTCTATTACAGCTGCATCAGAAAACGAGGAGTTCTAGTTCCTTAGAGCTACTCAATTTTTTTTTTTATACTTCTTACTGAAACCGTAATTTTTATTTCGATTTCTAATAATCTAAGTTTTCAACCATGCTCTGCTGATATCTGAGTGAGAGTTCTAAGTTTCTTTTCCATGTTTTTGGATAGCTCTTTTAAAGTTTCTTCAGGAATTGAGGAGTTCCAGCTCTTCAGACTTTCTGTTTTTTTTTAATGATACTATGTATTAGATCGCTAATTTTTATCTCGATTTCTAATAATCTAACTTTTCAACCATGATCTGCTGACATCTGAGTGAGAGTTCTGAGTTTCTGTTTCATGTTTTTGGATAGCTCTTTTATAGTTTCTTCAGGAATCGAGGAGTTCCAGCTCTTCAGACGTACTGTTTTTTTTTAATGATACTATGTATTAGATCGCTAATTTCAATCTTTATTTCTACTAAGTCAAACCTTCACCCATGCTCTGCTGATATCTGAGTGAGAGTTCTGAGTTTCTGTTTCATGTTTTCGGATAGCTCTATTACAGGTGCATCAGAAAACGAGGAGTTCTAGTTCCTTAGAGCTACTCAATTTTTTTTTTTATACTTCTTACTGAAACCGTAATTTTTATTTCGATTTCTAATAATCTAAGTTTTCAACCATGCTCTGCTGATATCTGAGTGAGAGTTCTAAGTTTCTTTTCCATGTTTTTGGATAGCTCTTTTATGGGTTCTTCAGGAATCGAGGAGTTCCAGCTCTTCAGACGTTCTGTTTTTTTTTTTATGATACTATGTATTAGATCGCTAATTTCAATCTTTATTTCTACTAACTCAAACCTTCACCCATGCTCTGCTGATATCTGAGTGAGAGTTCTAAGTTTCTTTTTCATGTTTTTGGATAGCTCTTTTATGGGTTCTTCAGGAATCGAGGAGTTCCAGCTCTTCAGACGTTCTGTTTTTTTTTAATGATACTATGTATTAGATCGTTAATTTCAATCTCTACTTCTACTAAGTCAAACTTTCACCCATGCTCTGCTGATATCTGAGTGAGAGTTCTGAGTTTCTGTTTCATGTTTTCGGATAGTTCTATTACAGGTGCATCAGAAAACGAGGAGTTCTAGTTCCTTAGAGCCACTCAATTTTTTTTTTTATACTTCTTACTGAAACCCGTAATTTTTATTTCGATTTCTAATAATCTAAGTTTTCAACCATGCTCTGCTGATATCTGAGTGAGAGTTCTAAGTATCTTTTTCATGTTTTTGGATAGCTCTTTTATGGGTTCTTCAGGAATCGAGGAGTTCCAGCTCTTCAGACGTTCTGTTTTTTTTTAATGATACTATGTATTAGATCGTTAATTTCAATCTCTACTTCTACTAAGTCAAACTTTCACCCATGCTCTGCTGATATCTGAGTGAGAGTTCTGAGTTTCTCTTTTATGTTTTCGGATAGTTCTATTACAGGTGCATCAGAAAACGAGGAGTTCTAGTTCCTTAGAGCCACTCAATTTTTTTTTTTATACTTCTTACTGAAACCCGTAATTTTTATTTCGATTTCTAATAATCTAAGTTTTCAACCATGCTCTGCTGATATCTGAGTGAGAGTTCTAAGTATCTTTTTCATGTTTTTGGATAGCTCTTTTATGGGTTCTTCAGGAATCGAGGAGTTCCAGCTCTTCAGACGTTCTGTTTTTTTTTTATGATACTATGTATTAGATCATTAATTTCAATCTCGATTTCTATTAACTCAAACCTTCACCCATGCTCTGCTGATATCTGAGTGAGAGTTCTGAGTTTCTGTTTCATGTTTTCAGATAGTTCTATTATAGGTGCATCAGAAAACGAAGAGTTCTAGTTCCTTAGAGCTACTCAATTTTTTTTTTTATACTTCTTACTGAAACCCTAATTTTTATTTCGATTTCTAATAATCTAAGTTTTCAACCATGCTCTGCTGATATCTGAGTGAGAGTACTGAGATTCTGTATCATGTTTTCGTATAGCTCTTTTATAGTTTCTTCAGGAATTGAGGAGTTCCAGCTCTTCAGACGTTCTGTTTTTTTTAAATGATACTATGTATTAGATCGCTAATTTCAATCTTTATTTCTACTAACTCAAACCTTCACCCATGCTCTGCTGATATCTGAGTGAGAGTTCTAAGTTTCTTTTTCATGGTTTTGGATAGCCCTTTTAAAGATTCATCAGAAATCGAGAAGTTCCAGCACATCCAATGTTCTGATTTTTTTTTATGATCCTTCGTATTAAACACTATTTTCAATCTCGATTTCTACTAACTCAAACCTTCACCCATGCTCTGCTGATATCTGAGTGAGAGTTCTGAGTTTTTGTTTCATATTTACGGATAGCTCTATTATAGTTGTATCAGAAAGCGAGGAGTTCTCATTCCTTAGAGCTACTCAATTATTTTTTTATCATTCTTACTTAAACTCTGATTTTTATCTCGATTTCTACTAATCTTACTTTTCAACCATGCTCTTCTGACACCTGAGTCAGAGTTCTGGGTTATTTTTGTATGTTGTCGGATACCTCTTTTATAGATGCATTAGGAAACTAGGAGTTTCTGCTCCTCAGTTCCAGTCAAATTCTTTTTTGATCCTTCTAACTTAAACGCTGAATGAAATCTCGATTCCTTCTAACCTATCTTTTTCACAAGGCTCTGCTGATATTTTTATGAGACTTCTGCATTCATTTAGTTTTTTATCTGTTACTGGGTTCTTGGTTACTTATTATAGCACAAAAATTCTACGAAAATCCACAAATTACGTCATTCACGGCTGTTTTATGAAAATGATTGCCTTTTTCTAGTAACTGGTCAATATTGTTGTTTTATTTTTTTATAAATTTAGGAAGGCAGAACTCTTTCGGAAAACTATTAGGAACTATAGAGCTCACCACTGTTAACCTAAATCAGTTTTAAAATTTTAATTTTGGAAAAATTGATCTGCTGACGGAAGTTAGCAGAGCATATTTTCATTCGAGTATTCTGAGGCAAAAAAGCCAGAACTATTCTTTTTAAGTATAAGGAACTCTAGAACTCGTCCGCATGCCAATAGAACTCACATTTTTTTATGCTCTGCTGGGAAATGATCTGCCAAGTTCACGCACATCCTGAAACAAGGCTCACTCGCTTGTACAATAGGACTGAAACAAGGCTCTCTCGCTTGTACAATAGGCCTGAAACAAGGCTCACTCGCTTGTACAATAGGACTGAAACAAGGCTCTCTCGCTTGTACAATAGGATTGAAACATACCTATCTAATAATTGGCGAAATGTGAGTATCGATGAACGAAACACTTCTGTATACCCCATAAAGACGTAATGTTATGTTCTTTGATTATGTTTAAGGAATAATTGTGCCCACTGTTTGTCCGGCATGCGGCAGACGTGTCCTGCCCAGTCCCATTTAAGTTAGGAAGCCCTTTGAGCCACGTCAGCTATCTTTGTTTTAGAGCGCATTATTGGGAGGCCTTTGCCCAGGAGAGGGACAGCGTAGGATAGTAAAAAAAAATGAAAAATGCTTGGTTGGATGTCTCCGAGTTACATAGGTGACCTCCTTTTTTTCGTTGGCCTAAAATGTTCCTCCCAGACACGAAAGATGCCGTCGAGGTAAGCACTTTTTTCAACTTTGAAAAACAGCTGAAGGGATGGTCGTAGAGATTCGGCGCCATAGTAAAAAATGATTAGAAGGACTTCCCCGACCAAGGTAACACATTTTTTTTGCCTTGTAACACTTTAGGGTTTGGGCCCAATGTGAATCCTTTAAATACTCAACACTTTTCAGAGATGTTTTGGTAAAATTAGAGAGCAAAAGCCGACCTTGTTATGAAGCCCATTTTTAGGGTTCCGTAGTCAACGAGGATCAACCAAGTTTCGCTATGTCCGTCTGTCTGTCTGTCCGAGGCTTAGCTCAAAGCCTCTTAGCTCTAGAAAGCTGTAATTTGATATGGGATAAATTACGCCGACAAAGTGGACTTCGGGCCCCACTTCCGACGGCTGGCGCCCAAGTTGCTGGGCGCTGCTGGGGCGCTGTCAACGCTGCTTCCCAATCTGGGGGGCCCGAACGCCGCTGGTAGGCGGCTCTACGTGGGGATCGTGCGGTCGATGGCCCTTTACGGGGCCCCGATCTGGTCGGCTGACCTGACGGCCGGTAGTATCGCAGTGTTGCGCAAGCCGCAGAGAGCGATGGCCGTCAGAGTCATCAGAGGGTACCGCACGATCTCCTACGAGGTGGCTTGTGCACTGGCTGGATCCCCGCCCCGGGACCTCGAGGTGAAAGTACTCGCGTCATCGTACCGGTGGCGCGAGGCGAGCAACCGATGCAGCGACACATAGAGCTGCATCGGTCTCAGCTTCGCGAGGTCCTGGTGGCGGAATGGCGGGACAGGCTTTCACGCCCTACCACCGGCCTTGACATCATCAAGGCGGTCCGGCTGGTGCTCGAGCACTGGCTCGGGAAGAGGCACGGCTCCCTGTCGTTTCGGGTGACGCAGGAGCTCTCGGGGCATGGTTGCTTTCCCGAAGCAACTATTCCCCGAGAACATAAACAGGGAGCCGGACGCTCGGTGTCACCACTGCGTCGACTGCCGGGGAGGACACGGCGCGGCATACGCTGGCAGAGTGTGCCGCTGAGGAGCCGCGCCGAGCCCTCATCTCAGAAGTAGGCAGTGACTTGTCGCTGTCGGCCGTAGTGAATGCCATGGTCGGCAGCGAGGAGTCCTGGGACGCGGTTGTTTCCGAGAAGGAGGCTGCGGAAAGGGAGAGGGAGATCTCGTACACTCACCCGGCCCGCAGCAGGCGCACCGGGCGTCGGCGAAGGGCGGATAACGCCCTCTTCCAGCCCCCCTAAATGGGTCCAGGGGTGACGGACTCGGGGACGTCCGTCGCCCCCCACACATCAGGACTCGAGGTGGCGGAGCGTAGTGTTCCACGCGCGCCACGCCAACAAAAGTTTATGTTAATTAGGTCCGGGGATCGTGGAAGGCACACAAGATCTCATGCTCCAAGTATGGGAAGGGGTGGTTTTTAGTTAGTAAGAGTCTGACAGACCCGGCGTGGCGGGCGTGGAAAATCCTTATGGATGTCATAATAAAAAATGCTTATTTTTGTTATGTGTTTCGAATCATAATTAACATATGACTGGCGGAGCAGGGTGTATTTTGCCCACAGTGGTATTCAAGATGTCATTAATGATACTCTTTTACCAAACGAGGTGGCGCGCTACATCCAGTACCCACTCTTGTTGGTTGCCGGTGTAGCGCGTTAGCTTTTGGGTCAGTCTGTTACTAGCTGTGTTGCAAGACTTGCAAGCAAGTGTAATAATAAAAGTATTAAGTGTGCATAAAAGTGAGTTTTATTGGAGCAGACTCTACATTTATAATTATTGAGTAATAATTATACAAACACAACTAAAAAAAAATGGTTAGAAAAAGTCGTGACAAATAAAACCTAACCTAACATAGCCTATCCAAACCTAAAATTTTTTTTTTTTTTCCTCGTGGATGTCCTCCGCCCTGGGGCGGGCGGAGGGGTCTGTCAGACTCTTACTGACTAAAAACCACCCCGGTGTTCCGACTCACACCTACGCCGGGGGTCGCGGGAACGTAAAAATCTTCCGCAACCCCCGACTGATGCCGGCCCGCCGCTGTGGGCCTCCTCGGGTCAGGGGGGGGACTGAAACCTAACATAATCTCCGAACCTAACATCACCTTAACATTATCATAACTGAATTCCCCCGGGACAGATTTTGATGAGCCTTGGCCTGAGTAAAGGTAGAAGTGATGTCTTCAAAACTACAGTGGTTTCATCTGTGGCGGAGCTGGGTGTGTTTTGCCCACGATTCTTTGAAATCACATTATGGCAACCCTCCCACGTTATGTCACTGCTTTCATTCATTCATTCGTTGAGGTTTTTTGTTCCAAGGAACCTAAAATTCATAGATATTTAAATTAAAAAACGATGTTATTTCAAATACGCCACCTACCACCTATGTTAACATTGTGGAATACAAATAAATATATTGAGTATTGAGTACGTACAAGTAAAAAGTGATTCCATAAGACTTTATGTGATTTGCTATTGTTTTTACAAGTTTACACTACACAGGAAGGCTTATTCTATTTTTTTTATTGATGTTAACTACGACTCGTGATGTACTAGGAGCGATGAGCATGGTTTTATTGTAGTAGGTGTGTGTGAAGTTATTTATTGTGAAGAGTACATTTGCCTACGTATAAATACTAAAATTGTATTTCCAAGTATTATGGTTTACCTACCTACAGGAGCAAGTTAGAAAAAAAAAGAAAAAATGTCACAACCGACCACATCCTAGGGGCGGTTGTGACAGTACTTGCGGTCAGTAGTGACAGGTTAAAAAATACACCAAAATGGTCATCAATTACTTTTATTGCACGAAATATCCATTCGTCTCGAAAAAAACGTAACACAAGAACATTTAATTTTTATAAGTAATAAGGTCCGATTGCTTATAACTAGTATCAGTATTAGATTAAAATCAATCCAAAAAGCTAACTAAAGAGTTTTAATTATACAATACGGTTACAATGTCCAAAATAATACAAACTCAATCACTAATAAATGCTATAAAATAATCACCTTTTGTCATTAAAACCAAAAATGTTGTCACAACAAACCAAAAATGATGTCACAACCGTACCCAAAAGAATGGTCACACACATACCCAAAGCACTTCTTCGCAAAAAACATTCACTATGGCAATACAGGGTGTTAGGGAAGACACCGTTGTCCTTGAAACTAGTGGAATGAAATGAAATGAAATGAAATTGTTTATTCTGTAAATAGGATATCAGAATCACTATTACACGTCATATTAAAAAAAAAAAAATTAGCTCGATGAGGTCGGCGTTTCCTATCTGACTACTCTGAGAAGAAAGGCCGAAACAAACTCAGAGGTCGCAGTCTCTTTTAAGGTCCAGACATAATCTTGGTCAGGCCATATGAGGACCATGTAGATTAGAGTCTGAAATGGTCTTTTGAGGAAAGAACCACACAGATTTTAATGGACCTGTCCAGTCAGTGCAAGCATTTGTCAGTAACCGAGGAGCTCAACTCAGAGCTTAAGGAGCTCAACGACTCGACGAACAATACCAAAGAAAGGACATTTGGGTAGGCCGTAAAAAGTACTCAAACTGCCAGATTAAAACTAAAGAAAGAGGAGATAATAAAAATGATCCACATAGTCCTCACATTCACAATAATTAAAATAAAATACCTAATACTTTACAAAGTAATAATGTCATTTTGTATAAAATATTCAACAATGTCAATTTGTAGGTTTATAAAACTGGTATATTGTAATGATTTTAGATAATAATTAAAATGTCAAGTTCTAAGGTTTTATCAAGGCTTAGCAGAGCGAGCAGCTCAATCCCATGCTTTTTTGTCTTCTAAATAATCCGCAATTTTATAGTACCCTTTTTTACAAAGTTTGGTTTTAATAAAGCCTTTAAATCGTTTAATGGGTAAATTTCTAATATCAATGGGAAGTTTGTTGTAAAAGCGTATACATTGACCCAAGAGTTGTCTACTCTGTGGAGACGAGTGCGATGTACAGCAAGATTGTGTTTGTTTCTGGTATTTATACTATGAATATCGGACATTTTCTTAAAATTTTATATATCTTTGTGTACATACAACAGGTTTTCAAATATATATTGTGAGGCTACAGTCAGAATATCTACTTCTTTGAATTTTTCTCTAAGGGGATCTCTTGGACCTAGGTTGTAAATGGCTCGAACAGCCCTTTTCTGTAAAACAAAGATAGTATTAATGTCCGCACAGGTTCCCCAGAGAAGAATCCCATATGACATAAGACTAAGAAAATAACTAAAATAAACAATTCTGGCTGTTTCTACGTCAGTTATCTGTCTAATTTTTTTAACAGCATAGGCGGCCGAACTAAGCCTTCCTGACAGTTTTTCTATGTGTGAGCCCCATTGTAATTTGCCGTGAATAGTTATTCCAAGAAAAACCGTTGAATCAACAGGGTCCAACTCTATTCCATTGACTTGAACATTGGTAGTTAGCTGTCTGGCATTTGGCGTTGAAAATTTAATCAGTTTTGTCTTTTTTTCGTTAAGGAGAAGATTATTTACATTAAACCAATGCACAACTTTAGAGAGTGCATCGTTAACTTGTTCAAATTTGACTAACTGACGTTTGATGTTAAAAACGAGTGAAGTGTCATCTGCGAATAATACGATTTTGTTATTATCCCTTATATGATAAGGAAAGTCATTTATATAAATTAGAAATAAGAAAGGACCTAGAATTGAACCCTGTGGAACGCCCATATATCAGGAAATACACCAGATGCAATACAAGAATTAAAAACAATTGCTAAAAAGGGTGAAATAACATCAATTATTGAAGACATGGTATGTACTGACAACCCCCAAAGGTCGGCAGTTTTTTTTACATCAAGATTTTTAAAAGATTCTATAATGTCTTTGGCAGTAATAATTCTAAATGCAAAAAGCTTGTCACATTCTGGTACACATTCTTTTAGTATTGAGTAAGCAGAAGTGGAGGACGATGATGACAGAGTTTTGGTTGTTAAAATGGGAATATTAGTGAAGAAATTTTCAAACTCAGTCGCCACCTCCACGTCTGCCTCAATATCTACATCATTGATTTTTAGATGGAAATCACGATTCCGTACCGTCGTTCTTCCCGTTTCTGAATTAAAAGTCAGTGGTTTGGTGTCATCTATAATATACTTTTTCCATGGGAACAATTTTGTAATCGCAAAAAAAAAAATCAGCTGTTCCATACATTTTGTCGATTTAAGTGTACACAAATGTATGGAACAGCTGATATTTTTTTGCGATTTCAAGGTTGGTATAAAATAATGTACGGACAAAGTAAGCACTGCTATTTAACCACTACTATGATTAACTAATAATAAAAAATAACACTCATTATTGTATCTGTATAGGACATAAAAAACAACAATCATTATCAGAATAACAACAATCATTATCATCATTAAAATAAATCAAATAAAAATTCTTACTTTGACTGCTAAAAAGTAATGAGGGCCTCTGCGTCAACGTAGCGCAATGTCTGACGTAATATTGTAAAACACCTTACAACCTTCCCGGTATTCCTTCAAGTTTCGCTAATATTGCGATACTGTACCCAGTCTACCCTACGACACGTTCCCCGGCTCTAGTGAACTATTAGATAAATCTTCAGCCCTCCACTTCAGTCCACATTACAACTCACCTCAACATAGGTGGAAGTTCTCAATTCGACAGATTGTTTATTTGTGTAGGTAGGTTTATATTTTCAAGAATAATTTTTAACCGTCCCATACTCATTAAGTTAAGTTGACCCGTACAATTTGTCATAATAAACAATCTTACTTATGTAACTATTGAAATTAACAAAATTTTCTTTGTTTTAGATTTCAATGGACACCGTCAGAAATCGTCCTGCCTGAAGGACGTCGGAAAGAAATGCCGGCAGTATTTCTTTCTGCGTAGGTAGGTACGCATCCGTTCAGATTTCCGAAGTTGAACGCATCTCCCTCCAAAACCGATGTTTCCTGTGGACAAAAGCTGAATTGAGCTAATTAAGTGTAATTAATCCCTTACGCTCCCATGTAGCTAAATTTCATAACAACTAAAAGGCCGATCTTGTTGCGTATTTCTGAGTTTAAGTTTGGGCTCTTTTATGTCATGGAATATTCTTTATAGCTAATAAGATCCGCCCGAACTTGTCTTAAGTTTACTCTACAACACTATAGGTAGTACACTCAATGTCTGACATCGTGTGTGAACACTTAGGGTCTAGACAGATGGACTGCATTTCAACTGCACTCCAACTGCGCAGTTTGAATGCAATTACAGTACATTATGAGTATTGCAGTGGTACTAACTTCATTCAAACAGAAAGAAGTCAGTTGAAATGCAGTCCGTCTTATGCCAGCCTTAGACACTCGGTGTCGCTAGGTGTAGGTATTCGTTGAGTTTATGAGTGTTCACACAAACAGCCTCTGTGCCGGACACTGAGTGCACGGGGCATAGTGTCGTAGCCTTAACTTAGCTTTAGATGACGAACTTCTACGGCACTAGTAAATAATGCACTTCCTTCGCTCGGTTTTCAGGAAGTAGTAGGTAAGTAAGGAAACTTGTTAGAATATTATTGTTACCTACATAGGTGTTACACATAATATGATGTCCAACATATTCTGCGGTTTCCAGCGTAAAAACAATTTCAAAGAATTAAAATTAACAACAAACCATACAATGATGTCGAAAATAAGGAAACGTTAACTACTATCAAATACAATGTCAGGGGTTATTAATTATAATGTCAAGAATTATTAAATACAATGAAGAAAATCGGACAAATTAATAAAAATTTCAATACAATGTCATAGAAATGAAATTCCATTTAATTATTAGGAGGCAAGTCGTCGAATAATTTAAATATTTGAAAAAAAAATTCATTTAAAAATTAATTCGTTGAGTAGAAACACTTTTGCAATAGGAAGTTGAATAGTTTATTTTTAAATGTCATGAGGTTAAGACTTTTAAAAACATTAGGTAATTTATTATAAAGTTGAACTGCCATACAATAAACATTATTCGAAAATAGTTTAATTCTTTGTTGGCGTGCACATAATTTGTGGATATTTCGACTTTTCCTTATAACAACATCATTGTGTACTTGAAATAAAGCTAAGTTTTTACGTACAATATAATTATAAAGATGGGAGTGGTAATATTGTTTAATGTTTTAGGAACCTATCCTATGTGTAATTATGGTATGGTGTGTGACTTATGGTATAATAAAGTGCCAAGTTTTACTGAATTTCCATTCAAACCGTTAGGGCTTGAAAAAGTAACAAACATCTATCCATCCATTCTCACAAACTTCACAATAAATAGTAGTACAGTTTTATAATCCTAGTATTTTAATATTGTAATTGTTTTATTTATCAAAATAAAGGTATGTAGGTATTTCCAGCCACTGTTTCTCAATCGCTTATTCTGCCCTCAGACCAAATAAAAAACCAAGACAGAGCGCTGCGAACAATACAGTGAAGCATGCTAAAACTACACCACCGCTCTGTGCATACACGCTCAAATGCACACATTTACAACCATTTACAATCAAACTACACCAAAATACATATGTGCACACATGTTTACGGAACCGGCCTCACGTCACTGTTGACAGATTCTGCCATGACGCCAGACATGTCGTTCGTTGATGCTGTGTCATAATAAACTAAGTTTCCTCCATGTCCTTCCCCAGGGTTCAAACTATCTCCATATGATTGGGATCTTTATTTCATTTCAATACATATAAATTACTATGGATAATAATTCTAATAACGTGATAAAGATCATTATAAGAATTTAACCTGTAAAGGAGAATGGGCGTTTCTGCCCTGGAGCCCAATAGCGTTAAGATATACAACATTCTTTTTTCTTTATGCTAAATCCGAAATGGGGTCAGTGTACTCATCATTTTGTAAAACTTTAAGTGAACACAAATGTATGGAACAGCTGATTTTGTTTTCGCGATTTCAGGGTTGGTCCCTTTAGAAAAGGTTGTTCAAAATGATGAGTACAATGACCCCTTTTCGGGTTTAGCATAAACAAAAAATAATGATGTATACATATACCAGTGCGTGGAAAAATCTCAGAAGAATATTTCTTACTATGAAGACTTCTCTTGATCGTTGGTACGAAAGGAGCTAGTGGAGCAGAGCTTTAAATGTGAGTGATTAAATATTATTGGAATTCTAGTATTTCGTCAATTAAATAACTTTTATTCAGTGCCCTGCAAACATCATCTTTCAAGCCTTTAATTTTTAGTTTTGACGCGCGGCTTTTTAAAGGCCGCCCGACAGACAAGATGCGAATATTTTAAAACATTGGTCTCCAATAGATGCCTGTACGGTGTACGTACATGGTTTTTAAATATGTATTTTTATGCAATAAGTTAGTTAGCAGGCTCGCGTATATGCACTTTGATCGCGACCTACATTTGGAAGTGCATTGTCATACGGCGGAGCCTAGATGATACATTTTTGTACATAATTTAGTTAGTGTTCAATTAGACGTGGTTTGAATCGGACAACTTGCATTTTTATTTAAATTCATGCCCGTTGAGCATTCATTGACATTCCTTGACATTTTCTGCATACTTACATTTTGCATTTGCATTGACTTCATGTTTGGTTAACACACCCAACATAAGTTTTTTGGTCCTTCGAAACCTTTGCAAGTACCGTACTGTCCGACACATCGGTCAGTAATACGTCGCGTGTGAACTGTGTCGTGCCGCGTCATACCGTGCCACGTGTGTTGCCGTGCAGGAGCATTCGGGAGGGTAGCAGCGATCCAGGTTCCGGAGCGACATTTGGCCTTATAGAAGAAGGGAGAGTTCCTGAAGTTCAAGTAAGATCGTTCATTTTTTACTTATCACTTTGACAATGGAAGGTTTAATTGCGCGTCAAGCTGAGCTTCTCGAGGAGGTGAAGAGAATTCATTCTAATTTTAAGAAGGATTCAGCGAGCAGGAAGACCCCCGATTACATTCGACAAAGGCTTGAGCGATTGGATCTGTTATGGGCGGAGTGTGATGAGAAGAACCAGGAGCTGAGCACAGTAGAAGATAAAACTCATCAATATTTTACCAATAACATTTATGAGGTAATCAAAGGTTGGTACCAAGGAGCTCGTCAGGAGGTGGCAGCGTACGAGATCAAGCCTCAGAGCAGACCGACCAACGCCAGTCATAGTAAGTCAAGCGTTGAGTTTGACAAGACCCTTTTCGATAAATCCCCGAAAGTGGAGAACAAGTTATTCGAGTTACAGCAGTTGCAACAAGCTAATTTCCGTGCATTTAATAGGTTATTGACGAGTAGGAACGCTGACGACGTTAAGGAAAAATGGGAGATTGAGGATATGTTAAAGACCTTAGAGTCTCGGTGGGCTGCAATTGACAAGTTACATGTACAGATAGATGGTATACTAGAAGGAATACCTGACAATTATTATGACGATTTTTGTCGTCATGAAATGGCGTTTTAAAAAAAAAAAGGGGGTTAAACATGAGCCTAAACGCCTCTGAAGCGGTGAAGCGGAAAAACTCGTATAGCATCTACACATTACACCCGAAAATTATGACACGTGCTGGGAAATATTGAATCATAGATATAATAACAAGTTTTTGCTATTCACCAAGAACTTTCAAGTATTTATGCGTCAACCTAACTTACAAAAACAAATCTGCACTTGACCTTAAGCGCTTATATGACACTAGTAATGAAACCATAAACGCAATACATAACTTGGGCGTAGATACAAGCTCTTGGGATCCTGTACTGGTTTACGTTTTATGCGAAAAACTTGACGCCGAAACCTATTCTGAATACATGCAGTCCAGGTCAGATCCGCGGGAGATACCTACATTTAATCATTTTATGGATTTCGTTGAAAGCAAATTTATGGCATTAGAACCTTTGCATAGGAAAAAACCAGAAAACAGCATTAAACCTGCACAAAAACCACAATTCAATAATGCGCTTTATCCATTTAACAAAAATCATAAGCCAACATATTCGCAACCTAATAAAAGTTCATCAAACCAGTCTCGAAACTTCCATTCATACAATGCTGGACAAATTATCAAAATTATTTGCTCATTGTGCAATACCAATCACGCACTATTCCAATGTTCCAAATTTATTGACATGGCAGGTTCGGAAAAATTAAAATTTATTGAGAACAATAACATCTGCAAAAATTGTCTGTTTGTGCACACTAAGGGTTACTGCGCGTCACAAAAAAGATGCAAAGAATGCAACGAATCACACAACACATTATTGCACTTTGATATTGTCAAGTCAGCGCAAACGCCCTCAGCAACACACACTTTGCCTAAATCGTCGTCATCAACGACAAGCAGGTCAACAAAAACCGTGCAAAATAACTTCGCCTCGAATAATGATGACGAGATATTATTGGCAACTGCATTAATACAAGTAGCGACAGCTAGTGGCGATTATATTACACTAAGGGCATTAGTTGATCAAGGATCACAAATAACCCTGATCACCGAGAATGCAACTCAAAGACTGGGGATACAGCGTCAGCAGTTAAGCGCAAGCATAAGTGGTATCGGCACTTTATCCAATAGGAGTAAAGGAAAGGTTCAGTTACTCTGCAAGTCTTTACACAACGATTTTCAGTTTACAACGGAAGCATTAGTCATGACAAGGGTGGTAAATAATCTGCCTAACGTTACATTTACAAAGAAGCCTTGGGCTCACGTGACAGACATTACACTAGCCGATCCAGACTACAACTTATCCAGGCCCATTGACATACTTCTAGATGCACACGTATTTTCCGAAATTCTAATGAATGGCTTGGCTAAGGGAGAGGTTAAGGAACCTATGGCTCAACAGACACGTTTAGGGTGTATTCTGTCAGGCAACGTCAACAAGACATTTAACTGCAACGTCGTCATAAATCAAGTTGATGAATTGACAAAATATTGGGAAGTTGAAGACATCAACGGGGATACATGCAATTCAATGACGACAGAAGAGAGATATTGCGAGGAATTTTTCAGTGCAACAACAAAGCGCTTACGAAACGGCAAATATGCAGTTCGTTTGCCGATGAAGCCTAATTTTAATCAGTTATTGGGCAAATCAAAACCACGTGCAGTAGCACAATTCATGGAATTAGAAAGGAGATTGACAAGGGATGACAAATTATCCGAAAGCTACGTTAAGTTCATGCAAGAATATTTGGGGATGGGACATATGAAAGAGAGCAAGAATGACAACAATCCAACATGTTACCTACCTCATCATGCCGTCCTTAAACAGGACTCAGTGACAACGAAACTTATAGTGGTTTTCAACGCCTCACAGAAGACTGACACCGGTTACAGCTTGAACGATTTGATGGAGTGTGGTCCTAAGCTTCATCAAGACCTACTGACACTACTACTAGGATGGCGGCTATACAAGTATGTGTTTACAGCAGACTGTGAGAAGATGTATCGCATGATCCTAGTACATGAAGAAGATCAACATTTGCAGAAGATAATGTGGAGAGGACCTAATCAAGGTATATTAAAGGAGTACCGTACAAAAAGAAAGCTACTGTCAGAAATATCAAAAATCTTCCCCCCACTCGCAGACAAGTCAGCGGAACAACATGCGAATCAAAACAAAAACAAATGAAAGCATGTGTTGTGAAATCTGAACCTTCGTCAATTCTAATTGAGTTATTAGACAGGCACAGCGATATGACTCGCATTACAAGGGTCATAGCGTGGATAAAACGTTTTATTAACAACTGCTCAATTACCAAAACAAATACAACTGCTTATTTGACATCAACAGAATTACAAAGCGCCGAAAAACTCATACTGAAAGAAATTCAACTGCATGCCTTCAAGGACGAGATTATGAGATTGAAGGAAAATAAAGGCGTGAGCACCAAAAGTAACCTCCTGAGTTTAAACCCATTTCTTGACAAGCATGACATTCTGCGAGTGGGGGGAAGGTTACATAACTCGAATTTAAATGATGACACCAAACACCCAATGTTGCTACCACATGACCAGAAACTGACAGAATTACTGATCTGGCAAGCGCACAAAAGGACATTACATGGAGGTCCCAAACTAACCCTGACATATTTACGACAAAGATTGTGGATTGTGGGAGGACACCGCGCCGTTAAAAAGGTTCTACACAAATGCATAACATGTCGGCGATTTAATGCAAAAACTCCTAATCAGATTATGGCAGATCTACCGGAGCCTAGAGTGACAGTATCTCGCCCGTTCACACATACAGGGGTCGATTTTACTGGTCACGTCGAGATCAAGGCTAATAAGGGCCGAGGAGTAAAAACATTGCTGGCTTACATTGCCGTATTCGTCTGTCTGGCAACAAAAGCTATCCATTTGGAACTAGTCACAGAGTTAACCAGCACAGCGTTTTTATCGGCTTTCAAACGTTTCTGTGCGCGCCGAGGCACGCCACGGGATATGTATAGCGACAACGGCACGAATTTTGTGGGAGCAAATCGGATCCTATTACAACAATATAAATGCATTGTAGAAACTATTGACAGCTTCTTCTTGGACAAGGTATCAGAGATGGGAGTTAAGTGGCACTTTAATGCCCGTTTGGCCAAGCGCTGGCGGACTGTAGGAAGCTGCCGTAAAAAGCATGAAGTACCATTTAAAACGTGTCATTGGAGAACAGCGACTAACTTACGAAGAATTTACCACGTTGTTATGCCAGATCGAAGCATGCTTGAACTCACGACCGCTATGCACTGTAACAGAGAACGTGGACGAAATCAACTGCTTGACACCTGGACATTTTCTAACCGGCACATCGCTCATGACAATTTCAGAACCGGACATTGACAACACTTACCACGTAAGCAAAAGATGGCAAATTGTGCAGAAGCTTAGTAAGGATTTCTGGAAGAAATGGTCGCAAGAATACCTACAACAACTACAAGCAAGATTAAAATGGAAACGACAGAATACCGACCCACGAGAAAATGACATTGTGTGCATCAGAGATGAGAAACTACCTGTAGGAAAATGGGCACTAGGACGTGTAGCGAAATTACTATAGCGGTCATACTAGAGTTGTCACAATACAAACTGCAAAAGGAGAAACTAAACGACCGATTTCAAAATTAGTACCAATAGTCGAAGCTGAAGAAACCTGCACTGACAATGACAAACTGACGAAAAACAGGCGCAACAGATCTAAAAACCTTACATGGAAGAGTTTGGTTTGTTACACATTGATGCTAGTTATGACATTAATAACACCTACTGTCCAACAAGATATGAAACTTACCCCACTGACAAAAAATCAAACAATTTACTTTGACAAGATAGCAGACCTGCAAGAAATTAGAGATGAATGGAAATTAGTCTTCTATTATAATATGACGAATTACTGGCGAAACGTCGAAACACTGCAAAAATTCGTGTCACACATAAAACAATTTCGTTGCGATGAGTGGTTGATGCAATTTCACGTATTAATCAACCAACTTGACCAAACTACAAATGAATTAAACTACTACAATGAGATACTGAAATCCCAGCGATTTAAAAGAGGATTAATCGACGGAGTGGGATATATTGCAAACTCGTTATTTGGCGTACTAGATCAGCGTTTTGCAGATAAATACGAACTTGACATTAATACAATTACGCACAACGAGAAACACTTGCTACAATTGCTAAAAAACCAGACTAGTATTCTGGAAACCGAGCATAACATTGTACACCGCAACGAAGCGACAATGATAAAACAGTTTACTCTGATAAACGAGCACCTTAATTCTTTAGAAAATAGTTCCTTAAAAGATAAAGCTGACACTGCAAACGCCTTCTACATAATAACATCGGCAATGGCTGCCGAAAGAATGGCTCAAAATCTAAAGGACATCCAACAAACCCTTATCAACACATTGACAAATATGTACCAGGGACATATGGACGTACACTTATTATCACCAAACCAAATGCAAAGTGAATTAGACAAAATAGCTCGACAACTACCTCGCGACTCTGCGCTACCAGAAGTACAAAATGACGTAAGAGATATCTATAGGCTGTTCAGAATACATGCACGCATTACACAGCAATACCTATTGATGGAAATAAAAATACCGATCTTGAATGATGCACTATACGAGCTAAATAAACTAATCAGCATACCTCAACGTATTGACATTACTCGTGTGATGTACGTCATTCCCAATTCTGAATTAATTGCATTTAACGTTAACCAATACTCGTTTATACCCTTAAAACAACCCGATATTCAAGAATGCCAAAAGATCCATGATAAAACACTGATGTGTAAATTAAATCACCCCATATACAGCACTGGCGATCGGCGCAAGTCTATTTGCGAAGTACAGCTGATTCGAGACAACGAAAAACATAGTGCATATTGTCATACCGAAATAAAAGTATGCGCTGACAAGTGGGTAAAATTACATAAGCAAAACACATGGTTTTATTATTGTTGTGGCATGTGCGAAGTGCAACTAGCGTGCGGAGCTCAAATGACATCGGAGACGCTACGTCACTCGGGTCTGATAACACTCAAACGAGGTTGTAACCTGCAAGGTGATTCATTCATGCTTCACGCATATATGGAACACACAAGCGACATTTTTGTTAACGAACCATACGCCATGGTAATACCCACGATTTCACCCATCAACAATATCATTAACACCTCCGTTCGTAACTCGTCTTTGCACATTGAAACGCACGAAGAGTCCTTCAAGAAGATTGATTCTGAACTGCGCTCGATTAAAGAACAATCGAAACTAGTAACCCTCTCTCCTCATGACGTTCATCACTACATCGCGATCTATGTGGTAATTATTATTAGCATTGCACTGTTTGTGACATCGATGTACTATTGGCGAAAGAAGACAACCAATAGACAGGGGGAGGGTCCTCAAGATGCGAGAAGCAGAGGAAGACGAGAAGAAGAAGATGACATCGAGGACGGGTACAGCAAGGTCAACAAACGGGAATCAAAAGTGCATAGTGAAGTGAATACGGTGACAAGGGTAAACCCCTCCTCTAGTGAAGTGAAATTTGACACTGAGAGACATAGTGACGTGTGCTAATTAAGTGTGACATTCTATTTATGGATTGTAGTTTACAGTTTTACATATTATATGATTCTAGTTTACATTTTTACATATTATAATTATGAGTTAGTTTACATTTTTACATTTTTTTATTGTACTTGTTTTGCAGTTAGTTACGGTCACCATTCCTTGTGGTGGCAATATGTACGGTGTACGTACATGGTTTTTAAATATGTATTTTTATGCAATAAGTTAGTTAGCAGGCTCGCGTATATGCACTTTGATCGCGACCTACATTTGGAAGTGCATTGTCATACGGCGGAGCCTAATGATACATTTTTGTACATAATTTAGTTAGTGTTCAATTAGACGTGGTTTGAATCGGACAACTTGCATTTTTATTTAGATTCATGCCCGTTGAGCATTCATTGACATTCCTTGACATTTTCTGCATACTTACATTTTGCATTTGCATTGACTTCATGTTTGGTTAACACACCCAACAATGCCGTTTTAGGAACAATGTTTTTAAGAGCCAGTCGACCGGACAGATCGTTAAGCCTGACGCGTACCCCAATAGAGTTGAGATATATGCCCATGGAAAGATCTCCACAAGGCTAATATTTTATGATAGGACGCTTCTCTCGATAGTTAGTACGAAAGGAGCTACAAAGCTCTAAATTTGAGTAATTAAGCATTATTTAAATTCATCACCTATTTAGGTCATTAACTGTGAACTCACTAATAATAGGCAAAAGGCGTGTTTGTTGCAAAGGTTATCCCGAAAAAGCTCTTTTTAGTGGTATATATCTTATGGCTATTGGATGCCAAGAATTCCTTAACTTTGGTGCGCAAGTTATTATCTATTTATTTAGGTCATTAACTCCGAACTGACTAACAATTGGCAACAGTTATGTTAGAAGCAAGGGTTCTCTTCGAAAAGCTCTTTTCATTGTTGTATATCTTATGGGTATTGGGTCAAGAAAATTCCTTAACTTCGGTGCCCCAGTAGTAAGACTTATTTAGGTAATTAAATCCAAACTGACTAATAATTGGCAAAAGTCGTGTTAGTAGGAAGGTTCCCCTTGAAAAGCTCTTTCCATTGGTATATATCTTATTTTTTTTGGGCTTCAGAGTAATACCTCATATGCAGGGGCTCATTCTCTTCTCGCACCATTGTTATATTCTTGAGAATTTTTCCTTTACTATTGTTGGCTATAAGATTGTTGGTGATCATTTAAGTTAGGGCCGTCATCCACTGGCGGCATGATACGACAAGGGGTTTTAGTAAGCGCAAATGATTTGAGATCTTATTTAATCATGGTTAGATGTAACTGTGTAATTAATCTTAGTGCCATTGGTAGATGTGTGGCGGCATCTACATCGCCACATGCGAACTACGCATCATAAACCTGACGTCACACAAAAATTCCTGACTTCACATAAATCCTGCATCTTCCAATTAGAGTTTACCGCGCGATAGACATATAGGTAATAGGTAATACGGGCTGGTATCCGCAATTCCACGTCAAAGCGCGTATTTTGCGTACGGGCGATAGACATATATACAAGATTCAAACATCAATCGTTGCGGCAGTTGCCCGCCAGACACAACACCCGTCTGGTCGGAGAATCCTCCCTTTTGTGGATGAGTTCCGTGAACTTTACACCCTGTTCCTTGATCTTTAGGGGGTATGCCCTAAAGATGTAACTGTATATTTAATCTGTTACAAATATTAATAAAAATAAAAGCTTGTAAAAAATTAATATTATATACCTACTTGTTTTTAATCTATTGTATAGTTTGGTTTTATTGTAAGTATATTTTAATTTAGAGTAGGTATTTGTTTTTAAGTGTAAATTTTATAATGTTTAAAAATAAAAAAGTTTAAGATTGATTAGATTATTCCGCATTTTATTTTGATATTTTCCCGCGGTTTAAAAAAAAAAAAAATCTAATCATATCAAAATATTTTATTTCACATAAACCTACATGGGCACTTATGAAACGTCAGAAGCTAGGTGCATGGTTCCAATTGGTCGTTTCCTTTGGAGAAGAGCCGGCAAGAAACTCCACGGTTAGGTACTCTTTTAAAAATAATTGGCTGTTACAATATTTTCGAATTACAGTGTTATTAGGTATAGGAGGACAGTGTAGGCCTTTCAAAAAGTACCAGGTAAGTACTTAACAAAATAGAAAATTTTCAACAAATCTACTACAGTCCACTAAGCCTACACTACATCGTTCTCACATTCAAAAGATGAAAAAGAATCTATACAAGAGATAAGTAAGATATTTTTTTTATATTTATTTATTTATTAATCACCAACTTGCACTAACAGTAGTAAGACACCAAACATACAAGTTATAGGCTAATAAGAGACAATTATATAATTAAAACAAGACAAAACTAAATTTACTCGCAATTACACAAAATTAAATAGAACTATTCAAAATTAAATAGAATTATACAAAATTAAATACAAATAAACAAAATTAAATAGAATTATACAAAATTAAATAAAATAGAATTAGGATGGAATTATTGTAGGGTTCAATTGAAATTATTAGTTTTACAAATATCAATATAAAGTAGCTTTGGTTACTCTAATGCTATGAGATGGTACTGGGTGCAGCTATGGACTCTAGGTATCGTGCAGCAGTGGTCTGGAATCTCAGCTCAGTACTAGCGAAAACATCTAAGGACTCGTCATATAGCAAAATGTTGTTTATATGCGAAAGGGCTAAATACAACGAACTTGTTTTAAAGGTCACGGAACTGGCTTCAGGTATTGAAAAAAGGGGACGTTGTCGTGGGCGAAGTGTATGTCGAATGGGTATAGGGACGTTAAAGGAAATGAATTGCAATAGAGAAGAATTGAAGTGGGAACCTCGGACTAGACGGAAGAAATATTTGACGGTTGCAATATTTCTCCTTACTTCTAAGCTCTGGTATTTCACCATACCCAGTATGAATGGTGTTGGGTACATATAAGGGTAATAGCCATAAATTTTTAAGTAAAGGTAGCGGATAAACGACTTTTGTATCCTTTCAAGAGCCAAAGTATATTTTTTTTCGTGAGGGTTCCAGATTACACTGTTGGTTTCTAGCAAACTGCGGATGTATGAATTGTATAAGATGATGGTTTGTCGATTATTAAAAATTTTAGTCTGACGCAAAACAAAACCTAAGTTTTTGCGGGACTTGTTGCAGGTTTGTATTATGTGTTGATTAAACGTGAGGTGAGAATCAAAATTTGTACCCAAATCACGCATGGTGGAAACTCGCTTCAGGGGCTCGTTGTTTAAAGTGTAGGTATTGTGTATGGCCTGTGCGGCTTTTGAGAAGGTCATAATCGCACATTTACCAATATTGAGGTTGAGGTTATTAGCAGCACTCCAAGTGTGTATGCTATCGATATCGAGTTGTAATGCAGCTGTATCGCTGGAGTTGACAATGGGAAGAGCCAGTTTAACATCGTCGGCATACATACTGTGGAGTGTCTAACTCGTGCGGGTAAATCGTTAATCACTATAAGAAAAAGAAGGGACCTGAGAAATAAAGACCTATTCAAACCAAATGACATGATTGCCATTACAACTGTAACAAATCTAAACAATTATCATGTCCACAAAAGCCACTATTATAGACTTGAAACCAAATTGTAGGTATACAATGTCAAATAATAAGATAATTAGGTATGTCAAGGTGAAAGGAAAAAATAAAATAAACATGGTTTCTCACACGCGTTCCCAGAACCTATGCTATGTGCTTTTCTGATAGGTAGGTATGCAAAATTCCGCAAAATGCAAAATTGATCGGTTGTGTAGAAAGCAGGGGTAACAACGCCTTCAGAGCGGTGTTGGGTCTGCCTCGCTGCTGCAGCGTTTCGGTTATGTTCGCATGGGCGCGCACGGACTGTTTTCAGTTTTCATGCGACCATGCGGAATCGCTGCGCGTCTCTTGTGCGCAGAGTGCGGGCCAGCTCCAATGTCGTTGTGAATATGATAGCAAATAGGTTTGACTGTCCTTATGTGCAACACTCGACTGACTCGACACTGCGGTGACATACAAGTTACATATACATTTGGCTGAAATAGGTTTTATTTTTTATTGTTTGTATTTTATATAGATTATTTTCTATTTTGTGAATGTGAGAACTTTGTAGGCTTATTGGTCTGTAGATTTACTGAACATCTATTTTGTTAAGTACCTGGTACTTACTTGTTGAAAGGCCTACATTGTCCTCCCATGCCTACTTACAATATTTTCAATATTGTAAAAGCCAATTATTTTTAAAAGAGTAACCGTGGAGTTTCTTGCCGGCTGTTCTCCATAGGAAACGACCAATTGGAACCGTGCACCTAGCTTCTGACGTTTCATAAGTGCCCATGTAGGCTTATGTGAAATAAAATATTTTGATTTTGGTTTTGATTTTGAGTGTCGTACGTGAGTAAGACTACTGTAGTGAATATTGTTTTAATTATAATGAACTAGCTGCGCCCCGCGGTTTCACCCGCGTAAGTCTCGTGAGAATATCGGGATAAAAAGTATCCTTTGTCCTATTCCCGGTCATGGTCTACTCTATGCCAAATTACATACAAATCCGTTCAGCCGTTTTTAGCGTGAAAAATAAACAAACTCACTTTCGCATTTCTAAATTAGTTAGGATTTGATGATGTACCTATTTATTGATTTTGATGTTACTTATGTGTAGTGATTTTGTATTTATTGATGAATGGTTTTAAGACATTTCTAATATGGGTTATTAGAGTATATAACACTGGAGAACGCATAAGCGCAATATTCCGAACAAAAAAGTCTGTCACTTTTGGCGGAATGGCGGGGGGCGCGGTAGCTTCTTCGAAAAATAAACAAAAGGCTAGTCGCCCGAAGTAGCTTCTAGGAAAAATAAACAATAGGCTGTTCACCCGGATAGAGAAATCGGTACCATCGATTTTTGTTTTTATCGATATCGATATTCATTCGGAATTTGGCTTGAATCCATGAAATAAAACAGCAGATGCTTAAAATAGTTTTGCTTAAAATAAAAAAATAAAATTTTGAATTAAAATGCTCGATTAATTTTATTTTATTTTTTTATTTTGTCGTACATTTTCGTAATGCAAAAGAAAAATATTTTGATATTTAAGAACATAAAAACGAGGAGTAGCGAGACTTGGTGACGTCATAAAAGCAATGCGAGGACAATACTCGATTCATGCCATGTTTTATGTTGAATCGAATGAAAAATCGAAATGTATTATGAGGTTAGGATTTTGAATTTCAATAAAAACATGACTAAATGTTATAGAAAATTACTTAAATAAGGAACGATATTCAGTTATTTACGTAAGGTTTTCGTATTTGAACGCATTTTTATAGAATTAAACAGCAAAGTCAGACATTTTCACGGAGCTCCGCGCGTCTCGAAAACGATTAACGATTGGTGTTGGAATCGATTTGAAAGTAGTTTTTATGACCGTGCTGGACCATTTATTTTTGGTCTTTTACAGAAGGGAAGTGTTCTTAAGGCTTCTCCAGTGTTAGATAGTCTAAGGGGTTATATTACCAGAAATCATTTTTTTTTTTTTAAACAACTTTGTTGTATATAGCCCTAGGACCAACAAACATCTGACATATATAATATATAAAAATATATTTTAATAAACAAATTGCGAATAACAGTCAGACACGGACATTCTGCTTTTTTTAATGAACAATTAAAATATATAAAACGATTTACGCCTTAAAATCAAAAATGCTGCCATCTTTGGCAGTTAGATTGTACATGAAAATGTCAAATAGTGATGCCCAATCTTTCATTTCACACATATCGAGAGCGAGATTACTTGAGTGACCACCTGCTCACGGATGTCTTACGCATCCGTACGTACTTTCCTTTTCAACCTTTTTCGCTCTAGGATAAAACGCTTCTGTAGTGACTTGTGCGACGGTTGTTTTATTGGTACCATACCTACACCTTTGATGCGAAAACAATTCAACATCAAAACCGATTTTCATATCCTAATTCATGCATCCTAAATAATTAATTATCTTTTTCTATACAATTACTACACATAAAAGCGTTTGTTCACTACCTCGTATTCGATTCATATTCGTGTTTTTTTAAGAACAACAAAAAAATGGATAAGAAGTTCACTCATAGTCGAATCCTATTCGTGATTAGTTTTGGGGAATTTTTCATGATCCGCTTTTAAAAACACGAATACGATTTGAATTATAAAAATCGGGAAGAACCGGCAAGAAACTCCACGGTTACTCTTTTAAAAACAAATGGATTTTACAATCTTTTCAAATTATAGTGTTATAAGGTGTGAGAGGACAGCGTAGGCTTGGCAACGGCCTATTAAGCATAACGGCTATTTCGATCTGTAAAACCTGACTCGATGTGAGAAATTCACGAATATAAAAACACGATAACGAAGCAGTGCTCAAACAACCAACCATACATTTATTATGAAAGCTATTTCGAATCATAATTATTTTCACGAATCCCGAATACGAAATGAATACGAGGTAGTGCACAAACACCCTAAGTGAGATGCATTGTAGTGAACGGAATCGATTTTGATTAAAATATATCGATTCGGATCTCGTATATCCCTAATCCTTGTCATGTCATGTCAATCAACTTACCTGTCAAAATATTTGAAAATAGGTACGTATTATTGCATTTCTTTGTGATCGCATTGTGTAGTGATTTCAATTTGCTTTTATTTTCGGAATGCATTCGACGACCTTGCTAGTTTTTATGGGCTCTGAGTACTCTCAACAACGTGTTACCTGGCTATGATAAACGGACTTTGTGATCTGCTCAAACGACACCTGGAATTGATAACGGATTTCGCAACGGACTTTGCATACGAAATGGAAAGTGGATATTGTATTAATGTGGCTCTGCTGGTGGTTCCATGGTGTTGGAAGATGACCAGATTCTTGCTGGCAAAGAGCAGATCAGGCTGCGACACATTATTCTGCACCATCTTCGTCAAGAACCACTTCGACAGAGAAGACAAGCGCAAGCGCGACTGCGTAGCATGAGGTCCTTGGTTTGATTCCCGGGTTGGGCAAAGTGTTACTGGGTTTTTCCATCAGGAATTTCTCAGTAACAGCCGGGAGGTGGGATTTGTGCTCGGTTGATGGAAATAGGCTCGTCCCCTATTACATCGGCCTTAAACATAACTGGCGAAATGTGGTACGTGTACTATGTACTAACTAACCCTTCGGGGACTACAGGCGTGATGTTGTGATATACCATTATTTGGAACTTGAGTTTCGCAAGACATCACAATAACGTCGTCCCGCCTGCACAATTTTAGATAACATTTTAATAACCAATGTAGAAGGTGATGATCAATAATAAAATCTTTAAGGAGAAAATGTGTTTTTATTTGAATTCAATCTTACACTCACGATGCCTACAAAATGCTATACGATCTATACTCCATTTGAAATAAGATTAGACGTATAGATAAGCCTTTTTTACATTCCGTTCAACCAATTTTGAATTCTATTGCGTTGGTGGCATGACAAATGGCAGCCGCAGTAAATAGTCGGTATTGTGTAACTTTTTTTGCTTTTAATGCTATCCTTATGCCTACGGTATAGAAGTCAAAATCGGTTGAACGGACTGTAAAAGGGTTTGTTTTAATGTCTAATCTATTTCAAATGGGGTATAGGTAATATGAATTCCTACCAAAGTATATAATTGACTTCTAAACAAACATTAGGACAAAGTCGTTTACATTGAAGTTAAATAAATAATTATGTTCTTAATTACCTACCTACTTACTTTAATATAAAAACTAGAAGATTAACCAAATAAGTAAAATTCTACTTTTACTTTATTTAACACCAAACAAGATAGGTAGGTACGTAAGTACTTAAATGTTTTACATAATCTCTTAGCTTCACAAGCTACATACAGGCAATATAAATAACATCAGTGACAGGCATTTACTGACAGACATGTAGTTCTAAGTAGGTTCCTATTGAAAGGATTGTTTCTTACTAAATACCTATGTAGTAGGTATAAATTAAAGACCTTCCGTCTACATCACTACTATAGAGTATTACTAAATGTACTCCACTAGTAACGGTTTTGTAAACTCTGTAGTCTGTGGTAATCTCTCAAATATAGAACGTTGCAAATTATATTCTCTTGCTTTATTTATTAAATATAACAACCCATAACCTCAAAATCTTCGTTTTCGTTTAAATGACTCCTGCGAGTTGACCGTCATTAAACTTTGTCTTCATGGGCTTATACTTGTCATTTAGAACACGCAAAATACTTATCCTTCGCTGTTGGTAGTTGGGGCGAAAGATGTATGGATGCAGAACAATCTCCTTTAGTTACTTTGATTTTGAACTTATACAGATAAGTACATTATTTGTTGTTTTTTCGGGTTGTGTACCCAAAGGGTAAAACGGGACCCTATTACTAAGACTCCGCTGTCTGTCTGTCTGTCCGTCTGTCACCAGGCTGTATCTCGTGAACTGTGATAGTTAGACAGTTGAAATTTCACAGATGATGTATTTCTGTTGCCGCTATAACAATAAATACTAAAAAACAGAATAAAATAAATATTGAAGGGAGCTCCCGTACAACAAACGTGATTATTTTGCCGTTTTAATAGATAATGTTACGGAACCCTTCGTGCGCGAGTCCGATACGCACTTGGCCGGTTTTTACAGTTTCACCCGCCAAACGTAAGTTTGATGGCGTGAAGCCTCTCTCGCCGTGCGTGGAATTTTGCTACTGCAATGAATTCATTGTTATATACAGCGTGCCGCTTTAATGGTGACATTAATTTAATACACGTACCCGATTTCGCGTATTCATTTTATGAAAATATTTGAATTTCATTAAACGATAATGTGTATTGATTTATTTACTACTAGCTGCCCGCCCCGGCTTCGCACGGGTAGCACTAAGTACTATCTACAGCGCACCTACCCTACCTACTTATCTACCCGACCTACCTACCTACCTACCCTGCCCTACCTACCTACCTACCTACCCTACCTACTGTACATACCTACCTACCTACACCTACCTCCCTACACTAACCAACATATTTACCTACCCTACCTACCTGCCCTACCTACCTACCCTACCTAACTACCCTACCTACCTACCCTACCTAACTACCCTACCTACCTACCCTACCTACCTACCCTACCTACCTACCTACCTACCCTACCTATCTACCTACCCTACCTACCTACCTACCTACCCTACCTACCTACCTACCTACCCTACCTACCTACCTACCCTACCTACCCTACCTACCTATCTACCGACATATCATCAAGAAAAAAGCCATTCTATACTGAATGTATGAGCCGGTATTTTTTGAAGCTACTTATACTTAAATTTTTAAACTCTGATTTTTGATTTTTTTTTAAACTTACCCTACCTACCCTACCTACTTACCCTATCACTCAACCCTACCTACCTACTCTACCTACCTACCTTACCTACATACCCTACCTACTTACCTACCCTACCTACCTACCTACCTTACCTACCTACCTACCCTACCTACCTATCTACCGAGAATGTATGAGCCGGTATTTTTTGGAGCTATACTTACATTTTTAAACTCATGATATCTTTCGAATAGAATGTCTGAATTGAATAATTCAAAAAGTAATGAAGGTATTGAAGCAGTCTTAATAATGAAGTAATTTATTTTAATAAGGATACCAAGATACAAATAAAGAGCCTTTTCTAGCGGCGTCATTTCAATTAATGTTTCAAAATAAAATAACACTTATTGTGGCATAACTATAATAGCTAGACATATGCTGTCGCGACACCTTTTTGTAAATAATGATGTGTTCTGCAAAGTCGTAGTACATTATTTTATTCGATCAACAAAAGTTTTCGCAGCGCACGCGATTTAAAGAATATTTAAGGTAATTTTTTTACACCTTGGGTTACATTATTGGAGTTTTAGTAAGGATCCCTAAACTTTTCTAGCGATAAATATAGACTATGTTACTCAGGGTGAATGTAGCTTTCTAGTGGTGAAAGAATTTTTGAAATCGGCGCAGAAATTTTTGAGTTTATTCATTACAAACATACACACAAAAATACAAATCTTTCCTCTTTATAATATTAGTGTAGATGTTGATTTTCTAAATTACCATCTTGGAGCAACCTGTACTTAAAAAACTGTAGCAAAGAGGTAATTTGCCTTTATTTAGATTTTTCACGGCAAATCTGTAAAAACTCACAATGGAGAGACCATTGTAATATTTGTAAATTACTAAACAAAGCTTTTCAGGTTTTAATTGTACACAGCCTTCAAGACTTGTTGCGCGGTCTTTTGAATCAAACTCATAAAGAAGCTTGTTTAACACCTTGCTCATAATGCACTTTATTGTTCATGAAATGTGCTGATGGCGCTTTGTAGACCTAGCCTTTTGTTCTCTTTATCTAAGTAGGTACCGTTTCATGTTTAGTCAGGTACTCCCTTTTTCCATTTTCTTTAATATGTCCGCTTTTCTCTTCCGCTTTTCCGCCATTGAGTTTCACGCTGAGTACTTATTAGATTTTTTTCTCGAAGTAGAGATTTTCTTAATTTTTATACTTTTATTATTTTCTTGGAAAAGGATGTTTGGATTGAATTGGGGGAGGCCTTAGCTCCGCAGTGGGACAGTGTAGGCAAAAGTAAATATATACAGGGTGAGGCGTAAATAATGGATAACCCTGAAACTTCGATTGGCCAGATCTATCATTTACCCCACTTATATCGCCATGTGCTCATGGATGACCAAATTATTGATATTTTTGATATATCTTATAAAACAAAGTCGGGTTTGTTCAAGTACCTACTTATAATTCGAGAACGGCTGGACCGATTTTGATGATCTTTAATTTGTTGGATTTGTCTCCGCCCAGAATAGCAGAATAACTATTAAAACATCGGAAAAGTTCACGAAAAAAAATATATGCAGAAAATACAATATGGGGCATATGGCGATATAAGTGGGGTAAATGATAGATGATAATCTAGCCAAACGACAGTTTCAGGATAATCCATTATTTACGCCACACCGTGTATACAGCATGCCGCTACAATGGCGACATTAATTTAACACACGGGCAGGGATAGTGGCCAGTAAACATACAAATTATAATAAATTAAATTAATTCGTAAATTGAAAAAAATAATTTTTCAAACAAACTAAATAACAAAAACATAACCAAAATTGAGATCACTCTGTGTAAAAGATTCATTCATGAAGCTACCTACCAGCTGGCTTACGTTCTATCGGTAAGATCTATTGTCGGCATAATTTCTATGAAATTGCACGGCTTTCCTCTATTCGCCTACCATAAATGATACGTGACCCCGGCAAATGACCTCTTCGCTACAGTTCTTTAAGTACAGATTGCTCCAGGATGGTAATTTAGAAAATTGTAAATAAATCAATAATTAATAACGTTTAATGAAATTCAAATATTTTCATAAAACGAATACGCGAAATCGTAAACGTGTGTTAAATTAATGTCGCCATTGTAGCGGCACGTTGTATACATAATATATTTATACCTATTTTCTTCTGGTTGCACGGCCAGCCAAAGCTGCAAATCTGTCATTTTTATTTTACTTTCATAGTCTTATTAATTAATTTTGGTCATTGTCAAAGTGTTTTACATTTCGTGTTACGTCTCAGCAATGATACCCTCCACACATGCTCATTATTGGTCACACTCGCACTCGTTCCTGGTACTGTACTGATTGGTAGATTGGTAGTGCATCCGCATTACAGATACGACACATACCTGTGTCAGTGGCACTCATCGATGCGTATCAAACAACGCGTACGACACGCGTGCCGGTTCCACCCTCGCGAACGTGCATGTGTGGACATTGTGGATAAATGTCAGACCAAATAATCTTAAATTCAAGTTCTCGTTTTAGTAATTTAACATTTATCATACCTACATTACTCTTATGATGATATGATACCTACATTAGTCTAGGCATGCATGACCACCCGCGTGTACTATTTTAACTGCTGATTAATTAATACTGAGACTGACTAACTGATACTGTGTAGGGTTTTTGTTACTTACCAAAAACACCACACACCAAAAACACAACACACCAAACAAAACACAACGTAACAAACACAACATACAACATAACAAAAACACAAAACACCAAACACAACATAACAAACACAACATACAACATAACAAAAACACAACACACCAAACACAACATACAATATAACAAAAAAACATACACCAACATCACATACCAAAAAGTGAAACCAAATTCAAACCAAACTTTATTAGTAGATATAATATGGCTATTTGCCCTGTGCTTACTAATTCACTGCTGGACAACTGACCAGCCTACTGCAGCCTACCCTGTTTCCCTGTGCCGAATAAATATTTACAAGCATTCAATACTAGATAAAACAATATCTTATGAATCAAATCCCCATGAATATAGAACACACACTAGTGTCCGTAATCCGTAATAAAGTGTCCACTACTTTATGTGTATACTAGCTGCGCCCCGCGGTTTCACCTGCGTAAGTCTCGATCCCGTGGGAATATCGGGATGAAAAGTATCCTATGTGTTATTCTGATGTAAAAGCTATAGTATTGTAAAGTTTCATTAAATTCCATTCAGTACTTTTTCCGTGAAAGAGTAACAAACATCCATCCATCCATCCATATTTACAAAATTTCGCGTTTATAATATTAGTTAGATAAGTGGCTCTTGCCATAATGCCAGCACATACCCATTGATATTGTATTCTATTAAAATAAAAGTTACGTTTAACGATACATTGATCTAGAACTTCCAGGAGCAACGTTCATCCCACAAAAAGTAAGAGAAATATTATGTACCTCAATCTCTCGATCTCAATAAAATATCGTCAGTGAAGTTCTAACAGTCAGTACGAGTCAAAAATGGCTACTTTACAGGAGAGTGAAAAAACTGTATGAAATTAAATGTAACTTACGCTACAGGCCAATCGTTAAACCGTGACCACATAACATTACATCGATACTATTAGTAACATCAAGATCTAATGCAAATGCGCGCGGATTAAATTGAAATCACTACATCGGAGAGCTTGATGCACGACGAATTTGTACGTGACTCGCTGACATACGCATTGTTGGCGTTACAACTGAAATATGCAGTGTAACTACGAATTTGTACGTGAATGGCTGACATAATAATGCAGTGTTGGCGCCAACAACCGAGATACGCAGTGTAACAATTTTTCAAATAACATGTTCGTATTGGTGAGGTTATCGTGTTTTGATTGGTCGATACAATGCGCGCCATTAAGCTGTATCCAATGACATTCAAATATCAAAACACTCCACGGTGACTATGATAGTTCATACAAAAATTCCATAATAAAGGTCGTCTGCTTTTCCCCTTTTTTTGTTTGTCGTGGGTGACCTTCTTTACATACCGAGACTCCTCCCTGACTCGGAAAGCACGTTAAGCCGTTGGTCCCGGCTGTCGTTCGGAGATCTTTGACAGCCGGGTCGTCAGAAGCCCGAAAGTCTGACAACCAGTCTCACAAACTCTAATTATTTTTAAACGATCTTGCCAACGATATCCCACACCAAGAGATTGACGAGAAAAAAAAACCATCCCCATTTTACGCGTAGGGGAGGTACCCTAAATCAAACATGTTTTACGATTTTTTTACTTCTTTGTCGGCGTGATATACAGGATTATTGGTAAAACACCACCAACCTCTTAAGGAGTCATTGTACTCATTATTATGAACAACTTTTACTATGGGAACAAATACGAAAACGCGAGAAAAAAACAGTTGTTCCGTACATTTTGACGAGTTATGCGAACTTAAATGTACTGACCAGCTGTTCTTTTTTTCGCCATTTCATATTTGTTCCCATAGTAAAAGTTGTTCATAATGATGAGTACAATGACTCCTTAAGAGGTTGTTGGTGTTTTACCAATAACCCTGTATACAGGGTGTAAACACTCTGTCATTCACTTCCGGGCCGTGTCCAGGAGTACCGCTTTCTGAATCAGGCCCTTAACCCAGCTGTCCAACGAGAGCCCCATAGGTGTTGGTCGAGGCCCTTGGCAATTAAGCCATTGACTGATACGACTATCGGCACAATGATCGCAGAGTCCACATCCCACATATCGACAACGTCGTGAGCCAAGTCAAGATACTTGATTTGTTTATCTTTCTCGGCCTTCACGAGGTTCTCGTCATGCGATACCGTTGTGTCAATAATCATTAAGCGCCGCTCTGTTCGATCCACCACCACTATATCAGGTCTTTTGACAACACTAGTCCTGTCAGTGATAATACTGATAATAGATCGATCCCAATACAAAATTCATGTTTTTTTAGATTTATTGTAGTGTTTTTTTAGAAGAAAGTTGTTTTTTATTTTTTTATTTTTTTTTATGTTGTTAGGATTTAGAACACAAATATATTCGACCTGCATCTCAATACTATAAAACCTCCTTACGAAAAAATACTCGATACAAACTCCTTGTTCAAAGAACACTCGATATACAAACTCCTTGTGCAAATAACTCCTCGAGATTTGATCGGTCGACATTTTCGACAAAGAGTTTAGCATTAGAATAAAACCTGTTTTGTGTTCTTTGCTGTCATTAGTAAATTGGCGCTATTTTGAATACTGTAAGTGTTCGTACAGAACACAAAGTTTAGTTTATTAATACATCGATTGAAAATGCATTTAAGTTATGAAGATGTGTTAATACCCTCAGACCAAATAAAAAACCAAGAAAGAGTGCTGCGAAAAATACAGTGAAGCATGCGAAAACTACACCACCGCTCTGTGCATACACACTTAAACGCACACATTTACAACAATTTACAATCAAACTACATCAAAATATGTACACACAAGTTTACGAAACCGGCCTCACGTCACTGTTGACAGCGCTCTGTCTGGTTTTTTATCTGGTCTGAGTTAATACCTGATGAAAGAGAGGGCGCCGATTATGTAGTAGAAAACTTGTTACCCAACAAATGACGGCTGGTTTACATCAAAGCCTACGATGAGTTTTGCAAATGAAAAAAGGAAAATAAAGCTACTGGCACATTTTCAGAGTCTGTTTTCCTAACTTATTTTTTAATGAGCTGTCGAAGAAAAAGAAGTCGTCGACACTATGGAGTATGTATTCTATGCTACGGTGTAGTATAAAAACAGGCATAACATTGACATAAACACATACTCGAAGTTGCAAGCCTACCTTCAAAGCCTATCAGAACGCTACAAACCGAATTTTTTCCTAACTAAATGTCTATTTTCGCTTAAATCTTTCTTTTTATTTATTTATTTTTTTTTTATCAAAACTTTATGCACAAGTAAAAAAAATACTGTACAACGGCAGACGTAATGCCTGAGGCATTTTCTACCAGTCAACCTTAGAGTGATGCAGAGACAAACATGGCAGGTGCAACATAAGGGATAGATAACTCGAAAAAGGATAAATAGTAATACATATATACTTAAATACATACATATAAACACTTTTTCTCGTAGTCGTGGTATAAAGTATAATAAGCAACTCTTGAATAAAACGGGCCATGAATCACTCACGTCTCTCAGGAGTCTAACACTTAAATCACTAAAACATCACTCAGAATCGCCACTAACAAACTAAATATAAAATGAGGGTAAAAAGGAAATTATTGTCACCCTACCCTCATACACAACAACAAAATAGTTGATTTCGGTAACTATTAAGATTTCGATAACCGTACCCGGCACTACAAAAGAAGTTATTTACCTCAAAAAGACTAGCCTAATTTCTAAGATGAGATGTGTCTATCAATTGTGCCTAGAATGGTTAACCTTAGTGTCAGTGAGTTTTGTTTCAGAGTGGCCTTGGATAAAAGCATTATTTAACTTTATCATTCCTTGTGATGGCTAACAAATTAATTAAATTAAATATCTTACAGTGGAATGCCCAAAGTATCAGGCCTAAGTTAGCATCGTTTCGGGAAATTTTATGCCAGGATAAAGTACATATTGCTGCCCTTAGTGAGACGTGTCTCGAACCAGAAAGTAATTTTAAAGTTAGCGGATATGATGTTTATCGCGCGGACCGAGATGACTCATACGGCGGTGTAGCTATCATAGTTCACAAATCTTATAAAGCGCAGCAGAGGCGCGTTCACGTGACTAATAACGGTATCGAGGTAGTGTGCGTTCAATTATTTAATTGTGATCCGTTCGAAAATATTGTTGCCGTCTACTGTCCAACTAGAATCGTTACTACACAACAGGATTGGGATAGTATGCTATCATTATGGCCATCCATGACCTTCATTCTAAGTGATTTTAACGCCCATCACGTCAGTTGGTCATATAAAACTGACCACAGAGGCAGTCTTATTCACGACTCGCTTATAGATAGCAATTTTTTTACTTTGAACGATGGGAAACATACGCGGGTTCGTTTAGTTGACAACTACTTGCAACAAACTTCTCCAGATGTATCATGGTTTCTACCGATATTGCGCTTAACATTAATTGGACCGTTTTAAATGAAAATCTTGGCAGTGACCATTTAATGATTAAAATCTCAACAGTATGTACGTCATACCTCCCTTCATATTTTGAATGACGCTGCGAACAAATTCATCCCGATGTTTAAATTATGATTCCTCATAATTATGAAGCTTAGCAAACAACAGGAAAAATACTTCATAGTTTGAGTCAACGAACTGTTCAGTATCAAGTTCGCGTTCAGCTGATTGCAACTCATCGGAATTTGGTACCATTGACAGCTGCTTGAAATGTGTAACACTGCTGTCAAAATCCAGTGAAACTGGAAACGAAATAAATTGTTGTTTTGATAAATGTAAGCCTGTATTATTTAAATTAGAATCGATAGCTGCATTTAATGGATAACGAGATAAGTCATTTGAATTATAAACATCAGATTTAATTGTTATAAGGTCAGGCTCAAGGACTGATTGGTTTAAAAACCAAGGAAACATAGTAAACATCGTAGAACCAGTGTCAAGTAAAAATCGTAAAAGTTTATCATTAAAATTAGGTTTTAAGTAAACGTGGAGTAGATTAATATTGTTATTATTATTCTCACGTGAGCAATCCGTAGGAAAAGAACTCAGATTTTCACGAGATGAGAAATTGCGTTTAGAAATATCTGAATTTTCTGAAACTTGTGTTGAAAATAATTTAGGAACACAGTGTAACTTTTTTTTGTTACAAATAAACTGAACCTGAGACGCATTAACTTGTACAACAGAGAATTGACCACAAGGAGAATGGCTTTTGGATTTCAGTGGAAACTCAGTGGGAAGGCATTTAATTTCATTAGAATTTATTTGCTTTGACATCCGTGTTTTAAATAATTTAGGAACACGGCCTTTATTAGAAGACTTTTTGTGTGACTAACCTGTGTTGAGGAAAATTTAGGAACACAGTTTGAAAGACACATAGTATCTTTAGTTGCACTAATAACCTGTGTTGAAGAACATTTAGGAACACAGTTTGAAGGACTTTTAGTAATTTTATTTGCGCTAACCTGTGTTAAAGAACATTTAAGAACACAGTTTGAAGGACTTGTAGTACCTTTACTTGCGCTAACCTGTGTTGAAGAAAATTTAGGAACACAGGATTTAATAAAAACGTTGTTCGTGTCATTTAAACTGTTTAAATTAGGTTTCGGCAGACACGGAACCGGAACCCTATTTAGTTTAAATTATCACTTTCATTAGAAGTGTCAACAACATGCACATTAGAATGGATATTTTTTGCAGAGCTATGAGTTTTTAGTGCATGTGTACTGGATAGTGTCGCGTTGCGAGAATCATTTTTAAACTTAAGTTTGTGACATTCGCTTATTGTATGACCTCGATTTTTACAGTATGCGCACATTTTATTATTGTTGAACTAGGAATGATTATTTTTTAAATTGTGATCTTCTGAATTAACTTGATGAACATTAGGTGTAGAATAATTTTTATGATAACAATTGGAAGCGACATGGCCAAAGTTTTGACAAATTGTGCATTGTTTAAATGATCTTAGAGGCATTCGAGAAAGGTTATAGATCTTTTCTTCCTCAATTGCATGAAAAAAAGCGTCGGACAATGTTTTGGGATTCCGACATCGCACAATGTGTGAAAAGTTTGAATTTAAACCTAACAAAAATGTATTTAGGGCCAAATCTTCCATAGCAGCTAATCTACCTATAAGTTCTTTATCATCCTCACAGCTGTAATGAACGTCAGATAAAATACGTGTGAGACATGATTCAAGTCGAATTGAATATTGCGTCACATCCTCAGAAGGCAATTGCTTGCAGTTTTGTAAATCTACAAGTAAATGGGTCGAGTGTTTTTTCTCCCCGAAAGTGGATTTTAAAAATTGTTATATTTCAGACCACGTATTGAGTCTTTTTAAGCATATTGCTAATTGTGCTTTGCCTTCGAGCTGTGAAATAATATACTTGCACATAAAATTCTGTTGGTCTGTACTGGCTAGAGAAATTGCATTTTCGCAATTCGTCAAAAATGCGGGCAATGACTCGCGATCCCCGTTGTAGGTTTTAATAAACTTGGTTAACACTGAAAGTGTGATTTTGTCAGACATTTTTGGACTTTGAACTTACTAAAAACGTTAAATAATTAAAATGCGGTACAGATCATCAGAAACATGCAGAAATAACAATAGATTTTAACGTATAGCATGCAAAATATAATTTGAAATGACGAAAAATAAGTTTTACCAAAATTCACTTTTTAAACATTGAAATAAAAACTCACTTTAAGAAATCCAGCACTCACAAAAAATTTGGAGACTTCCGAAAACCAAAAGTAGAGCAACACGAGGCTAGAAGTGCAGCGATGACGTCAACTTCGGGTGCCCGGCGATTTGGCAACTCAGGGAGTCGTATTACGCGGTACCTTCAGTCACGTTGCGATGCTCGTGAAAACTTGTCACATGGAAGGTCTACGTGAGCTGGTGATGATGGCGAGTCAACCGTCTGATGATGGTGATAAAAGGACTTCTGGCCTGATGATGGACTTGATGTGTAGGTAGAGGTCGTCAGCGAGACCTCGATGGAAGGTACTCTTGTGATGCGGGCTCGCACTCGGAAGTGGAGACTGACCGTCGACCACAGGGCAGTAGGAGATGTTCCGGAGTGATCCGGGCTCACGCTTAATAGCGGAGGCTAGTCGTCGAACACGGCAGCAGGAGGTGTTCCAGTGTGGCGCGGGCTCACGCTCAACAGCGGAGGCTGATCGTCGATCACGTGGAATGCAGTAGCGCGGGCTTAGGCTTTTGAAGAACCCAAGGCTTATCGTCGACCACTTACCGAAAGGACTACTAGGCCACGGAGCTAACAAATACTATGGTGCAGACGAGTGGAAACGAATTCGCGACGCCTACACCTATAGATCCCAGTACTCAACGATTTTTCCTGGGATCCCACTTCTGACACCAATTTGTTAGGATGGCGCTCCGTGGGTCCTTTTTAATTGAAACACTCGCTTCTGCTGCACTGAATTTATTTTGTACTTTCACATCAAAATTACAATAGTCGGAGAAAATGTGATTTTAGTAGAATTTTGTAGGTTGACTGCACTGGTTGCACAGCGGGCAGTTTTATATAGTACATAAAATCTCAAATCAGCAATTTTAAGGTATTGATTGAGAAATTATTTATAACAGTTCTTAAAACAATTGGAATTTGATTATATATCCGAACACACATGGCTAAACAGCGTTTATTATATTTAGCCAGTCTTGGCAAGTCATTTAATATAAGCCGGTGAGGATCTCGCCGGTTTCGAGGACATACCTCATCTGCCTTTTTAAATAAGTCTTTATGCTTCTTAACAAACATGCATACTTCAAAGATATAGAGAGAGGGTAGCGGTAATAAACCAAGTTCTTTAAATATTAGCCTGCAAGATTCATCAGTTGAAGCCCATATATTGCACGAATACACTTTTTTTATGCAACAAATACTCTGTTTCTGTCGGTGCTATTACCCCACATTATGAACCCATAGCGTATTAATGATTCAACATAAGCATGATAGGTAGTGATAGCAGTTTTGATGTTTGTTATATTTTTAACCTTTCTGAGTGCGTATACAAATTTATTTATTCTTTTCGATATATCATCCACTTGTGCTTTCCAATTAATGTCCTGGTCTATTATTACTCCAAGAAATTTCGTTTGTGTAACTTCATTAAGTTTTGGTATGTCAAGTTTCAAATTGTATTTATTATTATTAGATTTATTAAATTGTATATATACAGACTTATCTAAATTAATTTAATTTGTCAATCGTATTGTTAATTTCTGTTTCATGGTCGTAAATTGTATTGGTATTTTTATCGGACGTCAGCGAATAGTATGCATTTTAGGAAGGCTTAACAAAATTTTGTTTGGGAATGATGATAAATATTTTTTATAATTAATTGGCAGGTGATATTTTTTGTAAGTTGTATGAGCTTGGTAGTTTTTGTTTTTATTAGGTTATTTGAGTAATAGAAATTGTTTCTTTTTTGTGGTAGTCTCACCGTGCGTTTGCACTGGCGAAACATTAGCGAAAAAACATCAAAATCTCTAACTTCTGTCACATACATGTGGGATAAAATATTGTATTATATAAAAAATTCGACGGTATATCGGCAAACGGTGAGCTGGTGCAAACGAAGATAGATTATTACGAAAATGGCGAAAGGCGAAGCACGTACGGCATCGGCATCGAGCATAAATTCGATGTTGTACCTAACATCGGATCTAATACCTAAATTCACCGGTCAAGATAAAACGTATCCAGTGGTGCTATCCACCGCACCACTGGATACGCCACAAGACGTAGAAGAAAACGGAGAAATATGTGGTTGGACTCCGTTACAACAGCTGCGGATGGCACTCTAGAAGTACCTACAAAAACGAAAGACGGGGCATCGTACGTCACGAAATAACGCTGAAAAGGTGCTATAATTGTGGTGAAGATGATCATGTGTCGGAAGACTGTCCGCAGAAGGCACAAGGGCCAAAGCGCTTTAACTGCAATGAATATGGTCATATTTCTCCGAAGTGCCCGCATAGAAAAAACATGGCGGTAGGCGGCCGTAAGGAAAATCCGAGGGGAAGTTCATCAAAATGGCATAGTTCCGACATTTCCGGTGATAGAAAAGATCACAACGGCGCATCAACGAGTGGGAGCGGGAGCGGCGAACGTGTGAGCAAGCAAGCTATGTTCGGCCAATCATCGTTCAAGGACGCGGATGTTACGTCACATGACAGTGACAAGATGACAGATGACAAAGATATCAAACGTCAGTCAAATCGAGTATGACATTTACGATGTAAACAAACAATCACAACGGGAAAAACCTATGAAGATCGTAGAATTATTTGGAAAAACGACGAGCGCGCTTATTGATTCCGGCAGTGATGTGAATTAGTATCCTCCGAGTTTTGTGCTAATGTCAGTAAAGTGATGAACAATAACATAACTGTGCAGGATCAGGTTTGTTCTTCAATGAAGCGACTTGTTCGGTAACAGTTGTATATTGTATAAAAGTTCGTTACACCAATTTGCCAGGACGTCCTGGCTGTCGGCGGCTCGTAAAAAGGAGGAATGAATACAACATAACAACACAATTTTGAACGGAGGCGCGAGTGAATGAGACGGGATGTGAATGTTCGAATGAGACCGAATGTGAGTGACCGAAGGAACGACCGGATTCGAAGTTAATGAAAGTTTTCTTCACTTCAACGCTAGATGGCGTGCGCCGCGTTCGATTGCATGATGTTGCGTCTTGAAGACATGAAGATGGCGTGGACATGCCCCCGGCCTTGGAAGCCCAGCTTTCAAGATGATTATAAGCATGGAGTCAAGCGTCGTTGCTCGCCGATTGCAGTGGCAGCGGGCAAATCTTGGAGAAGGCTCGTCTAATTGTTCCAGTACTTGTGTGGATGTCCGCTACTCGAGCCACGCCGTCTTTTCCGGGAAATATACGTACAATACGACCTAACCGCCACCTTAACGGCGGTAGGTTGTCATCTTTTATGAGGACAAGGCTGCCCAGAGTGATGGCATCCTGCTTAGTCTTCCACTTGGTTCGCAGTTGCAGCTCCGACACGTATTCTGTGAACCAGCGTCGCCAGAAGTGCTGCCGCAGTTGTTCGATTCGTTTGTAGCGTGTCAACCCCGAAGTCGGCTTGTCTGTGACGTCTTCAGAAGGTGGTGCTATCAACGGTCGGCCAATAAGGAAATGGGAAGGGGTAAGAGGAGTAAGGTCGGAAGGGTCTGAGGATAGAGGTGAAATTGGACAGGAATTTAGGACGGCTTCGATTTGTGTCAAAGCTGTGCAAAATTCCTCGTAAGTTAATCGCGCGTTACCTACTATGCGCCTCAGGTGATGCTTGCACGAGCGTACCCCACTCTCCCATAGACCGCCAAAATGTGGAGAATAAGGAGGGATGAATCGAAATTCTATGTTATTGTCTAAAGCATAATTAATAATAGTCTCTGAACCTTTGTCTAAAAATATAGGAAATTCTTTCTCTGCACCTACGAAATTCTTGCCATTATCTGAATAAATTATGCAAGGTTTACCTCGCCTACTGATGAAACGTTTTAATGCTAAAATATAATCATTTGAAGAGAGACTTGTAACAAGTTCCAAATGCATAGCTCGCGTGGTGAAACAAATAAATAAACAAATGTAAGCTTTAGTTAATCTTGATCCTCTGCCTTTTCTATTTAATATAAACACTGGCCCCGCGCACCCGTTCGCATAAATGGGAAACCAGGCTCCAGGCGCTCAGGTGGTAAGTTACCCCTGATAGGTGCTAATGTCTTACCTCGAATACGTGTACACTTCACACACTCGTGCACTATTTTTCTAGCTAAGTTTCTAGCATTTAATGGAAAAAAATCACGCACGGTAGCTAAAAGAAGTTGAGGACCCGCATGTAATAATCGTATATGTTCATACCTAAATAAACTAATAGTGAAAGGATGTTTACTGCACAATAACACCGGATGTTTTTTATCGTAAATAAAACTAGACGAATTAAATAGTCTTCCACCAACCCGAATCATTTTATGTTCATCCATAAAAACATTAAGACTAGAAACCTTATTATATTGTTTACAAGTTCGCTTAATAGAAACATTTCTAACTAAATTATCGTAAACATCTGGAAATGATTTCCTTTGCACGAAACTAATTAGCATTGTTTCTGCGGCATTCAGTTCGCTTACTGAAAAGGAACCGATTCAACGGCTGTCTTTAGCAGTCGACTTGATGCGTGTGTTATCTATAAATCTAAGTATGTACGCACTGATTCGTTTAAGTTTAGAAAATGAAGCATATTTTTCAAAGTTTATTAAATCTTCGCATTGTATAGAAGGTAAACATGTTTGTTTTAATTTTAAATCTGGTAAATTACAAACATCTGAATTATCGCATTTAATCTGATCGAAATAATGTAAACTTTTACGTAAATAAGACGGACCGTACCACCACAAATCACAATCTTTTAATAAATCTAAACTATAACCTCTCGACAATAGATCAGCTGGGTTGTCTTTGCTACTTACGTGCAACCACACAGAGTCGCCCGTGAGGTCATTGATCTCGGTCACTCGATTTTGCACAAATGTTTTAAGTAAATGTGGTGACATTTTAATCCAACCCATGACTATTGTAGAATCTGTCCAGAAATATATTTTAGTAAACTGTAACCTAAGAGACTCAACTATTTTCTTGTATAATTTAGCTCCTATTAAGGCACCACAGAGTTCTAAACGAGGAATACTTATAGCCTTTAAAGGTGAAACCTTACTCTTAGCACACAACAAGTGCACGGTTACGTCAGAGTTATCACTATAAGTACGTAAATACGCGCACGCACCGTATGCGTCTTGAGACGCGTCGGTAAATATATGAAGTTCTGTGTATTGAGTGTGATTACCCTTCACGTGACGAAGAATGCGAATATCCTTTAAAATTCTTAACGTAAAAATGAAATGCTTCCAAGTGTTAACAATATCCCTAGGAATCAATCAGGACAATTTTACTTAACCATAATTTTTGTAAAATCATTTTTGAAATTATGATTGCGGGAGAAAGAAGTCCCAATGGGTCGTATATTTGCGATATAACTGATAACATTACACGTTTAGTTAAATTCAAGTCGTTATCATAGTTATCAATATTCGTAACAAAATGTAGCTCATCACTAGTGTTGTGCCAACCCAATCCGAATGTTTTAGTTTGCGCATGTTCGCCTATAAAATGTTCTGTGGATTTATCTTGAGATTAGTCTGAATTAAATGTCCACTTGCGCAAAGGAAAACAGCCCGACTGTAGTACTTCTGAAGTTTTCTGGCAAACTTGAATTAAATGATCTAAATCATCATCACCAGTGATAAGATCGTCTACAAAAATGTCTTGAGTGATGACGCGAGCGATGACGTCATCATCACACTCTAACGCTAACTGTCTGATACACCGCATACTTATTCTACGTGGTACCTAAAGACTGTATGCCTTTTGATGTAATCATAGGTCACGAGTTTCATAAGAATGTTATAACGATTATGAATGGTAATGGTGTTTGGATGAAACCTGTGGAATGGGTGAATGAAATTAATTGTTTCAGTTGCGGTGTCCAGGTTGGTCATGTGAGTAATTATTATCTTAAAGAAGAGGTTGTTCAGATGGTTGAAAGCTATCAACCATGCCAAATTAAAGAAGCTCCTATCCAGCTGAAAATAATTGGCGGTGGCGCAAGGTCCACGACGCATATCACTAAGAGAGCAGGTGGCAGTTGAAGAACAAGTTGCTGAGTGGCTTGAGCAAGGAATTGTACGCGTAAGTTATTCTGAATATGCTAGTCCATTAGTTTTTGTTCGCAATAAAGATGGTGCTATAAGGGTGTGTGTTGACTATAGAAAATTAAACAGTAAGATTATGAAAAATGAGTTTCCATTGCCGATTATTGAGGATCACTTTGACAAGTTGACCGAGGCAAAAGTATTTAGTGTTTTGGATTTGTTGTATCTTCTCTTTTAAAATAAAACTTAGAAAGTATTTTGCCATACAATCCCACATACATGTGTTACATACAATTTTTGACAGGAACTAGAGATTTAAACATGTTTTTAACCGACTTCTGCAAAAAGGAGGAGGTTCTCAATTCGCCTGTTTTTTTTTTTTTTTGTATGTTTGTTACGCGATTACTCCGCCAATTATGAATCGATTTTGATGATTCTTTTTTTGTATGGTAGGTCATGCTTTCGGAAGCATGACCTACCATACAAAAAAAGAAGGTGGTCCCATATAAATTTTATTAACTTTGCTTGCGTGGTTTTTGAGTTAGCTTCAATATTACGTATTTTTTCCAATTAGTTTATCTAGACGATGTCTTCATTTACTCCTTTACTGTTATTTACATCAGCTAGTGGTATCGAATTTGTGTGGGGTAGGTACCACAACTAAAAAGTGAAAAATAAAAACTTTTTACAAAAAAAAAGAAAAAATTATTCTATTATTTATCACATAATATCTTGTTCGTAAAGTGTCCCAACTCATAAGTAGATTGTTCGTTCATATCTTCGAAAAATGAAATTATATACAAAGCATTTTTACTGACTGTACCTTATATCTTCGAACTTGTTTTGGTATTCGTTTAAACAATGGTATCCGTTCGGAATAGAAAATAAATATGACTTCCAACAAATACCAGTGGTATTAGTTTTGGTATTAGAATGGAATAACTCGTCGCTTACCGCCAAACAAACTTATAGCTAAATAAACCTACGTTATGCCTACGCGTTGTTATCAGCTGATTTGAGCTGATATCATTTTAGGCATAGTGATCTTGATTCCTGACCTTATTTTGACTTCATTTTCTGTTCATCAAGAAACAATTAATTGAATTAAATGTGGCCCCGAAAAGGGCTTTTAAAAAATGTGATTTTGGCACAGAAATGAAAATAGACACAAGTGAGCTAAGAAAAAGGTACTTACCGAATTTTGGTATTAGTTTATTAAAACAATTAAGTACTTGTTGTTGTTGGATACCTCGGCGATCATGCTCCACATGTCTACCTCCAACACTGATACACATTCGACAACTTTTTATTAAATTTTCACGTACTCTTTGCAGCGCACTTGTGTCTGATTTAATTAAATTGAAAGCTGCTACAATCCGAGCTCTTACTTCGATTTCCGAATCACACTCTTTTTTAAAAACCATTTGTTTGACATGACCCCATAAATAGAAGTCTAGAGGCGTAAGATCGGGAGACCGTGCTGGCCACGAAACTGGTCCCCGCCGGCCAATCCATTGCCTCGGGAACGGAGCATCTAAATACTCGCGCACCGCACGCGAGAAATGTAGAGGCACGCCGACATGTTGAAACCACATTGAGCGATGGAAATTGAGGTCTATTAAAGGATCCAACTCTTCACTCAAGAAAGACAGGTATTTTGAACCATTCATTGTGGGCTTCAAAGAGTATGGACCAATAATCTGGTCTCCGATGATACCAGCCCACACGTTAACACGCCAACGATGTTGGAAATTACTCGGTTTCAGAGCGAGCGGGTTTTCGAGCGCCCCCACACGTGTTCGTTGTGGCAGTTGAATACACCTGTTCTTACAAACGAGCATTCATCGGAGAAAAGCTCGCGATTCAAGAAACCTTCATGTTCCTCGACTTTTCTTAAGATCCAATTACAAAATTCCATTCTTGGTTCGTAATCAGTGGGCAGAAGGGATTGAACCCGCCGGTAGTGATAAGGGTGCTGACCATCTCCCTTCAGCACTCTCCAAACCAGCATGTGATTAGTCTCTAGTTGTCGAGCAACAGAGCGTGTGCTTTGCGTGGCGTCCGCGGCAAACATATCCAAGACTTGTTCCTCCATTTCCAGGTTGCGCTCTCGTGGTCTTCCAGCATCAGCGCGCTGTGTCTCGTACCCATGAGCACTGCCTGTGGTGAACACACGGTTATGTAGACGTTGGAACGCACGCTCCGACGGTGCTGGCACACCAGGCCTGTGAAAACGCACCTCATACTCTCTACGCGCAGCTGCATAATTACAATCAGCCTTTCCTAAGCATATAATATTAACATATTAAAATATTCCCGATTGGAATACGACATTAAGGCTCCCACAAACAGACCTTTTATCGACAAAGGTACCGCTAGTGTGACTGTCGCATGGTTTATAAAAATAAAATAATCATTATCTTTTGATTTTTATGAGTTACATTTTTAAATATATTTTTATAGTACGTATGTTAACGCCAGGAATACGCCTTTAATGGTAACGCTCACTCGGACAAGATGAAATAATAAAGAAGTCCGTTTTTTTTAACGGATTTTGGCTATTGAGTTTACAATCGGCATGAGACCGATGTCTATTAGAAATTGATTTACAATATTATTATTCATTGTTTATACATGTTTATACTTTTCGGGACCCTGGGATCCCGGACCTTTGGAAAGCGTGGGAGGGGCCGAAGCGAATCCAACTCGCATAGACCCCTTAGACAATTTTAAAATGGAATGAGGCACCAACCGACAATTATTCTTGTTTGCACTATACAAGTGCAGCCAAGTACAACCTCCGGTTGGTGTAGGACTATTTCAGAACATGGAAACAAAGATATTGGGCTATGCGTTTGGGTGGCTTAGTGAACTGGTAATCTTGAACTATGGAAATACGTGACCAATGTTTTTGAATATAAAATACATAGATAAAATGGCAGGGGGTGACTTGCACACTCAATAATGGGCATCCCAAAACGGTCGATAGCACAAAGTGTCGTAGCGACAAGGGGGCAACATGTACTGAGGTGCTTAAGAGGAGTGGAGAGGTATCCTACGGCTATCAGGACAATCCCGGAAGTACGGTCAAGATCCCTACCAGCATCTTACTGGAATACTTCCTTCGTCCGAGCACGTTTTCTCTTGGGAATCACCACTCAAGCCGGCCAATAAATGCAAGAATGAGGTGTGAGCTCTGTTCCTCGTCAGTGTTCACTCTAGCCGGCCAATAAAGGCAAGCCAGAGGTGAGGAACAAGACATCTCCCGGGAGATAGGGTCCATGGGGTCGCTACTCCCCAACAGCTCGCCACATGCTGCCCTGCGGGTTTTTGTATCTCTCTTGATCTGGCTCCTCACTCTAGACCTGTTCCGGCAAAGTAAACTCTACCGGCACAGACCTAGAGTTCGGAGCGCGCAAGCCCCACCACGACGTCAACGTAGAGATACGGCGGCGGCGGTGGGGATATTATTATTATTTAATCTTATTCGGTATCAGGACTATCACCCGAAAGCCATGAAAACGACACACATGACAAAAAATTGAAAATGTTCGCATCCGTCATCGTGGATTTACATTTTGACCTCATTAACGGCTTTAGCATCCTCGAAAACTATGAAAACTATAACTGTGACGAAATATTTTAAAATGTTCGCAGTCGCCATCTTGAATTTTCATTTTTCGAAAACTATGAAAACGACACCCATGATGAAATATGGGAAAATTTTCGCAGCCACAATCTTGGACCAAATTCACACTTTCTCTCTCTCTCTCTATCAAATAAGAAGAAGACAGTCGCAAGTAAGAACGCGTGGAGGGCCTTGCGCTAAGAAATAACCGCCGCACGGGTCGATCAATCAGGTTAAGCTACGCTTGCCGCGGTTGGTCCGTGGACGGGTGACCATCTACAGATACCAAGACCCCTCCGTGCCTCGGAAAGCACGTTAAGCCGTTGGTCCCGGTCGTCATTTGTAGATCTTTGACAGTTGTTACGGGTCGTCAGATGCCCGAAAGTTTGACAACTTATTACCAAGGGGTTACCCAATAACTGGTCCCCATCAGTCTAATTCTACAGCAAGCCACGTTTAAAGAACTGCGGTCCAAAAATATTATAGAATAATTATTTGAAACCGTCACAACAAACCCTTTCATTTGATACGTCACACGGTTTAATTTGCAAAACTTTTTTTTAATATTTTAATTTTCCCTCCAAAAGTGACCCCATATTCAGAATTCATTTATTTATGTTACACATCCGTGTTTGGGTCACAGAAATTCATAATTATGTGTACCAAACAACTTAATCGGTCCAGTACGAAGCAAATTGACCGACAGACAGACACGAGTGATCCTATTAAGTTAGTAGTAAAATTAATTTCAAAAATAAAATAATTCATGAAAAATTATACCAAAGAGTTTTAATTCAGTTTTTTCAGCAAGAGAGAAGATTTTTTATGTACATATTTTCAGGGAATCTAAGTTACCTACCTTTTGGATAGCCATTTTATACAACTTTCGCAGTAGACTGACGCGGTTTAGCCGACCTCAACTTTAAATTAATGATATTTGCTACAAACTTATTGTATAAAATAGCTGTGGTAGGTAACATATTCTTTTAAATAAATTCGAATACTGAAAGTTCATGTAAATTCCTGATTTTCATGACAGTATTCGCAACACCCCGTCGAGTTAGCTGATGTGTCACGTTTCAAAATCCGGTCGAGCAGAGAGGATAACTGGTTTATCCTATCGGTAACACGATGAACGAGTTTCGGCAAGGCTTTACCTAGTTCATCCTAAAATCGGGTTGGCCGGTAACACACATCAGCAAGCAACACGCATCATGTACAGAAACTGCATGTTGTATTGACTGATACTTTATTTTTTCTTAAAAGTAAATTGATAGGTATACAATTTTTTTGTTCTCGGAAACATACTGGCCGAGTTAAAAAATTGAAATTTTTCGATTCTGCTTTGTTTTCATTAAAATAAAAGCTAATTATTTTTTCCCGATTTCATGTGTTTTCGTTGCTTGATTTTGGTTTTTAACTCAGTTTTATCATTTTGGTGTTTGTTGTTAGCCACCAAACCGTGAGAAATAGGCTGCATGAATACGGCCTACGAGCACGACGCGACGCCAATTAGGTGCCCACATAAACGCCTCATGGGAATCGCGCCCGTCAAAACGATTGGTGTAGGGAGAACACTTGACATGAACCCAGGAACAACGGGATAATATATATTTTTTTTAATTCCATCCATTGGGAGCGATTGCCGCAGGATCAGATAAATAATCTTATAAATTCAATGATAAATCGTTACCGACAAGTTTTAAACAACAGAGGCGGTCACACTTTGTATTGAATTACCAAATAATTAAAAAAACTTTATTTAATTTTGTAAAACATGAAAAGTTTAATTTCGTTTTAACTTTATTTTATAGTACGTATGTTATGACTTATGGTACACATATTGTTAATTATTGTGAGTAAATGATCAATAATTGAATGAAAGATTTTGTTGCTTTAGTCACAAATGCAATGCATCAAAAAATGATTAGTTTATTATTTATAAAAGAAATATAAATACATAATTATATTAAAATAGTAAAAATCGTTCAAAAGTTAAAAACCATACAAGTTGCTTAGACTTCTATGATGTGTGTATTTTTGATATGTGCTGTAGCGTTGTGAGGGTTCTCAGAGGAAATAGTCGAGTGGTGCTAAATATATCACAATTAGTAAGTTCCTAACCACATCACTAAAAACGTGGCACAACACTAATTTCCGAAGGACGCTCTGCCATTTCGATATCCGCTCGCCTAGCTGAGAGAAGCTATTCCCTGATCCTCAAAATTCTACGTACCCCGACCTAGGGTGAGTTCTACATTAATTTGGTAATCAATATAATATTAAGTGAGTAATCTGCTATGATGATTGTTACTTTGTGTTTTATGCTCGCGTGTTCGCATACTTAACCTCTTAACTCCATCTGTCATTGTGCCACGCTGTGCTGGCAAACACTCTGCCTGTAAACCGCTGCGATGGTTGAGCTTTTAATTACTGTGCTTCCCGTGCTGTTTCCTTGGTGGCTAGAAGAAGGGAAGAAGCTGGCACATCGCATGCGGGCTGCTGCTAGTTGCACTGCTTCTGACATGCGCTCCCTAACGCGCTTCCAGGGTTCGACGTTCCGGCTGAGGACAGGACGCGTAGGCATCAGCCAGCGCACGCTACCGAGACCTTGCGAGGTCTACCCTGCAACCTGGTCTACCTGCGGCTTACCTCGCAAGCTACCTGCGGGCCTCTGCTGGCCTGTTGACCACGTGTCGCCGACACGTACTGCCGGTCTCTAACGAAGGCCTTACCGGCCGCTAACGAAGGCCCTACCGGCCTCTATCGAAGGCCTACCGGCCTCTAACGAAGGCCCTGCCGGCCTCTCGCTGAGCCTGTTGAACAGGTATCTCCGTCTGCAAACTAAGTGCAAGGAAGTACAATTTAATTACTTTAAGTGTTAGTGATTTAGACAGAACAGTGCGACCTTACCCGCGACCTAGCTGAGGTCTAGTACCAATAACAATATATGTATTAACTTACCATTTAGTTTCAATTTCCTCCATACACTACCTACCTAATCGATAACGGTCTGCGCAGCCTACCTGCAAAGCCCTAGCCGTTTCAGTGCTAATTAAGCCCTTTCATTTGATACAATACATGCCATCATTAAAAAATACCTACAGCGAACGATCAAGACGCTTCCAACGGTACCACAATTGTCAAATTATGTTGAGGAGTTTAGAAGTTATGCGGGAATAGGTGAACTACATACATACATACCGGTCAAAATCATAACCCTCCTTTTTGCTTCGCCGTAGTCGGGTAATAATGCTGTGGCGGAACCATATATCAATTGGACCACCACCTTACATTTTAGAGCGGAATCACTCCGCTCATGAATCTTGGAGCAAACATGCAGATCAAGCGATGTTTGCACCGAGTGACCGCAGGCACTCGCAGGCCAACACGCGCCAGTGACAGAACAGTTGAAAGGTAACCGTTTGGCCTGGTATGGGCCTGTGATGAGGAGGGACGAAACGCATGTGACTAAAAGAGTGATGAATATAAATGTTGATGGATGGAGCGGGAGAGGCAGGCCAAAGAAAAGATGGATGGATTGTGTGAGGAATAAAATCAAGGGAGTAAATGATAGCGTAGCGGTTGACAGGGGAGAGTGGAAAAAGAAAACGTGTCGCTCCGACCACAAGTAACATGGGTCAAGGGCAGGAAGATGATGAAAATAATCTTTAAAAAATGGAACGTAGTGCCTTTCGATAACTAGCGCCTGCGTCGCGTGGAGTTTACTGCCTGCTCGCACGCCTTCCGCTTCCCCTTCCACGCTTTGCAAAGTATAAAATAAATCATATTTCATACATTACCTAAACGTTTTAGATATTCTATACATTGCCTAGGTATTTTATAGACTACCGGATTATACAGATTGCCGGTAAAAATTCAACAAACAGCATCAATAATGAATACTTTAACTACGATTTTATTGTAATATTTTGTAATTTGTACTAGTCCAGCAATCTTATAATATTAGTCAGATTTAGATTTACTAGTATCTAAGTATTATTTGCGAAACACAATAAATGAAGTAACACAATAAGTGTAGTAAGTATTAATTGCGAAACACAATAAATGAAGATGAAGATGACCTACTTATTTTTGTTTAAACTACTCCTAAATCTACAACCCTAAATCCCAATTTATATTACATCCTGCCCTGATTTAAAACAAATCGGACCTGGCAACACTACACGACTATCCCAACTCATTTGCGAAATCGGCCCGTGATCCGGAGTTTGGTGAATTATAGGTACCTACATCTGCCGTAACCACATTTAATTAATAAAAACCCTGAAAGGTAAGCTCACCGAACTCTTTATACGTAACCAATGTTAAGTGAAACATCACTATTCAATAATGTAATGTGGCACAGCACTAGTGACCGGACTTCCTCTTCCGCTCTCCTCTGTCAAGCATGCAGTTCCTATTTTATAATAGTGTAATATTAAGAATGCCTACTTAGAATAAAGAAGACTACTTACCCTGGTGAGCTTCATCTTTCATTCCATCCCCGAAGACGTCCAGTAGCCGCTCAGCTATTAACTGATTGGCAAAGTCCCAACCTAAGACTACACTAACTTCGTCGTAGCACTTCCATCCAATCCTACTTCCAACAGTTTCCTTTTTTTCTATTTTCCACATGCCGTGTTAAAACCTTGTTTACGTCGAGTTTTTAACGAGGAGATTACATTACACCAGAGCCCGATGTGACATGAACGGTTGAACGTTATTAAAACGCGCATAATTAACTACAGTGAACGATGCCAACCTTCGCTGAGCGGAAATGGAATTATACCCGAATTTTCAACGAAAAGAAATCGACCAGAGTTTTATTAGGAACGTTATATACTTTTAAAAATACACGCGATCTTGAGAGTAGGTGCGAGATGGTTTGCAACTGCTGGGTGATCTTATCTTATCAGTTAGTGCGATAGTGAACGCTATCAATGTTATGTTTTCTCCAATGCTTTTCTTGTATATTGCTTTCTTTCATCTTTAATTTCTTTCATGGTGAAAAAAGTGCACAAATTCAAAAGGACTTGGTCTTGAAAAAACTGGAAGTTGATATAGCAGACTTACAAGAAGTTACGAAAAGTTCGAGAATGGTCGACTCGAGATACGACAACCAAGATGGCGTCGCGTCCATCGCTAAAAGCGATTTCTCAGAAAATGTTTGCCCAATAAATTCGATGCCGACGGGTAACAAAATCTGGAGCCATACAGAGCAGCAAGAGGACTTCGTCAGCGAGCGCCCGCCGCGTGGCGACAGCATCGACCAGTTGGCGGAGGCGATGCACCAAGTGCTTACTAGAAGTTCGTGACAATAATAACAGAGAACTCCTTGCGCGCCTAGCAACATCAAAAATTTAACGGTGTTTGACGGAGAACAATGGCTATGCAGTGGCTGCAGTTCAAGGAGTCATATTATAAAGAGTCGTCACACATAAGCAGTTATAGCGATTCAGAAAACATTTGGCAATTAGTGAAAGTGGCCACGTGGTGACGCAAAAGAAGCCGTGTCATCGCTCCTCATCGGCAACACGTCATCGCAAGCTATAATCGATACCTTAGAATTACGATTCGGTACACCCGAGTGTATCATTAATAAAATAATCACTCAACTCAAGAAAATTCACCCACTTCCGACTGCATACCACACGGAGATCGTGATATTTTTCACAGCTGTTAAAGCTACAGAATCCGGAAATGATGTCAATAACACTTTCGAAGAGTAGTAGCACTTGTTTACTAACAGATCATGGAGATTCTTTTTACACTATTTAATTTCCGTAACTATTCTAATAGGAGATGCGTGAAGCAAAAAATACTTTCATGAAATAGATGAGTCTCGTGAGCTACTGTGCGCAATTTGTCCTAACGCCGTATACGCGTGTAGTAGTTATACATGTCAATATTATGTTTGACAAATACTGCGGCCTCAATTATATAGACACACGGCAGTGTTAATAATTTCTTCTTTAAAAAAAATAGATTACAGGAATCGGTTTCCTTTAAGTTAAATATGACGCAACGTTTTTGACCAATGAACGCACGCTCCTTGTCTGTACTGTTGCCCCAGAATATTACACCGCATCTAATATTACAATGAATCGAATATTACAATGCAGGCGATCGTTTTAATTTGTGTGCTCGAAAAATTAAAGAACTTAACTTACTCAACGTTTATCGTGTATGTTGTTTATACTTACGACTTGTGCAAATGTGACGCACAACCTAAACTAATTGGTCAGTATAATTACGATCTTATTGCTCCTATCTTGTCTTTAAAAGGTAACATCTAGGAAAATGAGCCTTACGTTAAAAATACACCGCTGGGGTGTGATGTCCACGGTGTTGTAAACGACATTATTATGATGAAAATGTCAGCTGTTGTGCTACTCTGTAAAAATCTCACTGTGAGAACTTAGGTGAAGTGAGCGTGGAGTGAGCTGTCATTGTCATTGATACCCACTGATGCTAAGGCAGTGACAGTTCACTTCAAGCTCACTTCACCTAAGTTTTCACGGTGAGATGGTTACAGAATCGCAATACTGATCGTATTGCTAGTGATGACAGCATGCAACGTGTTGTGATTCTGAGTTGAATGAGTTTGTAAGAAAATTAGAGATGCGCCGAATATCCGTTTTATATTCGGTATTCGGCGTATTCGGCAAGTTTTGAGGTATTCGTATTCGGCCAAATCATTCGTTTTTAATAATTGATCTTTGTAAATCAACCTAAAATTAATTAAACGAATCCCATAATCTAACAATCGTATTTATTAGAAATCGTTTATTGTAAGGTACTTAAACAAAGGTAATCAAAAACAACCAGCATTAATAGTTACATAAAATCAAGTATCTTGAAAGAACAGTAATTTTTAATTGCAATCCCACTATTGGGTTGCAGCGGGTAGTGGGAGGCGAGGTACCACTCACTCCGTACGCGCGCGGCGTCGCTTTGGAAATCTAGCATGTATACCTAAACTTGTTTGCGCGGCAAAACTATAGAACGGGGAACCGAATTATCCGGCAGTATATCCGGTTCGGTAAGATCTTAACCGAATAATATTCGGTATTCGGTTATTCGGCGCATCTCTAAGGAAAATCATTTGCGTTAAAGTCAATAGGACTATCAAAACAACCGCGACAGAATGCGGATGAGTTGCGTGCTATCACCATACTAAATAACACTTGTGAATTAGTTGATAACCAATGGTTTGTGGAATTGCCTTAGAAACATGATTTATTTAATTATTTATCATCTCAGGCTTACCTAATACAACAGTGTAGTTATAATTATTTAAAGATTAAACTTACAATTATTTATTACTAAATGATAACTTTGTTATGCCTGATTCTTATCAAATTGCCTTTACTCGTTTAAAATCAGTCGAGAGAAAAATGTCGGCAGAGGCGTCATGTTACCGAGAACGTATTCAGCATTTATTTTCGAATCCAGGAGGCTAAACGGCAGGTAGGTAAGTATCAAATGTTTGCTAGACTCCCCCTCGGGAGTCTAGCAAACATTTGGTACCTACCTCACTTCGGTGTCAATAACCCCAATAAGAAAAACCTACGTTTAGTTAGTGTTCGACGCAGCGGCGAAAAAAGGGATATTCTCTAAATTATTTTTATTGACAGGCCCGGACTTATAGCAGTCTGTATTTGGTATTATATTCAGGTTCAGAGAAAATAAAATTGGAGTTATTGCAGATTTTAATTCGAATTTTAATTCGAAGTAACGTCTATATTATAGACGTTACTTCGAATTAAAATTAAAGAAAGTACCGTATCAAAATGCACTTAGGTTTTTATGTTCTGACGAGCACGAGGCCAATATGGAGGTAAATAAATACCTCATGACGTCCTTAATATTTGGCGTGAACTGCTCGCAGTTTATCGCGCAACATAATTATAAAATATAAACTTTTTACAAAAAAAATCAAACCGACTTCCAAAAAAGAAAACGTAATAAAAACTATAACCCAAAATTTGTCTGTCTATGGGGTCTTGTTTATACCTTTTTAGTCAAGAATTTTAAAAAAAAAGTAATAAAAACTAAAGTTTTTATTACTTTTTTTTTTAATTCTTTTGCGGTTATAATATATATATTTTTGAAATGTGCTCATTAAGCCCTTTCATTTGATACCCAACATGGTACGATTAAATTACTTTCGATACGATTAAGTTCCTTACTTTATGTCCTCTAGAGGTCGCCATTTAATTTAATGTGACGTCACATAGCCTATACCCAGCGGACGAACAAGACGCTTCCAACGATACCTCATTTGTCAAATTGTGATGAGTGCTTTAGAAGATAGGAGGGAACAGAAGAACATACATACATACATACATACCGGTCAAAATCATAATAATAACCCTTTTTTCTTCGCCGTAGTCGGGTAAAAAAACACAAATAAAAAGAGAAAAATAACTTTAATTTCGGAAGTCGGTGTCTTTGCTTTCCAATTTCAGTTTTATGCCACCAACTTCCAAAATTAAAGTTATTTTTAACCGACTTCTTCAAAAAGGAGGAGGTTCTCAATTCGTCTGTATGTTTTTTTTTTTTTTGTATGTTTGTTATGCGATTACTGCGTATTCGGATTTGTGTGGGGTAGGTACCACAACTAAAAAGTGAAAAATAAAAACTTTACAAATCTGAATAGCACTACCTGCTATGTAAATAACAGTGAAAGAGTAAATAAGGAAATCGTCTAGATAAACTAAGTGGGAAAAATACGTAATATTGAAGCTAACTCAAAAACTGCGCAAGCAAAGTTAATAAAATTTATATGGGACCACCTCGGAAGCATGACCTACCAAACAAAAAAAGAATCATCAAAATCGATTCACAATTGGCGGAGTAATCGAGTAACAAAGTAACATACAGACGAATTGAGATCCACCTCCTTTTTGAAGAAGTCGGTTAATAATAAAATGCGGTAGGTACTCTTTGAGGATACCTGTCCGACGGCTGTTGACGCTATTTATGTCAGCAACACAACGGACGACTACATCGACAGCTTGCCTGAAGTCGACCTTACAAAAAAGATGATGAAGGAAGTCTCGTTTGTTCACCAGCAGGGTGGATTCGAGATACGGAACTGGGCAAGCCACACGATGTCCTGGAAAGCGTTCCGAAAGAAGCTTTGAGTGACAGTGTCTGTTGCACCTTCGATAAAGATCAGTCGGAAAAGACACTCGGTTTATTAAGGTACCCTGCTAGCGACGAGTTAGGGTTTGATTTGCCTTGAAGCGTATACCAGTTGATGTTGTCAACTTAAAAAGAAGACCAACGAAGCGCGAACTGATAAGCATTGTAATGTCTATTTTTGACATTCATGGTCTGATACCATTTACAAATAATAATTTACAAATAATTATGCGCGAAACTTGGAAAACATTATATAAAATGGGATGAGCAATTGATAGACGAGTTAAATTATTTATTTCAGTGTTGGATAATTCAAGCTATACATATAAATAATACATAATAGGATTCCACGTTGGTATTTTGTGATGCGTCGCCGAGCGTCAACGCGACTGTCGCGAACTGGCGGCGCAAGGAAATGAGCAGTGGAAATATTATTGTAGCGTTTATCGCAAGTAAATCTAAAGGTTCACCTACGAAATCGGTTTCGTGCCGCGACTGGAACTACAGAGTGCTTTATTAGGATGTAAATTAGCAAATAATATTAAATCGGAACATCGTTTAAAACCAAGTTCAGTTTATTACTGGACAGATTCTACTAGGTACTGTTTTACACTGGCTATGAAATCATTGTAGAACATATAAAGTTTTGATTGCTTATCGTCTGGGAGAAATCGACGAACTAAGCAAGGCTCGTCTACGTTGCGGATTTGTGAACTAAAAAGTACCGCCTACGTAATATACGTAAGTTGTATTACGTATATTACGTAGGCGGTAGTCTAATAAGTCTCTAAGCCCACAGCCATCGCGTTCTAAAGGTGCGTCCACACTAAATATCATTCTCCTGTGCTTATCTCAATTTATTTGTGGTCGCGTAACATGTCTTTTTCTTCCATACTTCTGTATTAGTCGTCATCTTGGTAGTCACCCGTGCTATTCTTCTAATTTTTATTCAGTTATTTTAGCGAATTATCAATTAAAAATACGGTTAATTAACACTGGGTTCGAATTCGAAGGCTCGTGCTTAGGACAGGTTCATAATAGTTTTTTGTTAGATTATTTTGTAGAAGTTTCCTAGTATGAAGACCACAGATGGCCAGAATGGCCGGAACTACTCAACAATAAGTATTTCACGGTTGCGATGCGATACTTTAACATAGTCTTGACGGTATAGTGGCACGCAGCGTCGACGCATGCGTGACGTGCGGGAGGATATGGTAAAGTGGAGCTGATGGTGAGAACTCCTCAAAGATTCTTTTTTTTTTTTTTTTTTTTTTCTTTTTAAAAACGCTGCCCCACACTAGGAATTTCTTCCTGTATCGTGGGTGCGTTTACAAACATAGAAACTCACATACACTAACACCCAGACCCGGAACAACTACTTGCAGATCATACAAATATTTGTTCCGTGCGGGAATCGAACCCACGACATGTTGCGCAGCAGTCCATCGCTCAGCCACTGCGCCAACCGTGTCGTCAAATTAACGTCCCTGCATCGGGAAAAGCAATATTTTGTAATAGGTGAGGAGCAGTTGACATTAGGCTATTGTAAATTACAAACTGACCCCCTAAAAAGCGAGAAAAAAGACGGCTAAGTGCGAGTCTGACTCGCGCAGGAAGGGTTCCGTACCATTATCTATAAAAACGGCAAAAAAACACGTTTGTTGTATGGGAGTTTAAATATTTGTTTTATTCTGTTTTTTTAGTATTTGTTGTTATAGCGGCAGCAGAAATACATTTTCTGTGAAAATTTCAACTGTCTAACTATCACGGTTCATGAGATACAGCCTGGTGACAGACGGACAGACAGACAGCGGGGCCTTAGTAATAGGGTCCCGTTTTACCCTTTGGGTACGGAACCCTAAAAATAACTTTAATTTCGGAAGTCGGTGGTAAAAACAAAAATTCAAAACCAAAGTCACCGACTTCTGAAATGTTATTATTTTTTTAATAACCTACTTATTAAATATAACTACTACTTATAATTATATTTTTCACCTTGTAGTGCATTTTGGAAATCAGTTGTTTTTTTTGTTGTAAAAAAATGTTTTATTTAGCTACTACACATACCTACTCACCATCAATTAATAACAAATACTTAACACCTACAAATACCTAAAAATATGTTTGTCAATAATTATCATGTCGTAGGAAACAGCAACCGCCAAGTCCGTCCCGAACAATAATAAAAATGTGGGGTAGGTACCACAACTAAAAAGTGAAGCTAACTCAAAAAATACGCATGCAAAGTTAATAAAATTTATATGGGACCACCTCGGAAGCATGACCTACCAAACAAAAAATCATCAAAATCGATTCATAATTGGCGGAGTAATCGCGTAACAAACATACAAAAAAAAAAAAAACATACAGACGAATTGAGAACCTCTTCCTTTTTGAAGAAGTCGGTTAATAAAGAAACTTTTTGTATTTTTAAAATAAATACACATACCTCTGAAACACGCCTGCGACTGCTCGGGGTGACGCTTGACGCTCTAACTTCTCAACCTTAGCGGTAAGGGAGAACAAGCGTATAGAAAAAAAAGTAAAATTTAGCTTAGAGGTGATTTTGGGGGTGACTAGGATGAACTCGGATATCGAAACGACGGCTCGGTAACGCGGCCTTTCAGAGAATGAAATTTCCGAGACTGGCAGTGGCGAGCCCGACTGCTGTATGCATGAGGGTCTGAAGCGTAGCATCAACATGGACACGGTATTGTAATTTTGGAACGTGCGAAGTAGTGGGTTCGATTCCGGCGGTAGATAAAAGTGATGATAGGTAGATATTTATGCGTGACCCTGAGCGCAGTGCCTCCCTTCACGCCCCTTTAAGATTTGTTTTTTTATTTATTGATATGGCACTTTAACGAATTATCTCCTCACATATGTATATACACAAACAATAATCTCATACAGTTTTAGGTATTGTGAATTAGTCACAGAAATGCACAGCACTAAAGTCTGTTGTTAAATCGCCAAATTGAAAAAACAAACAACAATCACTTGAAATGTCAAATTAGTCTACGAGATTAAAGACAGACTTTAAAGAACGTCCAAGATAGACACTATCAGTTGAATTTAATATGTCACAAAATGAAACAAAAATTATAATTTTTGTTGACGATTTTTTTGGGGGATCTACTCTTTTATTCATAAACGTTCTCTACGTACGACTCTTTAACCATATATTTTTGACGTTTCAACGTTTCTTAACTTTAATCATCGTTTATGAATGTATACCCCTTAGTGTTTTGGTTCATAGTAGTTAATAGTACAGTCATTTGGTGCTCAAAAGGGGGAGCGGTGCGAGCGGCTATTTTTTGGCGTAAGCGACAAAGGTGACAAAGTGACCACATCGAAATCAATAAAGTCACCAATTTTCAAAACTCCTGGAAAACTCTCCAAGTAATCCCCTGGCGGATGACTTGCAAGACAGCTCTATCGGGAACGTGTCGCTCGGTACTGAAGACGACGAACTCGCAAAAACGTATCGTAAAATGAGTCTGAAAGGTGATAATGACAAAAACGAGTTTTTGGGCGCCATTTTTCAAATATGGTGGCGCAAGCGCAAGATGAGAGGTGACAAAGAGAAAATTCGAAAGAGCTAATCGAAATCAATAAAATCACCAAATTTAGTTTAAAACTTATTAGTTAAAATTACCAAACGACTGGACTAGTAGTAGTTTAGTTTTTATCGTGTCGCCATTATAATCTGAAAACATGTCTTTGTAGAAAGATTTTTTACATTTTTAGGACCATTTTTGTATAATAGATTAAATAGAATACTTAGTATCTATAATTTAAATTACCTACTTTAGCTGTAAAAACATTAGACTAAATAATTTACTAACCCTAGATTATGCACAGACGGAAGATCTACTTGCCTTTTGTCTTTATGCCTTTTTGCTTTTAAGTACTTAAGTTTCATTTTAGTTTTTAATTTTGTACTCATAGTTAATTTATTAAAATAAGTATCTATGCACTTTCTAGCCTGAAGCACAGGTTCAACCTAGTTCAGGCAAATATTTGGTTCTCGAGGAAGGTTTTAGTATATAATAACTGACATCCATGCGGGCGAAGCCGCGGGCATCAGCTAGTACTAAATAAAATAGAGTTCCGCCCGTAGCGAGGTGTCGCCTAAGAGTTCCGCCCGTAGCGAGGTGTCGCCTAAGAGTTCCGCCCGTAGCGAGGTGTCGCCTAAGAGTTTCGCCCGTAGCGAGGTGTCGCCTAAGCTAACTCTATAAAGCTATTATTAATTTATTACTTAGACAATTAGATCTCAGGTACTCCTAGTAGTTTTCATCAAATTTCAGTAAAATTATATTAATTGCCTTTGACATAGTAAGTAAATACTTCACTAGACACCAACCCACGCTACATTTCTAGCATTCGATGCAACACAAGCGTGGGTATAAAGTGGGTGTTTTCCATGGGTCAGTGACAACTGGGCCCGTGTCAACTCGACCCGAATAATAAATCAGATATTTTACTCCCGATTACGGAGATTTGTACAGTCAAGCAGAAAATTTTCATTTTAAAATAAGTCATTACGAATTTAATTTTGTTTTCCAAAGATTTTGGTTTTTTAAACATCTACAACGCCTATTTCAATTATGATACCTTTTTGAGTACCTAGCCTAAGTTCATTATTTTGTTAATTCTCTGAACTAAAAAAGACAAGCATTCCTGTGCTAAGATGATGACAAACGTCGGATCTAACGACAAAAGAAAAGTTTTCTATCTCACTCTTGCACATCGTAAAACATAAAAGACAAGGAGGTGATTTCTTCGATTCTGATTTCTGCTTATATGAATAAGTATTTAAAATAAAAACAGACTTTACTGCAGAAAAAGGTCTAGAATTCAATTTCATTTCAAATAATAATATTTATTACATCTATTCATAAAAATAAATAAATAAAATATATCAATTTTAAAAAATCTTCATTATTTTAAGAGGTACTTTTGAGGGAGACTTTTCATGCCGACGGCACACAATACTTTTGCATCTGGTATTATTCGAGTTGAGTAGACACGGGCCCAGTTGTCACTGACCCTTTTTCATAACGTGTGTGATGGTTCCGTGAGTTTGCAGGGGTCGTACACCGCATCCTATAATTCGGCAATCTTTGTTCACCGTGCCCTTACCGCAACCCCTGCCCTCGCCCTTCCATAGTCCAGCATTCATTTACTGACAATTTGGGCAGTATTGCTGTAATTTTTATATAGATGATGATAGGGGCGAAGTTGTTGTCAATACTATTGAGTACCTAGCAAGTTGTAAAATTAAAGCACTACACTACTATGATATTAAATTAACAAACAAACTCCCATAACTATTAACACTGTAAATCGAAAATATTGTAAAAGCCAATTATTATTTTCTTTTAAAAGAGTAACCCTGGAGTTTCTTGCTGGCTCTTCTCCATAGGAAACGACCAATTGGAACCGTGCACCTAGCTTCTGACGTTTCATAAGTGCCCATGTAGGTTTATGTGAAATAAATTATTTTGATTTTGATTTTGAACAAAACTAGGATATTAAAGTGCAAACACTTTTTACAAAAAAAAACAACCGACTTTCAAGAAAAACACAAAAAAGTGAAAAATACTAAGTACACAAAAAACTTTCATTCCGGAAGTCGGTGTCTTTGCTTTTCAGTTTTCGTTGCGGTACCTACCCCACACAAACTCGAATACCACGACGGAGTCACATAGAACATCGTCGACATAAACTAAGTGGGAAAAAAATACTTACGTAATATTGAAGCTAACTCAAAAACTACGCAAGCAAAGTAAATAAAATTTTAATGGGACCACCTCTGAAGCATGACCTACCAAACCAAAAATCATCAAAATCGATTCATATTTGGCGGAGTAATCGCGTAAAATACACAAAAAAAAACATACAGACTAATTGAGATCCTCCTCCTTTTTGAAACTTCAGGTTAATATAACTTAAGGCAATTCTGTCCAGAATGTATGCTGCATACAAAGAGCACCAAGTGGACATTGATCTCTTTCACTCATCAGTACCTAGTGCACTCTAATTGCGTAACACACAATCAATCATAATCTAAATAACTTTGAAGGATATCCATTGCTTAATTTATGTTCGAATACAAAAATGCTACTTACATACTACAATGATACAATACTTACTATACGATAATGATAATAATTTGTGGGTACCTACATTAATACATACATACGGTTACGTATTATAATACCTAATTTTGTTCTAACTATTTTCAAGATAACTACGGTTGATTTACATTGTTCATAACGCATATTGGTCGACTCAACTACTGTTTAACTTACATAATGTTGACTAAACTAAAGTTAATCGCACTAACGAACGATTAATCTAATGATTTTTTAAGATATTGGATATTTCAACTATGTATGGAATGAGTAATGGACGACTCGCCTACAGTTTATTTAATACTGAGGGGTAAGTAATATATGATATAATTACAAAATCTCTAATATTTACAAGTTATAACAACTGAATCTATAATTTTATTTGATATAATTTTAAAGTAACATATTTTTATAAGCATATAATAGATTGAATATAAAATCGTTTGATATACCACATTAATGTGGTTTTTATTTCCCTGTAAAAAAGCATACATGCAAACAAGCATACACCATGCATGCAGCAGGCATGCAAACAAGCATACACCATATATGCAGCATGCAAGCAAGCATGCAGCAAGCATGCAGCAAGCATGCAACATGCAGCAAGCAAGTAACATGCAGCAGGCATGGTCCTGTCACGGCTCCGGCGCTGCGGGGCTCTGGCAGTCCCATACGAGCTTATCGTCGCAGATGTGTTTCACGCTCACCACCGCGGCTTCGGCTGGCTGGCCGGCCTTGCCGGTCTGCCAGCCGAAACGTTTGGATTTGTAAACAAACTCACTTTCGCATTTGTCAATTCTAATCACTCGACTATGTATTATACTATTAAGACATATAAATCTGTCCGACTTGGCAAATGAGTTCAGTTCAGTACCTTTATAGATAGAATGTGCCCTTAAGGAAAACCAGGAAGAACGATAGGTATTCAATCAAGCCATGTTTGCCGGTCTTCTTACTTCGAATACTATAAGGTTTATTTTCAGTACATCAGTCACACTTGTCTTAATAGTCTTACATACTATGCCTAAGTAATAATTCAGTAATATGAATAAGAACTTGAAACAAAGCATACCTGTATACAAAGTCGAGTCATTAGAATTGACAAATGCGAAGGTGAGTTTGTTTGCTTGTTACGCTTTCACGCCAAAACGAGTGAACGGATTTGGATGAAATTTGACACATGGGTAGACCATGACCGGGAATAGGATATAGAATACTTTTTATCCCGGTAGTACTTTCCCGTGGGATAATTTCCGACCTTCACGCGGGCGAAGCCGCGGGCAAAAGCTGGTCTATAGAATAATAACTAAGTTGTAAAATAAAAGCCCTCTTCCTCTCTCCTACTATTGCTGCGCCCGACAGGGCCCGTATTGATCATGTCTTTGTACAACCTACCACATATGTTCACATGTGGAAGCAATAAATGTATTGAGTAATTATTGCTTATTATGGTTATGTTGTTTTGCCAACATTGATAATTGTATTACGGAATATTGATGTTCTTTTCCTTGCTATTTTTATAATGTAGCTATTATTCCGACAGAAAACTGTAATACTGTTTCCATGGAGTTTCTTGTCCTTCTTCTCCATGAAGACCTAGTTTTGTGAACGGACAACTAGCTTTCAGACTACTGACAAGTTTAATTAAATAAACGTGTAGCCGTTCGTTGCCAGAGGGCCTAGACAAGTGGCAATCGTTTCCAAAGTGTTTTGTATTTGGACTTAAGTATAATGAGATGACTTTCAACAGGAATGACATAAGCTTTTTGGTAGCTTAATATGTTAGTTCCATAAATGTTTTTAATAATCAGTTTTCATTATGATAATACCTATTATTATTAGAGGCAGTTGTTGACATGTGGAGTGTGAGCTCGGCTATCATTGCATTGTGACGATTGTCGGAACGGCCAATGGCCTGGCTGATGGCCGAAAGCCTCGACCAACAGCTCTCGAGCCAGTTGGATCAAGGGCCTGATTCAGACGGTGGATATACCTATGGCTCGCATTGTGAGGAGGTTCCTGTCTCTGCAGCCCTAACCACTGGTAGCTTGGACCCTGCTCCCGACACCGGCGGACCTATTTTTATATTTTCAAACGATTTTTTAAATGACTTTTACAAAATATTTAAAAAATATATAATTAAGTATGAAAATAAAAAACGAGATATTAAAAGGCAGTTGTAATTATTATACATAGTTCAGTGGATGAGAGTTCTCGCCCTCGTCGGCGCCTAACTTATGTTCTGTTGGAAAAGTTGTGGGAGTTTTACAATTTTATCGTTGTTTCGGTATTTTTATCACTCAGAAGTGCCACTTTCTAGAGTTTTCAGAAACGTCACACCTGATATTTTTTTATGTTAACTGGATAACGCTCGAATAATTTCGCCAAAAAATCCAAAACAATTCAATAAAAGCTCCTCTGAAGCAGCTTATATTGAATGGATTGTGAGGCTACTTATAAAAAGTTAATATGTCAAGAAATGTCAAACGAACGTTCGTAGTACGGTATTGCCAGGCAATATTCAGGCAGAAGGCGGCCAGGGTGTCACGTGACCGCTGACTAGCTTGTTTGACGTGTTCATAATACGAAATTGCAAGGCAGTTCTGTTTACACCATAAACTGCCTGGAAATAAGAGTTCATAATAGGGCCCCTGGTCGAAGTGACTGTACTTCAAATGGTGATAATTATGTATAAGCAGCAGCATCTTGAATTCCTTTCATATTTGGAAGTCAAGGCGGGCGATAAAAAAATCTCTAAATAGATGGTTGCATTAAAAAAATATCCGCCTGCACTGATATTTTGATAGTCAAATAAGGCTTATAAAAATGTATTCCAATGCTCCAGCTTTTTAGTTTTTTCAACTTTAGAGAGTATCGAGTGTTTCTGTAAAAATAAATCGCGTGAGATGCCACTGTCAGACGTCTGCCGCTGCCACCAGACAGCGACCTACTGGCCGATTGGTCGAATGCGACCCTCCCTCTCCTCGTTCCACAAACCTTTTAGTAAGCAATTGATGTCTAGACGGAGGGAATTTTAACGTCATTAAGGGAAAATTGCGCGACCGCTGCGCCTGGGTTTGATTTCAAAGTGTAACTGGATTTCTCCATTTGGGATTTTTCAGTATACCTAAGCGCGGTGTCTGAATCCCCCACATTTCATGGGACCTAAACATAACTGGCAATATTATGAGTTTACTATCAAACACAGCAGGCACTATATTACTACTAGACTAGACTAGTTACAGTACTTTAATCCTAACTATATTTTATTTTATTTGAAAGGTACACCTGATTTGAAGCTTATTCAATCTGAAGTAGTTTCATAAGTTAGAGTTCACGAATTTGACCAGTGTTCGCCAGCAACAAAGACCACCAATAGTGATCATAAAAGTTGAAAGAGCTTCAAACTCAAATGATTCAATGCATCACTAATAAAGTAATAATAGAATCCGGATTTCCATTACTCGTCATACATTATTATTGACAGAGGCCCAAACGTTCGCTTGTCGTTTTCACGAATACATAGTAGAGGCCCAAATCAAATCAAATCAAATTTATTTTTGTAGAAAACTCTGGTACACCCAAAGGTTATTTTTAATTTATTCATTTATATCAGATAAACAGTGATCCATATTTTTGTTAGTAAGTACACTTAAGAATTATGTTAGTAACCAATCATACTATTATAACAAAAAATTAAATATCATAAATTATCAATATTATTATAAAGTCAGGAAATTCATTAAAATATTTAAATTCATTACAACAATGTAATTATAAATTGGCTGATGACTTGGCTCATGAGGTTGTCGACATGTGGGATGTCGACTCTGCGATCATTGTGCCGATAGTCGTATCAGCCAATGGCTTAATTGCCAAGAGCCTCGACCAACATCTATGGGGCTTGATTCAGAAAGCGGTATTCCTGGACACGGCCCGTATTGTTAGAAGGTTCCTCTCTCTGGAGCCCTGACCACCGGTAACTTGTACCCTGTTCCCGATACCCGTGGGCTACAATTTTTATATTTTTTTTTTATATTTTTATATTCTAAATATTTAAAAATGTAATTTGTATGTAACTTTATGAAATAAACGAATTATAATAAATAAATAAAAAGCAAACAAATAAAAAATTGAATATCTCATCAGTTATGCTTACTATGAATCTGGACACATCGCGTCATTGAGACAGAGGCCCAAAACTACTGCATGTTTCCACTATGCCCGCGGAACAGAGCAGAGGCCCAAACGTTAGCATGCTCATAACAAATAATTTACGCCATAGGCAGGCAAGCGCACGTGGCTATCACAACAACACAGCACACGCCATTAGTTAGCTGCCACAAAGCAAGCGCACGTGGCTATCGCAACAACACAGCACACGCCATTGGTTAGCTGCCACAAAGCAAGTTCACGTGGCTATCACAACAACACAGCACACGCCATTAGTTAGCTGCCACAAAGCAAGCGCACGTGGCTATCACAACAACACAGCACACGCCATTAGTTAGCTGCCACAAAGCAAGCGCACGTGGCTATCGCAACGACACAGCACACGCCATTAGTTAGCTGCCACAAAGCAAGTTCACGTGGCTATCACAACAACACAGCACACACCCAACTTCCCAGTGCCTCGGGATCTTCTGCAAACAAACATTAAACTGCCGACGGAAAATTTACGCGGCCGTCGACGAATCACTCATAAACGCATCCTGTCTTTGTTGATCTTTAACAAGTAACTGAGATGCTGTAACGGTTCGTAATTCCACCAGCGCGCGACAAATGGTAATAAATCCCTTTTACGCTCGGTCAACTTCAGAGAGTTGCAATCGTTAATTATTTAAAACTTTACACCGATTAAAAAGTGCCAAAAATATTATAATACACGAACCATTGCAAAGGTCTCGAGTTCGTCACTATGGTAACAGGACTCGGCGCCGGCGTCCTTCGTGGACTACTCGTAGCTAAATTGGCCAACAACTCGCTTTCGTTTACGTATACCCTCGCATTAGAATCTCACCGTTGCGGATATCATTAGCGTCGGTAAAAGCTTAGGGTTCGTCTTTTAATTAGGTAATTACGGTCTTGTGTGTTCCGCGCCCCATTTGAAAAGCTCGCCTTTTCTAAGCAATCCCAAGAACTGACTTACCACTCTTACGTTAGAAGGTTTCGCGGACTTAAGAGGAAATAGGGTCGGTCCCCTCCCTATACAAACGCTCTCGCCTGTTTTCTCTCTGGTTTATGAGCTTAGAGCAATGATTTTTTACAGTAAAATAAATATTGAACTAGTTCTATGCCCCTATGTTTTCCGTTTTGATGATACTTGATCTGTAGAAGCACTAGAACCCTCAGAAAATGCTCAAAATTGGCTATTAAGACCGCTGTCATCAGAGGCCTATTGTAAAAATTTGACAACTATTAATGAAAAAAATGAAAAACACAGTGGCAAAGTAAATATCCTTCATAATCAATTTATAAAATATCTTTCAAATTGGTCCAATATTGGAGGAGGAAATAGACGAGAGCCGAACCTCGAATTATGACTTTTTGTATGGAGAAAAGACCGACCCTATTTCCCCTGAACTAAAGTTTTAGTCTTATTTGAGCTCGGCCGTACCTGACCATTTTCAGACTATAACCGTCAGAATAAGACGCCATCATCACGTCACCAAATCAACACCTATCTGTCACAATCATCCCCTTCCCAACATTGGGCTTAAAAACTCGGATTCGGACTCCCTGATAATTTGTTCACGTAAAAGATCTTTAATAATATCTCTAACTTGCAGATTATCCGCTTGCTCGTTAATTATTTTCATTACCCGCTTCCCTACTAACGGTAATTCAATCAGTGAACATGTGGCATCTATAACGCTACATTGTACGCGAACTACGCATCGCAGAACTTTCCATCCTGTTCTTCATGCCTCTACAAATTGCGAGAACGTTGTCAATTTCAGGAGTTCGTTGCATAGCACAAATACGAGTAATTGTAACTCCATCTCTATTTATCAGTACCTAGAAAACATTATTTGCTTATGACCAAAACTGCTTCTACAATGAAAACATTGAAATTTCGAATCAGCATTTTCACGATTTCGCGTTTTTGTGTTAGATAATTTTTTACGAAAACTAATGCATTTACGAACCTCAGTAGGTCTCACGTATACCGACATATAGGTACCACGCATCAATAGCTGTGATCAGCTAGCCTCTGATATGAAAACGTAACAAAGAACGTCCAGCATATTTCACATATGTCGGGTAGTTATCGGATTTTATTCTATAACGTCGAACAAAATGTTCGCAATATCTAACTGAAGTGGGCACTGGGGCATGTAATATCGGAAGGTTTTCAATTCCGATACTGATTTCCGATATTATGATTTCTCAGTATCGGATTTCTTTAGAAATTGCAAATTTTATTTATTGCACAAATTCGGTTTGAGGTTGGATTGAGTGCAATAATAGTACATTGTGCTACGAGTGTGGTCTATTGGAAATGACAGTCGAGGCGGTATTATTCGATAAGGTAACCGAGAGTGTCAAGTGTGAATCAATGCACACGCGTTTCATACGACGTTTTAAAAAAAACAGACTTGTTGTAAGAACGTATGCTACAATAACGTAACTATAGAGATGATAGATTTATAAAGTTTAACTGACCTTTGTTGCCAGGTACTGACTATCCGGAGTATCTTTTAAAAACTTCTATGTATGTCTTCGACATAGAAGTTTGTATTTTATATTTTTTTATTTTTAAGAATTTTATATTTTTGATAATAATTAACCACACAAAGAAAACGTTGATAAATATTTATTACTACTGGTACTGGTAATGCCGCTGAATAGCTTAGATAAATAGGTATGTAATAATGTTAATAATACATAATACGCAAATGGGGTTAGGGTAGTGAACAATATAGACTGAAATTGCCACAGACAATATAAACCCTTATTTAATAGTACAGATATGGTACAGATATAGTTTTATACCGCGCGAACGCGGTGGCACACGGGCAGGCCAGCGCGGTTCGTCGGAGCGGGCCAAGTGACCTGCGCGCGTGCCACCCGCGGTCTTACCGGAAAAAAGCGCAAGTCTCTGCTCGGATGTAAATAGAGAATGCTCATTTATTAGTAAGATAGTTCATACTAATTCAATGTATAGTATCCCACTGACTTTTAGTTATGGTAAAAATCCACTAAACGCTTGCTTAAAAACTTGCTTTTGAGCGCTTGTCTTTGGTAAAAAGCTTCACCAAAAACAATTTCTATTGGATACAAATTCCATACTGCCATGATAGTACTTACTAATTCCAAACTGCCATGTCATACTCCGACTAGGAAATAGTAATCTAAAATATAAAGTAAAAAGCATGCTTCCATAATACACTGCATTACGAACCTAAAAGCGGTTCAATAAGAGCCACTTTACGAGCAAGTGTGTTGAAAAAAACATTTTACTCGTATACTTTAATTTGTTTCACACATTGGTTGTTTTGTTTTTAAGTATGCCCAGTGTAATTACTGTATTTTACTATTTTATGATAAACTTTCAATATTCACTTAATTTGTAACTTTTGTTATTTCAATCAATCTAGCTTTTTCACAACTATGTTGGGGTCGGCTTCCAGTCTAACCGGATACAGCATACATACATAATCAGCCTATAATGTTCCCACTGCTGGGACACAGGCCTCCTCTCTGTGAGAGGGAGCGGGCCGTAATCTACCACGCGGGCCCAGTGCGGGTTGGTAGATGTCACATGTCTTAGAATGTTTGGTTCTAGGACATGCCGGTTTCCTCACGATGTTTTCCTTCACCGTTTTGAGAGCAGTGGCGATGAAATAATTTACACAAAGTAAAGCGCCTGTCAGGGTTCGAACCTAGAACCTACAACTCGTAAGTCGCGGCCGTTACCACTGGACCACCACTGCTCTTGGGCCACCACTGCTCTCGGATACAGCTAAATACCAGTATTGCATTTATTTACATAGAGCGACTGCATAGCTGATTTCCACAACCAAGGAACTGGGTAACACGATGATACCCCTTGCAAAGACTGGTTGAGACTTCTGGACTTCTGACTACCCGTAACGACTAGCAAAGATCTATGAATGACAGCCAGTACCAACTGCTTAACGTGCCATTTTATGATCATCCTTCAATATTATTGCCAATTCTCACACCTATTTAGTTACTTTTTACTTAACATAATTTAACATAATGCGTGTATTCTTTGAAGTGTTAGGCTATAGTACACCCATATTTCACCAGTTTCGCTCTAGTTCCATGTAAAACGGGACAAGCCTATTGCCCATCAATCGGGCTGAAATCCAGACTCTAGACTGCTACTGCAAATTCCAGATGGAAAATCCGAATTGACCGTTCATTGAGACAGATAACACTGTTATTGTTCTTGTATCGCATGCTTAGCGAGCTGGCAACAGGATACAGGATACTACACAAGGATCTAAAATATAGGTTTAGTTGAAAACTCAAAATATAGAAAAAATTGTCCGATTTCGATATTGGATAAGTGATCCAATGAGTCTGGACTTTAAAAGAGACTGTGACCTCTGAGTTTGTTTCGGCCTTTCTTCTCAGAGTAGTCAGATAGGAAACGCCGACCTCATCTAGCTTATTTTTAATATTTTTTAATATGACGTGTAAAAGTGATTCCAATATCCTATTTACAGAATAAACAATTTCATTTCATTTCATTTGTTAAGTTTCTTCAAGAAAGATTCTGATACAAATACAATACAAATACAAAATATTGATTTCTGTACCAACTAGTATAAATTAGTTTATGATTGGAGCCCCCTTTTAAGCATGATGACGCCTGTGTTAGGAAACTCCGCACTTCCATAGCTTTGGCTGTTTTTGTACAACTTAGAATAAATATTATAAATTCTAAAACACTCGCTCGGACTTACGAGAATACAAATTATATATTAATGTGGGTGTCTTGGGTGTGCAGACTGTGTGGTGAGTGTGTGTGGTATGTGATGTGTGTGAGGTGTGAGTGATGTATGGTTGGTGTGAATGTGTGTATGAGGGAGGATGTGCGTGTGGGTGTGGCGGTGCCAGTATAACTAATTTTCAATTATTGTAACAATAATTCAATATCTGCATATGTGCTTGATTTTAACCATTCTAATACCCGTTTTCTTATAAGTAGATATTTGATCCGTTATTGACTAATATATTATATTCTGTGTAACGTTGTTATAATATTCAATGCAAAAATGTAATATTTGTGTGGATTTTATTCATTTGAAATATTGTCTTGCAAGAGGGAAAATAGTTGCCATTGCCCGTTCTAGAACTCCATATTGCGTCGATATATATAAAATGTAGGGATTTATTTCTGTCGACTTTTTTATTTTTGTTTATGTAATTTTGTTTACACACATTCACATTTCACATTGTTTTTATTTTTTATTGAATCGCTCCACCACTCTTCCAAGTAATCAATTCTGAGCACATTTATTTGGGGATTGAGGAACATAACTTCAAAAGTAAAGTCAGGGTAAGTTACTAGTCTATTACATTTATAGACGTAATCGAGCAAAGGGTAATAATTTACCACGGGGTTATCCCTAAACGGGAAAAGGTATATAATTTCCCACACGAAATCAACTTTTTTTTTCAGTTTCTGTAATTTATATTGTATTTTATGTACACTGCTATCTAACATGATTCAAGAACTTACACTTAAACCATGAAAAGTTGTTTTTTTTGTTCGGCCCGATTAAGGCTTAATTGTCGTAGAGCCAGTGGCGGATTAAATGTCGAGAGCGCCCTGTGCAAGCACCTCATGGACGCCCCCTAGCGGCCGTACATTAACATATATTTTTTTGGTCTCTCTCTATCTAATACCAAGTTTCGTCACAATCGGTTCAGTAGTTTATTGCATGAAGAAGTAAGATACCTATAGGTACAAACACACACACTTTCGCAGTTATAATATTAGTAGGGATAATTAGGTAGCCAGGGATTATGTGATGAAAGTGAAGAAAGCATGAGGGACCAAACGAACATGGACATCCATGATGCCTCTCTGGGAAACAGATCTGTGTGTGTTGACAGATGATTTCTAGTTCCTTACCCACTTCTTTTATAAAAATCAGGCGATGTATGAATAATCAAGAAGGTGGAGCACGCTTCGGAAGCTCTACATCTAGAATTAACTAAACTTAGGTGCATACCTACAGAATTAATTTTATAAGTATTCATTTTCTTATTCTTTTTTGTTAAAAATCTTCCGCGCGCGACCCATTTTGTCATTGCAAAATAAATGATTTCTGATTTCCCTTTGTATACTTGCGCCACTAGCCACCTGCGTAATTTGCCTTAGGGTTAATACGCCATCGCCACTGCGTCGCGGAGAGCTCATTGTCACCCGGGAAACTAGGTAAATTATATTATCACCGTTTAGTACGACACAACTTAGATGTAGCACTATGACTTTACAAGTTATTGTTCGCGTTCGCGTAAAGATCATTTTCGCAAAAGCAGTAATAAAGGGGAGTACTATAATAGTTGGGTACTTTTTTGATTGTGTAAGGACCGCGTCTAACGAAATCATAAAATGATCAATGTTCGGGAAAGAGGGAGAGCGGTAAACTCCTAGGACAGCCACTTTTTTATATTCATTTATTCCTTTTTTAGTACATAATTTTTACATTTTTAAATATTTTTATAAAAAGCATTTAAAAAAAATACATTTAAAAATATAAAAACTCGTAGCCTATCGGCACCAGGATCAGGGTCCAAGCTGCCGGTGGTCAGGGCTCTAGAGAGAGGAACCTCCTCACTATGCGTGCGGTGTCCAGGAGAACTGCTTTCGGAATCAAGCCCTTGACCCAGCCGCGCAATGAGAGCCTCCTGAGATGTTGGTCGAGGCTCTTCGCTATTAAGTCATTGACCGTAACGATTATCGGTACAATGATTGCAGAGTCCACGTCCCACATGTCGACAACCTCGTGTGCTAAGTCAAGATACTTGATTTTTTTATCTTTCTCAGCTTTCACGAGATTCTCGTCATGAGGGACAGCGATATCAACAATCATTGCACGGCGCTCTCGTCGATCTATCACCACAATATCAGGCTTATTGGACAGCCACTTTATTATTAAGGAGACTGTCCGCTTCTGCGACTTCTGTATCCAATGCAGAAATATTCCAAGAGGTTTTAGCGTAGATGACACCTCCGTTTTTATTTTGTTGAGTATAAGTGCGAGGTGCGGAGTACCCTGGTAGTGGGTCAAGTATTGGCATGTCACTTAGCCCTCAGTCAAAACTATAGCGTCGAATTCGGTGTCAAGGCGCTGGAAGGCTGTCAGAGTGTAAAAGTTATCAAAATTGTGCTGATAACTTGTAATGTTAAGTGAAAGGATTTTAAAATTGTTAAAGTTAGGTAGTAGTTTCCTACATTCTTCTAATTGATCACATGTGAGACAAGGTATAGTAACATTTTCATCATGTCCTGGATGATGTCAAGTAAAGCCATTGGCGTAGTTGATGAAAATGTTATATAATCACTTTAAGTTTTGTAATTGTTACTATACAAGTTTCGTAAACATAAAGATGTAGGAAAGTATTATTGTGAATTCATATGTTTGTGCAGGTGTATTTTGGTTGTGTTCGTGAGATGTGTAGGAGTTCGATGACAATCTTTTATTATAATACTATCACCTGTTCAAGTTTTATAATGTATTTAGCTAGAGAAGTTTATGATATTATCAGTGATCGGAATAGGTAGAGCTAATCTACCTAAAGTTCAAAGAACAGATGCAAAAAAGTGGAGACTTCCTTACGACTAAAATATTTTATCGAGACTAATGTCGGGATTTCAGGACATCACTTAAGTACATTTAATATAAGTGTGGAGTAAAATTACATAATCATGAACTAAAATTCAAACCAACACCTCGACTTCAGTTACAAAACAGTACTGTATCTTTTTTTTATTTTCTTGTGCTTATATCTCGAAAATGTAGGTATTTTTTATTAATTTGTTTTTCATCTTAAGTAATGTTCCGAAACCCGGGACATTAGTCCCGAAAAAATATTTTGTCGTAAGGCGTCTCCACTTTATCTCTGTTCTTTTTCGAACTTTAGGTAGATTAGCTCTACCTATTCCGATCACTGGATATTATATAGTAAAAGTTATATAATTATCTAATGATAACTCATTAAACAATGTTATCAACTCAGAAACATTCAAACCAGTCCAATAATGACAAATGTGAATGGGCATTTCGTGCACATCTTCAAAGTCAAAACTTATTTCTTTTTTAGCAAGTCACGTTAAATTCAGAAATTATATGACTTACATCGGGTGACTCCCAAGTTTTACTGAGGAAATGCATTTCACATACAACTTATATTCCTTCATGACCTTTATAAATGTGGGCACTAAACGTCCCGCCGCATTACCACACAATCATGTAAATACGGTGACTTGAAGTATTCGCCAAGCGTAATATTATAGTTAGGAAAAAAAGTACTACTCCTCAATACTCTTTGCTCAATCATGACCTTCAATTGGTACGTTCTTCACAGGCCTAAAGGGTTGCTCAGGTGGAAGAGGAACTTCAACTTCAATCCTATGTACATCCTCGACAACTCTTCGATTGCCTCGGATCCAACAAGGATGGCACACCTGCTTTCTATGTTTAAAAATATACGTAAAATGTAAACTCATTCATAACTCTTAACTCTACATGCTTAAGTCTAGATTTCATTGATATAAGTCTGTTAATAACTACCGGCAGGTTCATATTCCACTAAAAAACGCTCAGCAATGGACTATTTTCTTATAGGTTATGATTCTTTATGTTAAACCAGAAGAACCACATCCAACACAAACATTAATGGCCAAGCCGCCTGGTTGGGTCAATATCACTAGCTTTTTCATTTACTATTAAGTAGCAAGTGTGGCATATTACAGCATCATCCGAAACCTGAAACAACATTTAAGTGACCATTATTTTGATATCAAATAACTACATCGGCATCGGTTTGGTTATGATAATAACTATACAGTCTACTGATCAATAAAGGTTGGTACTAACTGGTGGTAATGCCCGCCAGTCCATCAAAATGTTTTGTAGTCCAGGATAGTTCGCTGACTGCATGTCTTTGAATACGTTGCACATATAAAAGACAGTTGATGCCCCGAATCATCGTATGCGATCACAATACACCGATAAACTAAAACGTATCGTAAGTCCAGAGGGATAGCCTAAGTCTTCAATAAGTTTTCAAGGATAAATCGCGCTGAAAAGCAAAATACAACAAAAATCCCACACGCACAGAGCACAACGTTTGAACGTAACAGACAAGTGACAGCTGCAGTCAGTGTTTTCAGATGGCTGTATTTTTCACCTAAAAACTTTCTAAAATCGGTTCTGGAAAAAATAATTCAGAATACAAAAGGTAGGTAGGTACAGAATTCAAAAGTATTTCCCATTTTGTCCATTTAACTTCTTAGATAATTTTTCAGCCTTTTTTGTTATTTTCTAATATACTGGGTGTTAGGGTAGACACCGTTATCCTTGAAACTAGTGGTTTGGTGTCATCTGTATATATACTTTTTCTATGGGACCAACTTTGAAATCGCAAAAAAATATCAGCTGTTCCATACATTTTGTCGATTGAACACAAATATATGGAACAGCAGATTTTTTTTTCGCGCTATAGATGACACCAAACCACTAGTTTCAAGGATAACGGTGTCTACCCTAACACCCAGTATTTCTGTACTTCCCGTGTTAAGATAACATAGCTCATTTTTGCTCTATTTTGAAACTAATTATACACATCCTATAATAACGTCTGTTGACTATATCATGCATGTTGTAGTTTAAAGTGCTGCACGTCTGTAAGTGACGAACTCACAATACCTAAAACTGTTTGTGATTTTTGTTTGTGTATGTTTTAGTGAGTTATAGTCGTTGAAGTGCTATATCAATAAATAAATAATATGGTGGTCGCCATGGTTATCTCCTGTACCTCAAAAATAAGGTATAATCCTATCACTAATCCGATCACATGGACCGAATGAACGAAATGAACTGTAGGTAATCTTTCACTTTGTAACCGGAACTACCTACAAATAATATTTATTTATATTCAATTTTAAACATACTCTTTGATTGACTCTTAAGACTATTATCTTAAATCTAGTTTGAATAAATGAAGGATACTTAAAACTATATGAATTGGCTGGAACTGATTATAAATGGTCATTGTCATTTAAACCAAAACCGTATCGGAGTCCCGATCTATCTAGATCGGTGGCATTACGACGTGTAGCGTTGGCAAAGTTCAGGGGGAACCATTCGCCCCAAAATTACGTACTAAAACATCCAGGAATCTAAGAGGCCGACGCGAAAGAGGCAGAACGCGAAAGAGGCAGATGCGAATGGCAAAATGTGCTTCCTTTAGAATTTTTTGGTCGAGTATCGATGCAACTTCTGCTAGTGATATGTGGCGCAAAATGACAAGGGTAAAAGGCCGAAAATATAAATATCAACACGTTAACCCAAGTTTAACAGAAAGGCTTCTTAATGACCTAACGCTTGATTAGGTCTCTCCCCCTGAACCCTGCTTTCAGTCCCGCATTAATAAATGAGAAGCTGCTATCTATTCAAGAATTTAAAATTCCATAAAGTCAAAAGATACGGCACCTGGTGGTGACGAAATTTCCTTTTTACCTCACACGGAAAGATTCTGTTTATAATTCGAAATCTGAGTGCAAAAGTACATTTTATCCGCTAGCGTGGGAAGAGTTCTTAAAATTCGAACCTTTCTATTCAATAATTTTCTATACGGCGCGGGTATGGAATAGTTATTTGTTATGCAAGGCTGCAAAGTTGTTTTTTCGCGCGAGTACTGCTTGCACTAACTTGCGCAGAGTTAGTGCAAACGGTACATTATGCCGAATTGAGCTTTCTTCCGGAAAAATTGCGCGAAAAGTACATAAAAGCTTAGGTACAATATTTTTGTTGAATGCATGGAGACACCAAGCATTTTCCTCGCTGTAGTGAGGTGAAAAGTTGTGTGTTTCGCTCGGCAGCAAAGTTTTTGTGTGTCTCGTACCTTTGAAACCCTCGCAACCCTCAGGATTCTTTCCTAGAATCCTTCGCTTGCTCAGGTTTCAATACAGATACTCGCGCGAAAAACCAATTTTGCAGCCTTGCATAACAAATAACTATTAATAGAAAGGTTCGAATTTTAAAAACTCTTTCCACGCTAGCGATAAAATGCACTTTTGCACTCAAGATTTCGAATGATAAACAGAATATTTCCGAGCTTGTGAGGTGAAAAATTATTCGCCAGTCCATCCGCTTCACGTGTGTCACAGACGCCGGCGAACCAGGAAACGCTCACATGCCCCTGCACTGCACGCCAGTAACACAGGTACATGCAGGTAGGGTACAACATTTCTATAATTGTTGGACCAACTTTACTAATAATTCCAGTATTCTTAACTGGATCATGAAAGGAATACCTATTCCGTTTAAGGCTCGTGCAAACAGAGGCGAAATCGTGGGCGCGACAGGCAGCGGTACCTTTGTCGACAAAGGTACCGCTCATGTCGCGCCCGCGATTTCGCGTCTGTTTGCACGAGCCTTTATTTGTGAGCCGTTTCAAACTTGTATCCCTCAAATGACGTGGTCATCGAGTGAACAGCGTGACATGTCATTGGCTATCGAGAATTCTAAGTGCTAAGTCACAGGTTGAGCCCAGTTCAGATCAGTTTATTTCTAGTCCATTTTTAGCACCAAAGTCCAACGTGCAAAGGTGGTAAAAGGTTTATTCTCAGGGACATTTTAAAATGGAGGATAGTAGTACCGCCTGTAAGTTAGTACAATCAAACTGGTACCTATATGAAGACCGTAGTTATTGAAGGAAGCATACCTACTTATACCTGTTGCTAAGCCATTTCGTGAATACCTTCGATTCCATTATATCGCGCTAAACTCTAATGAAACAAAACTTTCGAGTTTAATGCATGAACCTACGGGCTCGCCTTAGCTCCTAGGTGTTTTACTAAGATTGTCAGAGAGGTTGTCAGTTTTTTACGTAATCGTTGATTGATTCCTATCTTTATCTTACTTATACGATCTGCTTTGTTTAGGGACGACAGTTACGAAGAATGTCTTCGTAATGTAAAGGAAACCGTAACATTACTAGAATGTTTTTTTTTCTTACAAAAAAAGCAGTTTGCAATCACAAACATCAAACATCATGCAATTTTTTAGGATTCATGACACCACTGATATATTATGACTTTGTCGTTACCTCTAGACAAACGCAACAAGATAGCCTGTTTAGTACAAAAATATTCCAAACTAGCAATAGTTTCAATTAGTTTCTCCCAATTAATAGGAGGAGGAGCGTGCCCAGCGGTGCGTTACGGTTGGTTGTACACAAAGATATTAGGAAGAAATAAATATTTGTTTGGTTCTACAACCACACGGTACGTTTGACGTAAAAGTTAAACTTCCCCATATGATCTTAAGGTATTTGAACTGCATTGCTATTCTGTAACCATCTCACCGTGAAAACTTAGGTGAATTGAGCGTGGAGTGAGCTGTCATTGTCATCGATACCTACTGATGCTGAGGCAGTGACAGTTCACTCCAAGCTCACTTCACCTAAGTTTTCACGGTGAGATGGTTACGGAATAGCAATGCTGGTGGTGTCAAAACATTTACAAAGTAAATAATCCAACCTTTTGACCGCCACCGTCATGTATAGATGACAAACCAAAATGTGCCCAGCACGCCACGGTCACGACTACGAGACAGACTTGTACGTAAATAAAGCTCATAAAACAACAGTGTTTCTTTTATTTCCTTTGCTAATTATGTTCCTGGACTCGTCTTAATTTATATTATTTGAACTTCTTTCTTTATCTTTCATTTATGAAATATAAACATAAGATGACGAAAATTAATACCAAATATAAAATTCGAAAAACATAGCGCCCTCAACGGCAACGCCACCGTCACCATATCATGACACGTAGTGATGTAGGTAGCAATCAATATAACACAGACGCGGTCGCAGGCCAAGATTGTGGGGGGTCACTGTTGGGGCCGAAAATAGTTTTAGGGAAATGGTTAATTGATAAGTACGTAAATCATTCAGTCTTTCGACAGCTTGAATGATTTTGGGGGGGCGTCATGATCATGACCCCCAGGACCCCCCCGGTAGCCTACGTTATATTTTTTTAACTTCGTTAAATTATTCTACAATATATAAATAAAACTGAAGTTTTATGATTGAGAAATCATGAAAATTTTATAATACTGAACTATACAAATGTCGGTGTCAGTCTTAAAGTAGGTATATAACACTGGAGAACGCATAAGCGCAATATTCCGAACAAAAAAAGTCTGTCACTTTTGGCGGAACAGCGGGGGGCGCGGTAGCTTCTAGGAAAAATAAACAATAGGCCGTTCGCCCGGAAACAGAAGTCCGTACCATCGATTTTTGTTTTTATCGATAGGTACCGGTCGCGCGCCAACGTAATTTATGATCGTCGGGACCAGTCGATCCCCAGCGTAGATTTAAATCGTCGGTCGGTTGCCATGCAGTTACAGCTCTTTGTCGCTTGGGATACGGGCTATGATGGTCTATGGGCAGTAGAACTCTAGAGTTGGATAAACTATAAGTCAAATTAATCGACTAAAACATAAATTTAGCAAGAGGACAACACTGAAATAAAATAATAAATTGACAAGACAGTAACAACACGTTGACAGTGACGTGTCATGGCGCGGGCGCGGTGGGCCTCTTTGCGTAATAAAATCAATATTTCGTGTTTTAGTGGTGTTATTAACTAGAAGTCTTATAAAATCTATTTATGAATAGTTATTCCGTAATTATCGATAATAATATTACCAAAATAAAACAGTTTAGTGTACAAAAACCGTGTGTGAAAACATGAGCCGTGAGTGTGTGAGTGAGAGTGATTATAGTGTATAGTGATAGTAATTGTGGGTTGGTAAGTCATGTTTATTTTATAAAATATAAGGTTTTCATAATTTATAAGTAATTTGAAACAGTTTTACGACATAATAACAACATTTTGTTGTCAAAACACGATCCTTGAAATCAAGGTCACGATGTACTCATGTTTCGTAATATTTTGTGTTTTTTATTTCTGTTATTATCATAAACTGCTATTGTTGTAAGATTAGTTATCTATTCATAATGCTTCCTGCAAAATTTTGTTACAATCGATTCAGTAGTTTTTTGTTAGTTCGTCAAAACAAAAGAACAAAGAAATTCCCACGCACACAACGATAACATTCATTATTTGTAATTTCCATTGTATTATTCCACCTATTGTATATAGATAAGTATGTGCTCTGGTTATTCAAGAACCCAAAACACTTTACTTTATCGAGCTACGTTCAGTATATCTCAAGTTATTGTGGATTTCGTGGTACCGCTGATAAGCAAATCGGGGCCCGGGGCGTGAAGCGGGAGCGCGTGGGCCACCCTGTAACTTATAAGCGACGCGCCAGGGCGCTAAAGGTTCATTCGGAATTTGGCTGAATCCACTCTTCAGTACTCATATTATTACATATTATTATGTATTTAAAAGTAAAGGAACAGCTCTATTTGACAATTTTCCGCGTGGGACGTCATCGGATTGTCATGATTAGATGACTGGCGTTCCAGGCACAAACAATATGAGTTTGATGGAGATGGGCATTCCAGTCATTATGATTTATCGATAATCAACTGACACTTATGAACACTTCCCCTCTGTAAAAGACAAAAAAATAAATGGTCTAGCACGGTCATAAAAACAACTTTCAAATCGATTCCATCGCACATCGTTAATCGTTTTCGAGACGCGCGGAGCTCCGTAAAAATGTCTGACTGTGCTGTTAAAATCTATAAAAAGCGTTCAAATACGTAAAACTTACGTAAATAACTGAATAACGTTGGATATTTAAGTATTTTTTTACAACATTTAGTAAGTCATGTTTTTAATGAAATTGAAAATCCTAACCTCGTAGGTTTATCATTTCGATTTTGCATTCGATTCAACAATAAAACATGGCATGAATCATTTTCCTCGCAATGCTTTAATAACGTCACCGAGTCTAGCTACCCCTCGTTTTATGTTCGTAAAGGTTAAAAATATTTTTCTTTTGCATTACAAAAATGTACGACAAATCAGCAAAATTTACATGCACCTGACTAGCGATTATGTCCTTTAGTAAAAATGATAGCGAGACGATATCATATTTAGTAAAAATGATAGCGGGTTGAGGTCTGTTTAAAACCAAAATTGACATGTCGATAATTTCATAATAAGAATAAGTAGGTAGTTAGTAATTTTTTTTTTTTTATATTCAATTTTTTATATTTCCATTCCATTCAACTGGTTTTATTTTTATAATTTGTTTTTTTTTGTTTAGCTTATTACAAGTTTAGACATTTTTATTCAATTGTAAGTACCTACCTAGTTATATTTTCTTCTTATTAAAATGTAAGTAACTATTTTAAGCATCAGCTGTTTTATTTAATTAAGTCTTCTTTTTTAAGGCCGTACCCTACCTTAGATTTTATCTCGCTCGCACCATACTACTCGCGACCTGAGTGAGAGCGAGACGGAATGGGGTGCTAGCGGCTCTCAAGCCTCGAAAAGTTTCGGTAGGAATTGTCTTTTACGGTAAAAAGAATGGTAATTTAAAAAAAATAAAAAAAAACATAAGACCGCTTTATACCTAGTTCAGTTATTATGCAAAGTTTCATGAACCAATTTAAAGATGTTTTTAATACAAGCGATTTATAGTTCCTTTTAGAGGTAACTTTGCATTCTTTTTCTATCGAGAAAATATGCATTAATCCTTAACATTAACATATATTTATTTTAAAATTAATGCTGCAGTATTTTCGGCATAACGGAGGATCATGCTAAGCAATTTGAGGTAGGGTGGGGGGCCCATATCCATACGTAGGTACTAATGAACAATAGTAGCCACCCATACATTGTTTTAGCTGAGATTAATACGTCTTTAAATAGAAAATATCTTCTACTCAGCGTCACCAGTTTTTATTTTAATTAGCTTTTAAATTCCAAATTGAGGAAGTAAGAGGGCATTTATCTCATTAGAATTTTCCTTCCCTAGTTCATTCAAAATGAAATGTCTTGTAAAAATATTTTATACGGTACGTAATCCCAGGGGGGCGGTCCCCCGACGATCATGCGGCATGACATGCGATGTTTACGTGAGTTATCAGGCTGCATGAAGTACCCTACATGAGGGTCCATATTGCAGCATTTCATCCTTCATTCACTAAATTCTATGGAATTGTCATTCGCATCAATGAATATAACTTAACGGTCACAGCACGTAAAGGACGTAGCAAGTAACGCATTAGGTATACAATAAGAATGTTGATAGATACTGTATAGAAAATACGACCCCATAAAAATAAAATACCAATGGATCATTGTACCGATAATCGTTACGGTGAATGACCTAATAGCGGAGAGCCTCGACCAACACCTCAGGAGGCTCTCATTGCGCGACTGGCTCAATGGCTTGGTTCAGAAAAAACTCCTGGACACGGGACGCATAGTGAGGAGGTTCCCCTCTCTAGAGCCCTAACCACCGGCAGCATGGACCCTGATCCTGATGCCGATGGGCTAATATTTTTTATATTTTTAAATGTTTTGTTTTAATGTTTTTTATAAAAATATTTTAATCGAAATAATAATAGGTATTTCCTTTATTTCTTTTTAAAATTTAAGGAATATGTCCTTACATTTTAAAAAGAAATAAAGGAATTACCTATTATTATTTCGATAATATTAATAAACATCGGTTGTTGCACACCTCTAGTGCACAGGTGAGCAAATAAAAAAAACCGTGCCAGCTACGCCACTGTCATCATACAGTGACAAAAAAGTACGTCATGAATAAACATATTGCTGCGATGGTGTTGGCTTGATTTTATCGATTGTTGTTTGTTTGTGAAAAGAACGTCGAAACTATAACACACATATCAGTATAATTTCTGTCTTATAGGACAAAGCGGGATAAAATAAAACTCCTTTAATATATATTTCCGGTATAGTAACTTTTATTCAAAACATACTACCTATATGTAAAAAAATAAATACATCAGCTTTATCAATATAATTCCGAACTCACTACTATTTTGTAGGTATGAAAGGATGTATTCGTAGCTTGGCGCCGAGGGCACGGTTTTGTTTTTTTTGACGTGGCGGTCAAAAGGTTTAACCTCAAAGCTATGCACTGGAACACTGAAGCGTCACGTCACGCACAGGCGGTGGTGCTTTTAGTAACGGGGTGCGACGCAATAGTGCTTGGAAAGAAAATGAAATTAGTTTTCATATTAACTACTAGCTTTTGCCCGCGGCTTCGCCCGCGTGGATGTCGGAAATTATCCCACGGGAATGTGCTACCGGGATAAAAGTATCCTATGTCCCATAACCCACGTGGTCTGTCTAGGCGACCTAGGCGTTACGGCGTAAAAGTAACAGACATGAGACAGCCAGTAACTTTATATATTAGTGGTAGTCCATATCTATATTGTGGTGATAGTGTGGATAGTATGGACAGCAGTATGAAACTGTCGGAAGGATTAATGAAAAAATATTGTATAAAGATTAATGAAAAAACTATGGCATATTGTATGGACGATGGAAACTAAGGCGAAAGCTTTGGGGGAGCCTGCGAAATTCAAATTTTCTTATGTTTTTTGCTTTTTACAGGTCAATATCAAGTTTTATGTTGATCTAAATAATGAGTCGCAGTTGTATCACATATTTATTTATATAATCTAACTAATATTGCAGGAGTTGTATTCCTGTATCTAATGGTTATTATTCTGTAAAGCTACTATTTGCTACGATCGCGAATCATATTTTAATCATATTGACATTCGAAACTTACCCATTAAACGATTTAAAAGCTGTATTAAAACCAAACTTTGTAAAAAAGGGTTCTATATAATTTCAGATTATTTTGAAGACCAAAAGCATGGGATTGAGTTGCTCGCTCTGCTTACATTTTGTCATTTTGGCATTGTGACATTTTGAATAAGTACTATGGAAAATCATCAAAATATACCTACCAGTTTTATATACAAATTCACATTATTGAATATTATATGTAGGATATTGACAAAATGACATGATTACTTTGTAAAGTATTGTATTATTGTGAATGTGAGGACTATGTGGATGTTTATTTTGTTTTTATTCTTATATTTTTTCGTTCTCAGTTAGTTTTAACAATGGTCTGGCAATTTGAGAACTTTATGCGGCCTACACAAATGTCCTTTCTTTGGTATTGTTCGTCGAGTCGTTGAGCTCCTTAAGTTCTGAGCTGAGCTCCACTATTACTGACAAATGCTTGCAGTGACACGACAGGTTCACTCAAATCTGTGTGGTTCATTCCTCAAAAGACCATTTCAGACTCTAATCTACATGGTCCTCATAGGGCCTGACCAATATCTGACCTAGGTATGTCCGGACTTCAAAAGAGATTGTGAGTTTGTTTCGGCCTTTCTTCTCAGAGTAGTCAGATAGGAAACGCCGACCTCATCTAGCTTAATTTTAAAATTTTTTGATATTATTACGACGTGTAAAAGTGATTCCAATAACCTTTTTACAGAATAAAGAATTTTATTTCATTTCATTTCAACATACAACCTGCCTGACACTGACTTGCAAATTACAAAAAACTTAAGATTTTAATTGCGCGGGCTACCGGCGCATCCCCCTTAAGAAAATCGCATCATTTGCACAACGCCATCTATCGAGTAAGTACTCACTGGTAAACTCAAACTCTTCGTTCCAAGCCAAGTAGTAATAACTTTTGATTGAGTGGACAGATTCTTAAGATACGGACTATGACTATATTCTCAATTCCCTTAACGCTCTTGAAGAGAGTCCCGCAAAAATGTCAATAATAAGTGAATTTTAAAATCAAGCGGGTAAAGAAGGATTTTTACCCTCATGAGGGATGATTTTAGAAAAACGTAACTCTTTGTTAGTTACAAAAAGCATAAATTTTCACAGCCCTAAGTTAAAAAAAAACCGGCCAAGTGCGTGTCGAACCATGCACAATGAAGGGTTCCGTAGTTGGGATGAATTAATTTATCAAACAAACTTTCGCAAAGTTTTATTGTTATTACGTCTATGGACGTTTACTGTCCCTCAAAGTGTTAACATTGTAGCTAAAAAACTTGTTGTCGCATACAGAATGTTTGGGTTTTTGCAACTGCACATGTAAGTTGGTCGATTAAAAGTTTTTGAGCTAAGTCGCGGAAAGACAGACAGACAGACGGACATGGCGAAACTATAAAGCTTCCTTGTTGACTACGGAACTCTAAAAATGATAGGTTTCCCTAAAAACCTTGTTGTTTTACAGGGTCTGTGCACTGCACACAGAGTGCAAACTTTTTCCATAGGTAATTAAAATAAGTAATATGAATCCATTCCGTTTGAATGGATTAATGTATCGAGATTGTTATAACGATTTTGTACTTACCATAATTATTTTCTATAAAATCCTTCTATTTATCCAGTCATAACGCTAGTCGACTATTAATAATCATATCTGCAACGAAGGCCTTCAGAAATGTGACCTATTTCTGAATGACTGTGAAGCGTCAAAATCAAAAATCATCAAATCAAAATATTTTATTTCACATAAGCCTACATGGGCACTTATGAAACGTCAGAAGCTAGGTGCACGGTTCCAATTGGTCGTTTCCTGTAGAGAAGAGCAGGCAAGAAACTCCACGGTTACTCTTTTAAAAATAATTGGCTTTTACAATATTTTTAAATTACAGTGTTAGTAGGCATGGGAGGACAATGTAGGCCTTTCAACAAGTAAGTACCAGGTACTTAACAAAATAGATGTTCAGTAAATCTACAGTCCAATAAGCCTACAAAGTTCTCACATTCACAAAATAGAAAATAATCTATATAAAAGACAAACAATAAAAAAAAAACCTATTTCAGCCAAATGACGTGATTGCTATTACAACTGTAACAAATTGAATAATTATCATGTCAACAAAAGCCACTAGGAGTTGAAATTAAATTGGAGGTATCTATAATAATAGGAATAATGTCAAATACAATGATTATGTCAAGGATGAATGTAAAGAAAATAAACATGGTAATTTGGGAGCAGTTAATAGACTCTTACATAATTATACCGTTTATAAGGTACCAGGGAAGCCACATGTGCAGAAGGAATTATTGCCAAACCTCCTTGTCATCAACGTAGTCTTTAATCTTATAATATGCTTTTTTGATAAGGACACGTTTGATATGGGTTTTAAATTTTCCATCGCTAAGTTCTGTAACCGACTTTGGCAACTTGTTATAAAAGCGGATACTGTTTATAAGAAATGACTTGCTTGTTTTAGTTAATCTAAATTTGGGTATGACAATTTCGTGTCTACTACGTGTATTTATATTATGGAAATCGCTTCTTATTTTGAAAAGTCCTAAGTTTTTGCGAACATACAAAATACTTTCAAAGATATAGAGAGAAGACAGAGTCACTATATATCAATTTCTTTGAATTTGTTTCTAAGGGACTCGCGAGGACTCATTTTATAGATCGCGCGGATTGCCTTCTTCTGTAAAATGAAAATTGAATCTACTTCAGCTGCCAATCCCCACAGCAGAACGCCATAAGACATAATACTGTGGAAATAAGCAAAGTATACTAACCTAGCTGTGGCTATATCAGTCAACTGCCTTATTTTTCTTACTGCATATGCAGCTGAACTTAGTCTACCTAAAAGAGTTCTGATGTGGGCGCCCCATTGTAATTTTGAATCTAAAGTAATTCCTAAAAATATAGTTTCTGTAATTGCATCTAGTTTCTTGCCATCAAGTTTTAGATTTAGACCCACTTGAGGTACATTTGGTAATGAGAACCTAATACATTTAGTTTTGTTCGCATTAAGTAAAAGATTATTAGCTGCGAACCATTCCGAAAGAGTAGCCAGACTATCGTTGACATGTGAGATATCTGTATCTTTTCTATCTATTTTAAAAATAAGAGAAGTGTCGTCAGCGAATAGTATTATATCCGTCCTTACAAGAACGCACCAGCACAGACTATACGCAGGTGGATCAAACAGACGTTCTACCGAGCGGCATTGACGTGTCAGCGTGTCAGTTTACGGCGCACACAGGGCCCGCCATGCTGCCGCGCGGCTGGGCTTAGGGACTTCTCACACTTATTCAGCTCTATTCAACTTATATCGCACTTAATTAGAAGAAAACTAAACACGTTAAAGCATTTTTTTTTATTCATATCAATCTTTTCTCTGATAGAGTAAGAGTCTTTAAATAAAAGTTAAACTAAATTTAATTCTGTTGGATAGCTATATGTATAGATGTTGCGCATATTGCCTTTATGTGATGTAGGTAGGTATTTATACAGTAAATGAAGATTCGTGATTACCTATTATAAATATGTGGTTGGTGTGCCTTGTTATTGCTAGATAAATAAATAAACAATAATTGTATTTAATAAATTCGTAATTTTATTTTTATTTCGAATATGTTTAGTTCTGAAATAATATCGGAAATAATAACGGACAGACAGGCGCATGAGTGATCCTATAAGGGTTCCGTTTATTCCTTTTGAGGTACGAAACCCTAAAAAACCTTGGTTTTTTTTATTGTCCCGATCTACAACCTTAAATCCCGATTTGTTTTACCTTCTGCCCCGATTTAAAACAAATCCGACCTGGCAACACCAAGACGCTTCCAGCAATATCTCATTTGACAAATATGATAAGTAGTTTAAACGTTATGACTTATGAGGGAACAGATCCTACATACATTGCGTTCAAAATCATGACCCTCCTTTATGCTTGGCCATAGTCGGGTAAAAATTAAACCACTAATGAAATTAAGTACCTACAGCTTTATTACTTAATGGTTAGAATAATATCAAAACACAGCGATCTCAGTGCGTTTGACGGCGGCGAGTCCGTCGTCCCACGTGAGCATGGCGTTGAAGGAGAAATAGAGAGCCACGGCCGACAGCATGTGCCACAGGTCGTGCGAGTCGTAGAACTGCAGCACGCGGCACTCGTGGTTCAGGTGCCGCGACAGCGCCGGCGTCGTCGCCCTGCAACATAGCGCTCGCTACAACTTCACAGTTACACACCACCACCACACAAACACATGAACAGCAATGAGCAAGTTTATCATATTCAGAGAAACGGAACGCTCGTGCTGCATTGTAGGAGTGCGTTTCAAACGGTCCATGTTTTAAAACTAACACTGGAAACAACATTACGGCTAACGAACTATTTGATGAAACGCACTGTAAATGGGCACCTACAATATATCTACTGAAGTGTTATTATGTAGATTACATGAGTCATTGGCTTAATGGGATTGAAACTTAAAAACCTGACAGGCGCGGGATTTCCCTGCTCCTTCCTTGCGCTATGATTGGTCCACGAAGAGTTTCGAATTTTATAATTAAAAACGTGAAATAATAGAATTAATGACAGAAACTCGAAAATATAACTGTACAGTTGAAAGACTAGATAATATGATTGTGGCAACATAGTGAAATGCATTCATATTTTTTTCAACACACTTGCTCGTAAACTGGCTCTTATTGAACCGCTTTTAGGTTCATAATGCAGTGTATTATGAAAGCGTGCTTTTTACTTTATATTACCGCACTAGTGCGATAATGTGCGCCACAGATTACTATTTCCTAGTCGGAGTAATGAAATGGCAGTATGAAATTAGTAAGTACTATCATGGCAGCATGGAATTTGTATCGAATAGACATTGTTTTTGATGAAGCTTTTTACCAAAGACAAGCGCTCAAAAGAAAGTGTATATTTAAAAAAAAGAACTATAAGCAAACTAGTGGGGTTTAGTTATGGTAAAAAAAAACCCCATGCCTACCATGGGAGTTTTTTTTACCCTATCTAAACGTCAGTGGGATACTAAACATTGAATTAGTTATCCTACTAATAAATGAGCATTCTCTATTCACACCCGAGCAGAGATTTGCGCTTTTTTTAATCTCATCAAAGAAACTTCATGCCTACTGCGTAAATACATAAAATATGATAAATTAACATAATTTACATGGAATATGTCGGTTACATAGAAGTTTTTAAAAGAAACTCCGGATAGTCAGTAGTCACTCAGTACCTGGCAACAAAGGTCAGTTAAACTTTATAAATCTATCATCTCTATAGTTACGTTATTGTTGTCAAGGCTGTTTTATACCTCGCAAGTGTGTTGAAAAACGTCGTATGAAACGCGTGTGCATTCGGCTACCTTATCGAATAATACCTAATATCACCGTATCTATCACATAATTAATTGATTTGTCATTGCTCCATTTATAATTATATTACCTTTAGTGGTACAGTAATCTTATTGTAGGTGCATCGTCTTCGCTACTACGCTACTACTGTACCACTAGTACAGTAATCTTATTGTAGGTGCATCGGCTTCGCTTATATAATTCATGTATACAAAACATTTTTAAAAGAGTAACGGTGGAGTTTCTTGCCCATTCTTCTCCATACGAAAACTACCTTTTGGAAGGGGCAGCTAGAATCAGTTCTATTTCTCTGTTTTGAAGTTCAAAAGTGTCTTTTATGTGTCTATTTGAAATAAATTATATGACTTTGACTTTGCCTACCTACCGGAAAGAATGTTGTTTTTTTTTAATGTCTGTAATTAAATTGGGTAGGTAAGCGTAGCAGATACGGGGTACCTACCAGTTGGTGCTGCCGGAGACGAAAAAGTAGAGGCCGGGCGCCCAGGCGGCCGTGGCACCGGCGAGGTATAGCCACGCGTACCAGCGCGGGCGCTCGCCGTGCAGCAGCTTCATGCTCAGGTAGAACACCATGTACAGCAGCGTGTTGCTCAGCAGCACGGACAGCAGGTGCCCCGCGAAGTCCACACTCTGCGTGAACAACCTGCCACAGGGAGAACTCTTACTGCCTGGCTTCAGAGTGCGCCATCAAGTTCCGAGTGACGTCGTCCTGAGCGCGGTAGGAGCACGTACCCGTAGAGCGCGAAGCCCCAGTTGACGGCGTTGGCGATGAGCAGCATGACGAGGCGCGCCGAGTACAGCGGCCGCAGCCCGCGCGCCGGCAGGGCCGCCAGCGAGCGCGCCGCCGCCTGCAGGCTCTGCTTCTCTGTACACACGCACACGCACACGCTCGCTGTTAGCATTGTGATAGGGGTAAGCAAACTTTTATCATTACATATATCTATACTAATAATACATATTATAAAAACGATAGAGTCTTTTGTTTGTTTGTACTGATGCTCCAAAACTACGGATCGATTGTAACCATTTTTGCACCAATAGAAATCTAAATTATCTGAAAGTAGGTACGTAGGATAATTTATTTTCAAAAAAATTAGAGATTTTTGAGAAAATGTAAAGTAGCAAAATTTTGCCTATTCAATTCATTTATTTGGCGTGCGCTGAGAAAACTATTAATGAGACATAAAAAATATGTACAACTTACATGATTAAAGTAAGTACTCATTATTACCTACCAAAAAGTCCGCGAGGGAATATATCTAACATTGCAATTTTTTTTCGATATTCAGAATTGGTCTCACAGTGAAACTTGCTCATAATCATGAGTACTTTGACTCTATGAAAGATTAACAGTGAATTAAAAATCACCTTGATGTATATGATATACAACATTAGTTTTTGTTTATGCTAAACCCGAAAAGGGGTCATTGTACTCATCATTTTGAACAACTTTTTCATTCTGATGTTTCTTTTGCGATTTCCAAGTTCAACTTAGAAATCGCAAAAGAAACATCAGCTGTTCCATACATTTTGTCAGTTTAAGTGAACACAAATGTATGGAACAGCAGATTTATTTTCGCGATTTCATGGTTGGTCCCATAGAAAAAGTTGTTCAAAATGATGAGTACAATGACCCCTTTTCGGGTTTAGCATAAACAAAAACTAATGTTGTATTTTATCGACGGCATGTGAAGCCAAGTCAGAGGCCCATGATGGGCGGCTTTAAAACTCAGACACTAACCACACGAAAAGAAGAGAAGACGTTCTTTTAGTTCAAATCATCTTTATACATGCCTTTATAAGAACACAGTCTCTGATCTTAATCAGATCATTATAAACCTTATAATGGTTTTGTTCTTGAATGTGATTTTGTACACGACTATTTTGCTAGGGGTATATAATTAGCAATACGAGGTTTGTACAATATGAATGTAAGAGTCGTGTGACACGTTTGTACTGACCGAGGCGGAACTGTCCCACGTAGTAGATGCGCAGCGACAGCAGCAGGAAGGTGAAGATGTGCAGCACTGTGAACACGCTCCAGAACAGCGGCCCGCCGCCCAGCACGCCCCACACCACTGCACACGACACGCTACTTACACCAACACGTCACCACGTCTGTCAGCGGCCCACGGCGACTACAGGCTCTGATTGGCATCAACTGGCCTTGCGAGAGCCACCCGCGACAAATCAAAGCAGACAACCGTTACTTATGTTATGTTATATAGTCACCTGGGACCTTCTATTACATGTTGGGTTACCATCCGTCCGGAATTGTCCGGACTTTTCGAATAAGGGGATTTCTTTTAGAAAATAAAATAGTTCAGTCTGAAAAAACTTTTTTAAAGAAAGATTACGTAAAATGTCCGGACTTTTCTTTCAAAATGGTAACCCTAATTACATGGGACTGAATGCTTCCTCGTTTGTTTTCGTTGCTATCGATGAGCATTATAAAAGCATAGGTATGGTATGATGCGGTACCGAGTGCGATGAGCACGGCGAGCACGCCGAAGGTTGCGTGCGCGCGCGCGTTGATGTCGGGGTGGCGCGACTGGTAGATCTTCACCATGCTCAGCACTGCCAGCACGTACATGAACGCCGTGTCTGTGTAACAACATCACCTTATTTATGAAAACTCCTACAAGTAGGTAATGTATTACATAAATAAAAACCTGAATTAAAAAAAAACAGTTTTGTATGGAAGTTCGTCATTTTTGGCGAAGAGAAATCCCATCGGGCGCACCGTCTTTTAAAAGGGCAGTTGTTTACTGTTATTCTGGTTTGATAATTAAAATGCATGTTTATTAACAAGTTCAGCAGTAAAAACTGAGCAGTAAACTAAATAACAAGTGCATGTCGTACCATGCACAATGAAGGGTTCCGTTGTTGGGATGAATTAGCAAACTTAACATTGTAGTTGAAAAACTTGTTCACCGATACAGAATACAAAATACAAATAATTTATGGAAGAGAATGTATGGAAGAACAAACAACGTTTTTACAACTACATATTTAAGTTGGTCGATTATTACTCGGTAACTTGTGGAGCATAAGTAGCGGTGATAGTTTTCCTTTTAATTTCGTTATATATACTACTGCCGTGAATTTTTTCAAATATCCAAACCCAACCATTTAGCTGGCAGGGGGAGGGGGACACTTGGATCTAACATAAATTAGCACTTCAAAGCTTAATATTCCGCAAACGGATAACTGAATCCAAAAATGGTTTTAACAAACTTCCATTATTTTTAAACGACCTTTCCAACGATACCCCACACCATGGGATTGACGAAAAAAAAAAACCATCTCGACTTTACGTGTAGGGGAGGTACCCTAAAAAAATCTTTTTTACGATTTTTTTTACCACTTTGTTGGCGTCGTTTATATGTATATCCATACCAAATTACAGCTTTACCAACGGTCTCTGAGCTAAGCCGCGGACAGACGGACAGACGGACAGACGGACGACGACGGAGTCAACAAGGAACCCTTATAGTTTCGCCATGTCCGTCTGACATGGCGAAACTATAAGGGTTCCTTGTTGACTACGGAACACTAAAAAGGAGTCATAACAAATACTTATTTAAATGACTTAACGTCGACAAATCGAAATTAGTCGGTAAGAAATCCGCGCTCGCCGGCCGCTGACGTCACAGTTCTAACCTTCTTTTTTTGTCGTGGTTGATATCCTTATGGATGTCCTTCGCCCGGTGGACAGCAGAAGGGTCTGTCAAACTGACTAAAACCGGGTCGGTGTTCCCTCGCATACTTGTGTCGGGGGCTGCGAGTGCAAATGCGACTTCCTCTGCCCAGGACAGGTGACGGCCTGCGCTCTGCGGGCCCCGTCCCATAGGTCCCGAGTGAGGTGTTGAAACTCCCCCCGTTACGTCTTAGAGAAGCGCCCGTTATCACCCTCCGCCGACGTCCAGTGCGCCTGCTGCGGGACGGGAGAGCACTTGTGTGGGAGAACACAAGTTTTTCCTTTCTGCAGCTTCCTTCTGCGAGATAACTGTTTCGCAGATGGATACCACCGCATCCCACGACTCTGCACGGCCGACCATTGAACGAACTACGTTCGGCAGCGACAGGTCGTTTCCCATTCAGAAACAAGGCTACGGCGCGAGGCTCCTCCCATGCGAAACATTCGACCAGCCCGAATCATCAGGGAGCGTCCTCCCAAGCCAGTAGTCGAGCACTGGCCGGATCGCCTCGGTTAAATCCTGGCCGGCAGCAGGGTGTAAGAGCCTCTACCGCCATTCCGCAACATGACTTGACGAAGCTCCGACCGGCGCAGCGTGATCTGTCGCTGCACCAGTCTCTCGCCTCCTCGCGCCACAGATGCAGTGACGCGAGTGTCTTCGCCTCCTGGTCCCGCGGCGGGGATCCGGCCAATGTACTAGCCGCGTCGTAAGAGATCATGCGATATCCTCTAATGACTCTGACGGCCATCGCTCTCTGCGGTTTGCATAGTATTGCGATGTGGTAGGCCGTCAGGTCAGCTGCCCACACCGGGGCTCCTTAAAGGGCCATCAATCGCACGATCCTCACGTATAACCACCTATTGGGAAGCAGCGTTGACGACGCACCCACCGCGCCCATCAGCTTAGGCACCGGCTGTTGAAAATGGGGGCTAAGCTGATGTGAAAGTCCCATCGAGCGCCAATACTAGGTACTTTATGGTTGACGCGAAAGCGATCCGAGCCCCTCCAACAACAATGTGTGATCTCGGCGGCGGCGCCCGTCGAGAGTCATGGAATGCGATGGCCTCCAACTTGTCCTACAGGCCCAGGCGTCTTATGCGACTCATGACCTGTGAAACCGCAACCGTATTCACGCTGCTTCTATGTGCGAACTCCCCGACCAGCGTGTCATCCGTATAGGACGTCAGGTTCACCCCCGTAAGTGCTCGCCTCTCAGTCCCCAGTCTTATCCGATGTTCCACAGGAGAGGGCCCACAACCGAACCCTGTGGAACACCGACCGACATCTCGCCCGAATTGGTTGTCGTTTAAGTTCGGCCCCTCTCTGACGGCTGACGATGCGGTCTGCGATTATTCGCGCAAACAACTGGCTCACCTCTGCTAGCAACACTATGGGCCGATAAGCAGACGATGAGTCCGCAGGACCTTTCCTGAGCAGGATCAGTTGACCTGCTTTCCACTGAGTGGGAACCTGGCCCCGCTCAAGGCATGCTGAGAGTCCTCTCAGTAGTCTCAGTGGGACCAGGTATGGGGCCTCGGAGCTGCATCACGCCCTCATCTCAGGTGTCACAGTTCCAACCTAACCTAACACATTTGTTCGGGGCTTTATAGTAACTGCGACCAATTTGGCTCGCGCGTGGTTGTTCACATTTCCAACCTAACCTATGAACTGGCGAACTATACTATATAACTGCTCATTCCAACATACTTATATAACTGACCATTATCTTAGATAACTGACCATTCATTTATTACTCTACTTGAGTATTTTTTGTACTGATATTGTAATCTTTTTATTATTAGTTCATAATATGTTACATTAATTTACCAACCGACGAAAAATAATAATGACTGTTTTTTTTTTCAACTGATTTTACTAACCGACCTAAAGTTTAAAGAGCAGTCTCAGATAATAGTTGTAAAAATTATTACCTACTTACCCGTAAAGAAAAATACAGTTTGTTAAAATCATTTTGAAACTGAAATAGCTGTTCAACAGACTATGGCGCCAAGAACTCTGCCCCGTGTGAGCGAGCTACTATGCCCTATATTAAATAAACGCAAAACATTTTGCGTTTTCAACCTATTAGCAACAAAGTTATTTAAGTACCTGTATTCAGTAACAATATTTAAAAGCTAGAGATAAACCAAGCGGTATCTCATTAATCCATGAGGTCGGTATCATTACCGTGAGTGTGGAGCGTTGCGATGCGTACTTACCGAACTGGAAGTTGAGAGCGTTGGGGCACACGTGGTACGTGGCCGACAGCAGCGCCACCATCATCATGGCGGCGCCCAGCGACGACAGCAGCCCGTAGTGCGCCGGGATGCCGTACTCCTGCGGGAGGACACATGTATTGCCTGACTGCTGTTTCCACTCAGTCGGTATAACGCTGCTTACGCACCTCGTCCCTCGGCTTCCTCTTCCGTCGCATCTTGCGGCGGCGCACCTGCAGCATGAACAGCGCGCCCAGCAGCAGGTAGCCGGCGTTGGAGAACACGTGGTTGAAGTCCGAGATGCCGCCCCACGGGTGCGCGCACAGGAAGTTGTAGTAGCACGCGTCCAGCGAGCCCGTCGCGTTCAGCACCTGAGACCACACAGTGAGCATCGCCGGCCGCCCTCAACTAGTAAAGTACGGAGCTACGTGGCGGTACTCACGATCTGGTAGCCGGCGACGAACTGCAGCACGGGCAGCGAGTAAAACAGCGCCACGGTGTAGAGCGTGTACAGGTAGCGGTCGGAGCGCGCGCCCAGCACGCGCGCGCGCCGCCGCGCCAGCGCCGCCACGTGCAGCCGCGCCGGCAGCCCGAACGGGCGCGACTGTGGGACGACGGTAGGCATATGTGTACAGGTAGCGGTCGGAGCGCGCGCGCCGGCAGCCCGAACGGGCGCGACTGTGGGACGACGGTAGGCATATGTGTACAGGTAGCGGTCGGAGCGCGCGCGCCGGCAGCCCGAACGGGCGCGACTGTGGGACGACGGTAGGCATATGTGTACAGGTAGCGGTCGGAGCGCGCGCGCCGGCAGCCCGAACGGGCGCGACTGTGGGACGACGGTAGGCATATGTGTACAGGTAGCGGTCGGAGCGCGCGCGCCGGCAGCCCGAACGGGCGCGACTGTGGGACGACGGTAGGCATATGTGTACAGGTAGCGATCGGAGCGCGCGCGCCGGCAGCCCGAACGGGCGCGACTGTGGGACGACGGTAGGCATATGTGTACAGGTAGCGGTCGGAGCGCGCGCGCCGGCAGCCCGAACGGGCGCGACTGTGGGACGACGGTAGGCATATGTGTACAGGTAGCGGTCGGAGCGCGCGCGCCGGCAGCCCGAACGGGCGCGACTGTGGGACGACGGTAGGCATATGTGTACAGGTAGCGGTCGGAGCGCGCGCGCCGGCAGCCCGAACGGGCGCGACTGTGGGACGACGGTAGGCATATGTGTACAGGTAGCGGTCGGAGCGCGCGCGCCGGCAGCCCGAACGGGCGCGACTGTGGGACGACGGTAGGCATATGTGTACAGGTAGCGGTCGGAGCGCGCGCGCCGGCAGCCCGAACGGGCGCGACTGTGGGACGACGGTAGGCATATGTGTACAGGTAGCGGTCGGAGCGCGCGCGCCGGCAGCCCGAACGGGCGCGACTGTGGGACGACGGTAGGCATATGTGTACAGGTAGCGGTCGGAGCGCGCGCGCCGGCAGCCCGAACGGGCGCGACTGTGGGACGACGGTAGGCATATGTGTACAGGTAGCGGTCGGAGCGCGCGCGCCGGCAGCCCGAACGGGCGCGACTGTGGGACGACGGTAGGCATATGTGTACAGGTAGCGGTCGGAGCGCGCGCGCCGGCAGCCCGAACGGGCGCGACTGTGGGACGACGGTAGGCATATGTGTACAGGTAGCGGTCGGAGCGCGCGCGCCGGCAGCCCGAACGGGCGCGACTGTGGGACGACGGTAGGCATATGTGTACAGGTAGAGGCGATCACAATCAGTTCACTCTTTTTCACTTACAGTAAAACCAATTGAACCGAGGCATTGTAAAATGAACACGTGTCTTGATCTTAAATGTAAGTACCTGATCTCTATTAGCTTGTAGCTCATAGATCCCGTTGCCGTTCTGTTCGGTCTGCACGCCGCGCGTGTTCGTGTCGGTGTCGGCGGTACGGTCCGCGCGCTCGGCAGTAGCAGGCGCAGCGTCGGAGCCGGCGGCAGTGTCTCTAGTGTTGTTGGTAGAGTCTCTTCTGTCATTGTCAGGAGGGTTGGTGTCGGTGGCAGTGGTGACGTTGTCTATGACCCCAGTGGTGTCTACCGTGGTGGCAGTACCGGTCTCCTCTTCCTCTTCGTCCGTGTCACTGTTATCACTGCTATCGAATGTCGCCGCTACAAAAAACGGTGGTAAATACACAAAATTAACATTTTACTAAGATGCAGGTTTATCATCCCCGATGGGACTAGCCATAGAAGGATAACATAACAGCAAACAAAAAGACTCGTATTTGACTTCGTGCGCTATCGTCCCTGTCCTGGACCGACCTCCACAGTAAAGTTGAACCTCTCCTTAGTTCAGTACAAGCAATAGTAGTCTTAATGAGTATCGATAAGTTGATTAGAACTTAGACTCACTCAATGATATTAGGTATAATATCATTGCACTCACTGGAGACTCGCCGCCGCCGCCGCCCGGGTGACATCGACATTGTGCTTTCCACCTCCACTTCATCAGGCTCTGAAAAATTGATAAAAACTATTGAGCGGTATTATAGTGTACGAATTTATTAAAATTGTTTTGCTAATTTCGATTTCACCCATTTGTAGGTAGTAGTCAACAAGGAGCCCTTATTATAGTTTCGCCATGTCCGTCTATCTGTCTGTCTGCGGATTAGTTCCGAGACTCTTAGCTAGAAACTAGACACTAGAAACCTGTAATAAGGCATGAGATGAGATTAATTACGCCGACAAAGTGGTACTTGAAATAAAATCATGAGATTTTTTTTAAACAAAGGCAAATACTATATTCCGCCGTATACCAACCTATGTACCAAATACTAGAGGTTATACTTTAGGACCAAATACTATGTTCAATGAAAATACTATTTTAGGAATCACTATTAGGAGATCCCAGAATACATAAAGTGTACGTAAGTAAATTTTGTCGCCCTCATACTTACTGCGAGCCAGCACCGCCCGCGGGCCCACCAGGCTCTTCCAGCGCGGCCAGCGCTGCACCAGCACCAGCGCGCCGAACAGCACGTAGAACAGCACGAACAGCGCCAGCGTCACGCCCGCGCCCACCAGGTACTGCCCGCGAGTCAGCGCCGCCTGCAACACGTCACACGCCCTGACGTCACACGCGGCCACAGCGCGAGCGTGTGCAGGGTGAGCGCTTTGCGGCGCGGAGCAGGCGCGGAGCTGAGGCTCTGCTGCTGTACTGTACCTGCGTGTGCAGGGTGAGCTCTTTGCGGCGCGGAGGAGGCGCCTCGCTGAGGCTCTGCTGCTGGTCGAGCACGGCGGCCTCCCACAGCCAGTCCACCTCGGCCGGCTCCTCCTCGCGGCAGGCCTCGTCCGTGTGCTGCACTACAGACAATATGTAGAAACCGCGCGGGTAGCGGTTGCGCTGAAAACCAACACAGACACTTCACTTGATAACTCTTAATTTATTTTGTTCTTGAAAGTGGTCGAGAGACCACATAGGCAAACAATGGTGACATGTGACAATATAATAAGTGTAATGGTTCTAATTACCGATAGCTGCACTCCGCCGGATCGCATCACGGTCATCCTTAACGTCGAAACTTCTATCTCCTCCAGCGTCTCTGCTATCGGGCACTGAAACAATGTCACGAATCACAACAATTAATTATATAGGTCTGTACAATTAGCTTACAATACAGATACAGATAGGTATCTCCCTCTTGAACAACTCCTGAAGTATGTAAGTACCTAAATTCTTAACATAGGTGTACGCTGTGACGAGGCACGGTGATGCGCCTGCGATACCTACTGCGGGCACGAAACCAACGGTGAGGACGAGGAGCGATAGCCGAGCGGGCGGTGGCGATCGAACAAATTTGTATCGCCGCCGCCGCCACCATCGCCCCTCACCGCGGGTTTCGTGCCCGCAACCCTAGTAGTAAAAGTATAGACGGAAATAACAATAAGCTCTCCAAAGTTTTACAGGAAGTCTTCTACTAGATGTTGATGTTGCCCAGCACATCAAGTACCCGCCCTGCCAGTGGTCATGCCAGCGCCGCTAGCTGCTAGTGTCACTGACCGAGTAGTTCTGCACGGCGATGGTGGCGCACACGTCGTCTCCCGACTCCACCACCAGCCGGACGTTGTTCTGTCCCGGCAGCCATCCGTAGAAGTTAACGCGCGGCGCTCCCTGCAACATTAGTGAGTAGATATAAATAAACGAATTCATCGAGTGTTCAGTCATAATCTTGAAAAGTAAGTAAGTACCAGAAAAAATTTGCTTCCGACTTGTACCTAATACTACTAAAACTGGTACCTATTCACTAGGACAAAGGCCATTGAAAAATACATCCCAAGAAATAGCGACGTCCGACGACATGTCTATGACGAATACGACGGAGAAGATCGGCGCCTTCGCGCGATACTGTAGGATAGAAACGTATCGTAGAATTCGCAGAACACATTTTATTCGTAGTAAATAGATCAATAGGTCAGGGGCTATAAAAGATGAAGTACGTATCGTGAAATCTCGACTGATCTTGGACTCGATTCGGTCGCCGAGGATAGTGCACTGTGCCACGTAATGCACAGTAGGTATATCCGCGTACCTGTTGCGTCTCCACGGCGGTTGAGGACTGGAAGGGCAGGCGCCAGTCGCGCGCGAAGGTGGCGCGCAGATGCACGCGCGTTGGCGCGGCGCACGACGAGCCCACGTGCAGGGAGAACTCGCCCGACGAAGGCAACGTCGGGTCGTCAGAATCTGACGACATTACATAATAATTTAATTTGGTTAGGGCAATACTCAATTCATGAAACACGTGAAAACGACACCGGAATTTATTTTGTATCATGCCACACAAATCTTGCTTTAGTAAACAATGCAGACATCCCAGAAGATCTTCCTGGTGCTGGAGTAGCTGTGGAGTATACAACAGTAACTATAATAGGTCTACCTAACTGCCTACTACTATAATAATAGGTCTTTACCTATGAAATTGCCGTTTTGTATGAAAAAATTTAAACGAATTTTTTTCATGAATTTTTTATTTGTATTAATCGGAGTAATCACCCATGCAATCAATGCATCTTTGCCATCGCAGTGGCAGTTTATTGATGCCCTTCTTAAAGAAATCAGCTGGACGGGAGGCAACAAATTCTTCAAAATCATTTTGTACTGCCTCTCGGGTATTGAATTTTTTTCCCGCCAAGAAGTTATCCAAATTCTGGAAAAAGTAGTAGTCTGTAGGCGCAAGGTCTGGTGAGTAGGGCGGATGACGGAGAGCTTCCAACCCCAGTTCTTGCAACTTGGAGACCGTCTGCTGTGCAGTATGAGGTCGCGCGTTGTCGTGCAGGAGCAGCGGAGACGAGCGATTGACCAATGCTGGTTGGAGATGCGCCAGCTTCTCCATCATTGTGTTCAGTTCTTCACAGTACACATCTGCAGTAATGCTCACCCCGTTTGGTAAGAAGCTGTGATGAATCACACCGGCGCTAGACCACCAAACAGTGACCATCACTTTTCTAGGGGTAAGTTTTCGTTTAGGGCATTGTTTAGGTGCTGAACCAGGATCCAACCAACTTGCTGAGCGCTTGCGGTTATCAAACAGAATCCATTTTTGATCGCAGGTAACAATGCGGTTCAAAATTCCTTCATTTGTGTGTCTGTTGAGCAGTGCAAGGCACGTCTCGACGCGTACTTCGCGCTGGCGATCATTGAGTTCGTGGGGCACCCATTTGTCAAGCTTTTTTACCTTGCCAATTTGACGCAAATGGACCAATATTGTTTTGACGCTAACGTCGAAAGCTGCTGCTAATTCAGCCGTAGATTGTGTATCATCAGCTTCCACAATCGCCTTTAATTCGTCATTGTCGACCAAAGTCTTCGGACGACCGCGAGGTTCATTTTTCAGGTCGAAATTTCCAGAACGGAAGCGAGCAAACCAATAACAGGTGGTGCGTTGGTTTGTAGTGTTAGCTCCGTAAACGTCGTTGATGTTGCGTGTCGCTTGTGCCGCGTTGCTGCCACGACGGTACTCATATTCCATAATTACTCGAATTTTTAACGTATCCATGATGACGAAAAAGATTGAAATGCGATGAAAATGTAACACTAATCAATAAAGAAATGACTACTTTTGGAAAAAAAAATCCATGTTTTTAAAATAAAATTAATTTGAAATTAGAATTCTTAGCCAAACAAAAATTATTTTGATTTGAAATGGCCAGTACTGCAGAACGGCAATTTCATAGGTAAAGACCTAATATTTCTTTCGTTGCGGGAATCGAGTCCACGCGCTTTTGCGAAAACCCAATTGCTCAGTCACGGCACCATGGCGTGTGAGCTCATCGCTGCTAGTGTGTGTGACTGTGAATTGAGGAGCATCTGAGTTTATGTATGATGTGTTTGTTGTGTATAACACCTAACGTATGGAACTGACCGCAGTCGTCGTTGAGCTTCTCGGCGTCGACGCTGTTGTCGGGGCACAGCGTGCGCTCCAGCTCGTACAGCACGGCGGCGCCCGAGCGGTACGGCAGCTGCCACGTCCACGCACCTGCCACACACACGCACACCTCACTCTCAATATACCGTGCAAGTTATTACGAATCACCCCAGGCCATGGCTACTTGCTGTCCGACACTATGTATCAATGCTGATAGATACACAGTGTCGAATATTGTCCATCGTCTCGAGACAAATCTCGCGACCTCAAGGTACCATTCTACTTACAACAAATGATGAGTTTGTATTGGAGAATCAGAGTGGGCTCATCTGATAGTCTAGCTTTATCTGTGATTTGGAGAGAAGAAGATAAATATTGACAACAGAGGCCCTAGGCAAAGTGACATTCTATCAGCAATAACGATGATGGAAAAGGCAAAAATGTATAGGACTGACATAAATTATCAAAAAGCTTATGTCAATTCTGTTGAAAGTCGTTGTAGAAAATCGAAACGCTTTGGAAGCGATTGTCACATATCTAAGATTACAACAACGAGTGTTTTGTGTTTCACAGACTATCCATAAATAGATCACTATTTACGTAAACCGGTAAAATAGGAACCTCTAGCTCAGGGTCACAAATTATTGGTTCGTTTAAAAAATAATTCGACGAATTCTTTGACGAGTTATGCGAACATAAATGTAGGGAACAGCTGCTTTTTTTATCGCTATTTCAGGCTTGGTCCTGTAGTGAAAACTGTTCATAATGATGAGTACATTGACCCCTTAAGAGATTTCGTGTATGAAAAGATACACCAATACAGTGTGTCCGGACATGGACTAGCGATATTCTAAATACTTACTTGAATATAAACTATTTAGTACCTACAATTTTAAAGACAAAAAAAGTTATGATTTTCTGTTTAAGGTTTCGACAATTGCCTTGTAAAAAGCACAAAGCTTGCGCATTCGCTGTGTTCAAACAACAATATAACTCTTAAAGTATTCGAAATAAGTACAGTTGATTGAGTTGAGTTGACATAATCTGTCGATCTAAAAAAAAGAAAAAAAAAGTTGTCGGGGGTGTTTTTGTAGTAATTAACAATTATTGGTTGAATTGCATATTTTTTCATTATTTTTTTCGACTTTCACTTTTTTTTTACTCGCATAGAGAATATTTCAACAAAAAAACAAAATGGCTGCTGCATAGCGATAGCGGGAAAGTGTATTGGACCCAAGCTGTGTAATTGTAAAAATAGTTTCTATTACCTATGTATTTAGAATATCGCTACTTCATGTCCGGACACACTGTATAATATATGTAATGTATAATGTAACTGAGTGTAAATTCAATAAAAATAAAAAAAATACCTAAATAAAAAATTCAAATAAAATAATAAGTCAGGTTTAGGATTAGGATAAACAAATATTATGTACCTACATAATGAACAAAAATAACAAAGTAAGTAAGTACCTACGTAATTAATTTTGATGTGATAAGTGATATTTTTTACTTTGAATTAGGTCTGGATTGTAAACGGCAGAAAAGACTAAATTTTTATCTTTCAAGAATAAATCGCACTACTCATAGTTGGCTGAGTGAGTGCGATTTTAGGATAGAGCCGGTGCGGTACCTAGTACCGAATACCTAAGTGTTTAGGATAGACTTAGAGACTGCGACAGGGGCATAATTCAGTACCTACCTACCGAAAACCATGTGTTATGTCCTAGATCAATTCAATTATATCTTCTTTACTTACCTATCCTGCGTCTGGCTGTAACGAGTAGCGGCCGCGAGGTGTCGCCACCGTCGGTTTTGACCCACACTCGGATCGGAAACACGCCTTGTGCCGGGTGCTACAAATAACAAGCAGCTCGTATTACTCATTTCCTAAGTACAATCAAGCATTCATTATCATTTTGTTTAATATTAACGTAATGTTCGTGTAGAGTGGACTCACCGGCGCAAACGACAAGATGAATTCGACGGCCGGGGTCACCACCAGCTCGTGTGTCTCCTCGAACGTGAGCCTGGTAGACAACGCCGCGGACTTAAACTTACAAATACACAAATTACCAGGAGGTTAGTATAATTATTGCGCATTTTATGTGGACTTGAAAATAATTAACTTCTTAAAATGTTTACCTAGGTACTTGTTATGCAGCATCTAAAGCTCATTTTAGGCTTTGAAAGCCTTATTTCTATAGCTCATCTTGACCTTTAGAAATAGGAGTTGGGCGAAATTCTAAGCTTTCAAAAGAGTAAAGTGATTACACTCTTGAAGATTTTTCTCTTCTCACAGACTTGAGCTCTATTTTAAAAATAAAACAAAAATGCACTAAATTTCATGAATCGCAAGGAATCAAACCCGAAACCCGGTACCTATTTTTAGCAAAACAACACAACCTTGGATTATTATATTACACTCTGAACTGTGCGATAATGGTGCAGATTCGAATCGGATCGGCGTCTGAATTCGAGCTCATGACTCTTTTCCTCTGTTCGTCTAGCTACCTACTTATATCAAAAACCCATTCTTATTACCTACTACTTTATGTAGGTACCTTAGTGACTAACAACCGGCCAAGTGCGTGTCAGACCACGCACTATGAAGGGTTCCGTAGTCGGGATGAATTTACGTAAGTACCTATCCCAAAAACAAACTTAACATTGCAGGTGATAAACATGACGACACGGTTGGCGCAGTGGCTGAGCGATGGACTGCTGCGCAACGTGTCGTGGGTTCGATTCCCGCACGGAACAAATATTTGTATGATCTGCAAGTAGTTGTTCCGGGTCTGGGTGTTTAGTGTATGTGAGTTTCTATGTTTGTAAACGCACCCACGATACAGGAAGAAATTCCTAGTGTGGGGCAACGTTTTAAAAAAAAAAAGCAGAAAAAAAAAAAAAAAATCTCCCATATATCGATAATATACCTACGTCACGGTCAATTGTCCAGTTGCAAATATGTTTATTTTTATTTTTTTATTGCATTTTTTTTTTTATTAGTTAACGAGTTTCCGACTTTTTTCTTTACCTGCTTGCCAATTGTGCTGCGAGACTTTGCTTCTTGCCAAACATGATTCTAGGTCAACGCGAAGGGAAAATTATTGCGTTGACTTAGAACCTTGTTTTTTTTTAGAGCTCCAATAACGGTCCGTAGACGTATTTGATATTAATTTCAACTTGATACCTCCTACTCCTTCCTGAGAAAATGGGTCTTGACAGACGGACAGACGGACAATGAAGTGATCTTATAAGGGCTCCGTTTTTTTTCCTTTTGTTTGAGGTAAATACGGAACCCCAAAAAGGACGTAGAAACAACAAACAAACAAACAGTCCTGTCTCTGTGCTGAAGAAGGTGATGTGTGGTGGTAAAGAAGGTGCTGATGCTGATAGATAAATTATGATAAAACTGAATGTGGTGGCGGATGGCTCACTGTTTCCACTGCACGGACACGTTACCGTCGCCCAGCGCCGCGCGCAGCAGCGCCGCCAGCAGCAGCGCGGCGCACGCACAGCGCGCCTCGTGCATGCCGCACCCACGCGAAGCAGCGCACGTATTAGTCAAGTCACTACCTCGGCAGTCGGCACTCTTCACGTAACACAATACGATAGCTCGAGAGGGCAGGAGCTACGAGCGCGGTGCGTGGGGAACTAGCGGCGACCTGAGAATCCTCCAATGTTGTTATCTATCGTATCTGCATCGCGGTTTGATAAGCAGATATGGATATATTATTCATTAACTGATTGGCTGAGCTTGTAGTTATCGGCCTATGGCAGTATTTGGGTCACTCTTCCTGTTCGCCAAGCTTTTTGAACGAAAGGCATAGAGTTTTTTTATAAATTAATTTAGCTAATGTACGACTGAAAAATGCTTCTTCTACCTACGAACGTTTTTACTCAGTTCGGTTAGTGGCACCACCAAACCCCAGCAGACACCATACCTATAGGCATGACAATCTCATCGCATTGGAAACCGTTTCTTCACCTCTTAACATAGGTACTACTAGTAGGTACTTACGTACCTACAGACTTGCAAAGCGGAAACAGGGCAACAACAAATACCTACGTATTTCTAAATCTTTCTTTTTTTTGAGTCACGAATTCACAATCATCGTATCGTATTTATATAGATAAGTACTTGTATGCTTTATGTATGTATGTAAGTTTGTGTTTATGGTATAACTAGCTGTTGTACGCGACTTCGTCCGCGTGGAATTTAGTATTTACGGGTGCTTGGTCATTTCTTGGAATGAGGCGCGTTCACATAACCAAGAATGTTCCTCTATGGTATATTTGACAGATCTCCAACTCCGAACTTCTTCCGAGGATACGGCTCTGCAAAATATTGAATGCGTCATCTGACCGTGTTGCAGTTGTCAGAGAGGGTGCCTTCTCCAACTTTTAATTAACAGAACACCCGAAAATTCTTGGGCATGAGAATTATTATAGTTTTCGTCCAAATCCTATTGGTGGGACAATAATGATGATTGAAATATCTTGAATTCGTGCAAGCCTAGTATTTTTTGTTAGGTTAGGTTAGGAAATTGTGCATACGTGAACAGACAGAATGCAGTCTTTTTGCAATAGCTTTTTTATGCAACATCCGATTTGAAACCAAATTAAAAATTACATGAAAATCCGTTCAGTAGTTTCGGAGAAATGCGCGAACAAACAGACAGACAGAAAATAATAACAAAAGAATAAACCGATTGTTTTAAGTCTCAAGTAGGCTAAATGTGGTTTCCTAAAAACAATATCTTTCAGTTTAATTTATCTACTATCATTTGTACTACAGTAGTACCATGACATTTCCTTCTTTTCCCTGTAAACCCCATACTTTTGACCGTCGTCGCCACAGTCAAGAATGATCAGTAAGCTAAGACCTTTTTTTAAATGAGATTATGTCTCAAGCATATAATATTTATGGTCTCAAGTCTGTTGACTAAGTTTTAATTTCGGGGTCAGCCAGCGCCAGTTCCCATCATGCTTTATGTCTGTCATTTTTATGGTGTACATAATAAAGAGTATCTATCTATACCGGCGAATATTTCAGATAACAAGATAGTCAATAATATTTTTAGAAGGTACATATAAACTCAGATATGCGGTGACGCATGAGCCGGCACTACTTATCGCGACGCCATCGACGGATTACAACGAGTTGTGTGACCCTGCGTCCTAACCGAAAGGAATGTTGTGCGAATACGCGATCGTATTTATATAAATGAATGACATTGGTATTCATGCGACGATCGCTTTCTGTTAGGACATAGAGGGGAATAATGAGTGACGTACATATGCGATTAGATTGATCGCGCGATTATGTCATATTCATAAACGAGCGCAACCATCCAATATTTGCGCGACGATGGTGTTAGGACGAGGCCTGAGTCCATCGCGGTCGTGACAGCTAATCTAATCAATAGATAACACCTGTCTTACATTCACACTCTAGTGGGTTATCACAAGCTCAGAGCCGGTGAACAAACATAAACACCACCAACCCAATGACCACCATGTTGTGTGGAACCTAAATTACGAATTCCAAGAGGCGCACCGCGCTACTAAAATTGTATGCAAATAAAAGATTTGGAAACGTGAGAAAATAATTTATTGCTCGTGGTCGCGCGAGTACTGGCGCGATTAGGCGAGGCCCAGCTCGTCCACGACGCTGCGCTAGTGGCCGCGCGAGTACTGGCGCGAGTAGGCGAGGCCCAGCTCGTCCACGACGCTGCGCTAGTGGTCGGGCGAGTACTGGCGCGAGTAGGCGAGGCCCAGCTCGTCCACGACGCTGCGCTAGTGGTCGGGCGAGTACTGGCGCGAGTAGGCGAGGCCCAGCTCGTCCACGACGCTGCGCTAGTGGTCGGGCGAGTACTGGCGCGAGTAGGCGAGGCCCAGCTCGTCCACGACGCTGCGCACGGCCGCCAGGCACTCGTCCAGCTGCGCGCGCGAGTGCGACGCCGACAAGCAGAATCTGCACCCACATGTAAAACAATATCAACATTATCCGTCTGTTAATTAAGTTTATTTTCGAATGAACGGTTAAAGTTTGGAGGGGGGAGCGATTTTTAGTGGCACATAAAAGGAGACACATTTTCAAGGTCAAACTTCACGAAGGTCAAGGTCATTTAAAAATATATATAAATATAATATTTTTGAAGTAAGGCGTAGTCGACGTATGCCCTCTTAGCGGGGCTCCTATTACTGAATGGTTAAAAAAAATAACTAAGAAGTGGATGGCGGGGTCTCTGCTATGTCACCCTGGGCGTCGGAAATCCCAGGCGGCTTCCCGGCCACCATCGCGCGCTTGCGTCGAGCTATGGGCAGCTCGCCGTCCGATAAGGCCCAGGCCCGGGTCGATGGCGCGTCGTATTCCACGCGCGCCTCAAAGAGATGTCAGCACACCTGACGGGGTCCGTTAGGACCGATGCCTGCCAGCGCCAGGGTTGCGGGAAAGTCCGAAAGGGATACCGGGACCTTGGCAACAGGCAACTGAAGGAACACGGGTTACGGGTGGGTTTTAGTCAGTAAAAGTCTGACACGTCCTTCCGCTCCGGCCAGAGCGGGAGAAGTCATTTGATGATTTCCCAGCATATATTTATTATATTTGTTATATTTATTATATTTTTTTTTATAATACAAAGGAGATTGAGTTTATACAATGCAAAGATGGTCTTATAATCTTCAGCAGCTCCAACAGCATTTTCGAATGTTAATTAAGTAGTTAGATGTGGTTGTGGAGCAGGACTAGCATTAAGCCAAGCATTTTTATCAGAGATGTAATCCTCCAACTTATAATATGCCTGCCTACATAGTGTGCGTTTTATACAAGTTTTGAATTTCGTCTCATTCAGTTGAAGTATGTGGGGAGGGATTTTATTGTAACCTTTTAAACAGTACCCCATGAAAGATCAGTCTACTTTAGCCAGTCTGAAACCTGGTTGAACTAATAGGTCCCTATTTCTAGTACTATAATTATGTCTATCACCTCTTTTACAAAAAGATGTAAATTTCTTACTTGCAAGATGTTTTCATATATATATTGACAAGGTACCGTCATGATGTTAATATCCTTAAACAGTTCCCTTAAAGAATCGCGCCTGCGTAGATTATAAATGGCTCTGATCGCTCTTTTCTGCAGAATAAAGATAGCCTCGATGTCTGCAGCCCGTCCCCATAGTAAAATACCGTAAGACATTATGCTATGAAAGTAACTAAAATAGACTAGCCTCGCGGTATCTACATCAGTAAATTGACGGATTTTTCTGACAGCATATGCTGCTGAACTTAGCCTTTAGAGATGTTAAATGAGGACCCCATTGTAGCCTTGAGTCGAGCGTGATCCCCAGGAAAACAGTTTTATCGACGAATTCTAGTTTCTCTTGATTCAATATAATCTCACAATCCCTACTTTTGACATTTGGTAAAGAAAATTTTATGCACTTAGTTTTTTTCCCATTTAATACTAAATTATTAGCAGTGAACTAATTTTGGACCTGCAGTAGGGCGTTATTTACTTCGTCAAAATTTGTAGCACGTCTATCTACCTTAAAAATTAAGGAAGTATCGTCAGCAAATAACACCATGTGTGGCTGATTTTTTAATAAATGGAGTAGATCATTAATGTACACTAAAAAGAGGAAAGGACCCAAAATCGAGCCTTGTGGAACACCAATTTTTACTTTTAAACCTAGTGAGTTGATACCGTTTATTTGAACTTGCTGTTGTCTATCATTTAAATAAGATTTTACTAAACTGAGCGCAAGTTTTCCTAGTCCGTAATGCTGAAGTTTCAAGAGTAAGGTTTCATGATCGACGCAATCAAATGCCTTGGAGAGGTCACAAAAGATTCCTATGGCGTCTTGGGCCTCTTCCCACGCGTTAAAAATGTGTCTTAATAAGGTTACACCGGCGTCAGTCGTACAACGTCCTTTGGTGAAACCATACTGTTGGTGGTGAAGGATTTTATTTGTGTTAAAATAATTGAGCATTTGATTCAGCATTACCTTTTCAAACACCTTGCTGAAAACCGGCAGCACGGATACGGGTCTATAATTATTGGAGTCTTTACTGCCCCCGGATTTGAAAATTGGTATTACCTTACTGTATTTCATTAAATCCGGGAAGCCTCCGTGATCCACACACAAATTAAATATTAAGGCTAAGTAAGGCGCTATGGTCTCAATTATGGAGGTACAGACTTTAATGGACATTCCCCAAAGATCCTCGGTCAATTCGATCTTGATTTGCTTAAAAGCTTTTATTACTGTAACGGGGTTAATATGCTTAAAGTTACAATCAATCGGGCAGGCTGAAACGTTCGCCCTTACTAAATCAAAAGAGAGCGATGGCGAGGAGTTTAAGGTTTCAGTAGTTTTAAGTGGGATACTGGTAAAGAAATGTACAAATTCTTGAGCCACTTTGCTATCGCAAATGAGACCACCACTTGACGTCTCCAGTGTGTAAGCGGCCCCGCTCTCCCCTTCGAACCTAACCTGTCCGAGTCGGGATGCCCCAAGTCCCAAGCTCGCTTCGCTTGCTCTCGCATCCTAAGTTCTTATTGCTCTTGTACCAAGTCGAGATGTGTCGGGAATTGGGGCACCCCGACTCAGGCAGGTTAGGTTCGAAGGGGATGGCAGAGTCTAGGTTCACTTTTTTGATTTTCACTATGAAACAACAACCAATCATAGCGGTTCGAATATTCCCGATCACTACGACTTCACAAAAAATCTGCATGGTAAATTTTTTATAGTTTATTCATTTTATTTTTTGAAAATCCATGTCATCGTTATTTGAACTCCACTTTTCTAAACGTGACTTTTTAGTATGCGTCAACACTGTGAACGAACGGAACTTTTTTTCCCGATCGTCAAGAGTGTTGACGACAACGGCGCCTCGAGCAACATCTTTCCACAAGCGTGGAAACAGGCCACCGTTATCCATATCCGCGAGCCGGGCAAGCGCAAGTCTCAGCCCACGAGTTACCGCGCCATCAGACTCCTCAATGTCCTCGCAAAATCTACGAGCGGCTTATTTATGAGCGTCTCAAAGACTATGCCCACGCGCGTCGTGTGCGTACCGTATGCGCGCCTTGTTGAGCGGCGTGGCCGGGAAGCCCACGCGCGTCGTGTGCGTACCGTATGCGCGCCTTGTTGAGCGGCGTGGCCGGGAAGCCCACGCGCGTCGTGTGCGTACCGTATGCGCGCCTTGTTGAGCGGCGTGGCCGGGAAGCCCACGCCCACGGTGGCGATGCGACGCGCGGTGAGGCGCTCCACGGTGGCCGCCATCTTGCTGAACGTGTACACCAGCAGCGGCACGACGGGCGAGTCGCGGTGGCCCAGCGTCACCACGCCCATCGCGCGCAGTCTGTGGATTATTATTTATTTTATTACTGGGATTTATTTTATCACCTGTGAGACTATTGTCCTTTTGTAGAGTAGCAGACACACAAACATACAAGGAAAACAATTCTACATTAAGAAATGATAATATTCCGATAGAACACCGACCACAGGTGATTACTACACAGTCGGACCGCTGGAGATCAGCGACTAGCCTGGCCGGTACTCACTGGTCCCTGAAGTAGTGCGTGTTCTCCTTGAGCTGTAGCACGCGCTGGCGCCCGGCTGGCGTGTCCAGCTGGCGCATGGCCGACAGGATCTGCTGCGCCACGGGCGGCGCCATGCTGTGCGCGTACGTGTGCGCGTGCCCGTGCAGGCGGATCCAGTTGATCAGCTTCGACGAGCCTGCAGTCGCGAGTGCGTCGAATCTTTGTTAACTCGAATTATAAAAGCCATATACAATTCCAAGACGAGACGGGGTTATAAAAGAAAAAACTTTCACTGTTTTATGGGTTACCAAAAATGTCTCATTCAAATTCAAAACGGTATTTCAATAAACAAAAAAATAGATTTAAGGAGATAGTCAACAGTTGTGACACCGACCGGCGATGTACCCGCCGGCGGCGCCGAAGCTCTTGGTGAAGGTGCCCATGAGCACGTCCACGTCGCCGGGCGCCACGCGCGCGTGCTCCGTGACGCCGCGCCCGCGCGCGCCCAGCGCGCCCACGCTGTGCGCCTCGTCCAGGTACAGCTGCAGGCCGAGGCGCTTCTTCAGCGCCACCAGCGCGCGCAGCGGCGCCACGCTGCCCTCCATGCTGTACACGCCCTCCACCACCTGCGGCGGGACCGGGGACGGGCTATTTAACTTGATTGACGTGATTCTTTTATCACTTGCTAGAGGAAAGTCGCGCGGTGCTCCCATTTAAATGTTATTATCTAATTTGCCTGAGTAGTTTTTGAGCGAGCTTCAACAATAAGTATTTATTCCAGTTTGTGTGTTGATGTTACAAAACTTCCTATCAGTGCTGTTTGCATAGCAAGTGATACAGGGATGAGTGTGACAGCGGACTCACGATGACGATCTTCCTCCAGCGGCCCTCGGCCACGGCGGCGCGCGCCAGCTGCTCCAGGTGGCGCACGTCGTTGTGGCGGAACACGCGCACGGCCGCGCGCGCCAGGCGCAGGCCCAGGATCAGCGACGCGTGGTTGTTCTCGTCGCTCAGCGCCAGGCAGCCCGCGCCCAGCAGGCCGGGCAGGCCCAGCGTGTTGGTGCCGAAGCCCATGCCCACCACCAGCGCCGCCTGCAACGCGCCCGAGTACAGAATACGGAGCGAACCGGATCGTTCCTTCCGCGAAGCGAGCGCGTACCTCGACCCCGAGGAACTTGGCGGTGGTCTCCTCGAGCTCCCGGTGCAGCGGCGTGCTGCCGAGCTCGGCGCGCGCGGAGCACGCGGCCAGGCCGTAGCGCCGGCACGCGGCGCGCACGGCGGCGTGCGTGCTGCCGCCCGCGCCCTCCGCGAAGCCCAGGTAGTTGTACGAGCCCAGGTTGATGCAGCGCCGCTCCGCGCCCGTGAACCTGCAGCACAAGCACCGCAACACGCTGTGAGATGATCGTATGCGTGGACGGAACTGCTGGACGCCTATTGCTCAACAATCGCGCCTGCGACCTCCAGAACGAGCCAGTCCGCCTGTACTCCTAACAAAAAACTTTGAGTCGTAGCCTGCATGACATTTATGTCCCCCATTCCTTTGCCATCATATTAGTCAAGCTCGTAACTGTAATTATTATCAACGTGAGTGAAGTGATGAGTATATGAGCTAAAATAAACATTTACACGCTAACACGAAATAAAAGTACCTATTTTATCCTAATTCGTTACAAGGCTATATTTTACTTTCGTCTTGAAGCAGACAAAGACGGGATATAGACGCCGAAATACATTGTTACAATTACATACAGGTTTAATTTTTTCAGCTTCGCCACAGATTAATACTCCGCAAATTAAAAAAAAAGCGACTTACTACAATTAATTTACGCGATAGAAAAAGAAGCAAATCGTAAGTGAAAATAACTGTAGGTACTGTTCGAATCAAACTTAATGGCGGCTTGGAAGTTAGCTACTCGCTGCGCAGTACCCCACCCCTCGCCCCCGCTGACACATAGAATTCTTCCTGCGCAACGACTCGCCTCATGTTCCGAGCCGCCATTATGTTTTAATCGAACAGTACCTACAGTTATTTTCATCTACAATTTGCTTCTTTTTCTATCGCGTAACTCTTATACCTTCTAACCACGTTAAGCCTCGTGCAAACTTGCGTGATATCGCGGGCGCGACAGGCAGCGAACCGTTGTCGCGCCCGCGATATCGCGCCTGTTTGTGGGAGCTTTTAGGGTTGTCATCTTTTAAAGAATATATAATCTGAATATTTAATTAAGTACCAGTTATATGCCTATTACTCTACTTTTGTGAACAAAAGACGTTTCAAATAAACCTAGGCTCGGTACTTACTTATGAGTAGTATATGTAGCCGACCGCAGGCGACTTCATAGAAATTGGATTCGATTTCTTAAATAAATAATAAAAGTTTATTGAGGTAAAAAGGTAAAACACTAAATACAAAGCTTAAATCTACGAAAAAATTCAAATTATTTCGGTTTAAAGACATTTATTTGTCAAAAAAAAAAGAACATTACAGTTCACTTAACATATTGAGAAAAGTAAGATTAAAAGTAAAATTAAGTGCGATGCTCTGTGTTCACAATAAGAAATTTAAGTGTCGATTTCTTAGAAATACAATAGAAACCAGAGTGTCGCGGCGTCACGTCGCCTGCTGCTGCCGCCTGCGGTCGCCTACGGAATTGCACCTTAATACTTTAATTTGTTTAGTGTCCATTATTTTATTAACCAATTTTTATTTTTTATTATTATGTACCTATGTAACTGGGCAAATAGAAACGTGTGTACGAGTAAGTACCTGTTGTATACTCAAAATCTTACTACATAATATTTAGTTGTGGTTATAGTTAATCCATGGTAGGTAACCCAAAAATACTATAATAATAATTATTATTATTCTAACTACGTAAATACGGGTGACCTAAATAACAATAGTAACCAATAGGTAGGTAGGTAGGTACCTAGCTAATTACTAGTTACATATAGGTAGACGTGCAGTTCTTTACCTTTAGTTGTCCTTTGAAAATGTGACAAACGTGAGGTTCAGATGTTGTGTAGTTGACTTGTAAGTACAATTTAATAAATACCTCTTTATTTCAGTTGTTAGGCTTGGTCTGCAATGTAATGGATAAAATTATTAAACTTTTTTTTACTAAGTATATGCGCTAACATAGGCACTTAAAATAATAAATAATAGTATATAAAAAAAGAAGAGAAAATAATTATAGGGCATCAAAAAATTCTTCCGCACCGCTGTCAACAGGAAAAGCGCCTAAAAGGCTGGCGGCATTGCCACGTTGTATGGCGATGCTGATTCTTAGGCCAAAAAATAGGCCAGCTCTCTGTCACGTTAAGAGTCGACCAACCGCTTGGCGATGTCTTGAAAAACCAAGTGGGCACTCGGCTCACTTGTTCAATGGCCCTAGTATTTCAACCTCAAACGGCTCGAACAAATAACTCCCAATAAGAGTGGAATATTTTCGTCGTTTGAGGTTTTCCGCACGTGCAGCAGGCCCGCCCCAGCACAGCCCGCCGTGCTAGGAAGATGGCATAAGGGTCGTCCAAGGCACTATGGTCAATCCGTCTGGTCTCCGACAGTCAGCAGGCGGACACGATCAGCAGTATTGGCATTGATATGATTATTCCGTACCAACCTGCAGAGCGGCTCATCCCACTGTCTCTGGAAAGATGGTTGTACGAGCCGATCTTACCGGGAAAGGCGCTTTCCAGAAGTTCACCACATCGGTCAAGCTCGTACATCCGAGTTAGACATGTCTAAGCCGTCGCAGCATCTAACTTGCAAACCAGAACCATCCAGTATGACTTGCAATAAGAATGGTAAGCAGTTAAGCATTGCATGTTACACGCTGTCATATGGTAGTAGATGGTTTGGGTGTGCGCGATGGAACGTGGGTGTTAGATAGGACATTCACGATACCCGTAAAACCACGTCTTCTCTCAGTAAGGTAAGGTATAAATTCGAATGGTTGCCGAGACATTTTATTTCTGCGTTACCTGCAGCTCCAGTTGCGGCGCGCATCGGTGGCGCGCTCCTTGAGCGTGAGCTCGGCGCCGGGCGCGGAGCGGATGGGCCGGTTGAAGCAGAGATATGGCAGTAGATGGCGCGATGCAGTGGGTGTTACCTGAAGCTCCAGTTGCGGTCGTCGGTGGCGCGCTCCTTGAGCGTGAGCTCAGCGCCGGGCGCGGAGCAGATGGGCCGGTTGAAGCAGTGCCGCACGCGTCGGTACACGTAGCGCGAGAAGAACGTCTCGAATGGGTCGTACAGCGTCGCGTAACCCTGCGCACGGCATTCAAATATTGTCAATGAAAACTCATTTGATTCAGAAAACTCACTATACAATATTTAAAAAAAACTAGTAATAGAGCCCGAACATTCCCAGTCACGGATTGCCACCAGGTGGCAATTAGGAATAAAATGCCCTTCAAATCGCTCGAAAGTTTCCAGCCGACGTGGGGGCATTTTATTCCCGATTTCCACCTGGTGGCAATCCATGTGGCGGCGTGAAGCGACTGGCTATATTCGGCGTTAGATATTTACAAATTCCCTGGACCCCACATTAGGATTCCCTGTGTAGTGGGGTCCAGTCGCTTCCCAAGTGAGGCAAACATGTTCATGTGTTTTATTAACTCAAAGCAAGTTTTAAATGTTATAACTTAATTTTAAATGACGATATCCGCAATCGATGATATCTTCATATTCAAGTATCGATTAGATATATGTATCGTGTATGAATTACTCATGACTCACACAAGTGCGGTTGTGTCAAATAGCACAGTATCTGTTAGAGTTACTGATTCACCCTAAGAAATAACAATTTATAACATTTATATCTATAGGTATTGTAACGGTGTGGCTTCTACTAAGTGGTTAAGCACAATACTAAAGTACACGCCCGACACTAGTTGACTGAGATTACTCGTTCATTTCATCTGCAATGATTGCAACCAGCCATTCTAGTGGTTCATTGTCTGGAACCCCTCCCAAAAAACACTTAGGCGTCAAAAGAGCGTGGACAAGCAAAATATAGACAAGAAGAAGTTTATAACAACAACGATTGCGCGGTTCGACGTAAGCACCTAATTATGTTCATACCTCTTGGTCAATTAATTAACAACGAAATACCGATTATGCCATTAAAATCAATGAAAGAAGATTGACTAATGTACTAGTCAATCTTCTTTCATTTATTTTGTTACTAATATTGATGATGAAACATTCTGACACGCAAAATAAAAATGTGAAAGTGATGCAACAGGCATCAGTCGGGTGAACGAGTGGCTCCGTGTGTGCGCACTTTAGGAGTTCGATAATTGACCTAAAAGCAGAATTCATAAGAATCACACCGCACTCTGAATAGCAGCCAGTGCAGAGCAGTATGGAGCAGCGGCCATGGCATCAATTAACTAATTATATCAGCGTTTTGTTCCGAGAGAGTGCCTTGTGGCTAAATGTCGTCGTTACGGGTTGTCAGAAGTCCAAAAGTCGGTCCTGCCTAGGGTTGCCAGGTGACCCGATTTGCGCGGGACGTCCCGATTTTCGGGGTCTGGGGACGCGTCCCGATTTGCACCTGATCGAGACACTAAATGTCCCGATAAATCGATACATGTCTAATTGCGTACCTAATACAAGATCAATCACAATCTGAATTGGTACCGCCCGGTCCCGAACGTAATTTATAATCGTCGGGAGGAAAAACAATCGATCCCCAGCGTAAATTTAAATCGTCGGACGGTTGCCATGCAGTTACAGCTCTTTGTCGCTTGGGATACGGGCTATGATGGTCTATGGGCAGTAGAACTCTAGAGTTGGATAGACTATAAGTCAAATTAATCGACTAAAACATAAATTTAGCAAGAGGACAACACTGAAATAAAATAATAAATTGACAAGTAACAACACGTTGACAGTGACGTGTCATGGCGCGGGCGCGGTGGGCCTCTTTGCGTAATAAAATCAATATTTCGTGTTTTAGTGGCGTTATTGACTAGAAGTGTTATAAAATCTATTTATGAATAGTTATTCCGTAATTATCGATAATAATATTACCAAAATAAAACAGTTTAATGTACAAAAACCGTGTGTGAAAACATGAGCCGTGAGTGTGTGAGTGAGCTATTGAGTGAGAGTGATTATAGTGTATAGTGATAGTTATTGGGGTCTACAGCTCGGTAAGTCATGTTTAAATTATAAAAATATAGGTTTTTCATAATTTATAAGTAATTTGAAACAGTTTTACGACATAATAACAACATTTTGTTGTCAAAACACGATCCGTGAAATCAAGGTCACGATGTACTCATGTTTCGTAATATTGTGTGTTTTTTATTTCTGTTATTATCATAAACTGCTATTGTTGTAAGATTAGTTATCTATTCATAATGCTTCCTGCAAAATTTTGTTACAATCGATTCAGTAGTTTTTTGTTAGTTCGTCAAAACAAAAGAACAAAGAAATTCCCACGCACACAACGATAACATTCATTATTTGTAATTTCCATTGTATTATTCCACCTATTGTATATAGATAAGTATGTGCTCTGGTTATTCAAGAACCCAAAACACTTTACTTTATCGAGCTGCGTTCAGTATATCTCAAGTTATTGTGGATTTCTTGGTGCCTCTGATACGCGAATCGGGGCCCGGGGCGTGAAGTGGGGGCGCTCGGGCCCCACTGTGAGTTATTAGCGACGTGATCTGGACCGAGCGGTTAAAAGAAATGTCTAATCCATTGCTTCATAACTTTTTTTTTATAATTCAGACTTACTAGTAATATTAGTTGCGAAACACAATAAAAACCTTAATTTTTTTAAAGTGGCCATGTGCGTGTCGGACCACGCACAATGAAGGGTTCCGTAGTTGAGATGAATTTATTCCAAGAACAAACTTGACATTGTAGTTGAAAAACATATTCTCTTATACATTCCAACTGCAAATGTAAGTTTGTACGCGTAATATTAAGAGATCTACCATGTTATTTTAAGACCATAGACTATAGGCTGGGCTGGCTGGCGAGTTTGGCTAATATTTAGGTTTTCCTGTAATTATGAGTAAAGAACCATGCTCTGCATTTTTTTTTTAATTTTAGGCTCAGTAGTTTCAGATATAAGTGTGGGGGGAATGGTCAATTTTTATCTATTTTCTTAAATATATTTAAAAGTATTTATTTTAAAATTATAAAAAATATATTTCAGATCCTCGTAATAAGACCTTTCATTTGATATGTCACACGGTACAGTTTGCAAAACGCTTTTATTTTCAATTTTGTTATTTGCCAAAAGTGACTGACGGAATTTTGAATATGGGGGATATTCAAAATTCATTTATTTACGTTATTCGTCCGTGTTTGGATCACAGAAATACATAATATGTGTACCTTTCAAGTTAATCGGTTCATTAGATTCGTAGCAAATTGGCTGTGACAGACGGACAGACAGGCGCATGAGGGATCCTATAAGGGTTCCGGTTTATTCCTTTTGAGGTACGAAACCTTAAAAAACCTTGTTTTTTTATTTGTGTCGCGATCTACAACCTTAAATCCCGATTTGTTTTACCTTCTGCTCCGATTTTAAATAAATCCGACCTGGCAACACTAGTCTTGCCCCCCTTAAATATTTGTTTTATTTTAATTTAATTATTTATTTTTATAGTGAATATACAATGTGGAGACGACAATACAACAATAAATGAAAACACTGGCAATACTAATGCATAAGAGTATTTTATACTATCAAATAAATTGTAACATCGAAATTAAAAAAGTAATTTTTTCAAACAAACTAAATAGTAGTGATGGGCCGACTATGGGGTTTGCCGATCTTTGACTAGCTATCGTAACTAAAGTATTGGATATATTTGATTATTTTTTTGTATGTAGACCGAGAACGTCATTAGATATACAGAGTTTTATTTTTTGTCGTCTCCAACTTGTATATGTGTATAACTAAATATTCTGTGAATATTTCAATTCAACCGGAAACAGGTAGACCTGTTTCAGAAATCACGTTTGTTGCATAGGAGCCCCTCAAATATTTATTTTATTCTTTTTTTAAGTATTTGTTGTTCTAGCGGCAACAGAAATACATCATCTGTGAAAATTTCAACTGTCTAACTATCACGGTTCATGAGATACAGCCTTGTGACAGACGGACGGACCTACCTACGGACGGATGGACGGACGTACGGACAGACAGACAGTAAGATTGCCTTTTTTCTTTTGCCCACGACCCCCCGAGTAAGACACGGCCCCCCCAGGAGTCGCCAAGCGACCCACCAGTTTGAAAAACACTGGTCTAAAGCACCTCTTAGAGTATGTGAAGTTAATTTTTTAACACTTTATAAAATATAGCGAGTGCCAACGTTGGTTTTTACTTGATGGACTTAACAACGAGATAAGGACAACGCCATGTTTCCTTCCTCAACGTGACCCGATCCTGGGTACACGGCACAGCACAGAACAATAGTACCTACCTATGCATGTGCCTAGTACTTTCCAGTTTAATTGCACAAGGACATCCTATCAGACCATAGTTAATATGCAGATATAATAGAATAGAATAATTATAAAAAAATATTTACTTAACAAAAAGAAGAAATACAATGCATGTCACTTTATTATGTTATTATAGGTATATTTTGTGCTCAATTTTTGTGAATAATGAACCCGATGCTAGGAACATCCTGTGTTATAGGGGCCATACATTCGTCCGCTATGATTATTATACAAAATTAGGGAAGCTAAACGTGTAACAGGAGCAATAGTGTGTGAGTAACCGCATGTGATGTGGTGTGGTGGGGACAGTGTATGAGTGTGTGATGTGTGCTTAACGTGCTTTCCGAGTCACGGAGGAGTCTCGGTATGTAAAGGTGGTCCACGGACCAACCCCGGCAAGAGTAGCTTAACCTGATAGGCCGACCCGTGCGACTATTATTTCATAACCACGAGCGACCACAACTGAAAAGTGAAAAATATAAAAAAACTTTTTATAAAAAAAAACAACCGTCTTACAAAAAAACACACTACGAAGTGAAAAATAACTTTAATTTAGGAAGTCGGTGGCAAAAAACGATCGAATTCAAACCGAAAGACACCGACTTTCGAAATTAAAGTTATCTGCACTTTGTAGTGTTTTTTCTTTGTATTTTTTTTTTTCTTTACCATTTTACATTCGTGTGGACATGTCAGATGGTGAGAGAATTTGGAGTTCATGTGTGAAGATTGCTAAGTCAGTGGACTTCGTTTCGACATCATTGTAATAAAGCAACAAGTCATTTGACAGCCAACTTGGGATTGGGACTAGGGTTGCCAACCATACTTTATAATAATATATATATTATTTATAATAATAATATAATACTTAAACGAAAATCTCACATAAAATATGAGTGTTACCCAACTTACCCATACCTAGGAAATTACTGAACAATTTATTTAAAAAAAACTATTAATTCATTACTACTTAATTTTTTTTTTTTTAAAGAACATTCAGAGATTTTTTTTTTTTACAAATCAATCAATCTTAAAAATGGATCTGATTTATTTACTCTCTGTTCCCGCGAATACAGTTTTCACTGAGAGTTTTTTCGGTATTGAATCTGAAGTGGCGAGAAGAGAGAAATAGATCAAGATCATCCATAAATATAATAAAAAACTAATTATTTATTTATTTAAAACGTAAAATTTGGTTTTAAAACTAGCTTTAAAACTTTCAAACACAACAAAAAATTGTTGGCGTTTGCTACAAGCAGTCAATTTTTGGCTGCTTGTAGCAAACGCTAACAATTTGAAGGGAATAAAAACATAAATTTGAAAAATAGTTTTTTTTCTCCAATATGTTTACTTGTATGTTTTCCTATTCAAAGAACGAAGTACATTATTTTTCTCAAAAAGAGTTGGCAACCCTAATTGGACATCTGAAAATCGAACACCATTACTTATAGTTTGTAAATAAAAATTTAGTTTCTACGTAAAAGATACTACGTAACATTCTACGACATTTATTAGACGACCGATTAATTCCGAGGTCGTTCCACAGAATCACAAGTTCTGGTCTGGCAAGTACTACTAACTATTACTGGTACTGGCGACTAGCGGAACAGAAGAACTGTGCGCTACCGGCCTTGTCAGTAGCGATTGACGTAAAACCATTTTGTAATTATTACAGTAATGTCTGTATAATAATATATTCATATATAATAATATACTGGCTGTACTTTTCTAAACTAGGTATTTCGTTTATCGAAGAAATGAAATGAACGCATTATATAAAATGTTCGTATTATTTATCGTCAATCACCCTGTGATGTAAGATCCTAAATAAAAGTGTAGTTAAATAATCGAATGAATTCACGAGGAGACGCGACGCTTTGACAGTGGTGTTTAGTGTAACGTTATTTTTTAGGGTTCCGTACCCTAATAGGAAAAAAACGGGATCACTTCGTCGTCCGTCTGTCTGTCTGTCTGTCAGACCGATTGAATGCCTGACGTACGGTAAAAGTCCGAAATTGAAGATTATTATAGAACAATTCGCACTTTTACCGGTGAGACTTGGTAAATCATGTTTTTTTTTTTTTGTGTGTGTGAAATCATCAAATGACTTCTCCCGCTCTGGGCGGAGCGGAACGGCGTGTCAGACTTTTACTGACTAAAACCCACCCGTGTTCCTTCAGTTGCCTATTGCTAGGGTCCCAGTATCCCTTTCGGACTTTCCGCAACCCTGGCAGGGACTTGGTAAATCCTAAAATTTATCGCCGTTCGGGCTTTTTTACAGTAATATATCGATGTATGGGAACATGTTTTTCAACTACAAAGTTAATTTTTAGGATAAATTCATCCCAACTACGGAACCCTTATTTGTGCGTGGTCCGACACGCACTTGGCCGGTTTTTTTTTTTACTCTGCTCTCCTTGAAATCATTCTGCGCATTAGAAACGTAGACAAGTTTCGCTAGACTGGCTAAACCCAAGTAACCCAACGCATACCTAACTACAGTTGAACTTGATGTATCCCCAAAACTCAACTACTTCATGTCGTGTGTACCCAAACACTGACCAAAGATGTCAGCCATAAAAATGATAAATATTCTTGATTTGTGTAATGCCAATAATGAATAATTCGTACATTAATCAAGCACATGTTTTTTCTTCTTTATCTCTGTGTTCATATTTTAGAGTCCGTAGTCAACAAGGAACCATCATAGTTTCGCCATGTCCGTCTGTCTGTCTCTATCCGCGGCTTGGCTTAGACTCCTAGTACTAGATAGCTGTAATTTGGCATGGGTATACGGTATATTAATCACGCCGACGAAGCGGAACACTTTTGGACACGTCAACTACGAGGCAGAGAATTTAAAGCGGTTGTGATTGGCCGATTCAACAATGCCAGGACGAATGTTCTAAACATAGAGATGCGCAAGTCAGTTTTGCAACAATAATATCGATATCGATAAGATTCTAAAATCCTAATGCACGATAAATTATTTGAATTTGAATTTCACTTGTGAGAATTTATTTTTCTATCCGGCAGGGATTGACATTCCTATTACTTATTTTTAATCTGCTGTGAAATGCCTTGAACAAACAACGCTATATTTTTGGAAACCAATTTTCCCTGTGAACTGCATTAATCCACGTTTTTTCAGTTCCGGAATATACTAAGGAGGAATATATATACTGTAGGTACAAAAAATCCATTTCAGCTACATACATGCAAAACAAAGAACTCGACTTTTGAAATCACAAATAATATAGTTTCAATTCTTTTTCCCTCACAACCAATTAACAAAAATTGATCAAAATCAGTTGATTTCGGGCACGGCCCCTTAACAAAACATATTAAATAAACTGTAATAATTTATGGACATAACATTAGCATCAATAATGCATAACAGAAATGTATGCACCATGAAGGTCAATTCTTTATAAAATTATTTTATGATAAAATCATGTTTGTATTACGTTTCATAATTAATATAAAAGCGGGCTCTAGTAGTAGCACTTGTTGCTAAGGTATGTAATTATGTATTGCCTACTGGTCAGTCTGGACGAGGCCTAAGTGTTGCTGTTCGACACACCAGTGGCACTGTGCCAGAGCTGCACAACCTGCACAAAACATCGGTGTTAGGAACACGACAAATTGATTGAATGGAAACAACGGCTTACCATAGAAGCAATAACAGCCAACACGCTGCCAACGACGGCAATAACACTGCGCACACACGCGACTACCCGCATTTGTGATGCACTAGGTACAGCCATGGCACAGCACTAGCCACCAGGGGCGAAGCCTCCATATATGCCCATTCCTATCGGCTTCCCTTCTAATATTCGGAACAAAACCACTCTATCGTCATTGAAAAATGACACAATCGAATCAAATCACACTATAGGTATTTAATACAGATACACCATCAAATTAAAACTATACAAAACGCCTACATTCAATGTTTTGATTTAGTAGTCTCCCAACCGCAAAAAAAAAATCTCTAAAATAACTCGGCGCCTCGATCGGCTTCTCGATCATTCATAAATCAAGGCGTCATGACGTCACTTTGGTCACGTGACACCCCGGTTTCGTATGGGCCTTAGCAAGCCGGTGTAGATCGAGTTATGGTACATACAGCGATCGAAAATTGCGTGCGCGTGAACGAGATGGGGCGATACCGGTTCGTTGAATTTCGTAATGCGTTCGGCTCGGAGTTCGGACAGGACACTACGCTAGACATTGTGTGGTTGATGTTTGCCGTAATCGAATTATAACATTTTATAGAGTTAATTTGCATTTTATTCGTATTATTCATTGAAATCATTAGTTTATCAGTACGAGTATCGTAATAGTAGTATTTGTTTGTTGGTTTAAAACAGTGAATACAATGTTAGGAGTTTAGTGAAAGTGTACGTTGTAATTAAGTATTTGGGGTAAGTAGAAGTAATTAATACGATCAGTAGGATTAGGATGGCGGCACTAATAGCTTTAGATTGTTGTTTAACAGATTATCTGCTTTGTGAGGAAACATGCTTTTCAAGGCTAAGTTTCGAAAATAAGAAACACATAATTACATTGGGCCGTGCTCGCCCAGTTATGACTATAAATTTATTACAAACGACGTGATGACTTTTTCAAACATTTTAATATTTCACTGGCAGTTGTAAATTAAATAAAATGTATTGTTTCCCGTGTTTACTTTTCGCTGATTCTAGTAGTTCATGCAATAAAAGGGGTTTTACATATATTAATAATCTGACGAATTCATCTACAAAGTATGTTCAGACTGAAAAACATATTCGTAGCTGTTTGGAGTTACATGGACATGAGTTCGGGACTAGTAGGGTAGAAACATTTTTCGCTAATTCGCATGAAGCTCATAATAGAAAAGTAGATCGAAATAGGAATTTAATGAAACGGTTTATTGACACCGTTATTCTGTTAGGGAAACAAGAAGTAGCTTTTCGCCACGGCTGTCCTGGTTAAGCATTTTTTGCTCCAGGTTACCTCTCCCAAAAAATCAGCCTTCGCCACTGCTAGCCACCAGGACCTCAGGAGCACAAGCACGCTGCGAGTGATCGTTACGGACCCACTGACAGATTAGCATCCACTACCGAACTACTGGAGCGAAATAATGATATTCTATTTAATTAAAGATTTGATCAAAAACCGGCCAAGAGCGTGTCGGACCACGCACAATGTAGGGTTTCGTAGTTGGTGTGAATTTATCCCAAGGACAAACTTAACAATGTCGTTGAAAAACATGGTCTCCCATCCCATCCTCCATGTTATTCCAACTGCAAGTACATTTTGTGAACAAGCATAATTAAAAATTAGAGGATAATATCCAAGATAAGAATGCTTGGAAACATGCTGGTCCTGCTCCATAGGACAATTTTTAGATTTAGAGTCTAGACAAATTCAAACTGGTTGCTCATTTAAGCCGCTATCCCACTCGCGTTTTACGAGGGTTGGCGTTTCTCCAACGTCTGCGCAGCGCCAACGTTGCGAAGACGAGACGTTAACGTCGCGAGTTTCTAGAGGTAAAGCGCCAACGTCGCGAGTTTCTTGCGTTTTTTGGCAACGGGTGCATGTGTGCGACGTTAACGTTGCATTCAGCAGATGTAAAGCTTGCCACTAGAAACTCGCGACGTTGCGCGTGGCGGCGTGGCGCTGCGCAGACGTTGTAGATGCGCCAACTCATATAAAGTTTGCAAAACTTTTTATTTTTGTTTTCTAATTTACCCCCCAAAAGTGACCCCCAAACTCAACATTTATTTATTTACGTTACGTCCGTGTTTGGGTCACAGAAATACACATGTGTACCAAATTTCAACTTTATCAATCCATTAGATTCGGAGCAAATTGGCTGTGACAGACGGACAGACAGACACACGAGTGATCCTAAAATGGTTCCGTTTCTCAAAAAGTCAATATTAATTTAATATTTATATTTGGAGTATCAACGATATTTAAGCATGAAGCACCATTTTGTAACTAACTACACGAATAGGTACTTGAATATTCCACTAATGAAATAGATCCATTACATTCGTATTCTCCCCATAAAGGTTTTCATCATAGATTCATCAAAGGTACTTCCAAACACGTAATATCACGCAGTTACGTCCTAACTGTGGTCTTCCTTATAAATGATGAAGGGAAAGACATCTGGAAACGATTCATTTAAGCTGTTGAGGTGACGCTAGTCGTCATTCTTCCATAAATCCATACAAACGTAGTATAGTGATTACTCGACTGTTTGACGGTGCACGTTCAAAACAAAAATTAAGTATATCAATTTGTCTTGTCCTTATCTAGCAGCATAGGAAAAAATATATTGGTTTGGAAGTAATGAGGGTCGAAATCTCCATATTCCAACACTAATTTTAACTCATATGTGGGCGTAAATAAATAACTTATGTAGTATGAAAATGGCTAAATAGAAACCGTACTAATACTTGGTACGTAATTTATTCAAAAGTTCAAATAATGTTATTTTGAGTAGATACTACCAGTAGTTTTTCCATAATATCAATAAGCCCAAAAGGTCTGTTCATGAAATTTTACGCGATCATTTTCTTTGTAAAGTCATCGTATATGTCACTAAATAAATAAATAAAAACTAGATAAATAAATAATAAATTAATAAAACTAAATTAATTAATAGCTGTACTTAATAGCGCATATTAGTCACGCGCGTCAACGAGTTCGAGCCGTCGACTAGTGCACCCTTAAACCTGTTCATTTGACAATTCATTCTTGGTAAGCAAAGAATTCATAATGATGAAGATGATCTCATTTATTCCACGACCAACATGTTCCTCCTTACAATTTATTGATAAAAATTAAATAGGGAATGCAAATGGATACCGACACGCCTGACCGTTTGCTAAATCCAGCCAGTCGATCATTATCCTGCACTGCGGTCCAGCATGACGGCTCAGCCATGCTCAGTCAGACGAGGACCGTTTTCAACTTCCTTGACGTAGGCTGAACATGTTCTCCCGCAGAGTGCTAGACAAGTGGTCAGTGCTCCTTATAGTCCTAAATAACATCGCTTCGATGAAGGTAAATCGCATAAACGTAATAACATGGCAATATTCGCGGTTGGCAAGTACCGAGTATCGGCAGGTGACTAACAACAATAGTATCTCTCGCATAGACTCAACGATGCGTGTACGCAGCTCACCGTGCCGCGCCGGTTAGCCATGTATGTATGACGTTCCGTTGATTTCTATTCTACAGCTAATCAATGGTAACGTAGGCCTACGAGACAAGAGACTCCTATCCTAGAGGCGAAGGTAGTAATGTTTTGCCGATTATCATGAGGTTAATCGACAAGACTGGTGCAACATCATTGGTGTTTCTTTTTCTAGAATCGTAGATGTGTACCCACTAATTTCGGAATTTCATGCCTGACTAAGTGATACTGATTACATGGTTCCGTTACATCAGCTCGTATTTATTTAAGTAAATACTAAATATGTTCGAATACACTTGGCCGACAAGAAGCATCATTTACAGAACAGTTGGCAGATCATTTGCACTAACAGGATGCGTTTTTGAGATGCGACTTGAGCTAAAAAACTAAGAGAAATAGAGAAAAGGGTTTTGTTTTTACACGACTGCCCGAAAAGGAGTGTAATGTTTTCAGGGTTCATGTATGTAGTTATGTATGTATGCGAGTTTCTTTATTCCACCGTAACTTTTAAATGCCTGGACAGATTTGGATGTATGGGGTAACGTTAGAATCATTACATCATCCCGAGTGACATAGGCAAGTATTTTTTTTTTTTTATAGAATTGTCATTGCAGTCGGGGGACCTCTTAGATTAAAAAGTGTTCCACAGAACGGTCCCCCGACTGTATTGACAATTTTATCAACTTGTTTCTTACTTTTTAGTTCGTTTTTTTTTATAACTTTTATTTAAACAGTTTACATACCTCTCTATTCTTTTCCGTGGCGACATTGGGCTTGAAGAGCAGCTGGTTAACGAAGCCCAGAAACATGAGGATGTACAGGCCGAAGTGCGTGAGTGCCGCCGTGAGCAGCGTGCACTTCTCGAACGAGCCGGGGAACGTGTCGTACTGGGACCAGTCCATCTTCGGCACGCCCCTGCCCTCCGACACAAACTGAAAAGGAAAACAATGTTTAGGAAAATTAAATAGGATAGCGTTTCATGGTTGGTGGTTGAATGGTTGAATAATACCTATGACATATTATTTAGTAGTACCTATGATAGTTTTAAAGTCTGCTAGGGGCACTATAAAGCGAAACAAGTACCAGCTGCTGAAGAACTGAATAGCAAGAACTCAACTCACACTGCCGAAATACTGTTCTTGCCAAATGCCGAAACACGGTTCTTGTAATATAATGCAAATGTCACGTGGCTCCACAAGCACAACCAAGCACACTCACAGAACCACCCTCCACTCCACATACAGGTATTGTACTGTAAGTGTGTTGGCTGTTTGTACGCAGGCATCATGTTAGCAGGCTCGGTATTAGAGCGATTGAATAGCCATGACGTCAGTCAAAGTCACTCAGTGCAGCCTCTGCACAATCAGATGCTTACTGGTACACAACACAAGGCTAATCAAGCTATACCTACATTTCCAGTACCTGTATGCTGATCTCGCATTTTTTAGGATTTGTGTACAGTCACGGACTTTAATTGATGAACTATCTTCAAACTTTTCAATTTTACAGTTTCATACATTCACGAGATTACACGATTAAACACGAACTCAAACCGCACGCTCGTAAACAAGATGACAAATAAATTACTTATAGTCGGAAATAGTCTTATCCATAGAGGTTGACTAATAAGTTCTCAATGTTCTCAATAAAATAAACATAAATAAAATGTCGCATTAAGCTTATCCAATCTATTTGATACTGACCTTTTTTGAATCAGAGCTCATTAACTCGATTATTCTGAAATCTATCTATCGCTACGCTTAAACATCGTTGCTAGGTTACTGTTGCAATTGGTTGACTTTGGGTAGTCACTCTGCTGTCAAGTTTATAGTTCTGGCTCTCAGGTTAGCCAACCGGTAAAGTTATTAAATATAATTTTCTTCTACTAATACGAAGACATTATGACTTTCCGTGTCGGGAACCGAATAAACCCGATTACACGACTAAAATACGAACAGTGCCAGGTGGCTCATCAATTAAAGTCCGTGACTGTACAATGAGAAGTCAGCTTATAATAAACTAGCTGGTCGCCCTGGCTTCGCACGGGTAGCACTAAGTAGGTACTTATCTACGGCTATTTTAGGTATTTTTTTTACACCTTAGTTTACATTATTGGAGTTTTAGTAAGAAGCTCTAATAAAATAAAAATATATAATATAGCCTATGTCAGCCGGGGATAGTGTAGCTTCCTAACAGTGAAATAATTTTTCAAATCGGTTCAGTAGTTTCAGAGCCTATTCAATGCAAACAAACAATCAAATCTTTCCTCTATATAATATTATATTAGTATAGAAGTATAGATATAGATAAAATAGCTTTTATTTCAGACAACTTAGTCCTTATTAGTACAATTGTTTTTCGATTAAAGCACTTATAATTTGCATTTGCAATTACATAACATTACACTACCTACATGCTAAGAATACGATTTTAAATCTAATTCCTTAGAATAAATTCAAGTCTAACAAATGAGATCCATGCGTGGACTTGATACCTATTATGTCGCCGACATACGGCTATGTGTACGTGTTCAACATCGGAGAAAGAAGTTTATTGTCTAATTAAAATTTCGACAATAACTATAATTCATTTGTTGTTGATGTTGTTGTACGTTTGGGGATTTTGAAATTATATTTTCTTCTTTTTAATATTTTCCGCTGATACGCTTTGATTAGTCGCGGATGAAGAAACGAATTAATCAGTAAAATTACCTTGTTTAATTTAAATGAGCATAAAACAACGCGGTAACGATCAAAACCGTTAGGTATATTATATAATCAGCCTATAATGTTCCCACTGCTGGGACAGAGGCCTGGGTAGGTAGGGAGTTAGGTATATTATTCTGTTAATATTAGGATAATAGATAAACAGTATTAAGAGAATTGGGGACCCCAAGAGTTTTTCACTTTTATATACTTAGGTACAATCTATTTGTACATAAGTATATCTAATCATTCCCATAAACTGTCACAAAAAATAGTTAGCTGGCGTAAATCATGTGTGTCAAGGTGTGCCTAGTCCGCCTACGAGCTGGTACAACGGCAAATGGTGTGATTGCAGCGTACAGCCCAAAGAGTATAATAATAATATGGGAGAGTACAGCCACAAGACTAAATAAGGAGCACTCTTATTTATTCTTGTGGTACAGACATTCGGCTATGCGGTATGGCGTGCTCACGACTGAAGCAAACGCATGCGGTTGCGTACAGATGAAAGAAATGTATTTATCGTTTCTCCTTTAGCGTTTACCGGCGGAATCGCACAGTCATAGCATACATACATAGGCGTCACACTTATTCACTTATGCGCCGCGGAATTTGATCGCTAACTGCTCTTAAACTACAATTACGTGAAAACAGACGTAATGTCCAATTATCTACCTAATTAAAGTAAAAGTTCTTGGCTTTTCCTTTCTATCTTTCTGAAAATTCAAAGACCTGAAAGAAATATCATCAGTGTATTTCATTAATTAACCAATGCAATATTGTTTACCTACCTGCTATGCATTTTGGCATAATAAAAGAGCAGTGTATTATAATTTGTTCAGGAAATCAGGACCAGAATACCCGCGAAATTACATTTTTTAGATTTCTTATTCGTATTCTATATGGCACCTCTTTAGGCCATGAACTCATGACAGGAGCTATCAGAATATCAAAAAATATTTGGCCTAGGTCTGGGGGAGGCGTGAAAATTGATTCACCCAGACCCACCAGGGGGTCGCGACCCACACGTTGAAAAACACTGCACTAAAGAACATGATAAATTGCATAATAATTGTGTATGGGCCACATAACACCTGTTGTTAAAGATAATTAACAATCTTGACAGGTGCGCTCCAGTTCATGAAAACTGCAACGCTCTGCTAGGAGTGAAACAGACAGGTAACACCAAGAGGAAGGAACAGGTATGAAACGAAATTGTGTGATCTTTTAGGCTTAATTTATTGAACATCTCTTCACTCGTGCTGTGTGTTCTTCCACACACATAATAACTGTTTTGTTTTAGGGTATTTTATCTTTGTTTCAAACTCGAAACATCTATTTCATTAAAACCTATTACAGGAACTTTTGAATTGTCACGAGTTGGTCAGTCAGAAAGATGAAACTAGCTGCCTATTCTAAAGCTTAGTAGATTTGAGAAGAATAGACAAGGAACTCCAATGAACACTCTTTTAAATCAAAATATTGGTTACATCCAAACAGTAAAGAACATTGTTGCCATGACCTAATCTTTCAATGAAATGAATGGGTTCTGTTAGACAAACCAACCAGTCATGAGTCATTCAAGTAATGAATAAAATAATATGAATTTGATGAATTTCAAAAAGTTCTCATCTTAACTAAAACATTATTTAAAAATCATTATGTCATAATGGGAAAATGTGAAGACATTATAATTACCTAACATTATATCATAATGGGGTTATTACACAAGGTACCTTCCTGATCAAAATATGAAGATATTATTATTACCTATTATCTATACATATTATAAATTAAAGTCGCTTTTCGCGTTTGTCTGTATGTCCGCATTGTTCTTATATAACCACACAATAGATATTGATGAGGTTTTCAGCATTGGTTAGAGAATTTAATCTGGAAGGTTTACGTGTATAATACATTATTATTAAAGTAACATAAATAACTATGAATCTGGATGTTTTATAAAGTCCAAAACACCATGCAAAGCAGGGGCGGGTCACTAGTTATATCATAATGGGGTTATTACACAAGGTGATCTTCCTGATCAAAATTTAATACTAGATATAGATAGTTATTACAGCTAAATGTCATGCTTTTTTCTTCTTTAGATGTAATTAATTCAAAACAAAAAATATTTTTCTGTTTATACAAGCATTGGCAGGTAGGCAAATGTATACTCCTTTTGTTGCCAGGTTTTTTAAAGATTAGCATGTTTCATGTGCATTTTAGTGATATTTGAGGAATCCTATACTCAATAATGGACTGTGATAAGTGATGTTGATTGTACCAATTACTTATCTTGTTGTTTAGTCAGTATGAAAGGTGATACACTGTGCAAGAGTTTATAAAAATAATTTCATTCTATCGGAGGCTGTATTTGTGCCTGGTTAGTGACAAAAAGCCTTGCCCTCTGATAAGTGAGACGTAAACGAAACATGGGTGTACTAAACACAACCCTTTGGGGAATCCAGAAGTACTGATATTTTATGTTGCAAGTACTAAGACGACCCACTGACCGCTCCTGTACGCGGGGCGTTTCAAATATTCTATGCCCCGGCGAAACGACAACTTTTCATCATTTTAGGAAGGTTAGGAAATAAATTGGTATCTACTCACAGTGTCACTATTACTTAAATGTTTTGACTTCACGTAACCATTTTTATGATTATTCACTTTTCCATTACGCAAGTTTCCTTCTATTCCGTTGCAATTTTGTTTATTGACCGATATTATTTCACTCCTATCAATACAACCATCCACTACTGTCGCCGCCATCCTTGTGGAATCCAATCCACAGATACAATATACAACATACTAGTCGAAGGTGCACAGAGCACTATATAATACTGGTCGGAGGTGGAATCAGTCTGTGGAATGGGAATGTGGTTTGATTGTGGTGACTAGAATGGTGGTCGTGGTCGTGTCGGTCGTGTTGTATTCGTCAGTGAGGTATTCAGTAATGCTAATGTGAGTGGTAATTAGATAGATAGATAGAATACTCTTTATTATGTACACCATAAAATTTCAGACATAGATTGGAAAATTTTAATTTTACATTTATTTTAATTTTTAATTGAAAGAACTATTGCGCAGCTGTGGTATCGCTGTATAAGAAACTATCGCGTTATGTTTCCTGCTGGTACGTAGCACGTACATAGTAGAACTCGACACAGAAAAGCGCTTTATTGCTGAAAACAATCTTGAAGTGAACCACAGAAAACTATAAAATAAGTGAACTGAACTGTCCCACTCAGTCCCACCCCATAGACCTGCTTTACCGACTCTTGACTTGACAGTTGTTTTGACTTGACTTGTCTGACAACTGACAGGCAGAAACTTTCAACAGCTTCAACATGAATGACAGACCCGCCAATGGGGATGTAAACTGCCATTTTTTCACGATAGGTGGCGAATCGTCGAGATGGCCATTGAAAACTGTCAATTCCATACATTTTGTAACCTAGCATTTAGTAAATTTAATTATTCTCGAAATATGCCTTTGTGTGCTGTACCAGGATGTATTAAAAACGATGTTCATTTATTTCCCAAAGATACAACGCTAAAAAATTAGGGAAAAGGCTATACGTCGCAAAAATTTTAGAGGTGAAACACGTGTCGATTTCTTACAGGGTTTTTTATGACTCTTGAAGAATAGTCAAGCGGAATAGGTTACTAAATATATCTACGTCTATTGTATTTTATAATGGATTTCCGCAAAGTCACGCCTGAATCAATTAACTATCTTAGAGTGTTAAAAGTCTTATACTTAAGTAATCTGTATGAACTTTTTAAATATTTTGTTTGTTTTTCAAGAAATGCAAAAATATGAAGATTTCTCAAAAAAGGGACTGTCCCTTCAGTATTTGGAACGAAACAGACGCAGAATTGATTTTTGACAGCCAACTGTGGACGAAAATATTCCAGAACCAGTCTACTAGCACTGAAATAGAAATATCTACTATAGAGAGCACCTCAGAAGATATTACTCCACACAGTATCTGTTAGCATCCAATGTGGTAGCATGGCGCACTGGCGAAACATTACAAGAAAACATGTTTAAAATCTCTCTATTTTCTGTCGATGTTCCATACAATTTTCGACAGCACCAAGAGATTTCAACATGTTTAGTCTTGATTGTTTCGTCAGTGCAAACGCACGGTAACTGTGCGTTTACACTGGCGAAATATTCACAACAAAACATGTTGCCTGCGCCTTGGTCGCCCGCGAAATTCAAAGTTTCTTTCTTTTCAAGAGAGGTTAAAATCCTACTGAATTACTATTTAGTTTTCATTAAATCATGACATTTGAGGATGAATCTAATGATTATAATTCTGAAAAGCCATATTTGTTACGGTCGTGAATCATATTTAATCAACATACAACTTGACACTGACACTAAGCAAATTGCAAAAAACGTAACAAAATTTTAATTTCACGGCCTACTCTGAAGCTTTCGCCTTATGTCAAAGTGTTATTTTTTTGTTAGTTTTATTTTTTACGGTACCTAGTAGACCTAAGCGTAGCCTTATTGCTAAACATCGTACGATGTTTAGCACATAATATTGTCTAATTAAACCTATTTATTTTTTCCACAAACATGGACACTTTGCCAAAGCTCTATAAACTTCATCGTGTCTACTTTGGACCACTCTATGTTTCGATATAAACACGGGATGTTTACCACCATACTCATATCGTCACTTGTCCCTAAGTGTTCATTAGAAAACCAGCGTCAGACAGCATTTGTCTGGCATTAATGCTGAAATGAACCTTTTTGGCGCAGCCGTGAGGCACATATTATTGTTAAAACATTATTTTCTCTTTTAATTTTTAATTTTTTGTATAGGTATTGTGTTTCACGAACTTTGTCCTAATAAATGTTATTCTTTCTTTCTTTCTTTCATACTCGGATAACACTAAACATCAAGCAATAGACATGTTGCGAGACATAATTTGACGTGAACAAACAACAGTGCGAACGCAAACGTGACAAATCTCTATACAAAACATGTCTATTGTGTATGTTTCTAGACAGTGCGAACGCAGTTTACAACAAATCTTGAGATCTGTCTTATGACTTACTCATGTTTTGTAGGTACAGTGCGAACGCAAGTTCAACAAAACAAGTAGGTAATGAGATTTGTTTCATGTGACAAGTCTCGAAACATTTACATGTTGAATGTTTTCTGGTACAAACGCATAGTAAAGTTTCATAAATTTCTCTTGTTGTATCCGATCACAGAGTACAATAGAGTATCCGATTGACACTGTGCTGTGTGAAGTGTCGGCTGTGTCGATAAAACAGCACAGTGCTAAAACTGCTAAAGGGTCTTAATTCATAGCGCGCCTTCAAAAAAAAGGGTCAGGATCGGAAAGTCAATACTTTCGCAATTTCTTGCTGCATTGGACATACTCATATTTTTGTGCAATTTTATTTATACTAACTGTTTACTTGACCATTTAACGGTTTATAAAGTAGATTTATTATATTTGGTTTCATTTACATATATATTATTATTTCATTTATTCCACTTTATTATCTATATAATACCGGCGAACGGCGCCGCCCCCGCTGCAACGGAGGGGTCGGTCGGCGATGAGTAATACCGTTCGTTTCTCGTGCTGAGTGACGTCGTGCAGCCGCGGCCGGCGAACGGCTTGCAGACCGCAGTACGATACGGCGAGGACGCACGACAGGACCCGCCCTCCGCGTTCGCAGCTTCTCGCACTCGCGCTACTCCCGCACCCTATCGATCACTCTCGACACCGGTCTTTTTTTATCTGTCACGTAAGGAAACATGGACAACGCCGACGTTCTTCTCGGGGGTCTCGGGAGTGGAGACCCTGCACCGGTCACCGACGTGCCGCCTGCGGAACCCGTAATGAAGCGCGATCAGGACTCGACGGATGACTTCGAGCACCTCGACCGCGACGGCAAGCGAGAGGCGGCCGAGTCGCCGCACCGCCAGCCCACTGCCGCCGCCACGCGCAGCTTCCTCGACATGGAGCGTGAGCTGCTGGCGGAGGCGCCTCGTGCACCCTCCGCCTCGGCTGACCACATCGCAGACAAATTCACAGACAGCGAGTCGGACGCCGACACGGCAGGCGAGTCGCCCATGCACCGGGCCGAGCCTCGGGCCGAGGCGGGGCGCGCCGCTTACACCCCCGAGCCGCCGCACGACCCCACGCCCGTGCTGGCGCCCGCAGCGGCTCCGGTCCCGGCTACAGTGCCGGCTCCCAGCGCTCCAGTGGCGCCCGAAAAGCCCCTGCCAGAGGAACCCAAACCGCCGGCGTCACCAGAGCCGGCGACACCCGAGCCCCCGAAACCAAAGCCTCTGAAGCCGGAACCTGTGAAGTCTGAGCCAGTCCTGCCGCCGAAGCCAGCAGCGCCTGAGCCGAAGCGTCAAATAGCACATGTGATTGAGGCCGAGGTCATCTTCTGCCAGATGGGACTCGGTAAGATGTTTTTTTTGTAATTACGCTCTATCTGTACCTACTCTGAATAGAAAATTGTTTTGGCATCACGTTTCGAATTGCAAACATAGTCTTCAGTGCTGTTGGAGAACCATAGCTATAAATGGTAAGTGATTTCATTGTTCGCGTCTGCATGAGGTGTCGCTAGCGCGCGGCGTTTTTTTGCGCGACACGGTAAGTTTTAGAAAATTAGAATGGTTCCATTTAAAGGTGAGCACCGAGCGCTGCATGCCACGGACCGTGAAGAATCACGTCTGCAGGCGAACAATGCCCGCGCACACCAATATTATCTATACAAGTGTATTACAACACCTGAACAATATTGTGGCAAGTTTTATGGATTTACCTAATAGATAATAAAGAAATAAAATTATGCTTTCGAAATTTCCGTGTATGCCGCATTGAAATGACGCAAGGAATATTATAGGTCATTATTCATCTCAAACCAACCAAGATTCAACCTTAGGAACTTTCTGGGTGATTACGTCTTTGGTCAAAATGAAATGGATGTTAATTGTAAAATAGTGACAGCAATGAAATGGGGGGCGGGGTGGTGAAGCTAGGTGGGGTAGAGGAGGTCGGCTGCAGAGGTGGCGGAGCGGCAAGAGCGTTGACCGCGCTGCAGCACCGGGTAACGGCATCCGCGGGCCCACGCTCGGTCTGCACGCGGACGTCCGACAGCCCGCACCATACATTATTCAGACAACGTCCGAGTCGCTCCCAGCCCACTCCTTCAAGTTGTCTTTGTTATTGCTACTAGCCAACCCGACTACAGGCTTGGTGACTTGGTAGATGGCTACTGACAGCCAGCGCGATCAAATATGTTTTAACGGATAGTCACGACCTAACAAAATTATAGCCAAGTCAGAGGACTTATTTATTTCCTACTGGTTTCAGTTCCCGGTTTCGCTCTTTGCTATCGTTTATTAGAACGACATACTTCGTTGCTATCCTAAATTAATTCATTTTAGGGGTTTATTTATAACTGTTGAAGTTGAAACTAGTGTTATCTTTAAGTCGTTATCTTATCTTTGTCATACTGAGATCGCGACTCGACGTCAAAGTTATTGAGATTAAAGTTTCCTTCAGAATACCTTAGGTACTACGCCAAACAATGGTTTTCAACATTATAAAAAGTTTGCGACCATTTATGCAACGAGACTAATAATTGTAATACCTAGTCTCTTTCAAAGTGTTTCAACACTTTTATCCACCGATGTCGACATAATCCTGTTTTTTTTTTAAATTTGTTTAAGACTAAATTCAAAATTGTATCTGTGGCACTGGGCTAGGTTTTGGTGCGCGAGTGCGCGGTCGCAGGGAGCGGCGTCGGCGCGGCGGTGGCGGCGAGTGACGCGTGGTATGCACGACGCCACCATCGCTAATTTTAGCATCGCTGAAGCAGCACTGCGCTGCGTTCACAAGCGGAGCACCCGCCGCGCGCTCACGTCGCACGCTCTCTGCTCGCCATTCACAACTGTTTCGACAGCTCGCTTGATATTGATGTGGCGTCGTGTGCTCGGGCTGTGACTCACTCTCGCGAGGACTTGCTTTTTGAGTGGATATTGTTGTGTGTGAAACATGGGTTCCGGAAGCGGTGACGATATCACGCGTAAGTATCGACATATTACATACTGCATATTTGATTGAAAGGGTGAAGGGCTGCTTCAGTTATTCGAAACTATGCTTCCTAAGCTCTCTAAACTCTGCTATGATTAGTTCGATTTCAGTTTTGTCAGCGGCTATTAGGTCACATTCCGGTAATAAATCCATCTGATACATCCGCGTGATATTCTGCATAAAAAAATTACGTCAGCTGTGCTTCCGCAGTTAATTTTGGCGCAGTTAGGTTTAGACATGACAACTTACTTACTAAGAATTGAAAATACGCTACGAATATTATTCGTAAAAAATACATTTTGAAATAAGTCTCTGCTTCTTTCTAATTCTGCTCAAGATTTTTTTCTTATCAACCTATATGATGCTATGTAGCATAGTTCTCTTATTTTTATTCTAAAACGATCTACTCGTCCGAATCGACCTCGGCGCGCTCTGCAAAAGTGCAATATTGATAGATTGTATTGATGTACAATTTACCGTGTCTATCTGAATGTCACAATAAGTAAATTGCTTTGCAATATCAGTCATCAGCATTCATTCAATCTACGCCATTTACAAATAGTCTTTAAAAATTAATCCTCAAATTCGAATCAACTGTTTTCACTATCGTTCAGATCAGTTCCATCTTTAATTGGTGACAAAACGAAGATATGGTAGCATGTTGGAAATTGATTTGTCTTAAGCTTTCGTTAATCACTCGTTTCAAATCATTAAACTGTACGACCATGCATGATAAATTAATTTACAATCTGTTTGATAAAAGACAACATCTTGAATTGTAAATGAATAAATAGTCTGGTAGAAATTGCAAAATGTTGCCAACACTAAAATTTTTGATTGAAAAACTGAAATTTTTGATTTGTTATAAATGTAGTAACTCCGAATCTCTAGCTCAGCAGTCTTTATGTCCCACGACGTCATTTTTAGGTCGAGACTCGAATCACGAATGTCAACAACTACTTTCAGCACTTCTCGATATGACAAACTGTCTAAATAGTTAGGTTTATGTTTTAGATTGTTTTTTATGGTCATTATTACTTTTTCGGTTAACACCTGTATCATGCACTAGGTATACTGACTGAGGAGAGGTCTCCTAAATGACTGATCAACATAAAAAGCCCACTCATTCAAATTAAGCTGAGAATCAGCAGTTTATGAACGTCAAACATTACATAAGACAGTCTCCCAAAACGCCCTTCAGTACTTCCTCGTGTTTTGGCTGGGAAGAAGTGGCGTAACAAACTCGCATGTGTTCAGGTTGGTGTTCATGGTTCAGGTTCAGAGCGCAGCAGCCTTTACCCTTGTCGTCAAGATCACAAGAATGTAACTTTTTTGGCATATCATTGTCATAAATGTCTTCAGCCTGCATCATCCCACTGTTGGGCAACTCCTTCGATCCAGAACAATAAATGTTATGGCATACTTTTTTTCATAAGTCCTGATACCCAATGTAAAAACAATAGAGCACTTAATTTATACTTACCTAATAGCCATAGTAACATAATATTTTAAATATTAAATTTCCTAGTTGACTTGCATCACGAAACCAATATTTACAAAATGAGCAAGCAGAACCACAGACACAGTTCCAAGATCAACACGCGCCCTGTTTTCACTCGTTGACCTAATTCCAAGCTCTTCATAAAAATTTAGCGCTGAGCCATTTGTGACCCTTGTTCCGAGATCTCCCACTGACGTCACTTCCCTGCCACCCCTTTTGTTTACTGTCCCATTCATAATGACGCATAAAAAAGGGCCGTTTAATTACAGAATCGAATATCCTAATTGCTTTAATTTGTTGATAAACGACTTACAAAAACTGGCATTTTGGTCAGCTCCGTCAATGGCAGTGGTGCTAGTCGCCAAAAGAGGAGAGGGAGACTAAATTAATGAAAATAGTGATCTCAATTATGCTGAAAGCTTCTGAAATAAATGTAGAAGTACAGTAGGTATACTGTTTTAATTTAGCGGTCATCGTCTGCTGCTGTAAGTCATTTGATTACGAATAGTCCTGAATATCTGGAAAAACCCAGACATGGATGCAATAAACTATAAAGGCTAGGCCTCGGTGTATGTGGGGTGCTGGGGTCGCGAGGGAGGGCGGGTGTCGCGGCGATCGATACGCTCCTCGCCAACCACCGCACAGACACACCGTCACCGTCTGCTCTCTTTATTTAAACTGATCATAGTTGTTGCTAGCCAGCGAGCTTTTACTTCCACAAATGCGTGCTCGCCTTTATTTGCTTTTTGAACTATCAGCTTAATGAACCACTCGTATGTTCAGTTATTCTACGAAGTTCCCGAAGTGTTAATGTCATGAATGAATTAGGGCGACCAAGCCGGTGCACGGTGGGGAAACCCGCTTATTAAATCAATCACCCCTTTCATGACTGTCTCCGCTCATGACTATGTATCCTGAACTTATTTTGATTGAAGTGTTACCGTAAACGACCTTCTGAGAATCCCACCCAACTTCCCCAACACATACATGGCTCAGATTTTTAACCGACTTCTTCAAAAAGGAGGAGGTTCTCAATTCGTCTGTGTTTTTTTTTTTTTTTTTTGTATGTTTGTTACGCGATTACTCCGCCAATTATGAATCGATTTTGATGATTCTTTTTTTGTTTGGTAAGTCATACTTCCGAGGTGGTCCCATATAAATTTTATTAACTTTGCTTGCGTAATTTTTGACTTAGCTTCAATATTACGTATTTTTCCCACTTAGTTTATCTATACGATATCCTGTTTGACTCCTTCACTGTTATTTACATAGCAGGTAGTGGTATTCGGATTTGTGTGGGGTAGGTACCACAACTAAAAAGTGAAAAATAAAAACATTTTACAAAAAAAAACAACCGACTTCCAAAAAAAACACTAAAAAAGTGAAAAATAACTTTAATTTCGGAAGTCGGTGGCATAAAGCGAAAATTGGAAAGCAAAGACACCGACTTCCGAAATCAAAGTTATTTTTCACTTTTTTAGTGTTTTTTTTGGAAGTCGGTTGTTTTTTTTTTGTATTCTGTATCTAACTCTCTCAGGGTGCATCACTCAGGGATTATCACTAGTCATCAGGTGGCTCAGATATTTTTCTTCGATGTCTGTATGTTCTGGAGGAATAAAATGGGTAGGTGGGAGAAAAGTTGGGAGACTTTTTTATGATAGCGATATTATGCATGTGGCACTCGGTTTTTAATCACATCTATCAAGGAATTGAAGCAATTTATTCTTTTGATTAATTGGCTTCGTTGTTAAGTTTCATTGAACTTAACACAGGGAACATTACGGCACGTTGAAGTGGCACACAGGTAGCCGGTGACGTCATCGTGGCCGTCTCGCACTCGCACGGGGTATTTTTAACCAGCGCGACATGGCGTCGTACACGTCACTCATGCTTAATTTACTATGCAACCTGCTCAATAAAACAGAATTCTTTGCTACCAGGCGTAACCGGGAACCTCTGCCGCTGGCTAGAATCAATCAGACTGGACATTATTCATAATTTAATCTGCACCTAAAAAACTGGTGTGACTCAGAACTTGCAGACCCAGCATTACAAGATGGCTTTCGTTCTACTAGGTACTTTGGTTCAGACTGAAACAAAGGCCAACTGTAGAATGTATTATTCGAATTGAACACGTCATTTGGTACACTGGCCGTGGCTCCGGAATCCGAAGTCACGGCCAGTTTCAACGTTGGAGTGCGAAATAGCTTCAGTATTCAACTTCGATTGCTCGTCATTTTCCATCTTGTTGCAGGAGAAGTGCTAAAACACTAGTATGGTTACCTCAATATTTGTCCCGTTAATAAAAAGAATTCAAGATCTCATTCACCTAACAAGTTGGTATGTTAGCAGTAGCACCAAAAACGTAAATCTTCAACATTAACTCAAGCCGATACAAATGTTACATCATGTTCCTTGTACAATTTCTATGATTCATGTACCTATTAAACGAGGCTTGTATTTTTTTCAACTAGCTTTTTAACCGACTTCAAAAAGGAGGAGGTTCTCAATTCGTCTGTTTTTTTTTATGTTTATTACGCGATTGCTCCACCATTTTATGAATTGATTTTGATGATTCTTGTTTGTTTGGTAGGTAGGTGCTTCAGAGGTGGTCCCATATAAAATTTTCTTTGCTTGCTACTCAAGCAAAAAAAATTTTGAGTAAGCTTCAATATTACGTATTTTTCCCATTAAGCCTATATGGATGTTGTTTTAAGTTCCCATCACTGTTCTTTACTTAACACGTAGTGGTATTCTTTGTACCACAACCAAAAAGTAAAAATAAAAACTATTTTCAAAACACTAAAAAGTGAAAAATAACTTTAATTTCGGAAGTCGGTGTCTTTGGTTTTGAATTTTCGTTTTTTGCCACCGACTTAGTTTTTTTTGGAATTCGTTTTATTTATGTTTTATTGACGCTTGCATTATAATGGTATAATTTATGATGATATTTTGCGGTGTTGCCTTTAAATACGTAGTATTACGTTGTTTGGTATTTGATCGTTTGAAGTTCCAGTATTCAATACCTCCTCTCCTCAGTACCCGTAACAACAGTTGATAAATTCACGAACACGAGCGTGTAGCTTTAGGGTTGGTTAGTTGGAAGGTTTGTCTGTAATTACCATAATGGAGGTGAACTGCGGTGACTCATTCTCGCAGTACTCCGTTGTTCTCGCCCTGTACCTGACACGACTGACTGACGACCAAACCACTACCATTTGGCGCGACAAAATCAACCCACTTCACAACTTCTAAACTATTAAGTATTTGTGCTGCAAGTTTAGTCTGTCTATCATTCAAGATTCAAGAGTCACGCCGTACCTCCGCCAAGTCGAGCAAAACAAACAAACAAAGGCACAGCCGTACCGTCTTTTCTCAAAGCCATTCAGAATATTTTCAACCCCCTGTAACTTCGTTCTGGATATAGCTATATAGAAGGCTGTATTTTCATAACTAGGTATATTTCCAAAGTACATTTAATTTTAACCTATTGTTTAAGAACTATTGCAGGTCAAAGTTCAAAATTCTAAGGTACTTCTAGCTTTTGAATTTTTAGGTACTGAATAAGTTAACAGACTTGGTTTTACATTAAATCTCACATCTTTTTGCGGTAGAAGAACTGCATTGCGAGACTTGCATTTTTCACATGTTATGTTTTTGATAGGATTTATATTTTCTACATAAATTCAAACCCAAAACCTACTAAGTCGTCTAAGTAAGCAAATATGGAAACATCACCATGTACTCAAAATCTCGTAATGATCTGTTGGTTCTGTTCTTGTTTATGATGTCTTAGGATGTCTGACGTGGCCTTAGAAGCTCGCAATGACTTCGGACAAAAAGGCACTCTCCATGGTTATTTGGCAATATGAAAGTCTTGAATCATCTATGATTCTCTCGGAATGGTTGCGATTTAGAACTTGGGAGCCCAGATGATGGTCTCAGCAGTTTTTTTTAAACATAAATCCTGCCTATATCCTTTGGTCGACTTGACTACAGCTTTGTGCACCTGGAGTGCATGATCTACTTTGCTTACTCTGCAAGGAAACGACAAAGCACGGAGTAATTCTCGCATCTATTTGAATGCAGCAGACTGGCAGTGTCTTTTCGGGACAAGATCCGCCTTTATTTTGTTGTCATAGTATATTTTTATGCAATTGCTTACGATGCGTGAAGGCGACACGTTTCGAAAGTTGTCTGCGTCACGTTTTAATTGTTTTCTAACAAGAAAATATTTCCACTTACTAAAAGTATTCAGCGTTAAGATGACCTTTCGCTTTTCGTTTCGACTCAAGTTTGTAGATGTTAGCCATTAGTCTACCTAGTGGATACTTAGCAACATACATATTGTGTTTATTGAACATATTGTGTTTGAACGTGTTGTAGGTAGCTATTGTGTGCTAAATGAGGATAACGTGAGCATCACGGCAACATGATTCATCGTAAAATAAGGTAACAGATAAGACGTAAACAACGTCGCGTTGCGTTCTAATCGCTAATTTTGTAATATATTTCATGACTTGAAAACTTTACGTTATTTTCCGCGGATCTGTGAGGAATTTACTAATACAGATCAATGAATACAAAAGGCGAATGCACTTTGCAGGTCAGTGCAGCTCGACTCTGACATTATTTCATGTAGACCGCGGCGTGACCTGCGACCCGTCAGCCGCGCGCGCGGTATACAACATGCATAGGTACCAGACACCGTTATCTCGCTCTTACTCGTTACTTCTGTTCGTGTTACTATTTGTATGTAAATAACTTGTCTAATCATCTGTCTTCACCGGAGTAAGTACTCACAATACTAACTGCACGATGGGCTAACCCTGTGAGACTAACACGATATCCTGGTGAGGGTGCGGGCAGGCGTATCGCGCTCGCCGTAGCGGGCGGTGGTGGTGCTGCAGCACGCTGGGGGTGCTGGTCAGACGTGGTGGTAAGTGCGCATGCGTGCGGGCAGGCGCGGGCGCGGGGCTGCGCCGCGAGGCGGGGCGGGAGGGCTCGGCGCGGGGCTGCGCCGCCAGTATCGACGCGAGAGTCCGGCGCGGCGCGCGCTCCGTCAGCCGCCTTCATCCACCTCACGCTCGCGTTACGTAAATCACCACCATGCCGGACTCCGGGCCCTCCCTCTGCAGCGTCCTCGACCCGCGTAAGTTCCCCCTCCCCCTCGCGCCGGCTTCGCTTCGCCCGCTTTCCTCTCTGTCTGTCGCGACTAACCCGCTAACGCGCAGCCTTCTATTCCAGATGCCTGGTTCGACCCGCAGAGGCTGCATCCCGAAGGTGAGTGGTCGTGGAGAGCGGAGGGCAGAAATACGTATAGGTGGCGCGCCGCCAACCGGGCCGCCGCGCCGCCCGGGCAGCGCGCCTCGCCCTGCGGCCCTGCACTGTGACCCACTGTCGCCGCTAGCACTCGTACTCGTAGTGTTGTGTGAGCTCAGTGTTAACACCGCTCCAGTGACATTAACGATAACAGATCGACCAACTCGCGGCTTCGGGGACGGTCGCCAGTGATGGTGGTACTTAGTAATGGTGAAGGTGACGGTGGTGGTGCTGGTCGTGGTCGGTGGTCGGTCGCCACCGTGCGCATCACGGCTAAACTGTTTCGTGTCGTGAACTCGGCCAAGCCAAGATAAAATCGTAGTCGCCGCCGGTGACAGAACAATAATAACTCCGCGTGTCGAGTCAAGGTTCGATCACTATTATTTAATAATACGTTATTTGCTTTACATCTAAGATCCATCCAACGTACCTACAATATTCGGCTGTAACCGGCCATACGATTCTGTTATAACTTTCTTGTCTATGTTGATCCTCAACTCCGCGAATTACTTAAACTGTCATTGACCACAGAGGTAGTTGAAAAATTCCACTGCACCGTCTCGAGTATTTATATCTGTAGTATGGGACAAAAAGGTGCAAATAGCTGTGCAGTGCGTAACTAGCTAATTGTGTGTCGTCACGGCTACGACAACGACGTCTTTATATTTATCTGTATGTGATAAAGTATTGTAGTTGATAGCAACGCTGGCTCACGTGGCTCATCTGACTCTTGGATGTCATTAATATTGTGTTGGTAATGAATGTGTGGCGGCGCGCATGCGCTCTGTGTCGTGCTGCTCACTCTGCACACTTCAAATCGCCAGCCAAGATGAAATTAGACTGATTTTAACTGACGCTGAGGACGGTCACAATCTGATTTATAGCGTTTGACGATCCATCGGCTTGACTGGTCCGAATTAATATAATTCATGTCGGGAGATCGCTGGGGAGATCGCTTTTTAATTATCGAATTACGTTGGCGGCAAGTGACGGCGCCTTGCCAAAAAGAAATAAAATATTCCACTATTGGCATTATGTTTTAACATGGGTTTATTTTCTAAAGTCTTTTTATCTTCTCCCAACACGCTATATTTAGGAATAGTACCACATATATTCCGCTTTCCGAATACGCTCTTTCCTCTTTGCTCAATCACATGGATTTTGGACGCTTTGAGACATCTGATTATTTTAACGCTTAAACTCAACTTCCGTCTCTCGAACTATGTAATTGAGTTCTATAATCTATAACAAAAAGATAAGACAATAGAATTATGTGTTTGCCCAATGGATCGTAAATTAGACTTATTTCTGTATCAACGTTTGCTTCGTGGGTTCATCTCTTTCCCCAGACACGTTCAGGGAATCTCGTTTTGTTAATTTTGTTACGAACTCGTCCCGTGCCGATGCACGGTTCGTTCGGACACACTACGTAGATAGCATCCATGTTGTCATAATTGAATTAAAAGCGCATGCTCTAGAACTGACCTGCCACGTGTCTCCCCGCGTTTCATTAGCTAGTTGTAGATTTACACTACAAGTTTTACCGGAACGCTGGTTTTTCTTTGTTTCCTGGTTTTCTACGCGACGCGTGACGTGAGAAACTTGATCGGATACTGGAGGTCGCAGGAATCCTATGTCCATCTATACACATCTGTATAAAGGTGCCACTGGGTATCTGTTACGTACTGATACATGCTCCGTCCGTGACCAAGACACTCGAGAGTCGAGACCAATGTATGCCTTACGTTAAGTTAGTCATTCAAGTAAGTCAAAATGGTGAACAAGACTGTAATAATCGCTATGCTCAGCAGGTACTCTGCGTACGTCCTTGGTCAGTACTATACAATATACATATGTAATGACAGTGAACAAAAAGTATTGCTTGCTATATGCCAAGCTCGTGGTTATGATTCCAACTAAGTATTTAGTTTCCTACCTGCATTGTTTGTCGTATTGTACCTGTAGTTACGACGTGACCTCACTGATAAGTCATATTTCATCTGCGCACACTCTTATTGGCCTCGCCTTGATCTAATGGCTACTCACTAATTGTACTTGCTGCTATAACAGATACTTGCGTCATGCATAGAACAAGAACCATAAATGATGTTTCTTTGCATACATATGATAATGGGTTGGAAAAAATGTGCAAACGACCGGCACAAATTCATTTTCATAATATGTATAGGTATGAATGTTCAAATCTACGTATTTCTTCATTGATATGATAAGAAAGATATGATTATAGTAGGTATGATATATGATTATAGGAAGTACAAAACTAAGATAGAATTAAGTCTGGATAACATGTGTGTCCGAATCTCTGTTGCCTGCACGACGACACGTGGTGATCCGCATGACAACTGAAATGTAGGTAGGTACTTAAACGAACGAACGTGGGAATAACATTTTATAGATAGATAGAGTACTATTTACAGAATTTAAAAAAGTACAGATATAAATGTAGAATGAAGTGTGTATCAGCCATGTAAGTAATGAACATTTTGAACGGCGGCATTTGTTACAAGCACAAAATGTTACTCATACACGATGTGAGCCACATCTAACAAACAATGGAACTATTAAGGAATCAAATTTATGGAATTCATGAAAACATACCTAATTACATATGGTGATGAGTCAGTTGGCGCCATTAGATCCATTCTTATGTTATTTTTATATTTCATCGTTAATTGATCGCTAATCGGTTACTGCTTACTATCTTAGATTATAATTTCATCTATACCGAATCCTTAAAATGCATGAATATTAATATTATTAACGTACAATGTGCAAAGACAGTGCAGATGATACGAGTAGGGTCTGAGAGTGTGTGATGAGCTGTTTCCTTTGGCCCAGCCCCGGTGCCGGCGCGAGTCGCGTCCCGCTGATAAGCGACGATATCGCACGGAGCGTGATCCGCTCTCTCACCTGTCACACATTGGCACAGATACGAGGCTAGAACTTCATGCCTACTGAATTAATGTACTTTCGTAACAGAACCCTTTCTTGAGTTGTAGTTGAGCGTTGAATCTAGTCTTGCTGGAATCATTCGTCTCAGTAAACAATAACCACCCGGATCCCCATGATTTTCAAATGTATAGAGAGACTCACGAGTATTTCATTAATAACTTGGTAAAAAGTCTTTTTCGGAAAGCGAGTTTTGTAGAACACACACACACTGTGTGTGTGTGTGTTTTGTTCACACAGAACATTGCAGAAAACACCACATTTCGACTATCATACATACGTCACGCGAGCCTCTACTTCGTTTGTGTCAGTTTATGCTCCATCTATAAAAACATGAGAGATTGCACAAGTTCGTGCATTGTATGTTGAAAATGTTCTATCGCATCGATATCTGTCGATCTAAACTATTGGATTGGCCCTTACAATTAAATATTGTGATATTATTGAGGACTCTTTGGCCCGACTATCGCCGGAGACAAAGGGTCGTTACTTCACCTTATCACGGTTATTTTCCTTTGTTAACCGGTTCCATTTGTTTAGACCTATTGTGGTCACATAATTTAATTATGCCTTACGTTTTATGACGTGTCGATGCGTTTATCACTGAACCTACTGCAGCATCAGTCGTAGGATTTAAGAATGTTGTTCATTGTAAAAAGGAATGCGAGTTTTGGTTGAATTAAAATATTTCAATGTATTGGAGCGAGCGTGTGCGGGTTTGCGGCAGTGTTCGGAAGCCGCACTCGTAGTGGCACTGCGCGTTATTTTTACCACCGTATCGTGACGACGACGCGCGGGTGACCTCCGCGCATTCTCTCGCCATCTCCACCACGTTGTGATTAACTTTCATCTTTCCGCACATCGCGCCCTATAAACACAATATTCATTCATGCAAACTTCTTGTAACTGCCAACACAGACTTAATATTTCGTTCCATTGCATTAGAAATGCGGACCAGCTGTGTACGGAATCGATTAACTATCATGTAATATATGCAGATGTGCATGAATTAGTATTCATATGTGCCCACCAGATAGTGAGCCACTGCGGCTGGCAGGCACAGCTCCGCCTAGGTAAAGCATCATCGGTATGTCGCGTAGCTAATATCACTGCATGACAGGATAATACGCTGGGGGCCGGGATCGTGAAGGTTAAACAAATGAAGGTTGCTGAAATTAAAGACAGGTTTGGAAAAGTCCAGCTTCTAAGATCTTGGTAAAATAAACCATAAGTGTGAATTGTAGCTGTTAGTGCCACTCAGAAGCAGAACTGTCACTGTCAGTAGTTGTTAATATAGGTATTTTATTCCAGAACATCGTATCTGTTATCCAAAATTCTTCTCGACAAACACACTGCTGTGTGTTTATTGGGCATTCTACCATAGGGGAAATTACGGTAGACACTTTATAAAATTCTCAACTCCGTAACTTGTATCTATTACTTATTATTTATTTATTTGTGGGTAGGGTTGGGGTAGACGCTCTACGTCTACTCTTAGCGCTGAAGTTCGTCTGTGCATTATGTGCACCACGTAGAAAGAAAATTTAGAAATTCTGCTCAAATGTATTAAAATCACGTCATGTCGGCGTACTTTCCCAAATATTATTTTCGTCCGAGACTAATGGCGGCATTGTTGTAAGTCACCGTTGTAATGTGTCAAAGAAAAAGTCTTCCGATTTCGAGTGGTGAAGGTCAATCAATCTATAATACTTACTTACTTTGGACTTTTTTTACCTAATAAAAATACAATTATGAAGTGATGAACGATCTTTCTATCAGGAAAACCTGAGACGATCCTCCGACCACATTGCTATATAACAAGGAGGAGACATCAAACGGAAGAAGGCCAGCATAAAATAATTAATAATTCAATCAATTGGCCCATCAACGAGCTTCAACACCAACACATGAGACACTTGCTGCAAAGCTGTGCTACTTATTAATATTTTTTACATCGGATTTTGTTATCAGCTGTGTTATTCTTCTGATAATTGTTATCAATTTCGTACAGGTTTTGCTCCTTATCATTCAAACAAACAAGCGATGCTACATTATTACAATGATGTCTACCGAAGTCGCAATCTTCACAGAGATCAACAGTACGTTTGTCGAAAATTGAAGGAGCGTATAATATGACGACAATCCCGTCGTCATATTATCATCGGTAGTGTATTCAGCTTGATAAGGCAATTAAGGCTGGATGGCATTGACCGTGTGTCGGCGCCGCTCGGTGCCAAGTGCGTGCAGTGATGCAGTGAGCGGCTGCGCTAGCGCCTGCGCGTTTGTTGTGGCGTGGAGTCGCGCGCAGTCGTTGCGTCGCGCGAGTCGCCGCGTCCCATGCGCCCGCGCACACTGATAACGAAAGCCTTTCCACATACGCTCCGACTTTCAGTTTCAACGCTCATGTTGTGTTCAAACTCGCTTGGTGCGGTATGTAGTATGTTGAGTGTGCCGCATACACCAGCATTTTGTATTACAAACAGCTTCAGGTCACAATTTTATTATTGTTGTTGAGTATTTACTGTAGTAACTAACTGAGCCTGACTTTGTTGTTGTTTCCATCGCGTTGTGCATTGGCGTACATTGTTTTATATTTTAAATACCTATTACCTAATTTAGGGGCTTGTGGCTAAGTAATAACAACCGTACGGGCCGGTCGATAAGCTGTACTTGCCGCGGTTGGTCCGTGGATGGATGACCATCTTTAGATACCAAGACCCCTCCGTGCCTCGGAAAGCATAGGTAAAGCCGTAGGACCCGGCTGTAGATCTTTGAAAGGCGTTACGGGTCGTCAGAAGCCCGAAGGTCTGACAACCAGTCTTACCAAGGGGTATCGTGTTACCCAGTAACTGGGTTGTGGGAAACAATGATATCCAGTTAGACTGGAAGCCAACCCCAACATAGTTGGGAAAAGGCTAGGCAGATGATGATACCTAATTTATAAGTTCGTTGCCGTCGGTTTCCTTCGTCGTAAGTTTCGTTTGAGAGGATCGTATTTAGTACCTACTTTTTTGAGTCGATTCGCTCATGAATCGAATTGTATTTCGCAATCGTTTTTAAGGCGTAAAATTTCGAACTTTCTAATCCATCACGAACTCAAGAATATATAGGGTGAGTTTATAGATAGTCTTGTAGTATCACTTGGGCAGCTATGAATCGTTCGATATAAAAATATCCATCGACATCGACCGACCAACGTGTCGTTTTGAAATGTGAGACTGCGAGAGCATCCTGCCACACTAACATGCTCAGCACTTTTTTTTTTCGTTGCGATATCTGGCGATGAAACTCATTTTAGGCTGACGAAACAAAAACCTTTGACTAAATTTTAGTGTTTTGAAATATTCTGACTCGGAATTTCTAATAGTACGTATCTAAAGGCTCCCAACTATCACTAGTAGGCGCAGACCGACTGACTTTAAAGGTGTAGGTACGCTGCTGTTACTCGGGGTCAAAGCTCTCTAGTCCAAGCTGTTTATATGCTTACCATAGATATAAGAACGGCTTACCTTCGCCATCATCACAGGCGTTTCTAGAATGTACCTACCCACTCCTTTTGTGAAGGCACTGGTATAGACACTACCTCATAATGACATCATAAATAAATTCAAATGATAGGTATACGGCCGGTAAGTTCTCGATATAGTAGCATGACTCGCACAAGGTTCGATTAAAGCGATCCATCGATCAATTGTTAAAACGTAAAACCCCTGCGATTGAAATTACTGAAGTTAAATTGGGATAATAATCTTCGTTTGAGAGTGATCTGTTCTGCGTTGCAGTATTAGGTTCACAGGCGACTATGACCTCGTAAATTCTTTCCCATCCGAAAGTCACGTATTCAACCATTCACTAGTGACTAGGGTACAAACCCACGACACATGTCGCTAGAGATGTCGGGCGAAGTCGCCGGATGTTGCTCGTCTGCGCCCGACGTCTCTAGGGACACGTGTTGCGGGACATTTGTCTCATAGTGAATACGAGGCTTAATGTTGTTCTTCACTTGCACGTCATACAATGTCAAGGTGTCAGTTAGATAGTTGCAACCTTAGTGATGCTTACAATGTTATTTATATACAAGGTGAAATTAGATTCATGCGCATCCTTAAGGGGTAATTCTAGGTATACTGGTATAAGGTACTCATCATTCATTATGAACAACTTTCACGATGCGAACAATCCTGATATCGCGGAAAAAAATTGTTTGTTTTTTTTCACGATTTCTGGTTTGGTCCCATAGTGAAAGTTGTTCATAATGAAGAGTACACTACAATGACCCCTTAAAAGGATGCCCATAAATTCAATAAATTTCACCCTGTATATACTTACTAGACTAGAAGTTCTCGTTAAAAGTGTAAAAGCAATTACGTGGTTGGCTATACCTAAGTAAATGCTAACTACAACATTTAAAATAAATCGAATGTAATGATTTTTTTATTGGTCATGGTGCTACTACGTAATTAAAGTGTTGGCTAGCCAAGAAAGGCGTTTAATAGACCGTTGGAGTATTGCGTGTAATGTGACAATGTATGGAGCGGTCGGGATATGTCGCGTCGCGTGGCAGCGGTGTTGCGCGGGCGCTGCGGTGTCAGCCGCGGGTCAGCGTCACGATGACGTGTGTGAAAGGCAGGGCCGCGTGGCGCCCGCCATGTGCGCGGCAGGCTGCGCGCGCGCCGGCCGCTCACTCCGCTGCCATGGCGCGCCCCAAGCACTCGCCGCGACACAACGCGCAGTACGAGCCCCTGCCGCCCCGAGGACCAGGTACTAACCTTCACCCGGCCCGCGCCCCAGCCGCCTGGACGTGTGTGTGACGTGTCAGTGCGCCCCCGGCGTCCCCTGCTCCCGGTGCCCCGGTGCGCCGCGGGTGCATCGCCCGGCCCCGTGCGGACGTGGAACGGAAGCCTCAGCCGTGTAACGTAGGCAAGGGGCGAGTCGCAAGCCATACGGTGTTGTTTACCGAACATACTATAACTTTCATCTTTGAAAAGGTTTCACGCTTCGATAATCTTATCACTTGGTGCGATAGTTCAACTTAAATTTAGTAGAGTTAACAACAAGGAATCATAATGTATTAGGTTATATGGATATGATTTAGTGTTATTTATTATCGATTGAAAAATCATGTTATAGTTCGAGTTCATAGTAAGATAGGACGGAAGCCGAAACTGAATAACGGTACATTGTTAGCGCTATCGGATTCGCTCGTTCCATAACACATAGTTACGGTTGTTTGAACGAAGCCTCATTGAGAAAGTTTGGAAGCTTGGAAATAACCGGTCCGCATCTCCAAGTCTGGGCTGACTCTACGTTCACCGTTAATCTTAACATTATTTTAATCAAAACTTATTGAGATCATCGACGGATTCAGTTATATAGTCGGAACTTTCTCCGCGAAAAATTAAGAAAAAACTTGTGATGCGCCCGAATTTACGTTATCGTTGGAGGAACTGGAGTGGGTTATCCTGAGACATCAACATCTGTTTTCAATAAAATATGTATTTCATTTACTATGTCAAGTTAATCGTGTGAACCTATTTCCCGCAGTCAACACCGCTAGCTCGGTGTTGCAGTAAGTGTTGTATATTGACCGTCGCGGTGTGTGCAGTGGAGTCGCTGATCTACTGGCGGGCGGCGGCGCCGAGCGGGCTGGCGCTGGGCGCGGGGCTGGCGCTGCTGGTGGCGCTGGCGTGCTGCTCCGTGGTGTCGGTGCTGGCCTACGCCTCGCTGCTGGCGCTCTCGGCCGCCGTGGCCTTCCGCATCTACAAGAACGTGCTGCAGGCCGTGCAGAAAACTAATGATGGACACCCATTCAAGTTAGTATCCACTCTCTCTTACTGCTAATCTATGACCGCTCATTGATTGTTCAATGCTATATACCGACCGTGTCATTTGCTCAAAACCCTCAATACAGGGTCGTTATTTCAGTTCAGATGATATCCCTGGGGATAGAGACTATCCCTAACTTTTAGAGTAATGGCAAGATTCATGAAGATCATGTTATATGGTAACTTGCGTTTGCTAAAAACGTTTTCTTGTTGCTGCAATGGTTATTTAGTACCTAGCTACCCCTACCGCATCTCAAATTACCATTATGTATTTAATGTCTAATGCTTCTAGATTCAAGAAGATCCATGACTTAGCATGGATCGTCTTGACTCTAGAAGCATCATCTTCATTCAATGCTTAAATGGAATGAAGAAAAATAAGATAAACAGTATATCTCTGGCCGGAATATTGGAACATGATGTGGCATCGTGAGTTACTCGATCATCAACAATGTAATAATTGTTATCAGTACTTACACGCGTAAAGTCTCTTTGGTCAGCATCTGTAATATTCCTACTTACCTAGCAACGCGATCGTTGATTTATCACTAGACATCTTGTCAAACGACCAACATTTCGACTCTCACGGAACTGCCAAACGTTGGCGTCAGTTGTTACGCTTCCATTGATGTGTCCCTGACGACTTTGTAAGCCTTCTCAGGTACACGAGGGGCAATGGTTAATGAACGGACGCACATTACTGTCTCTAGGAGCGTAATCAGCGCACTTGTGTTTATTCAGATGTTAGCAGAACTTACGTAATCATCCCACTGATCTAACTGCGTCCAAAACGTATAGATAGGTACATAATTATTTCTGATTGTAATTCAGGTGACAACGTCTGACTGCCATCTTTTGTATTGTATTTTTAAATTTTCTTGATAAGTACGAGACAACTTTGGTGACTGAAGGTCTTTAGCTTCATATTAAATTAAGAAGGAGTGCTCGGCTTGTTTCTGACATTACTTCATTCTTTATTAGATAACTTATTTAGTAAATTAGGACTAATATACCTATCTAAATTGAGGAACTCGTGGTTAAGTAATTACTGTAGTCGACCTCGTAATTGCTTTACCACTTTCGACAAAAACTTGTCGTTGGTAGATTGAAGCTCAATTCAATTCAAATCTTTATTGCGCATCTCATGTGTGTACAAGCTCTTAAAATGATGGTTACAAAGTTCACATGGACCCACCCTGTCGGGCACAACAATCCTACTATCCTACTATTATATTATATAATATATAATTATATAATATATAATTATAATATATAATTATATTATAAATGTGAAAGTTTGTGAGTTTGTGTGTTTGGATGTTTGTTTCTCAATCACGCAAAAACGGCTGAATGGATTTGGATGAAATTTGGCAAACAGTTTATAACCTGGATTAACACATAGGATACTTTTTATGCCGATATTCCCACGGGATCGAGACTTACGCGGGTGAAACTGCGGGGCGCAGCTAGTTTATCATAATCATGAAAAGTAGCATGCTTTAATTGTACGTCTTACTTAATTAAAAATATTTAGCTAATTTTTTTTTTATTTTTTTTTTATTAAGCTTCACTAAGCTTGTTGTTTTTGTTGGTTGAAGTTTTATGAATTCCAAGTAGAGTCCGAACGAAAAACGTGTTTTTCCGGCCGAAAACCGACAATATAATAAAAATGATTTTTTGGTTGTTAGGTTTTTGTTTGAGAAAAGTAAAATGAATTTAAGGCGAAAATGAAAAAGACGAAAATTAACTTTATACTTTTCTAAAATAATAAACGACCTAAGGATGATGGACGACCGAAAACGAAAATGATCGAAAATGAATATTTCTGCCTAAAATTGCTGAAAACCGAAAACGAAATTCGGTCTGGCTCTACTTGCAAGTGATATTCAACCTCAGGGTGGTAAAGCGATTGCGACGTTGACTATATGTATACCAGCGGCTCTCGACTCTCGACTGCAACTAACGTCACTATCACTATGATATGATCCAGGGATGGATATTTTTATTTTTTACGTTGGTGTTTGGTCAAAATAATATTGTACACACAGTGCTGTATTTTTCTTTAAGCATATAAAAATAAAATGTTCAATGGCACCCTCATAAAAATGTATTCACCTTGCATGTGAGTTACCTGCAGCATAAAGCTAGTACCATTTGCAGTTGCAAAAGCGATGGTGTTTGTCAGTGCGTGTGCTTGTGTTCCAGATGGTTGTTAGAGAAAGACATCAGCGTGCCGGCGGAGCGCGCGCAGTCGCTCGCGGCCGGCGCCACCGCACACCTCAACGCGGCGCTCGCGGAGCTGCGCAGGTACGGCCTTCACACTAGTCACACTACACACACACAGCTCAGACACATCAGCGTGCGGCGGAGCGCGCGCAGTCGCTCGCGGCCGGCGCCACCGCACACCTCAACGCGGCGCTCGCGGAGCTGCGCAGGTACGGCCTTCACACTAGTCACACTACACACACACAGCTCAGACACATCAGCGTGCGGCGGAGCGCGCGCAGTCGCTCGTGGAGCTGCGCAGGTACGGCCTTCACACTAGTCACACTACACACACACAGCTCAGACACATCAGCGTGCGGCGGAGCGCGCGCAGTCGCTCGTGGAGCTGCGCAGGTACGGCCCTCACACTAGTCACACTACACACACACAGCTCAGACACATCAGCGTGCCGGCGGAGCGCGCGCAGTCGCTCGCGGAGCTGCGCAGGTACGGCCCTCACACTAGTCACACTACACACACACAGCTCGGACACATCAGCGTGCCGGCGGAGCGCGCGCAGTCGCTCGTGGAGCTGCGCAGGTACGGCCCTCATACTAGTCACACTACACACACACACAGCTCAGACACATCAGCGTGCCGGCGGAGCGCGCGCAGTCGCTCGCGGAGCTGCGCAGGTACGGCCCTCACACTAGTCACACTACACACACACAGCTCAGACACATCAGCGTGCGGCGGAGCGCGCGCAGTCGCTCGTGGAGCTGCGCAGGTACGGCCTTCACACTAGTCACACTACACACACACAGCTCAGACACATCAGCGTGCGGCGGAGCGCGCGCAGTCGCTCGTGGAGCTGCGCAGGTACGGCCCTCACACTAGTCACACTACACACACACAGCTCAGACACATCAGCGTGCCGGCGGAGCGCGCGCAGTCGCTCGCGGAGCTGCGCAGGTACGGCCCTCACACTAGTCACACTACACACACACAGCTCGGACACATCAGCGTGCCGGCGGAGCGCGCGCAGTCGCTCGTGGAGCTGCGCAGGTACGGCCCTCATACTAGTCACACTACACACACACACAGCTCAGACACATCAGCGTGCCGGCGGAGCGCGCGCAGTCGCTCGCGGAGCTGCGCAGGTACGGCCCTCACACTAGTCACACTACACACACACAGCTCAGACACATCAGCGTGCCGGCGGAGCGCGCGCAGTCGCTCGTGGAGCTGCGCAGGTACGGCCCTCATACTAGTCACACTACACACACACAGCTCAGACACATCAGCGTGCCGGCGGAGCGCGTTGTGCATTCGTTATGTTTCTAATGACGCGTTTCATAAAAATATGGGTGCAGGTATTCTTGTATGATACAGCAGATTTTTTTGTGATATCTCATTAGTACTTTCGCCTCCTGAATGATCGCAATGATCCGTGTGGTGTGCCGTTAGTGATTCCCCGCCTGCCGCAGGTTGTTCCTGGTGGAGGACCTGGTGGACTCGCTGAAGTTCGGCGTGCTCCTGTGGTGCCTCACGTACGTCGGCGCCTGCTTCAACGGCATCACGCTCATCATACTCGGTCAGTACACCTCTAGATCTTTTTAATTAATACGGGGTATAAATACATATACTCATCACTGAGCCGATATTTAAGCATTGTGTACAACTAAGGGCTGATTTAACCAAAACCAGATAGATATCTTTTATTCAAGGAATAAAATTGAAGTTTTTTTTATAGATAATCTGTCAAAAATTAAATCGCTGGATTTGACAAACTATGGATAAAAGTTTGGTCGAATTCGCCCTTAGTTGATCAAAATTTATTGATGAGAAAAGACTTTTTAGTGTAATAACCGCTGCTTACAGTGTAACATATGCAAGACATTGTGTTTTTGGGTGCGTGGAAATACAGGAGTTGTGAGGGTATTTAAAGTAAAAAAATAAAATGGATGGTTCCCCGGTATGATCCAGTGCAAAAAAAATGATCTCAATAACGGAGAGTACAAGTGACTCTCAGCATCGATAGGCACCTTTTACCCGCGTTAATTCCATTTTTTCCTTTCTCTTTCTCTCCATTCTTTCACAGACTCAGATCTAGAATTTTTTCGAGGCGGGGAAAAACTCCCGTCTGCCGCCCCCGCCACCGCCCATCGTATTTTTTTTTTTTAGGCGGTCGGCGTTATTCTATATCTACACTCCTTAAAAAAAAAAAAACGGGCACCTTACAGTCATTGGCTTTTCTATGGATAATATTAATATTTTACTATGTAATAAGCATAAATGACTAGTAGTTTCTTAGTATCAATGAGAATATATGTTGTTTTTTGACTAAACCCAGCTCCAGCAGCGCTATAATTTTACTAGCTCTTATTGCTTTTTCTGCCATTACAATCGACACAAAGTTATCTGTTTTAAGTCACAATAAGGCTGGATTATGCGACAAACATATATTATTCAACTAAAAATAAAAATAAATTAGTTTTAGTTGCCCGGCAAACCCGCGAAAAGTAAGTAAAAAGTCACAAACTGAAAAAGGGATTATTATTGTTTTACACAAAAGTTTCGAATTTGGAATTAACTTTTTTTCATACCCAGACTCTAGTAACATAGTTTGGCTATTAAAACCTTTTTATAACTAAATGATTACCGATAATGTAGAAAAATCAAAACCGCCCCTTTTTTTTTGCAAACTTTTTTTAAATAATATATATAAAAGGAGAAACTGATTGATATCAACGCAGAGCCGAAACTACTGGGACTAGGAACGTGGGATTTTTGCACACGGCTTCCTTTTTAGGGTTTCGTAGTCGACAAGGAAGCCTTATACTCGTAATTTCGCCACGTCGCGTGTCGGTGGGTATACCCACGTATTTGATAAATTTCAACTTGATACCTACACGCGTTTCTTAGAAAAAGGGGCTTGACAGTCTGATAGACAGATGGACACCGGGGTATAAGAGTTCCGTTTTTTTCTTTTGAGGTAAAGAACCCTAAAAAAGTGTAATCAACTCCAAATTAGAATTGCTTATCAGCAACTAATTACATTGGTTTTCTATTAACATCTAAGGAACAAAAAGAAAGTAGTCACTCTCGGATTCATCAGCGTGTTAATGTTTAACGGTCGATTGGGCAACTGTCTCGGCTCCAGTCGACTGTTCAACATCTTGACGTTTATCTGAAGTAACATCAGCGCACGATGGACTCATTTTCATTAAAAAATATATGATTAGGTGCACGAAGTAAACACTACATCACGCGTGTACGACCAGAAGCACAAACAGAGGTTTATAGTCACCCATATTTCGTAAGTCGCAGACGGAGCTAGCCTTGTTGCCATTAACCGAATAACAGATTCTGGATCGCTATTTCCTGGTGGAATGCCCGACCTAGGAATCGAATACAAATACTTATGTATAATTGGTTTCATAGACATACTATGTTACTAAGAATGGAACTGTTAGGTCACAGTTCATAAATAATCGTACGCACGTGACCTGTGGCTCATCATTACAATCGTAAACAGCTCGGCTACGAACAACCGCAGGTTGTAGTCATACTTCCTTTAATAGTAATACTAATACCTACTGCCGTAGTACATAATGCTCTTGAATTATTGTGATTATCCCATCAACCGGCACGCAAGCTGATTCAGTTGCATTACACTCCGAGTCAGCAAATAAATTGAAATCAATGATGTAATTACCTACAAAAAAAAAACGACTTCCAAAAATAACTTTAATTTCGGAAGTCGGTGGCAAAAAACGAAAATTGAAAAGCAAAGACACCGACTTCCGAAATTAAAGTTATTTTTCAGTTTTGAGAGATTTTTTTTGGAAGTCGGTTTTTTTTTGGAAAAAGGTTTTACTTTTCTCTTTTTAGTTGTGGTACCTACCCCAGACACATTCGAATACCACTAGCTGATGTAAATAACAGTGAAGGAGTAAATGAAAACATCGTCTAGATAAACTAAGTGGGAAAAATACGTAATATAGAAGCTAACTCAAAAACTACGCAAAGCTAAACAAGCAAAGTTAATAAAATTTATATGGGACCACCTCGGAAGCATGACCTACCATACAAAAAAAGAATCATCAAAAACGATTCATAATTGGAGGAGTAATCGGTTAACAAACATACCGACTTAATAACTTAATTGAGAACCTCCTCCTTTTTGAAGAAGTCGGTTAAAAAGACATTAAAGTGGGAAATTAAGGAGACCTGCCACCGGGGGTTACGTGCACTCAATGTTTGACAGAAAGGGAAGTGTCAAGCGATTTTGAACCATGTGCACTAACCAGAATACTATACCTACTTGTTTTTTTTTTTTCTTTCAGTATTATTGTCGGTAATAATGTGTGTCGGTTAATGTTTGCAGGGTGGATAGCGCTGTTCACGCTGCCGAAGGCGTACGAGATGAACAAGGCGCAAGTGGACGCCAACCTCGAGCTCGCGCGCGGCAAGATCAACGAGATCTCCGCCAAGTGAGTCATACCTACTGCTGCTAGTACTGGGCACGGGTAGAAAGGGGACCATTGCATGATGTGCAGTGCGAACTTCGTCACTAGGAGGTTTATTTATAAACGTTGCTTAGGCCGCTTTCACATTAGGACGTTAGCAGCGCGACAGTAGCGCGGCAGAAGCACATTCCTTCACTTTATAAGAACAGTACGTCTGTCTGTCCGTCTGTCACAGCCAATTTGCTCCAAATTTGGTACACATACTATGTATTTCTGTTAATAATGTGAAGGAATGTGCTTCTGCCGCGCTACTGTCGCGCTGCTAACGTCCTAATGTGAAAGCCTGTTTAACCATATATTTTTGACGTTTGAACGTCACTTAACTTTAAGCAAAGTTTATAAATAAACCCCTTTATGTTTAGTTTGCGTTACGTAAAATGATATTGACATTTTGAGTCAGCATTATTTCCACTTTGCTGTGGAATCAACACGGTTATTTAAATTCTATGTAACAAAATATGTAGGTATTTAGGTATCTTTGGCAATTTCAAGAATGCCACATGCCTGGCTCTGAAGATATTTCAAATGTCACACCTATGAAATACCTACATAAATAAGGATTTCTTTTTGAAATATTAAAGAACAGCAAAGTTTTAAACAAATCTGTCTATTTTTCAACTGCTTGTTGAAAGAGTCCATTTTATGTAGTCACAGGACACTAGTAGCACAGATTATCTACTAGTAGTAGTATAGGCATAAGTTTTGCAGAGTGTCGTCTGTCACGCTCTGGGCCCCTACCACCAGCTCTTACAGCAGTATCATTTTAAGGTGGATGCGCTATGGTGGCCCGCGGAATTCAAATTTTCTTAAGTTTTTTGCAATTTGCAGGTCAGTATCAGGTTGTATGTTGATCTAAATATTATTTGCGACCATAACAAATATGGATTTACAGAATTATAAACATTAGAATCAGCAATACAACTCTCTAAGTTCATGTAAGTGCATTGAATGACGATTACATGAAATAGTCATTCAATGCACTTACATGAATTTAAGGAGTTGTATTTGATCAATATACAACCTGATACTGACCTGCAAATTGCAAAAAACGTAAGAAAATTTGAATTTCATGGGCCACTCTAGCGCATCCTTAATATTACTTCAGTGTAGGAAAGAGATGAAGCTCTACAGGACGTATAGCTTTATCTCTTTCTCCCACTGAGTAAGATTAAAATAATACTGCTGTAAGCGGTGGTGGTAGGTCAATCTATTCACTCGTGGTATAGCTTGGTGTGTCACCAACTCCTGGCCAATGTAGGCATCCTGTAATTCCTCTATACACTAGCTACGCCTACAAGACATCCACACACCTCACGAGACTGTTTGTACAGACCACGTGTAATGTTTGTACAGCCGATCATATCTCAATTCTATAAGTGCCTTCTAAATTCACTTCAAACTGATGAGTTTCACTTAACAACACAAAAATAAATGTCCATCTGTTACATACAATACAGCCATCGTTATGAACCTTGGAATAATAAAATAAATACATATGATATTTGCCTGAGATACACATGCTTCTTATACATATAGCATCAGGCATCTTTCACAGTCGGTTTGTTGCAGTCATGCTGTGCTCATGATGCAGAAGTATGTGTATGCCAGGTGTAGGTAATGAACAATTTAAGTTGTTAGTCAATTTGCTTAGCAATTATTTCGCCTGACTTCACATGATGCAGCCGCATGTGTGCCTCTTGTAGGTGTGATGTAAGTGTTAGTAAGTGGCGTGTGTTGTTGCAGGGTGCGGGCGGCCGTGCCGCTGGGCAGGAAGTCGGAGAGCGAGAAGGACAAGTAGGCGAGCGCCTCACACGCACGCGCGCAGTACTTCACTGTTTGTTATATTTATTATTATGTACTATTAAAGATAACTACTTTACGTGTAAAGCTTTATGAGACGAGTCATGCGGAGATTATTGTATTTGCTTTTTGAAATTTTAAATTAAAATACTGTCGAACCGACCGTTTTTATTATTTGTTATATTTTGTGAACCCTTCTGAGTTTGAAACTACTCCAAATATAATAGATTACACTCAATAAATCAGTGCAACTTCAATGTGCGGCCTACAACAGAGAACTGGATTGTTGAGCAGATGCGGCGAAGTTCCCAACTACCTATATTTGTTTGCAAAATGGCATTAAGTACTGAGTTGGAGGTTAAGTTTCCCTTGTGATTTTACTTATGCTACGGCTACATTGTCGCGACAACGCGAACCACAGGCCACAGAGTACATTTGCCACACCTCACGTGCTCGCTCTCTCGCACACCGCCCGGTGTCTCGCTTTACTACAGAGAGCGCGCGAAGTGCAGTTCGCGACAATGTAGCCCCCCCTTATCTGGTCAAAAGTACCATGTGTACCTAGTAGAAGAATTCTCGTGTTTTTAACTTTACTGAAGAACGGTTCTTGTCTGACTGATTTAGAGAAGAAACCCCTAACCCAGCTCACAAGTCACAGGTGATGGTCTCTAACATATTTATATTCTTGTTTTTAAGTCTCGTAAAGTCCGAACGTACAGGTAGTAAGTGTACCTACGTGAATGCAGATATTGGTGCCGATTCTCTTGTCACAAAATTCTCTAAACTAAAGTAAAAATCACTAAAATTTAGTTTAGTCCTGTCAAACGATCAAACTCATTCTGAAATAGACTATAAATGACACAACTTAACTATAATTTAGTTGATGGCACTGAGATTAGTTTAGTGAAAATGCTATTCTGAATTTGACGATTTAAACTAAAATTTTGTCCTATATCTAAAATCTTCTAACTAAATCTGACTATATTTAATCGCGATTAAAAATGTGGGGAATAAAATTAGATGTCATGAACTAAAATTCAAACCAACACCTCGACTTCAGTTACAAAAAACAGTACCTACAGATTTTTTTTTTCTTTTGCTTATATCTCGAAAACGGTGTGTCCTATCGCAAAAATAATGAAAATTTCGATCCCCTTATGGTAACCCTTAAATCCCTAATTCTCAACATGTTGGTAATTATTTTTTATTTTTTTTCGTTATTTTCTATACAAAAACTGAAAAATTACATTAAAAACACGTCGAGGCTGCCGTGCATGCGCGTCTCTGGCTCTAAAAAAAAACGGGGTAGGGAAAACAAGTACCAAGTGGAGGCGCGCGGTTGTCAAATTCGATTTTAGTTGTGTCAAAATAAGTTTTAAATTTAGAGAATTTATTTGGCAGAATAGCTCCAAGATTCCCATAGTCAAAAGTAAGGAATTTTAGTGATAGTTTAGTTCGGTGTACAAGAGAATCGGCACCATTGAAACTTATGAATTTCTAAAAACGCATATATTATAGCTATTTATTTATTATCTCAGTGGGGTATAAATCTCCCTTCGTTAGCTAACACCTAGGGCTGCCAACCCTCCGGGTTTGAACGATGCATCTCCGGGCTACGGTTTGACATCATATATCTCCGGGTTAGACAGGGTGGGTGCAAAGTCCTTAGTCCTATCGCTTGTTTCATTATTATCGATGGATTAAATGATGATTCTGTTATTGAAAACAGTCTCATTAAAATCTTACTGAAATACCGAAAATCCTTGGAAAAAATTCTCTATCCCCATTACTAACGCTTTTATGGTACGCGCTTTTTCCCTGATGGGGGGACAGATGAGCGAAACTGTTTATCAGTCGATAGGGTTAACTCGGAGTTGATAGTAAAAATAAATTATAATAAGACGTGTTAAGAATTTTATAAGTTCAAAAAAACTTGAACAAGAAAAATAGGATTAACGAAAATATGATCAGGTTGCCTAGAGTAATTTAGGTTTTTTTTTTCTATCTACAATTTTCCTCTAATCTCCGGGTTTGGCATTTTTACAAGTTTTAAGGGTTTGGTTTCCACCCTATGTCCCAAGGTGAACCATTGTGCGTGGGCCATGGCGGCCGTTGGTGGTTATTCCAACCAGCCCACCTCCCTCCAGAAGTTAACTAAATCTCCTCTGTAACGAACCTCCATGTAAGATTTGGGTGCATTCAAAGAGATTCATTTACGCATAATAAATTAAGCCTTTGCGCAGCTGTGTAACTGAAAAATACGGAGACCCATTTATTTGCCAAAGATGTTAAAATACGAAAACTGTGGAAGAAAGCACTCTGAAAAATAAAAAGGAATCTTGAGATTCTCCCAACAGAACTAAGTCTGTTTTTTTTATATAAAGGTGCTTGTGATATGTTATTATGTAAATTATAGTAAAAGTGTGGGTGTACATCTGGAGTTGGTTTTCAACTCTGATCAGATTATTTCTGTCGTACGCTTCCAGTCTAACAAAAAAAGAATTCAAAAGTCAACAACCACAAAATAACCTATAAATTATACAACGTTCATAATTTATTGACTTTTCACTAAAGTTGCTTTTTTACCATTGGTAGACGCTTCCCCTGTCCTTACCTCGTCTCATAATAGTGCCACACTCCAAGTCACATAGATAGGTTATCTTATCTGGTTTTCGTATAATTTGTGATCGACACAAAAGTAAACATAAACACAACAATGGCGGTTTAAAGACGGACGATAGACCTGCCACTGAAGAGCTTTCAGTTTTTAACCCCATTTGGCCAAATCTCATTTTGACAAAATGTAAAATCGCTTCTTAATCGACTAATACTTTTAGTTTGGTTATTGGACAACACTATCTTTTTTTTAGACTTTGAACAGCTGTTGTCTTGTCATGTCATCAATCAGTGTCATTTTGTGCTGTCTGTCTACTGTCAACGTCAACAGTCAAAATCAAAGTCAATAATTTCAGATCGGGAAGAAATTCACCACTGAACATGTCGATACGTAGTTTCTAAGTTTATCTACGAATTTACTTTTGTACTTATTTATTTTATTAAGTTTCTAAGTGTTAGCCCGTGAGCCGAAGTCATTCAGGTCGATTTTCTACAGTGACAATAATGTTTATTAAGGCAGAGAGCGAGATAGATAGAATGATGTAAGGAAGTAAACTTGTACGCAACATTGAAACTTTTGAATGAAATATTGTGATACCGAAGACGACCCACTGACCACCGAAAGGAAAACTAGTGCTGGACAAGTGCCTTAAGACTACGGCATGGAGAGCAGCGCGAGGTTCGTATATATTTTTATAAGTAAACCAATGAATATCACCAGTTTTAGTGTGCAATTTTGTATGCAATGTGTCACAGAGTCCAGAAATTTATGTTCAGTACCCTTGATATTTTTCTACAAATTATTTTGTAAGAGCTTTTTATTATGGTTTTATCATAAATATCATAATCATTTAGAATTAATTACAAAGGTACCTTAATTAAACAATTTGCAGTTCCCTGTTCCCTAATGACTAGGTATATTTAAGAATTAATTGGTTATTGAAACAATTTTGAAAGACTTATCTCATTAACTAAATAATTGGTACCTGATGAATTTTCTAGAATGTAGTATTCGGCAGAATTAGTTACTTAAGTACTATACATCAAACTACTATGAGTGTGTGCCCTCTGTGTTCAAATTCTTACGTCCTGTAAGGAACTGCTGGTTGTGGACCCTCCTTAGTGTAGATCACTCCACATTAGTGCTGGGTTGTGGTAGAACTGAAGTGTTGTGGTTTCCAGGTGTCAAGTCTTCTGAACTATCTTCTGTGTACATGAGGGCCAGTAATGCCAGCTTCCTTTGCACAGTATGTAGTTATTTTCACTACTCTAACTATTCAATAACTTTTGCTAAATGTGGTGGGTTGGTTTCAGTGAATTGTACTAATTATCCAGTTGAGATACAGTAGGCTTCAGAATAAGAACTGACTACAATTGTATTGGCTGATTGCTTACGAATTGGTTTCAATTTAGACTCAGTTTCTTTTCTTACATAACAAATTAAACTATTGATTTTATTTTAATAATAAAATAGTTTAATAGTAGTTTTTAAATCAGTATCTCTTTATTTTCTTAGATGATCATCATCATCTTTAATGTGCAACTAAGTCTTCTTGTGGAAATTACCTGTCCTTGTTTCTCAAGACATCACTTAATGTTACCTTTGTAAGGCTATGTTGCATGATGTCGCTTTAGACTATATTCTATTCAATATTCTCATAGACTGGTCCCCGCATGTTACTATTATCCTCAATGTTACAACTGTTGTTGTGTTTAAGATATTGGGTAATTCCTAAATACCTGCTAAACTAACAGGCAAATACCTATTAACAGGATCTTCAATTGGGTTTTTTTTATAGACTATAATTACTTAACTTTTAATCATACATCTTATGCTGGTCCGGGGTCATCCAGTGCATAGAGCTATAAGTAGTAAGAGGTATCATTTGACTGTTTGTTAACAGATTTTGTTTATGACCATCATAATTTTTTATTGCTAATAATTAAATGTGCTTTTCATACTTCAAGGCTTATTGTTACAAAATATATCTCAAAACTTATCTCTTCCATAGCCATCAACCGCGCGTGACATTGTTAGTTACAATAAATATGAACAGGCTGTCTCACTGTTTGTTCGTGTTGACTACATGTACTTGATAAGGCAAGAATGTAACCAGATGCTCCCAAATACGAGCTCTGTCAATATTGTGAGATACATTCTGTAGCAATGGCGTCGCTTCTGGACATCATGCGTGCCAACATGCAGTAATCTTTGAACAACACAGCTGTCTGGAAGCGAATGCCCCGTGTGCGCCAGCCGATCTATCGACAGATACGTCCACGCTCTGGTCATTCTCTATCATCTGCGGTGTACCGACGTGTCTGTGTATAGTTGGTGTGGTGTTTGTTTCGCTTGACCCATTCCATGGCACGTGTCACAGCTAAGGGCGCACGGCCGGCTTGCGGCGGCCGGCAGGTGCGCGCGCCGCGCTGCTCCGCCGCGCCCGCGACGCTATGGCTCAGCCATGCCGGTAGGTATCTACTAATACCTGTGTACACACCTTATCAAACAAGTAGCACACCCTGAGCAAATATTTCAGCAGTCGACTGGTGAACAACAGCCTCCCGGCTCCTGACACCAATCATGTCGTATTTACTTATCCGTATTTACGTAGATAGATATACGAGCTCACAGTGCTGAGTGCTAGCTCGTCGGACCGTGTGCTCTTTATTCAGACAAGTCATGTTAATTAAGGTGGTTGTGTCGGAATTCATTTAAAAAGTTAACATTACGTGTTCGTCTCTCGTTCGGCTGTTACGTCACAATACACTGAACTCAGACCAATTTATTGGTCTGAGACACTGCATCGAAAGATTGTCCAATTAATTATCAATCAAAGGGAGTAAGAGACAAGACTGCGGTGACGTTCGTTTAAAAAAATATAAGTGGTCGTTACATGTAGGTCAGTTGTCTGGGAGCCCTGCTCTGCCTGTATTACGTCGAGAAGCTGAACGTGGCCTCCTGCGTGCGTCCGCGCTCGTGCTCCTCACTAACTACTACATTACCTACTAATAAGTTTTTCTTTGAAATGGATGACGGGTATGGTAATCTAGTCAATTTATTCACTTAATTTTTTTTGTGCTAGTTTCCTATCGTATACTTACAATATGTACCTAGTTAGCGAACGAGCGGTTCCTTCACTTGTGGTATGTCGCTGGTATATGTACTTGTTGACATGAGCCGACTGCTGTTACTACGATTTCACCCAGTATGATGCTATAAGGGGTGGTTCCAAAGCAGATGTTTTGACGCGTTTCGACTTCACACAAAATCATTGTTTCTCTCAAAAAAACAACGTAGGTTACAAAACTTTCCTCGATACAAAAAACCGCAAAGTTTCCTTAAAATCAGCTTTTTTTATTACAACCATTAAGAGAAAAACCTATTCCGTTCGATTGATATCAAAGCAATTGTAATACAATTTTGTCTAATACTTTAAGGAATTATGGACTTATTTTTCTATACTAATATTATAAAGAGGAAAGATTTGATTGTTTGTTTGTTTGCATTAAATGGGCTCCGAAACTACCGAACCGATTTGAAAAATTCTTTCACTGTTGGGAAGCTACACTATCGCCGGCTGACATATGCTATATTATATTAATTTAAAAAAAATAGGGCTCCTTACTAAAACTCCAATAATGTAACCCAAGGTGTCAAAAAATACCTAAAATAACCGTAGATAAGTACTTAGTGCTACCCGTGCGAAGCCGGGGCGAGCAGCTAGTTTCTATATAAACACAAATAAAATTTTAAAATTAAATATTTGTAAACATAGTGCAATAGAATTGCGCGCGGGCGGGGTCATACCGCCGCCCCCGGCTCCCGTCAGTCGCTATTCGCTACCACGATACAACTTCGCCTTAAGAATCCGGAGTCACACGTATCTGTTTGAATTGTTTATTTATTTACTCCGTGTGACTCCGGATTTTTAATTTGTCTGTCTGTGATGTCTCGTTTATACCTTTTTAGTTGACTTTTTTGTCGTAGTTGGGTTTTAGTTTTATATTTTTTATTTTTATTTAATTTTTTTTGGGGTTATAATATATATATTTTTGAAATGTACCTACTAATTAAGCGCTTTCATTTGGTACCAAATATGGCCTCATTAAAGTTCATTACTTTATACATATATTATTATGTCCTCTAAAGGGCGCCATATTCAATTTAATGTGAGGTCACATATCCTATAACCAGTGGACGATCAAGGCGATTCCAACGATACCTCTTTTGCCAAATTGTGATGAGTCGTTTAGAAGATGAGGGAACAGATGAACATACATACATACATCCATACTGGTCAAAATCATAACCTTTATTTTTGCTTCGCCGTAGTCGGGTAAAAAATACAATGTTTATCTAACCACTTACGTCTTGGTATAATATTATATGATAAATTATGAATTATTTTTGCTTTTAATTGTGACAATGACCTCGACGAGTTGTATTGCGTCAATACAGTAACAGCTGAGACACATAATAATAATTTATCAAAAGACAATCATGATATTGTTCTGCTATGTGTTCGCGGTTCACGACTAATATAAGTAAATGACTTACTTAACTTAGGTATGGTCTTCGAGCAGCAGGATGTGGCATATTGCGCTTGAAGCGACGTCTGCCAGCGTCGGACTGCGCAGGGCAGTCTCCCCCAATAACACGTCTTCATCGGACCCTGCTCTAAATATCACTATAATCTGTTGTCGTGTCCAATCGGTGGCTATCGATAATTACTGACTTCATATTTTCGTTATTTTATCGGTTTCCGTCCAGTTCATTATCAGTGGACGGCTGTGTAGCACTAACGCTCAAACACGAACTCCCGTACCTATAACTTTTGTAGTTTATACTTGCAAGTGGAAAACAATGCAGGGAGCAGTGGTAGCATGTACCTAGATGATTAATAGACGGCTGTATAAGGTCAGTCAGTGTGCATCGTTTAGCAGCTGCACTCGTCTCCGCGATTGCTTCATCAGCCCACACACGTGGACATGCGTCGCTAATCTTATCCGAGCGTTATCCTAAACTCGCCAAGTATATATAAAGCGAACATTTCACACGTTTATTGACTGTGAGCATTTAGAACTCTATAGTTCGTACAATAACGTAAACTAATAATATAATATAATAAGTAGGTATAAATACAAATCACGGCATCCTTACAAAACAGATTGTTATCACTCGCCAAACTTAGCGCAGTGAAGCTACTGCTGAGAGTGTAAGCGCTCGTCGTGCCGCAGGTTGAACGAGGACAAGGAGAGCTCGCCGTGCCTTGAGCGAGGAGACGGAGTCACCGCCAAGATGTGGGGTGCGCAACGACTGGTGGCGCTGGACGTGCTGATGGTGTTCTGGGGCATCGGCACGTGGCTCGGCGTCAACGGGCTGTACGTGCAGCTGCCGCTGCTGGTGGACCGCCTGCCCGAGGGCTGGGCGCTGCCCTCGTCCATGGTGATGGCCGTGCAGCTCGCCAACAGCGGCCTGCTCCTGTACGCGCTCATGCGCCGCCTGCTGCCCAGCGTCAAGGACTCCTTCTACATCTACGCGCTGCTGGTAATCGGCACGCTGGCGCTCGTGCTCAACGCGTTCCTATACGAGCAGACGTCGGTGATCGGCGGCGAGGAGCGCTCCGTGGCCTACCTGGCGCTGACGTTCTTCGCGGCACTGGTGGGCTGCACAAGTTCCGTGCTGTTCTATCCGTACCTGCGCCACTTCCGCGACGTGTACCTCGCCACGTATCTGGTCGGTGAGGGGCTCAGCGGGTTCGTGTCGAGCCTGCTGGCGCTGGTGCAGGGCGTGGGCGGCGAGCCCGAGTGCCTGCCGTCGGCCGACAACAGCACGCTGGTACCGCACTACCCGCCCGCGCGCTTCGACACCATGGTGTTCCTGCTGTTGCTGGGCGGGCTGTCGGCGACCAGTCTGACCGCCTTCGTCGTCATCAACAACTACAAGGGCTTCCAGTCGGAGCGCGTGGCGCCGGCGGCCGCGGCCAAGGACGACGAGGCCACGTCGGAGCGGCCGTCGCTGCTGGCGCCGCGCTGGGTGGGCGTGATGCTGCTGATGGTGCTGCTGAACGCGCTCAACAACGGCGTGCTGCCGTCGGTGCAGTCGTACTCGTGCATGCCGTACGGCACGCGCGCGTACCACCTGTCGGTGACGCTGGGCGCCATGGCCAACCCGGCGGCGTGCCTGGCGGGCGTGTGGCTGCGGCCGCTGCCGGGCCGCGCGCTGGGCGGCCTGCTGCTCCTGTCGGCGGCGCCCTTCGCCTACATCCTGGCCACCGCGCTGCTCAGCCCCGCGCCGCCGCTGCAGCACTCCGCGGCCGGGGAAGCTTTAGTTGTGAGTATTACTTTAAAATTCACCTCTCCGAAGAAAGTATCTCTAAATACCTAACCGTAGCCCAAGATCTATTGGCTAGACGCTACTAGTTTCTGGAAGTATATTTCCATTGTGCGGAACCGACAGGCGATTCCGTAAGCTGCTCTTCGGAAACTTGTCGGATAGAAGTCTTTTGTTCGAAAAGTTGTCGTGAACAATTTCTATTTTTATCTCTTACGCTGCACGTGGGCAATCCGTGATGTTATCAAGCTACATTAAAATTATCTAAATTATCCCAAACTACTATTACACACCCACACAGCTATAGTATAAGCAACAGTTTATATGATGCAGTATAACAATTGAGTTCTGTATGTTAACGTTTTCTGTGGGCACAAAATATATTTGTATAGGCTTTATAGTTTAGTTATTTGATTTAACACTTAGATAATTATTTCCGTCAGGTTGCACGTCAAGGTCTGTGAATAAAAGACAGTCCTGGTTTTGCTGTTCAAGGTTCAAGCGATGTTTAGAAGATTTCCGTGTACTGTTATTCTCTTCGATAAAAAAATTGCGTGAGAGACTACCTTCGTCGCTATCAAATCTGCATCGTCCAAGTATTTACACTAGATTTTAATTAAGGTGCGGGTTGAGAGCTAGCAATCAATTACACGATCGTGTAATAGCAACACAGCATGCCAATTGCAATGCCTGCATTTTTCTTAGCGTAGAGCGGCGGTGTGTTACCTCCACAACATATAAAGATATAATCTCTGAACTGTTCGACCGCGGTCTCGGTGTCCGTGCTCATAGTGCGGTGAACTTTTTTCTTCTGCCTCGCGTAACATCATTGCTTCATTTCGACCCAACATCATTGCTTCTCTTTCATCAGGCCGGGGATTGCTCGATTGTTCTGGAATTCATACTGATTGAGTGACTGAAAGCATAACTTATCATCCTTACTAATATTATAAATGCGAAAGTAACTCTGTCTGTCACGCTTTCACGCCAAAACTACTGAACCGATTTAAATGTAATTTGGTACACAGTTAGTCTAGAGCCTGAGAAAGGACATAGGCTACTTTTTATCGACATACCACGCGGGCGAAGCCGCGGGCGGAAGCTAGTTAGGTAATAATTGTGTTGATTAGGAATTATCTGTCGTATTCGCTGGTAGCTTCCATTATCTTGGAGCTACCATGGAGGATAACTATCATAATATGCCAGACGAACTGTCGATAGGTAAGTACTTCCGGAGTGAACTCGTGCGAGACGAGACATAATTGTCTAACATAGGTGCAGTGCCTTGGCTGGACGATATGATATCCTGAAAATAGGAGGAGCTATTAGAACTTTAAGTTTTAGAAAAAATTGCCCACATTATTATGTGGACGAATATTCTCAACGTAGTTATAGGTTTACTTGGCAATTGTCTTGTTCGGATTGTCTCAATTCATAACGACGTCTGTCTTCCCTGAAGGGTTGGGCGGCACCTCTGCCCTTGGCATAAAATGGATTTATGATAGTAATAAACAACTACCTACCTCGTTATGTATGAACCCTTTGCTTTGCCAGCACTTGATTTTTCTGCTTTGGTTGTGAATCTAAGCAAAAAAAGCACAGGCACAGCCGATGATTTCTATTTGCGAATCTGTCGACTGTCGGGGGTACATAATAGGATCAATTTTACCTTTATAAAACACTCGGGCGAAAATAAAACATAGTAATTGAGTAATACCCACTCCCTCTCGAAGAGAGGAGGCCTGTGTCCCACCAGTGGGAACATTATAGGTGGATATGATTTATGCAATTAAACGGTAGTATAAATCATAATCCGGCTATAAGTTGCAATAGGTAGGTATAGGCTATACCTATTGCAACTTGCACTATTAAAATTGCAAGAATGCAAAAATATTTATAACGAACACGGACTCACCTGACCTTTACTTCAAATTCATTTACCTACTCATATTTCCGTTAGCGACATGAAAATCGTTCAAGGAAAACTGAGGTTTTGTGTTCCAGACTATTGTGTGAACGTTTTAGTTACGTTACTTTTTGTTTGGCGCCAATCTCTCTTTGAATCGTCTGGCGTCTGTTAAATTAGTTCGGTACCTACAACTACGGTCAAGTTTGTCATAGTTTGTTTACGTCGAGGAGGTTATGGGTTTTAGGAGTGTAAGTAATCTGTGCTAATGTTTGCCAGCGGGATATAAAGAAAGAATTGATATTATGTATGATTACGTAGTTAGGCCATTTTCGAAGCGTTGTAGGACTTGTAGATGCGAGATGTGAAATATAATATAGCCAAAATGGACGTGAATTCTGAAATGACCTCAAATTATTGGAAGAAAATTGCATGTTAAAACCTAATAAGAATAACCAAACGTAATAAATTGGGCTTTATTAGTTTAAAAGGTAGAAAGGAAAAGGGCACCAGGATGATTGACTTTTAAGCCTCGTGCAGACTGGCGCGGCAACGGTAATTGAACCGTGAAGTTTTCTTAGAAATTGTTTTGTTAGATTCGCGTCGCGTCGCGCTGTCGCATCGCGCCAGTTTGCACGAGGCTTTAGCCGCTTAACCTGAATGTGACGTGCTCGCGGACGATTGAACGACTATCATGTCTGTTTGTCTGGAGTGTATGAACTTTGTCTTTAACTAATGTAATTGGCTATGTTGTAGTGTGTACTAGCTGCTCGACAGCGGCCAGCGCCACCCATCCGGTGGCTATGTTGTAGTGTGTACTAGCTGCTCGACAGCGGCCAGCGCCACGCACCCAGTGGCAGTGTTATAGTGTGTACTAACGTACTCTGTTGCCCTGCAGGTGATAGCGTGGGTGGTGGTGTCGGGCGTGATCTCGTACGCGCGCATGTGGGTGTACGGCTGGGCGCGGGCGGGCGGCGCGCGCGGCATGCGCCTGTGCGGCGGCGTGGGCCAGCTGGGCTCCGTGCTGGGCTCGGCCAGCACCTACTTCGTGGTCAACTACACGCCGCTGTTCGTGCAGCCCGACGCCTGCCCCGCGATCTCCGCGCTCTCGCTCACGAACCTATAGTGCAAGTGATACAGAACTTAGATTAATAATAATATAGACTATTTATGTTGACGTTATTCCACTTGTTTTCTTTTTTTCCTTTTGTTTAATTTATTGGCCGAACTCGGAATTGTACTTAGTTCAAATATTTGGAGATCTAAAACAAAACCTAAGCATAGCTATTAAGTAACAGGTTTAGCAATGACATGTATTTTATTGATGCAGACAATGGACAAGAAACCAAACAAAAAGTCTTCGATCATTCGACTTCTTGATTTTTGTGAGTTAAATATACGATTCCATTCCATCTACGTAATGAGATGCAGCAAGTTTTATATAATTCTGTAACATTTGCAACATATATGAAATGTGCGAACTGTTTGACGGAGGATACGTGAAACTATGATACTGACGATCTGACGATACTGTGCACTGATAACCGATACAATGTACGGTGCTGTGGTTCTCGCTAATCCGTTAGTCGCGTGGTAAGCATTAATATTATCGCTGCAGAAGATTGTCTACACTTAACCCTGTTGAACTTCGTCTAGGTATCAACGACATAGGATCAAACAATGTAGGTACCTACCCATTGATTGAGAATGGAAACAAGCACTATACCATAGTCCAAAGTCTATATCTCAATAGGTAAAGGAAATACCTACAGTGATACAGTATACACTTGTACTTCTTCGACTTCATGTTGCTTATCGTTGCGGCTTATTTCAAAGATACAGTGCAGTGCAGCATAGGTAGGTACTTAAGGTACTTAGGTAGGTACCTAAAGTTTCTCCGGGACAAACTCTTTCACAAAGAGCTGCGAGTGCAACTGACACCCTGTAATTATTTGGAGACTGAGTATATGTACAGGTGAAAACATGACATATAGGTACATACCTACAGCAAGACCAGCTCTGAGCAGCGGCCTCGAACAAACAAGGGAGGGAAAACCAACACGCGTAGTTCATCTATTGAAGGTGTGCATGCTACGCTTACGTGAGAAGAATCGCACAGTTCATTATTGTTATGGCGTGCATGCTACGCTTACGTGAGAAGAATCGCACAGTTCATTATTGAAGGCGTGCATGCTACGCTTACGTTAGAAGAATCGCACAGTTCATTATTGAAGGCGTGCATGCTACGCTTACGTTAGAAGAATCGCACAGTTCATTATTGTTATGGCGTGCATGCTACGCTTACGTGAGAAGAATCGCACAGTTCATTATTGAAGGCGTGCATGCTACGCTTACGTTAGAAGAATCGCACAGTTCATTATTGTTATGGCGTGCATGCTACGCTTACGTGAGAAGAATCGCACAGTTCATTATTGAAGGCGTGCATGCTACGCTTACGTTAGAAGAATCGCACAGTTCATAATTGTTATGGCGTGCATGCTACGCTTACGTGAGAAGGATCGCACAGTTCATTATTGAAGGCGTGCATGCTACGCTTACGTTAGAAGAATCGCACAGTTCATTATTGTTATGGCGTGCATGCTACGCTTACGTTAGAAGAATCGCACAGTTCATTATTGAAGGCGTGCATGCTACGCTTACGTTAGAAGAATCGCACAGTTCATTATTGTTATGGCGTGCATGCTACGCTTACGTTAGAAGAATCGCACAGTTCATTATTGAAGGCGTGCATGCTACGCTTACGTTAGAAGAATCGCACAGTTCATTATTGTTATGGCGTGCATGCTACGCTTACGTTAGAAGAATCGCACAGTTCATTATTGAAGGCGTGCATGCTACGCTTACGTTAGAAGAATCGCACAGTTCATTATTGTTATGGCGTGCATGCTACGCTTACGTTAGAAGAATCGCACAGTTCATTATTGTTATGGCGTACATGCTACGCTTACGGTTGTTCTATAAACAGATATATTATGACTTTTTTAGAAAGGAGGGGCTTACCCGTAGCCGTTGAAAAGAAACGTACTTACTAGGTACTTATAGTTTATGAATTATTCATTTAATTTTATTAATTGTAAAAGAACTCTCAAAGAAGCTCTTCAAAGTAGGTCCTATGATGATACAGAGAAATTGTACAATTTAAACCAAAAGAGATATAGAAGATATTCAATTGAGATTTAAATACGTATTTATCGTCCGTACAAAAATAACAGGCTGTTATTTAATAACAGATATTTGGATCTGTAATTTTTTGTAACAGTAACAGTAACAGTGATAACAGTTATCGTATTTAACCAGTTATAACCCATCTCTATTTTTACCCGACTACGGCGAAGAAAAAAGGAGGGTTATGATTTTGACCGGTATGTATGTATGTATGTATGTTCATCTGTTCCCTCCTATCTTCTAAAGCACTCATCACAATTTGACAATTGAGGTATCGTTGGAAGCGTCTTGATTGTCCGCTGGTTATAGGCTATGTAACGCCACATTAAAAATGGCGACCTCTAGAGGACATAAAGTAAGGAACTAAAAAAAAATATTGTTTAATCGTACCATGTTGGGTATCAAATGAAAGGGCTTAATGAGCACATTTCAAATATATATATATTATAACACCAAAAGAATATTTAAAAAAAATAAGTCATAAAAACTAAAACCCAACTACGACTAAAAAGGTATAAACAAGACCCCACAGACAGAAACATTAAAAATCCGGAGTCACACGTAATCTGTTCGATTTATGCCCTAACACGTGTGACTCCGGATTTTTAATTTGTCTGTCTGTGGGGTCTTGTTTATACCTTTTTAGTCGTAGTTAGTTTTTATAAAATCTAGAACTGTCGAAGATGTGACGTCAAATACCAAAGACATTATGTTTGAATTTTTCGTTCAGAAGCACCTACAAATCTACTATCCTCGTTTTTATAATTCATCAAAAAGGTTGTTTTTAAGGTAGCTATATTATTTTCTTATCTTAATAGCAGAGAAATTCATGCCTTTCGTATTTATTTCAAACTCAAAGCATTTATTTCAATTAAACCATTTACAGGCACTTTTGAATTGTCAAAGAGTCGGTTAGTTAGTCAGAGAGTTGAAACTACTTGCCCATTCCAAAACGTAGATTTATATGGAGAAGAACGGGCAAGAAACTCCAAAGACACTCTTTTAAAAATGGATATAGATATTACAAAATCCTGGGTACAGTATTCTTGTTGTTTCTATATGTGAGAACAATGTAAAACAAAAAAGAATCAAAAGCAATTCAAAATTTAAGATTAAAAATAAGCTCTGGCAAATAACAGGTGACCAGTCTCAACTGACGGCGCCCGTTCACGAACATGGCATGTGGATCAGCACCATCCAGCTCAACCATTTTGTAGGGACCGAATGATCCAACACACGTGCCACCATCAGCGAGACATTTAAGTGAGCATGACATACTCTCATCTGTCATGCTATTTCAAGTCAACATACATCATACCATACTAAACGGCTCCATGGGACTCACATTTACAAAAAAATTAAAAATGCTTCTAAATTATACAAAACTAGTTTGCAAAGAAATTGAGAAATTAATATAATATTACTAGCTTTTGCCCGCGGCTTCGCCCGCGTGGATGTCGGAAATTATCCCACGGGAATGTGCTACCGGGATAAAAGTATCCTATGTCCCATAACCCACGTTTTCTGTCTAGGCGACCTAGGCGTTACGGCGTAAAAGTAACAGACATGAGACAGCCAGTAACTTTATATATTAGTGGTAGTCCATATCTATATTGTGGTGATAGTGTGGATAGTATGGACAGCAGTATGAAATTGTCGGAAAGATTAATGAAAAATATTGTATAAAGATTAATGAAAAAACTATGGCATATTGTATGGACGATGGAAACTAAGGCGAAAGCTTTGCGGGAGCCTGCGAAATTCAAATTATCTTATGTTTTTTGCTTTTTACAGGTCAGTATCAAGTTTTATGTTGATCTAAATAATGAGTCGCAGTTGTTTTAAATATTTATTTATCTAATCTAACTAATATTGCAGGAGTTGTATTCCTGTATCTAATGGTTATTATTCTGTAAAGCTACTATTTGCTACGATCGCGAATCATATTTTATTCATATTGACATTCGAAACTTACCCATTAAACGATTTAAAAGCTGTATTAAAACCAAACTTTGTAAAAAAGGGTACTATACAATTTCAGATTATTTAGAAGACAAAAAGCATGGGATTGAGCTGCTCGCTCTGCTAACATTTTGTCATTTTGGCATTGTGACATTTTGAATAAGTACTATGGAAAATCATCAAAATATACCTACCAGTTTTATATACAAATTCACATTATTGAATATTATATGTAGGATATTGACAAATGATTACTTTGTAAAGTATTGAATTATTGTGAATGTGAGGATGAATGTGAATTTTCGTTCTCAGTTAGTTTTAACAATGGTCTAGCAATTTGAGAACTTTATGCGGCCTACACAAATGTCCTTTCTTTGGTATTGTTCGTCGAGTCGTTGAGCTCCTTAAGTTCTGAGTTGAGCTCCACTATTACTGACAAATGCTTGCAGTGACAGGACAGGTTCACTCAAATCTGTGTGGTTCATTCCTCAAAAGACCATTTCAGACTCTAATCTACATGGCCCTCATAGGGCCTGACCAATATGCCAATATCTGACCTAGGTATGTCCGGACTTTAAAAGAGACTGAGTTTGTTTCGGCCTTTCTTCTCAGAGTAGTCAGATAGGAAACGCCGACCTCATCTAGCTTAATTTTACATTTTTTGATATTATTACGACGTGTAAAAGTGATTCCAATAACCTATTTACAGAATAAACAATTTCATTTTAACATACAACCTGTCTGACACTGACTTGCAAATGGCAAAAAACTTAAGATTTGAATTTCGCGGGCTACCGGCGCATGCCCCTTAAGAAAATCGCATCATTTGCACAACGCCATCTATCGAGTAAGTACTCACTGGTAAACTCAAACTCTTCGTTCCAAGCCAAGAGCCAAGTAGTAATAACTTTTGATTGAGTGGACAGATTCTCAAGATACGGACTATGACTATATTCTCAATCCCTTAACGCTCTTGAAGAGAGTCCCGCAAAAATGTCAATAATAAGTACTTACATGTGAATTTTAAAATCAAGAGGGTAAAGAAGGGTTTTTACCCTCATGAGGGATGATTTTAGAAGAACATAACTCTTTGTTAGTTACAAAAAGCATACATTTTCACAGCCCTAAGTTAAAAAAAAACTGGCCAAGTGCGTGTCGAACCATGCACAATGAAGGGTTCCGTAGTTGGGATGAATTAATTTATCAAACAAACTTTCGCAAAGTTTTATTGTCATTACGTCTATGGGCGTTTACTGTCCCTCAAAGTGTAGTTAAAAAAACATTGTAGTTAAAAAACTTGTTCTCGCATACAGAATGTTTAGGTTTTTGCAACTGCACATGTAAGTTGGTCGATTAAAAGTTTTTGAGCTAAGTCGCGGACAGACAGACAGACAGACGGACATGGCGAAACTATAAAGCTTCCTTGTTGACTGCGGAACTCTAAAAATGATAGGTTTCCCATAAAAACTTTCATCCCCTATATCCCCCCCCCCCCTTAAATTTGTTTTTGAGAAAATAATTGCCTATGTTCTTCGCCGGGATGCCATCTATCTCTTTACCAAATTTTATCGAGATCCGTTCAGTGGATCAGGCGTGAAAAGGTAACATACAGAATTACAGACGGACAGACAGACAGAGTTACTATCGAATTTATACTTTTAAGCATCGATTAGTATGGATTATGTGTTCAATTCAAAATGAGCCTAACACTCGATAATTATGAATTCGGCGAAAGTCATTCTTCTACGGAGACTCTTAACACCGCGATTCAGAAAATGACGTTAAATGAACAACGCCATCTATCGAGCACGAAGTGATACTGTCAAAATATATGGGAAAACGTTCGAACACTCTGTAAGGTATGTAGAAAAGGTGTAGGGTTCCATGACTGACTTGACCTGACTTGACTTGACTTGACTTGACCTGACTTGACCTGACTTGACCTAACTTGACCTAACTTGATTTGGATTGAGTTGAGTTAACCTTGAGCAGGTATATTTTATCGCAGCAGGTACATTGGTAGTTGAAAGAAAAGTAGATTACGTACCTTGCTAAAGTGAGTAATTAATGCACTCGTGTTTATTTAGTAAGCGCGTTCGTGCCTCAATTACTCACTTTTTGCTCGATGTAACAATCTACAATTTTTAAGAAATTAAAATTTATCACCATTTTTTCATGATTAATATTTGTATCATGATTTAAAAGATAGATAGCGCCACCTATGGCACTACTACCAAACAATGGATTTGGAAAACTTGAATTAACCAAACTTTAGATTGGGTAAATTCACAATGTATCGCGTTATGTTTCCGCGCGAAGTATGTGAACATATGATGATTATGATCGTGTGTTACACACGTTCTCACAAACCTACCTGATTTTACGCTAGTGTCATTTTACGACAGTAGATGTCGTTACGTGTATCTACATTACGTACCTAATGAAAATTTCTTCTTGAATACTTTAAACTCTTATATCTTTTGATATTTTGAAGCGATTGCGATGAAACAAAAACTAAATGAAACATCGAGTTACACACAATATTTGAGTTTATAAGTTAACCATATTGATTTCGTACTTTTTACGTGATACTGGAACAATCAAACAAACGAACAGACAAACAGACAAACAGATAAACAGACAAACAGACAAAAATTCCAAAAATGGTAGAAATGGCATCTGTTGGTTATTCTTGGACACTCCAGCCAGGTTTTTTTTTTTTTTTTCATTGTACAGAAACGCTTCGTCTACAGATTTATTATATGTATAGATTTTCAGATAAGTTAAATAAGAATGAACAAACAATAAGTTCGTAAAGTCAGAGAAAAAAAAAAAAAAAAAAGCGGGTAAGCAACACTTCCAATTATGAAATTTTAACTAGTGAGCCCAAGTGCCTGTGGAGCAGGAGCAGCGTTAAGCCAAGCATTTTTATCTACGATATAATCATCCAACTTATAATATGCTTGTCTACATAGTGTGCGTTTAATGCATGTTTTAATTTTTCTCATTTAGTTGAAGAATATCGAGTGGAATTTTATTATATCATTTTACACAGTACCCCATAAAAGAAGTATGTACTTTAGACAATCTGAAACGTGGTTGATCTAATTTGTTCCTATTTCTAGTGTTAAAATTATGCCTGGCACTTATTTTACTAAAAAGATGTAGATTTTTCCGAACGTACATAATGTTTTCATACTGACAAGGTACCGTCATGATGTTATTTTTTTTAAACAGTTCCCTTAGAGATTCGCGTCTGCGGAGGTTGTAGATGGCTCGAATAGCTCTCTTTTGCAGAATAAAGATAGAATCAATATCTGCATCCCGTCCCCACAGAAAAATACCGTAAGTCATGATGCTATGAAAGTAACTAAAATAGACCAGTCTCGCGGTATCCACGTCTGTTAGTTGGAGGATTTTCCAAACAGCGTAAGCGGCTGAACTAAGTCGCCCTGCAAGTGATGTTAAGTGAGGACCCCACTGTAATTTTGAATCAAGCGTAATCCCCAGGTCTTTTCGACGAATTGTAGTATCTCCTTATTCAGTACAACTTGACAATCACTACTTCTAACATTCGGTAACGCGAATCTAATGCATTTCGTTTTCTTCTCATTTAATACCAAATTATTTACAGTAAACCAATTATGGACCTTAAGCATAGCGTATTTAAATAACGTCTACGTGATTTTTTTATGTTTAAATGTAACCCGACTTCTGGACGAAAGGATCGTGCAAGTAAGACGACGCCATGATCAATAGAATATGGCAATAATTTGATAAACTATTATTTTTGTGCCAATGAAATCAGAGGAATATTCAGGAAAGATTATTTTTCTTCAATTCGTGGAATTTTTTCCTTTTTTTTCACTAGCGTACACTTTATGGCCGAAAATGTAACATCTCCTTTGTATTTAGTGTTTTACCTTTTTACCTCACTAAACTTTTATTTATTTATTTTATTTTAAGTAAAGAGTAATGCGTTTTTGTACCTTGAAATGGTAATATATCTACTTACATAATAGGATTGTTAAACGGGCAATTTTTGTTCATTATGCGACATAATGCATCATTATCTAATGCTATGTAATAGCGCACAATGATTGCTCCACAAACACTCCGCTGTTTATAATGATCGCAAATGTAATGGATGTTAAGGAGAAGTTATTTATCATATTAACAAGTCGATGTTGATTACAAGGATGATTGGAAAACTACAGATTTTATCATATAGATACCCAAATTAAATGGTCTACTCTAAAGCGTAACGATTGGTAGAAGGTGATGTGATTTACAAATTAACAAGTGATGAAAGAAACTAAGTGGAAATAAAAATAAAAGTTAACCCATCTACGACAAAAACTCAACTAAAAAGATGTAAGCAAGACATCACATACAGACAAATTAAAAATCCGGAGTCACACGTTGCAGGGCATAACTAGCAGATTACGTGTGACTCCGGATTTTGGGGTAATAATTTAAATACTTAATATTTTTGAAATGTGCTAATTAAGCCCTTTCATTTGATAAAAGGGCATGATAAAAAAAAAAAAACCTTTACTTTTTGTCCTCTAGAGGGGCGCCTTATTCAATTTAATGTTAGGTCACATAGGTTAGGCAATTTAATGTTAGGCCTGTAACCAGCGGACGATCAAGACGCCTCTAACGATACCCATTTCATCAAATTATGATGAGTAGTTTAGAAGTTATGAGGGAACACATGAACATACATACATACAGACATACATATCGGTCAAAATCATAACCCTCCTTTTTGCTTCGCCGTAGTCGGGCACTAACGGGTCGGGTAAAAACTGGCATTTAACATGATCATGACAAAATCTTAAAAGTAGGTGAGGCTTTCCATGGAACTTGTTTTTAATAATAAATAAATGAAAAGAGAAACAAAGCTTATGTAACTTCAATACCTAACATTATCATTTGTTTCGAATTTGAGAGAATTGATTATGAATGTCAGTTCAATGTTAAATGTTTCTGACTTGACTGGTTGAATGTTTGTTTCTACAATTCGCTCCCACCAAAAATAGTAGGCACAGGCACCGATATAATTACCTATAAGCGTAAAAGAAAACCGCGATGAGCGAAGGACATCTCCTTAACTAACTACCCCGCCTAGGTCGCCGATGAGGAGTTGCGGACAGTGCGTTACTACGGAGTACGGGCCCGACAGCCTTCGACTCAACATGGAGTTGATCAGCTTCGTACTGTCGTACTTCCTCACCAAGGACCTGTCCATGATGACCGCCTTCATTTGCTGGACGCCTGGTAGGTACCTGGTAGATCAGCAGCGTTAAATCAGCAGACAATAAAATAAAGACAGTTTGGAAAATTATAAATAATGAAACTAACAATAACAAAAGACGTAATACTGATTACACACTGGACACTTCCCGCGGTCTCATTAGCGCTAACATCGATGTTGCTCAGGAATTTGCAACTTTCTTTACCAATATTCCAATTAAGACTACGGAAACTTTAAATTCCTCGCCCTCACTTGCTATTGATTTACTAAAAGCGAATGTTTCAACTAGTCCTATAGAATTGAAATTTAAACATATAAACCCTGTGGTCGTTGTAAAAGCTTTTAAGCAACTCAAGATCAAAATTACCGAAGATCTGTGGGGCATGTCTACTAAAGTTTGTCAATCCATTATTGAGACAATTGCACCCTATTTAGCTTTAATATTTAATTTGTGTGTTGATCAAGGGGTATTCCCAGATTTAATGAAGTACAGTAAAGTTATTCCACTTTTCTAATCCGGGGACAGCAAAGACACTAATCATTATAGACCCGTTTCGGTTTTGCCGGTTTTCAGTAAGGTGTTTGAAAAAGTAATGTTAAATCAAATGCTCAATTTTTTTAATCGTAATAACATCCTACACGTTCAACAGTATGGTTTCACCAAAGGACGTTGCACAACCGACGCCGGTGTCACCTTATTAAAACACATCTTTAACGCATGGGAAGAGGCTCAAGATGCAATAGGCATCTTTTGCGACCTATCTAAGGCATTTGATTGCGTGAATCACGAAACACTGCTCTTGAAACTTGAGCATTACGGACTGGGTAAACTTGCGCTTAGCTTAGTAAAATCCTATTTGAATGACAGACTGCAGCAAGTTCAAATAAACGGTGTGAATTCATTAGGTTTAAAAGTCAAAATGGGTGTACCACAGGGCTCGATATTGGGTCCATTCCTTTTTTTAGTATATATAAATGATTTACCTCAAAAAACTGAAAAACCGACCACAAATGGTGTTATTTGCTGATGACACATCACTGTTTTTTTAAGTAAATAGACATGCACAGGAGTTTGACGACGTAAATAACGCTATGATTAAGGTCCATAATTGGTTTACTGTAAATAATTTGGTATTAAATGAGAAGAAAACGTAATGCATTAGATTTGCGTAACCGAATGTTAGAAGTAGTGATTGTCAAGTTGTACTGAATAAGGAGATACTACAATTCGTCGAAAAGACGGTTTTCCTGGGGATTACGCTTGATTCAAAATTACAATGGGGTCCTCACTTAACATTACTTGCAGGGCGACTTAGTTCAGCCGCTTACGCTGTTTGGCAAATTCGCCAACTAACAGACGTGGATACCGCGAGACTGGTCTATTTTAGTTACTTTCATAGCATCATGTCTTACGGTATTTTGCTGTGGGGACGGGCTGCAGATATTGATTCTATCTTTATTCTGCAAAAGAGAGCTATCCGAGCCATCTACAACCTCCGCAGACGCGAGTCTCTAAGGGAACTGTTTAAAAAAATTACATCATAACGGTACCTTGTCAGTATATATATGAAAACATTATGTACGTTCGGAAAAATCTACATCTTTTTAGTAAAATAAGTGACAGGCATAATTTTAACACTAGAAATAGGAACAAATTAGATCAACCACGTTTCAGATTGTCTAAAGTACATACTTCTTTTATGGGGTACTGTGTAAAATGTTATAATAAAATTCCACTCGATATTCTTCAACTAAATGAGAAGAAATTTAAAACATGCATTAAACGCACACTATGTAGACAAGCATATTATAAGTTGAAGATAATTATATCGTAGATAAAAATGCTTGGCTTAACGCTTGTCCTATTCCACAGGCACTTGGGCTCACTAGTTAAAATTTCATAATTGGAAGTGTTGCTTCCCCCTTTTTACTATTTTTTTTACGACGTTACGAACTTATTGTTTATTCTTATTTAACTTATCTGAAAATAATATTATATTAATTGCTCAATTTCTTTGCAAACTAGTTTTGTATAATTTAGAAGCATTTTTACAATCATTGTAAATGTGAGTACCATGGAGCCGTTTAGTATGGTATGATGTATGTTGACTTGAAATAGCATGGCAGATGAGAGTATGTCATGCTCACTTAAATGTCTCGCTGATGGCGGCACGTGTGTTGGATCATTCGGTTCCCTACAAAATGGTTGAGCTGGATGGTGCTGATCCACATGTCATGTTCGTGAACGGGTGCCGTCAGTTGAGACTCCCTCTCCCTCCCTCGTTGAGGTCACCTCTTATTTGCCAGAGCTTATTTTTAATCTTAAATTTTGAATTGCTTTTGATTCTTTTTTGTTTTACATTGTTCTCACATATAGAAACAACAAGAATACTGTACCCAGGATTTTGTAATATCTATATCCATTTTTGCCTGCCGTTCTTCTCCATAGAGATCTACGTTTTGGAATGGGCTTCAACTCTCTGACTAACTGACCGACTCTTTGACAATGCAAAAGTGCCTGTAAATGGTTTAATTGAAATAAATGCTTTGAGTTTTGTTTTTTTTTTTTGAGTAGGTTCAGTTATTTTATTTCAAATAAAGTCACTAAAGTACCTATAAGTAAGTCAGTACAAAAATCTATTGAATAGGTGCTAAAAACTCTTTGAAAAATGAAATCCTAAATCCATGGCGTGTCTTTTCTGAAAATACTTAGTAGTACATACCATTGCTGAGTTAAACAGGAGAAGGCGGTAAACGAAGAAAGGAGGAAGCTCCTTTCTAGGTAGCAAGCTCGCTTCTTTCATCGCATCTTGCTTTAAAAAGCTGACATTACCGTGATATCATGCTACATCGTTAGTTATAGAGCAGGCGCTAATTAGAGACATTTCAACAAGTAATCTGTTTGCTTTTGCAAAAAATTTAATCAACTTTCCCCAAGGACATTACAAACAGTACCTACATTTGTAGAGCAAGTGTTTGAGCTGTACCGTAGCAGCAACCGCGCCGGCGTACGACTGGCGCTGGTCTCCGACTTCCTGCGCGCGCCGCCCATGTCACCGCGCGGCTGGTTCCCGGAGGCCATGCTGCTGGACCTCGACTGTCCCAACGCCGAACTCATCCTGGACCAGGTACGTCCAGACAACTAACATCCTCTTTTAGCATTCGGTATGTTTCAAACAATGAGTATAGTGGTGACGTGAAAATTATTTTTAGGTAAGTGAGGAAGGTATTTTGATTTTGTATAGTTAGTTAGTTATTAATTCAATTCCACTTAGTGGAAATAGTTAGCCTAAAATAGCCTTTTATTTCCTGTTGTTTTAGTTAAAAAAAAATACTTAATATAGGACTGCATGCAATAATAGTACTAAATTACAAGATTACATGATTCTACACGTGACCAGAGGGCTGGCCTATTTTTTGGCCAAAGAATCAGCATTGCTATACAACGTGGCAATGGTGCCAGCCTTTTGGGTACTGTTCCTGTTGACAGCGATGCAGAGGAATTTTTTGATGCCCTTTGATCATTTCCCCCTCTTTCTATAAATACTTGTACGTAATTACAATCGCAATGGGAATTAGGAAAAAAAACAATATTAGGTACATTAACATTATTCAATTACATTAATTCATACTATTACATATTTTTTTACCTAATAAATAACACATTTAAAAATACTTCTATTTCGGCGCCAAAAATCCGCCATTTGGAACTTTTGAATTACGTGCAGATTTCCTATTATTTCAGGCATCCGCCTCTCGCGGGTTCAACTACCGGCACTCGTGGCTGCTACTCCACAACGCCTCGTCCGACCGGTCCATCATCGAGGACACTCTATCGGCCTGCAACATCTTGCCCGACGCAGACGTGGTGTGGTCCTCGCCAGAGAGCCTGGTGGACGTGTACAGGGTAAAGCTGGGCATGCCATACTTGCAGACCGAGCTGGGCCTAGCCAGGAACTGCTCGCGGCAGGAGTTACAGGCGCTGTGGGCCGCGCTTCCCAACGCCGTGTCCAGGAGGAGAGACTTGAGGAACGTTTCCATGAAGGGTATTTCCATAGTAAGTGTAGGTGGCTATTGAAGGATCCCTTACATTGCAAGAGTTTTTAGACTCTGCTTACAGCTAGGGATAAGTACGATCGACATTGTAATATTATCAACAATGTTGAAGTAGCATTTTACGAAAATGAAAATCAACAAATAAGTACAATAGCGGAACATTGTAAGTTTTCTTAAGTACCTACTGTGGCGAATTGGCGATCAGTCATGCTGCGTTGTCATTTTTACGCATTGATTATGATTATTACTTACATCGGTGTATTAATTATGGACATTTTCCTAATAGCCTTGTTGTTTGGTTTTCGTAATTAAATGCGCACTTTTTTCTGCTTTTTTTCTTGTGTTATATTTAGCTTAGAAGAGTACAACTTAATGTAGGCTATTCTGTACATTCGCGTGTCCAGGTGACACAGCCGTACAACTTCAAGGGCTGGTCTGACCTGCGCAACCGGCAGATCGACACCTTCCCAAAGTTCACGTACCCGCTCATGATGCTGGCTGCGGAGGACCTGCACTTCCGGTTCGTATTCACTACCAAAACGTTAAAAGACATAGGCTGTTCTTGTGCGGTGCATGAGTTTGTTTCTTCGTAACCATACATTTTATGTATGTTGCCTTATTTTCTGGTTTTTGTTATTCATGAATGATTCCTGAACTCAAAAAAAATGGTTTACGACCGACCATAAGTAGGTACTTATTTCGTCTCATCAATAATAACGGAAAAAGTCGTCATGAGTCATCTGAAATTCTTACAAATGTTTCTGGAAAACATTATTGTCTTGTAGACTCGTATTATTTATAAACTTTCTATACTTCGGGAAAGTATGTCACATGTTCACACGTTGCTTGAACTACGTGTATCTGGTCACGTTCTGTTTGTGCAGCTTCGACCTGCGACAGGTGGACTTCTACGGCGTGTCGCACAACGGCTCGTTCGACGGGATGGTGGGGCGGCTGCAGCGCCAGGAGGCTGAGGTGGGGCTGGCCTCGCTCTTCATGAGACCCGACCGCATGCAGGTGGCCGACTTCTTCTCCGAGACCTGCGTGCTCGCGTCAGTACCCGGTCACCATGAGTAGTTCCCACAGGTCACGGGTACGAGCCATGGTAGATACAGGCAGGTGGAGGACGGACGTCGCCGTCGTCATGTGCATTTATGATCTCCATAATAACGCGGTTTAGATCATGAAAGCTATACCAGTGCTAGTGGATCCATGATCCAACGATGGCTGAGAATCATTAGATCGTTTTCAATACCTTTACTTAGGAAATTTCTCTATTTTTTTATCGACTTCACGAGGAGGTTATTATGTTCGTCTGTATGTACGTTTTTTATGTTTGTTTAACGATATTGACGTCAATTGTGGACCGGTTTAAAAAACATTTTTTTCAATTGGTAGAGGAAGCTTTGTGCGGTCGTCCCATATGAATTTTATTAACTTTTCTTGGGCAGTTTTTAAGTTAGTTTCGATAATACGTATTTGTGTATTTTGGTATTATGGTACCCTGTCACTGTTGTTTTCATAGCAAGTCGTGGTAAATATACAAATTGGTGTGAGGTAGGTACCTACGAAAACTAAAAAGAAAAAAAATTGTTACAAAAAAAAAACAACTGACTTCGATATAAACCCTCTTTGGATCTCTATTGTAGTTGTTAGCCACCGACTTCCGAAATTAAAGTTATTTTTCACATTGTAGTGTTTTTTTTCCGTTAAAGTTCACAACGGCTAATTCATCGGAAGTATTTTTGTTACTTGTTTGGTTGCGCTTACCGTGGGAATGTTTGAGAGATAGCGGACGCGGACAGTGCAGGTGTGCTATCAATATACAGTCATACGTCACTTCGCGGTATCGGTATCGGATTCTATGAAGATATACTACTAATATGTTGCAAAAATGTTACCTCGATTGTCCTTGTAGCTCATTTATTTATAGGTCTGTATTTTATCCTCAACTAAGAGCTATCTATTTTGAAAGCTCAAGTTTTTACCCGACTTCTTCAAAAAGGAGGAGATTCTATGTTCGTCTGTACGTTTTTTTTTATTTTTGTTTATTTTCATCGATATTTTCCCCAATTGTGAACCGATTTATAAAATATTTTTTAGTTCGAAAGGGTATACTCCCGAGGTGGTCCCATATATATTTTATTAACTTTGCTTGCGTAGTTTTCGAGTTAGCTTCAATAATTACCTACGTATTTTTCCCACTTAGTCTATTTACACGATATTGTATTTGACTTCGCCACTGTTATTTACATAGCAGGTAGTGGTATTCGAATTAGTCTTCAAATGTTAATTAATATAAATACTTACCTATGAAGGTTCATCTAGAATTCTAGAGTATCCGTCTTATTATACTTTTTCTGACTGTATTTCTCTGTACATGGTCTACTGGGAAGGAAAGGTTTCGGAGATAAGACTGGCCAGGGATTAAAGGTATTTATTTTTAATTAAAATAGTGTATAAGTAGGTATGTATAGGTATATATCAGATCTTTGCAGCAAGCCCTTTCATTTTTAGGTTTCCGTACCCAAAGGGTAAAACGGGACCCTATTACTAAGGCTCTGCTGTCTGTCCGTCTGTCACCAGGCTGTATCTCATGAACCGTGATAGTTAGACATTTGAAATTTTCAAAGATGATGTATTTCTGTTGCCGCTATAACAACAAATACTAAAAAACAGAATAAAATAAATATTTGAGGGGGCTCCCATACAAAAAACGTGATTTTTTTGCTCGTTTTATAGATAGTGGTACGGAACCCTTCGTGCGCGAGTCCGCCTCGCACTTGGCCGGTGTTTTATGTCACACGGTACAGATAGCAAAACTTTTTTTTAAATTGTCTTATTCAAAATATTCCCATATTCGGAACTAATTGGAAGTGCGGTGTAGGCCCCGATCGCCCCTTGAATTAAAATGTCCCACTCGCCCCGTTTTTTAATAATCTTGGTGTACTGACTCGCCCCTTACGAAGGGGCGAGTGGAAAATTGACATTTAAATAATTATTTTGATGTACCGACTCGCCCCTTGCGGCATTTCCTTTGAACTTTAACCAAAAAGTACAGTCAGACAGAAAAATGAATAACGCTATATTTGATTACTTAAATAACTCTATCTGTATCTCACCAACTCGTGACACTTGTGATAGTTGTTGCTACCTGGCTTACCTATAATAACAAAAGGAACCTTTTTCATAGGTCCAATAAATAAAACGTTTGGTAAAATTATGTTACCCGTTGAGAAAATTGTACGAGAGTCGAATATATTATGAATGCTTTCCCTTTCTATGTTCGTATTATAATGTGGAAGGGATGCGTTTTGCGATATTTGCTTATTAGTTTATTACTTATTTCCAAGTGTAACTAAACGTGAATTTATGCAAGCCTAGTACTTTTTTGTTAGTAATAAACTATTTGTGTGCCTTTCATCTAAATCTTATTAGTGGGATAATACTAATGATGATTGTAATGCTATCTTGAATTCATGCAATCGTAGTACTTTTGGTTAGGTATAAACTATTTTTAATATTGGGATAATACTAATGATTTTAATACTATCTTGAATTCATGCAAGCTTAGTTCTTTTTGTTAGGTTTTGATTGAAGTTTTAAGAAAACAATATTTATTTTAATATTTAAAAACTTAGAGTGCTGACTGTACTTTTAACCTACTAACAATCGGGGGCGACTGGGGCCATCTAATATTGAAAGGGGCGAGTGGGTACACTTAGGTAATTAGGGGCTAGATCCAAGGGGCGAGCGGGGCCTACACCGGCTGTGCCAGACAGACAGGCAGACAGACACACGAGTGATCATATACGTCATTGCTATAAGGGTTCCGTTTTTTCCTTTTAAAATACGGAACCCTAAAAAGATATCAGAAAATTTTGTTCACAGAGAAACACCTCATCATCATCTTCGTCCATAACCACGACAAGTACAATGTACCTACCCAACGAAAATCTGGAGATTGCACCGAAGCATACCCCATTTGATTCTGAAAACAAGATTGTATCGTCGGATAAACTACCTACTTACCTATTATTTTTCTTTATTTAAAAATTTCTTTTATTACTCTTCTTTCCTGTTTTCTATTTAGTTCTGGAAAACATAGAAATTATTTATGTGGACCTTTGATCACCTTGACCCGCAGGGGCCGTACCGTCCTTTCCCCTACCGACTTACACAAACATTCAATAATTTACGAAAATTAGGTCAATTTTTTCAAATAATTCTCCATCCTTCCCTATAGCTATCGCTAGTTAACGGAATGATACAGTAGGTACTTCCGGTTAAGATCATTTCTATGAATAATTAAACAAAGTTCAATCTTTAATATCATTCGCATTGTGATTATGTAAATTAATATCTTTGGTATCGGTACGTGATAGATACAGCTGATTATATTCAATTGATACACTTTATGACTCAACGTAAAATTGTGAACGAGGACCGCCGAGGTTTTGTGTTGCAAGTCCATGATTGATCGATGGCCATAAATAGATGCGTGAATATAGTTTAAAATTAATTAAGTACCATACTTTAATTTTGTGGTCATGTTTCGAATGACTAATTAGTGCAAATTGCATGCAAATAACCTCTGTTTATAAAACAAATAAATCTCTGGGTGCATTAGCGTCATGTTTCTTGACTTGTTGTGTGCCAGCGGTCGCGACATACAAGTTAACTGTAGCGTGGTGCGGGCGGGTCTCCGTACGACGGTATTTGGGCGAAGCACGTGTCTATTTCTGTCTAAGCATATTTTAATAACGACAAAGAATGTTCGGAACACAAAACCTCAGCGCAGCGGTAGTTTGTGGCTATTATGCACTAGCGTAACTAATAGATTATAACTGAGCAGAAAGCTTTGGACGTATCGCGGTATATAATATTAGATGAGATGTAGGTAGGTCCTCTATTGGTAATGCGTTTGCTTATTTTATTAATCTTACAGCCAGAAGCTTTGAATCTTGAATCTGTTTATTAGCAGTTTACCTGAAGCGATTTTCTGTTATGGACATGTTGCTAAGGCTTTTAATTTATTATTACAGACACCATGGCATACCTACTATCTTAACTATGTACCTAGTAGGTACCTAACGTATTTTCACCTTCCCCCTTTCGCCTAATCATAATGAAATAAGTACTTTTTTTAAGTGCCTATGTGGCACTTAAAAAAAAAAAATAATAAAACCCAGCTATACGCCAAAAAGTCAACTAAAAAGGTATAAACTAGAACCTTCCTTTTTGCTTCGCCGCAGTCGGGTAAAAATCATTGTGACGGAAAACAACCGGGAAACATTTTTAGAATTTAATAATTATTCGACAGGAAAATATAATAAAAACCAACGAAATTCATTACGCGAAACCATTGCGGGGAAAACCTAACAATAGGATTGAAATTCGCAACGGACAAAGATTGAGTACTGAGTAGGTACCAACTCCTTTAGAGGAGCAGGCGCTGATTTCAAAATATGGTTCTGTTTTACAATGTTCCTCAGTATAATAGGCATCAGGCTAGGCTACACGAAGGTAAGCCGATGGCGAGAACTGCGACAAGATATCCTATTAAAACAACAGCGACAAGCCAGGGACAAGTGGAAGGAGGCAGGGAGGCCTTAGCTCTGCGGTGAGCGGTGAGGGGACGTTATTACGCTGAAGTGGACATATCGCTTCCAGGAATGCGTTCATCTTCCGGCAGCCGTCCCGCTCGGCCGTATCCAACGTGTTCCTGGCGCCGTTCAGCGGCGGCGTGTGGGCGGCCAACGGCGGCGTGGCCGCGGCGGCCGCGCTGCTGCTGGTGGCCCTGAGGATGGTGCGCGAGAGGACGCGGCCGGGCCTCGAGCTGGAGCAGTTCACGCTGCCCGAGACCGTCACCTTCGCGCTTGGTACGCTGTGTCAGCAAGGTATGTCTGTAGCAGTTACTCTGGTATTGTTTGAGAAGACCCTGCTCATAAATTCAAACGGATGCCGTAAGCGTAACGGTTGTGAAGACGATATGAAGCAGCAGTAAAGCTACACCTACAGCAAGTCATTCGTCAGGAATGACGTGCTGCAGGTTGTCTCAAAGAAACAGTTCGAAGCGATATGGACAGCTACTCGTACCGTTCCAATGCATCATGTTGTGACCTTATTGTTCGTTTCAGTGTAAAACAAGATATAATCTTGCGCCATTGGCAAACTGTCACCTTACTAAAAACTTTGCAGTCGTAGTTAATCTTTAGGGGTATGAGGAACAGGGTGTAAAGTTCACTCATCCACCATAGAAAAGGGAGGACCCTCCGACCAGACGGGTGTTGTGTCTGGCGGGCAACTGCCCAACGATTGACGTCAGGTTCTTGTATATAATATGTCCATTACAAGGTAAACTTTAATTGCGCCATGCAGGATTTATGCGTGACGTCAGAATTTTTGTGTGACGTCAGGTCTTTGATGCGTAGTTTGCATGTGGCGATGTAGATACCGCCACAAATCCATTAATATGCCAATGGATAGATAAATTGTTTATTTAGTGCAAACTTCATAGCACATAAGTATTAAGAAATTGGTTACAAGATGCCAATACACATATACAAAACAAAATATATATTTTGAAGACACGATTGGCCATGACACACTTACCTACGCCTAGTCATTACTTTTCCGGGGCATTGTTTACGTAACCTCTTGTAAAATCCGCACCATTTATACGCCAATCGTGTTTCCAACCTTAGATATCCGTGTTTTCAACAATAGCTAGTCTTTTTCATTTCCCGTCCAGGGTTCCACAGCACGCCAGCGGTGACGTCGGTCCGCGTGGTCATGTTCAGCACGCTGCTGGCGGCGCTGTTCGTGTTCACGGCCTACTCCGCCAAGATCGTGGCCATCCTGCAGACGCCCAGCGACGCGCTGCGCTCCATCGACGACCTCACGCGCTCGCCCATGGTGATTGGAGTGCAGGACACCACCTACAAGAAAGTCTACTACCTCGTTAGTATGGCCTGTGGATAACTCTGTAGGTACTTCTGTAGTCGCATCCTTCGCATCCGACTCTGATACCTATACATAGAAGGCGGTAGTCAAAATATTCAATTCACTAATTCTATCAATATTCAGGCTACGGCTATCTAATACTGGTTACGGGTCGTCAGACCAGCCAGAAAGTCTAAAAATCAGTTTTACCAAGGGTACCCATGCAGTAACGAGTTGTGGACGAGGTCAGATAGACCCGCTCTATGTGAAAGACTGGTGTTCAGCTGCATTTGGTTAGACTGAAAGCCGACCCCAACATAGTTGGGAAAAGGCTAGGCTAGATTATGATGACTTGCTCCACAATTCACTTAATATTTAGCTCTAAACGTATTTAAAACAGTGTTCTGTTTCTGTCAATATTTGCCTTTTGATTGATGAAAGTGAGCCACAATATTTGGCCAAAAAAAAAAAAAACATCCTCTCGTTTCTTTGGAACACTGGTGACTCTGCCCCTGCTCGCAGGAGAGTCCGGACGAGTCCACTGAGCAGCTGTACCGGCTCAAGATCCTGCCGCAGGGCGAGCGCGCCTACCACAGCGTGGTGGACGGAATAGCGCGCGTGCGCACCGGCTTCTTCGCCTTTCAGGTGCGTTACTGATAGTATTGAATTGAAACTCATACATAGGGGTAGGGGTACTCAACAAGTCATTATTCGATACATCTTTTATTCTACGTGCTTGTACGTCGTCTACGTTGGGGTTACAATATTGAGCTAAAACAACAGATACTCGAAAGCCTGTTGGATTTGTTTACACCATATCCACTTCGGAAGCATGACCTACCAAACAAAAAAAGAATCATCAAAATCGATTCATAACTGGCGGAGTAATCGCGTAACAAATATACAAAATAAAACACAGACGAATTGAGAACCTCCTCCTTTTTGAAGAAGTCGGTTAAAAATGCCGTAAATCCGCGATTAACGAGAAAAACTACATCAACAACAACAGATTAATTTCAATTTTCATGCTAAGTATTTAAAACTGATGTTTTTTTCCTTGTGATGGTGATCATGGTGAAGTTACTGAATGTTTGATGTGCAGGTGGAGAAGAGCTCAGGGTACGACATAATAAAGCAGACGTTCACGGAGCGCGAGAAGTGCAGCCTCAAGGAGATCGAGGCGTTCAAGCTGCCCCTGGTGGCCGTGCCCTTGAGGAAGCACTCCGGCTACAAGGAGCTGTTTGCCAGCAGGTATGACGTACATGACTAAAGTTATTGAAACGATACTCATATTGGTGGAACCGTTTAAGAGCTTATGTTGGATTGATTTCGGTTACAAATAAGCACCTCTGTCTGAGTGCCATAACTAGGGCGGGCGGTGCCAGCGGTGCCCAGGCACAGGGCGCAGACCCTGGAGGGGCGCAGAAATGACCAGAGCAGGGCCACTAACAATACCTATTATTTATTTATTTATACGTGTGGAGGCGCGTCGTCCGCGTATTAGGTATATTCTTCTTACAAATAAATCATATTATCAATATAAAGACGATGAGATCGTAATAATAATTGTAAATGTTGATGTATAGTTACAATTTATTTGAACTTCCTTATTCAAAACTTTACCAAGTACCTACCTAAAATTAAGTTTAAAAAAACTTACTTTTTGGATGATAGATTTATTTTTATAGAAAATCCATTTTACTGTCAGAACCGGTTATGATTAGAATTTCAAGGGCGCGTTTATAGCAGCTCGCACCGGGCGCGATGGCGCATAAAAAAAGGCTAATTACGGCGCTGCTCTCTGTTTATAAAGAATACAATAAAATTGTCAGTATCGTTTTATATTTTATGGATATTGTGTTTATGTAAACTTACGAGACATTATCAATTCACGTAAAGAAAGTCGTTTGTCATTTTATTTCTACATGATTTGAACAAGAGTAATAGTACCTATCGCATCATGATGTATCAATCACAAAAGGACTTCTTCTGTCACAAGAGCGACGAGAGCATTTCTAGGTACTTATGATGTCCAATGAGTCAGTTTGGACTGTCGGCTATCTGGGTTCTCATCGTTATTGATTGTGTGCTTGCAGAATGCGCTGGCAGCGTGAGGTGGGCCTGATGGACCGCGCGCGTCGCGTGTGGCTGGTGGCGCGGCCGCGGTGCGAGGCCTCCGGCGGCGGCTTCGTCAGCATCGGCATCATCGACGTGCTGCCAGCACTGCAGGTACACTAGTACATGAGTATCTAAGGTCTCAAAGATAACAAAGCTCTCAAAGATATTAGACCTTCTCTTTAGGACAGACCTGATAAACAGTAGCTCTCGATCGAAAGTATAATGAAACAGGAATAATAAGTTATACTAAAACAATAAACCACATTAAACATGAGTGTATTTCGATCAAATAGTATAATTTTGCAGGTGTTGGCGCTGGGAGCATTGATATCAGTGCTGCTGCTTGCCTCTGAGCTGGGGGTCCACGTCATCAACCGGAAGTCCCGGCAGTACCACGACATTCACCAGCTACGGCAAGAGAAGACCGCAAGAGTCGCCACTATGCACCGGAAGTAACACTTTATACCTTCATAGTAAGTACCTATACTTAAACCAATGGCACTATAGGATGTAGCCTGTGACAGCTTACAAATTATAAAAATAAGCTTATTGGTTCGATAAATTATGGCTGCATAATCAGCCTATTGTGTGAGTACTGCGGGCCATAGACAGGGCTTCCTCTCGTCTCGGTGAGAGGGGATGGGCCTTCATCCACCACGAGGGTTAGTAGATGTCTCACGTCTTCGATTTTTTTAGTTCTAGGATATGCCGGTTTCCTCACGATGTTTTTCTTCACCGTTTTGAGAGCAGTGCTGATGAAATAATTTTACACAAAGTAAAGTCCCTGTCTGGGTTCAAACTTACGACTTGCAACTCATAAGTTACGGCCATTACCACTGGGCTACCACTGCCTCTCCTCAGCCCGCTACCATTGCCTCTAAATAGAGTTGTAGCGGTACGTAATTATTGCGGCCCATACAACAATGTATGTATATGGCATCTTTTCCCTCACATTAAAAACGTGCAAACGTCACAAGCCATTATATACACACTGCCGCCTTTGTAATACTTAAGTAAAAAAATCTGTTACACAGGAAATGTGACTGAAAATGAAACGAAGTGTGCCATCATAAGTTTTATTAATAACTTGTACAGATATTTACAGGAAGGATGCACTAAGTAGACCTAGCATACAAATAAAAGAGTACTAGTTGCACGACTGCTGCAAGATGAGAGCAACTCGCCAGGAACGCTGCAGAGACAAGTGAGCAACGAATAGCGAGCAATTGCTGCTTCAGAGATACTGATGAGCAGACGAGAGCACAACACTTGTATCCAGAGCGTTGCCGCCTCTCCTTATTCCTCGGGGACAAAATCCTGTGCCACGTGTATCCAGAGACATATTGCACGAAGTTGAGCGACGTCACGGACTTTGCTTGAACATGATGAAAATGTCGTGAGGAAAGATGTCTGTCTGGTGTTTTCAGGTGACGTCACGTAACTTTGTACGATGTCTCCAGAGACACAGTGTCAAAGGATATTTGACCCGTGTTGAAACAAGTCGTGCGCGATGAACTGAGCACGGGTGTTAGAACAGCTGCACGGCGATGAGCACGAGCAGCGTGAGCACGACGCACGCGGACAGCGCGCGGTCCAGCAGCAGCGCGGCGGCCGCCCACGCGCCGCTCTCCGACGAGATGCACGAGCCCTGCAACACAACCACCGCCCATGTTATTTACGGTGTCGCAATAAACATTTGCACGAACTTTGTTTTTATTTTAATTTATTGGAATCATAGCTCAAGCTCTTTGCACTTCTACACTATCTTTAAAGAGCTAGTCATTTGACTGCCTATAAATATCTCTGAGAACTGCTTCAACGGTTGCCTCCTGCTTGACTGCCATATTTCAACATTAGTTACGCAAAATTCAAATGTGTTTTTTCGTGAAATAACAATGACAACTTTGGGAAAAGACCTCTATTTCATAATTTCGGTTTCGAAAATACCTACTATGTTCTTAACACTAGAAAATATCGATCAATACTTTAAATATTAGAAAATTGCTTTATAATCTTGCGTAACTGTAAGTAATGCTCGTGAGTGTAGGCAGGCACTGCTACATTCCAGCAGCTCATAAATAGACTCGCAAAACTACTAAAAGTACCTATACGCTCTTGGTTCTCCAAACGCGTGATTCTTCCTTATTCCGACCGAAGTACCTATGGCAACTCACTGTAGCAATATCACGCGGTGAGATCTGGATGCATGAGCCTTTTAGTGACGCTTTAAGAGAAACGGCGAGACGGACACCATCAGACGGTAATTGAGTTTGTTCTTACCGCCGAGGGCGTCAGTTTGCACACGGTGGAGAGGCTGGACAGCAGCGAGCGCAGCGCCCCCGGCGGCGCCGCCGTGCAGCGCGCCAGCCGCAGCACCAGCGCCGCGCACGCGCCGCTCAGCGCGCCGCACACGCACAGCGCGCACATCACCGACATGGCGCGCGGGCACGAGCTGGCGCCCGGCAGCCGGATTAGCGTCGAGATCAACCTGCAAACACAGCAATGATGCACTGAGCCGATTTCCGAAGATACTTAGTTCGCAATTACGATGAAGGAGCAAAGACTGTTTGTTGTGCTGCTAGCGTTTGTTGTACTCCAAGTTTATCAACCTACAACACTTCGGTTCTCCGCCCATCGTAGAGAGGAGTTGATTGATCGTGAAGTTGGTTGATTGAAGGTAATGTTGAGTGCTCACCAAAGAGCAGCTGTGAAGGACGCGCAGGCCGCGAGCGCGGGTCGCTGCGCCGGCGGCAGCGCCGCAGCTGTCACCAGCAGCAGCGCGCCGGTCAGCAACACGGCGCCGGCGGCCAGGGCGTGCGCCGGCGCGCGCCGCTGCACCGCCACCGTCCACGTCGCCGTGCTCACCTCCTCCTCGCCGCGTTGCCAGGACGATGTTTCGCCCGTCACCTTTTGGATCTCCCAGGATCCGGTCTCGAATACTACTGCATGCTGTAAGGATAGATTCATGCTTAGGAAACTGTTGAAATCAGTTAAAAATGTTCACATTCAAAATGTTTAGGGCAGGTACATACGTCATTACGTATAAGAGTCTGAGGGAATCTACTTCGCAACACTGACAATGTAGACCGAAGGCCTCTCCTTGATAATATACTTATGAGTACCTATCTACTCTTCATCACTACAATATAATATTATAAAACAAAGTCCCCCGTCCGCCGCGTCCGTCTGTCTGTCTGAACGCGATAAACTCAAAAGCTACCGAACGGATTTTCATACTGTTTGCACCAATAATGTTCGGAGTAATTGATGAAGTAGGTTTAGGTGTATAATTCATTAAAGGCTTTTTGTAAATTGTCAGAAATATGACGATGTATATAAAATACTCCAAATACAATGAACATCAGTTACATTTGAATGTAGCCCACGGTATATGCTCGACGCAACAGGTATACAAAACTACGACAGAAAAAAAGTAAAGCACTAGTACGGAACACTTCCTTGCCTACCTACATTTAAAACAGCCGCACTCGCGCGTCATGCTATTATACTGAAGTAGGCGCTCTGGGACTTTACATTTGTTCAGCGGCAACACAGCGATGACGAATGAGGAAGCGAGGGGCGGCTGATCTGATGTGTGCTTACAACCACACAGATCTACAGTAGTCACAACTTACTTTAAATTCACTGATCTCTAAGACCAGCTCTTCATCGTTGTAGGCTCTAGAACCGAACTTGAAGGTGCAGGCTTGAGTGTCCGTTGGCCAGGCCTGCAGCGCCAGGTCGAGGGGCACGGTGACGTCGAGGCGCGTGATCCAGGACACGGCGCCGGCGGCGTCCAGGCGCGCGCGCAGGCCGGCGTCGCCCGCGCTCGTCGCGGCCGCGTTCAGCAGCACCACGTCTGGCAGCCACAGCCGCTCCGCCGCCGTCAGCGCGCTGCCGCAGCCCCACTCCGACACGTTCCACCGCACGCGCGGCTCCTGCCACGACTGAAACACAAACGAAAAAAAAATCATTAGGTATCGCAGACAGTAATGTTTCATTTGTTGAACCAAAGGCTCATCCGATCAACACTGACTGATAAAAAACGCGTAGGCGAATATCTACATAATCTCCTTTACATGGTTTTTATTTATTGTACTTTAAAAATAAAAAAATTCCCGCATTATATTAATAATGCATGACGTGAAAGTTTTCAAACATGCTTAGCTAGTTTGACAAAGAAAAGTAAAAACTATTTTCATCTGGATTATGCTCAATGAAACTCTCACACAATTGCCTATTCAATTCACTTTTCGACAGCTCAAATGGCTTATTTGCTGCTGTAGCGCCCGCGCCCGTCATACACTATGTACGTTTTGTAGAAAAGTATGTTGGGTTCAGTATCAGGGTGGGGAGCTATCACAGCCTCCTACTGGTTATTGTAGTCTTAAGGCTAGCATAGCTTGGGCCACGCCGCACTCAAACCATTGCAGAAATCCGCTTTCATCACTTTCGTACATTGTCTATGAACACGCACACTGCAGGCGAGTCGCACGGTCGCACCGCACTTTTTGTATTAAATTCCTTGCGCTATAACGTGCGTTTGGCTTTCTGGCTCACCATCTTGAGGTCAGCGAGCAGGCGCATGACGGCGTGCGCCTCGTCCACGGTGGCGTGGCGCACATCCAGCGCCAGCGTGACGCTCACGCGGCCGGCGGGCGGCGCCTCCCGCTCGTACTCCGCCAGCAGCGTGTCCACCTGCACGGACAGCTGCGTCGCGTTGCTGCACGCGCTCCGAGCCACGGGAACTCCTGCATATAAACAGTTTAATATCAAGTGAGGGACGTGCGGCCCTATAGGGAATATATTGACCACGACAATGTTGCCAATGTTGTTCGCTTCAAATGCTATAGAGGTCTTGTTGGTAAAAAAAAACAAGCTGTGGCAGAAGACATGCGATTATTCTTCTAGATAAAAGGTCTAAAAACATGCTAATAAGTTGGTAGATGCTAAAATAATAACACATAACAGTTATTATTTCTGTGTTCTTTTGAACAGCAGCGGAGACGTTGCATAATTACTACAGCAAGCTGTATGAGGAAACTTGGCTCATCAGCTCGATCTCAGTGATGGGAGAAGAGCAATAATAGTAAAACATTACCGTATACACAGAGCAGGAGCGTGGTGAGCAGGGCAGCCGGCCGCGACGCCATCTTGTAACGACTCGTGTCAGCGTCGTCGCCTGCGCTGTGCAGCCACTGCCGCGCAGGGAGCGACAACCTTCGGCGACAAGCTATGAAATATTTTAAATACCTATCACTGATTTATGACAATAATATTTTCGAAATAATAATTATTTCGATCTCTCCTTACTAGTCTGGCGCACGATATAAAATATTTACTATTTCCCCAGTCTAAGAAAGTCCATGATCCAACTAGCAAAATAAGAGCTATGGTTTCATACAAGGTTTATATGTGGTCTGATTAAGCCAACAACTCTAATAGTGTTATTTTATAAGTCTATTTAAGTTTTAAGAGCATTCATACTTGTAACATTATTTTTATAGACGTATATAAGAAAACGTTATATAATATTAATAAGAGCAGTGGCATTATAAGCGCCTTTTACAAATCTAATTGCCTTTGATTCTTAATTAAAACTTATAAATACATTTTATAAGTACATTCAATCTTAGAAGTGATTATACTAAGTGTTTTATTAGACTTCTGTAAAACTAGTGTATTAAAAGTGTGATTTATCTCACCTAAGAAATATTAGAGTAGTAGCACTTTAAAAGTCCTACAAGTGTCTTAAACAATTCTCTATTAAGGGATATTTATTTTCCTTGTTGTGTCTGACACGAGACATTTTTAATGGATTTAAAAAAATGGTAGCGCTTTAACAGAGTTGGAGCACCGAAGAAAAATACGTAGACAATAGTTGGAATTAATACAAAAATCAATGTCTCTCCCAGCATCTCGTGCAACTGACTCTTACAATATTTTTGATGGTTCCGTACAAAATATTTTTTTACTTATGTAACAGTCGACATCCATAATAATTGCAATCATACTGTATATATATTTGTCGTATATAAGCGTGTTTACATACTTTACATTGAATTAACGTTGGGGATTAATTATTTACTTGTACCTATAGTGACTTCGTTGTTTGGCTTGCTTTTAATTATTAAGGAACCCTAAAATTATGAGCAGTATGGCCGTGTAGACAATTGTTTTAGGTTTACTTTGACTTTTACGAGTGCGATATAAACCATAGACAAGAATACTGGACTTATATTGTTCTGATAAAGCACTTATGAGTCGAGGTGGCGACATTTCGATATTATTTCACAATAAATAATTAAAATAATAATATAATAAAAGACATTGTAAAAATATTGTTATTCAAATTTCAAAATAATCGAGAAAAACTACTTCGCAACCTAATAATCTACACACAATAGCTTACACTCTAGTGTTTTTTAGGAAAATAAAATAAAATAAGTATAATACTTACGTTTTTACGCGACTTTTATTATTTTCGCAAAGTTTCTCTTTAGCTCACGGCGGATTATGATAACACTCTTATTAGGAGATCACAAAGAGGACTACTAGCGATATTACACTTAAAATAGCATTAGTAAGAGGATTTTAAGGTTATTTGCCCTTAAAGCATGCCCTGGTAAGACACTTGTAAGTTTGTTTTTCCTTATAAAAGTATCAGCAAGAGTTTTGTAAATTTGAAAATACACTTTGCGAGACCATTACAAAGCAATTATAAGGGTGAATATACTTAAAAAGTGCGCCCAAATCCACACTTATGTGTCTATAAGTGTGATATAAGACTGAAAAAAATATGCTCTTGGGATATTTGTAAGATTATTTTTTGCTAGTTGGGGAAGCAGCTACCATGTTTTTGAGTCCAGAGTCGGTAATATTTTCTGAGCATTGCAAGTGGTAGGTAATTAGGTATTGGTTGATTTTAAAGTGATATATAGAAATTATACAAACATATCCAAAAGTTGCGGATCCCTGCGGGTGGCGCTGCGCGTGGGCAGGCTATCGTCAACGGTATCCGCCCTCGCAAGGACAACCACACACATTGTATTTTTGTACAGAATGATATACATGTTAGGTACACATTCCTTTATTTACACGATAGATATTTTTGAGCTTTGGTCAAACTCTAATGTTTATTTGTGGTTTTATTTGTTGAACACATGTAGCAGTATTTTTTTTTCTAGTGCAGTTACTAATCGCCTTCTGTAAATCATTCTCTCGTTTCCATCTGCGCTTTTTTCGGCACACAATGATGTTCTGAAGAAGTAGGTAGGTACTTACAATGTTTCATCAACAGACCAACTGTTCGTGTTACCGTGCGTTTGCACTGGCGAATAATTTGTGACAAAACATGTTGAAATCTCTATCTTCTGTCAAGCATAAGCATAGCATAATCACATTAATCACCCTATAATGTTCCCACTGCTGGGACACAGGCCTCCTCTCTGTGAGAGGGAGTGGGCCGTAATCCACCACTCGGGCCCAGTGCGGGTTGGTAGATGTCACATGTCTTCGAATTTTTGGTTCTAGGACATGCCGGTTTCCTAACGATGTTTTCCTTCACCGTTTTGAATTTCAAAACGGTAATAATTTACACAAAGTAAAGCGCCTGTCAGGGTTCGAACCTACGACCTACAACTCGTATCTAAGTCGTGGCCGTTACCACTGGGCCACCACTGCTCTGCTGTCAATGTTCCATAAAATTTTTGATAGGAACTGAGATTTAAACATGTTTTGTTGTAATGTTTCGCCAGTGCAAACGCACGGTTATACTTAAAATAAAATAAAAATGTTCAACCAGACAGACACGTGGACTGCATACCACAGATAACACGCTTCCTTCCACACGATGATCTGACTAGGAACAGGAACAGATATCAAAATAAAAACGAATACAATGAATTATTTAGAGAATTTATTATTTATGTATAGTATTCACAGACAAGGAACTAAGTCGTGATATGATATAGTTTTAATAATGCACGCATAACAACTGACAATTTTGTTACAAATCTTACACAGTCGCCAAATAAGACAAAATAACTAAAAATAATAAGGGTCAATGAAAACAACATTTCTATATTACTTATGTGACACTGTGTTGTAGACTTGCAGGCTTACACTAAAATGTTTAGCATTTCCATAACAGTGTGACATTTATCTACATACTTAACTGCTTTGTTGAACTGCCAAGAATTATTATTTAGGAACCTTTACAAACATTTGGCGTTGAAAAGCACATTCAAATATCAAACATAGTTTGTAACACACATTTTGTGGAGTTGAAAGAAGGTTATAAGTAAGTAGGTACTTATAGGTATAAGTTCATGTTGTACACAATTAACGTAGGATTCATATAACAACCATTATTAAAATTGATTTACTAACGAAAATAACAACAAAACATTGAACGATACGTAACAACATAGAAACATAACGTGGTCGCAGCCAGTGCGAAACAAGCAATAGTGCTCGCGTGTGGCGTGTGTGCGGTATTTGCGTAACACACATAAAATGACAATTGAGCGCAATGGGGTTCATTTTGAAAGTGATCCACGTTCATTGCGTTTGTTTGCCATACGATCGCATCACGGTTAGATTAAGTCTTACCCAAGACGTTTGAATCTTCACTTTCGCCGTCCGAGTCTTAACCTACGTATTTGATATTAATTTCAACTTGATACCTCCACGCGTTCTTGAGAAAAAGGGTCTTTACAGACTCACAGACAAGCGGACAGACTGACTGACTGACAGACAGACAGACTGACGGACAGACAGACAGACCGACGGACAGACGGACAACGATGTGATCCTGTAAGGGTTTCGTTCTTTTTTTTGCTTTTGAGGTACGGAACCCAAAAAAATGCATATATGGTGAGTATGGTGTAGTTTAGACTTTTCGTTTCGAATAATATATTGATATTCCCTTCCGAATGAATGTCAGTCAGATGATGCACTGACTTCTGACCATAACTACAAAATATTTACTTAATAATATAAATTAACGTAAGAAGCATATTAGTTAGCCATTCAAACATTTAACACACTTACTAACTTTTATAATTTTTCGTTTTAAATATGAGGCTTTTGGCTGATTTGTACCTATAGTGAATGTCACTCTTTATTTTGTATTGTGCGTTTAGTTTGTGCAGAATAAACAATTTTTCTTTATTTTTTTAAATTAATTATTAAGCATTAATTCGTATCTAATTTACATGTTCAATCAATCAATCAATCTGCCTAGCCTTTTCCCAACAATGTTGGGGTCGGCTTCCAGTCTAACCGGATACAGTTGAATACCCGTATTTTACATGGAGCCTATCTGACCTCCACAACCCAGTAACTGGGTAATACGATACCCCTTGGTAAGACTGGTTGTCAGACTTTCGGATTTCTGACGACCCGTAACGACTCTTAAAGATCCACAAATGACAGCCGGGACCAACGGCGTGCTTTCCGAAGTACGGAGGAGTCCCAGTATGTAAAAATGGTCAACCATCCACTGACCAACCCCGGCAAGCGAAGCTTAACCTCATGGATCGACCCGTGCGACTGTTATTACTTCGCCACGAACTCCTACCTCTAATTTACATGTTATTTATAATATTAAACAAATAGGTAGATACTAATACAAACTATACTAGAATAACAGTTTCAGGTTCAACATAGCTTTTTATTTTAGTTGAAAAACTAATCGTAATATTTTGTCGGTTCTTCTTCATATTATTATATTTTCGGGAACGTTCAACAAAGCAAAAGAACGTTTATAATTAATTCCGTGGTTTCCTCGTCAACAGACTGTTACCTACTTATATAAGTAAAGTAATTCGAAGAGATTCAGAATAAAAAAACACAAATAAAAGAATCTATCACAAAAAACAAAACTTTTTACAAAAAAAAAAACAACCGACTTCCAAAAAAAACATAAAAAAACGTTAAAAATAACTTTAATTTCGGAAGTCGGTGTCTTTGCTCAATTTTCTTTTTTTGCCACCAACTTCAAAAAGTTTTTTTTTTTCACTTATTAGTTGTGGTAACCACCTACACATATTCGAATAACACTACCTGCTATGTAAATAACAGTGACGGAGTCAAACAATATATCGTCTACATACAATAAGCGGGAAAGAATATAGCCACCGGGAACAACAGCTGGCACAAGTGGCGGAAAATTCTTATTTTCCAAAGGGCGGCCACCGCAGACTTATCAACTACTTACATGTAAATAACTTTATCTACACCCATGCTATAAATCTTCTATAAAAGTTTCTGAAACAGTTAGTTTATTGCTAACATTAAAACAACCAGTGCCAATAGGGCCGTAGCCAGGAGTTAATTTCGGGGGGGGGGGGGGTTATTGCAAACTTGTTTTTAAAGAAATTAAGTACTTATTTCTGATTTCAGAGAGGGTTGAAAAATAGTTAATACAAATTTAAATAAAAATAGTATTTTCCTCTTTTTCGGAAATCTTACAAAAATGATTGCGAGCGAAGTGAGCTCGAAATTTTTAGCATGCAGCTTCGAATAAGTTAGGTTTTCTTTCCCTTTGACCGATCATACAGAAATAGATGTAACTTTATCGACTTAATATGCAGAAAAGTTTTAGAAGGATTATGCAGAAAAGGATGCAAGAGCGAGCGAAACGAGCTCGAAAATTTTAGCACCCCGCCTGGGAGAGGCTGGGGGAGGTTAGTATATCTCAGAGAATGCTGAAGTTGTAGGAATTTATTCAATACAAAGTCAGAGTCGAAAAAATACAGTAATTAAGCATACTTATACATTATAAGAAGAGCAGTGGTGGCCCAGTGGTAACGGTCACGACTTACGAGTTGTAGGTCGTAGGTTCGAACCCTGACAGGCGCTTTACTTTGTGTAAATTATTTCATCGCCACTGCTCTCAAAACGGTGAAGGAAAACATCGTGAGGAAACCGGCATGTCCTAGAACCAAAAATTCGATGACATGTGACATCTACCAACCCGCACTGGGCCCGCGTGGTGGATTACGGCCCGCTCCCTCTCACAGAGAGGAGGCCTGTGTCCCAGCAGTGGGAACATTATAGGCTGATTATGCTATTATGCTATACATTATAAAGTACGCCTATGCGAAATAGATTACAATTATCTGTATAAGAAGGTACCCTAGGAGGTCGATTTCTGTATTGAGATTCTGGTTTCTCGCATTTCGGGGGGGGTTTGAACCCCCAACCCCCTGCCTACGGCCCGGAGTGCCATAGTAACCATAATATCATCCAAACGAGTGTTATAATGTTGTCCTTACTAAATTAACCTCAAAATCTTTATGAATTCCAAAATAAGAACATTGTCATGCAAGCGCGTTTCACTAGGATATCGCAGTAATAAAAAAAATAGGTTATTCGAATTCACGTCGTATCCAGCCATTTTTGGTCGATAATACTATTTTATAGAGGATTTAAGAAGACACCTTTTATAAAGGATTCTTATCATGGGTGTAGATAAAGTGTTGTATGCAACTGTACATAATTAGGTAATACCCTTATTATACAACAGTTACATAAATAACTATTATTATACCTACATATAATTACATAGGTACCAATAAAGACACAATAGTTAATTTACCTACGTCAATAAGAATTTTAATATAAAGACAGCTTTGCTTAGCGTTTCTGTAATATTAAAAATAAACCTACCTTTAAAGTTAACAAAGTTTGTATTTGTAATATGAAATAACAGTTAAGTATAAGGCATCTGCTGAAACATTTATGAAGCAATGTCGAAATGAAATAAATGTTACGTTAACTTGTAACTGAAAGGTAACATTATCACCGCCAAGGATTCGCAGAAACTCACAACTTAAATACTAGCACCTATATAGAAGAGAATGAAAACAAGATATGTACAAGTTGATATCGAAGGAAATGCCTCCAGGAGTTGTAGGAAATGTCGCGACAGCAGTTATTAAGCACCTTAAACTAGGAAAAAAACAAATGTTTATACACAGCGATCATTCTGATAACTGACAAGGCAGCATCTGTTAATAAAATAATTAAAACTTATCTGTTTTATGCTAATGCACTATAGATTGCTGGCGCTGTTTATTTTGAACAATAACTAAAGCGTGCAGTCGGCCGCCGCCACAAATAGTAACATTATAATTATTCACAACACTAAGGCCTGCCCTTATCTACACAATATACCTATTCTGTAATTTGCATGTCAACCACATATCTATACAATGTTGTGAATTAATGTGAGACAACGAACCGCCACTATCTGGGTGTTCTGAGAAATATTTGTGTAAAATATCACCGACACCGAACAATAGTCGTGCTTTGAGTTTGACACGAATATGCGGCGAGTGGCGTCTATGGATATTATAACTGTACATATTATAGGTAATTACTTATTTTTGTTACTGGGAACACGAATTATTTATTTATTTAACCATTTATGTACACACATAATAAACAGAGAAGAAGAAAAGAACAGAAAAAAGAACGTACAAAGGTGATGCTTATTATTTACAGTCACGGTTCAATTCTCGCGCGGAACAAATAAAAAAACATATTATTATTTTATATTTGATCAAGTAATCCCTTGTTTTCCGACGCTATAGTATTATACATTTGCTAAATTAGCTTTTTGAAATCTGTTATTGAATATGACTAAATGCACATCTTTTCTCTTTATTTCTTTCACATTCTAAAAAAACAGGAGCTACTACTACCAGTTGCTAATGATTGGGTCTATAAGATTTCCTTACTTCGTACTACTAAGTTAAAAAAAGTCCTCACGAAAACCCAATTCGACAATACTGCGTTATGCATTGATGAGTTCTCACTGATTTACTTTATTGTACTGCACTTGTTTATTTATGCGTTCTTGAACTATCAGATTTACTCAAGGAAGTGACGTTGCACAAGGATGCTACGCGCTACGCCGTAGCACTTTCTTCTACGTCGTAGCTCGTAGTCGTGCTACATGGCTACGTGGCACTACTGCGTGGTGGTGGAGGGTGCGGGCTCGCTGTGTGCGTGCGTGGGCGCGGGGTGTGTGTGTGGGGGTGGGTGCGCATGCGCGGCGGGCAGGTAGTGCCAGTAGGGCGGCGCGTCGCCCGCCTGCGCCTGACAGGCCGCCGCCAGCCCCGCCCAGCTGAACCGGTACGCGTAGCGTTTGCCGTGCACCTGGTGGAAACGACATGGCAATCATCAAACAAATCATTTAATACTGAAAACATGTCATGAACCAGAGAAATGATCGAATGTTTACTAAGTTAACTCACATAATATAATATCTGTTTCTATGGAGCAATAAGTTTACTGTAGGTAGTAGCAGATTTTCCTTTTTAAAATACAAATAACTCGGTGTTTTTAATTTTTATGTTAGAGTTTACCAGATATTGCCAATATTTAGTATTTAATCACAATAATATGCAACACACTATAAACTTTTGTGGCAGTTTTCCTGTTGCATGTGTAACCCAGCAAAAGGAAAACTTAGGGCAATATTATACGACCGCTAGGTATACAAGTAGACAACTCTTTTATTATTGTATGAGTAAACAAATAAAACATGAGTTGACTATCGGTTAGCCCAGAGGTACCCAGACTTTTTTGTCTCGTAGACCACTTTTAAAACTTTCCTGGGTTCGGTGGACCCCCTGCATCATTTGTACCATATTCCCAAAAATAGTCGAAAAAAATATTTTACCTTGGATCTAAAAAAAGGTAAAATTTGCAATATTATTTCGCTCGCGCTATCTGTTAGGATTGCATGAGCACCGTAGCTCCTAATAAAATTTAGGCAAAAAATCTGAAAATTAGAATCTTAAAGCTTCAAAAAAAGTGAAAAATAACTTTAATTTCGGAAGTCGGTGTCTTTGCTTTTCAATTTCCGTTTTTTGCCACCGACTTCCGAAATTAAAGTTATTTTTCACTTTTTTAGTGTTTTTTTTGGAAGTCGGTTGTTTTTTGTTTTTGTAAAAAGTTTTTATTTTTCTCTTTTTAGTTTTGGTACCTACCCTACACAAATCCGAATACCACTACCTGCTATGTAAATAACAGTGAAGGAGTCAAACAGGATATCGTCTAGATAAACTAAGTGGGAAAAATACGTAATATTGAAGCTAACTCAAAAATTACGCAAGCAAAGTTAATACAATTTATATGGGACCACCTCGGAAGCATGACCTACCAAACAAAAAAAGAATCATCAAAATCGATTCATAATTGGCGGAGTAATCGAGTAACAAACATACAAAAAAAAAAAAAAAAACACAGACGAATTGAGAACCTCCTCCTTTTTGAAGAAGTCAGTTAAAAATACATTTTTTTGCTCCCTTAATTTTTTTGAGTAGTTTATTATCTGACAAACAGGTAAAGGATAGGTAAAGCCAAACAAATTTTTGTTCTTTGTTTTGTTTTTTTAAAAAAACGTTGCCTCACACTAGGAATTTCTTCCTGTATCGTGGGTGCGTTTACAAACATAGAAAACTCACATACACAAACACCCAGACCCGGAACAACTACTTGCAGATCATACAAATATTTGTTCCGTGCGGGAATCGAACCCACGACACGTTGCGCAGTAGTCCATCGCTCAGCCACTGCGCCAACCGTGTCTTCTTTACTATTGAAACCAGGTAAAATTTTGTGACCGCCACGTACAATTTGTGAACCCCCATTTTTTTCACGCCAATCTAAACCCCCGTCGAATCTCCCGTGGACCCCTGAAGGTCCACCTGAACCGCTTAGGGAGTCACTGGGTTAGCCTGTGAAATTGAGCAAAACTGACGCAAACTGAAGCGCACACGCTTCGCTTATCAGTTTGAACTACCGTATCTTAGCACCTGGCAGTAGTTGAAGGACGCATATTTTTTTTTTGTAAAATCTTCATTCGATCAAATGTTGATAAGTATTGCATTATAGCGCAGGGCTTTAGCGGTCAGAGGTAATATGCTGGCCCGCAGATTCTTCCGCTGCTCTGAACAAGTAAAGTTAACGCTGTTTAAGGCGTATTGTCAAAGCTTTTATACGGGGAATCTGTGGGTCAGTCACACCAAAAGATCGCTGGATGTCCTGCGCGTCCAATATAACAACATCTTCAGGATGATGTTGGGGCTGCCTCGCTTCTGTAGTGCATCGGGGATGTTTGCGCTGTATCGCACTGATGGCTTTCATGCCATCATCCGCAAGAAAACTGTATCCCTGATAATATGCAGAATGCGTGGCAACTGCAACGGAATTCTGAAGACTGTAGCAGATAGGATCTCTTCTCCTCTGTGGAGATCCTTTATAAAGAGGGTAATTTAAATGTACCTAATGTAATGAATTTTGATGCTAATTTTTATTTTATCTTAATTTTAATTTGTAACTATCCTATTTTATCTTATTTTTATTTTGTTTTTATATTTAAATTTTTAAATCGGAATGTATGGATCTAGTTATCTGAATTAAATGAAATTTATTTTATTTTATTTATTTATTATTCTATTGAACTTATAAATAAATAAACGGGTGTAGATCTGATAAACGTTCAGTTTCTCATTGGGCTTTAAGCATGAAGCGTAAAGCAAAGCTAGATTATCGAGTCTCACTTTTAAATTCTAATGAAAGCAAAAGGTTCATAGCTGACATGGCATGTAGCATTTCTCTATGGAAAAACGAGTTCCTGCCACCAATGTGAAAAATAAAATAAAATAAATGTGCTTTGTGATCTTGGTTATTTCCTCTGCAATTTATGATAAATGATTTTATTTCTGTAAGTTGGTTTGTACAAACAATTTTACACGTCGATCATTTTTTAATCTAGATGAGGTTCCTGCAGTCAGCAGAGTTCAGGAACAGTGATAAAACTTTTAGTTGTGTGGTATTATAACTTACCTTGCTCATGATATTCTTGTCGTAGTAGTAGCGCAGTGCTCGCGACAGCTTGTCGTAGTTCATGTTGGGCTTCTGCTTGCGCCGGCCCCAGCGCCGCGCCACCTCATCAGGGTCCGAGAGACGGAACTCGCCCTCGTTCGGGGGACCCTGGGTACACAGCGCGTAGTTTAGTTAACTTTGTATACTCTCATTACAATACGGCCTCTACGGTGGCAACCACTTCTCAAGAAAAAAAGAGAAAGCATCTACAAATAAAAAACGCCGTCAGATCTCTTTCAAATAACTCTCTATGACAATGATTGTTATCATTCGCAAGTTACGTTTTGCAATAAGGTAACAGAGACACTGGTGCCGATTCTGTTGTTCACAAACTAAACTAAATTTAAGTTTAGTGCATCTTTTTCTTTCTATTTCATTAAGAAAAGGACAGAAGATACATTTTAGTTTAGTCCAGTCAAACTGTCACTACTCCATACAAGTTTAGACGCGATTAAAAACTTGCCTACTAAAATTACGTCAATTTACGTCAGGCGCTGATTAATTTGACAGGACTAAATTAAAATTTATCTTCTGTCCTTTTCACAATGAAATAGAAAGAAAAAGATGCACTGAACTTAAATTTAGTTTAGTTTGTGATCAACAGAATCGGCACCAATGTGCACTTAAGAAAAAAAGCGGAGTAATATACACAGGCCCACAAAGCCCTCATGTTTTGTCGCGACAGTGAAACATTCTCACTAGATACATTCCTACATTATTCCCCTTAGTACAGTACACTACGTACCTCCCAGCAGATGCCGGGCGAGCCTGCCGCCAGCTCCTCCAGCAGGAACTGCCACAGCTGCACCTGTCCGCCAGAGGCGCGCGCGCACCCCGTCAGCGCGCCATATGGATCTGTGACAATAGCAACACATCACCGTCAGTGACAGGCAAAACAACAACAACAATGCAACAGACGGGACCACAAGATGGGCACAAACGGATAATGTTTATGGAAATTCTGTGAATTATTCTATGCTCGACTCGGTCCAACTACTAAAGTAAATAATACCTTGGTCTAAACTAATATTAGTATTGGTTAGGAATATTAGGATATAGAATATTAGGTATATTAGGATCAAATTGTGAGCAGTCTTTTTCTGTATGTTTCAGTATCTGTAGACGATACCTATGTACAAAGATTGTTGATGCGACCATATTTTTTGATGCGGCCACAACATACCCTAGTGTGTAATTGAGAGTAAACTCAAACTCAAACCATTTATTTCAAATAAACCAATTACAGGCAATTTTGTAATGTCAAGGGGTCGGTCAGTCAGAGAGATGAAGCTAGTTGCCCATTCCAAAGTGTAGTAAGTTCCTATGGAGAAGAACGGGCAAGAAACTCCACGGACACTCTTTTAAATCTGAATATTGTTACAATATATTGGTTACATCATTTATGTTGAAATTATACATGTGAGTACAATGTACAGACACGTGTACGTTAAAAGCGTCCATAATTAAACGAAACAAAACAATTCAAAAAATTTAATAAATTAAAATAAGCCGTGGCAGCTAAGAGATGACCAGTCCATACTGACGGTGCCCGTTCACGAACATGATGCATGGATCAGCACCATTCAGCTCAACCATTTTGAAGGGAAGTTTGATGATGAATGATCCAACACACACGCCACCAACAGCGAGACAATAAAGTGAGCATGACATACTCTCAGCCGCCAGGGCACATTCAAGTCAATGTGTAATGATGATGATGTAATGATTACAGGCAGGTAGTTAGGTGCGCGGGCTTGCGGACGGTGAGCAATGGGTAGCTCGCCGTCCGATAAGGACCAGGCCCGGGTCGATGGCGCGTCATGTTCCACGCGCGCCTCAAAGATATGTCAGCACACCTGACGGGGTCCGTTAAGACCGATGCCTGCCAGGGTTGCGGAATAGTCCGAAAGGGATACAGGGACCCTGGCAACAGGCAACTGAAGGAACACGGGTGGGTTTTAGTCAGTAAGAGTCTGACACGCCCTTCCGCTCCGCCCAGAGCGGGAAAAGTCATTTGATGATTTCCCAACCAAAAAAAAAAAAAAGGCAGGTAGTTAGGTACTATGAGACATTGTAGTGATGTCATGCATTACTTCATCCTTGGACGATGAAACGCAGACATTTGCCAGACATGGGCCATTTACATAAGCTTGACTGCATCAAAGAATTAAAGCAGCAAATAATGTAATTATTTTGCATTTGTTTGCAGTGGGTACTTATGGTTGATCAAATGCAGATTAACGCTCTCTTATCTTATTTTTACACAACACACGGTTAGACTAGCATAAGACAAGCCTACATCGTTTTCTTTGATCTTGGCTATAAACTTCTTCACATTTATATTTGTTAATAGCTGGGCAATACCCATATTAGAAAATAATTAATTATTTATTATGTTTTTTTTTTTAAATTACTAACACTAGTTTCGTTAATTATACTGTACTTACTAACATTCTATGGATTTTAAATACTCTGAAACAAAGTGTTTTTTTTTTTCTATAAAACATCTATAATATTTAATAACAAGCCATGATTGTCTCACCACTTATGGAAACGTTCAAACACTTTACTCTTGGAATCCGTTAAAATTAAGTGTTCGTAAAAATCTTCAGAAACGGTGTCAAGTCTCAGTAACAGATAGTGGACATTTCATCATGTGATAACTGTATTAACCGTGGAGTCTTTCATTGAACGAATTTAATTCTAAGTCAGTAAATATAGGCTGGGACAGATAACAACGATATCTGCTTTATTTACTTTTATAGAATTCAACCTACACAGTTATACGTAAATGTGTAATGACGCAACAATATCTTTTATTAAGTTAGAATACCCCTAAATAAATAGATTACACTCGTATACCAATATTATGTGTTATTTCTTTTCCGGTGAATCAAACAGGACCTGACACGTGGCAAACAATATTATTTTAATATGGTTTTAATATAAAAAGTTACCCGGCTACTTAGTTAGTGTCTTTAAGTATTCGATGTAGTTTCATTCAACTTTTCTATTGTAGGTCGTCCTGCATAATGTCCTAGAATAGCATGTTGTAACAGTAAGATGTTGTTATTCACCGTGATACAGATGCTGGAAGCGCCGGTGCTCACTCGTACTTAGCCACAACATCACTGATTAATTGGTCACTTATTACTGAGTATACATTGTACTTGAACATTGCACACAAAATATTTAGTGGCCAATAGAAGGCTCTCACTGAATTGTCTCGTTTTACACGCTTAACAAAGTTTACAGTTTCACAGCACGCAACAAGTAAAATATACTTTAAAAGTACTTTCAATCATGTTCATCATTTTAAGTCAACTTAAAATCACTTCAAAAATATCTAAGACGGGGTCGCGCAAGCCGGATATGCGGCCGGATGCGGTACCGGAAGCGCGCGAGTGTGGCGGAAGAGACTCGGAGGCGCCGCCCGCCCTGCGAAACGAGGGCGGGCGGGGTGCTATGTGTCGCGCACCGGGGCAGACATCAGATACTGTGTGGCGTATAATTCATTTAAGAGAAATCTTTTTCTTTTTATCACAAAACACAGACGTAGATATGTTTATAACTTAAAGAAGCTTTTTAGTCTGTGTTTTGTGCGAGTGCAAAGTAGAAGTGAGAGTAGAGTGACTGTTTCGTTTAGGACATTTGCTATGCTTAATACCTAAAAACAAAATACTAGTCTAGAAGGATAATAGTGGTTAAGTTAGTAATTATGTAAATGACTAAAATATTAAGGTTATCGACATGTGAGATGTGGACTGCGATCATTGTGTCCATAGTAGTTGACTTAATTGCCAAAAGCCCCGACCAACACCTATGGGGCTCTCGTTGGGCAGCTGGGTTAAGGGCCTGATTCAGAAAGCTATACTCCTGGACACGGCCCCTATTGTTAGGCGGTTCTCTCTGAGGAGGTTCCTCTCTGGAGCCCTGACAGCCGGTAGCTTGGACCCTGTTCCCGATACCGGGCTACTATTTTTTATATTTTAAAATGTTTTTATATTTTTATATTCTAATAATTAAAAATGTAATTTATAAGTGTCTATATGAAATAAAGGATGTATTTATGACATTTTTTTTTTTTTTTAAGTACATAGATCTCCCATTAAAGAGGCTTTTCATTACTTTATGTATATTTCATAATGACAATATGATAATCCTGCACCCTCGCAGTTAATCCGGTGTGTACCTCATATCTGTGGAGGGTGGCTTAGCGAGGCACAGGCTGACAGAGTAATGAAGACATCACGCTGGGACGGTGAGCTGTTGAGCCGTTGAGCTGTTGAGCCAGCGCCTCACGGAACATTCAATATTACAAGCGCGACTCAAGACGAAGGTCGTGATTGTCGGTTAAATGTCGATGATATTACTAGAATGTTGGGGCAGGGACATCATCGAATAAAATGTTTTGTGAGAATGATTGAGTAGGCGTAGATCATTCTACTTGTGATTAGAAATTAATTAATTACTAGCTTTTTCCCGCGGCTTCACCCGCGTGTAGGTGGAAATTATCCTACGGGAACGTACCTACTACCGGGATAAAAAGTATTCTATGTCCTATTCCAGGTCATCCAAATATGTTCAGCCCCATATTCTTAATTCATTTATTTGCGTTAGACGTCCATGTTTGGGTCACAGAAATACATAACTACTTATGTGTACCACAACTTAATCGGTCCATTCGATTCAGAGCAAATTGGCTGTGACAGACGGACAGACACACGAGTGATCCTATAAAGGTACCGTTTTTTTGTCAGAGTCATGCCATTACTAAATCATTCATTCTTAATTCTTTTTGTAACTGTGACGTGCTGGTGTCTTAGAACCTCGGTATACTGTAAAGAGGGTGATAGACGTGCGTACTTAAGGTACGCTGTTTTTTTGTTTTTGTCGCGGCTCGCGGTGGTGACTAACGGCGAGCCAAGGCGGGCTACGAGCACAATTTCAACCCTGTTGGATCGCCGACGAACTTATTCAGCGGTTTTAAAGTCCACGTACTTAGCATGTCACACGGGCGAGTAAGCTCGCCGAGCCATCATAGAGCCAGAGGTCTATCACCCCTTTTAGAAAGAGAACTTTCCAAGTTGTATATAAATTCCACCAAGCTCTCAGCCGTCGGCATCCTGTCATTTGTCATTGTCATTCATATAATCTTCACCACCTATACTCCATTTGAAATAAGATTAGACGTATAGATAAGCCTTTTTAGAGTTCCGTAGTCAACAAGGAACCCTTATAATTTCGCCATGTCCGTCTGTCCGCGGCTTAGCTCAGAGACCGTTGGTACTAGAAAGCTGTAATTTGATATGGATATACATATAAACGACGCCGACAAACTGGTAAAAAAAAATTGTAAAACATATTTTTTCTTAGGGTACCTCCCCTACACGTAAAGTGGGGATGGTTTTTTTTTCTCGTCAATTCCATGGTGTGGGGTATTGTTGGAAAGGTCGTTTAAAAATAATGAAATAATTAAACCATTTTTGGATTCAGGAATCCGTTTGCGGAATATTATGCTTTAAAGTGCTAATTTTTGTTAGAGCCAAGAGTCCTCCCCCTGTCAGCTAAATGGTTAGGTTTGGATATGTGAAAAAAATCACGGCAGTAGTATATATAACGAAATTAAAAGGAAAACTATCACCGCTACGTAGGCTCCACAAGTTACCGAGTAATAATCTACCAACTTAATTTGCAGTTGTGAAAACATGTTCCCCCATACATTCTGTATCGGAGAACAAGTTTTTCAACTACAATGTTAAGTTTGTTGTATAAATTCATCCTAACTACGGAACCCTTCATTGAGCATGGTACGACATGCACTTGGCCGGTTTTAGTAACTGTGTGGCGCTTGAACGATGTTTGTAAACAGTTGTCAATTTGTTTTTTTTAGATTAGGTACTTTACATTCCGGTTTTTTACATTCCATTCAACCGATTTTGAATTCTATTGCGTTGGTGGCATGACAAATGGCAGCCGCAGTATATAGTTGGTATTGTGTAACTTTTTTTGCTTTTAATGCTATCCTTATGCCTAGAATCGAAGTCAAAATCGGTTGAACGGACTGTAAAAGGGTTTGTTTTAATGTCTAATCTTATTTCAAATGGGGTATAGATCTATCTTGAACTGCTGACGTACGCGCTAATCATTAATTTCTTAATCTGTATTTGTAAACCTACACAATTTCTATAAAACTCTTGTAATGTAAACGCTCCCACGTTTGTGTCAAAACATTTCAGTATTTCATAGCACGTAGGTAGAACCAGAACAAATTTTGATGAATACAAAACAAATCATCCAAAAATGCAGCGAGGTAAGTAAACATCCGTGTAGTAAACAAGATAGGTAATCTGATTCAGGATCGTGTTATTTATAGTTTTCTCTGAGTCAAATTCTATTCATGAATGAACAAAAGAATCATGTCAAAACATGGAGCACACAAGGTGGACGTGACAGGATATTGTTAATATCACCATTGAGCACGCTTGCCGGCGCGGCGCGTGACGGCACTATCAGAAAGTAATCTTGTTTATGTATGTTGGGTTAGCCGATACTTAGCTGCAGTTATCGCGTGACAATTTATTTTGTTTGGCAACTTCCCGCGGAAATGGTGATTATTATAATTTGTGAAAACCACGGAACAGAGATTGTCTCGAAGCATGTGTCATGCTCATGTAGGTATATGATGAATGAAATGGCATCATTATGTGTATAGTCATCGATAAAGGCGTTTGTGAAAGCCTTATATCAGTTATCAGATACAAGCCGTGCGTACGATGGCATTTCCCATCAGCAAAAATTACGAACTTCCACGCAAACTTTCATCCCTTGAGGATGATCTTCCAAATAAACTTTCATCCATTGAGGATGAACTTCCAAAGAAACTTTCATCCCTTGAGTATGAATTTTCAGAAATTCTTCTTTAGTGCTCACTGTAAGGTGCGGTGTTGATGGTAAATGAAACGAGTGAAGACCAGAATAAGACTGAGTTATATTTCATACAAGAGTGCATATAAATGGTTACAAAGGTGCATAGATTATAATAATATAGATCTTAAAGTAGGTAACTAATACAATCCTCACATCACCGAAATAATAGAAAAAAAAAAAAAAATGATTACATTTTTTTTTTTTTTTTTTTTTTTACGTTAGCTTAAATTAAGATACATAGTATGGTTTTGTCCGATTTTTATGAACAATGTCCTTTTTTCCAAATTGATTAATTATTTCTACGTTTGGTGGTATGTCTTTTACAACTTTAAAAGGGCCTGAATACAAGTTGTCTAATTTCTTACAGGATGTGTCATTCTTTACTAAAATTAAATCATTTTCTTTATAGTTTACAGGATTAACATTTTTATCGTATTCTATCTTTCTATTAAACTTACTTTTTAATAGATTTTCTCTTGCCTCTGTTTGTGAAAGTTGCAATCGGTATTTTAATTCATGAGGATAGCTGTCGTAATTATATAATGGATCTAAATTTGTTGTCAGATTGCTAGGTAGGGAACATTTCTTACCAAAAACTAACTCGTATGGAGTGAATCTTGTTTCTGTATGTACGCCCGTGTTATAAGAAAAACACCAAAACGGAATCCACTTACTCCACATCTCTGGATGGTTCTCTGTTTGGATACGCAAAAATGCATTTAAATGTTTGTGAGTGTTTTCCAATGCTCCTATGGTTTGGTGATGGTATGCTGTAGAATTAAGTTGTTTTATGTTTAATAATTTACATACCTGTTGAAATATTTCTGAGAGAAACTCCTTTCCCCTGTCTGTTGCAATTGCTTTCGGCACACCGTATCTGAGAATGAAGTTGTTGACAAAACTTCTCGCCACTTCATCTGTTTTCTTAGAAATTAAGGGATAACCTTCTACATATTTTGTGAGTTCGCATTGTAATGTTAGCACATACGAAAAGTTTTCATTGTCTGTTTCCAAAGGACCAACCAAATCTAGATATACTTTTTCAAATGCAGTATTAGCTGTACTAGTAATCACCATGGGTTCCTTCTTGGGTATTGAATACTTTTGCCGCTGACATTTGTCACACCGCCTTACAAACTCCCGAACATCATTATCAATACCAGGCCAATAATAGTATTTCTTTATGTTATTTGACATTCGTCTCATACCAGCATGGCCACTACTAGGTAAGAGATGAAAGTCATTTAAAATAACTTTTTTATCATCCGTATTCTCTATCCTTTTTACATCACATAAAATGCATATGCGCGGTCCGGACCTACTTTTATTATTTGTTATTGTTGTTACTAGCTTTTTTATAAAGTCCTCATTGTCTTTATTTTTTAATATGTATATTTCTTTTAATTTTAATAAATTGCAAAATTCATCTAACTCTCTCACAAACTCGTCTCGCGTCATTTGCGATTGAGAACTTAGGAATTTCACGTATATTGTTGATTTATTTTCTGCATAACAGAATATTTTATTTTCTTTAGTTATACCTCCTATTTTATTTAAAATTCCTAATTCTTTAACTCCTATAAATGTTAATTCGACTGATTCTTTAGGTCTGATATGAGTACTTACGACTTTTGGTTGATCAGGCCTCAAGTCTGAAATATTCATATCCACCGTTGAGTTTGTTTTATTTAAATTTCTCGCTTGTGCTCTTGTCATGACGTTCAATAAACTTTCATGCATTTCCTTCAAGTCTTTTAAAGTAATTCTAGACAGTGCATCAGCAGCTGCATTGTCAGATCCTTTTATATATTTTACTTCAAAATTGTATTCCTCTAAAGTCATTCTAAATTTCATAAGTCTGCTTGATGGGTCTTTCATGTTGAACAAATATACTAGTGGCTTATGGTCCGTAAATATCATAAAAGGTCGACCATACAAATATGGACGAAAGTATTTGACAGCCCATACAATTGCAAGTAATTCTTTTTCTATGGTAGGGTAATTCTTTTCAGCTTTATTCAAGCTTCTGCTAGCGAAAGCTACCGGTCGTCCATTATTATTTGATAAAATTGCTCCTATAGCATTGTTTGATGCGTCAGTTTGAACAATAAAACGATTTTGTTCTGAAAAGTCAGGATATTGTAACACTGGTGGATGAGTTAAACTTTGCTTTAATGTTTCAAATGCTTGTTGACATGCCTCACTCCATTCGAATAGTACACCTTTTCTAGTCAATGAATTTAAAGGATGCGCTATTTCAGCAAATTTCGGTATAAATTTTCTGTAATAATTAGTGAATGCTACAAATCTTTTTACTTCTTCTGTGCTTGCTGGACATGGATAATTTTGAACTACAGTTATTTTTGCAGGGTCAGGCATTATACCGTCACTTGAAATAACGTGTCCCAAGTACAAAATTTGTTTCCTAAGAAAATCACACTTGGCGGGGTTTAGTTTTAAATTAACGGTCCGCAATCTTTCAAAAATATCTTGCAAATTTTTATTATGAGAGTCTAAGTTACGTCCAAACACTATTAAGTCATCTAAATATATCAAACATTTTTCATAATTTAAACCGGCCATTGCTATTGTTATCATTCTCGAAAACGAACTGGGGCTGGTTTTTAATCCCATGGGCATACGTGTCATCTGGTACTGTCCCGAATGAAAAGCTGTGAACCTCCTACTATTTTCCTCTAAATTGACGTTATAATAGCCTTGGTGCAAGTCAAGATGTGTAAAATAAATGCTACCCGATAATGATTCTAATATTTCTGTAATATCCGGTAATGGGTATTTATCGTCCTCTATGCAATTATTCAGTTTTCTGTAATCAACTACTAGTCTCCATTTATTATCTCCAGTTGAGTCTGATTTCTTCGGAACCAATAATATTGGACTAGACCAGTCGCTTTTACTGGGCTCTATAATACCTTCCTCTAGCATTTTGTTAATCTGAAGTTTTATTTCACTTTTATGTGAATGTGGCAAACGGTATTGTTTTGAAAATACTGGTGTCGTATTTGGTTTTACGGATATAGTATGACTGTATACATTTGTAGTACTTAATTTGTCTTTAGGAAGATAAAATATATCTGAATATTTCGCACAAATATTTTCAATGGTTTTTTGTTCTTCATTATTTAAATGTTGTAATTTTAATTGAGAAAATAGCTTTTTAACTCTGTCTGCGTCATTTCGCGTTTTTTCATAATTACAGACGTCAAATTCACTAAGTTTTTTAATATTAGGTACTATTTCCGTTAGCGATATATCTTCTTCCGTAACGTTTAATATTTTAATAGGTATTAGTCCGTGTTTAGGAGTACCTATAGAACTTGCTAAAAACACACCTATTGTTAGTTCTTTAGAATATACTACACAATCCTCATTAAAGTTCGTTTGTAAGTAGTGTATAGACTCGCTCCGAGCAGGTACATTGTAAGTATCAGTATATTTACTTACGAGTGGAAAACAAATAGTTGTCCTATCCGTAGATAGAGTTAAATTATTTTTATTAAAATCTAACTGAGCCTTATTTTTATTTAAAAAGTCACGACCTAAAATTCCATCTCCCTTAATAGGTAAGTTATGAAATACATAAAACTTCTGACTAATTATTTCATCATTTAAATTGAATTGTAAATACAAGTATCCTATTGCTTGAACTCTGCCGCCTAAACCGTTTATGGCTACATTCTCGTTATGGATTGGAATGCCGCATTCGAGAGCATGTTTATATGTGCATGCTGACACCGATGCTCCAGAATCTACTAGAAAATAATGCTTCTTAATATTACGTTTATGTAATGAGGAAAATAAAGAAATATAACAATTACTGTCACTAGCTAAAATACATTTATTATTATTATTAGTCACGAAAAAACTGATTGGATGTTAATCGTGATTCCGAGTTTTGTTCCGAGTTATTAAAAACATTGACGTCACGCTCCTTAGGTATCCCTTGATTTCTACTATGAGAATAATTATTAAAGTTACCTCTTTGCCATCTGCGACTGCTAGTTCCTCCTCGTGTCGGCTGCCCTCGTGAAGTAGAACGGTATGGTTGCTGCTGCCCTCGCGCTTGACCTCTGTATGCATAGAAGTTTCTACCTCCACCACGTTGGCTTCTATAATTATGTGAACGGCTTCTGTTGTTATAGAAATTATTATAGGGCCTTTTATACATACCCATAATTTCTCCATGAGAAGTTGCTGTCGATACCTCCTCGTCTTGAGCAGCTTGGACTGCGTCCTTCAATGAGCTGTAATTTCTTGCAGAAATGATCGTACTTAATCTACGATTTCGCAAACCATCGGCAAATTGTTTGATAGCAATGTTTTCATTGATTGGTTTTAATATATTATAGTTCTGTTCATTATCGTTAGCTTGCGTAATCGTTAGATCCACAAATAATTCGGTGATTTCTTTCCCGTAATTAGCAATCGTCAACTCATTTTGTCTCATTTTTAATAATTTATTTTGTATTGCCGTTGCCGCTTTCTTAGACAATAACACTTTTTTCATGTCACCAATTAAGCTATTAACAGTATCATACTTTGCATTTAACTTTATCTTAGCTTCCTGTGAAAGTCTACTTTTCAATACGAAATTGATTAAATTTTGTTTACAAGCGGTATCCTTCAGTAGAGAGTTATAGTATTCTATGTTATCAATTAGCTGTTTTATGCTAACTTCCTCGTTTGTCATTATCGGTAAAAGGGTCAAGGCCGTTTTCAAATCAAATGTATTCATTTTTGATGATGTCTCTAATATATCACTCTCACGCAACAATAAAATATCCTCACGTAAATCTATAAATTGACGACAACAATTTTCTATTAATACAATATCTTGGGCACTGTAATATTTTCTCTTAACTTTTTCTTTAAAATCAATCAACCAAGTTTCATACTGGCCATAAATTGCATCAACCTCATTTAATTTATTTTCTAATACTTTTTCTGTTCTTCTTTTCGGTCCTAACTTTATTAAGTAAACTCTTATCTTCTTTAAATCATTATATAAATTTAATATAGTATCCATACCTTATTTCCACCATAACGTAGAGCAATTATAATGTTTTTGTTATACATTTTTAAACATTAGTATAAGTATTATAATTAAACATCGCACGCAACTTACTCCTAAGTCCAAAGTTCAATCACCGCATCGTCCTTATTTGGTAAGAGATGATATCGTTTTGGAATGTTAACCCGATTATTAAATGATTATTTTTATACACTTGATTATTATTATAGTGAAGCACTTACGAAACGCACTTTTATTATATTTTATTTTAACCACTTTTTTAAGCACTTTTTTTTTTTTTTTTTTTTTTTTTACACCATGTCTTCCTCGTAGTTTTTTGAAGATGGCTCCGTGGCCCCCAACCGCATGCGTCGACGGAAAAGAGATCTCCTCATAGTCGTCCTATTTATCTCATTGGTGATCCATTTTTTATGGCACCTTTTATACAGCCGATACATAAAGCCCACTATGCCGAGTAGTAGTATAAGCAGGATACAGGACAGAATAATGTTAGATGTGGACATATGAAAGCGAAGTTCGTCTGCTGTAGCTTGGTTACTGCCAGCCGCCGCGTTTTGAACGATCAGGGTCTCCTCTTTAGATTGCTGCTTGCCCATTGTCGTGGATGATTATTACACTCGCGTTTACGTGTAGTCCGTTAGCACAATAAATCAATAATCGTTCCATTTTCACTAAAATACTTGGTTACGTATGGAATGGTATAAAATCACACAGTCACATTCCACGTCTCAAGTTCGCGTAGCGCGTATAGATTCTTTTGGCAGGGTCGCCATGTAAGGTGCGGTGTTGATGGTAAATGAAACGAGTGAAGACCAGAATAAGACTGAGTTATATTTCATACAAGAGTGCATATAAATGGTTACAAAGGTGCATAGATTATAATAATATAGATCTTAAAGTAGGTAACTAATACAATCCTCACATCCTTTCGTTGTTTTTGGAACTCTTGTGCAAAATGTCATGCATCGAGACCCAGCGGCTTAGGTTGTAGGTACGTGTGTCAGAGATTTTTATTACAGTAGATGAGTCAGAAGTCTCGTTTCCCTCGCGGAAACACCAAATTACCTACACTTTAGCCGCACATAGAATCTAATCCAATATCTCACGCTCGGCAGCCGCTACTGTGATCAGTAAGCCCATGAAACAGTTCGACTCCAAACACATTACTTAAAAAAACAATTCAGTGACAATTTAATGAAAGCCAGATAAGTAGAGGGGTTGTTCCATAATGCATGCGCCACCGCGCCGGCCATGCATAATGTATGGGCGTCCCGCGGCGCGCGGCCAATATAGCGCGCCCCCGACCTGGCGCGACTCTCAGGAGACAGGTCAAGTAATGACGGTGTCGGTGGAGATAGCAGCTTCTGATGGCCAGGTCACAGGTTAAGATTTATTGTCTGTTGAACTATTGTCACTGATAAGGATGCTTTTGAGATGAAGATGTGAATTTCGGAAGCTGATCTTTGGGGACAGTAAAAGTACGGTGTTAAAGTTACCATTCGACGTTGGATTGTCTGCCTGGTGTACAAATATACTAATTAATTCTGTGCTAGTAACGTTATATGCAATTATTCTAAAGGCGTTATTCTAAAGGCATTTAATACCTTTACATATGTATATTATAACATACTCAGGATCGCTTTAAAGCCTTCCACAAGCAAAAGAGGAAAGAATTTTTAAAAAACTTGCGTGTTCTTCACAACCAATAATTTTGGTACCTTACAAACCTTTTCGAAATAAAACTCAAAACCAATAATATCCATTATAACGCGCCGCATCCGGACCAAATCATGATCGGCTACACTCGGCGGCGCTCGGTAAAACGCGGTTGCAGGAATCACGGACCCTAATTTTATGAGCCGTTCATAAAACAAGTGCCACAAATTAATTTAGGACCCATATAGTAATAATAATGACTTAAGGAGGCCATTATCTCGAAAGCTGTGGTCAAGTCGGGTAGTGCTAACTAATAGATGACTCAATGGTCGGACCCAAACTGTACTGTGGTCGTTAAAGTAATTATTTCATCAAGTTTATCGGCTCGCTACGAGTGTTGGGTGTATTTTACCAAAAGTATGTAAACTGTTCCCATAAATAGTACCTATAAGTACATGTATATTATGTACGTGTGTATTTGTGTTAGGAAGTGTCATAGCTTGCCCATTAATCACCGCCACCAACATTGTTTGAAACCGCTTCTGGTATTTGAATAAAATAGAATAGAATATTGTTGATTGTTGCTGCAGGTGGTTAACTCTTAAAGTTGGTCAACATTAAAAAGTACTCAACATACCTCTAGGGCCTAGGGTGTACAATTATAAGAAAATAAATAAACAGAATATTCTAACATGAATAGGATAAACAGAAAACTAAACTATGGACAAAAACTATTCTAAATAATATGAGGACTGGATATCTATGATGAGGACAGATAGAAATGTAAGATAGACATAGTTACACATAGATTTAGTATAAGAAAGTAGGTAAAGTCTAGGGAGACGAGAGTTATAAAGCGTTGAGGAAACGTGAATTTATTAGGCATGCATTGGTAACTCAAGGTTGCATTAAAGTTATGAGTTTGCAACAAACGTAACTTTGTGGTCCATTCATTAAAGAGTTCGGTATTATCATATACTAGCTGCGCCCCGCGGTTTCACCCGCGTAAGTCTCGATCCCGTGGGAATATCGAAAAAAAAGTATCCTATGTGTTAATCCAGGTTATAAACTAACTGTTTGCTAAATTTCATCTAAATCCATTCAGTAGTTTTTACGTGAAAGCGTAACAAACATCCATCCTTCCATACTTACAAACTTTCGCGTTTATAATATTAGTTAGATTATGACTTGTATAATGGTTGCTTACAAATTGTAACCAGAAATTATGTATTTATACAATGACATAATACCTAGATTATTTCCAACCTATTCAGTTCTATAACTGTAGGCCGTGGGCGCTGCCGACCGTCTCAGGTGTTGTCTGCGGCCGCCGCTCTCGGGATCAATGATGGCGGACAATAAGATTCCTTCTTAGAAATATGGACTGTGACGCAATGCACAAGCGAAAGCGATTTGTTTTAAAAGAAACTGTCGTGACATAAACACGGGGTCACCTATTTTTTCAATTCGGTTAACTTCGAGGGTGCTACGAAAGAGTAGCGTAGCGCTACGCCGTAGCAGCCAGCGTTTGCATTACTGTGCGCTTTGGGCTCTATACTATGTCGTTATTTCTTTGATTAAGAAAAAAATATTAATTCAAAGTGGTCTTGACATATTTTAGTTATATAATAACTCCATCATTAGCTAAATATGCGTAGTGCTGCTTTTCCGCTCAAAGTGCGCATAATGCAATAAACAAAATTGAGTAATACGACCGCAGCTTACAGGTTGATATGTTGAATTAATTACACAGCTACAAGACATAAAAAATCCTAAGTGTACTTATAGCTTAGCGTGTCCACTGCTGGACATCATTTAAACAATTTCCAAAGTATCCAAGACGTGTGTTGTTGTCAGACTAAAATTCAATAATTTATGAATCGTTTCCGGGCGGTGGTGCTACACCGTTATAACATACGACTCCCGCACTCTGCCTCTCGTAACTCAAGCAGTCTGGCATGTCTCAAGTCTTGAGAATGAGTGCGGAGGGCGGAGCCTGGGGCAGCCGGGCAGGTGTGGCCTGTGGCGCTCCGCCTCGCGACCACGGCGCCCCCGTGCGGCCGTTGGCAGAGACTTGTGACACGGATACAGGAAGATAGGTGCCTTCGTAATAATTAAATAGATAGTAGATTTTACTTATAGACAACCGCCCGGCAGGATAGCTCTGTTACCATTAGTAGTACTTTGCGACACTATTTGGGCAGGTTTTTCGCCGAAACTTGCAAGTTCAACTAAATTTAAGGAAATGAGAGCTTAGTATTATGGTACTTATCATTTGTGAAATTAAACCCATAATTAGGTTATTTGGAGACATGTTCACAACATAAGATTTTAAACAACAATTCTTTTCCGTATCGCCAAATGTTTTAAACGCGTTGTTTTAAGGACCGTAATAATATGGGAAATATTACGGTCCGCGTATTGAGTTAAGGTCACTGCCTAGCCTTTTCCCAACTATGTTGGGGTCGGCTTCCAGTCTAACCGGATGCAGCTGAATACCAGTATTTTACATCGAGCGACTGCCTGTCTGACCTCAACAACCCAGTAACTGGGTAATACGATACCCCTTGGTAAGACTGGTTGGCAGACTTTCGGGCTTCTGACGACCCGTAACGACTGTCAAAGATCCACAAATGACAGCCGGGACCAACGGCTTAACGTGCTTTCCGAGGCACGGAGGAGTCTCGATATGTAAAGAAGGTCACCCATCCACGGATCAACCCCGGCAAGCGTAGCTTAACCTGATGGATCGACCCGTGCGGCTGTTATTACTTAGCCACGAGCTCCTTCGTCCGTCGTATTGAGTTAATGTAATGTCATAATTTCCCGAAGTTCCGACGGGAGTTCAACTACTTCCCAGTGCTATGATTCTGCGTGCACCAGGGCTTAAGTATTTATAGATAACGTACTACTAATCAATGGCACCTTTTATTAAATTATTACAAGGTCAAGCGGCCAAATTCATTTATTTACGTAGCTAAGCCCTAAAATCCGTTCTTTTCGCGGAAAGCTTATCAGCATCAGCGGCGCTAAGTGATAGCATGTCCTTAATAAACACTGGCTGGCCGTCTAGCCTGTCCAATACTAAGAACTACATCAGTTCTGCCAGATATCTAGTGTTTTGGGTCAGACGACCTAGTACTTCCAAGGTTGCAGCCAAATTACATGTCTAACAAGGTCGGCACCTCAAATTATTGTATTTTCCGTGAAGACTCGCTGACGTTATCTATTGCGTTGCCGATGGAAACAAAAATATTTTTTTATAATTTTGGTCAGTTTATAAAGGATAATCGTGTAGGTAAAAAAAATGTGAGATTGACGGACAGGGAATTTTGTTACACGCTGTATAAATAGGTAAGAATAATTAGATCATGTATCAAGTAGATATCATGCAGCATAATCAGCCTATAATGTACCCACTGCTGGGACACAGGCCTCCTCTCTGTGAGAGAGAGTGGGCCGTCATCCACCACTGGGGCCCAGTGCAGGTTGGTAAATATCACATGTCTTCGATTTTTTTGTTTTGGATATTCCGGTTTCCACACGATACTTTCCTTCAACGTTTTGAGAGCAGTGGTGATGAAATAATTTACACAAGCGCTAGTTTTGGTTTGAACCTATGACCTACAACTCGTAAGTCGGGGCCGCCGTTACTCTACTTGACCACCATTGCTTCATGTATGTCATGGTATAAAAAGTTAAAATATAAGCCAGCCAACAATTTGTTAGTAACAGAGTGCGCAAATTGAGCCAGATATGTTCCTTCATCTTGTGCTCAAGAGTAATCGATCATCAGTCATCAACTAATACATAATGTAGGTACAATTTTCGACAAATACTTTTTGGAAGTGAAGTTTAAGGAATGCTAAGTATCTCATGCCGCTAATATGAATCACCGTCATTAATGATCGCGTCCTCAACAAAAATGCTGTATTACCGGTATCATCAACATGAATTTATTGAATCTGGAACGCTACATATTTTAGTAGGTCTTGTTAGTATGGTCCACGGTTTAAAAATCCGCGAAAAGCGATAGGCACATAAGTGTATGTTTCGCGACTTGCGCTGAGTGCATATTATTTAATTCTTTTCTTATATTCTAAAATAATATTTAAAAAACCCATTTAAAAATATAAAAAATAGAAGTCCGTCGGTGTCGGGAGCAGGGTCCAAGCTACCGGTGTGGTTAGGGCTGCAGAGACGGGAACCTCCTCATAATGCAAGCCGTATCAAGGAGTACTGCCTTCTGAATCAGGCCCTTGATCCAACCGCCTAACGAGAGCCTCGAGAGATGTTGGTCGAGGCTTTCGGCCGTTACGACAACCGGCACAATGATAGCCGAGCTCCCATTCCACATGCCGACCACCTACTAACATTTTTATGCACGATGATTTTTAATTCACTGTTTACCTTTCAGGGTGTGAAAGTACTCATGATTCAGAGCAACTTTCACTATAAGAACAATTCTGAAAATACTGAATTAACGAAAAACATATCAGCTGATACAAAAATGCAATATTTACCCGATGAAAATGTATGAAACGGATATTTTTTTTTCTATTTCGTATTTGTTCTCATAGTGAAAATTGTTTATAATCATGAGTATTCACGCCCAAAAAGGTTAACAGTGAATTAAAAATCACCGTTTATAACGAATATCAATCTATTGAGCCTGCACCATGTTCCCTATTAGATGATGCCGACAACTTACGAATTGTGTACTTATGTACTACATCACTAAGGTGAGTAATAGTACGTACCTACCTCTCCGCAGTCGTATTAATATGTATGTATCAGGAGAGTTAGCAACAAAGTCAATGTCCCCGGTGTCTATCGGGTCCGCAATGCCTTAGGTAAGTTCACACGGGCCGCATTCCGCGCGATGATTCACAGCGGCCTGCGCCCGCGCCGGTGTTCGGTGCGGGAATGTGAAAGCAGAGGAATCCGGTCTGGAGCACACAACAGGTGATCTCCACTATTATTATGGTAAGGTAGCTGTGTGCTTATGTGAGCATATCGTTAATTTAAAACAGGGGCCTAATGAACGCTGCTCGTTTATTGGCTAATCATTATGGTGAACCAGGTGAACTATCCATATTATTAGGTAGATGAGTGTTTATTATTAGTTATATACTAGGTACGTTTTATTTTATCGCCACGACTAAAAAACAGAGGTATCCACTATAACACTAGTTCACTAGTTCCAGGCCGCCTTGTGATCTATTAAAACTAAACGAAAGAAAAATTTAAAATATTATTAAAAGTACCTACACTTTGTAAACAAGTCATTATTACAAACCAGCTTAGCCCGCGACTACGATCGCGTCGAAGTCGCAAGACACCACAGTACTAACTTCCCTGTATACTATAGTTTTGATCTCAAAAACCAAAATATAAAGAGAGTCATGACAGGTGACGCGGGAGAAGGCGACGTTCAGTTGTCCGTGTGAGAATCAGCAGGTCCTGAGGTCTACACCCGCAGCATTCAGTAGCTACTTCCCATTGCTTGCGATTTTTTTCGTTTTTATTGAATTAATGAACGTCTGGTTTCCTGCGTCAATACTAGTCAATACTAGTAGTTAATATAAATACTAGTACCTAGTTAATATAAATTCGAAAGTAATTTAACTCTGTCTGTCTGTCTGTCAGTCTGTATGTTACCTTTTCACGCCTAAACCACTGAACGGATTCCGATAAAATTTGGCAAGGAGATAGATGGCATCCCGGGGAAGGACATACTTTTTATCAACATACTACGCGGGCGAAGCCGCGGGCGGAAGCTTGTATTATATGCAGGAAAGCAGGCGATCATTAATTTATTAACACTGATGCATTCTTACAGATTATTCCTGTGAACAGCTATCTATCAACATAATTAATTTATCTGTCATTGCTTCATTTGTACCTACTGCAGCATAGTAAATTAATTCTAGGTACATAGTCTTCACATATCTATAAGAGGTAATTATTAAGAAGTAGGTATACAAAATTCTCCATACGAAACTACCTTTTGGAAGGGGCACCTAGAATCAATTCTATTTTCTTGTAATTAATTCTTTGACTGTGACTTGACTTTGCTACTACATCAAAATATCGGCTTACCACGACCGCCTATGGGTAAGTTTAGCGCTCCCGTCAAGGGTTGTTCATCATACAAATCCCGTGTTATGACAGGCTACAGGGCGCGACTCGTAACCCCTGACATTATGTATGCTAATGTGCACCCCGTCGAGCCGGCACGCGGCGCCGTCGTCGCGACCCTTGCAGGCTTCAGGGAAACCCAGGGAAATTGTGAACTTGTATTTTAAATGTTAAATTGGAAAATTGTGATTTTAATTTCATCAGTTACCGAAATAAAGTTAAAAAAAACATTTAATTTGTTTATAAGCAGCATATGTAAAGTTAGGTACGACCGATTTGATTTGCTGTGGTCAATGCAATGTTTTTTAATTTTATTTGTATTATTGATTTGATTCATCATTCTCATATAGATAGCCCTTATCCCAATTTATTGGCGGTCGGCGCAACATGTCCCTTTCTTCCATACTTCTGTATTAGCCGTCATCTCGGTAGTCACCCCCTTTCTAGCCATATCATCTTTCACACAGACCATCTATCGTTTATTTGGTCTTCCCCTGCTCTTGTAGCCATCGACATTCATACCCAAAACTTTCCTCACAACATTTTCCTCATTCCTTCGCATCACGTGCCCATACCATGACAACCGATTTCCGCACAACTTTTCTGTCACCGGTGCCACTTTCAGACTTCCTCTTATGTACTCATTTCTTATTCTATCCATTCGTGTAACACCATACATCCCTCTTAACATTCTCATCTCAGCTGCATGCAATTGCCTTTCATTCATCCCTTTTGTGGCCCAACATTCTGATCCATACAAGTTTTATATATCTTCCCCTTAAGTTTAAGGGGAATGCGGGAGTCGCAGATTGTTCCCGTGACCTGCCGCCATTTCATTCATCCAGTGTTAGTTCTGTGCTTAACCGCCCGATCTACTTCGCCGTCGCTTTACACGAGTGAACCGAGGTACCGAAATTAGGAGCAGACTGGGAGAAGTGCGCCATCAAGCGTTATGGCTCCAGAACTGGAGAGACCGCCGAAATCGCAGAACATATTTGGTTCTGCTGATTTTCAAGCCAACATTCTCCAGCTTCTATTGCCATTTCTCCAATCTGCTCTGGATCTCAGGTTCATCTTCACCGACAAGAACAATGTCGTCGGCAAACAGCATGCACCGAGGTGCCTCTTCCTGTATGTCCGACGTCAGAGCGTCCATAAATGTATTATTGATTTGATTACCTACCATTAATATTGACCACTAGATCATCTGTGTCAATGTAAAATATAATAATAATATTCAAACAGTAAAATGGCGCCACAAAAATATCGGAAGAAAATAAAAGATTTCCTTTTTATGTTTTGATTATTTTACAATCTCCATGATAAAACGGTTTCAACCTGCACAATGCTGAGTTGAGTTCCTATTCAGCTAGGATGTACCTGCCTAATCGGTGCACTACTGCTACTGTGTATTGTAAGGACTAGAGTCTATAAGGTTTAATTCATTACCCGTCTACGGCGAAGCAAACAGGAGGGTTATCATTTTGACCGGTATGTATGTTAATGTGTTTCCTCATAACTTCTAAACTGCTCATCATAATTTGACAAATCTGGTATCGTTGGCAGCGTCTTGATCGTCCGCTGGTTAGTGGGTATAGGCTATATGTGACCTCACATTAAATGAATATGAATATGGACTTTTTTAATGTTGCCATGTAAGAAATAAATAAAAAATCCGGAGTTACACGTAATCTGTTCGTTTATACAACGTGTGACTCCGGATTTTTAATTTGTCTGTTCTGTCTGTGATGTCTTGTTTACCTACATCTTTTTAGTTGACTCTTGGTTGGGTTTTAGCTTGTAACATTTATTTTTATATTATTTATAATACTATTTGAATAACCTTCAACCGAAGTGACCTTTAGCTGCACGCTCGCTGTGGATATCCCCAGCCGCAGAGTTTCGACAACACAACACACATAGGCAAGTTACATTGTGGTTTACCACACTCTACACACTTCCTACATGTTATGCGTTGTACTTATAAATATTTCCTTTGACACAGTAAATATTGATCTTAAAGGTTTATAAGTAAATCAACTACCGCATTCATTACGTAGTTTGGAGATGATCTGATTAGGTAGGTGGTTGTTGACTTGAGTCAGAAATCAAGTAGAACCATTCAATAAAAAAAAATACTAAGAACGTGAGTCTGGGTTTAAACATATATGTACTGTTGTAGTCATACTATACGTAGGTATAGTGTGACTCCAACAGTACTGAACAAATAATTTTCAATAAAAAATACTGCAATAACGAAATGATAATAAAATTAAAACACTAACACGTAATGCTTCTACATAACATTTTGTAATATCCCGCAAAACGAATGCGGCGGGTTGGTCTACTGTAATCCTCGCCCTCCCATTGGCTGCTGGGCTCGCTTCTAATAATCTCGTCTAGTCCCTCGTTAACCTATGGCCTACAGTCGCTAAAACAGGCGTCCCAAGCGCTTGTTACTCTCAATGATGTAAGTTTGCAGTGAGGCGCCGCACTGACGCGCCGCTGCCGAATCACTCGCGGTTCCTAGAACACTACGCCGAATGTGCGATTCTACGGTCTGCCGCCATTAGCCGAACGGTATAAATTTAGAATAACCGCCATGCTTCGGGTTCAACTTATCGGTTATTTCGTGAGAGAGATCTAAATCTTAGTGCCGACGCTACGAAAGCACTTAATGCTTTAAGATTTAGGCAATATCTGCACATAAAGTGAAACTCAAACTCAAAGCATTTATTTCAATTAAACCATTTACAGGCACTTTTGAATTGTCAAAGAGTCGGTCAGTTAGTCAGAGAGTTGAAGCTAGTTGCCCATTCCAAAACGTAGATCTCTATGGAGAAGAACGGGCAAGAAACTCCAAGGACACCCTTTTAAGAATGGATATAGATATTACAAAATCCTGAGTACAGTATTCATGTTGCTTCTATATGTGAGAACAATGTAAAACAAAAAAGAATCAAAAGCAATTCAAAATTTAAGATTAAAAATAAGCTCTGGCAAATAAGAGGTGACCAGTCTCAACTGACGGCGCCCGTTCACGAACATGACATGTGGATCAGCACCATCCGCTCAACAATTTTGTAGGGAACCGAATGATCCAACACACGTGCCACCATCAGCGAGACATTTAAGTGAGCATGACATACTCTCATCTGCACATGCTATTTCAAGTCAACATACATCATACCATACTAAACGGCTCCATGGTACTCACATTTACAAAAATTGAAAAAGTGCTTCTAAATTATACAAAACTAGTTTGCAAAGAAATTGAGAAATTAATATAATATTATTTTCAGATAAGTTAAATAAGAATAAACAATAAGTTCGTAAAGTCAGAGAAAAAAAAACAAAAAAAAAGAAAGGGGGGAAGCAACACTTCCAATTATGAAATTTTAACTAGTGAGCCCAAGTGCCTGTGGAGCAGGAGCAGCGTTAAGCCAAGCATTTTTATCTACGATATAATTATCTTCAACTTATAATTATGCTTGTCTACATAGTGTGCGTTTAATGCATGTTTTAAATTTCTTCTCATTTAGTTGAAGAATATCGAGTGGAATTTTATTATAACATTTTACACAGTACCCCATAAAAGAAGTATGTACTTTAGACAATCTGAAACGTGGTTGATCTAATTTGTTCCTATTTCTAGTGTTAAAATTATGCCTGTCACTTATTTTACTAAAAAGATGTAGGTTTTTCCAAACGTACATAATGTTTTCATATATCTACTGACAAGGTACCGTCATGATGTTAATTTTTTTAAACAGTTCCCTTAGAGACTCGCGTCTGCGGAGGTTGTAGATGGCTCGGATAGCTCTCTTTAGCAGAATAAAGATAGAATCAATATCTGCAGCCCGTCCCCACAGCAAAATACCGTAAGACATGATGCTATGAAAGTAACTAAAATAGACCAGTCTCGCGGTATCCACGTCTGTTAGTTGGCGGATTTTCCAAACAGCGTAAGCGGCTGAACTAAGTCGCCCTGCAAGTGATGTTAAGTGAGGACCCCACTGTAATTTTGAATCAAGCGTAATCCCCAGGAAAACCGTCTTTTCGACGAATTGTAGTATCTCCTTATTCAGTACAACTTGACAATCACTACTTCTAACATTCGGTAACGCGAATCTAATGCATTTCGTTTTCTTCTCATTTAATACCAAATTATTTACAGTAAACCAATTATGGACCTTAAGCATAGCGTTATTTACGTCGTCAAACTCCTGTGGATGTCTATTTACTTTAAAAATCAGTGATGTGTCATCAGCAAATAACACTATTTGTTTTTCAGTAGATGAGGTAAATCATTTATATATACTAAAAAAAGGAATGGACCCAATATCGAGCCCTGTGGTACACCCATTTTGACTTTTAAACCTAATGAATTCCAGCGTTTATTTGAACTTGCCGCAGTCTGTCATTCAAATAGGATTTTACTAAGCTAAGCGCAAGTTTACCCAGTCCGTAATGCTCAAGTTTCAAGAACAGTGTTTCGTGATTCACGCAATCAAATGCCTTAGATAGGTCGCAAAAGATGCCTATTGCATCTAGAACCTCTTCCCATGCGTTAAAGATGTGTTTTAATAAGGTGACACCGGCGTCGGTTGTGCAACGTCCTTTGGTGAAACCATACTGTTGATCGTGTAGGATGTTATTACGATTAAAATGATTGAGCATTTGATGTAACATAATTTTTTCAAACACCTTACTGAAAACCGGCAAAACCGAAACGGGTCTATAATTATTAGTGTCTTTGCTGTCCCCGGATTTGAAAAGTGGAATAACTTTACTGTACCTACTTCATTAAATCTGGGAATAACCCTTGATCAACACACAAATTAAATATTAAAGCTAAATAGGGTGCAATTATCTCAATAATAGATTGACAAACTTTAGTAGACATGCCCCACAGATCTTCGGTAATTTTGATCTTGAGTTGCTTAAAAGCTTTTACAACGACCACAGGGTTTATATGTTTAAATTTCAATTCTATAGGACAGGTTGAAACATTCGCTTTTAGTAAATCAATAGCAAGTGAGGGCGAGGAATTTAAAGTTTCCGTAGTCTTAATTGGAATATTGGTAAAGAAAGTTGCAAATTCCTGAGCAACATCGATGTTAGCGCTAATGAGACCGCGGGAAGTGTCCAGTGTGTAATCAGTATTATGTCTTTTGTTCGTGTTAGTTTCATTGTTTATAATTTTCCAAACTGCCTTTATTTTATTGTCTGCTGATTTAACCTTGTTGCTAATGAAAGAAGCTTTAGCTGCTTTGCAGACTATTTTAAACATTTTAGAGTAAGTAGCAACATACTTATTAAAAGTTTCCGTGTTAATATACGGCTTAAGGCCATATAGTTCAAATAATCTTTTCCTACTTTTCCTGATGCCTTTAGTTGCCCAGTCACTGAATAAAAACTTAGGGCAAATAGTTTTGGTTTTTTTCTTAAATGAGTTATTAAAGTCTGTTTGCACTAATGAAAAGAATTTTTCATACAAAATATTACCATTGTCTATATTTAGGCCCTGAGTACTTAACTTGCTAATTAGAGTGCTATTAAACCTATTTAAATTACCCGAAGTTATTGGTCTAGTTTGAATCTACACTTTTTGTAGTGGTGTGTCGGACTCAAAAATAACGGTTTGACCGCTGTGATCAGATGGGAGATAATTTACAATAGCTTTATCTAAATAGTCGCAGCTACAAAAAACATTATCAATATATTTAGCAGTAGTCGTAGTAATTCGCGTTGGTTCCAAAAACACATTTGACAGATTGAATGATTTGAAGAGAGACTTAATAATCTACGTTACGTAAAGTTCCGTGATGTCACCAGACTGAAATGGGACTCCATAGTATTGCTAGTATGGTACCCAGACACCTACTGCTAAACTGAACAAGGCAACTGTTTGCCTTTGCCAACGGTCATTCGTTGCTGAATATATTTTTTCATGACTCCACCTACCTAAGTATAAACGTAAGGGCCCAATAATTCCTTGTAAACACTTCGAATTGATTCCCAAAAATTTAATTTCGACTGCTTTTTAATAATAATCTCGACAATTTTGAAGACAAAGAGTTTATGTAAATCATTCACATAATCCATTATAAAGTGCGGTTGAACAGAAATTAATACAATAAATCATTCTGGCACTATTCATTGAAGCGGCTTTTATGCTAAGGTCACCCCTCTAACCTTCCACTTATACCAAAAGAGTTAATAACATTAAATTGTGAATATTAAAAGAGCACAAAAAATCTAATTTACTGTGGTTTACGAACGATGCCTCGTGTGTGGTGTGGGTGTGTTCTTCGTTTGAAAGCGACCAATGAGGAGCCGGCGCAAAGTAAACTAACGTCGTTGATATTTATGTCGTTTCTGCCAATTTACGCAATAAATAACACAAAAAGGTCGATTTAAAACATCAAGACATTTGCGATAAATGCAGTTGACACTCTGTTTTATTTTCTTTTAATTTGCTAACTACTTTAAATGTGTGTGATGCGACTGCGACAGGCGTCGTGTCGTGTAGGTAAAACAAGCTTGTGAATTATGAGCCTGAATCCTGAGAATCAAAGGTTTTATTATGCGAGATAGAAATGTCATTTAAAAAATAATTACATAGCACACATTTCAGTGTCGTCAACTAAATTAGAAGGAAAAGTAAGGGGCAAGTTAGTTCATTTGTTTTTGGGTAGTCACCGGTGGTCGAGAGTATCCTAGACGATCCCGACACTCCCATTTATTTGATTGAAAGTGAATCTTATAGAAACTAGCAATTTGGGCAATTGGTGGAATTTACTGAGCGGCTCTGGGTACATACCAAGACTTTTATCAGTCTATGAAGCTCACGATATTGTTGGCCGTTCTCCTTACTCTGGGGTTGGAAAGGACTTGTCCTATATTTGTCACGAGGGATTGACCTATTTGAGGTTAAGTAGTTAAGAATATCTTTTTTTGCTTTTTAAAATCATGATTAATGTGAACCAACATTCAATACCTGGATTCGATTGATGAAGCTAACGAAAAAACTCCAATCAATGTATTGTGTTCGGGGAATTCAAGACAAATAAAAGTATCTTCACAAGTCTTCCGTACTATCTGCTATTTTATCGACAAATGGCTATCGATGCAATACCAAACGACAATATCTGTACAGATGAAAGGCAGAAATTGTGTAAAGTGACACATAACACTTGTAACAGTCAACTCTCCCATGACGATAACGCATGCACGAAAACACCGGCGGCGGCGCCTGCGCATTACTCATACAAACAACGATCTAACCACGTGCGGCACGCGCAAGCCAAAATAAACACTAGCACTCACGACATAGGAATTTAATTCATTCAAAGTTTTGAGATCATAGTGATTCAATCCGGAACAGTGAATCACGATCATTTCCGAGTAAATATTGATTCACTTCCGCTATAGTACTCTAGTATTTGAACCATCTTGTGAAAGATAACGAGTTAGTCACCGGCAGTCGGTAAGTGCCGTGAACCTCATCTGTTGCGACATAGTAACAGTAGGTACTACTCATGAACGTTGAGTAAATCTTACGACCCAGGTAGATCCGGCTTGCAAACTTTTAATGTCTCAACCACTCCGGAGAAAGTTAGTGTTAAGAATTATTGCCATAAAATTTAGTCATCGCCGTTCACCTAGTGTATGTCCAAATTAATTAATTTAACCTGTAACTCTGTTAGTTACTCAGCCAATCATGTCCTTTTATTTGAACTATCTGCATCTTCATTTATACCTGCAGATATCTTTTCAAACATATAATAAATCTGTACACGAGGCGTTTCTGTACAATGAAAAAAAAAAAAAAAAACGTATGTGGAGTGTCCAAGAATAACCAACAGATGCCATTTCTACCATTTTTGGAATTTTTGTCTGTTTGTCTGTTTGTCTGTTTATCTGTTTGTCTGTTTGTCTGTTCGTTTGTTTGATTGTTCCAGTATCACGTAAAAAGTACGAAATCAATATGGTTAACTTATAAACTCAAATATTGTGTGTAACTCGATGTTTCATTTAGTTTTTGTTTCATCGCAATCGCTTCAAAATATCAAAAGATATAAGAGTTTAAAGTATTCAAGAAGAAATTTTCATTAGGTACGTAATGTAGATACACGTAACGACATCTATTGTCGTAAAATGACACTAGCGTAAAATCAGGTAGGTTTGTGAGAACGTGTGTAACACACGATCATAATCATCATATGTTCACATACTTCGCGTGGAAACATAACGCGATACATTGTGAATTCACCCAATCTAAAGTTTAGTTAATTCAAGTTTTCCAAATCCATTGTTTGGTAGTAGTGCCATAGGTGCATTAATTAGTCACTTTAGCAAGGTACGTAGTCTACTTTTCTTTCAACTACCAATGTACCTGCTGCGATAAAATATACCTGCTCAAGGTTAACTCAACTCAATCCAAATCAAGTTAGGTCAAGTTAGGTCAAGTCAGGTCAAGTCAGGTCAAGTCAGGTAAGTCAGGTCAAGTCAAGTCAAGTCAAGTCAGGTCAAGTCAGTCATGGAACCCTACGTCTTTTCTACATAGCTTACAGAGTGTTCGAACGTTTTCCCATATATTTTGACAGTATCACTTCGTGCTCGATAGGTGGCGTTGTTCATTTAACGTCATTTTCTGAATCGCGGTGTTAAGAGTCTCCGTAGAAGAATGACTTTCGCCGAATTCATAATTATTGAACATTTGGCTCATTTTGAATTGATCACATAATCCATACTAATCGATGCTTAAAAGAATAAATTCGATAGTAACTCTGTCCGTCTGTAATTCTGTATGTTACCTTTTCACGCCTGATCCACTGAACGGATCTCGATATAAAATTTGGTAAAGAGATAGATGGCATCCCGGCGAAGAACATAGGCAAATATTTTCTCAAAAACCAATTTAAGGGGGGGGGGGGATATAGGGGATGAAGGTTTTTATGGGAAACCTATAATTTTTAGAGTTCTGTAGTCAACAAGGAAGCTTTATAGTTTCGCCATGTCCGTCTGTCTGTCTGTCTGTCCGCGACTTAGCTCAAAAACTTTTAATCGACCAACTTACATGTGCAGTTGCAAAAACCCAAACATTCTGTATGCGAGAACAAGTTTTTTAACTACAATGTGAACACTTTGAGGGACAGTAAACGCCCATACACGTAATAACAATAAAACTTTGCGAAAGTTTGTTTGATAAATTAATTCATCCCAACTACGGAACCCTTCATTGTGCATGGTTCGACACGCACTTGGCCGGTTTTTTTTAAACTTACAAAAAACCGGCCGGGCTGTGAAAATTTATGCTTTTTGTAACTAACAAAGAGTTACGTTTTTCTAAAATCATCCCTCATGAGGGTAAAAACCCTTCTTTACCCTCTTAATTTTAAAATTCACATGTAAGTACTTATTATTGACATTTTTGCGGGACTCTCTTCAAGAGCGTTAAGGGATTGAGAATATAGTCATAGTTCCGTATCTTGAGAATCTGTCCACTCAATCAAAAGTTATTACTACTTGGCTCTTGGCTTGGAACGAAGAGTTTGAGTTTACCAGTGAGTACTTACTCGATAGATGGCGTTGTGCAAATGATGCGATTTTCTTAAGGGGGATGCGCCGGTAGCCCGCGAAATTCAAATCTTAAGTTTTTTGCAATATGCAAGTCAGTGTCAGGCAAGTTGTATGTTAAAATGAAATTGTTTATTTTGTAAATAGGTTATTGGAATCACTTTTACACGTCGTAATAATATCAAAAAATTGAAAAATTAAGCTAGATGAGGTCGGCGTTTCCTATCTGACTACTCTGCGAAGAAAGGCCGTAACAAACTCAGTCTCTTTTAAAGTCCGGACATACCTAGGTCAGATATTGGCATATTGGTCAGGCCCTATGAGGGCCATGTAGATTAGAGTCTGAAATGGTCTTTTGAGGAATGAACCACACAGATTTGAGTGAACCTGTCCTGTCACTGCAAGCATTTGTCGGTAATAGTGGAGCTCAGCTCAGAACTTAAGGAGCTCAACGACTCGACGAACAATACCAAAGAAAGGACATTTGTGTAGGCCGCATAAAGTTCTCAAATTGCCAGAACATTGTTAAAACTAACTGAGAACGAAAAAATATAATAATAAAAACAAAATAAACATCCACATAGTCCTCACATTCACAATAATACAATACTTTACAAAGTAATCATGTCATTTTGTCAATATCCTACATATAATATTCAATAATGTGAATTTATATATAAAACTGGTAGGTATATTTTGATGATTTTCCATAGTACTTATTCAAAATGTCACAATGCCAAAATGACAAAATGTTAGCAGAGCGAGCAGCTCAATCCCATGCTTTTTGTCTTCTAAATAATCTGAAATTGTATAGTACCCTTTTTTACAAAGTTTGGTTTTAATACAGCTTTTAAATCGTTTAATGGGTAAGTTTCGAATGTCAATATGATTAAAATATGATTCGCGATCGTAGCAAATAGTAGCTTTACAGAATAATAACCATTAGATACAGGAATACAACTCCTGCAATATTAGTTAGATTAGATAAATAAATATTTGAAACAACTGCGACTCATTATTTAGATCAACATAAAACTTGATTCTGACCTGTAAAAAGAAAAAACATAAGAAAATTTGAATTTCGCAGGCTCCCCCAAAGCTTTCGCCTTAGTTTCCATCGTCCATACAATGTGCCATAGTTTTTTCATTAATCTTTATACAATATTTTTTCATTAATCTTTCCGACAGTTTCATACTGCTGTCCATACTATCCACACTATCACCACAATATAGATATGGACTACCACTAATATATAAAGTTACTGGCTGTCTCATGTCTGTTACTTTTACGCCGTAACGCCTAGGTCGCCTAAACAGACCACGTGGGTTATGGGACATAGGATACTTTTATCCCGGTAGCACATTCCCGTGGGATAATTTCCGACATCCACGCGGGCGAAGCCGCGGGCAAAAGCTAGTCCTGATATAAATTTCATGCCGAATGTCAAGATGAAGCTTACCTACCTATACGTCATTGCTCTTTATTTTTTATTCATTCGACAGCGACACTGAGGCTGACTGAAAAGAGCCAAGAATCCTTAATATATTTTTTGTAAGTACTTGAGTTCTTATAAAGTTGAGAGGCTATCACAACTTGTAATGCCCTTACGCGTTATTCACTATAAGTACCTAGCCTATCAAAAGCTGTGCCTGTAGCTGCAGCTAGTTGTCATTGCGAACGAGGACCACTAGATTATTACAAAACTTTTTCCTGCAACTGTTTTGTGTTTCCACCTTTAGTTTCAACTTGGTATGTTCATATAATAAATAAATTGAATACGAAGTACCTTGATTAATCTATCAGTAATCTTAGCGTGACGGACACACCAAGGTGTATCTTATAGTAGGTAGGTATCTCACATTAACGAGTTCCGCAGCCACGGGCGCGTGGCGGTGATGAGTTAAAAAACGAAGTGAATCAGGGATTATGTAGCGTGTGTGAGTAACGGAACGTAGGGAGCGCGCCAAAATATGCGCGCCATCTTGGAGAGCGCGGGAATGTCCAGCTTGATTCCAAATTCAAAACTTTACTACTTAGTAAATGACCGGTCCGAATGTTCGTGGAAGCGAATGCTTTTTTGACCTTGGAGAAAAAATTGGATAAGGTGATTTTCCAGAATGGTACGTCACAACTCAACCGGTCATGCATTTACACACACAATAACCACATCGTCCGACGTCCACATAATAGACTTCCTCTATAATAATTAGACCATTACGTAGTAAGCTTGCGAGTTACCTACTATATTTACTTGGCAATTCCTTGTGTAACAATCTTAACCAGAAATATACCAACAGGAAAGCCACTCTTCATTTAGAGAGAGGAACTCTTGTTTTTTTACTGAAGTAAACGATGATAATAAGAATGAAAAACATTCAGAATGCCACATCACCAAAGAATGGCTGACGATGTAATATTGGCAACATCTCAAACACGACAAAAATTCAGCGCGTGCTTTTAATGCTTTTAACGTGATCAACACATTTGTATAATTAATGAAAAAATGAACATTTCAAATTCTTTACATATTATTTCTTCGAAAGAATAAATAAAATATGACTTAGTTTAGAATATACATAAACGCAATAACAACTCAACCCCATTGCCCTGGCTGGTCCCGCAAGACCCTCGTCATGAAGATAGCAGTGGTAGGTAATGACCGATGGTCATTACGCAAGCGATCTATTAAGATATGGTGTCGTTTTGGGGCAGATTGCAGACTTCCCGCGCTCCCAGGGGATGAGGGTCAGGGAGAGAATGAGTTCCAATCGAGTTGGAACGTAAAACATTCGGGAGGGATTGATATACAAATTATACAATCATCAGTTTTGCCTAAAACCTTTCGTTTCCCAATTTTCTCGCTCGTAATTTGAAAGGAGCTAGCAACGCCATTCTCAATGTAAATTTTGGGGATATTTTGTAAGCACGCAAAGATGATACAAGTCACTGCTATAGGTAATCTTTACCACAGGTGTGATCCCGAGAAGTCATTTAAGTACCTACATAAAACTTTATAAAATACCTTCAGCAAAATTAAATTAAATTTATATACGATCTCCAGACAGCATTCGACAAAAAAAGTACCTAGTAAGTAGTGAAAGCCTCTGTAACTATAGGCAGAATGCATTCCTTGCAGTCGCATAGTTTAGCGTACGGTGACCCTGAAACAGGTGACCCACCTATCGAAACTAAACATCGAAATATTTTTACACTTAGGCCTATTAAAAATTACTAAAATAAACTAAACATATTTTGAAATTCACAATAAAATGATTAATTTATATGGAACTAAATAAATTGACCAGTAATTACAGTTCAAAGTTTAATTTCGGAGAAACAATGTGAGTCAGTTACCGTGCGAGATGAATGGAACGCGCCCGGCTGTGTGACTCATTCATCGCGCATCCATTCATAAGTTTTTTGGCGCGCTTTCTAGTTTCGACTTTACTACGCGCCCGTAGATGGCGCTGATTTAAATCAGAGCATTACGATGATGACTTGCTTTTTCGCAATTCGCAGGGACTTGAAATGTTACCCAAGGTACGTCGTTATGTATAGTTCCAGTAACCATATAAGAACAAATTTTTGGCAATACCTATAACGAAAATCTATCGGAACGAAATTTTCAACTAGTTAGTTACGATGCGCGTGGAACAGTAGAAATTATAGTTACTGGAACAAGTAACGCTATTGTTTCAAGTCCCTGCTTTTTAGTTTCTAAATAATCACTAAAAATAATCTAACGCAGCCGCTAAATATCCATGAATGAGCTAAAGAAATACACCATAAACAAGTAAATTAAAAAGGAGTGAGTAAATTAACAGTATAATTCTTATTTATAGTATAGTGGTAATACGTGAGCCTATCAAAGTATCATCAATAATAATAAAAAAGGTCCTGGAATGTGATGAATCCAAGTTGTTATTAACCTAGTACTCACTGTAGTCAGCAGCGGCTGCGCTGGTGGTAGCCTGGTGTTCCGGTAGCGGCTCCGGCGGTGCCTGACCCGTGGCGCCGGCGTGAGCGTGCCGTACGTATGCGTGGTAGATACGCGCCGACTGCTCGCTGCCGTCGCATACCTGAACATAAAGATAATAGAGTTAAAATGGCCAATCTTTTATGCCTAAAGGCTCGGCAGGTTCGGTTTACACCAAAGTGGAGAGGACGTTGACGCTTAATATGGAGAGATATAAAAATAACGAAAACGTGTGTTGGGGACACCTCATATCATCCCGCCGCGCCGCTTATGCGGATTGAAGGAGTAGCCTGCGATTCTTGAGAAGGAGTCTTTTCTTCCAAGCCTCCTTCATTGGAAGAAAAGCGGGAATAACTTTTAATTTGTCAATCACTTGACTATTGTAAAACAGCGTTAAAGTTATCAGCTATGAAAAATAATCTGATGTTTTTTCAAATGGAGAGTGAATTCGGTCGATATTTGCTACGCTGAACTTTCAGCTAGTTCAATATCATTTGAATTTCATTACCGTCTCTTTGAACCTGCACTGAGGGAAATACGTTGGTTTCACTTCACAGTTAGTCAGGTCACAGTTAGGGTTTGTTCATGCTCTGTGCACGGCTAGAGCGACCCCTGCATAAACTGGCACACAAACAAAGTACCTATCGTTACAATGTGCACGAAAATGACGTCCAGCCGATTCAGACATGAGTTAAAAAAAAGATTTCATAATAAAAAATGGGCATTGGTTCTTCTTTAGTAATTTAAAACTAACATCTATCCATACAGGTATCGGCATGGGCAGTGCCGTAACTAGGGCGGTGCCAGCGGTGCCCAGGCACAGGGCGCAGACCCTGGAGGGGCGCAGAAATGACCAGAGCAGGGCCACTAACAATACCTATTATTTATTTATTTATACGTGTGGAGTCGCGTCGTCCGCGTATATTCTTCTTACAAATAAATAATATTATCAATATTTTCGAATAAACGTTTTTTCACCTAATTTATAAACGCAATTTATTTGAACTTTCTTATTCAAAACTTTACCAAGTACGTAAAATAAACTTTACAAAAACTTAGTTTTTGGATGATAGATGTATTTTTATAGACAATCTATATTATTGTCAGAACCGGTTCTATAGCAACTCGCACCGGGCGCATAAAAGGCCAGTACGGCACTGGGCATGGGTACTTGTATGGGCCACCCTGTCCAAGGTGGATCGACGACCTGGTGGGGTTAGCGGGAATCCTCTGAATGCAAGAATTGGGGACGTTGTGGGGATGCTTGGGGGATGCCTACATTTGGCAGTAGACGTTTCTCGACTGAACCATGATAGTGATAGCGTTTTTCGTATGTATGTACTTATTTTATTTAGTATACTTATTTATCATACTAACTTATTTTCATCATCATCATTTGAGCCGAAAGACGTCCACTGCTGGACATAAGCCTCAACATTGCCACATCGACCGGTTCTCTCCTTCTCACTTCCAGCGGATTCCTGAGGCTTTCACTAACTTAACTTATTTTAGTTTCGTATAACTTGTAGTTAGTCCGTACCTGCAGCCAGTTGTCCTCCGTGAGCTGCAGCAGCGCGCGACCACTGTCGGGCAGCAGGTGGCGGCGCGGCGCGCACACGCCGAACGTGCGCGCCACCCAGCGCACGCAGCGCAGCACATCTCCACGCTCCCATTTCTCCGGATCTGGAACGTACACAAGGAAATCAGTATGTTAAGGACCCGCAACACAGCAGATGGCTCCGGTTTAGGAGAGGCCGTGATTTGGCCATGTTTCTATAGTTAATTAAAGAAACAAATTAAGCATGTTTTATATACGACCGCGCATCTAAAACAATCCAATAATGTATTAAGATGTAATTTGCGATCAATATTTACTAATCGAGTCTTGAATGAGTGTAAATTTTTCATTCATGAGAGTATTTTGTTATTTAATGGCTTCGTTCATATTCATCCTGTACTCCTACAAAAGTTTTTTTTTTTTTGCCATACTTATTTGTTATCTTTGGTAAAATCAAACTTACAACTAACAATATAACTCAATCAATCTGCCTAGCCTTTTCCCAACTATGTTGGGGGCGGCTTCCAGTCTCACCAGTATTTTACATGAAGCGACTGCCTATCTGACCTCTACAACCCAGTAACTGGGTAATACGATACCCCTTGGTAAAACTGGTTGTCAGGTTTTCGTGTTTCTGACGACCAGTAACGACTGTCAAAGATCCTCAAATGATAGCCGGGACCAACGGCTTAACGTGCTTTCCGAGGCACGAGGGTATCACACCGCCAACTTCCAAACAGCCCGGCTGTTACTAAGAAATTCTTAATGGAAAAACTCAATAACACTTTGCCCGACCCGGGAATCGAACCCAGGACCCTACGCTCAGCAGTCACACACACTAGCATAGATGGTAAACTAACAGGCAGTGATAGATAGGTCCTACGGCTACGATGCGACGGGGGTGCTACGCGGTCGATGAGAAATATCATTAACATACAACTCTCTAAGTTCGATGAAGTGCATTTAATGAAAATTTCATGAAATCGTCAGTCAATGCACTTACATGAACTTAGAGAGTTGTATTGCTGATTCTAATGTTTATACTTCTGTAAATCCATATTTGTTACGGCCGCTAATAATATTTATATTAACATACAATGTGATACTGACCTGCAAATTGCAAAACACGTAAGAAAATTGAATTTCGCGGGCCACCCTAGCGCATCCACCTTAATATATCACGTAACTAATGTACGTATCCATATGTAATTACTATGTGGTTACTAAAGCTAGCTGGGCGGTATTCTTATTCATTTTTCTTGAACATGAAACGGTCATCCGCTACTTTCATTAGTTACAGACACGTCAGATTAGATCGATTTCGATTAGTTAGTCTTATGTCCAGCAGTGGACGTCTTTTGGCTGAGATGATGATGTTGATGATAAGCTAGGGCGCATCAAGTTGGAACACTGCATTGCAGCAGATGGTCTTAGGATGATACTCAAATCTCCTAGTATTGTATAACTGCATAGCACAATCATATGTGCACACATCATGTGTCATGTGTGCACTATGTACTTACCTAAGTACTTTAAAGCTACCATTTACTAGGTACGTCTTTCATTGACTTGAATGCCCTAGCGGCTGAGAGTATGTCATGCTCACTTTAATGTCTCGCTGATGGTGGAGCGAGTGTTCGATAATGAAGTTCCCTTCAAAATGGTTGAGCTAAATATTCGTGAACGGTCGCCATCAGTAGGAGGTCATCTCTTAGCTGCTACGGCTTATTTTAATTCATTTTTATTTTTGAATTGTTTTGTTTCTTTTTAGGGTTCCGTACGTAAAACGGGACCCTATTACTAAGGCTATGTCGGTCTGTCTGTCTGTCCGTCCGTCCGTCTGTCCGCGGCTAAGCTCAGAGAATCTTAGTTTTAGAAAGCTGTAGTTTGGCATGGGTACATATAAATTACGCCAACAAAGTGATACAATAAGATTGTACAAAATATTTTTTTTAGGGTACCTCCACCTAAAGTGGGGATGTTTATTTTTCTCGTCGGTCCTATAGTGTGGGTTATCGTTGGAAAGTTCGTTTCAAAATAATGTGAGTTTGTAAAAACCATTTTTGGATTCAGGGATCCGTTAACGAAATATTAAGCTTTAAAGTGCTAATAATTGTTAGAGTCAAGTATCCCCCCCCCCCCTGCCAGCTTAATTGTTGGTTTTGAATATGTAAAAAAAATCACAGCAGTAGTATATATGTATAACGAAATTAAAAGAAAAACTATCACAGCTAAGAAGGCTTCACAAGTTACAGAGTAATAATCGACCAACTTAAATTTGCAGTTGCAAAAACGTGTTCATGTTGTTGCCACTTCAAGTTTTTCAACTACAATGTTAAGTTTGTTGGATAAATTCATCCCAACTATAGAACCCTTCATTGTGCGTGGTTCGACTCTCTACTCAATGTTTAGCATAATCAGCCTATATTGTTCCCACTGCTGGGACACAGGCCTCATCTCTGTGAGAGGGAGCAGGCCGTAATCCACCACGTGGGCCCAGTGCGAATTGGTAGATGTCTTCGAATTTTTGGTTCTAGGACATGCCGGTTTCCTCACGATGCGCGATGTTTTCCTTCACCGTTTTGAGAGCAGTGGCGATGAAATAATTTACACAAAGTGAAGCGCCTGTCAGGGTTCGAAACTACGACCTACAACTCGTAAGTTACCACTGGGCCACCACTGCTCTCCACTCAATGTTTAATACTACATCATTTTTATATTCAGCACATTAATGTAGGTACTTCCTGAAATGTGGTCAGTAGTGAGGGGGTTGCTTCCAAATGTGGTCAGTAGTGAGGGGGTTGCTTCCAAATGTGGTCAGTAGTGAGGGGGTTGCTTCCAAATGTGGTCAGTAGTGAGGGGTTGCTTCCAAATGTGGTGAGTAGTGAGGGGTTGCTTCCAAATGTGGTCAGAGTGAGGGGGTTGCTTCCAAATGTGGTCAGTAGTGAGGGGTTGCCTCCAAACTTCTTTCAATTTCTTTATTTCAGTGTGCGTGAAAAAACGACAATACTTACCTATTATCGTTTTAGAAAAATGATGATTTGATTTGATTAAACTGCTTTCTTAATTAAATTACTTACTTTGTATTTGGACAAACCTAAATCAATTAAGAGCACTATAAAAGACTGAAAAGATAGTAAAGTTGGAGTTGCAGTTACAGATTGCAAGCTAGTGAGGAGTTGATGGTAGTAGGCCTAAACGCTGACTCGCCGACACAACACTAATAAAAAGTAAAAGTCTTATTGTTTTATCAGTTTAACATGATCTTATGAAACTGATGCATTTTTCAGGATTTCTTTCAATATTTAAATTAGTTATTTAAATATTCATCTGTGAATGTTAGCATAGTCAGCGTGTTTGTTTTTACAACTTTTGCTAATTATAAAATGTAATAGTTTCAGCCTGATTGCAAATTATTTAGCTAAGAACTTAATAATTTTACAGGCAAAAAACTTCGACTGTCAAAAGTTTGTTTAAGGTAATTATTATGTCGGAATGATGATCAAATCTTAGATAACTCTTGGAACAGAAGTTTCGGTACATAATATTTGCGTAAACAAAAATACAAAGTAAATGTCACAACGAAATATTGTTTTTGTTTTCCTTAATCGATATACATACGCTGTTACCACACGCAAGGGTAACATAATGTAACGCTAGGTAGAGAGTCCTGTTCGGATCCGTGCATCCTTCGAGCGAGGTTAGAACACCGCAACCGAACCGTAACACTTTCGGCTTAGCGAGATTCACTTAAAGGGTCACTTGCACTACACAACACTATAGAGGTGGGACATTACCGGCGGGCACGGTGTCATCCCCCGACTCGTCCACGTCGGAGTCCATGCATTCATTGCGGGGCGCCAGGGTGTCCTCACTCGCAGCGCGGCACACTAGGAGACGCGGCGCGCTAACACGCACGTTTTTATACTAAGATTCGCGACAGCGCGTCACCGACGTGACGTAGCGATTCGTCAGCGCTCTGCCTTGCGTCGAGGAAAACGCTTTCTGGGAAGCTGCGCTTGCGACTCGCGCGCTGCACACTCGCGTCAAGATCACACCCGCACTGTTATGCTTTCAATTGATGAACATCGTTTATAAATATGAATGAAAGTGAAAATAATAATATCTTATTAAGATATAATTAGATAAGGAAATATGATAAATTACTTACCACTCAGTATCTTCACGCTGTTTATATTTTATAGAGTAGGCAGGGACAGTGGATATACAAAAAAACGTAGTTTTTAATTGAGGCGACAGATGGTGCTACCTATCGATGCATTTTCAGGGACGAAAAAGTTTTCGCGGAGATCGCTATATCTAAACATGTCATATATAAAAAGACGAGAAGTACCAAGCTAAATGATGACAGTAGGTACATACCTAGGTAATTCGTTTAAAAAAACTGATAATAATTATACAATTTATAAAATTACCAAATAATGATGAATCAGAATGATTCACCATGAGCTCCAACCAAAAGCAATATGTTCGTAGGTATCACGAAGTAATTATTATTAAGATAGATCAGCACTTAACTGTGTATTTACACGATAAGACCAGCGGAGCAGATGCAACACGAGCTGGACCACAAACGACCTACTAAACGATTATCTTGCACTATAGTAGGTACTCTAGCCATCTCTTCGAGCATTACGGAGTTACGACCTGAATCATTGTAGATACATTGCATAACATCAAAAATATCTAGCAAACTTCTAAGGACACAATATAGGTACATACCTATCTAGTGATTTAACTTATACGTAGTCACAGGTTATGCATAAGCATGTAAATGGGACTGCCGTAAAACCATAGCCCGGCTGGCTTCTGGCGGTCGGCTGCCAGCCGCCTGCAAGCCACCTCGCGACCTCGGACGCGTAGTTTTGTTTTATTTTATAACGTCTGCGACATGAATTTCAAATACTTACAAAGATGGTAAAGTGCTGCAGCGTAAAAAGTGTTAAAAGAATTAGAATGGACTGGCCAGTGACCCAGTGTGCAGTTTACATTTGATACAACGGTACTTAGTTGATTTGGTTATATCTTTAAAGATTATTATGTTCAGATTCATAAACTCACTACAACTCCATACTTGTGTACGTTTATTTTACGAGATCAGATACCTATCCAATGCCTCTATTGAAACGAATGACTTCGAAGTGGTCCACGTCATCTTTCAATCTGACATCTCTTCTCTTCTTGACATCTGCAAAACCAAATACGTTTAGAGCAATCCCAAAGACAAAGCTGAAATGCCTGATGTGCCAGTGCCTGCCTGCAGGTCAGTGCCTGCCTGCACCCCTGTGCCTGCTTGCACCCCTGTGCCTGCCTGCACCGGCACCCACATTGAAATTGTAACGCAGTAACGTTGCATGGCGGCAGAAAAGTGTGAACTACTTCCCCGGACGATATACTCCTTCAACAACTCTACTAACTAGGGGCTGCTGATCTAGCAGTGCCCGTATCAGTGATCTAAGAGAGATAGGTGACCGTCAACACAGATAGTTATGAAGGTCCGTCTTTATACTGTAGGTAAGTATGGGTTTTACTGCCACCTGTTAAGTATTATAATAATTATATTAAAAACAATCAAGCAAGTATCTTGTTTATCAATAATGAAACGTTACCGACCGTTGCCAAATTAATCAATCAAGCTCTAATAATAACACATCTACATACATAGGTACAGTCAGCAACAAAAGTCAGTTTACACTTCAGTTTAGAAGTATAACACGTAAAGGTTAACTCTTAGCTAGTTATGTACTTATTATGTGAAAAGCTAATAAAGCATCAGTTTATCGAATCATTTTATGTAGATAGGTACCTATATTACTATGCAAAAGAGACATTGGACTCTAGTTGCTGACCTTAGAAAAATACTGAAATCAATTTCCTCATTCACAAAATTGCTGAAAACTTCAACACATAACTTGATCAAATATGACTAAGCTCCACAGTTGGCGTTATGTAGCTACTTCCGTTCGGCGCAATCTTTGCAAGCAGCTTCGCTACTTCTTTCTGACAGTTAATTTTCTTTCTCCGTTCGTAATATTATGTATACGAGAGATGAAGATTTGAAGAACCACGCGTTGCTCCCGTAGGACCGCTAGGTATAGGCTTAGCTGGAGGAGTGCTCAGCATGGGCCCAACAGCGCTGTGCCCTCGTCTCAATGCTTGGTGCGAGTGATCTTTCGCTTCCGGTCGCGATTCAGTCCATGGTTGGAAGCGAAAACGCGTGGGATGCTGTCGCCTCTTTTTGCGAGGAGTTGATGCATGCAAAGGAGGCGGCGGAGAGGGAGAGAGAGCATACCTCTCATTCCACCCGCACCAGAAGATCAGCAGGTCGTCGAAGGGCGCTTTATGATCTCCGGCCACCATAAGGAGGGGCCTGCGGGCGGCAAAATTGGGGGCTGTGTCGTGGCCCGAACAGTCAGGTCCAAAGAGGTGGCACGCCGCACATAGGAACAGTGGGGTTTTAGTCGGTAGGAGTCCGACATAACCATTAGGAGAACCCCACGGAAAAAAAAAAAAAAAGGTATAGGCTTAGCTGACAATATTTTACAAGTGGACACTTAAAAAATAATCGAACCTGTGGACACCGTGCCTTTGAATTTTGAAAATTTGATGGCTCGGGTGGTATCAGCTATCTATTAGCACCGCTTATCAAGCCCAGTCGCGAGGGAAGCCATATCGAGTACACAAATACAAATATAAGATAGTGCAGTTCTGATTCGAAGAAGTAGCCGAAATAGAAGCCGAAGTGCTATATGTCAACTAAACTGGGACAGCATTACTGACGAAATAAAAAACACACATTACTAAGTCTGGAGTGGATTACGTCAACTTAGTACGATAGGGTGCCGATGTTGATTAAATATTACTTACATCAGAAAGGTAGGGAATATTATCAATAAGCATTAAGTCGGGCTTGGAGTTGCAAAATATGATACTTCGCATCATACCCAAGTAGCATTGCAAGCTGTATACAAGCTGTATTTAAGTTGTTTTTTTATACTCTACAAGCTGTATATTCAGGCTGTATATAGACTGTTTAAGCGCTTATACAGCCCTTGTAAGTAAAAAAAGAGCCCATATTATACAGCTTTTTGCGTTAGTAGAGCTGTGTAGTAGCTGTAGAAGCAATAGAGAAGCTGTATAATAAGCTGTTATTCGGTGTACAAAGAAACCATTATACTACAGATATTATCTTATAATTCTTTTGTGAAGAAAAGAGTTCTAAATAGGTTTTTGAAGAGAATTACAAAAGAATAAAAATAAAACAAAACTATTTTCGATTTTTAATATTTATTACTAGAAGTAAAAGATAAACGTAGACTTGTATATCTGTATTGCTATTCTGTAAACATCTCACCGTGAAAACTTAGGTGAAGTGAGCGTGGAGTGAGCTGTCATTGTTATCAATACCTACCCTACTGATGCTAAGGTAGTGACAGTGCACTCCAAGCTCACTGCACCTAAGTTTCACGGTGAGTTTTTTTTACAGAATAGCGCAACTGATGTTGTTATTTAGTGAATTCAAAGTGCAAATTAAATTTATTGTGAACCTGTTAATGTTTTCCTTCAAAATATTCACGCGCCGGCAAAATTATCGAGCTGACATAAAGAAAAATACTAGATAAAATAAGTAAATGTTTGTTTTTAAGGTTAGAATAAAAAAATAATTTTAAAGTAATAGATAGGATAGGGCACAGTGATCATTATTCAAGCTGATCATCATGATGCGGCTTTAGTTGTTGTAAAAAAATCCTTTAATTATACTTTAAATTTTGTTTTTAAACATTCGAAAATGGCGAAAATTTGCTAACAGCCTAAACGGTATTTGGAGAGTATTATAGTCTGAATAGCTGTACTAAGTAAGTTATGGATTACATTGTACAGCTATTGGCTTTTAATCAGATCTTTCTAATAGACTATTATAATAGAATATTTTTATTACTTAGGCTGTATATCAGTTCTCTATGCAGCCATACTAATATTATAAATTCGAAAGTGACTCTGTCTGTCTATCTGTCTGTATATTACCTTTTCACGCCTAAACCACTGAAAGGATTTCGACATTTGGCAAGGAGATAAATGGCATACCGGGGAAGGACATAGAGGCTACTTAGTCAACAGTAACAAGTGTACATTTAGTCAACAGTAAGATATCGCAAACAATAATAGTGCCTAAAAGAAAAATAAAACTAAAATATGTTTATTACAGGTGCTAGCCGGTAATGATGGTTCGAAATTACAATGTTAGGTAGCGACCCGCCCGACCTAGGTTAATTCAAACCTGTGTTTCAGGCCATCACTTTACAATTAATTTAAATGAAAGACTAAAATTGATAGTTAAAATGAATAAAATAAACTATTTATAAACCTTGAGAAAAAGCCTACTTATTGGTAGATTAATATCCACAACTAAACCTATGTAAATTTATTAAAATAAATACTTATGAGGATATAATACATTATCATGACAAAATTTCTAGAAGTTATTCTGTGTCTGTGTAATTGAGTATCGCAATCAGCTAGTCACTAAATGTGTTCTATACTTAGATAGGTATAGAGATTGCAGTATTATGTCATATATTTATGAGATCAGATCAGATACCTAAAGCTACTGATAACTTTTCATTGAGCTCCGTTGTTGTTACCAGTAGGTGTTATCAGCTGTTTGTATCATCAGTGTCAAAAAATTATTTAGTCTTTTTAAGAGTGATTTATGAGTTATTATACAACTCAAACTGTATAAATCTGGAATCTGGGGGATCTGCGTAAGCTTGGGGTGCTTAAACAGAATATTAAAACTCTACTATACAGCTTTAAGTATTTTGTGACACTTCAATCTGGTTTCATCGTTAAAGCTGTATACAGGCTGTATTTTGAAATGAAATGAAATTGTTTATTCTGTAAATAAGATATTGGAATCACTTTTACACGTCATATTAAAAAATATTAAAAATAAGCTAGATGAGGTCGGCGTTTCCTATCTGACTACTCTGAGAAGAAAGGCCGAAACAAACTCAGAGGTCACAATCTCTTTTAAAGTCCAGACATAATCTTGGTCAAGCCATATGAGGACCATGTAAATTCGAGTCTGAAATGGTCCTTTGAGGAAAGAACCACACAGATTTGAGTGGACCTGTCCAGTCAGTGCAAGCATTTGTCAGTAATGGCGGAGCTCAACTCAGAACTTAAGGAGCTCAGCGACTCGACGAACAATACCAAAGAAAGGACATTTGGGTAGCCCGCATAAAATTCTCAAATTGACAGACCATTGATAAAATTAACTGAGAACGAAAAAAAAAATTTAAAAAATTCACATAGTCCTCACATTCACAATAATAAAATACTTTACAAAGTAATCATGTCTTTTTCTATAGAATATTCAATAATGTCAATTTGTCAATAAACCTGGTTGATATACTTTGATGATTTTCCATATTATTTAAAATGTTACAATGCTTAGCAGAGCGAGCAGCTCAATCCCATGCTTTTTTGTCTTCTAAATAATCTGAAATTTTATAGTACCCTTTTCTACAAAGTTTGGTTTTAATGCAGCTTTTAAATCGTTTAATGGGTAAGTTTCGAATGTCAATGGGAAGTTTGTTATGAAAGCGTATACATTGACCCATGAACGAGTTGCCTACTCTGTGGAGACGAGTGCGATGTACAGCAAGATGGTATTTAAACTGAATACCGGACATTTTCTTAAAATTAGATATATTTTTGTGTACATACAATAGGTTTTCAAATATATATTGTAAGGCTACAGTCAGAATATCTTTTTCTCTGAATTTTTCTCGAAGGGAATCCCTTGGACCTAGGTAGTAAATAACTCGAATAGCCCTTTTCTGTAAAACAAAGATAGCATTAATGTCCGCACAGGCTCACCAGAGAAGAATCCCATAAGACAGAAGACTATGAAAATAACTAAAATAAACAATTCTGGCTGTATCTACGTCAGTTATCTGTCAAATTTTTTTAACGGCGTAGGCGGCCGAACTAAGCCTTCCTGACAATTTTTCTATGTGTGGGCCCCATTGTAATTTACCGGCAATGGTTATTCCAAGAAAAACTGTCCACTCAACGGGGTCCAACTCTATTCCATTAACTTTAACATTGGTAGATAGCTGCCTGACATTTGGCGTTGAAAATTTAATGCATTTTTGCATGTGATCACTTACTTATTACAGCTCTAAGTGTTATTACAGATTAACTTGATACTTGTTTCTGTACAATGGTGTATGCAAACTCCGTTCTCAAACTTATTTTTTTATAGCGCAATTATACACTATTGTAAATACTGTGGTTTCATGACTTCTGTCTATGAGGGTGTTTTAAAACTAAAAAAAAAAAAATGACAGCTATAGCTTAAGCTTTAATCTGTATTACTGACACAGTCGCTCGATTGCATGACGAATAAAATTAATGTAATTTTCAAAGTAATTTTGAGCTCAGGGTTTTTCATTTCTTTAAGTAACTCTAAAGAGCATTATAAGTTACTAGCTTCCGCCCGCGGTTTCGCGCGCGGCTTCGCCCGCGTGGTATGTCGATAAAAAGTAGCCTCTATGTCCTTCCCCGGTATGCCATTTATCTCCTTGCCAAATATCGAAATCCTTTCAGTGGTTTAGGCGTGAAAAGGTAACATACAGACCGATAGACAGACAAAGTTACTTTCGAATTTATAATATTAGTATGGCTGCATAGAGAACTGATATACAGCCTGAGTAATAAAAATATTCTAGTATAATAATCTATAAGAAAGATCTGATTAAAAGCCAATAGCTGTACAATGTAATCCATAACTTACTTAGTACAGCTATTCAGACTATAATACTCTCCAAATACCGTTTAGGCTGTTAGCAAATTTTCGCCATTTTCGAATGTTTAAAAACAAAATTTAAAGTATAATTAAAGGAATTTTTTACAACACCTAAAGCCGCATCATGATAATCAGCTTGAATAATGATCACTGTGCCCTCCTATCTAATATTAAAAAAAAAAAAAAACTAACCTAAAAAAACAAACATTTACTTATTGTATTTAGTATTTTCTTTATGTCAGCTCGATTATTTTGCTGGCGCGTGAATATTTTGAAGGAAAACATACACAGGTTCACAATAAATTTAATTTGCACTTTGAATTCACCAAATAACACCATCAGTTGCGCTATTCTGTAAAAAAAACTCACCGTGAAACTTAGGTGCAGTGAGCTTGGAGTGCACTGTCACTACCTTAGCATCAGTAGGGTAGGTATCGATAACAATGACAGCTCACTCCACGCTCACTTCACCTAAGTTTTCACGGTGAGATGTTTACAGAATAGCAATACAGATATACAAGTCTACGTTTATCTTTTACTTCTAGTAATAAATATTAAACATCGAAAATAGTTTTGTTTTATTTTTATTCTTTTGTAATTCTCTTCAAAAACCTATTTAGAACTCTTTTCTTTACAAAAGAATTATAAGATAATATCTGTAGTATAATGGTTTCTTTGTACACCAAATAACAACTTTAATACAGCTATTATACAGCTTCGCCATTGCTTCTACAGCTACTATACAGCTCTACTAACGCAAAAAGCTGTATAATATGGGCCCTTTGTTTACTTACAAGGGATGTATAAGCGCTTAAACAGCCTATATACCGCCTGAATATACAGCTTCTAGTATAAAAACCAACTTAAATACAGCTTCTAGTATAAAAACCAACTTAAATACAGCTTTTATACAGCTTGTAATGCTACTTGGGATGTGGCTAACGCGGAAGTTGTTTCATCTATTGCCTTTCAATTTAGTAGCTCCTGGCGGCATCTACAACGCCACATGCAAACTAAACGTCACGCTATGACGTGGAGCGAAATACTGCATCGCTCAAGCAAAGTTTACCGCGCGACTAGAATATACATATACAACGTCCCTACACTGTCGTGCAGTTGCCCACCAGACACAACCATTGTCTGCTCGGAGGATCCTCCCTTTTCTATGGAGGATGAGTGAACTTTACACCCTTAATAACTCTCTAAACTCAAACCATTCTGATAAGTACTCGTGAATATTGTGGTTTTAAGCTTGAAATAAAAGAGGAACAACTAACCCTGCCTTCGTTGTTATTTCAGTTCAGGTTTCAGGGTGTATCTACGATATTTACTGTTCGATTTAAACTTAATGGCGGCTCGGAACATGAGGCGAGTCGCTGCGCAGTAACAATTTCATGTATCATGGGGTTGAGGGGTGGGGTACTGCGCAGCGAAAAACTAACTTCCGAAGCGCCATTAAGTTTGAATCGAACTGTACCCATGCGGGATTATACCTACCTATGTAAGTTTTAATTTTATTACGTACCTAAAGTAAAGGATGATGCCTATTTTGGTACCCTGCTCCAATAGCCATGTGTAATACACAGTTCGGAAATCGAACCTGTATTCCTATCTAAAATACGTTCTCAGGTTCTCAGCGACAGAGAATGCTATCTTTGTCTACGATTCTCAGTCACAGAGGAGATACCAGTGAAAATTATTACCACGTAAATAAATTGTTTTAAATTTTTTCAACTTACAACCCCAAATAATATCACGTCAAAATAAATCCACAGTAAAAAAAAAAGTTAAATGTCAGTGTCACACTGAGTTACGTTCGAAAACTCTTTGTAACAATTTCAGTCTTATGTTATTTTCGGTTTTACAAAATAATGCTTATAATTCCCCCAAAACAAAACTGTTTGCAAGTAAAACATACCGAGAAAAAACACGTTTTTGCAATATCTTTCATACAGCATTAAATGTTAATCAAAAAAAAAATCTTTTGAGATAAAATTGACACTACGGATTAATTGATGATGTTTTGATTTGATTGACATAACCTTCGAACAGTCGCAGTGGGTGTTGAATGTTGATTTGTTATTGATCATCTAAAATAAAATTATATTGCAAATTCAATAACTTAATAATGGTTATTTATGGTGTTTACATCGTCAGCAAGTCTGGAGGCCTCATATTTAACCATGACCATAATATTCCCCGTGTTGAGGCAGAGAAAACCTTCGGATTTCCACTCGATATCAAATTGCAGTATGAAAATAAGAAAGTTATCGTTGCTTTCGGACAACGAGACGGAATCAATGGTACGTAGTTATATATTTTGTACTCTAGTTGTCACTATCCTTCGAAAAATGTTATTCTTTAGAAAAATTCTAAATTCCCTATACGAAGTTACAATTTTGTAACTTCGTATGAGACTTCATTTAACATCTCCATTGCTTCTAGTCTTATATAAATCCATTAAATTATATTCCAGTTGGGCACGTCCTACTGTCTGTGAATGGCACGCCAGTGGTGGGGCGCACCACCGAAGATGGCAGAGATGTATTTGAAGTTATAGACACTAAGGTAAGGTTTCCAAATTAAAAAATAATCGCTCATAGCCCTCATATCAAATTATAAATAAAAATCAAATCTTTTTATTTAATCTGGATTAAAAATTATCTATGATTTCAGGAAAACTACCCTCTGAGCCTGAAGTTTGGGCGAGCTCGAGCCACCACCAATGAGAAGATAGTGTTAGCTAGTATGTTCTACCCATTGTTTGCCCTCGCCAGCCAGCTGAGTCCCATCCCCAAATGTTCTGGCATTGAGTCACTGACCGCAGATACCTTCAAACTATCCTGCTTTCAGACATTGACAGGTATTTATTGTTTGATGTCCACCTCTCTGAATTTAGGAAAGACCTCTATACTTATCCTGTAGAGTAGATTAACGGTTTTATTTTAACCAGCAATGATAGAATATTTATATAATGATAGAACTATAGTCAACATTCTATAAATAACATCATTTTCCCATGTGATGTGTTCAATGCTAGTGCCCTTTTTTGTACAAAAAAGGCATTACAAGGACAGTAATAGAATGCTATTACTATTATTTTATAATCTCCCTTAAGTAAAAGAATAGGCCATAAAAATGAGTGTTTTCTTTTCTTTCGTGTGCAATATTTTTTATCTATACATAGGTATAGCCAATGCCTATTTTAAGCACTGGAGCACAGAGAAAGTTTCATCAGAAAACCAGCGTCTGACAGCATCTGTCTGGCATTAATGCTGATATGAACTTTTTTTGGCGCAGCCGTGAGGCACACGTTGTTAAAACATTATTTTCACTTTTATTTTCAATCTGCCTAGCCATTTCCCAACTGTGTTGGGGTCGGCTTCAGTTAGTATTTTCGCTTTTATTTTGCGTGTCACAAACCGTGTCCAAATAAATGTTATTCTTTCTTGTAAAATAATACTGCTGCTGGAGTAATAAATTGCCCTCTAAGTGTATAAAGATGTTGTGGATGACAGAATTTATATATTATAATATATTCTTGTAGCCTTAGTTGATATTTATCTCATTATCAATTGAGAATTTTCCCTTTCTTTCAGGTGTAAAGTTCATAATAGTGACAGACCCCAACATGCAAGGCGCAGAGGTCGTCCTCAAGAGGATTTACGAGTTATACTCGGACTATGCGCTCAAGAACCCCTTCTACTCGCTGGAGATGCCCATCCGGTGCGAGCTGTTCGACACGTCGCTGCACACGCTGCTGGAACTCGTCGAGAAGTCCGGAACCGCCAACTTATAGTCAGGGCCTTACTTAGTATAGCAAACTTAATGTAAATGATTGATATTAAAAACTATGTTTAATTTAATGTTATTTCTTGTCTAGAATGTTTGGTGCTTGACGCTCATGGCAGATAGAGTTTTTGTGTATATATTGTAAGAATAGTAAACTACAGATGAATAAGCAAATGATACTTATATGAAATACTAAATATATCTTTCAAAATAAATAGCCTACCGATACCGGATATATTTTTTACAAGATGAAATGAAAGACATTATTAGTTTACAATAAAAAATTTATTGATATAATAATTATTTATTTTTAACAATTCAAATGGAGGGCCTGAGCCCCGGGCCGCGTCCGCGCGACCCACACAAGTCTAGATATCATATCGTTAATAACCGAACACTCCAACCTTTGTACTTGCTACGTTCACACTCACACACGCACATTATTGCCAGATATTTGGTTCAGATGGAACTCCGCGCAGACGGCCGCCCGCCCGCGCAGCACGCCGCGCTCGCACTCGCACCACACGCACGTCTCGCACTCGCACCACACGCACGTGTCGCACTCGCACCACACGCACGTGTCGCACTCGCACCACACGCACGTGTCGCACTCGCACCACACGCACGTGTCGCACTCGCACCACACGCACGTGTCGCACTCGCACCACACGCACGTGTCGCACTCGCACCACACGCACGTGTCGCACTCGCACCACACGCACGTGTCGCACTCGCACCACACGCACGTGTCGCACTCGCACCACACGCACGTCTCGCACTCGCACCACACGCACGTGTCGCACTCGCACCACACGCACGTGTCGCACTCGCACCACACGCACGTGTCGCACTCGCACCACACGCACGTGTCGCACTCGCACCACACGCACGTGTCGCACTCGCACCACACGCACGTGTCGCACTCGCACCACACGCACGTGTCGCACTCGCACCACACGCACGTCTCGCACTCCCACCACACGCACGTCACGCACACTCGCGGCTCATGGTCACTCTCTAGTACATCTACTTAAAATACCTTGACTTCCGAATCGGTGGCGAAAAGCTCACAGTCGTCGATACTGTGCGTCAGCGTTGCGTGCTACAACATGGCGGGTAAGGCATTGTGCGAACTACAAAAGTTAATTATAATTAATAGTATCTCTAAAAATACAGTAAAATCAATAAAAAAGAAATAGTGTTATAAAGGGCTGATCATAATTTCCCCGCAAGAGTGGCGTCTGCGCGGCCGTTCGTTACACCAAGCGCGTTATACTCGACAGCTCGCTCGTGTACTATATACAGATCAGGGATGTTGCGGACATCCGCAACCGCGGTGCTTCCGCATCGATTTGGACATCCGCACCCGCATCCGCAATCATTAATGCGGATGTAGCACACGTCGCGACAAGTAACATGATGGGCGGGGCCAGCCACTGGCGCGTGCCCAATGCGAACGAAATCTTCGCTCCTATTGGTTAATGAGCACTTCTCATTGACCAATAGCACGCAGATTTTTGTCGACACCACCAGCCAGTGTTCCTAGCGAACAATTGTTCAGTAGCGCGGGTTTAATATATGTACCTCTGCGTAACAGACTATTACCATTACTTTTTATTAAATGTAATGTTCCAATTTTTAACTTTACTTACTAAATATATCATAAAAATAGGTATAAAAATACTTTTTTTTTTCTCCACCCAAACAACAAAAAAACTTATAAAATATCTAAACATCCGCTTCCGGCGATGTTAAAAAATCTGCATCCGCAACATCCCTGATACAGATGGACGATTTGATGGCCCGCGGCGAGATGCGAGCGCACAATCATGATGCACCACTCACTCAGGCTCCGGACGTCTAGGGAACGTATCGCCTGACTAGTGGTGTACTTCGCAGCATAATTCAGCAGTTGCTAACTCACAGTGAAGTTGGCAAACTAAACTATTTATCTCGATGCAATGTTCCCTCGCCTAAACAAGTATTACATTGTTGCACTGCATACACATTTTTCGAATAAGCAATATTATATCGAATACACTCTAAAAAAGAAACCCACATTTACAAATATTTATAGAGATGTATGTTACCTTGGCACTAACCAACTGACTCATTGTGGACCAATCAGGTCGTTTGATGATAAGGACAGTCTCCTGATTGGTCGGTAATGTCTCATTGTTCAGCTGCGGTGCTAGACAGAACATGTCAAGTATAACGGCTTTGTCAAAGAATACAACCTCGTGAGAGATTCAGTGATCGGTATAAAAATAGAGCCGTGAGCGGTCACCGCTACAAAATATACCCTCTGCTTGCTATTACTATGTGTCTGCTCAACACTCTAAGTACACGTTTTCAGCACTTGACGGACAATCTGCGGCGATCGCCGTGATCGCTTCATGCAGCCAATCTTCAAGATCTGGGTAGGTCGCAAGTTAGCTAAAGTACTCCGCGCATCACATAGGGTATATGTCCACCTACTCGAAACTAAACCCTCAATGTAGGCACAATTTTAACTTCAAAACACTTGTAATGAAGTATTATCAGACCTTCGCACTCTGTTAAGTTCTGATGACGTGCCTAGTGGGATGAGAGCAGATTAAAGTCTTAATTAATTAATCCGAAGAGACCTAAATAAATTATCCTAGTAGTGTGGGCGAGCGGCGCGGGCGCAGGGAGTGTGTGCTATACCTTACATTAGTCCAACCTTAATTTAGTGATAAATATTTTATGTTATTTCTACGCTAACCAAAATATAATCTTATCGCTCCAAACGACTCAATCACGTAAATGTGGGACCGACCATAAGTTTAAATAGAAATATTTTTAATTTTCATCAAACGTAATATAGCTATACGGTTCTCTACCTAAAATAAAATCCATTAATAAGGGGGCGTTCATAAAATACGTGAGATGTTTAAGGGGGGGAGGGGGTCGAGTCAAATCTCATCTAATCTTACGTTGGAGAGAGGGGGGTTCTCGGCAAATATCACGCAATTTTTTTTCTGATTGAAACAAAAAAAAAAAAATGCTATTTTGTTCCATTTAATCCAGATTGTACATAATTTTTATTACACTTATAATTAAACTTTTCAGCAATATTGATTACTAGTCTTAACTAGTCGTAAATAAAAGCACGAAGTAATTTTTTTCTTTCTTTTTACAATAACAATCCAACGCGTTTACGTAAGAAACCCACATTTTGAGAAATCTCATGTGAGATTGGGGGATGGGGGAGGGGGTTGAATAAAATCTCACCACATCTCACGAGGGGGGGAGGGAGGGACAGAAAAAAAAAAAACACCTCACGTAATTTATGGACGCCCCCTAAAACTTTGTATGGCCACCACGGTGTGGCTAATATTTTTTTATGAAATCTGTGCCAAGTCCTAAACCTACCTTACAAACTTGTCGCCTCCATCCTTACGCTACGCTACGTGACGTCACGCGTGTTACGTCACAACTCCCCGCACGCCGCTGTGATGTCACCCGCCCTGAGTATGAGGTGTCTCACCCACGCCGTCTCTACACACGATACATTCCAATCTGTTCAAATTTCGCTTTCATGCCGATATTTTGCATTTCACGGTAATCATCATCAACTGCTTATTGCACGCGGTCGTAGAATTCCCGATGTAATGGATTCGAATGTACCGACGCTCCCACGTCAGTACCCACACACCATCGCTACATATAATTTACAGTCACATAACGTAGTAAAATCTATAAAAGTTACACAATGTCAGTAGCCGATACCCTACCATAGAAATGCGAGTCATAAGTCGCTAAGGTAGGACACGTCACGCGGCGTGGCTTCAGAGATTATCATACATATCATGGCGCCGGTGACGTAGTCAGGCACTGTGCACACTGCAGACTAGTCTGTCGGCCGATAAATGAGCACGTACGACTTCATTCACGTACACTCACGAATCTATGCGACGCCGGTTCGGCTACGTTTTCGTATATTTCCAAGCCGAAATAAATACTACATACTATTTGAAAAACTGACACGGGAACCGGTCGTCGCATAGCTGGCCTAAGTCATATGGAAATAAAGTAAAGGGTATCAAAGTCTTCGGTATATTCCCATAGGATTAAACTAAGCTACTGGCCGGTAACATCTGCAGTGTGTTTATATGACAGTGTATCGCTGTACACCGAGTTCATGGATGTCGGCCTACTGCTGCTGGAGTTGCGCGTGCGCACGCTGGGCCGCGGGGCAGGGCGCGGCGGCCGCGGGGCAGGGCGCGGCGGCCGCGGGAGTGTCCAGATTAAGCTTGCAGTGCAGAGTGTTGCACGTCTTCTGGCAGATCAAACCCGGCGGACACCGCGTCCCTGTAAGCCAAACCTTTTAAAATTAATAATAGTCTCCACGAGGCTTGTAAAAAAGTGACAAAATATCCAGCACGAAAATATTAGTCAGTTCATTGCTTGAAGAAATGAAGTTGAAGGTTTCAAAAAAGGCCAATCTATGCTTAAAGTTTCCTATTACAAGGATGAGCAATGATACAATAAAACAGTCTTAAACATGCCAGAAGTAGACATGTTGAACGACAAGCTACCGAGATTTAGACAAAAATCACACTATCCTTGCAAAGTGGTTTTTAATTTTATTTGTTACCCAGCTTAATTACCTTGTTCTGTTTTAGTTTAGTACATTAACCGTATAGTTCGGAAGCGCCCCCGATTGGACCCGAACACACAAACCTCCGCTGGCTCGGTAGCGCGTCCAATTGGACCCCAGAATGACCACATACGACGCCATAACTTGATTATGTAAATATTGAATATGCTACCCATCAAATCTTATGAATGTGCGTTAATTAAGAGAGTTGGATAAAAAGTCATTATGTTAACGCCATTCAATCTTTCTTAAGTAGCGCGCAAGTTAACTAATTTACCTCTACATAATTCAAGACTGTAAATACGATAATCGCCATTTTGATGGCAGTGGTGGTCGAGGCTAAAAAACATAAAAATTGGAGATTTCTAACATCCAGACTCCACTACAGGGGCAGTCAATAATACATCATTTAATTATTTGACGAATTCATCCATTGTTCAAGTTAAATAAATAGTGGTAATGAAGTTTTGTGTTATCTAAAGTCGAAGTTTCGCGCCAATCGTGAGTGTTATCATTATTACTTTTCACAAATATCACTCATACACATGTAGATACGATTTAAAATGTGCCAAATATTATTCAAAATATTATAAGTAACTAGACAATGTCCAGATCATAACATAATACACGAACACAGGTCCAATAACACGTATTATTCATTACCACTACTCAATTTGTGTTCAAAATCGCCGACCATTATTGTTTTTTTTATTGTAATGATGTCCGAAAGCGATTATACCAAACGATTTTTTTTTTAATTTCTTTCTTCTCGATTAATTAATATATCGAATGTCGGAAATCGATACTTGAAAATTGAAATAAAATTGTTTTAAGCATTGCACTGTTTAGAATAATGATTTATACTTTTCTAATGTAATTTTAATAGTTTTTAAGACATTAAATTGAAATCTTTTTAATTATATTGGCTCAACAGACAGGACAATCATAAAGAACCGGGATAGGTACCTATTATTTACCGTTAACATTTTTTTTAAAAGCAACTATAATTAGTAAGCTTTTAAAAAAAATGTTAACGTTTCCCTTTGCATACCATTGTACGAGTACATAACATAATTTGTTAAACTTAAATGAAGGAGTCCTGGTGACCTGAAATACAGGCCTTGAGCCTAGTTTAGGCACCAGTCTCCCACAATATAATACCCCTATAATATGTTACCGTAGAAATAAGGCTAGCAATTAAGAGTAATATTGTGGAGAAAATAAACTATTTATTTATTTATTTATTATGGAATTTCGCGCCGAAATGTTTCTATATTTGAATTTAAATTCGGAATGCGCTCGTTCCAAATTATTTTAATTTTATTGGACAATTATTCAATGTTGATTTTATTTTTGATACTTTCTGATAGTTTGCTACAGAATGCCCAGTATACATTTTTAGGAAGGCTTTGGGAATGTTGATAATTTAATTATTTTAATTGGAAGGTGTTCCGCAAACATTTTTAGGGTTCCGTAGTCAATAAGGAACCCTTATAGTTTCGCCATGTCCGTCTATCCGTCTGTCCGCGGCTTAGCTCAGAGACCGTTGGTACTAGAAAGCTGTAATTTGGTATGGATATACATATAAACGACGCCGACAAAGTGGTAAAAAAATTTTTTTTTTAGGTTAGCTCCCCAACACGTAAAGTCGGGATGGTTTTCTTTTTCTGTCCAATCCCATGGTGTGGGGTATCGTTGGATAGGTCGTTAAAAAATAATGTGAGTTTGTAAAAGCCATTTTTGGAGTCAGGGATCCGTTTGCGGAATATTAAGCTTTAAAGTGCTAATTTTTGTTAGAGCCAAGTGTGTATTTATCGAAAAAAGTTTGAAAAACAAAGTTACTTCTGCGGTTTTAACCGAAAATAACACGTACCTTCTTCCAAATTTTCATCAATTGTAGTGTAAATAGTGTCCGAGTAAAATAGCAGCATGACATCCAGACGCATGCTCACACGGACGAGAGATTTTAACGGATTTTGTCTTTCCAGTTTACAATTGGCATGAGACTGATGTCTATGAGAATTGATTAACAATATTATTATTTATCTTATTTGGTATCAGCACTATCACCCGAAAGCCATGAAACCGAGAAAAATGACAAAAAAAAAAAATTTTTCGCAGCGGCCATCTTGGATTTACATTTTGACCTCCCCGATCGGCTTTAGTACTTTCGAAAACTATGTAAATGACACCCATGATAAAATATGTGAAAATTTTCGCAGCCACAATCTTGGACCAAATTCACACTTTCTTTCTCTCAAATAAGAAGACAGTCACAAGTATGAACGCGCGGTGGGGCTTGTGGCTAAGAAATAACAGCCGCAAGGGTCGATCAATCAGGTTAAGCTACGCTTGTCGCGGTTGGTCCGTGGGTGGGTGACCATCTTTACATACCAAGACCCCTCCGTGCCTCGGAAAGCACGTTAAGCCGTTGGTCCCGGCTGTCATTTGTAGATCTTTGACAGTTGTTACGGGTCGTCAGAAGCCCAAAAGTCTGACAACCAGTCTTACCAAGGGGTATTGTGTTAGGGGTGTTGTGTTGTGTTATAGGGGTGTCGTTGTGGAGGTCAAATAGGCAGTCGCTCCATGTAAAATACTGGTATTCATCTGCATCCGGTTAGTCTGGAAGCTGACCCCAACATAGTTGGGAAAAGACTAGTCAGATGATGGTGAGTCGTAAGTATGAACGCTTTTTCGCGTGACGAGTTCTACCAGTTTACTTCTACAGCAAGCCGCGTTTAAAGAATTTCGTTCCAAAAATATTATAGAACAATTAAAAATAAATTTGAGACCGTCTCAACAAACCCTTTCATTTGATACGTCACACGGTATAGTTTGAAAAACTATTATTTTTCAATATTCTAATTTTGCCCCCCAAAAGTGATCCCATATTCAAAATGTCATTTATTTACGTTACACTTCCGTGTTTGGATCACAGAAATTCATATAATCGGTCCAGTACATTCGAAGCAAATTGGATGTGACAGACTCGAGTGATCCTATTAAGGTTCCGTTTTTTCATTCGGACGTACGGAACCCTAAAACCCTATTACACCTCTATCCACAAATTGTAGGTGTATGGAAGTATTCATAAAATGAATTTCAAAAATAAAATAATTCGTGAAAAATATACCAAAGAGTTCTAATACAGTTTATACAATATTTTTTTTAAGATTGATTTTATTGTGCGTATCGATTAGACTGAATGCAACTTTTGTATCGAAATAAAAAAATTGGGTGAACGGTCAGCACTAAGAAGTGTCACGTAGCACCACAATTTTTAGTAATTTTTGTTTATATTTGATCGTGTTTATAAATAGTTTATGTATGAAAACTGCTAAAAGTAAGAATGCAGAGAGAATGATAATATCTTTATTTGGTCCTTTTGCATATTTTCAGCAAGAGAGAAGATTGTTTATGTACATATTTTCAGGCAGTAGCGTGCCTAGGGTTCTAAATTAGGGCAAGCCCACAGACTATTTACGATTTAAAAAAAAAAAACAGCCAAGTGAGCGATTTACGGATTTTCTTTGTTGTTCATGTGTTCATGATAACACCATTATTATAAGTAAGCGCCATCTATATTAAAGAATGCGCGTTACCACACCGATTAGGACCTTTTCACCATAATAAATTCTTTCGCTTGTCACCAAAATTATTCAATCATAAGCCGCTAGATGGCCCCCAAATTATCGATTTGTTGTTCTTTTACCGTAAGCATACTTAGTTTTATGAATTATAATGTCGATTGAAAATGTTAAATGAGATATTACATTAGGTACCTATTTAACATTTTATAATTAATCATAATGACAATAGCCAACTCTAATCTTTATTTCAAAACACCTAGTTACGAAGAATACCTATCTTCGATAAGAAAATTATTGTGTTTTATGATCTTGATGAGATGTAATAATAATAAGATGGTTTGTTTTTCAGTGGTTTACCGAAACTACAATTGCCATACAAACAACACTATACAAATTTTGATGTATTTCATGCCACCAGCTACCTAAGTTTGTCATACTCATCAACATAATAAACAATCGAATGCCAATTTCAATTATATTCTTCAACTGACAAAAATACTTGTTTTTTTCCAAATTTTATTAGGTACATTCATTTGGGGTTGATTACGGTGAAGTAAAGAGAGAGTTACACTGCCAGAAAACTCAATGTAAATACTTACCTTTTCGAACACAGTTTCCGAATTCACATTTTGATGATAAAAATAACACTGTACTTACTAAGACACACACACTTACGAATTACAGCCGCAATAACTATCAAATCATTTTAAATAGTAAAACTAATTCATTATCTCAGCACTTGGAAATAAAATACTGATCTCAAAATATTAATTTCAAAACAATAACAAATCGAGTCGCGACGACTGTCGCGTCTAGGACTTGCAACTCACTTTACGCGGGTCAACAGCGCGGCTAGTGCATTTGCGCGAACTTAACTCTAAAAAAGCCCGGCTTTTCATTTCATACAAATCTGCGTATAAGTACTTACCAATATATCAACAAATGTAAACGTTTCTATAGCAATTTGTAGGCGAAAACTGCTAGACAAAGAAAGGTAAGGCAAGCTCCATTGAAAGCCGACGAGTGTGAGCGAGAAGGCGCATTTGAATGCATTGTAGTGGCGCGTAGGTTTGGCAACAAAGCGCGGTATTAAAAATTGTATTCTTATGAATGATTGAGTTCAATGAGTGCGTAGATCTGGCACCCTTGCGCAGTGCGCGCGGCAGATAGAGCGGGGATTTCGAAATTTGATTATTCCTATGACATGAATGATTGAGTTCGAGATTATTGACTGTTTTTTTTAATTTATTTTTTATTGGTAGGCTTACGTTTGTTCTTGTGAATAATGATTTTTGAATATGAAAGTACCGCTGGGTAATACCATTATTATATAGTGTTATTTTTTATTTTTTATTGATAGGCTTAATTTTGAAGGCAAGCCGGGCTTTTGGGCTTCTAGGGAAGGAACGCCACTGTTTTCAGGGAATCTAAGTTGCCTACCTTTTGGATAGGTGTATTAATACATATTATATACAACTTTCGCAGTAGACTGACGCGGTTTGGCCGACCTCAACTTAAAATTAATGATATTTGCCACAAACTTATTGTATAAAATAGCTGCGGTAACATATATTTTTTAATAAATTCGTATACTGAAAGTTCATGAAAATTCCTGATTTTCATGAAGGAATTCGCCACACCCCGTCGAGTTAGCTGATGTGTCACGTGTCAAAATCTTGTCGAGCAGAGAGGTTAATTAAATCTCAAGGCAGCAATATATCGTGGACGCTATGGACGCCTTAGTTGTCATGATCATTGCATTAGTCCTTTAGTTAATAAGACTGTTTCTAACATAAGTGTAATGTACGATGTGGCTGTGCTTTTTGTAAAAGCCGACACTCACCCGTATACTAGGACTGGTGCGTGCGCGGGCCCCACAGGCGCAGCGAGTAGTCGTCGGAGGCCGACACTCACCCGTATACTAGGACTGGTGCGTGCGCGGGCCCCACAGGCGCAGCGAGTAGTCGTCGGAGGCCGACACTCACCCGTATACTAGGACTGGTGCGTGCGCGGGCCCCACAGGCGCAGCGAGTAGTCGTCGGAGGCCGACACTCACCCGTATACTAGGACTGGTGCGTGCGCGGGCCCCACAGGCGCAGCGAGTAGTCGTCGGAGGCCGACACTCACCCGTATACTAGGACTGGTGCGTGCGCGGGCCCCACAGGCGCAGCGAGTAGTCGTCGGAGGCCGACACTCACCCGTATACTAGGACTGGTGCGTGCGCGGGCCCCACAGGCGCAGCGAGTAGTCGTCGGAGGCCGACACTCACCCGTATACTAGGACTGGTGCGTGCGCGGGCCCCACAGGCGCAGCGAGTAGTCGTCGGAGGCCGACACTCACCCGTATACTAGGACTGGTGCGTGCGCGGGCCCCACAGGCGCAGCGAGTAGTCGTCGGAGGCCGACACTCACCCGTATACTAGGACTGGTGCGTGCGCGGGCCCCACAGGCGCAGCGAGTAGTCGTCGGAGGCCGACACGAGCACGTCGTGGTGCACCGGGTTCCACGACACGCAGTTGACGCAGCGCGTGTGGCCCGACACCACGGCGATGGGCTCCTCGCCGTTTATGTGCCAGATGTACACCTGATACAGGGAATAAATGAATAATAGTAACCGTAAATTTCAAACAAATAAAATCAATGAAACTACATTACCCGTTTGGGAGTTTCGTCACAAAAAGAGACTTACAGAATTTATCTTTCTGTGGCCTATTACGGCGCCAAATTTAAAAACATGATTTATTGTTCTTTTAAATGCCACAAGCGGCAACTTTTTTATGTAATCTCGCGACAATCTAAGAAGCCCGCTTTGACACCTATCAAAATACTGTTAGTAGTGATGGGAAAAAAAATCGGTTGTTTTAAAAACCGATTCTCGAGACATATCGATTTATCATACTTAGAGTTTGTAATCGACTATTTATCTATATTACTTCAAACTGATTCTCGAGACATATTGTTTTATTACACTTCATTATCATCATCATCATCAGCCTACAGCTGTATACTACTGGACCCCTCCAATTGCACGGCATTCGGCTCGATTCTGGGTAGCTCATCCAGATGGTACCACACACCCTGCGAAGATCGTCGCTCCTCTTTTAGACATGTTGACGAGTTTACACGTTAACACCAAAATCACATAATAGCCGAGTCAGAAAATATAACAATAACCTTTAACCATTTCCTTTAATGAAAAATTAAATATCAAAAGAAAGCTTAAAATATATGATCAGATTTTATTTGTTATGTTACTCTCTTTTTTAAATGTAATGTTTGTAAAAAGTATCGATTTTTCAGAACATCGATTTTATTCGGTCAAAAAACGGATTAAAATCTTCACAACACCACCGTTGCCATAGCGACGAACCCAAAGACATGACATTGTAATATCGTCCTGTCAGAATATTAATCGACGATTAATTCGTGTTTTTGAGTGCATTTTCCCAATAAAAAGTGAAACATGGTGCTTTCGAATGATACTCATTGTTATAGTGTATGGATAACATAGTAATTAATTAGGATTATGAATTTGATTTTTCGATCTCTAACGTAGACATTCATACAAAGTTATCGCGGCATGTTTGATAAGAAACGCCAAAACGGGCATCTTAGATTGTCGCAGGTTTAACATCATTTGTCCCTACATACCACATTTTATGCAAATAAACGATTGTTATTTGATCAAATGCATGCTAGTTTGTTAAAGTTAGGCTCGTTCCGTTCCTCCGTTTCGTTCTCGTAGTTGTAATAAAAAGATGTCTCGAGAATCAGCATATAAGAAACTAATTTTTTTTTTCATCGCTACCCAAAGGATTTTTATAGCTGTCAAAACGAACTTCTTAGATTGTCGCGAGTCTAGTTTGTTTGCAGTCATGTGAGTGTGTCGAACAGTTCCGTACCTTATTGTCCTCGCTGCCGGAGGCGATGAAGTCCTGGTGCGCTCCTCCGAAGCAGGCGTGGATGGTGAAGTGGCCCTGACTGAGGCCGCGGAACCGACGCACCAGCGAGCGCGCGCCTGTAACGCGACATACGACGTACTACATGTACTTGTATTTGTGACCCTAGTTTATTTCTGAACATTTTTTGTAGTGAGGGTATTATCCGCGGTCGTGGCTACATACTGCAGGAATACAATACCTTTATTTATTTTTTCAAACTAATCTAACCTTCTCTAAACATATTTAAAAGACAGATGGATTCTAAAAGCTCTATGGCTTTTACGTGTTACACTCGCTGTTTGGATGATTGGATTTGAAAAAAAAACGAATATTTATTTGTTTTATAGCCAGGGCTCGTTTGGCGCAGTTAAGCGTTAAGCATTCACGGTCTCAGTGTCTAATGACTTGTTCCTGTTTGGCGCTACGAGCTATGTATGACTCGCGAGCTGTGGTGAGACTCGACGAAAAATCACATGAGATTGAACCACATACCAAAATATAAAATAGGGTTTTTCGTTCACTCTTTACACACGGTTAAACAGAATAACAAAAGAGCAATATTTTAAAATAGAAGAGCAAGCTGGTCGCGGCCGGCAGGCAGGCAGTACGCACGTATGTCCCACAGGTGCACGCCCTGGTTGGCCACGTTCAGCAGCAGCAGCGAGTCGGCCGCGTTGACCGTCATCGCCATCACCGCGTGCTCCTCCTGGATGCTGCAACACAAGCGCCCCGTCACTGCCACGCGCGCGCCCAGCTGTGCCGCCGCAGTACTACCAGCCGGTTCCTGGCCCACTGCGGGGCACAGGCCTCTTCTCAAACAGAGAAGGCGCGAGCATTGATCAGCACGCTGGCTCAAGACGGGTTAGCGATTTCAGACTTATGAAAAGTGAGTTTGTTTGTTACGCTTTCACGCTAAAACGGCTGAACGGATTTGGATGAAATGTAGCATGGGTAGACCATGTCCTGGAGGAGGACATAGGATACCTTTTATCCCGATATTCCAAGGGGATCGAGACTTATGCGGATGAAACCGCGGGGCGCAGCTGGTTATACTATAAGTTCAGTTTTCCTCACGATGTTTTCCTTCACCAATGTCAGCTGTACGGAAGTTAATTTCATTCAAAGACATCATTATTTTTTATGTGGATATTTTGAACTTTGTAAAATATGTAAAGTCTGTTTTGTAAAAATTGAGGTACTTATACCATACTCAACAATATCTGACTCATACAATATTATCCTACCCATACAATATTATTCCCCAAATTATAGGGAAAAACTTTAACAAATGACAACCCTTTGACACACACATAGATAAAAAGGTGACTTCACTTTTGTTCGCGGCGCGCTGTCCGAGGTAAGTACAAACGAACGTAGCCTATAACCATCGCGCGACCGCGACGAGTCGACACCCCATATATCAACACCCATCCATCCAGCCGTTAGGATGCTTCGAATGCGAACGGTCTATCTGTAAAAATCTCGCTGAGAAAACGTAGGTGTAGCTGTCATTCCACGGATTCCACCTGATGCCAGGGATTGGCAATATTGACAGCTCACTTCAAATTCACTTCACCTAAGTTTTGACAGTGAGATTTTTACAGAATAGATCTTCAGAACTCCACAATTCTACATTATGATACAGCCAAGGGAAAACGGATTACCGATGAACTTTCTGGTACCTAGTACTGCCGCGCACAGCGTTCGGTACCATTAGGGGCATTACCTTTTCTTAATGTTAATGTAAGGCCTTTGTGGAGCACTGCGGAAAACGAAATGATGGTTACAGGGAACTTTGCATCATTTACACGATGAGTCTCTCGCCTCCAAAAGGCGATTATCGAGGAGATAAAAAAGTTGATTCGTGTAAACAGTACGTTGTATGATAATTAATTACCCAAATTTGTAATCATGGTAGTACAAAATAGGTAAGTACTTCCGCGTCGTAACATTTCTATATTAGACCTCATCATCGAGCGTACGTTTTTCCTGATAGACGACCGTCGCTGGATCTTTTGCTGGGAGATCTGCATTAGAGTTCTTGTTTCTCAACCGAGTGTCATGAGTTCGTCCTCTGCTCTCCCCGTGCGCACAGTCCCTGCGTGTACGCACAGGTTGCGGTCGGTGAGGTCGCTGAAGTCGTAGCTGCGCACGCGGTGGTGCGTGTACTCACAGGTTGCGGTCGGTGAGGTCGCTGAAGTCGTAGCTGCGCACGCGGTGGTGCGTGTACTCACAGGTTGCGGTCGGTGAGGTCGCTGAAGTCGTAGCTGCGCACGCGGTGGTGCGTGTACTCACAGGTTGCGGTCGGTGAGGTCGCTGAAGTCGTAGCTGCGCACGCGGTGGTGCGTGTACTCACAGGTTGCGGTCGGTGAGGTCGCTGAAGTCGTAGCTGCGCACGCGGTGGTGCGTGTACTCACAGGTTGCGGTCGGTGAGGTCGCTGAAGTCGTAGCTGCGCACGCGGTGGTGCGTGTACTCACAGGTTGCGGTCGGTGAGGTCGCTGAAGTCGTAGCTGCGCACGCGGTGGTGCGTGTACTCACAGGTTGCGGTCGGTGAGGTCGCTGAAGTCGTAGCTGCGCACGCGGTGGTGCGTGTACTCACAGGTTGCGGTCGGTGAGGTCGCTGAAGTCGTAGCTGCGCACGCGGTGGTGCGTGTACTCACAGGTTGCGGTCGGTGAGGTCGCTGAAGTCGTAGCTGCGCACGCGGTGGTGCGTGTACTCACAGGTTGCGGTCGGTGAGGTCGCTGAAGTCGTAGCTGCGCACGCGGTGGTGCGTGTACTCACAGGTTGCGGTCGGTGAGGTCGCTGAAGTCGTAGCTGCGCACGCGGTGGTGCGTGTACTCACAGGTTGCGGTCGGTGAGGTCGCTGAAGTCGTAGCTGCGCACGCGGTGGTGCGTGTACTCACAGGTTGCGGTCGGTGAGGTCGCTGAAGTCGTAGCTGCGCACGCGGTGGTGCGTGTACTCACAGGTTGCGGTCGGTGAGGTCGCTGAAGTCGTAGCTGCGCACGCGGTGGTGCGTGTACTCACAGGTTGCGGTCGGTGAGGTCGCTGAAGTCGTAGCTGCGCACGCGGTGGTGCGTGTACTCACAGGTTGCGGTCGGTGAGGTCGCTGAAGTCGTAGCTGCGCACGCGGTGGTGCGTGTACTCACAGGTTGCGGTCGGTGAGGTCGCTGAAGTCGTAGCTGCGCACGCGGTGGTGCGTGTCTGCGGCGAGCACGACGCGCGCGTCGTCTCTGCACGTCAGCGCGTTGACGCGCACGCCGTCCCAGCTGTTCAGCAGCGTGCCCTGCGGCGGGGAAAGCGTTACTACGGCACGTTGACTATTGAACATGAACGAACGACTAACAAAGTCGCATCATTGAAGAGGGAGGATTCTCCGGACAGACGGTTGTCGCCTGATGGGCTGGCGGGATGGCCGGTGCGGGTCCCGTACGTGCCACTCACGTCGATGCTGCAGTGGTAGAACTGCCCGCGCGCGCCGCCGCACACGAACTTGTCGCTGGTGTTGTGCCACGCGACCGCGGTCAGCGAGTCCTCCTGTGAGTGAGTCATCTTTAGGTGAAGCTGCTCCGTCTGCGGAAAGCAAATTATTTATTTCAGTTGGACTATTACAGCTGAAAATATTGCCTTTGCCTTTTTCAACTGCAGTTGCAGGACTGCGACAAGTAAAAAAAGTGAAAATCCAGAGAAAGAACAGAACACGACGCAATTTATATGGCCGCAGTGTGCACGGGCCGCGCACTGAGCTGATCGCCTGAAAACCCTGACGCTCGAACGGTCGTATAAGTAAATTCTAAACCCAAGGAATTGCGCTCCAGTGCGAGTGGCGGTAAGGTGCGATTTAGAATGAACAGCAGCATTCTTTAAGATCAAAGGAGTGCTCAGTTCGTCAATACTGTCTTTAACAGAATAAATCTTTAGTGAGTGTGTGCTATGTGCGAACCTCCATGTTCCATATCCAGAGGTCGGGGCAGTCCTCGGGCCCCGCGGCGATGAGGTAGCGGCCGTCGGGGCTCCAGGCCAGGAACGACACGCCGTACGTGTGGCCCTCCAGCGACTTTCTGCGGCGGTACACAAACATATTTTGTTTATAACCAGTCTTTATATATACACTTAAACAGTGGCACCCTTAGATTAAAAATAAAAACTTCCAGATTGTTAACGAGATAAGTAATTAGGAAATACAATCTCGATCTTGAGCCTTTTTTCGAGTCCACCTACAGGGAAGACAATCTCTGCCAGGGTTGCGGAATAGTCCGAAAGGGATACCGGGACCCTGGCAACAGGCAACTGAAGGAACACGGGTGGGTTTTTCAGTAAGTCTGACACGCCCTTCCGCTCCGCCCAGAAAGGGGGAAATAATATGATGTATCCCACCCAAAAAAAAAAAAAAAAAAAGAAAAAAAAAAAGGGAAGACAATCTCCTTCTTGAACTGAGCGTACGCATTTAAGTTCACTATGATAGATAGATAGATAGATAAAACGTTTATTTAGTGCACACAAAAGATATAACACAACATACAAATGCACTGTTAAATTATGCTTCTTGAGAAACCATTTTCAATATAATAATTAGTGCATTTATTGTGCGTGTTGTGTGTGTGAGCAGATTTGTAACGTTATGTATGCATATGACAGATGATTGTTACTTTAATAAACGTGTATTTTTAACCGATTTCAAAAAGTATGAGGTTCTCAGTTCGTTTGCTTTTTTTGTGTTTATTACGCGATTATTCCGCCAATTATGAATTGATTTTGATGATTCTTCTTTTGTTTAGTTGGTCATGTTTCCCATAATATTTTTATTAACTTTGCTTGCGCAGTTTTTGAGTTGGCTTCAATATTACGTATTTTTCCCATTTAGTTCATATGGACGATGTCTTTAGTTATTCCGTCACTGTTATTTACATAGCAGGTAGTGGTATTCGAATTTGTGTTGAGTAGGTACCACAAGTTCTTTTTGAGTTTTTGGAAGTCGGTTGTTTTTTTTGCTAAAAGATTTTTTTGTTTCGAGATTCGATCAACGTTGTTTTTTCTTCCAAAATATGTATAACACGATTACCCACTAGATTTCGCACGCGAGATCTCGAGTCGAGATTGCATACCCTACATGTACCATACCTGAAGCTGAGGCGCTTGGCCACGGGGTCGAAGTCCCAGAGCATGACGGTGTTGTCCTTGGAGCCCGAGGCCAGGCGCGCGCCGTCGGGCGACCACTTGCAGTACCACACCTCGTCGCAGTGCTCGTTCAGCACCTGCCACACACAACACCAACGTTTACATTCTGCCAGGTGATGGATGAACGAAACATGAGTAAATAATTGTACTTTTTTCTTGATTACATTTTTGTATACTTTGTTTTGTCAATTTGTTAACTTCTCGTGTTCTTTTTTTTGTTGTAAAATTTTTACTGTACATCGCTTTAGATGTATTTAAATCTGTAATGATGTGCATGTATATCTTAAATAAATAATAAATGAATACCATGTTCTTTACTCTAGCTCGTGATTACTGGGGGCTCTGATCACTATAATTATGTATAATCACGCACAGTAAGACACAATATATTTTTCTTTCAACTACATATTAATGGTATCATTAATCACTACAAAACCGATCACAAAGGACGTATTTTTTGCTTAGAACCAAAACAGTGCAGTAAAATTGCATGATATTTCATTGTTGGACTGGATTCCATACTCAAAGGGTAAAACGGGACCCTATTACTAAGGCTCGTCTCTCCGGCTCTGTCTGTCTGAGTAGAGTGGAGTGGAGTGGAGTTGAGTTGAGTTGAGTTGAGCTGAGTTGAGTTGACCTTTAATAGGTATATTTTATCACGGTAGTTGAAAGAAAAGTAGATTACGCACCTTGCTCAAGTGACTAATTAATGCACTCGTTGTTGATGTTAATCTAGTGCCCTCGCAGGCGCCGTCACCAACATAACCCTCGTGCATTAATAGCTCACTTTTCGCTCGATGCAACAATCAACTACATATTTCAACACACTTGCTCATAAAGTGGCTCTTATTGAACCGCGTTTACACAATGGGCGGTCTTTTCGTTAAAAGCGATATTTTACAGACAACCTTTGAATGGATTAAAGCACGAAGGACAGAAAATACTATACTGCAGGTAGTCAGTGATGTACCTGCAGCGAGTGTATGGGGAAGTGGTCGGCGGAGCAGTGGTGGTCGGCGCGAGACTCACGTACCTGCAGCGAGTGTATGGGGAAGTGGTCGGCGGAGCAGTGGTGGTCGGCGCGAGACTCACGTACCTGCAGCGAGTGTATGGGGAAGTGGTCGGCGGAGCAGTGGTGGTCGGCGCGAGACTCACGTACCTGCAGCGAGTGTATGGGGAAGTGGTCGGCGGAGCAGTGGTGGTCGGCGCGAGACTCACGTACCTGCAGCGAGTGTATGGGGAAGTGGTCGGCGGAGCAGTGGTGGTCGGCGCGAGACTCACGTACCTGCAGCGAGTGTATGGGGAAGTGGTCGGCGGAGCAGTGGTGGTCGGCGCGAGACTCACGTACCTGCAGCGAGTGTATGGGGAAGTGGTCGGCGGAGCAGTGGTGGTCGGCGCGAGACTCACGTACCTGCAGCGAGTGTATGGGGAAGTGGTCGGCGGAGCAGTGGTGGTCGGCGCGAGACTCACGTACCTGCAGCGAGTGTATGGGGAAGTGGTCGGCGGAGCAGTGGTGGTCGGCGCGAGACTCACGTACCTGCAGCGAGTGTATGGGGAAGTGGTCGGCGGAGCAGTGGTGGTCGGCCAGCAGCGTGAAGGGGATGCCGTCGGCGCCGGGCCGCGGCGCCGCGTGGAAGCGGCAGCGCGCCGTCTGCTGCAGGCTGGCCTGCGCCAGCAGCGCGCGCAGCCGGCCCGGCGCCATCATCAGCGTCGGCGGCAGCACGGACTGAGGGCGGGACAGTGCAGTGGCAATTTACACGCAAAATATCAAACATAATATTCATAGTATCCAAACGATAATTTTGTTTTCTTTTTTATGATTTTCATGTAATGCATTTTGATTTATTTAAATACTACGAGTATGTCCAACCATATCAAATACCGGCCTGATACCTCAGTTAAGTTCTGTGATCAATTTTTTGATTGAGAAATACATATATACACAGTAAGAAGCCGGATAGTCTGCGCTCTTTGCCGAATAGTCGCCAACTACGAAAGTGGCGAAGTCGGCTTTACCGACTAGTCGGAACATCCCTACTTGCATGTAGTTGTACACAATCACAGCAGATCTTTCATCGACAACTGACAACTGTCGAACGCGGTCTAGTTGTGCTGACCGCGTTCAGTTTCATTGGTGAATTTCGCTGTAAGTAGCACTAGGGGTAGGTCGGGCGTACCTGTACTCGCGCCAGCACGTGGCCGCGCGAGTGCGCGCCGGAGCCGGCCCAGTGCGCGCGCGCCTGCAGCTCGCGCGCGTCGGCGCACATCATGAGCGCGGACAGGCGGTGCACGCGCGGCGTGTCGTACTGCAGCGGCGTGAGCTCGTTGCGCAGCACGTGCAGCGCGTCCAGCACGCGCCCCGCCTCCAGGTGCTCGAGGTACTTCTGCTCTAGTACCACGAACTTCATCTCCTGGAAGACCACGAGGATATTAGTTTAGTCATGTTTTAGTATACCACAGCACCCCACCAAACTGCTGGATCTAGCTAGAAGCCTCAAATTTTGTACAAGAGTTCCCTAAATTATAACAAAAGGAGAGGAGAACACTAAGGATTTTTGAAAAAAACATTCAATAGGTGGCAGCACTGAGATGTCAGGTCGGACACCTGTGAAGTGTCAAACCGCCTTTATATGGTTTAGTCGTGACTGAATTATAAACATAGGTATAATATAATTTATTGTCGAAATGGAAGACCTCTTGTCAAAGTGGCGCTGGCTGGTGGCGTGAATTTTCATTGGTTAAATACGGGATGAAAGTATGTACGGAAGTTCGTCATTTTTTGCCGATGGGAAATCCCATCGAACACATGGCTTGTAAAGTTTATAATGCAATTTTTTTTTTTTAATTGCTTCGCTTCTCGTCTCTTCCGTCGCACTGTATATTGACTCCCAGCATAGTGCAGCATGCAGGGAGGTCGGTGGTGGTGGACCGGTAGGTATAAAAGTTTACTAACAGCGAGATTGTGCGGATCGACGTGCGGCGACTCGCGCAACAGGTCGTGCAGCGCGCGCAGGTCGTGGTCGGCCTTCACCCAGTCGCCGGCCAGCACGTGCGTGCGGAACGTGGCGGCGGCCGGGTGCTCCAGGTGCAGCCCCGACTCCTCCATCAGCAGGGCGGCGCTGCGGCTGAGGGAACACGACACGGTTAGCACAAATCAATGTGTAGGGTTGGTTACAAGTTATCTGCTGAAAGTGTAAACAAAGCCTGTTCAGGTTAAATTCTTACGCAATCACTCACTAGAGGCATAAAATAAAGTAACACATCATCGAGTAGTTCATCGGTAAGTATTTATTTATTAGGTTTCAACTTTATATCCCACCACGTTTTTCAACAAATTATAAACAATAATTTGTTGAAGTAAGTGGCCATTAGAAGTATGTTTTCTTTTATGTTACGAGTTACTTGACGGTAGGCTCATTCGCCTTTTGTAGACTGTTTTGGGGGATATTTATATACATACGGACATTACCTACATCATCAAATAGGTATATCTATATAAATAAAACAAAGTCAGGTTTATTACAACACTTTTAACTCGAGAACGGCTGGACCGATTTTGATGATCTTTGATTTGTTGGATTTGTCTCCGCTCCGAATTTGCAGAATAACTATTAAAAAATAGAAAAATTCATGAAAAAAAAATGAAGAAAATTCGATTTCTCATACATTCTGTATGGAATGGGTTTTTTCTTTTTTGTTGATATCTCGGTAGATAGGTAGGTATGCATATAGGTAGTAGGGTAGGCAGGTAGGTAGGTATGTAGGTAGATATGTAAGTAGGTAGGTATGTAGATAGGTATGTAAGTAGGTGTAGGTAGGTAGAGTAGATAGGCAGGTAGGTAGGTAGGGTAGGGTAGGTGCGCCGTAGATAAGTACTTAGTGCTGCCCGTGTGAAGCCGGGGCGGGCAGCTAGTTAGAAATAAATCTATATCCAAGTCGAAAACATGCCTTATCGCGAGCAATAATGGAGCTATTAACACTTCATAGATAATTGTTACATTTCACAAACAAAATAGATGTCTATAACTACCTACACGATTGCCACAAAAGGTCCTGACGTCTAGCTGACTCTAGCTATGCAGTGTAGGTATAGCGAGTTAGATATTTAAATAACACATTTACTTCAGATTACTAAGTAAGTAGCTAACCGCGTGTTATAATTGGAAGGGCGTCGATACTCTATTACTAAGCCTCCGCCTCCGCTGTCCGTCCGTCTGCCTGTCAGCGGGCTGTATCTCATGAACCGTAAGGCCGCTTGAACACGCTAAGAAATTTCACTGTGTCTGCTGCAAATACGACCAAATCATCATGTACAACCCGTGCGCATTAACATGGCACCTGGCTCAATGACATTTGGAGCTCCCCTCGCTTCCCCGCACGGCGACGGCGGAGCGCCGCGCGGGTAGTGAGGGGAGTATTGAGTTCCAAGCCAGGTGCCATGTTAAGGTGGATGCGCTAGGGTGGCCCGCGAAATTCAAGTTTTCTTACGTTTTTTGCAATTTGCAGGTCAGTATTAGGTTGTATGTTGATCTAAATATTATTTGCGACCGTAACCAATATGGATTTACAGAATTATAAACATTAGAATCAGCAATACAACTCTCTAAGTTCATGTAAGTGTACTATTGACTGACGATTTCATGAAATTTTCATTCAATACACTTACATGAACAACACACGACAAGAATTATGTCAGATTTAGGCACGAAAACCGCCACACACGCTGACACGGTGAAATTTCATAGCTTGAAAATTTTTCAATTCAATTTTCACAGATTATGTATTTCTATTGCCGCTATAACAACAAATAATAAAATAAAGTTACAAAAAAACTTTTTGCAAAAAAAAAACAACCGACTTCCAAAAAAAGTTAAAAATTACTTTAATTTCGGAAGTCTTTACTTTTTAATTTTCGTTTTTTGCCACCGACTTCCGAAATTAAAGTTATTTTTAACTTTTTTTGGAAGTCATTTGTTTTTTTTTTGTAAAAAGTTTTTATTTTTCACTTTTTAGTTGTGGTACAACCCCACACAAATTCGAATACCACTACCTGCTATGCAAATAGCAGTGACGGAGTCAATCAATATATCGTCTACATACACTAAGTGGGAAAAAATACGTAATATTGGAGCTAACTCAAAAACTACGAAAGCAAAGTTAATAAAATTTATATGGGACCACCTCTGAAGCATGACCTACCAAACGAAAAAAGAATCATCAAAATCGATTTATAATTGGCGGAGAAATCGAGTAACATACACACAACAAAAAAAAAAAAAAAAAAAAAAAAACACGAATTGAGAACCTCCTCCTTTTTGAAGAAGTCGGTTAATTAAAGGAGTCCCCATACAAGGAACGTGATTTCTTTCGCGTTTGCTAACTAGCTGTGCCCCGCGGTTTCCGCGTAAGTCTCGATCCCGTGGGAATATCAGGATAAAAAATCCTATGTGTTAATCCAGGTTATAAACTATCTGTTTGCCAAATTTCATCCAAATCCATTCAGCCGTTTTTGCGTGAATGAGTAACAAACACAAACTTTCACATTTATAATATTAGTAAGATAGTAGGATTATTGTACGGTGGAACCTTACGTGAGTGAGTCCGACTCAATATGATTACATACTACACATACGATTTATTTCTACTATTCATCACAAATAAGTATTTATTTATTTATTATTGTTCTTTTATTTCATAAAGACACTTATAAATTAAATTACATTTTTAAATATTAGAATATAAAAACATTTAAAAATATAAAAAATAGTAGCCCGCCGATACCGGAAACAGGGTCCAAGCTACAGGGTCAGAGTTCCAGAGAGGAACCTCCTAACAATAGGGACCGTGTCCAGGAATACCGCTTTCTGAATCAGGCCCTTAACCCAGCTGCCCAACGAGAGCCTCCATAGGTGTTGGTCGAGGCTCTTGGCAATTAAGCCATTAGCTGATACGACTATCGGCACAATCATCGCAGAGTCCACATCCCACATGTCAAGGTCCCATCATCCCAAGTCAAGATACTTGATTTGTTTATCTTTCTCGGCCTTCACGAGGTTCCCGTCATGCGGGACAACAAGTGTTATAGATATTCTATAAGTGCATACTGCATAGGTAGGTACCTAGGTACTATGAGTCTCCTTGTAATCGGTCTTGATGATGCTACTCTGGACAGGAGCTTTATTTTTTCATTCCAAATCCTTTGTTCTGTAAAAATCACCTATCCTACTAACTTACATTTCCTCTTAACTAATTTCCCCCTAAACTAATACAAGCCATAAAAAAAAAAATGAAATGTAAGCTGGTCAGTCTGGTGTGTAATAATAATTATAACTGAATAGTAGAAATCTAATGAACTGTTTCCTTGCAGCACAATATAGGTACCTGCATATATTGTGCACCAACAGACAATCAAGAGAACTTAAGAGGATGATTCTAGGTGAAACATCCTCTTAAGTTCTCTCTTCATTATTAAATGTGTTGTGAATTAATTTAATAAACCCTTTTTAATATGTGAAATCACTATATTTTGCTAAAAGATAAACTTTCGTAAATTAACAGTCCGACAAGACAGACGTCTAATTGTGCACAATCTTCTAAATCTTCAATGGAAACATGTTTAAAATAAATAAATAAATAAATAGACTATTTTGCCATATTTCATATTTTTGCAAACAATATTAGCTGCTTGTAATCTCATTCTCCTCTTCTTTAATCTGCCGTTTCTGACATTCTACTACACATATAATATTTAGCTTTGTATAACAAATCAACAAGTATGATAATGACTCAGCACTTATTGTGTTCAATGAATTATTTATTCCTATTTGTTGGTCTGAGTTCCTACAGTAGTTGTTATCAGGGGTCACTAATCTATAAAGATGCAAATAGTGTTCATCATAATTTTACTGAATCAAACAGTTTATTTTCCAATTAAGACTACTTATTAAGCCATGTGTGTTTTCTCAACACAAGGAAAACAGTTCAGTGTCAGCAAATACATGATTCTATGATTGGCTAACAGAAAATAACAGGTATTTGTTTACTTTGTTCTGCCACACATTATATAAAAGTGTTTGTCTATTTATGGAGAAAATTGATTCAGAATGGTATAGAAAAATATCAGTTGATTCAAACATGCTTTAGATTCTTTGTTTTGTGCTTACTTATTAAAACAAAGAAATTAACTATTCATAGAACCCACATAGCTCTTTGGTTATTTTATTTTTTTCCATTTTTATAAAACTTGAACAATTAAGTATACTTTAAATAATAAATGCCTTGATCAATTTACCATCCAATTATTGTATGCGCAATGGACAACTCTAACTGCTTCCCACATACAAAATATGCATTTTCATTGTTATTTACTCAAATTCTATTAATATTTAGGTACATCCCTGCCCTGACAAGTAATCTCATGCTTACAAAAACTGGTTTAATTGTTTGTCTATCATATGAGATTAAAAGAAACAAAGGTCATTAAACTCTAATTAGTAATACATCAGGAACAATGATTTTTGTTGTGATACCACAACATGATTCTGTGTTTTATACTTTTTAATTATTATGCCTGTAATGGTGTGTGCTGGTGTAGAGTGGGAAAAAGAGGAAGATGACTATTGCAAACCAGAATGGTTCCTACAACAAACACAGCTGAAGAATCACTGCCTTGTGCTTGTGCCAAACACTGCAATAGAGATAGAGAGTGAACGCTCAGCAGTACTCACTCCAGGCCCACGGAGAGAAGGTGCTGGCCGATGAGGCGCACGATCTCCTGGTCAGTCTGCGACATGCGCAGGCCGGGCGGCTGCAGGTCGCCGTTGCGCGTCACGGTTTCGCCGTTGACATGGTGCGGCGGCGGCGCGCCGTTGGCTGCGGGCGGCTGGTGCATGTCTGCGGGCCGGGCGGGCGGCGACAGCCTGCGGGTCCGCTTGCGCGGCGGCCGGTGCCCAGCGCCCTCGTCGCCCGAGTCAGTGGAGGCCAGGCTGGCCCGCTCCGCTGCGCCCGCTCGCCGCGCTCGTCGGAGCGCCGAGATCACGAGCGCGCCCGCCGCATCGGCCTCGAGGCCTCGGCCGAGTGACGTCACGGCCCCCGATACGCACCACCCGCGCTCAATAGACCATCTCCCTTTGTTCGTCGCTGCGAAACTCTCACTCCTGGCCTGCTGCGTCGCGACACTCTATCGACCAAAATACTTCCTACGTGACTGCAACCAAGAAACCTGTACCGTTACGAAACGTTTCGATCGTTGTTAGAGTTTGCAGCGTTCGCGATGCGTACACAAAAATCAGCTGAAAATGATACGACAGCTGTCTTTCTTCGCTAATGCAACATCGCCCCTTCTTTCCGTTTCGGATGACGTTCGTGTCTTGTTCGGTTGCGCATCGGGCGAAATCGTGTTGTAATGTAATGACCTCAAAAATAAAATTATCCGTGCATCAAAAATGGTGCAAGCAGGCCCGTGCAATACATAAAACTATATTGCTAGGTCTGTATTTCAGTTAAAAGAAAAATAATCATGTTTAAAAGGCCTCCCAAAAGTCCAGATCATATTCCTGCTGTAAAAAAGTTACACAGAATGAGAAAATAATGATTACAATTACTATTGAATCTCCAAACTGTATAACATATGTAATAAATATTTTAGTAAATATTTAAAACATTGTACTTTTCCGTCAAAATTTGTTATATTATCAAAACTAATTTCAGAACCATCCAGAACCACTGCTTGAAATGGAACGTTTGGCTTAGTTAGGGTATGTTTACAAAACTTGTTTGGTATTTACTGTATTTATTTACAAAAAATTCTAGCTTGGAATTTTTTTAACAATCATAAATCTTTTTAAATAATTCGCTTGCTTCCACTTTTATCTCGTACCTTATAGCTCAAAAAATTAGTTATTTAGATTGTGTTACTGTTAGTTATTTAGTTTGTGTTACTGTTAGTTATTTATTACTTACGTTTATTCTGACTGGCTTTGAAGATTGATGATGAATGTTTTTGTAGGCAGCTACGTTTTTAAACGTAATTTTAAACGTTAACTTCTGAATTCTGAAGTGTCAACAAAAAATTAAAAAATGTCATCAATCAAACCTTCGAAACCACAAATGTACCACGGAATTGATCACAAAACTATTTAATAATGAAAATTATCATTTTAAAAATAATTTTACTGTATTTGTTAGTGAAGCCGTCAAATCTACAGCTTCTTATCAATGTTAAAAATCAGGTGTGTTTTATTGCTGAACCTTTATAAGCAAAGTCACGCTGTTGCAAATTGTTTTCTTTTTGATTTAGTGATACCTAAGTAATTTGTTTGTTCATATTGTTTAAATTATCAATAGCTCAACAGCTCGCACTCTTTAAGTGGAATCCTGAATGACGAATTCCACTGATAAAGCACAATAAAGCTAACATATTTGGTGTAAACCACCCACTGTTCAGGGTGGCGATGTTATGCAGGAGAACATAACTGCGAACGTGTCGGAGGACACAATCACCCTGGAGTTCATGCGGCTGGACGGCGTGTTCGTGTCGCAGCTCGTCGATTTCACCAATGTGAGTTAAACTTATAATAATAATAGTGAACAAATGTTTATTATTGGACTTATAGTAAGAAGGTTCTCTTTGGAGCACTAAAACAGCAACCAGTTAGTTTATCTTTTGTATAACTAATGAGTTTGAATAAATTACTTATTTTCCGGAACACAAATGACTTCACTATCAGTATTATCAAGTGTTTGGCTTCAATTAATTAGTAATAACCAATTTATAATTATGTAAAACAGTGACATCCATACACAAATAGAAAAAGCTGAATACTCAACCAATGAATGCCCTTGATCAAAATAAATTTGCTGGCTTTAATTAATAATGTTTTGTTTTACTTATAAGTTTCAGCAGTTTGTTGTTTTATGGACACACTCAGTAGTTTGTTGGGTGTTTTCTAATAAAAGTGGTACTTTCAGGAAGTGGAAGCAATGAAGCTGATAATTCCTGGTGAGGAGGAGCTGGGTCAGAGTGGACACCAAACACTCTGCTTCCTCACCCATGCAGCGCAGGCTGACTTCATAGCACCAGACGCTATGGCCAAGTTGAGACAGGTATGTACTCATGGTGAGTTGTCATTGTTTTGTAAAACATTACATGTCTGTCAATGGGCTTTACCTAGCATAAGATTATTATTTTGATACTATACTACTAACACTAGTTTCAAGTATTCTTCCATGTGAACTTAGCTTGTTAGCCGTAAGAGGTACTTCAGAAGTACTAGATACTGTTGTTTAGTACTTCTAGTAGTGAATGTCTCGGCAAATTTTTCATATACTTAAGATAAGTATATTCTATAAAGAAGCTGGTGGTAAACCCTCAGACCAAATAAAAACCAAGACTGAGCACTGTCAGTTTGAGTTTGATTTTGAGAGTGGTGGTGTAGTTTTGGCATGCTTCACTGTATTGTTCGCAGCACTCTGTCTTGGTTTTTTATTTGGTCTGAGGGTAAACTTAGCTTCAACCCCGCGACTTCGTCCGCCTGAAATTTCGGCCCCCATAAGTGCTATTATTTCGTTTTTGCTTAGCATTCTTTCTGACTTTTTTCTTTTTTCTGGGCTCCTAAGGGTCATAGCATAGTTATATAGCCTAATAACCTTCCATCCGACTGGTAGTTCCAGAGATTAGCGCGTTCAAACAAACAAACTCTTCAGTTTTATTATATTAGTATAAATAAATATGTAAAATGCATTTTATTTCTAGAAAAATCCAGGTACGATCCGCGTGGCGGAGGAGGACAAGGGCTGGCGGCAGACGACGTCGAGCGCGTGGGCGGGCCGCTCCACGCGCCTGCTGTCTGCACCGGCCGCGCGACACTGCGCCGCTGCGCGCGACCGCGTGTACCTGCGGGCTGCTGACCTGGCGCGCTGGGCACCTCGCCCAGGTACTGACCGGACCTGTCAAACTTTTACACAACACCCAGCAACAGTGCTCTTCAACTGAGCGAAAACATATCTCCCTGATTTTCTGAAATAAAATTCACATACTTTTATGTAATCTATTAGAACCTAAAAAGGCATTAAATGCATACCAAAGAGTAACACTTTCTGCATAAACTCTATGACGCAACTAGCAAATTTTCAATATGTGTCAGTAAGTACATCAATATTGTGTTAAGGAATGGACCAGTCATCATATGCGACTGCAGTGACGCCGTTCCCCGCGCATGCGTTGTCCTCGGACGCAACCGACGGCAAGCCGGCAGTCGGCGCGTGCGTCTCCGAGACTGACCATACAAAAGAATGTATTTGTCACTTGGAGGTGAGAGTGTAGTTTTATTTAACTTATTAATGCAGCTATATTTATGTGGTGCATATAAATCGTAAGGTCGGACGCCCTCAGGCTTGAAGCAGACAATCTTCACAGGGTGGCTGGTAGCAGCTGAATGAGAGTTGCTGAGAATCGAGTTGAATGGCATGCAATAGGAGAGACCTGTGTCCAGCAGTGGACTGCTGTTGGCTGATGATGATGATATAAACCCTTCTTTATATTAATGATTCATTATAGAAAGAAAGATTATAAATATTTCACTGCCTGGATATTGGCCCATTGGAAGTTACATTGCAGGTAGTCGCTCCATGTAAAATACTGGTATTCAGCTACATCCGGTTAGACTGGAAGCCGACCCCAACATAGTTGGGAAAAGGCTAGGCAGATTGATTGGAAGTTGCATTGCACCTTATTTTCAGATTTAGACTTTCATTCTTCGATATTATAATGTATAAAAATTTACAACAGGTTTGCGTTAACTGGTATCCTTGTGGACTGAAATACTGCAAGGGCAAACCTCAAGGAGGGCTGAGCTACCGGTGCGGCATCAAGACGTGCCATCGCTGCTACCGGTACCACTTCTACGTGCGACGGCGAGACGCCTGCCCCAGCTACACGTGACGGCGCGACAGCCGGCAGCCGCGCCGCCGCGCACTCTGCCAAGCTTACCATCTAGTCCACATATTCATAGCATTCATAAATTTTTATAAAGACTCTTTTCTGTGACCAGCGACAATATCATGCATCCATTCTTGTAAATATTTTGTTACAAAGATAGTAAGTATACTATAAGTTATAGGAATAAACTTTTGAATACTATTTATTTACATGTTTTATTTCTAAAAGTACAACTAAATCATATTCACTTGTTCCTAGCACTCAATACAATGCCATAACAAACACACCCACATAATCGGTCCATTATTTGTGGTGCACTTGTCTACATAATGATGTAAAAAGTTATCAACAGCAGTTTTGTGTCTCACTTCGATTTGAAATGCAATCAAATTAAGCATAGGATTGCAATATTTGACATTTAGCAGGTGTTATAGAAAGTTCTGTCAGAATCATGTAAAATTCATAGGTACTTTCAAGGCCACCTTATTCTTACTTTGATTGCATAGTAGGTAGTACTTGTAACAGTGTTGAAATCATTTGGGAAACACATACTTTCTATATTAATTAACACTCATTAAAAGCATCCAGGGAATGGTTCATGCCTGTTCTTTCTGAGCACGAACTGTATCTTCCTTTCCATGTCTTCATTGTAGATGGCTTTGCATCGCTCATGGTTCACACGTCTTCTTGTCTGAAATCAGTTTTATGGGATACTTACTTAATTATATACAGAAGAATCAACACATCTGCTCATAGTCTAAAAGACCGCATGACAGAATCGAAAAACTACTGTTTACTTATTTTTAATCTAAAAAATAGACAGTCTGTACACCATATAAATATGCCTCTGGTAAGACAGATAAACTTTCTCCAGTAGCTGTTGGTACACAGGACTCAATCACACTACTTACTGCTAAGTATAAATATTGTGTTCAGTGTTGATATGACTAAGGTGTTCCGTAGTTTGTGATTCCTCCCTATGCAAAAAGGCGTGAGGGCTTGAGTCTATGTGTATGTGAAGAGCACGTAAGATATTTTAATGAAACTGGAACCTATTTAAGTGCCCAATTAACATTAACATTCCTGCCGTTTCACCTGTTGTCACTTTTCTACTGACAGAGCAGTAGGGCTGCTCTGTCAGTAGAAAAGTAAAGTATTGAATACCTGGTAAGGTTTCTCGTAGTATCTGGTGAGCCTGTACTGCTCCAAGATCCCTTCCTTGCCGAGGATTCTGTTTACCAGCCGGCACGCGTCATCTACATTGTTGTTCTTCACAAACACTGTCCGCGCAACAAACGAAGGGTGGCGGTTCGACAGCAGCCTCAGTGTTAGAAGCATTTTGTTTCAGCAAATTGCAATAATAGTACAAATTATAAAATTAAATTGAGGTTAGGAGAATGTCAATGTTAAATTGTCAAATTCAATGCAGTAACACTTGACATTTTGTTGACAGTGACAGTAAAAATGAGTTTACGGAGTCAGCCATAGAAAATAGAAATATTGATGGTAACTTATTTATTGGCGTACAAGTTTGTTTGAACTTGTGACTACGAAAAATAAATTGCATCACTCAGAATTTGCCTACCTCATATACCTACCCGGACCTACCCGATTATGTTGTCAAACTGGCGGCAAAATATTTTTTTATGACGTAGCACTTGTTACAAAAATCCAGTGCAAAAATCAAAGGCCCATTGTACAGGCCACAGTTTTATTTATTTTCGCTACGTGTATTTTAGATACACCCTTATTATCCTTTATTGATATTATTTTAAAATTTTGGAAGAGTTTGGTGCTTTATTTTTATGAATAATTATGGCGAACGACAGCGATTCTGACGATAGCTCAGCAACAGAATACACACTAGGCCGCTGCCGCAATGTAGCCCTACACGACCGATGCAGTATGACTGATATGAAACGCATTAAGGATGTGTTTGACGCGGCATACAATAACAAAATGACGGCAACCGAATTCAGAAATTTTCTCAGAACGATGTTTAAAATAGAGTATGATGATGATGAATTCAAAATAATATTTTTAAAGGTTCTATATTATATTATATTAATCAAGCTCAATTTATTAATAAATACAGTTTACCTACGCCACTCGTTAGACTTGGACACAATAATTTCAGGAGTCAGGAGTGTAGGCCTGTCGGGCGCTCTTTTGAAGGAGGATGAGCAAACATACAGGTGACCCCCACCACGTTTTCGTTTTAGCTAAGTATAGCTTTTTACTCGACTGCCAAGACAAGACACACTCTGCTCAAGACCGTTTATATGTCGGATCGGGATCGGAGGACCCACTGCCACTGGCGAACGAAGGGGGAGGGGGGGGGGAAACAAGTGCAAAATGAAGGTCCAAATCCAAAATATGTTGAGTGAACACGGCTACACATCACGCTATACATTTCCAGTATATACTGATCTCGCATAAAAAGGATTTCCGGAAGCGCGATGACACAACGCTTGTAATTTATTGCAAAATATAAAGCAATTATCGTGTTTTTTTAAATTTGTTGAATAATCGAAAACTAAAAACTATTTTTTCAGACTTTTCTGCGTAAGTCGAAAAAGTAAATCCGATTTTTGTATGCTACCTTATGTACATATCTGGGGCGGGATGCTATAATTTTCGCTTCCCTCGCTTCTGCATTCTAAATTCTCAAATAAAGTGATTCCTATTCCTGTACAAATGTTCATAAGAAGATTTAACCTACCCGGAGTGCTAACATTTTCGAGCTCTCTTCGCTTGCTCTAGCATCCTATATTTGTCTAATAATCAAACTTTCTATTATAATACCTAACCTTTACCACAGCCTTTTCGAGGCAGTGTGCTTAAAATTTCCAGCTCGCTTCGCTTGTTCTTATAAACTAGGTACTTCTTAAACTTTTCTGCATACCTGGGCAGGGGCCCCCATTTAGTTTTTCCCCCCCGAGCCCTAACAGGCTTAGTCCGCCATTCACTGCCCATTAATAGGGCAGTGAATAGCGGACTACTACAAATTATTCTCAGTCATGAAAAGAGCTTTCCAATCATAATTATAATTATGTCCAGTCGGTATGGTTGTGGGACATTTTGTTCACCAGTTCACCACCATGTCGATCGTGATCGCTTTACGAGATCCGAGACTAAGCGGACGTGTGTTTTTTAATATATTAAGTATAATGAAATAAACAATTACGACAAATAAATATAATTATTTGCGCCGTCAGGACAAAAGTAAAGTGTGTCGCGTGTGACTTGTAGGTTATTACCGACTTGCAAGATTGTTTTTACAGAAGTTGCAAGATGGACTAAATAATTTTATAAACAATAAATAAAGTGTTTCTGGAGTATGTCTCAACCAGGATCGAACCCGTTTGGTAGTAGCCAATTACTACGGCGAAGTCCTCCACCGACGCCTACTGAACCATTACCCCCCAGTGGCCTAAACCCACCAGTTCCCGAAGATAATGAATTGCCGAGTGAAGTTATCAGTACGCCGGAGATCCAGAAATGGATAGGATCTATTGATACAATATTGAACGAAATCTGCACTATTGTCGGCGATGGGAAGATGAATTCAGACCAGAAACTGCGTGTCTCCACTCTCTGCCGGAGGGTCTCAAGTGGGACTTCTCAGATGGCCGTCTTATATCAATCGTTGAAGCAGAAGACAATCCAGGCCCATACCACTATCCAACACTTACAAGTTCACCAGAACGTTGCGAATTCTCTCCAGCAGTTCAAAGAGGTCGTAGAATCAAAGTTGAACCCATCAGACATTACTTCTTATGCTAGCATGGTGAAGAAAGGGTCCGATAACTTTGTCCATCCCGCCAATTTGAGATCAGTCGCCATATATCCCAGCGATAAGACCCAAACGAGTGACGACACAAAGTCACTTGTGCAAAAGATAATCTCCCCAGAACAACTTAAGTTACATGTTCGTGGCCTGAGAAAGGTAAAAAATGGGGGCGTTCTGATTAGCACCGAAAACAAAGGCGACATTGACAAGCTAGAGAATTCGGAAAAATTAGTATCATCGGGCCTTACAATAGAAGAACCTTCTAAACGCCGCCCTAGGGTCGCCGTGATTGGTGTTCCCGTAACCCTCACCGAGAAGGAGGTATTTGAATGTATTTACGAGCAGAACCTCTCAGACAAGTTGCCGAATGTAACCCGTGAGTCCTTCCTTGAGAGCATCAAATTAAGCCATAAATCGGGTAAGAAAGACCTTCCTACGTGTAACTTCATCCTGGAACTACCAGCTAGCATAAGAAAAAATATAATAAATCAAAGCCGAATATTTATAAATTGGACATCATGCCCTGTGAGAGATTTCACAATATTCACCAGGTGCTTCAATTGCCAGCAGTTCGGACATGCGGCAAAGTTTTGCCGGGAAACTAGTCCTACTTGCAACCACTGTGGAGAGAATGGACACTCCTTCAAGGAATGCAGCAACAAATCTTCTCCCTCTCAATGTGCGACGTGCAAACGCTTCAAGAGAAAATGTGACCATCCAACTGGTGATGTAAGTTGTCCGGCGCGCAAATATGCAGAGATGAACTATATCAACTCAATAGACTATGACGGCGCCTAAGAGCGCCACCGAATACTTTATTTAGTTAGCACATAAACAGGTAGTTTATCCTCTATCTATATTTCCACTTAGTTTGTAGCTACAATGACAAACCAGCTTATTTGTGATTTAGATAGTTTTTCTGTGTCTGAATCTAGAATCTATAATGTTGAGAACTGTAAGCACCTTCTTCCTTCTGGTGGAAAAACGTTAACCATACTCACACAGAATATTCGCAGCATAAATGGGAACATGAACGGTTTTGAAATGTTATTACAGAATCTTGACCTAAGCTGTGATATTATCGTCCTAACAGAATGTTGGTTGTCAAAACGGACAGTCAATTTACCACCACTTGACGGTTATTATTCTTACAAAACCGATAGAAACATTAACCAAAACGATGGTTAAGTAGTTTATATCAAAAATAATTTACGGACAATAAAAGAAAAACCTGTATCCCAAGACAGTAATTGCTTAATAATCAAAATTAACCCCGATACGGTAGTCATGACAATTTACAGACCTCCTTCTCAAAATACGGACAGATTTTTAGACTCGCTTGACACAAACCTAAGAAACTTATCATCGTTTAAAAACATAATACTTTTGGGCGATATAGACATTAACATTGTTAAAAAATACAATAGACGTAGATATATTTAGTAACCTATTCCGCTTGACTATTCTTCAAGAGTCCTAAAAAACCCTGTAAGAAATCGATACGTGTTTCACTTCTCAACGAGGCATCCTCAGGATGACGATTGACCAATTGCAAACCAGAACGCGACGTGTTACCACTATAATTTAAATTCCTACTTGCACCTCCTCTAACACATATATCAGTTATGTTTATCTAAAGGGGTATTCCCCAAATTGCTTAAAAACACTGTGGTCACACCTGTCTTCAAGTCTGGAGATAAAGGTTTTGTGAATAACTACAGACCCATTTCAGTGTTAACAGGCCTCTCAAAAGTATTAGAAAAAATCATTAACAGTAGATTGATAAAATATTTGGAAGATAACAAACTACTTTCAGATACTCAATTTGGTTTTAGGCCGAAAAGATCAACTAGCCAAGCGGTACACAAATTGACTAACTATGTTACTACCAATCTAGATAATGGAATGCACACAATTGGGATCTTTCTAGACCTTGCCAAGGCCTTCGACACTATTTCATGTTCTTTACTTTTGCACAAGCTTGAAACACTTGGGATAAGAGGAGCACAACTTCAACTATTATCTGATTATCTTAGCGATCGTCAGCAATGTGTAAAAATCGATCATATACAAGTTCTGAACTCAAAAATAGCTGTTTTGGAATTCCACAAGGTAGCATTTTGGGCCCTACGTTATTTTTAATCTATATAGATGCACTGTGCCGCCTGTCTCTCCAAAATGGTGTCATATTGTCTTATGCGGATGACACCGCTCTATTGTTCTCAACTAAATCAAGAGTTGAGGTCTATGAACATGCTCAGAATGGTTTTAACATTGTGACTAATTGGCTTCATAATAATCTACTGACATTAAATGCAGATAAAACAAAATACATTTTATTTATAATAAGAAATACTAACATACCGCTTACTAATCTAAACATTGACGCGCATAATGTTTCCAAATGTTACCATGTAGTTTTTTCTCGTCGGAATTCTTTAACTGGTCCTGGATATACGCTGGACGGCCATGTCATTACTAAAGTAAATAATATCAGAGATCTTGGCGTAATTCATGACAGTAAACTTCTTTTTGATAGCCACATAGAATCAATTGTTAATAAGGCATCTAAAGCATTAGGCTTTATAATTAGAAATTGCTCCATCTTTCGTTCTCTGAAACCTATTAAAGTTTAGTATTGCTCTTTCGTGCGCAGCCACCTTGAGTACGCTTCTCAAGTTTGGAATCCTCAGTACGAGATCTACAAATCTCGTATTGAGTCTGTTCAAAGAAAATTCATGAAGTATTTGGATTATAAAGCTCAACAATTTTCAAATGATTATGATCACCGTTGTAAGAGGTACCATTTTTTGCCATTGGAAGCTAGACGTAATATTAATGATATTTGTTTTCTAGCAAACATAGCTAATGGCTCAATTGACTGTCCTGACTTACTTAGTAAAATACTTATTCGAACTAATCAAAATAACCTAAGGAAGCGACCACTACTACAAGCACCAAGTGCCTCTACAAATTACAGGTGGAACGCTTTCTGTATACGCGCTGTAAAAGCTTTTAATAATTTGCCGTCACATTTGGAAATTGATCTATTCAACACTAGCACACGTAAAATTAGATACATCCTCAGCAGGGACTATTTTGATGACGATAAGAAATAGTTTTTATATCGCATGGCTTGACACAATCTTCTAGTTCTGTTTTATTTAATTCTTCATTTCTCGTTTGTGTTTTTTTTTTCCCTATTTTAATTGTATTCGCATCAAATGTTGTTGAGATTTGCTAATTTCTAACATATATGTGGAAGCTTGTTATTAGCAATTGTCCTCAAGCATATCATATAATTTAACGTTGATATTAGCCTGTAAGCTTTCTGTAAAATAAAGTAAATAAATAAATAATTGCAGCAGGTACGCTGACACCGCAGCAAAAGCTGACCATGTAAAATATCTAGGTGTTACTATTGACACTAATCTAAATTTCCGTAAACACATCTAGGTATTTACTATGTACTAGAGTGCGCAAATTAATTTATGTCTTTAAGAATTTACGAAACATAGCAGACTATAAATTAATTAAACAGGTTTATTTAGCTTTGTGTCAATCCATTCTTACATATTGCATAACTTCTTGGGGTGGTGCTGCAAAAACAATTCTACTCCCTCTAGAGCGTGCTCAAAGAGCAATTCTAAAGGTTGCTTTCGCCCGTATAGATTTCCTACGCACGAGCTCTATTTAGCATGTAATGTACTAACAGTACGGCAATTATTTATACTAAACATAGTTCTACACCAGCACACTGCACTTCCTTTTGTCTCAGTACCTTCCGACAAGAGAAGGAAGGACTTGGTTTGCATAAATCCTCAAACTAGTCATGCGTTTGCTAATCGATTTTATGTATTTTTAGGACCTTTTCTGTATAATAGGCTCAACAAGTTATTAAGGTTCTATAGAGTAAGCCATAAGAAATGTTGTAAAATGTTATCTGAATATCTAGCGATAGTCAATTACACAGAAACAGGACAACTTCTAGAAATTTTGTCATGATGATGTATTATTTCCCCTTAAGTATTCACTATTGTAATAGGTTCAGTTGTAGATATTAATCTACCAATAATTAAACTTTTTCTCATAGTTTACTCTTAATTTATTTTATTCAATTTAACTATAAATTTTAGTTTTTCATTTAAAATTGTAAAGTGATGGCCTGAAACACAGGTTTGAATTAAGCTTGTTCGGGCGGGTCGCTACCTAACGTCGTAATTTCGGACCATCATTACCGACTTGCACCTGTATTAAACATATTTTAGTTTTAGGCATTGTTATTGTAATATATAACATCGATATCTTACTGTTGACTAAATGTACACTTTTTGTAATCATTTTATTCAATAAAAATTATTATCATTTAATCTTTGACATTTCTCGGGATCCTGGGGTCCCGGCCCTTTGGAAGGCGTACGAGGGGCCGAAGCCAACTCGCAGAGGCCCCTTAGACAATTTTAAATGGAATGAGGCACCAACCGACGATTATCCCTGTTCGCATTATGCAAGTGCAGCCAAGGACTACCCCCGCTTGGTGTAGGACTATTGCAAAACATGGAAACAAAGATATTGGGGCTATGGGTTTGGGTGGCTTAGTGAACTGGTTATATTGAACTATGGAAAGGCTATGGCCCCTGCCTGATCAATGTTATGGTATACACGGATAAAATGGCAGGGGGTGACTTGCACACTCAATAATGGGCCCCCAAAAACGGTCGCTAGCACATAGTGACGTAGCAACAAGGGGGCAACACTTCCTGAGGTGCTTGAGGAGTGGAGAGGTATTCCATGGCTTTCAGAACAATCCCAGAGCCCGGAAGATGGTCAAGATCCCTACGAGCACTTACTGAAATACTTCCTTCCTCCGAGCACGTTTGCTCTTGCGAATCTCCACTCAAGCCGGCCAATAAAGGCAAGAATGAGGTGGGAGCTCTATTCCTCGTCAGTGTTCACTCCAGCCGGTCAATAAAGGCAAGCCAGAGGTGGGGAACAAGACTTCTCCCGGAAGATTGGGCCCGTGGGGTCGCAACTGCCCAACAGCTCGCCACATGCTGCCCTGCGGGTTTTTGTATCTCTCTTGGTCTGGCTCCTCACTCTAGACCCGTTCCGGCAAAGTAAACTCTGCCGGCTCAGACCCAGAGTTCGGAGCGCACAAGCCCCACCACGACGTCAACGTAGAGATACGGCGGTGGGGTTATTATTATTATTATTATATTATTTGCATAGGTAGGTATTTTAAGATAATGAGGTTGTAATTGTAAAATATTAACCTTATTATGATTATTCACTGTAATATTAGATAAACACAAGCCGCACGGGCGAGATAGACTGGGACGAGCTGGTATCCCACCTGATTCTTGGCTACTTCGGCAACGATGAAGAGAACCAGAGAGGCTCGCTGCAGCCACCTATCCTGGGCCGGCCCGTCGTATTGCACTCGGAACACAGGCATCCTATATCCAGGATATGCTTCTGCCCTGATGTCGTCAAGGTTTTTATCTTATCAAACCATGCTCCTAATAATCACTCAGAATCCTGTAAGTTCCAACACTAGTTATCATTCCCTCATTTATAGAATACTGGGTTCCCCAGAAAACATCGTGAGGAAACCGGCATGGCCATTGTGACATTAGCTATTACCAACTACCAAGCCGCACACGCACTGTGCCGGTGTGATAGATTACAGCCCTATCGAAGAGAGGACGCATGTGTCCCAGCAGTGGGAACATTAAAATATTATTATAAATATTCTTTATTTCGGACTACATACACATACAGGTACACAAAATCGATATAGTATTAGTAACAATGACTTAAAAACTGTGTTAGTAAATACAAACGAAAAACTAAAATTGACGTGGCCCAACACACGTTGGCACGCACCTCCGTACCCTGCAGTGCCTTATTTTAAAGGGACTGTCAACTTTGTCTAATTTAATGTTTTTAGGATGCTGTTGGAGCTTCCGCGCAACCTACCCATTATTGACGCTGTTCTCTTCCTCATAGTAGCATGAAAATCGTCAACACGGGCTTCCGAGAACATCTGCGAAGCGCTGCAGAAGCGCGGAAGCCCCATCAACATCCTAAATCCATTATTATATTGTACGCGCAAGACGTTGTAGCCTCTCTTAGTATATTTCACCCACAAGTTGCGCGTGTAGAAGGTTTGGCATATATGCCTTGAAAAGCGAGACTTTTACATCCTTACTACAACGCGCAAACCTACGGGCTACCATTACATCATACCACATTATAAACCATATTATAAGCTGATTATAATAATAATATGCTATTGCTTGCCTTGAGTGTTAGTATTAAATGAATGTGGTGTCTCACTCGCGCTGGGTAGCTTGTCACCCATCGGGGGGGGGAGGCAGCGGCAGTGGTCGGGGCGCTAGGAGCATGTGCTTTCGCTGCGAGTGCTGGCATGGCGGGCAAGTCGATAAGATGAATAGACGCCAGTGTACATGTACGAATATTCGGGCTGTAGATCAGCATAATTATGTACATACGTATCTTTTGAAATAAACACTGGGCAGCTCGAGTGTGGGCGCAGGTGTGGTGCGTACGTCTGTACGTTTGTACGTCTGTGTGAGCATATGGCGCACTAAAATACAGGCGATGTGCTTACCTTTTATAATAATGTTAAGTGTTAAGTAAGCTAAGAGCTGTATCCACGAGAACACTGCCGATAAACTGTCCTGCAGTTTGGCAGAATATTTGTGAATTAACTAGTGTATCATTTTTGAAAGAATTAAATAAATAAAAAATAAATATTAAGATATCATCGTACACAGGATCGCAGTACAGACCCAATGCAAGGCACATACATAACGGCGAGCCGCGACGGCATGATCAACTGGTGGTCGCTCGACATGAACCTGTTGAGGACTGCTTACTCCTCCAGCAGTATGTAGCATTACCATACAATCTGTTGGTCCAGCATAATTTTAACGATGGCCCGCAAAATTCAAGTGTTCTTACGTTATTTTGTTTCACTTATATCGATTATTATACGGCGTACCACAGGGAGTGCATTTGGTCCGCCGATTTAAAAGTAAGTACGTTAATTAGGTACCTAAAGATTTAGTTCACCCATTATACTTAATGGTTTAAAAGTGAAGTCTATACTTACTATGTTTCATAGAAGCCAGTATTTGGTAAATAAAATTAAGCGAATAGTAATCGGTTTCCTATCGATAAATAAGTAGGTACTATTGAGATCTGATGACTTCTTTTCACAGCCCACCTGAAGGTCTGCAGCACGTGGGTAACGGACATGGTGTGCATGCCCGACGTAAACATCATCGTCACCAGCTCCACGGAGCGGGACCTGCGCTTCTACGACTGCACTGCCAAGACCTTTGTTCTAAAGATCATAATCACCAGCTGGGAGTATATGGCAAGAAAATTTATTGATTTTCCGTATTCCTGGATTTCATAAAGCAGTTTACGGGACAACCACGACAAACCGTAAGACAAACAGAGTATATGAGATTTGCCCATTGCCACGTCACTAACACGTTCGACGCAAGGTAGATAGACCAAACTTTATCTAGGCAAACAAGTATGACTTATAAGGGTTTCACCGTTTCTTCTTCTTGTAGGTAGTATTATGCGCCATCAGTTACAATAAACATTAACATTTCTTAGATCTGCACCATGTCCTACTACTTCCATAAGCAAGATGTGGATCAGTGCAAGCTGATCTGCGGAGACGCGGGCGGCAACGTGCGGGTGCTGCTGTTCTCGGCAAAGCTGCGAGGCCCCTTTGAAACAGGACAGGCTTTGAAAAGGCTACGACATGTCGACCTGCAGAAGACGGTAATTAGCAAATTACCTAATAACGACAGCTGTCACCTATCGGCTCCTTAAATGAACGTGGGCTAATAATTATGGTTATTTCGAATGATTTTATAGTGGGAGTCTTTAGTGTTCCACCTTTAACACCTGGGCTCCTTGTTGCAGCCCTGCATGCTGCCAGAGCTTCGTCTGAGAGACCTGGTGCGCGTGCATCCGGAGTGGGTGCGCCAGGTGTCATACTACGAGTCGCTACATTGCGTGGTCTCCTGCGCCACCTGCCCCGACTCACTGCTCATGTGCGACCTGCAGGGCTCCAGCAAAACTCATAATATGTTCAAAGTGGAAAAGGCAAGGCAATTAGTACTATATTGCCTTTTTGTCCCAACAGTGGTTTATTTTGCTTTTTAGGGTTCCGTAAGTCCTAAATAACCTATTAGGATTTTCACTACGTAGTGTTTTTTTTTGGAAGTCGGTTGTTTTTTTTTGTTGTAAAAAGTTATTTTTGCTTTGCGTTTTGTACGAGATCATAGATAAATAATAAGTATAAGATTTTCCACGTCCATGTCGCTCGACGGCCGGGTCACAAGGCGGTCGATTAGCTGCTATAACTGGCTGCTCAATATTCAGCAGCAGCGGTATATTGAGCCAGCCAGTTATTTATTTTATGTACCTACGTTTAATTTGTGACCAACATGAATCTTCATTATCTTCTGGTTTGATGTAGCTTTACGAAAATCACAAATCGGATTTCAGACCTTTCTGCTTTCAAGGTCAAAAGTATCTTTTTCAATAAATTGTATCACTCTTTAGGGTATAGAATGCTTCGCGTTTGATGAGGAGGCACATGTGCTGGTGACGGGAGGACCCGACTGCGTGGTCCGAGTGTGGAACCCTTTTTTGCCAGCCAAGGCCAATGTGACCTTATATGGACATCACGCCGGTGTCACTTGCATCGTGCTGCAGGACAGGGGACAGATCGTCTACTCTTTATCTAGAGATAGAACTATCAAAGTGTGGGATGTGCACAGCCAAGCGTGCCGACAGACCTACAACGATATCCCGGCTATATTGGACGAGAAAATGCCAATTTCTGCCGTGTACAACCCAGCTACACGCCAGTTTATCCTGGCAGCCGTTAAGATAGCCATTGTCGTGCTGGACGAGCAGCTGAACCCCCTTCACACTGACGGCTTCACACACTCGCGAGCTGTATCCAAGGTCCTCTATAACCCGCTATTTAAAGTCATCATAACTTGCGGCATGGATAGCATCGTTATCAACTGGAATCCAGTATCAGGTAAAATGATAAAATATGGAATTAAGAAAATTCGATTTAACATAGGTACCTACCTAAAATGAGCGAAATATTTTGAGCAGCAAAAGGTGGTGATGTAGCCGACTGATCTTTGCAATCATTGAAGTCTGCAGCGACTCGCCGTATTTTATTTCTGAAGTCAATCATTCCATTTGCTAATTAGGTTTTAGTCTGTACGTAGTTTAAGCAACAATTTCTAAAGCTTTAGGAAAAGTGACAAAGTGACTGGACGGTGTACATTATCCGGCGGACTGAATGTCTAAATAAAATGAGAGAACATTGTTGGGATTGGTACAGGTAAACGCAACGTGATGATTCGTGACGCTCACGTACGAATGCTGCACAGTGCAGTGATCCCGGTGGAGATCACCGCCGCCTGCTTCGACCCTGGCTTCCTGCTGCTGCTCACCGGCGCCAGGAGCGGTGAGCTCAAGGTCATTACATATATGTACTTATACAATTTAAAGTCACCTTCACGCATCAATGAATTATCATCATTGTTGTGCTGCATCGTTTCAACTCGCTGTCGTTTTTTTTAAATAATTAAATAGTACTTATACCTATAAATTCCTACTTTGTTTGTCTTCATTCACGTCTAGGTATGGAACTTCAACACGGGCGTGTGTTTGAGAGTGATGTCCATCGAGCACATGTGCGAAGTCACCAGCTGCTTCTGGGTGGAGGGCAGGTCTGGAAGTTTTGATTACACTTTAAAACCCTTGGGTAGTTCAAGTGATCTGATTCACTATGGATAACGTCTTTCCGCGTAGCATCAAATTTTCAAACCTTCACGAACTCATTAGTAGCATCATTACGATTTGCAATGTTTGAAAGTGGTTGGAATGGGGTGTGGTGGTGGTTTTGTTTGGTTAACATTTTTAACCGACTTCAAAAAAGAGGAGGTTCTCACTTCGTCTGTAATTTTTTTTTCTTTCTGATTTTATCGAAAAACACACATAATGGTCCCGTACCTATATACCTACGCCGGTATACATTTTATTAACTTTGCTTGCGTGGTTTTTGAGTTATACGTATTTTTCCCACTGAGCCTACTTCACTGTTATTTACATTAGGTAGTGGAATTCGAATTTGTGTGGGATAGGTACCACAACAAAAAAACAACTGACCTCCACAAAAAACACTAAAAAGTGAGAAATTACTTTAATTTCGGAAGTCGGTGGCAAAAAACGAATATTCTAAACCAAAGACACCTTCCGTGGTTTGTTGTTTGTTATTATAAGTCATTTCAAATACTGACTCGGCCACTTTCAATTAGGATCCTCGCAGTTGGTTGGAACCACCATGTGGTGGAGTTCGAGGACACTGGCATGTCGACGACCGGCAAGAGCTGGGAGACTCGTCACACGGACGACGTGCTGGCTGCCGCCGTGCGGCACCCCCTCACACTGGCCACTGCCAGCTACAACTCAGAACTTGTGATGTGGAGGCTTGAAACGGGCCAGCCTTACAGGTTTTATTTAGCAGTTCAACACATGACAGTGTCCTGGTAAGCTGAAAATAATCAATGGAATTCGTCAGAATCATAATTATAATTTTTGTGACATCCAGGTGGTTCTCGTGCACGGATCCGACTCTGCGCATCAAGATGACCTACAGGCGTATCGGGCCCAAGTCTTTCCCCTTCCACTCCAAGGGGAATAGTGCAAGAGCTTTATACTTCTCGTCTACCATTCGGAAACCTACGTGGGTAACATTATTTAACAATACATTCATAATTTACTTACCCATAATCTTTACAAATATCTCGAGATCGTGTCTGCAGATCCTTTTTTCTGCAAGCAGCAAAGAAATCGAAAAATATTGTTACTAAATCATTATCTTCAAGAAATATGTATTGCTTGCTCTTGTTGTCCACAGTACGGCAGCTGCTGAGAAAGTACTAGACCCAGAGGCGGCCATCAAGAAGGCGGCGGTGCGATGCTTGTCCTCGACGGCCCAGAGCATGTCGCCGCGCGCGCAGGTCATGCGCCTCCTCGCTGCGCAAGCCATGATCTTCTTGCACACGCGACCACTACACATGAGCGTCGGTCAGTACGATACGTTCGTTATGTTCTGCCGCAAGCAGTATTCTCATACTATACTGCGTAGGATTAAATATGTTGCAGATTTCTTGCACCACAGGTCAACACAACGCAACGCTTCCAGTCATTTACAAAATATCGCTTCGTTCCAGTGGAAGACTTCCACAACCCAAACCCATCGAGAGCTCTACTATGTAAAATATTTGTAGTATAGAAGTAATAAATAAACATTTATAGAGAAGCCTTGCATGTGTATGCGTTGCGGTAGCGCCTGAGCGGTGCCGCTAGAATTAAACGAACATATATTTTAAGAAAAAACATATTCTAGCTTCCCTACTTCTCGCTCTGGAGAATGGTCTTGTGCAGTGCTGGTCGGACCACTCGGCGGGTGGGTACCTGAGCTCGTTTCAGGCCATCCACACAGCAGGCGACTACGTATCATCCTTCGCCACAGACATCGACAACGAGTTTCTCTTCACTGGAACTATTATGGGATATGTCAAAGTGTGGCTCATGAGCAACTTTCTCATAAATGATCAGGTACAAACTTAACTTACAAATTCTGCTATTTAAAGATTAGTTATCACAGTAGTGCATTGACAAATAAAGAAAGTACGAATGTATGTAATTCCTGCAAGGCGATAATAATTTTGAATAAGTAGGTTATAAATTAAATGTCGTGTAGGTTCATGTAAACATGCCGCGGCTTCGCCTGATGTTCCCGTTCCTGTGGCGCGACCGTATCGAGGGCCGCGCCAAACGCTGCACGCGGGACCAGCCACTGCCGCTGCTACTCAACAGCTACCGCGCACATCTGCGCTCTGTTACAACCATAGCGTACATCGACGAACTCAAACTCCTATTGACGTAAGCAGCAGCCCATTACATTATCCGCATGTTTGCATCATCTTAATTTTGTAAACATGCGGATTATGTAGTGGGCTGGCAATATTGTTAACACTACTTATGAGCCTAGTGATATTTGTAAACATTTTATATTGAGTCCCAAAAAAAAAACAGAAGTTAGTACGATTAGTAAGTACTTTATTTAAATGAAAAACTGACTTTTTTGCAAAGTCGGTTCCCTACACACACACAGATTGCCCTTTTATACCTTCGGCAGCTGTCACTTAATAACGGCGGTTATTGTTGGTATAAACGCAGTGGAAGTGCAGACTACAGCGCTCGCGTGTGGCGTCTTTCGGGCGAGTACCTGCAGACGCTGGGCAGCTTCGTGCCGTGGAGCCTGGAGGTCACCCGCTTCCCACCAGACGTTCAGAAAGTCGCCAGCTTCACGACATTCAAGGTGAACAGTCAGTTTACGGATGAGATATTATCATGGAAACTGCCAATGTCGATTCATTATTGAATGTGTGCAGGTGTGGCGCGGGGGCTTCGTGTCGCGCTACGTCCCGGGACAGAAGGTGGTAGACAAACTGCGTGACATCACGGAGAACGAGCTCAGGAGCAAGACCTTCGGCGAGCCGCCCATCAAGCCACTGCTGGAACAGTATTCCTCGCTGCCGCGTTGGCCTGACCAGCAGGAAAGGATACAGCTCAACGTCTCGCTGCCTACGGTCAGTACATGTATCCTTGCCAGAAGGGCACAGAGTGGAAGTTATAAAAATACTGCAAGTCGTTTTTGCGTAATAAATGTTCGCGGCTGTTGTACCAATGCACGAAACAGACCACTTTATGGAGATGGAGCGAAATAATCCTCTAAGTATGTCGTTGTGGACTTGTAGCCAGTTGAAAATTATATTATTGCATTGCAGATCCCGCTGTATAAACACCTCCGGTTGGCGTCGACGCAGCCGGTGCGGCGGCCGCCCACGCCCGAGCTGGTGCGCCAGACGCGGCTGCGCGAAAAGCCAAAGAAGATGCACTTTGATACCGACGTGCTACATCCGCAGCATCGAGCGCACTCCATGCACTTGAGGCACTCCACGTTGTCCAGGCACTCGACGTTCTCCACACAAACCAGGCACTCCGGGTTCCCCCGACACTCCACGCTGTCTACGCACTCCAGACACTCCACGCTCTCTACGCACTCCAGACACTCCACGTTGTCCACATACTCCACGCAGCGGTCTACGCTGGGCCAGAAAGACAACGCTAACATGTAATGCTGCACATTTTAGGATGCGGTCCATGCGTCGCGAATATCCGTCTCACGTAAATACGTTAACATAAATACTTAATTGCTGCTTTTACTATGTAAAAAAAATGTTTTAGGATTTTTATGTCGTTTTATAAAACTTTATTAAGTTTGATAATTTTATATATGTTACAATGTTTGATAGTTTTATACAATTTTACAATGCTGTTTGATAGAATATTATACAAAATAATAACTTACGATATAATTTATATTTATAACACTTAAGTACCTACTCATATAATTTTATAAATGTGTAACAAATACACCCCTGCCTAGCCCTTTGAGGAATACAGGCGTGATGTTATGAAGGAACCTCATTTCTGCAACATGTTCGCGCACCTGTCGCGGAAATAGATTCGCGTATTCGCACAAAATTCGGAAAAGTGTCTTTCGCGCAAGTTTCCTTCCGCGTAAAAGTCCATTTGAGGAATATGTTTTCGCGCAAATGTCTTTCACGCAAGTGTGCCAGATCCAACTTGAACTTCGGTTTGGTTTCTCCCTGAAGGTATGGTCAGCGTCACATTCTTATTCTTGAGCTACGATTCAGTGGCCTCTTTCCGAAAGCCAAAAGGTTTGTCGTTCCATTTATCTACGTTTTTACCTACTTTGGATACACCTACTGAAAATTAATTGATCTACGAAAATGTTTCAAGAGATTGAATACCATTTAAAGTCTATTCCAAACTAAGGCTAAGAACTCACGGAGCGTTTTCACCCGCGCCTGCCGCGTTTGCGGGCCCGCAGCTTCTGTAGGATGTAGATTTATATGCAAAAAGTAAGAGCACATTTCAAGACGCGTTTTACACCCGCGGCGCGCGCGGCTTTTTTGCGGGTCCGGCAGCAGGCGGCAGTCACCCGCCGCCTCGGCGGGTTGCGCCCGCACGCTCTGCGATCGCTTGGCGGGCGACCGCAGTAGCCGGCGGTACAGAAATCCGAAGCCATTTTGCACAACCACCCATCTTGCGATCATCGCCCGCCAAGATTGCGGGCGATGATCTAAACCGCGACAGCTGCGTGACGTGACGTGCGTCTCGTGAGTTTAGGAATAAAACCGCAGTTTCACAACCGCGGCGGGCACGGGTGAAAACTGCTCCGTGAGTTCTTAGCCTGAGTCGTGATTTTCTTGTTCATAACCTGGCCATAAGCTGCCATTTTTTCTTGCAAAGACAAATTTCTTGGTTACTTTGACTGACACTACAAGCCATTGCAAGATGTCATAATTCTGTTTCTAGTACGGTTTAGTAAAACAAATAATTATTTTATTATATACTAAATTATTTATTTTAGTCAAAGATTTACCATCCATCGGTTTAAAGAAGTGTAATTTTAGTATAAGTAATAATGGCACAAGAAAGTGATGTGTTGAGCTGCTTGTCTATAAAGACTGAAGACAGCGCGGCGGCCGCTGCCCGGGCGCGCTGGCGCAACGCGGCGCTGCACGAGAGGTGCAGCATGAGGGACATGGAGAGGATGAGAGATGCATTCCAGGAGGCATTCGGTCGCAAAATGACAGCTCTGGAGTTTAGAGCTGCTCTGAAGTCCTTGTTGGATGTGGACTACGACGATGAAGATTATAAAATACTCTTTATGAAAGTAGGTACCTACTATTACTGATATGTTGAAAGACAGCAGCTGATTGAACATAATAAGTCACAGATAGCCAGAAAGAACGTTGCAATGAACTCAAATCCCAGAGTGATTTTGTAATATAGGTATGGGTACTTAACTGAGATGAGACTTCAGGATGATCTCCAAAGTTATGAGTGAAGCAAACTAGTCAGATTCCACTCTGAAATCCTGTCTATAGATCTGTCTTAGAAACTCGCACTGTTGATACTAACTTCATAGACGCCTCTAGGCCATCGATATGCACTATGAACGAATATCTGTCGATTACTCGCCCAGGTAAACACAAGCCGCACGGGCGAGATCGACTGGGAGGAGGTGGTTTCGCATCTGATCCTGGGCTACATCGGCACCGACGTGGAGAACCAGCGGGAGTCGCTGCAGCCGCCCATTATGGGCCTGCCCGTCATCATACGCTCACAACACAGACACCCAATATCACGAATAACCTTTAGCCCGGATGTCGACAAGGTTCTTTATAATAAGGCTGTTTAACTTTCTAATGAACTTTTAATATAAGTACCTGTCTCGTTGGCCGGCCAACCACTTGTAACTCTTTTATATTTGTATATTATAAGGTGTTAAAAAAAACTTTACAAACTTTAAGAGGTGCTTTACACCATCATTTCATTTAGAACAGTAGGGTATGGAACAGCTGATATTTTTTCTCGATTTTTACTTTGTTCCCATAGTAAATGTTATTCAGTTCGATGATATAAAGCACCTCTTATAGTTTGTAAAGTTATTTTTTTAACATCGTATGTAACTAGCAAAGGACTTCATTCGAACCTTTTCGTTGTTCAAAATCAAAAATTGATTAATAATAACTGATTAAAAATACCTATCTGTATTAAAAATAAGTACCTACGTAATTATGAGCATTGATTGTGACCGACGTATTATTTTACTGTGTGAGATAGAATCGCACTACGGACCCGATGCAAGGCACATACATAACTGTGAGCCGCGACGGCATGATCAACTGGTGGTCGCTCGACATGAAGCTGTTGAGGACTGCCTTCTCCTCCAGCCGTTAGTACCATTTCAATTAACTCAGCTTATAAATACTTTCAATCTGGCTGGGAAGTCCAAATTTTCCTGATGCTACGTATCAAATTAATTTTAATCTCCTAAACATTCGGTACATGGGCATTGAGTGAACTGTCCCAAAAGATATTGCTATACTTTATTGATCACCGGCTGAGCTTATAAAGGTGGTCGCTAATGACCATTCTTCCGGCCGGAAAACTCAGCTAACTTTAGTTAGACGCGCGGGTGCCAAGACTAGCCAACCTATTGCTGCATATTATTGTATGTACATTATGGAACTTCCTAGATGAGGCTAAGTTTTTTTTCCAACAAAGTTAGTATGATCTGTGCATATTTATGAACTACTTCCTTACCACGTCTTAATAAAGTAAGTAGATACCTGACTCCCACAGCCTTCCTGAAGGTCCGAACAACGTGGGTGACGGACATGGTGTGCATGCCGGACGTGAACATCATCGTCACCAGCTCCACAGAGCGGGACCTGCGCTTCTACGACTGCACTGCCAAGACCTTCACCTTGAAGATCGTCATCACGAGCTGGGAGTACATGGCAAGAAAATACATTGTTTTCATAGATTTCGGGTTTGACTGCGTGCGCTGCGTAGGTAGTGCTTACTGCTTACCAACGAGTAGGTTATACCTTTGTGATTACCATAGGACATCCCTTGCTTGAGGACTTGTATTTACTTTGTGTTGACAACAACACTATAGTTAGGTAGTAAATTCCACAGATTTGCACGATGTACTATCACTTCGGAAAAGACTTGAAGGAGCAGTGCTTACTGATCTGTGGCGACGTGGGGGGCAACATCCGAGTGCTGATGTTCTCGCCGGTGCTGCGCGGGCCCTTCCAGAACGAGCCCGGCCGAGCCACGCAAACGCTACGACATATAGATCTGCAGAAACGGGTGATCATCCTATCTTTTATGGTCTTATTTTGAATCTTCTGGTAGATCATACAGATATAATACTGGGACGTTAAGGGTAGAAGCGTTGCACAATACGGGAACCGCTTTGCTCGATTGAGCAGCTCTCCTCCTGCGTGCGCTCACTTGAACCAATTCGCTTGTGATTGCAGCCTCACTTGCTGCCAAAGCTGCAGCTAGTGGACCTGCCCCGCATGCACGGGGAGTGGGTGCGGCAGGTTTCATATTACAAGTCTTTGAGTTGCGTGGTCTCCTGCGCCACCTGCTGCGACTCACTGCTCATATGCGACATATATGGCTCCAAGACACGTAACATGTTCAAAGTTGATAAGGCGAGTTTTTGTATGCATAAGTATTTTCGTTTCCTCTTTCTTTTTACGGTTAACTATTTCTTTGCATTCTCTGGACAGAGTAGAGACACAGAGCTGAAGTATCTCATGTGCCCTATACCGGAACCCGAACACTGCGACAACGGTGCTTAGCCTTAAAAATAGGTATAGTGGTAGTATACTTCCCAGGCCGAGCTCTACTGAGTACAACATCTTCCATAACTATTTCTCTTTCACTCTACGTGGCCAAGGATCGTCGTTATCATGGAAGCCATTAATTTTTTCAGGGTATCCAATGCTTTGCGTTTGACGAGGAGACGCACGTGCTGGTGACGGGAGGTCCCGACTGCTTGGTCCGAGTGTGGAACGCGTTTTTGCCAGTCAAAGCCAGTGTGATCTTCATCGGACACCACGCCGGTATCACCTGCATCGTGCTGCAGAATAAGGGACAGACCATCTACTCGTTATCTAGAGATAGAACTATCAAAGTGTGGGATGTGCAAAGCCAAACGTGCATTCAAGTAAGGGTGTAAATTGAGTTAAATTCGTTTCCTATTTAATCGGCTGCGTAGTTATAGTAACTAGGTAACTTGTATTTGTTTTCTATTAGATGAGTAATTTTTTATTATGCTGGGAAATGTAGGTAATCACACTAATCACACGCCTTATCTCTACTTTGAACAATCATATTAAGTTGCAGCTTTAACAACGAAGCAGGTGATCTATACGTTCTCACTTATTCCTTACTCATATGAACTGCTTTCCCATCCATGCCCTACGGTAGACCTACATCGACATCCCGGCTATAGTGGGCGAGCGCTCGCCCATCTCTGCCGTGTACAACTCAGCCACCCGCGAGTTCATACTCGCGTGCATGAAGATAGCCACCGTGGTGCTGGACGAGCAGCTGAACCCGCTGCACACTGACGGCTTCACACACTCGCGAGCTGTATCCCAGATCCTCTACAACCCACTGTTTAAGATCATAATAACTTGCGGCATGGATAGCATTATCATTAACTGGAATCCAATTACTGGTAAGTGATTCACGTTTTTGGTTGCATTGAAGGATAAGAGTTGCCTTAGTTTAAACGTAAGCAATAGCAATTCGATAGACATGAATTCGACAAACCAGAAGAGCAGAGTCAAGTAGGAATTTGCGCTTTCGCAAGGTTAAAAAGATTAGCCACTGCCCAGGATTGACAGCGGGGCCTGGGTACTGGGTACCCATACCTACGGTATGTGTTCATATATCGCTTTGGGGTGTGTGCAGGGAAACGCAACGTACTGATTCGCGACGCGCACGTGCGCACGCTGCACGGGGAGGAGATCCCGGTGGAGATCACCGCCTCTTGCCTGGACCCTGGCTTCCTGCTGCTGTTGACAGGGGCCAGGAACGGCGAACTCAAGGTTCGACATCATCATTCTCCTGCTCTTATCCCCATTTATTTGTTGACTCCTAAAAGCACGAGTACAATATTTAATAATCCTTTAATAAAACCAACCACAGATCAGCTTGGCAAACTCCACTGCGCTAAGTGTGTTACTGGCCCAAGTCGCACATTAGTGAACCTGAAACTTATCTTATAGCTTTAAGTTGTAAACGAGTGGTATAAATATTTGATAAAACTTATAGCTTCAAACACTACTCATATTTGTATATGAGTACGTCCTATCACTCGTAGTTGCATAAGAGTGTATTTTGTTTATTACATAGAGTCGGTTTTGTTACCTAAAGTTGAAAACGGGTTGTATTTGTTACCAATTTAGAAGCAACAGTGGTATATGAGGCCTTTAAATCACTTGTAAGCAACTGTTCCATTTAAGCTGTAACATACCCTTATTTGGCATCTCTATTTCCAAACGAGTAGTGTAACAGAGTAGTATATCACCTGTAGTGGCTAAAGGGATCATTTTGCAACCTTTTTGGAACGTAACGTGATTGCATCTTTCAGGCCTATTGTACTCTAATATGCCACTCCAACGCGTAGATAAATTTCAATAGTGGGTTCTTGAAAACCAACAGCAGCTATTTCCACTTATTTAAAACCACTAACGATGTAACAGTTCCCAAAATACATAATTGTGACCTATTATTACTTAAGTCTGATCGTCCTGCGCGTCACTCTGTTGATAGTTTTTTTTGTTTCTGTTGTTATAAAGTTCATAGTTTAAACTACTTCATCAAAAATGAATTCCGTGAAATGGAAAAAAAATAAGCGATGTGGTAGTTATCATCGGCAACCCGCCGATGATAACTACGTACATACGTACTTTAAGTCTACACTGGGAGATCTAGTAGCATCCACTGGTCAGCTACTAGCAACATACAAATAAGTGATTTTTAGACCTTACAGTTCCAAATAGGGAACAAATAAATGAAAATAAAAACTAAGAGATGCCATGTTTAGATAATGTAAATGTAAAATATTTTGTTTTGAAAGTGTTTTATCACACTGACGCATAATCACTGAGTTTTGTTAATTGTAACTGATGTACTTTGACATTATACTTAGTCTAAAACCATTACGTTAGGTTTTTAACAGTTTTATTTTTTTATACTATTATTTCGCCAATTGATTTAAACTTTAAACTTTTTTATTAGCAGATCAAATTACAATTTACAAAAATAACAGTGAAACCACACTAGGCAGAGCCTGTATCGTGGCTATCAAACAAAAAAAAAGAAAACGATTACTCTAACGATAGTAAAATAAATTGAGTCTGCATATCATTCTCATGAAGTTGAAGTGCGAGTGTGGTGAATGTGTTGAGTGTGAAATGTGTAAATAAGTGTTTGAGAAAGTATTATGTGTGATGTGTGTTATGTGAGTCGTGTGTGATAAAATTTAATGAGAGTGTTTAACTTAGTCTTTAGGCAACTGTGCGTAGCAATTGTTCCATCTGATTGTAGTTCATACCGGTGATTAATTTCTTAATATTGACTTTGGCTTCACGAGTTGTATTATGCTGGAGCTGATATCTATTTACAATTTTATTGTACAAATATGGAAACATAAACTTCTGAGATCTTCTAGCAAATGAAGTTTTACATTTAGTACTAGTTATTTTAAAGACTCTAAGCTTCAGCATGTCTTTGTAATTTGGCGAATTAATGATTAGTTTATGAGTGGAGATAATTGCATGCATTGCATAGAGTCCTCGCACGCTAAGTAGATCAGCCTCTTTGTAAAGATCTTTTGTTGGAAATCTAATAGGTTTTTTTAACATTACTTTTAGAACTGATCTCTGCGCTCTTTCCAACAGCATGAGGTGTGATGACGATGTGCCACCCCATACACTTATGCAGTACGATAAGATAGATTGACACAAGGATATATAAATAGCTTTAAGAAGTTTCATGCAAGCAACATCTCTAAGTTCCCTAATGACATAAATTAACTTTCTGGTTTTAGCTGAGAGTGCAGTGATATGTTCCTTGTATGTGAGTTTTTCGTCAATCATTACTCCAAGATATTTCATAGATTTTGTTCTTTGTAAATTACAGCATTGACATTTGGTGTTGGAGGACTGCCTTTGATCGCATGAATGTATTTGGATATTTAGTAGAGCAGAAGGTGAGGAAGCTGCAGTTTTGTGAAGACATAGAAATCTGGTTTTGTTGGCATTTAATGTTAGTAGGTTATTGTTTAGCCATTTTGCGATTGTATTGATGCCTTGTTCAGCATTTCTAAAACAGTCTTTCCAATTACTATCATGAAATACAACAGCAGTGTCATCTGCATAGCAAACTATTTTAGCATTTTTCAGAGGTAAATTAGTCAGGCTGTCAATATATATCAGGAACAGCGTTGGTCCCAAAACGCTACCCTGAGGTACTCCAAAAGATATTTCTAGTTTGGTACTGAGCCAGGAGTTCAACTTAACGCATTTAGCACACTTTATTTAATTGTTCTTGATCAAATCGAAGGCGCTTCGAAATTTACAAAGAAACCATACTATACTTTCACAGTAACAAAACATTCGGAAGGATTTTGTGCTGTAAATCAATGCCTGCATTATATCAGTATACGTGAAGTTTTCACCAAATAGATGTAGTCCAATATGAAATGGCTGTTCACAGTACAAATTCAAAAACATATCTCAACTTATCGCCCCTAAAAAGTACTTTGGGCTTCATTTGTCACTCAATGAAAGAATGAAACGTCATATCATTCAATCAACCGTTCACTGCGCACAACTTATACCCATAGTTGATGATCGTGAGAACTCCTATGGATCTCATTTGGAACCAAAATTAAGCTGCAATTTTTCTCCAAGTGGTTCTATATTGTTTGCATAAGGGCTCTCGCCACCTATATAGAACTTATTCATGCCTATATATTTCACCCAAGGTTACAAACAGATATGATATGGAGCTGTTTTACCACCCAGTTGTGTTACACACTATCTTCAAACTCAAATTCACAATATGTTTATTGCTCAACACAGTACATAATCATACATTTCTATGTCATGTGAATGCGCCGTCCACTGTTTTGCACCAATTCAGGCATGCAAAATTATCATTAAAACTAGCTGCCCGCCGCGAAAAAGAAAAAAAAAAAATGGCCGCATTTTTTTTCAGTCGCCAATTTTACCGGGACATGACATGGGGCGCGGGCGGGCGGCCGGTTTTTTTTTTTTTATATGTCCAGGTGGCCTGCCAAATAAATTAGGGCTGAGTAAGTAGCAGATGACCCCACATCTATCCACCATTTTTAACCGACTTCTTCAAAAAGGAGGAGGTTCTCAATTCGTCTGTATGTTTTTTTTTTTTTTTTCTTATTTTTAGGATGGCGCTTCGTGGGTCCTTTTTAATTGAAACACTCGCTTCTGCTGCACTGAATTTATTTTGTACTTTCACATCAAAATTACAATAGTCGGAGAAAATGTGATTTTAGTAGAATTTTGTAGGTTGACTGCACTGCTTGCACAGCGGGCAGTTTTATATAGTACATAAAATCTCAAATCAGCAATTTTAAGGTATTGATTAGAAAAATTATTTATAACATCTCCCCCATTAGGACGGAGCTTTATAATTTATAAATTAAGCGAAGGATACATCTTGGAATTAAAATTGGTTTAAACAGGAAGGAAAGAGAACGGAACATTATTTTTATAAATAAAAGGTTAACCATGAGTAATTAATTATAGCACTACAAAATAATTAAATTAAAAATAGGTACAAAATAAAAACACATACTAATAGGTATAAACAAATGTAGTTTTTAAGGAAGTCCAGAAACAGAAATCAATAAGATATTTTTTTTTTGTTTGTTTTGTTATCTAATAATTACTTAAGTTTCGACTTGATGAAGCTCTGTCAGTATTTCTGAAAGCGACTCTATTTTTATTAAGTTCCATTTCTGGAAGACTTCTAATCGACTTCTTGTCGCATTCTACAGATTCATTTCGGATATCTGTTAGTTCTATAGAGTTTGCTCTAGTGGGTTGCAGATTCTCGGTTGGGTTTTTCCCAAAACATGGATTATGTAAATGAATGCAACAAGATTTACCCGTAGAAAAACATTTTAAATAAACTTTGTATATAATATAACAAAACTAACAACAATTACAATAATAGTGAGTGTTGAATAGTAGTGTACATATTGGACAATGTGAGACTGATTCTCAGCTTCATGAATTTGATTTTCTAAATGTTTTTCACGTCACAAACATTTTCTAGTTTATGTGACGCTAATTTTAATGACTCTAAGTCAACGTCAGTTAAAGTTATTGGAGCAGGAGAGCATATGAGCACTACTATTTACAATTTTAAATTTACAACAATCATCATCTATAATATTAAAATCTATTTTTAATTGGCTTGGCAAAGTGGTTTTATAAACGTGAGATGGATGGAATTGCAAAGTTTGGAAAAATGCAACACAATCTTTTTCTAACGATAAAACTCCAGTACTTTGATTTCATTCGTATTAGTACCTACATTTAATAGTTAATTTGTTAGGCTTTGATTGTATATAAACAAATCTTCCATCATTAAGTATTTGCCATAAGTTTATATTACCATAAATTATTTTTGAGTCACACACTTCAGGGAGTGAATGTGTTACTTCAGTTAAAAGCTTAATTTTACAAGAAGGATTATTAATAGTGGATAATAAAGCGGGTAATGGACATATTGCATAGTCATAATTAACATTCTTACATTCACTTAAACTATCTAATAATGCATAACTTAATCTATCATCAGATCCAGCCATGAATAACTGAGTGGGATGAATAAGAACATGAGGTAATAAAGATAAATTTAAATTATTTTCACGCGGACTAGTTTAGTAAATGTAGCTAAAAAGGCAAAAAAAGCTAATTGTTTAATTTCTTTTTTGTAAATAGCAAAATTAATAATTTGATAACGGTTATATACGTTTATAAAATTAAATGTAATGCTAATAGTTTTGCAAAATGATTCGTCATAATTATGAAGCTTAACAAACAACAGGAAGAATACTTCATAGTTTGAGTCAACGAACTGTTCAGTATCAAGTTCGCGTTCAGCTGATTGCAACTCATCGGAATTTGGTACCATTGACAGCTGCTTGAAATGTGTAACACTGCTGTCAAAATCCAGTGAAACTGGACACGAAATAAATTGTTGTTTTGATAAATGTAAGCCTGTATTATTTAAATTAGAATCGATAGCTGCATTTAATGGATAACGAGATAAGTCATTTGAATTATAAACATCAGATTTAATTGTTATAAGGTCAGGCTCAAGGACTGATTGGTTTAAAAACCAAGGAAACATAGTAAACATCGTAGAACCAGTGTCAAGCAAAAATCGTAAAAATCATTAAAATTTGAAGTAGATTAATATTGTTATTATTATTCTCACGTGAGCAATCCGTAGGAAAAGAACTCAGATTTTCACGAGATGAGAAATTGCGTTTAGAAATATCTGAATTTTCTGAAACTTGTGTTGAAAATAATTTAGGAACACAATGTAACCTTTTTTTGTTACAAATAAACTGAATCTGAGACGCATTAACTTGTACAACAGAGAATTGACCACAAGGAGAATGGCTTTTGGAATTCAGTGGAAACTCAGTGGGAAGGCATTTAATTTCATTAGAATTTATTTGCTTTGACATCCGTGTTTTAAATAATTTAGGAACACGGCCTTTATTAGAAGACTTTTTGTGTGACTAACCTGTGTTGAGGAAAATTTAGGAACACAGTTTGAAAGACACATAGTATCTTTAGTTGCACTAATAACCTGTGTTGAAGAACATTTAGGAACACAGTTTGAAGGACTTTTAGTAATTTTATTTGCGCTAACCTGTGTTAAAGAACATTTAAGAACACAGTTTGAAGGACTTGTAGTACCTTTACTTGCGCTAACCTGTGTTGAAGAAAATTTAGGAACACAGGATTTAATATAAACGTTGTTCGTGTCATTTAAACTGTTAACATTAGGTTTCGGCAGACAGATATTGTATGACCTCGATTTTTACAGTATGCGCATATTTTATTATTGTTGAAATAGGATAGATTATTTTTAAAATTATGATCTTCTGAATTAACTTTATGAACATTAGGTGTAGAATAATTTTTATGATAACAATTGGAAGCGACATGGCCAAAGTTTTGACAAATTGTGCATTGTTTAAATGATCTTAGAGGCATTTGAGAAAGGTTATAGATCTTTTCTTCCTCAATTGCATGAGAAATAGCGTCGGACAATGTTTTGGGATTCCGACATCGCACAATGTGTGAAAAGTTTGAATTTAAACCTAACAAAAATGTATTTAGGGCCAAATCTTCCATAGCAGCTAATCTACCTATAAGTTCTTTATCATCCTCACAGCTGTAATGAACGTCAGATAAAATACGTGTGAGACATGATTCAAGTCGAATTGAATATTGCGTCACATCCTCAGAAGGCAATTGCTTGCAGTTTTGTAAATCTACAAGTAAATGGGTCGAGTGTTTTTTCTCCCCGAAAGTGGATTTTAAAAATTGTTTTATTTCAGACCACGTATTGAGTCTTTTTAAGCATATTGCTAATTGTGCTTTGCCTTCGAGTTGTGAAATAATATACTTGCATATAAAATTCTGTTGGTCTGTGTAGTAAATTGCATTTTCGCAATTCGTCAAAAATGCGGGCAATCGCGATCCCCGTTGTAGGTTTTAATAAACTTGGTTAACACTGAAAGTGTGATTTTGTCAGACATTTTTGGACTATGAACTTACTAAAAACGTTAAATAATTAAAATGCGGTACAGATCATCAGAAACATGCAGAAATAACAATAGATTTTAAAGTATAGCATGCAAAATATAATTTGAAATGACGAAAAATAAGTTTTACCAAAATTCACTTTTTAAGATTCAAATAAAAACTCACTTTAAGAAATCCAGCACTCACAAAAATTTGGAGCCTTCCAAAAACCAAAAGTAGAGCAACACGAGGCTAAAAGTGCAGCGATGACGTCAACTTCGGGTGCCCGGCGATTTGGCAACTCAGGGAGTCGTATTACGCGGTACCTTCAGTCACGTTGCGATGCTCGTGAAAACTTGTCACATGGAAGGTCTACGTGAGCTGATGATGATGGCGAGTCAACCGTCTGATGATGGTGATAAAAGGACTTCTGGCCTGATGATGGACTTGATGTGTAGGTAGAGGTCGTCAGCGAGACCTCGATGGAAGGTGCTCTTGTGATGCGGGCTCGCACTCGGAAGTGGAGACTGACCGTCGACCACAGGGCAGTAGGAGATGTTCCGGGGTGATGCGGGCTCACGCTCAATAGCGGAGGCTAATCGTCGATCACGGCAGCAGGAGGTGTTCCGGTGTGACGCGGGCTCACGCTCAACAGCGGAGGCTGATCGTCGATCACGTGGAATGCAGTAGCGCGGGCTTAGGCTTTTGAGGAACCCAAGGCTTATCGTCGACCACTTACCGAAAGGACTACTAGGCCACGGAGCTAACAAATACTATGGTGCAGACGAGTGGAAACGAATTCGCGACGCCTACACCTATAGATCCCAGTACTCAACGATTTTTCCTGGGATCCCACTTCTGACACCAATTTGTTAGGATGGCGCTCCGTGGGTCCTTTTTAATTGAAACACTCGCTTCTGCTGCACTGAATTTATTTTGTACTTTCACATCAAAATTACAATAGTCGGTGAAAATGTGATTTTAGTAGAATTTTGTAGGTTGACTGCACTGCTTGCACAGCGAGCAGTTTTATATAGTACATAAAATCTCAAATCAGCAATTTTAAGGTATTGATTGGGAAATTATTTATAACAGCATGTTCAACGTTCTGCCAAACAACCTGTACTTATGTCAATTTCAAATTGTAATAACTTTTTACAATAAAAAAAAAATACTTGTAATGATATTGCAGACACCTGTACATGTGTCCCTTTCGGATCGGACAGGGTTTTTGTTACATATAAATAAATACAATATACAGCATTATATTGGAATTCTTCAGTGGCTACTAATAAACCCCTCGAATTTGGGCTCATGATTCATTTAACCTTTGGTATGCCGGAACGTGGATCTCGTTGAGAAACAATGGATTTTTAATTGTGTCTGTAATTACGGCATACGACGGGTTAAGGGTTAATGAGTCCAATATATTTCACTTGGTGTTGAGGGTTTGATGATGGAGCCGGGAGATGGATAGTAGAACTCTTCAGTGGCTGTGGTGGTAAACCCGTCGAGTTTGTGCTCATCGATTCGTTTTCACAAGTCCAATATATTGCACTTGGTGACGGATCTGATGATGGTGATAATGGATGAACAAAATTGCTCTACCTGATGGTTTGAAGACGCGAATAGAAACAGGAGATGAAAAAAAAATGCATATCTAATTCATAAATAACTAATGACGATAATCGCAACGGATTGTTGAATCTTTCTTAAATTTTTGCCTAGGTGTGGAACTTCAATACAGGTGTGTGCTTAAGGCAGATGGCTATCGAGCACATGTGCGAAGTCACCGGCTGCTTCTGGGTGGAGGGCAGGTGAGCAGTGCCTTCGGTGAATATAAAATTATCTTCTAGAATATTCTATAACAGCGGAATCAAACAGAATGTTTTTTGAATAACCAATTTCGAAACTATGATTATGAAAATCCAAGCACTACAAAAGTGAACAAAAATAAAATTAAAACACGTAATATTATGTATCAGGATTCTGGCGATTGGTTGGAACCGGCACGTGGTGGAGTTCGAGGACACCGGCATGTCGACGACCGGAAAGAGCTGGGAGACTCGTCACACGGACGACGTGCTGGCTGCCGCCGTGCGGCACCCCCTCACGTTGTGCTCTACCAGCTACAACTCGGAGATGGTGCTGTGGAAGTTGGAGACCGGCCAGCCCTACAGGTGAGCAGATTAACAAGGTGTAGTTGTCATTGAGGCTTTAGACTGCAGATGAAATAAAATTGAAGAAATTCGACGAAGATAAGGGCCGATGATTTTGAATGTACGAAGGTTTCATAAGCTAACTCACTAGTAGGCGGACGACCGCAACGGAAGCTTGCGGTGTATGCAGTATGCTGCACCCCAATAGCGGCGCGCACGTCAGCTGTTCTCAAATTCTTTCAACTTGTCGACTATCAATGGCACTATCCTGACTATCCTGACGCAGAAGCTGTGCAGGCCGCTGCGCGTAGCCCTACGACGCTTTCATTTGAACACCTTGCTACAATCTTTTACTCCTTTATACCTTTTTTCGCGATTTCTGGGTTGGTCCCATAGCTAGTGAAAGTTGTTCATAGTGATGGGTATAATGATCCCTTAACAGGATGCCCATAAATTCAATTTCACCCTGTATTATACATATAACTAGCTTTTGCCCGCGGCTTCGCCCGCATGGTTGTCGGAAATTATGCCACGGGAACGTTTTAACGTGATAAAAAGTATCCTATGTCCTAAAAAAATGTCATTTTTTCTTAATATAACTCAAATTGGGTAATGTCCTTTGTAAAGTTAATCTTTTAAAACCATAAAGTATTTATAAAAATATAAACATTGGAACAGGTCATTGTCTGAACTGTGTGTTACAGGCAGTTCTCGTGCACGGAGCCGATGCTGCGAATTAAGATGGTGTACAACAAGCGCGAGATTCAGAAATCAAGCCAAGCTTCCAGCGACAAGGCGAAGAAAGGGTCCGGCATGCGGAAACACGGGTGAGTACCAGATCGATTTACTACCATTTTACAATCATCTTCAGTTCTTCATATCACAGACCATAGTCCGTATCTGATCTACTACCAGCGGTAACAGCGATCCGCGACGAGCGGTAATGGACGCTCTTACATCGGATATCCAGGAAGAGGCTCCCTGGTGTATGCTGTTTGCCGATGACATTGTGCTGGTTGCGGAGGGCGACTTAGGTCCAGAGCAGATTGAAGATGTGGTGGCAAAGACTGGAGACCGTTGGCCTGACATTAAGTCGGACCAAAACGGAGTACTTGTTTTGTGACTTGGGGGTCTCTCCAGTCCTATGCCCATATCTCTCGCCGGAACCCCCTTACCGATCTGCTCCGATTTTCAGTACCTCGGGTCGCCAAGGGGATGGTGGAGTGGACCGAGACGTAACGCACTGGATCAACTCACGATGGATGAAATGGCGACGGGTCACAGGAACAATTTGCGACCCCGGATGCCTCTCATTCCTCTCAAGATATACAGGGGAAACTCTACAAGTTCGTGTTATGGCCTGTCGTACTGTATGGTTTGGAATGCTGGGCCATGAAGACGAATGAAAAAATATTGCATGTAGCAGAGATGAGAATGTTGAGATGGATGTGGATGTGTGGTGAAAATGGATAGAGTAAGAAATGAGTTTTTAGGGAACCGACGAGTGGGGTAAGGTAACACAAACGCGGTTCACTCCAGTATAAGCTATTGTATTTCCTTTTACAGACTACTTATAGAACTAGAACGTTATTTCTTGTAGGTACCCAATTCCAACTGTCAAACTTTTTACATCTCTCTGATAGCGCGCGGCTCCGTTCGGAAACGCCACAAGTTTATAAGGGGAAGTTTAAAAGTAGCGCCAGTGACAGAATCGTTGTAAGGTAATCGTTAGGCGTGGTATGGGCATGTGATGAGGAGGGAGGAAACGCATGTAACTAAAAGAGTGATGAATATAAATGTTGATGGATGGACCGGGAGACCAAGGCCAAAGAAAAGATGAATGGATTGTGTGAGGAAAGATTTGAAAGAGAAGGGAGTGACGGTTGACAGAGGAGAGTGGAAAAAGAAAACGTGTAGCGCCGACCCCAAGTAACATGGGACAAGGGCAGGAAGATGATGAACAGCGACCCAGACTAATTTTCCTTCCTTTCGTGAGATCTCTATATTTATATATCTATAATATATTTCATGCTGTTAGACCCAGCGGCTTAGGTTGTGCGTTGTCTGTCAGTGAATTTTGATTTTCATTTAGTTGATTTTATATTTGAAAAGTTTAGTTGATTTCCTTTTGAAAAACCCTTTTAAAAGGAAGAGATATTGTGGTTTTGGTCAAAATTACCCTCAAGGGTTTTAGAATTACCTAACTAATCAATAAAACATAAATATGGGGTCAACATGTTATATGAATTTAATCAAAGTAAGTATGTATATTTTATTTTAAGTATGAAATCAATAGCAGGTGAATTAAGCAAAAGTTGTTATTTTTTTAAATCTCGTAGTTAACTTTCCTACTCATACTAAAATCAGGTAAAGTGCAGCAACCCGACACAGTCACCCACTCAGGCCTGCGCGGGCGCAGGTTACGTCAAGCATTAGCATCACAATCGTGCGCCACCATGCATTGTTTCAGCGACGCCATACGCAAACAATACACTCATGACTCGATTAACAAATAATTAGGATCTCATAGAAAAGTGACGAAGTAAAACATGAGGTATCTATGTAGGTCAGTTATAACATAAGGTTTTCTGTTTAAACAAGATTATGTATAAAAGAAAAGGATCATTTGGAAAATCGACTCCCAAACTTTCTGTTCTTTTTTGAAATTCTCCATTATTTATTTCCATTACATTCTTTCTCACCTAAATGATAGGGATCGAATTTATTTTGCATAGCAAAACTATGAAATCATGGCAACTGGAATGGTTCTCTCTTTTCTCAATACTTAAATGGTAAATACTTACAGGTAGCTACCTGTAAGTACCTACCTGTAAGTATTATATTATAAATATATCTAGTGAGATCTCTATATTATAGTAATAATTACTATATTTATTTATAGGAACGTTCATCAATTATATTTAGAACCCTTACAAATCTTACAATACATTTTACATAATAGATTCTGTGTAAATTTGTCATTTAGAGGTGTACAAACTCATGCATATTAATAGACAGTAATTTAAATATACAAACTGACTAGCACAGCACATAATATTATACTTACATATTATAAAACAAAATCCTCCGTTCGCAATAAACTCAAAACTACTGCACCGATTTTCATGCTGTTTTCACCAATGGATAGACTGGGTTCCTGAGGAGCGTTTCGAAGCCGCGGGCATCAGCTAGTTTATTCTAATTATTCTCAGCATCACGTTTATGAAACTAGTGACTGAGCGTCGTGCAGTCCCTCAAGCCTGTCTGTACCTTAACTACAGAGGTGCGGGTGCCCGCGACCTCGTGGACTCGGACGCAGCCATGAAGAAGGCGGCGGCACGGCGCGTGTCCGTGGTGATGGTGCCACCGCGCTCGCAGCAGATGCGCCACCTCGCCGTGCACGCCGTGATTTTCCTGTCCACGCGGCCGCAGCATATGCATGTCGGTCAGTTAACAGTTATCCGTAACTTAGAATTTTTTTTTTACGTAGCCCTTCGTTTTGTTCCCATCCATTTTTTTCACTTAGTTTTTTTGTTTTTTCGAGTTCCTTGTTATTTTTGCTCTAGCTTCCCTTCTACTGGCGCTCGAGAACGGTCAAGTGCAGTGCTGGTCGGACCACTCCGCGGGTGGCTACCAGGGCTCGTTCCAGGCCATCCACATGGCAGGCGACTACGTGTCAGCTTTCGCCACCGATCTTGAAAACGAGTTCGTCTTCACTGGTACCACCCTAGGATACATCAAAGTTTGGCTCCTGACTAATTACCACAGTGACAAGACGGTCAGTCTCCGCATGAACTTATTATCTTATTCCCTGTACCCCAAAGTACCTTCATACCAAATCCTACCAATAAGTTTCACAGTAGAAGAAACTAAATAAGAAGATGGTTTTGTCGAAGGTTCATGTAAACATGCCGCGACTGCGCCAGATGTTCCCGTTCCTGTGGCGCGACCGTATCGAGGGCCGCGCTAAACGCAGCGTGCGCGACCAGCCACTGCCGCTGCTACTCAACAGCTACCGCGCGCACATGCGCTGTATCAGCACCATATCGTATATCGACGAGCACAGACTCGTCTTCACGTAAGCCTTACCAGGAGTTAAAAATCTAAACCAGAAATGTTTCATTTGGCACTCCTTTAGTATTTTGAATCTCTTTAATTTTACATGAAGCACACACAAAAATAATAAACAATGTAATTATTTGGTATTGTATTCGTTCAGTGGCAGTTCAGACTACAGCGTCCGCGTGTGGCGTCTCTCGGGCGAGTACCTGCAGACACTAGGCAGTTTCCTGCCCTGGACTCTAGAGGTCACCCGCTTCCCGCCTGACGTCAAGAAAGTCGCCAGCTTCACTACGTTTAAGGTGAATGAACCGCACGTACCGCTAATAACCATACTTGGTTGACAAGCAGGTGATTGTTACCAGACTGTTGAATGTGTACAGGTGTGGCGCGGTGGCGAAGTGTCACGCTACGTGCCGGGGCAGAAGGTCGTGGACAAGCTTCGCGACATCACCGAGAAAGAGCTCGAGACGAAGACGTTTGGAGCGCCGCCCCAAGAGCCGCTGCTCGGGCGATACTTCGCTCTGCCGAACCGGCCCGAGCGGCAGGAGCCCATCGTGCTCGACGATTCGATGGCCACAGTTAGTCTCACATCATAACGTTTCATGCAGCGATTCCAATATAGTGGAATTTGATTTTATGAGAGTTCAATAGATGTAGGAAAAAATATAATTCAGCTCATATATATCGCATTATAATACTGTTTAATAATGTAATAATCACCGAAATTCTACTCATGACGAAGGCCAACCGAATATGATGAGTGTCGTGTGTGTTGCAGATCCCGCTGTACTCCCACCTCCGCATGGCGTCGACGGTGCCGGTGCGGCGCCCGCCCACCCCCGAGCTGGTGCGCGAGACGCGGCTGAAGCGCACCCTGCTGAAGAAGAGGCCGGACTCGGAGCGCCAGCTGACGCTGCCTCCCGAGGGCACGCAGCCCGACTACGCGCCGGACCAGCAAGAGCCGAGACCCTCATGAAGAGAGATGCACTAACTGTTATTATTGATACTGGCCGTTTACATTATTCACTGTGTGCTGTTTTTTTTTTTTCATATATATCAGCTTAAATAATTTAGCCAAGCATGAAGTTTGTTTAAAACAACGGAATAAAATGCATGTATTGGTTTTCTATCTTTTATTTAGACTGGTCAGCACTATCCACACCGCCCCATGCAATTTAATTGCCCTCTTCTTCACTTTAACATTGTTCCATTGCAACCGGAGACAAAATTCAAAGATTTGATTGCTCTATGCTTGCATTATCCGGTCGTTTCCGCTACAGTGGAAATGCAGCCTTAACAAATGCCTATACTGAATCTCAAGTACACTGTCCGATACTACACTGACAGAAGCGCACCTTGTCTCTTAGAGTTATCCAAAGCTTTGATTTTGTTGCATATTGTTGTTGTGGCAAAAGTTGTCGGATGATACGGATCTACCGACTGAGTACATAAGTCTCTTAAAGTATTGGTATGACAACCAGAGCAATTTCGTGCGGTGGCCTACTTTCGGTTGAGTATGGGTTGGAATGTGGTGTAAGGCAAGGCGAGCTAACCTGGCCGACTCTCTTAACTTGTATATGACCGTCTGATCCGTAAACTCAGTAGTGCCGGTGTGGGTTGTTCGATTGATGATGTTAACGGCATTAAAAGCGAGTTCACGGGGTGATCCAAAACTTATGACACTGTCACACAGGTCATGCTGGACGGCAGCGTCCTTAAAAGAGTCTCGCAGTTCAAGCATCTGGGCCACTGGGTTACCGACACGCTTGTAGGTGATATTGATATAGACAGGAAGCGCAGGCTTTGTCTGTTAGAGTTAGAGCTAATATGCTGGCTCATAGGTTCGCGCGCTGTTGCCGTACAGCGTACCCCTAAGCAACGTTAAAGCTATGTTGTTAAGGGGCCCTAACCAACGTAACTTTTACTTCCGTAGATTGATTTACACGTGCAGCCTATGGCTCAAGTATACGAATAAATCGTACGACACCCTGCGTGTTCTCTATAATAATGCCTTCTCGCTGCTGTAGCGCGTCAGGAATGTTCGCGGGCGCAAATATAGATGGATTTGCGATTATTCGCAATTGAGTTGTGTCGCTGATGCGCCGCATACGAGGCAGTTCCAACAGCTAACTTCAGCTGTTCGCATGGAGGATGGATCTGGATCTGGATTGCCCAATAGTGCGGTACTGGACCATGATGCATGTTGAGCATTCCGGATCCAAACCTAAATTTAGACTAAGATGAATAATACAATTAATGAATAAAAAATCTGCCTAACCTTTTCCCAACTATGTTGGGGTCGGCGTAAAATCTCACCGGATGCAGCTGAATACCAGTATTTTACATGGAGCGACTGCCTATCTGACCTCCACAACCCAGTAACTGTAATACGATAACCCCTTGGTAAGACTGGTTGTCAGACTTTCGGGCTTCGATCTGACGACCCGTAACGACTGTCAAAGATCCACGAAGGAGTCTCGGTATGTAAAGATGGTCACCCATCCACGTATCAACCCCGGCAAGAGTAGCTTAACCTGATGGATCGACCCGTGCGGCCGTTATTACTTAGCTACAAGCTCCTCTTGAAAAATAAATGAATAATTAATTTCACAAAGTTTAATTGTTATTTTTTATCTTCCAAAGCGCTGAATTTTGACGAATATGTCTATCTACATCAAAATTCAAAATATGGAGGTTGAGTTGACGTACCTACTGATTCCATCACTCCAGTCAGTCTGGATCAGTCCTCAGATCAGAAACATTTTGTAAATAAAATTGTGACGCCGAGTCCTACCCATCCACTCCGCAAAGAGAATCATACACTCGAAAACTCGAAATGTATTAATAGATTATTACTATCCCATACCAACGAGATTAACTTTGACACTGCTATTGTTTTGTAATAATCACAATCAAGGTCTATAGTACTTTATATACTTTGATAATATAATTCTGTGTCATTTAATATTAAATTAATTTTAAAAAAAGCCATGGCAAGCGAAAGAGAAATGAGGTCTGTGTTATCTTTGTGTTCGAAGTCAGAAGGAAGCGCTACTGCGTTGAGTAAGGTGGTAGGATGGCGCAACGTGGCCCTGCACGCCCGCTGCAGCATTGAGGACATGCTGAAGATGAAGGAAGCCTTCCAGCAAGCAATCAATAACAAAATGTTGCCGAACGAGTTCAGGGACTTACTGAAGACCTTGCTGAATGTGGAGTACGATGACGATGAATTTAATATAATGTTTTTGAAGGTACCTACTTAAAAAATAATTTAAAACCGCGCTAATAGCTAAAAGTCGAGTAAACTTCAGGGATTTCGATTGATAAGCAAATTGACTATCAACCTAAGAATATAAAGGCTAAAAGAAGCAATGGCTTTCATTTTGACAGTTCAACAACATTCATTGTGGTATTTACGTTGGTGAGTAGACAAATTTTTCGAACTAGAAACAATGGATTAGCAATATCCTTTATATAATCATTCAGATTAAGATTGAAAGTGTGTTGTGTTGAAACAGAACAAAATAATATAATATTACGTCACGACGGTTTTCCCAAAGAGGTGTACCTACCTATAGTACACACACATTTCAACACCAAAATTCACCAACCGAAATTGTGGTAGCCAAATTAAGAATAACAGCTATGTAACTAACTAAAGCTTGAAGGGACAGTTAACTTTATTCCTGAGTTCCGGGCTTTAATCGTCAGATACTGACTATCTGACTATTGAAAAATCCAGAATCATGCTATCTATGGAATAAACGCTATTCGATTCTATATCCGAGGATTGAAAAATCGGCCTTAAAACGAATAAACTAAAACAAGAACCTGTTATGATCATTAGATGAATACAAGCCGCACGGGCAAAATCGACTGGGAGGAGCTGGTGTCCCACCTGATCCTGGGTTACTTCAGCAACGACGCGGAGAACCAGCGGGAGTCGCTGCAGCCGCCGATCCTGGGCCTGCCGGTCATGATGAGTTCGGGACACAAGCATTCTATATCTAGGATTTGCTTTTGTCCAGATGTCGAAAAGGTTCTTAACCTTTCAAATCATGCGAATATTTACCTGTACTACAGTCTGACTGAGCGATCAGAAACTTGTTTTTTCTCATTACGATTTTAAAACTGTTCTACGAATAATAATTATAAGTTCAATAAACATAAGTAGAGTTCTATCTCAACGACACCTTAGCCTCCGGGGCTTAGGTGTCGTTAGTTAGTACATTTAGCTGCCGATGGTATAACAGCCGCCGGCGGGGCGGGACAGTATTTTTTTTACAACACCGTAACTAGCAAGTCGAATGGTTGGATCGACAGAAAATTGTTTAATAACAACCTGCTTAGTAATATACCTGCTAATTATCTGACACAGGATCGCAGTACAGACCCAATGCAAGGCACATACATAACGGCGAGTCGCGACGGCATGATCAACTGGTGGTCGCTCGACATGAACCTGTTGAGGACTGCTTACTCTTCCAGCCGTTAGTAGAGACAGTCCAGATTGCGATACGCGTTCTATTGTATATTGTGACTTCATAACTCCCTTTCACAGCCCACCTCAAGGTCCGAACCACGTGGGTGACGGACATGGTGTGCATGCCGGACGTGAACATCATTGTCACCAGCTCCACAGAGCGGGATTTGCGCTTCTACGACTGTACTGCCAAGACCTTCACTTTGAAGATCGTCATCACCAGCTGGGAGTACATGGCAAGATATTACGTTGATTAAATGTGATATAGTCATTGAACTTTGGCAGAAAGTTCAAATTATACAATAACGAGATAATAATACAATATAACACCAGGCAAGCCGTCACCATGAAGTTATAGTTTTTACTAGTCGTGTATACAATTCTGATTTTCCAGATCTGTACGATGCACTATCACTTCAGCATGGATATTGAGGAAAGGTGCAAGCTGATCTGTGGCGACGTGGGGGGCAACGTGCGGGTGCTACTGTTCTCTCCGGTGCTGCGCGGGCCTTTCAAGAACGAGGCTGGTCGTGCTTTGAGAACGCTACGGCATGTAGATTTGCAGAGACGGGTGATTATGTCAATCACAATATTTTCTGTTTTTTAATTTTAATGGTTCCACTTCATTGAATTCTATTGGAGCGCAGGTCATGCAACGAATATTTACAGAATCAAATGCTGCTATAATGTATTATTAAATACCCTGTTTTTTTATTAAACATTTATTCGGTTTCCAGCCACACATGCTTCCAGACATGCACTTGGTAGAACTGCCTGGCATCCACAGAGAGTGGGTGCGGCAGGTGTCATACTACGAGTCGCTGCACTGCGTGGTGTCCTGCGCCACCTGTCCCGACTCCCTGCTCATGTGCGACATACGTGGCTCCGAGACACATTCACGTAACATGTTCCGAGTTGAAAAAGTGAGGTTTTATGCACAGTTCTCTTCACTATTGCCCTTTTTTATTCTTCAAACATTCAATTCTTACCTCAGGTACAAGATGTTATTTATCGCTGGACTGCGGTGGACTACACAGCCCATTCTCAGCAGACTCAGCAGTGGGAACATTATAAATAGGCTGATTATGCTGTTACTTATCAACACATTTTTCAGGGTATACAATGCTTTGAGTTCAATGAAGAGTCGCACGTACTGGTGACGGGGGGGCCCGACTGCGTGGTCCGAGTGTGGAACCCGTTTGTGCCAACCAAGGCCAATATGACCTTCATCGGGCACCACGCCGGTATCACCTGCATCGTGCTGCAGAATAACGGACAGACCATCTACTCGTTCTCTAGAGATAGAACTATCAAAGTGTGGGATGTGCAAAGTCAAGTATGCATTCAGGTAATGAGGGACATTACTAACAATATTATAATCTAATCATAATGATTTATTAATTTGCGAATGTTGACGTAAATGGCAATGTTCACACAACCTAGCAGCCAGCAAGGCGATATTTGCTGTGTCTGTCCAAAGGATTATTATGTACAACATGTTATACAAGGTGGAGACAACAATACGACAAAAAATAAAACTCCGTATATCTAATGAGGTCCTCGGTCTACATACAAAAAAATAATCAAATATATCCAATAGTTTAGTTACGATAGCTAGTCAAAGATCGGCAAACCCCATAGTCGGCCCATCACTACAATTTAATTTGTTTGAAAAAATGACTTTTTTAATTTCCATGTTAATCTCTTTCATGATCTTCGGTAGTCCTACATTGATATCCCGGCAGAACTTGGCGAGCAAAGCGAGCGATCGCTTATTTCTGCCGTGTACAACCAAGCCACGCGTCAATTCATCCTCGCAAGCGTCAAGATAGCTATCGTGGTGCTGGACGAGCAACTGAACCCGCTCCACACTGACGGCTTCACACACTCTAGAACTGTCTGCAAGGTCCTCTTCAATCCACTGTTCAAGGTGGTCGTTACATGCGGCATGGACAGCTTTATCATCAACTGGGATCCAGTAACTGGCAAGTCATTGAAATGTGGAACTTCATCTGATCATAAAGTGTTAGGTTACCCTTTAGATGGTTATAGATTTTCATTTTTATTCCTATTCTGTAGAAGGTAACGGAACTGTCCGTTCTTCGGAAATCGTAGTGTTCAACACAAATGAGTGTGCCTGTGCAGGTAAACGCAATGTTCTGATCCGGGAGGCGCACGTGCGCGTGCTGCACGGTGAGGTGATCCCGGTGGAGATCACTGCCGCATGTTTCGACCCCGGCTACCTGCTGCTGCTCACCGGCGCGAGGAGCGGCGAGCTAAAGGTTTGACAAAGTGATTGCATAGTTCATGTTATTCAAACTCAAACTCAAAGCATTTATTTTAAATAAACCAATTACAGGTACTTTTGAATTGTCAAGGGGTCGGTCAGTCAAAAAAAAATGAAGCTAGTTGCCCATTCCAAAGCGTAGTAGGTTCCTATGGAGAAGAACGGGCAAGAAACTCCACGGACACTCTTTTAAATCAAAATTTTGTTACAATATATTGGTTACATCATTCAATTGAAATTAAACATGTGAGAACAATGTAAAAAAAAAAAAAAAAAAAGAGACGTGCACGTTAAAAGCGTCCGTAAAGATAAAAAACAATTCAAAAATTAAAATAAATTAAAAATAAGCCGTGGCAGCTTAGAGATGACCAGTCCCTACTGGCGGCGCCCGTTCACGAACATGACGCATGGATCAGCACCATTCAGCTCAACCATTTTGAAGGGAACTTAATGATCCAACACACACGCCACCACCAGCGAGACATTTGAGTGAGCATGACATACTCTCTGCCGCCAGGGCACATTCAAGTCAATGAACGACGTACCTAGTAAATGGTAGCTTTAAGGTAGGTAAGTACATAGTGCTCACATATGTGCTATGAAATTATACAATACTAGGAGATTGAATTTATACAATGTCAAGATAGTCTTTACAATATTCAGCAGCTCCAACAATATTTTCGAATGCCAATCAATTAGTTTATGCGTCCTTGTGGAGCTGGAGCAGCGCTAAGCCAAGCATTTTTGTCAGCGATGTAATCCCCCAATTTATAATATGCTTGGCGGCATAGTGTGCGTTTTACCCAAGATTTAAATTTCGTTTCATTCAGTTGAAGTATGTGGGGAGGTATTTTATTGTAACATTTTAAACAGTACCCCATGAAGGATGAGTCTACTTTAGCCAGTCTGAAACCCGGTTGAACTAATTGGTCCCTATTTCTAGTCCTATAAGTGTGTCTTTCACCTCTTTTACTGAAAAGACTTAGATTTTTCCTTACGTACATGATGTTTTCATAGATATATTGACAAGGTACCGTCATGATGTTAATATCTTTAAACATTTCTCTTAGAGAATCGCGCCTGCGGAGCCCATATATTGCTCTGATGGCTCTTTTCTGCAGAATAAATATAGACTCGATATCTGCAGCCCGTCCCCACAATAAAATACCGTAAGACATGATACTATGAAAGTAGCTGAAATAAACTAGCCTCGCGGTATCTACATTAGTAAAGTGACGGATTTTTCTCACAGCATATGCTGCTGAACTTAGCCGTCCTGCAAGAGATGTTAAATGAGGACCCCATTGCAGCCTTGAGTCGAGGGTGATCCCCAAGAAAACAGTTTTATCGACGAATTCTAATTTCTCCTTATCCAATACTATGTCACAATCACTACTTTTAACATTCGGTAAAGCAAATTTTTGTTTTTTTCCCATTTAATACTAAATTATTAGCAGTGAACCAACTATGTACCTGCAGTAAGGCGTTATTTACGTCGTCCAAATTTGATGCACGTCTAATTATCTTAAAAATTAATGAAGTATCGTCAGCAAATAACACCATTTGTGGTTGGTTTTTTAATAAATGGGGTAGATCATTAATATATACTAGAAAGAGGAAAGGACCCAATATCGAGCCTTGTGGAACACCCATTTTTACTTTTAAACCGATTGAATGGACATCATTTATTTGAACTTGCTGTTGTCTATCGTCTAAATAAGATTTTACTAAACTGAGCGCAAGTTTACCTAGTCCGTAATGCGCAAGTTTCAAAAGTAAGGTTTCGTGATTTACGCAATCAAATGCCTTGGAGAGGTCACAAAAGATTCCTATGGCATCTTGCGCCTCCTCCCACGCTGTAAATATGTGTTTTAATAAGGTGACACCGGCGTCAGTCGTACAACGTCCTTTGGTGAAACCATATTGCTGATCGTGTAAGATCTGGTTGGTATTAAAATGATTAAGCATCTGATTTAGCATTACCTTTTCGAACACCTTGCTGAATACCGGCAACACGGATACTGGTCTATAATTGTTGGTGTCTTTACTGTTCCCAGATTTAAAAAGAGGTACAACTTTACTATATTTCATTAAATCTGGGAAGACTCCTTGATCCACACACAAGTTAAATATTAAAGCTAAATATGGTGCTATAGTCTCAATTATGGATGCACAAACTTTGATAGATAATCCCCATAGATCTTCGGTCAATTTGATTTTTATTTGCCGAAATGCTTTTATGACTATCATTGGGTTTATATGTTTAAATTGAAATTCAACCGGGCAGCCTGGAACGTTCGCTCTTAATAAATCAATTGAAACACTGGGTGAGGAATTTAAAGCTTTCGTCGTTTTAGAGGGTATATTAGTAAAGAAATGTACAAATTCCTGAGCTACTTCTAAGTTAGAACTTATGGCACCACGTGAAGTCTCCAGTGTGAAATCAGTGTTTCGTATTTTTTTCCCATTAGTTTCTTATATTATAATTGCAGCTTTATTACTGGATGCAAGTTTCGCTAGGACATCTTCCATTATTGACTCAAATAAAGAAAAGTTCTGATATTTAGGGGGTCTGTACACGCACACTACAACATGCTTATCCAGCTCAACACAGGACAGTTCGACGCAATGTTCCACTGATAAACCAACTATGTCATTACGTTGTTTAGATTTTAAACAATTTTTTATCAAGATTAGAGAACCGCCACGCAGCATAGATTTACGGTTAAAACAACTGCCCACACTATAGTTCTCATAATTAATTAGCATTTGGTAATCCTTTAGCCAATGTTCAGTAAAACAAACAATATCATATTTTGTTTTTTCTAAAAACATTTCAATTTCTAATAATTTGGAAGAAATACCTTGAATATTTTGATGAAATAATTTCAAGACATTCTGCTGATCTCCTTTTTTGTAATTAATTATTTTAGAGCCAGAAGACACCTTCTTGTTGTTAGTTACAAGAATATTCTTACATGTACCTTCTGTTGTCTTACAATCTAGTTTAAATGACTATCCGGAGTTGACCCCATGACTTCAATGTCATCACCAGGCTGTGAACTCATAGTGAGTGAGGGACATGGAACCTCCTTCGTACAATCTGTATAAATATTTGTAGCAGTTGAGCTACATTTATCCAGGCTCACCACCTCATTATTAGTACTATTACTAACCATTGTGGTGCCAATAATACATGACTTCGACATACTACATATGTCTGAGTTTATATAAAAAGCTAATAGCCTTGCTATTATATGTCTAAAACTAACAGGCAGATACACAGTATCCCTAGTCGATTTTAAAGTTTCCACAAAAATCACTCACAAAATGTTTGTGTCAAGAAATATAAGCTTATCACTATAATGACTAACTAAGAAGTGCATATGCTTAAAATAATATTGTGTGCTTTCCCATATTTTGAAAGATTGACTCATAGACAAAACAATTATATTATTTTATTGCAATTTAACTTTAACAACTCAGTTACACAGTCAGTGATTTCTTCTTTTTTTACCTTAGAACTATTACCTACAAACACAGTAATGTTGGTTTTAGGATTATAGACATTTCCTGTTACTGATGCCATTATTTGTTTGTAGGTTGACCCTGGCACACAATTATTTTGAGTAGAATAACTCAGGTTGTTACTAATTAATTTACCTAAACCTCTTCCTATACTATCTGAGAACATAACTGAATGATAACAATCATGACTACTGAAAGATGGACAACTACTAATCTCATGCTGTACCACTTGAGATGGATCTCGTACTAACCTAGGTAAATCTTGGTTAAGTGTAAAGTCTTGAGACAAACTCTCAGTCTGGGACGGGTCCTCCGTTGCCTCAAACTGGACAGCATCAGGGTTTGAAACCTTCTGACAAGTACACTGACACATAACTAACTCATTCGCAGCAAGAATATGTTCTTTAATTTGGTTCTGCGAACCCACATATTTAATGTACAGGGAACTAAGTCTGTTTTCAAGAACCTGTATGTCAGACTGTAGGCGCTGTGTATCAGTTTCGTAGATTGTTTTGCTGTCCTCTAATTTAATTTGATAATTGTTTAATTTATTGATTAGATCAACACGTTCTTTTCTCCTTGGAATATTTTTAGAAAAGTGTTTTTGTTGTTTCCTAATTTGATTACATTTTTTAATTATTCTATTTAGTTTTGCATATTTTTTCATTTTCTTATGACTAGATTTATAACTATAATTCTGTTTAAGCAAGGAATCTTCAGTAAGGTCAATAGTTATTATGGAATGAGGGTTACAATTAGTACTTATTAATTCATTATATAAGTGGTTAGTTTGTTCAACCTGAGTACAAGCTTTTTCTTTCTCTAACTGGATAATATGACTATTAGCATGAATTAATTCGTCTTCAAGGTCCCTAACTTTGCTTAAAGCCTCCTCATACAAGTTACTACAGTTGCTGAAACCATCCGTGACCACCTTCAGTTGATCGCGTTCATCAACAACATCCAGGTATTGCTGATGTAGGTCTACTAACTCCCGTTTAAGGCTTGAGTTTTTGTTAACTATGTTCTTGACTTCCTCCTCACTTTCATCATTCTCTTGTAACAATTGTTTACATTGCAGTTTAGAAGCTTCAAGTTCATGGAGGGCCGTTCTCAATTTAAGCTCCATATCCTGAGCAGTAGCCTTACGGGTCATCACAGGCATGGTTTCAGGATTTGTTGCTGAAATTAGAATAAAGAAACGGTGAGAACAAGTAGGATAGACAAATAAAATAAAATAAAGGTGGAAATTAAAGGGAAAATGGGAGAAGTTAGCGTTGTTCAGTGGTGAAATAAGGTAGGCTGGTACTTAATTGGCTTAAAGAGATATAATCAAAGCTATATTATCAAATTTAATGTAAAAGTTTCATGCTTTTATTACTTTAGGATTTTACTTTTCCTTATGTGGGTAGGTTGACCTAGATTTTCCTAGTTTTTTAAGTATTATTTGATCTTAAAATATAGCGACAATGCAAAAATAATGAACATAAACGTTGTTATTGTCTTATTTATAATAAAGATTAGATTAAGATTAACACAATCTTCGCTAAGTTCGTTCGTTTCGTTTTCTACGATTCGATTTAGACCCAATGCAGAGTACTGATCCTGCCGGACTCTTTATGTTAGACTTAAAGAAGACGTATAACAGAGGTAAAGTGACGATAGTGTGCTATTAAAATGTAAAAGTAAAGCAATACTCCCCGTTTAAATCCGTGGCTCGAACGTCAGCTGTTGATTTTAGGTTACCGGTGTGTAACCAAACACTGTGTTTTACGTTATATATTTACAGGAAAACAATAGTCCTGAGTATTTATGAAGTTATATTACGTTTACACATAAAATTACACCTTAATATTACTTAATTACTAATTAAAATTAATTTTAAAATACGGAACAAAAATTTGATATGTCACTCGGACAGTGTTGCCACTTTTTTTAATAATTAATTAATAATTAATTAATTAATAAACTGCTACACAAATGATGGCTGCTGTCTGCTGGTCGTGGTAGATGAGTACCACGTACCTACTTATCTCTCTTATCTATACTCTCTACTTACATAGTTCATTCAGTGGTTCATAGTCATAACTTATTTTTAAATAATAAATTTCTGCCACTTTTAGTTACGTCAATAATTCGCGCGTATTAGGTATAGCAATTTCAAAAGCCCAAAGCAAGCATTGTGATTTGAATTTGAAAATGCTACTGTAGCATTCAAATTCCCTGACTTGTCATTCGATTAATTGTGTAAAAAAAAAACACTGAAAAGTGAAAAATAACTTTAAATTCGGAATTCGGTGTCTTTGCTTTTCAATTTTCGTTTTTCGCCACCGACTTCCGAAATTAAAGTAATTTTTCACTTTTCAGTGTTTTTTTTGGAAGTCTGTTTTTTTTTTGTAAAAAGATTTTAATTTTCACTTTTTAGTTGTGGTACCTACTACCTACCCCACACAAATTCGAATACCACTAGCTGCTATGTAAATAACAGTGAAGGAGTAAATGAAAACATCGTCTAGATAAACTAAGTGGGAAAAATACGTAATTTTGAAGCTAACTCAAAAACTGCGCAAGCAAAGTTAATCAAATTTATCAATCAAGGTCACGCCTGAATCAATTTAGTTAATTGATTCAGGCGTGACCTTGATTGATAAATTTGATTGCAAGCAAAGTTAATCAAATTTATATGGGACAACCTCGGAAGCATGACCTACCATACAAAAAAGAATCATCAAAATCTATTCATTATTGGTGGAGTAATCGCGTAACATAATAACAAAAAAAAAAAACATACAGACGAATTGAGAACCTCCTCCTTTTTGAAGACGTCAGTTAAAAACGTAAACTTTCGATCGTGTGTGTAGTGCGCAGACTCGCAGTAACAACAAAATATTAATTTAAAAGAAACCCTGTAGGTACCTGCCTAATGATAGATGTATCTATGCAAAGAGGGACAAATTAAATCTTCATTTTAAATGATTCTTCACTGATGGCTTAACTTTTTGTCTGTTGCATAGGTATGGAACTTCAATACAGGTGTGTGCTTAAGACAGATGTCCATCGAGTACATGTGCGAAGTCACCGGCTGCTTCTGGGTGGAGGGCAGGTGAGCTGATGTAGTTCTGCTTCTCGACGAACACTCGAAGGGCGAAGTGTGAGGGACTCCAAGAGTCCCTCACACTTCGCCCTTCGAACTTTTAACGCAAGTTGTCTTGTTGCCGATCATTACGTTATTCATCTACTTACTTACCTACTTATTTTTTTCTTCACTGTTTACTTTGATATAGTTATTTTTAATTCCTGAAACTCAACCACAATGGTTTAGAATTCTAGCGGTAGGTTGGAACCGGCACGTGGTGGAGTTCGAGGACACTGGCATGTCGACGACCGGCAAGAGCTGGGAGACTCGTCACACGGACGACGTGCTGGCTGCCGCCGTGCGGCACCCCCTCACACTGGCCACTGCCAGCTACAACTCAGAACTTGTGCTGTGGAAGCTGGAGACCGGTCAGCCGTACAGGTGAGCAGCTCAACACAATACAGGGTGTTACGGTAAACACCCTTATCCTTGCAAGCAGTGGTTTGGTTTCATCTATAGAACGTAAAATCAATGGAAAATTACAACTTTTTTTTTTAATTTTTTTTATATCTACATTTTATCACATGAGACGCAAGTTCGTTGCCTTATGCGCTAGGGCAACGAACTTGCGTCTCAACACGGGCGGGGGGTGCGGGACGTGACCTGACCGGCCGCGAGCGCGACCCCTCCCGCAGTCAGTCAGCTATTTCGCTAGCGAGCACGGTGTCGGATAGAAACTTTTTAAAATCTTTTAATGAAAATAACGTTTTTTTTTTTGTTGTGTCCGGTCATTTATGTTTATATTTAAGTCAAGTACCCATGGTTTGAATGACAACGGTGTTTACCCTTACACCCTGTATATGAACAGAAAGTAAGTGACAGGACACCTGCGCAACTCATTTTACCATTCCCGCGCATAGACGGATGCGGTCAAGATTCTGTGTGAAAAGATTACCTGTGATATCTAGGAAGTTAAGGCTTTTTTATAATTTTAGGATTGCATGTACTTGTTACTTAATTTAAGCTACATCCAGGCGGTTCTCGTGCACGGAGCCCACACTGCGCCTCAAGATGCACTTCAGCAGGCGAGAGGTTAACAAGCCGACGGCTGTTGCTGACAAATCGGAACAAAAAGGAAAAAAACGGCTCACCGTCCCGATCCGCAAGCCCGGGTGCGTATGTACATCAATTATTTGTAGGTACGGTTAGCGAAATGATTTTTTGATAAACTGACGATCTTGACTGACTATAAATTGTCCGCATAGATATTTAAATCACAACTGCCATTCTTTATCAGTCGTAATAGATTTAATACAGCTCAGCCACAGCAATCTGCTGAAAAATACTTACCTACCAACATTTCCCTGACTACACTGCAGTAATGAGTGTCATGTTCACTGGTTTGGAAGGCGTTATAATGAAAACGTACAATTACTAGAGATCTCCCTTTAGGGGTATGAGGAACAGGGTGTAAAGTTCACTCATACTCCATAGAAAAGGGAGGATCCTCCAACCAGACTGGTGTTGTGTCTGGCGGGCAACTGCCCAACTATTGATGTTGGGTTTTTGTATATATGTCCACTGCACGGTAAACTTTAATTGCGCGATGCAGGATTTATGTGACGTCGGTCTGACGTCAGGTCTATGATGCGTAGTTCGCATGTGGAGGGAGATGTAGATACCGCCACATCCCAAAAAAAAATCTCTTCCACAATCATCGTCTTTCTTGGGAAATACGAACGCGCGGAAATGTCAGTAAGTAGAAGTATTTACCTATGTGCCTGAAGAATTTGTAAACTAACGGAGATAGGTATCTGTCTGTACACAAAGCTCTTCATAACATTGAGATCTTGCCTTGCAGTAAAGGCACTGCTCGCGATAACGTGGACCCGTCAGCGGCTATCAAGAAGGCGACGGCACGACGCGTGTCCGCTGTGTCCATGCCTGTGCGCGCACAGAACATGCGCCACCTCTCCGTGCACGCCTGCATCTTCCTGCATACGCGGCCGCAGCATATGCAAGTCGGTCAGTAGCAGTTTCTTTTTTTTAGGGTTCCGTAGTGAAACATTGGCGATATCTCGCCAATTAGGTATTATTCATCAATAATTGGCGAGATATGGGCGAGACCATAGAAATATAAAGCACAGTTGATACGTATTTGGTAGTATGGAGAAATAATTGGGGTTAGACATCAAAAAGGGGGCATAACACGAGCCTCCCATGATACGCTGATTGTACAAGAACCAAGTCAAAGTCTATTCTTTTGTCTTTGTTCTTGGAGATCTCAGGTTCAGCGTACAGAATGGTACTTGTTACCTAAACTGTGTGTGTCGTGAATTGATCGTTACTACATAATGTAAAAACAACTAAGATTTTTTCAACTTTTTAGCTTCCTTTCTACTCGCGCTCGAGAACGGTCAAGTGCAGTGCTGGTCGGACCACTCGGCGGGTGGCTACCAGGGCTCGTTCCACGCCACTCACACGGCTGGTGACTACGTGTCAGCCTTCGACACCGACAACAATAATGAGTTCCTCTTCACTGGCACTACTATGGGATACATCAAAGTGTGGCTCCTGAGCAACTACCTCATAAATACAATGGTTAGTCTAGCATCTTATACACCGCAGTTAACACTCTTGCATTTTCGTATTTATCATTACCTATATTTTTAAAATTGAAACTGAAATTTTATCATTGGCCCCACATATGAGAATTTAACTGGAACAGTTTTATGATGATAACTTACAACATCATGATAAACAAAATATATGTTCAAGGTTCATATAGACATGCCGCGGCTTCGCCTGATGTTCCCGTTCCTGTGGCGCGACCGTATCGAGGGCCGCGCCAAACGCTGCACGCGGGACCAGCCACTGCCGCTGCTACTCAACAGCTACCGCGCACATCTGCGCTCTGTTACAACTATAGCCTACATCGACGAACTCAAACTTGTCTTCACGTAAGCTCTACGAGTAAGAAGATTCATGGAGTGATCACATTAACTGCGCGGTTTATTTGTTTGCCAGTCACGCATTCGTGCGTATTAAATGAAACGTCAGATTGTAGATTTTTCTTTAACTTTCTGTCAATTAATGTTAGTAACGGTAAGTCCTCCCGCAGCTCAGAAGTACTGGGGGTTATAAATACTGGAAAGTTTCCATAAACGCGCCGCTGCCGCGGTTGATCATAGTCTTAACCTTACCCTAAACCAATTGGTCAGGGTGCCCTAACTTAGTTACTTGCGACCGATTCAGCATTAGGAGCAGTGGTAGCCCAGTGGTAACGGCCGCGATTTGAGAGTTGTAGGTCGTAGGTTCGAACCCTGCCAGGCGCTTTACTTTGTGTAAATAAATTCATCACCACTGCTCTCAAAACGGTGAAGGAAAACATCGTGAGGAAACCGGCATGTCCTAGAACCAAAAATTCGAAGACATGTGATATCTACCAAACCGCACAGGGCCTTAGTGGTGGATTACGGCCCGCTCCCTCTCACAGAGAGGACGCCTGTGCCCCAGCAGTGGGAAAATTATAGGCTGATTATGCAGCATTAGAAGTCACACCCAACTTTTATTGTGACTGCAGAGCCATTCTGCGTTACGTCTAAACGTGAGTATGCAGTTTTATAAAACGTTACGCAATGGCAATCCAGCTGAACGTTGTTTAGCTGTTTTACACAACGGAGCTGTTTTTTAAAATAGCTAGCGGTTATGTAAAACAGCGGATTCGACAATCCATCTGCGACATGGATGAATCCGTGGCCTAGCCTTTTCCAAACTATGTTGGGGTCAGCTTCCAGTCTAACCGGATGCAGCTGAAACCAGTATTTTACATGGAGGGACTGTCTATCTGACCTCCACACCCCAGTTACTGGGTCACACGATACCCCTTGGTAAGATTGGTTGTCAGAGTTGGGCTTCTGACTACCCGTATCGACTGTCAAAGATCTAAGAATTACATATTTTGAGGCTGGTTGCCCTAAAAGTAACGGACAATATTCAAGTCAGAAAACAAATAGATCGTCTAAGGCTAAACCATAATATTTTAACTATCTAGTTGCAGACTTGCAGAGGTAGTCACTGTAGTCAGGTAGTTGACGCAACATTTGTTCGTAGTTTCGTAGCGACACGCGGTTGCCGTTAGGGTACGTTACTGCGTTGAATTATTTTTCGAGAATTTAGAGATTTAGAGCATACCTATAAAGTGTAAATTACAATCAATAATAATATTAATGCAATACGGACATTATCATTGTATGCGCAGTGGAAGTGCAGACTACAGCGCTCGCGTGTGGCGCCTTTCGGGCGAGTACCTGCAGACGCTGGGCAGCTTCGTGCCGTGGAGCCTGGAGGTCACCCGCTTCCCACCAGACGTTCAAAAAGTCGCCAGCTTCACTACCTTCAAGGTATACGTAATACGTATCTTGTGACAAACGGTCTTAATTGCTGTAGGCTTAGATTATAAAATTTTAATTATAATTTCGATTATAAAATTATAATCTAAGGCTGTAGGTATACGCGTGGAAATAAAAAGATACCTATGCAGATTTAAATGGATTTGCTGTTCGACACACATGCATGTAGCAAACACATTTGTGTCTTTTCTGATCTATAATAGGCATTAGTTAGAAAATCTCATGCACGAAGCACGATACAAGTAAAAATAGACCTAAAGGTATGGTTCAACGTTTCCATTTGTCGTTGCAAGTAATTCTGAATGTGTGGCTGTCTGTGCAGGTGTGGCGCGGGGGCGTCGTGTCGCGCTACGTGCCGGGGCAGAAGGTTGTGGACAGACTGCGCGACATCACCGAGGATGAGCTCGAGCACAAAACATTCGGCGTCCCGCCCGGAGACCCGTTGCTCGGAGAACACTTCATTTTGCCGACAAGACCGGAACGGGTGGAACGCATCATGCTCGACGAGTCGCTGTCTACAGTCAGTACAATACTTAGTACATGTGACTATAATGTTAATAGACGATGAGGTATATCATGTTAATGACACAATGTGTGTTGTAGATCCCGTTGTACGCCCACCTGCGGTTGGCGTCGACAATGCCGGTGCGGCGGCCGCGCACGCCCGAGCTGGTGCGGCAGACGCGGCTGAAGCAGGCTAAGATCAAGAAGGCGCACTTCGAGACCGCGCCCCGCGGACATCAAACGCAGGCCTTATCCACGGTGCTGTCACCCTTACCGAGCACCATCTCCAAATCTGAGGCCAAGACACATTCAATTTATACGCTACAAACGACACAGTACTAGCCATTGTTTTGACTTGTGGATCAACGATCATTTAACTTTTTTAATTAAATTTAATAAAAATAATTCAAGTTAGGTCACGATTTTATGTTACATTACCTTTTAATTCATAATTTCAAGATAGAGGTGAGGTGTTTGGTATAAATGTTTGTTTCGTTTGAAAAGTTAGCGTTTCAAAATAAGACCTAGCCCGCTGTACGATAAAAAATCAAGCGAATTTTGTCTCCCAATTTTGTAATATTTCGATATCATAATACAGGGTGTAAAAAGACTCATCACATACCTAGCCGTAACATTAGACAAAAATAATTGATGGGAGACGACGTTTTGTAAAACGTAGCGCAATGACAATCCACATTACATAACGGAACTGCTATGTAAAACAACTAGCGGTTTTGTAAAGCAGCGGATTCTCAATCTGATATCTACTATGTAAACGCACAGGTGATTTTATTCGCACTGAAACTCAATTCTAAACACTGAATAAAAAGATGTGCGGCCTAGGCCAGCGGAAAATTGTGGATCTATTTTTTTAAATATGAAGCATAAATGGTCAACGTGACTTAATAGGTGTACTTCGTTCATTAGGTAGGTAGCATTATAAACAGGGACCCATCTCCTACCAGCCTGAGCACATTTTAAACCGAGAGAAATTCGTCTCGAAAAACCGAGAAAGACGTATATAGGTCATGGTCATTAAGAAGAAGTGCTAAAATCCTCATTCTAAAGGGAATAGGTCACTCTCTCCTTGATTGATTGTGCCAATCCCCCCGTTGCCAATCACCTCCGGCGAGGTCAAGCTAGCCTTTCGAGCATTTGCAGCCAACGCAATAGAATTCAGAACGCTACTGTAAAAACTAGTCTTCTGAACGGGAACGCAACCTTAACAAAAAAACTGCGTTCCAGATATTTGACTTACATTAAAATGAAATAGCAATAGCCTTTTTGTACGCACACTAGAGACAGCACGATTTTTTGACATAACAATCGATTTATTGAGAAAATGAAAACTAAGATGGCGTTGAAGTGACTTAAGTGCAAAACGCAACGTGCTATCATTGTTTGTAAACGAAGGAAATATTATACAAAAACGTGGCACACATAAATAAACAAAGCGATGGGTTCCAAGAAACATAAGAAGGATTCAAAGAAGAAGAAGCACAGGAGTCGGTCCCGATCGCCTTTGGAAAACGAGGAAGTTCAACGTGAACGTACTGAGCGTACTGAACGTAAAAGACATCGCAAACACAAGGATCGCAAGCGAGACCGTTCCCCAGACGGTTAGTTGCAGTTTTTAAGTTCTAGAATGAGATACGCCAGACACCGATGATAATTTCCATTTTTTTTAATGAATACCTACCTCCTACATGCCTTTGCTTGCGCGACATGAAAATTGATTGTTCTTGTTAATAATATTTCGCAAATGAATTTGGAAATCATTAATGGTGTCGGCGGTATTCCCATTTGACAAAATAATGGCATTGTTTGCTCGTTATTTCAGACTCGGTGGCATTCGAGTAGTTCCACCGCGTCCCTGCGCTGCTGACGTCAGGTAGGTATTGTTCGGAGCTGTGTGGAGTGGTGTCACTGGACAATCAACTAAAAGAGCCAAAGCCACGGATTTATGTGAACACTGCAAACACTACAACTTATTTCTATGTTACATAGCCTTCTACTAATTCAAGTATTTCATCATATAATCTGATTGTAGGGAGAAGAAACCCTTTAAATGATAATACAAACATACATAAACTTTGAACATGCCACTGGTGCGCCAGGAGCTACTGAAAGCTACATGCTCTTTCATAGATCATAGCTAAAATTAAGCTGGCTGGATTAAAACAAGCTAGCAATTTTCATATTTTCTTTTTATATTTGTCAAGACTTATGTTTTTAATAAGAGTACAAAATATTTAAACTACACAACTAAGTATTTAAGTATACTAATAACTACTCAATAATAAAATGATAAAGGAGAAATACTAAATAGAACCAAGGTCTTCCATAGTAGAGTACAAAAGTAACCCAGTATTGTTAAAATAAAATAAATTATATATTTCTAGCCAAATATATTAGGAAGGAACTGTATAAAAAATTAGATGTTACTTCCCTAATAAAGCTACTTGACTTGAAAATCATAGAACAACATACATAACATAGCCATAATTTTTACATCCATATGTTCGACTCATTTTCGACGTTCACACTAACATTTTTTACTTTTATACTTATGTAACAATTTTTTTTATAAAATACTTGAAATTAAAATAAATGAATTCAATAATGCTTCTGCTTTGAAATAGTCCTTGTAATTGTTAATGTAACGAGGACTATTACAAGGAGCCTGTCTCATAAATGCTCTGGCATCTTATTGTATTCTTTGTCTTTGATCAATAATTGCATTTTACATGTCTGCATATATTTAGGGTATAATTTTTATGTCAGGGTATAGTCAATAGGAAACATTCCTCATTCTAATTGCAGAACCAAATTTATTGTCAGTCAATCAAATCAAAAGTCAAAGGTATACAAAGCTAAATGAAGAGTATGTAGAATTAGTTAATAGTTAAATCTATTATGAGTTTAACTAATCCACAGAGTGGAACATTCATCAGATTGTTGAGTAAGTTTTCATTGAAGTCAATGTATAAAATTGATGTTTGTTTATTATATAATCCTTCTCATGTTGTAGCAATAGTTCTGTCATGACGTATGCGTGTGTGAACGCTACCTGGATGTATGTAAAGTGGCTCTCTCGGTTGTTATAGTTGAGGAGGTGCCGGTGGACTCGCACCTGGCGCGCCAGTCGGCGGCCCGTGCGCTCAGCCGCAGTAGCAGTGAGGAGCGAGACCGGCGCGCGCGGGAACTGCACCGCGCGCACAAGGATAAAGATGATGCTGACTATCACAGGTGAACAGTTAAACTGAACCTTATCCAAACCATACTATTTCATTTCCTGTGAATCAATTTATCTACATCCCCTGACCTTATTCCAATTTATTCGAAATATAATTAATTATATTCATGCAAAATTCGTCGTAATCATCATCATCATTAATTTATCATTAATTTCTGTTTGATACCCTTAACGGATTGCCGACGTATAACCAATAACCCTGTATGTATATAGTATATACACGGATAAAATGACAGGAACTGTCTTGCACCCTCAATAATGGGCTCAGGAAACTGTCGCTAGCACATAGTAACATAAGGGGCAAGATATCCAGAGGTCTAGTCTAGAGATGAGAATATTGGTTGAAATTGTTTATTGGTTAATGGTTAATGGTTAAATAAAAATATCGATATTTTTATTGGTTGAAAATATTAGTTAATATTTTTATTCAAGTATCTGCAACATGTTGAAAAGTTGAATATTCTATTAACTAATGCATGTTGAAATTGTTAAGTTAAACTTCCTTTCATACTTTAACAGGCTTAGGACTGACTAGCATTTATCTCGATTAGATAATCGAATATTTTTAACAAGTGCTAGGCGTATTTAGTTCCACGTATCATTATTTCGGCTCGGCATTTTGTAAAACAAAAAAACAACAACAACGCAACGACGCGACTTTGTTATTTGAGTAAAATATCAAAACTAACTCATAAAATAAACTTATATAAAAAATTAACCATTAACCGACCGAAATATTGGTTAAAAATATCAACAACTTTCTTTAGAATAAAATATCCCCAACAGTAAATGTGTTTTAACGTAACAAAGATAGAACATACAATTGAATGCACGTAACGGAATAAATATTTGTACGACACTGACGACACTGCGTTGCCGCTCCGAAGGTCAACCCGAGCGAGCGAGAGACAGCGCGTTGTTCGAGCGAGACAGAGAAATATTCGTCCTTGCCAATTTTGTGCCGAAGAAGTTGATATGATATTTTTATTCGTTAATGTTAATTTTATTTATTGAATATCATGGTTAATTTTAAATATTAGTTAAATTTAATGGTTGATGGTTATATTCATCATCTCTAGTCTAGTCTAGTCAGGGGTAATGTAGAGAACAGTGGTGGAGTTATTATTTTTTTTAATTTATTTAGGGTTTGCACATCATAAATGTTTCCATACATCTCTAATAGCCATTGTTTTAGTCTGTTACTATATATTATCTTTCCCACAATCCATCCGCCTCTTATTTCCAAACACCTTAACAATTGATTGCATATTAACCTGCTTGTATGATGTCTCAGAGAAAAGAGCTCAGAGAGCGAGGCCCGCAGGGCCGACCACTCGCAGTCGCCGCCGTCCGTGGGCGGCGCGGCGCAGGAGAGCCTCTCGGTGGACGAGACCAACAAGCTGCGCGCCAAGCTCGGCCTCAAGCCGTTGGAACGCGCTGAGAAGCCTGGAGGTACAGTCGAGTCTTTTATATCTTCGTCAGTTTACAAATTCTTTCCTTTATCAAGTCAGGAAAGATAATACTTTTGAAGCTATGACACTGAGCAGTCTATTGTATAGAAAGCTATATTTAAAAAGAATATGTATGTGTATGTTATGTATTTTTTTTATAAAGGTCAAAATAGCATACACCTGTGACTAATGTCGAGTCATTATAAAATTTAATTGTGACATTCTGTCAGTGCTATGGTAGTGTATGATCTGTATTGCTATGTTGCAATCAACTTTAGATGTGATTGTATGTTTCGACATACCATTCATTTTTATTTTACTCTTTTATATTTGTATAAGTATTCTAATTCAATAGGTGGTATAAGGAAGCAGTGAAAAAAAAAATGTCAATGAAAAAAAAAATATTATTCTTCCCTAAGTGCTAAGCTGTTACTATTTAATTTAAATATGGAAACAGCCATAGTAATAAAAAATTAAAGCGAATTTCTAAAACCTTTTTTTAGTTCCATATTCATGGGTAACCTAAAGCCAGTCTCTCATCATGAGCAGAAAAATCTCTGTTGACTAGTGTAATTAATGAAGTAAGTTGTTACTTAGTTATAACAATATACATAGTTGAAAATATGTACATAGCATGCAAGAGATAATTCCCTGTAGCGTGTGTTCACGTATAATACTGTTGCTCAGAACTTGACTGCGAAGTACTTGCTGAGCATGTTGGCGCTGATCGCCGGTCAATAATTGTCAGCAAGTCATATTAATTCCGATTGACAGTGTTTTGATAATATTCTCATTTTAGTTCCTTGATTACCAATTTTTTTTATTATAAAAACTTCATTATCTACGAGTAGGCGTTTCCCTTGGGTGTGTCAGAAACACAAATCTAAGATACACTAACACCCAGAGCCGACACAAGTATCTAAAAGTTGATAAGTATGTGTGTTGCAGAGGATGGCAAGATCAAGGACGACCTGGGCGAGTTTTACCACAAGCCGGCCGCGAACATCGCGCAGCTGAAGAAGTCGGAGAAGATTCGCGAGAAGCTGCAGCTGCACAAGGAGAAGAGGAAAATTGAACAGAAGTCAGTATTTTAACAAACAGCTACATTATGCATTATTACAAATACAAAAACATAAGTTATAACTAATAATGTAGCCCACAGTGCTTTTGCCAGATTACGATGAATAAACTGTTTATGCATGATAGTTACACTTTTATAAAAACAGAAATTGAAGTATTCTAAAACAATTAGAATCTTTTAGAACATGTCCTAAGTGCTTAAGTGTCTCATACAAAAGGTTACGATTTTTTTTCAAAAAGCATGTAAATATAGTGTGTAACATGTATGTATAGTATTGGTTTGTTCTTTTTTTTCGAATTTTTGTTTAGGTTGCCATGGAATGCCATGTCGGGCAGTGGAAGTCTTGACTTAAATGTTGTTGGTGATGCTTCGACGACATAGTACACCAGTACCTTACCTTATAATATGTACTTGTGTATCTATTTTACTTTCACTCTCAAATAGTGCACCTGGGATGTTACCTATCCACCACCATTGGTTGACTGGTAGAAAATGCATGGCATCAAGTCTACCTTTGTATCTATATTGCACACAAAGATAAGTATAAATGAATAGATAACATGGCTTGTGCAGGCTGCAGACGACGCTGCTGGCCGAGGAGTCTGACGACGACGACGCGGGCGCCTGGGTGCGGCGCTCGCGACACTTGGACAAGCAGAAGCGGGAAGCTGCCAAGAGGGTATGCATCACTTGTCACTCTGGCTACTACAGACGCTCTGGCTCGGCAAGCCATGCCTCACACTAGAATTATTTTCATAGTCAAATAGTAATTTTAATTAGAGCAGAAAGCGTAGACAGATTATAGCAATAGATAAGTAATTAAATTATAATAATAATGAGACAAAGACACACTAATTAGATCCAGTAGTAATAGTAAGCAAGACAAAAATATATTTTCTCTATCTTCTTCGCATATGCAAACTTTTGTCTGTCATCAGTTGTAAGATTACAGCTGTCACAGTCAGTTTCTTTGGAAAGTATTATCCGACTACATCAGATGGTACCAGTTCACAAGTGACTGTCAAAGATATTGCTATCTCATATGTAGAGATTTGATAATCTGAGGCATATTTACATAAAGTTAATTTTTGGCTAAGAAATTATGGAACCAGCTTCTTAATACATATAAATCCCGGAATTCCGTAAAAAATATCGATTGATACATAAGTGTATTCCATATTACGCAACACCTGAACTTAAGTAAATATATATTCGATGCTATAATCAGGGGGCTTAAAACAGTCACTTTGGCAGAATCATAATAGGAAAATATTATGTATCATCGTAAAATGTTACAAACTGACAATTCATAAAATGATCTGCGTGCGATTCATATTAATTACAAAATAATTCATCTATTTGACGGTTTTCTATGGAGATTCTTAAAATGGTCCACAATATGAATTGCATTTGTGTCAAATTAGAGGAATTGCTAATGACAGCTGGAAATTCAGGATATGAAATGCTTTTAGAGGAATTGCTAATGTGACCGTTTTAGACCCACAGAACTCTAAATTTGTCGATCCCGGGATCTCGGGATTTTCTCGATACAAAAGTGCTTTAGGTAAATATGCATCCGATTATCCGATCTCTACTCATTACCTAAAGAGGTGCCATAATTAAAATGAATTAAAAATCTCGACTAATAAAAAAAATATGCAACAACGCGAAATTCCCATAAGAAAACACATAAGAAATGGCGTAAAGAGAATACGTTTTTTTTTTTGCGAAGATGTTTTACTGGCTAAAGTTGACCTCAACTCACAAAAACAGTATAAAATACAAAAGTTACTAAATTAGTAACTTTACAGCCGAATTTACATTACGAAACTAGTTAGGTTCGTAATGTAAATTCGGCTTTAGTTTGGCTCATATTCTGGTATTTGTTTGTTTATATATATATGTTGTGTCAGGCGGCTATGTTGGACGAGATGGACGAGGTGTTCGGCGTGTCGGCGCTGGTGGAGGCGGAGGAGCGCGCGCGGCGCCTGCGCAGCTACTCGCGCGCCGAGCTGCGCGGCTTGCGCGTGGCGCACGACATCGACGCGGTGAGGCACGCCCCGCAGATCCTACGCCCCGTTTCTGGAACGAAAATGATCGACGCGTCTAAATTATTAGCTGATAATAATGAATACATCCAATCACAGCTGTTTACGCGCGCTCACAATTTGTTTACAGATTTTTGGGTCACTTTTCGTTCAAGAAACCGGCCCGAGGAGTAGAGTAGAGTGCTGCGAGGATCTTTTGGCGCTTGAATCACAGAAATTGTATTGACAAAGGAATATGACGGCATTAGTTACAATTTAGGCCACGCGCCAGAAGAACCTTTAAGCATTGTACAGATGATTTGAAATCAGCACGTGTCACCAACTTATCGATATGAGTAGTCATTACGTAGAGAAACCTAAGACTCTTGTAATGTGGAGTTTCATAATACGATACTTTATGCACTAAACTAAGTCCAAATCCAGACTCCGGGCTGCTATTGAGAAATTCCTAAAAAACTCGAATAACTGTTTGCCTGACCTGTTTACTTTTACTCCGTTTGAAATAAGATTAGACATTTAAACAAATCTTTATACAGTCCGTTCAACCGATTTTGACTTCTATACCATAGGCATAAGGATGGCATTAAAAGCAGAAAAAGTTACACAATACCAACTGACTACTGCACCTACCATTTGACATGCCACTGTGGCGGTATCTACATCGCCACATGCGAACTACGCATCAAAGACCTGACGTCAGACAGACGTCACATAAAAATCCTGCATCGCGCAATTAAAGTTTACCGTGCAGTGGACATATATACGAGAACCCAACATCAATCTTTGGGCAGTTGCCCGGCAGACACAACACCTGTCTGGTAGGAGGATCCTCCCTTTTCTATGGTGGATGAGTGAACTTTAAACCCTGTTCCTCATACCCCTAAACCACCAACGCAATAGAAGTCAAAATCGGTTGAACGGACTGTAAAAAAGGCTTGGAATCGAACCCAGCATCTCATGCACAGCGGTAGCGCTTGCGACCACTAAACCAACGAGGCAGTTCTTTGTTCCTTCCTTATCTATATTATTATCTATACATATTATAAATTAAAGTCGCTTTTCGTGTTTGTCTGTATGTCCGCGTTGTTCTTCTAAACCACGCAACAGATGAGGTTTTCACCATCGTTTAATAAGTTAATATTAAATTTACATTTATAACTAAGAAATCTAGATATTTTATCGTAAATATATCGTATTTACAAATAGCTACCCGCTAAACTGTTGTTACTTAACTGAGTTTAGCGGGTAGCTATTTGTAAATATGTTTGTTTTTATTGAAATTTATCTTTACATTAATTTAGATTAACATCTTTAATGTGGTGCATGTTTTTCCAAATAAATTAGATTAATATTGTCTGATACATTTTGTCCTCATTAGCTACAAAGCAGTGATAAATATCTCAAGCTAAAACGGGCTGTTTTGTTGTGTACAGATAGGAGACGAGCGCGAGGTGGTGCTGACGCTGGCTGATAAGGACGTGCTCGCTGATGATAAGGAGGATGTACTCGTTAACGTTAACATCGTCGACGACGAGAGGACTAAGAAGGTAACGTCTCATTATAATGTCTCACCCAGCTCTGAATTAATGAAACATTACAGATTCCTTAGGTTAATAACATTGTGTTTGAAAGGCGCAAAGTAAAAACAACCCTAATCTGCGGAGGTTACTATGCTCTCATTATTTGATAGAAAATAGATCAATAATATGATAATTTGTCAAAAACTGAATGGTCAAGCGATTTTTAACCATGTACGGTACAACTATTACTCTACAACTAGCGCTGACCTGCAAACGAGTATGGCACAGGCCAAACTACTTGCTGGTTTTCGTGTGTTCACACAATTATTACGGGAACACCTAATCTTTTTCACAGAATCTTCTCGAAGCGAAGAAGGCTAAGGCCGGTTACCGCGCGTACGACGACGAGGCGGACTTGGAGGCCGCGTCGCTGGGCTTCGCGCGGCCCGTGCTCAGCAAGTACGATGACGAGATCAACAAGGAGAAGGAGGCCAAGACCAGGGGCTTCCTCATCGGAGACGATGATGTGCTCGACGCCAAGAAGTTCAGGGACATGATGGTGAGATGCTTCACCTCTATGATACTGTGTAATGCCCTAATGGGGCATAAGCCTTTCCGTAAGAGGGAGTTATCCAGCACGCGGGCACAGTGCGCGCTATATTGTACGATACTGCCATGTAAGCCCAAAATTATACGGTAAAATTCGTCCTGCTAACACCGTGTGAACGTGGATGTCTAGAAGTTAACAACAAACATTATGTATAGAGGTGTGAGGAACAGGGTGTAAACTAAACCTAACCTTAAAAAATGTAGGATCCTACGACCAGACAGGTGTCGTGTCTGAGCACACGCTTGCGTGATGCAGGATTTAGCGTGACGTCAGTGAGATGCGTAGTTCAGTGAGTCGGAGCAGTGAGTGGGATCTAGTACAGCGCTGGGTTGAGGCTGACTGTGGCCATCGGTTTATCATTATAGTAGCAATATTCAGCCATTCTAACTGTACACAAATGTGGCGACAGCGACAGGAGCGCCTGCAGGGCGGCCCCGACAAGCGCCTGGAGTCGCTGCAGCGGCCCGCGCTCCGGGTCGCGGCGGACTACCTGGACGAGCACGAGATACTCGCCAAGTTCAAGAAGACCAAGAGAAAGGTAATGTCATGTGTGTCGGGAATGTTTAGCTTTGACGAGTAAATTGTTGTTAATTTTCTTTTCCCAATATCAAACTGCACTTACTCAATAGTGGTTATAATCCGTCAGTTTTATTTTTTTCTAATTTCCTTCGTTGTGTCAAGACAAATCCAATGTTACCTCATTTTTACAGATCTTAATAAAAATAACTCTTTAGTTAATAGACTACTGAGGTGTTGTTACTGGTGGACATTTGGACCACTTTTGCCCTGATGTCTTTTTGTGTGATTTCTGGGATGTAATTACAGTATGTACCTATAGACTCAACTGTTCATATAAGTAAAACGTAATTAATATAATGTTTCAATTCAGGGCAAGATACGTAAGAAGGCGAAGCAGGAGCCCATCGATGTGGATGACTACGACGCCGCCAACGCGCCGCTCGACACTGACGACACAGGTATCGTACAACACTTATCACTCGACTGCGCGACACCAAAGACAAGTTATGTTTTCACGCGTATCTCCAGGTTACTCAGAAAGTTTTGCAACTAACAGGTTTTGTCTATGGGACACTAGCTGGTTTTGATGTCAAAATTTTAAGCAGGCTCGTCTCGGCGCGCTTGCGATTTCATTACGGCTGAAAAATTATGGATTTATCATTTTTGTTCCCCAAAATAAACTAGGGAAAACAGTTTTCACCACCGGAAGATGCACTGGCTGCATCTGAAAAGGGGATTGAAGAGGTGTCTGATGCGGACTGGAAAATGTGTAATGAAAATTGGTTTAGACGTTTGAAACTGTGTACAGACGCCAATGGAGAGTTCTTTGAAAAGATATAATAAAAAAAATTATAACCTATAGTTTATTTTTTTCTAGAGTCTCAAAACATTTTTAGTGCCCTATGTGTATGTGAGATTCCTCGAAGCATCCTAACGACTGGATGGAATACATAAGGTGTCGACTTGTCTAGGTCGCGTGATGGTTATTGTTGACTTAGGAGCTTGATTTTTTTAGAGCTCCAAGGGACCGTCCGTCTGTCTGTCAGTCTTTCAAACCCTTTTTCTCAGGAACGCGTGGAGGTATCATGTTGAAATTAATATCAAATATGGGTCTCCGGTCCCTGCGTGGCCCGACACGCACTTTGCCGATTTTTATTTTTATTTTGACTATGAGTTGCAATAGGTTTAAAAAGGCTTAGGGTAGTGGTTATATATTATTTTGTAACTTGTTACGGTCTCCGAACAGAGCATCTTTCGCTCCTACTCGAGTGTCAGTCCTATCCTCGAGCTGGTCGATAGTGTAACGTGCTTTACGTGCAGAAGTGAAGCCCGAGCTGCTGTCTGAGCCGCTGGCCGTGGACGAAGAGGAGACGGAGCCCGACACCGAGCTGCAGGCCGCCCTGGCGCGCGCGCGGCGCCTGCGCCAGGCCGAGCTGGTGGAGCAGGCGCAGTTCAAGGTGCCCAAGGTGAGGGAACAGTACACAGTGCAGCCCGAGCTGTGGCCGGGAGCAGACGGAGCCCGACACCGAGCTGCAGGCCGCCCTGGCGCGAAGTTCAATAGTTTATTATTAATTTATGGGAAATTTTCCATTGTCTTTAGACCTCCCTAAACTTGCCAAATGTTCATGTGAAAAAATTATCCTTTTTTTAGCAACTACTTTTCGCAACTCTGTAAAAACTGCAAAATCTCTATTGAACTAGAAGCTAGCTAATGTTCGCCTCACAATTTATGATGAAAGTTTTTTCTCCACTCATCTACGTTTTACACAATGACTACGACTTCACTGTTGTAGTTTAGTCGACGTACTTATCCTTAGTAAGAATCAATTCAGTATTACCTATTATTATGTTTAAGGTCTCGATTGTAATCATATATGCCACTGTTTGTCCTTAAGAAAATAAATAAATGAATGAACATGCAGGTGGAGGAGATCCTAGAGCGCGTGGCGGAGGAGCCGGGCGAGCTCGCGGCCGGCGCCATGGTGCTGGACGCGACGGCCGAGTTCTGTCGCACGCTCGGAGACATCCCCACGTACGGGCTGGCCGGCAACCGCGACCACGACGCCGAACTCATGGTAACATGACCATCTTGTTTCTCTTGTCCCAGCGCTTCGCGTTTTCTTCTTGCATTCTCATGATCGTCAGCACATCATACATTGTATGTGGGTTCTCGATATGATATAGTTAGACAGATTGAGTTCAGAGACCCGTTATATAGAATAGTAAAATAAAACATACGCGTAGGTATAGGTAGGATACTTTAAAAAAATATCTGGTTTTTCAAAGGATCATCTACAGTTTTATTCATAATTTAGTTATCAAGAAAGTGTAAAGGGTCAATGTGTGTATGCAGGACTTCGAACGTGAGGAAGAACTCGAGCCCGAAGTGGACAGCAACGCGGGCGCGTGGAGTCGCGTCGACGTGCACAACGAGAAGCCCGCAGACCTCGCCGCAGGTAGCGCCGGGCCTCACTGCCTCTGGCTGTTCCTAACTAGTGGGGTATTTAGTGTCGTCAACCTTGCAAATCTTCAACAAAGGAAGCCGCTTGGCACAGGCGTACCTACTGGTCATTTGAGCTGATTTAGCCCTGTACCCACGTGGCACCACCCTGCAGGTAGGTGGGGAAGGGGGGGGGGAAACCCATCTACCGCGTTGCACTCTTACGTCGATATCTGCAAAAGTTTCGCAAATAGGTCGTGTTTGGTATCGTTTTCGTATAATTCAAGGACGACGAAATCATTTCTGGAACAACATTTTCACTCGTTCATAGAAAAAAAAAGAGTTAGGCGCAAAAATTGAAAAATAAAAATTCTTACAAAATCTTTGCTTACAATAAAATTACGAGATTATGCTTTATAAAAAAAATAGGAGTAAATAGCCCTGTTTATCTAGAATATATAAACATAATCTTTCTTAATAGATTTAACTTATAAATGTGTCAAAAAAAATCATTTGCGTCGCGCGGCGGAGCTGCGATAGGAGAAGTGCGTATTTTGGATAGGATTTGGCACTTATTGTTTAATAATGACAATGATTAGTATAGGTGCTTCATGTAGAATAAATAAATCAAAATATATTTAAAAAAAATTGCCACTGAGATAACCAATATTCCAGCTTATTTAAAAAAAATGTGAATCCAATTCAGCATTCCCATAATTTGACTTCAAAAGAACGTTTAGTTTACTAAAAATATTAATGAAATAAAGAATAATAGTACAGCTAGCAAAGAATGTTATGCGACAGACGGACCGACAGTACAATAGCAACAGCAGCAGAGATAAACAAGCACTGCAACCATGCAAACATCAGGTAGCATCTGGTTGGCATACACGCGCATAATGGTCTACATTGCATGGTGATACTGCAGCCCAAGGACACACATGGTGCGTACAGTGAACACTGATATTGTTGTCCTTGCGGTTTCATCTGTGTCACAATAATTGCCACAGCTTGAGGCACTGTGGGTTTATATTGGCACAGGGAAAAATCACTAGTTTCTCCCGTGCTTTTCTATTGCAGCTTCATTAGGTAACCCAAATAAATATAATTTCTAGTGGTAAAGGGTACAAACCGCTTTCGAAGCTTGGGGTGCTTATCCAACTGCAACGGAGGGATTGAAATATGCTAAAAAAGGAAATGTAGAGCAGGCTTTGCCAATATTAGAAAGCTTTTTCATTGCTTTGTATGACAAATAAGTGAAGTGGCGGTTGGCTTTTGTGAATTGAAGTGACAACTTTTCTTTTATTTTAGATCGTACACATGCACTGATAGCAGTGTAGAACATTACTATTTACAAAAAAGGCCAGACAGCTGGAGAATTTACCACCAACCAAAGACCAACCATATTTTTCGAGCGATTTCTCAGGGAGGATATGGAGTCAACTTTTAGAACCAGTACCTACAAGACCGGCCATGTCCTACCGACTGGGGTTGGTCAAAAATTATGGCATATGGGAGCCTGTGTGGACCACCCTACCACCAGCACCAACACTTATTTACTAAAACTACTATTATCTTTATTTCATTATTATTTTTAGTAAACTAAACGTCCTTTAGAAGTGAAATTATGGGAATGCCCAATTGAACTCTCATTTTTTTAAATAAGCTGGAATAGTGGTTATCCCAGTGGAAATTTTTTTATTTTATATTTTGAGTTATTTCTAGATATTTCTTTAATAATACTACATGAAGCACCTATACTAATCATTGTCATTATTAAACAATAAGTGCCAAATCCTATCCAAAATACGCACTTCTCCTATCGCAGCTCCGCCGCGCGACGTAAATGATTTTTTTTGACACATTTATAAGTTAAATCTATTAAGAAAGTTTATGTTTATATATTCTAGATAAACAGGGCTATTTACTCCTATTTTTTTTATAAAGCATAATCTCGTAATTTTATTGTAAGCAAAGATTTTGTAAGAATTTTTATTTTTTATTTTTCTCTTTTTTTTTCTATGAACGAGTGAAAATGTTGTTCCAGAAATGAATTCCTCGTCCTTGAGTTATACGAAAACGATACCAAATATTACCTATTTGCGAAACTTTTGCACATATCGACGTAATCCTGTGCAACGCGGTAGATGGGTTTTTCCCTCCCCTCCCCCAACTACCTGCAGGGTGGTACCACGTGGGTACAGGGCTAAATCAGCTCAGATGACCACTAGGTACGCCTGTGCCAAGCGGCTTCCTTTGTTGAACATTTGCAAGGTTCTAGAACAAATCATGCCACTAAATACCCGACTAAAAGTATCTGACGAAAGGGTAATACATTCTCAAGTCGGTGCTCCTCGCAGGCTCGTGCGTGGGGCTGGAGGCCGAGCCGTCGCTGGGCGCGGGCGTGTGGGGAGCCCTGCAGCTGGCGCTGAGCAAGGGCTACCTGGAGCGCGCCGGCCAGGCCCCGCAGGCCGGCTCGGCCGCCAAGCATCTGCTCACCGCGCGCCACTACTCCATCGAGGACAAGACATACGGGTGCGTACTGTTTGTTCTACCTACAGACTGACTGTTACAAAATACATTGCGACGTTGTCGACCTAGTGACGTGGATAGATGACGGTCATTTTGCATAAGAATGTAGGGGCATTTGTAATGTGTGCGGGCCGCTCGCGTGTCTTAGCAAATTCGCACGAAACTAAAAGCGCCACCAATAAGTAAATTTAATCTTAAACCTTCCTCGAGAACCAAGAATGGGTGAAAACAGCATGAAAATCAGTGCAGTAGTTTTTGAGTTTATCGCGAACAGACAGATAGACAGACAGACGCGGCGGAGGACTTTGTTCTATAATATGTAAGGACAATAGGGAATATGCACGTAATTCAAAACTTACTCATTATTTAAATATACATTATAATATAGGAGTCAAGAAACAAATTCCTATTTATTTTACATTATTTTAATGCATTACTTTTTTTACAATTCGTTATTTTATGTTGTATTTTTTTGGTGGAACGGAACGCAAAATCAAACGCGTTGATAATTTGCAAAGTGCTTATTATCTCACTAAAGTAAGTAAGTTAATGAGATTTCTGCTTGAATAACACACAAAAAATTATTAAATTTGTACGATTTGGGGTTAAAAAGCAGTAACGTGGTAAATAACGTCACATCCTGACCGCGTCAGAAACGGGCGTTTGAACTGTACAGGAAATTGTTGGAGTTTCAAAAAAAAAATTGTGCAACAAGCAGTAGTTGAATTCTTTTAATACTTTTCTTGGGTATATATTAATGTCTATTATTACCATCCTGAGCGTGTTCACCCACAAAGTGGACAGCCCCCTTCTGGCTCTCTGGGCACTGGGTTCAAGCACAAGTGCGTGTGCCCGGGGCCACAGGTGGCGGCTAATACCTAAATTAATTTTTAAATGTACTAACATAGATCTTAAGTCGTTCTACTAACAATATTATGGGCCGTATGGCCAAGTATGTCTGAAATAAAAGTATTTTTTATTATTGACAAAAACAATTGAAAAATACATGCGTATCATGCATCCCTACTTCTGCACCGGCTTTCACCCGCATAAGCCTCGATCCCGTGGGAATATCTGGCAAAAAGTATTCTATGTCCTAACTCTAGCTAAATTTCATCCAAAGTGAAACCAACAAACTCACTTTCGCAATTATAATAATATTATAGTTAGCGTTAGGATTCCTTAATAAAACTAATTTCATGTTAATACAATTATTATTACATTCTAAATTCGTGACTTATAACAATTCCAGTGAGGACGACAAATACGGTCGTCGCGAGCGCGGCGGGCACTCGGGCCCGCTGCAGGACTTCCGCGAGAAGAACAACTTCCGGCCGAACATCAAGCTGGAGTACGTGGACGACGACGGCCGCCCGCTGTGTCCCAAGGAAGCCTTCCGCTACCTGTCGCACAAGTTCCACGGCAAGGGGCCCGGCAAGAACAAGCAGGAGAAGCGCATCAAGAAGGCCGTGCAGGAAGGGGTGAGATACTCATCCTACCAGGGGCGTTCCTTCCATAGAAGCCCAAAAGCCCGGCTTGCCTTCAAAATTAAGCCTATCAATAAAAAATAAAAAATAACACTATATAATAATGGTATTACCCAGGGGCGGTACTTTCATATTCAAAAATCATTATTCACAAGAACAAACGTAAGCCTACCAATAAAAAATAAATTTTAAAAAACAGTCAATAATCTCGAACTCAATCATTCATGTCATAGGAATAATCAAATTTCGAAATCCCCGCTCTATCTGCCGCGCGCACTGCGCAAGGGTGCCAGATCTACGCACTCATTGAACTCAATCATTCATAAGAATACAATTTTTAATACCGCGCTTTGTTGCCAAACCTACGCGCCACTACAATGCATTCAAATGCGCCTTCTCGCTCACACTCGTCGGCTTTCAATGGGGCTTGCCTTACCTTTCTTTGTCTAGCAGTTTTCGCCTACAAATTGCTATAGAAACGTTTACATTTGTTGATATATTGGTAAGTACTTATACGCAGATTTGTATGAAATGAAAAGCCGGGCTTTTTTAGAGTTAAGTTCGCGCAAATGCACTAGCCGCGATGTTGACCCGCGTAAAGTGAGTTGCAAGTCCGCGACACGATAGTCGACGCGACTCGATTTGTTATTGTTTTGAAATTAATATTTTGAGATCAGTATTTTATTTCCAAGTGCTGAGATAATGAATTAGTTTTACTATTTAAAATGATTTGATAGTTATTGCGGCTGTAATTCGTAAGTGTGTGTGTCTTAGTAAGTACAGTGTTATTTTTATCATCAAAATGTGAATTCGGAAACTGTGTTCGAAAAGGTAAGTATCTACATTGAGTTTTCTGGCAGTGTAACTCTCTCTTTACTTCACCGTAATCAACCCCAAATGAATGTACCTAATAAAATTTGGAAAAAAACAAGTATTTTTGTCAGTTGAAGAATATAATTGAAATTGGCATTCGATTGTTTATTATGTTGATGAGTATGACAAACTTAGGTAGCTGGTGGCATGAAATACATCAAAATTTGTATAGTGTTGTTTGTATGGCAATTGTAGTTTCGGTAAACCACTGAGAAACAAACCATCTTATTATTATTACATCTCATCAAGATCATAAAACACAATAATTTTCTTATCGAAGATATTCTTCGTAACTAGGTGTTTTGAAATAAAGATTAGAGTTGGCTATTGTCATTATGATTAATTATAAAATGTTATATAGGTACCTAATGTAATATCTCATTTAACATTTTCAATCGACATTATAATTCATAAAACTAAGTACCTATGCTTACGGTAAAAGAACAACAAATCGATAATTTGGGGGCCATCTAGCGGCTTATGATTGAATAATTTTGGTGACAAGCGAAAGAATTTATTATGGTGAAAAGGTCCTAATCGGTGTGGTAACGCGCATTCGTTAATATAGATGGCGCTTACTTATAATAATGGTGTTATCATGAACAACAAAGAAAATCCGTAATTCACTCACTTGGCTGTTTTTTTTTTTTTTATCGTAAATAGTCTGTGGGCTTGCCCTAATTTAGAACCCTAGGCACGCTACTGCATCCTACATGTACTGGAAGTACTGGAAGTACATGTACATCATGTACGTACTGGAAGTACATGTAGGATTGCATTGAATGACTATTTCATGAATTCGTCGTTCAATGTACTTTCATGAAATTAGAGAGTTTTATTGCTAATTCTAATGTTTATAATTCTGTAAATCTATATTTGTTACGGTCGCAAATAATATTATGGGGAAATAGTACAGACGCATCAACACTATTCATACTACAAAAACGACTGATTAGAATACTAGTTAACATAGATAACACAGACAGCTGCAAACCCCATTTCCAAGAACATAAACTTGTAACCCTACCTTGCATATATATCTTGGAAATGTGCAAATTTGTTAGAAATAATCAAAAACTCTTTACTACACGCGAAAACATACAGACTCGCTACACACTACGACACAAAAACAGACTAAACCAACCAGGTTCAAAGCTAAAAATTCACTCCACAAGCACTTTAGTAATGTCAGTTAAAATATATAATAAACTACCTGATGAAATTAAAAATGAACAAAAATTTAATATCTTTATAAATAAATTAAAACAATTTCTAATCTGTAAATGTTATTATAATGTACATGAATATTTAAATGATAAATTTAATAAATAAACAATAATATCAAAAAAAAAAAAAAAACGCAATAATAATTTATTTATAATTACCAATGATAATAATAATATATGTATAATTTAAATAAATATTAATGTTTAAATCCAATATATGAGTGGTAAAAATTATATGTACACAATTAGTTATCAGCCTACCTACCTACACAAAACGAAAGAGTAGATTAATATTAAAATTGTTAACAAATATCTATAATAGCCCTCCTCCTAATTTTTATGTTGTTATGCCCAACAGGGCCCACAATGCTCCAAAACGAATGTATGTCTTTATGTACCTACCACCTAAGTTCACATTGTGGAATGCAATAAACGTATTGAGTATTGAGTATTAGATTAAAATACAAACCTGCAAATTGCAAAAAACGTAAGAAAATTTGAATTGCCACCTTAGCGCATCCCCCATAAGTGTCGTTGTACAGTCACGAGCATTACTATGGATGGCAATTAATTCATAATTATAATATGTTTGGATCAAAATTCAGCTACGCGAACTGCACTCCATTACGCAGTCATAAGGTCATCAAATGCACAGGTAGCGACATTACACGCATGGTGTCCGTCTGCTTGGTGATAACAAACGAAAGTGACACAGCTGTACATGTGTTTATTGCGTGCACAGTAGGGCCATGGTCTCATGGCGACTACTATTATCATTGTGCAAATAGAATCAATAAACAAAAACGTTATAACATTGAACCGCTTTTGAGATGTCCAATGCCCCAACTTATAAGCCTCGTACTAATTCCAGCTAATGAAGAAGATGAGCTCGACGGACACGCCTCTGGGCACGCTGCAGATGCTGCAGGACAAGCAGCGCGAGACCCAGTCGCCGTACATCGTGCTCAGCGGCGTCAAGCGCGAGAACGCCAACTAACACCGCCCCACACCGCAGTACGCGACACAATGAGGACACAGCATCAATTGCTTTCCAAATTAATCTCTCAAATAATACAGACAAAGGCCTCAATGAGATATGTATGTAGCCTTCATTAACTCCAGCCGTCAGCTGTCGCGTACTGTATTTTGGAGTCGGCTTAGCACATCGCGGCTCCAGTATCACTAACGACAACGTGCGAGTGGTGCAGTAGCTGTGCATCACTCGTATCACGTTCTGACGAACGTTGTTTAGTGTCGAGTGTTACTGACGCTCCGGTATCAGGTGGAGGCCTGACTCGGTGAAGTGATAGTGCAAGGAAACCCACCATTATAGCTCAGCTCATCCATTAAACCAGCCTTACACGCAATAATGAATTAACCTTTGTAAACTCTTAGTGGTAACATACAACTCAACACGAACACCAATACGTATTGATAACCAACTTGTTTGTATATTTTCGTATGACTTGATTTTGTGGCAATAAATACATATTAGACCAACAAATTTATTTTTCATTCAGAGTACAAATTAGATGTAAGCGCTTATTCCCCACAGCATTACCATACGAGAAACTTGCATTCTCTTCACTGGACCTCCTCATTGACGTCTTACACTCCTCGTAGACGCCTCTTGCAGGATTAACGCATCTCTTTTGTAATAATACCAAAGAAGATAACGTGTTTACCTAATTTAATTTAATAATAGCGTTTATTCTGAGAGTTGGCAACGTCGCAAATAGATGTCAAATATTTCGCTGTTTTGATTAATTTGGCAATATTACTGTATGGAAATATGGCTAGATAACTGTCTAAAATATTGATTATGAAATACAATAAATAATATCGTAACACCGAATATTTAGTTTTAGTTGTAAAAAAGGCATTTGGAAAGTTTCCAAATCCCTTTTTTACACCTAAAACTGCTTACAACTTAAATGCAGTGTTAATAATGCAATTCATAATCAATATTTTAGACAGTTGTCTAGCGATATTTCATAGTTCCATACAGTAATATTGCCAAATTAATCAAAACAGCGAAATATTTGACAGTTATTTGCGACGATGCCAACTCTCAGAATAAACGCTCTTAAAGTCTTACCTCCTTTGCCTATGGATTTGAGGGCAACCCACTTTTCGGCGAAGTCAAATGTTCATTATAGGACTGATTGGACATAAAATAAAAAAACAATTTAAAAATATGTTTTATTGATTTAAAAAACTCAACAGCATATAATAATAACTTGCAGCACACTCGTTATCTGTGTGTCTTATTAAAAATACGGCAAGAATTTCTCTTTAAAGTTTAGGACATATATTCAATCTTTTCAAAGCATGTAGGTGTTCAAATGTCAAGTTAATCTTCGCTTTGACATCAACAAAAACTAAACAACAACCATATTAATGATAAAAGGGCTTGGACCTTTACAGCCTCTTAACAGTAGATTAAAACTTGGTGTTGAACAACTAAGTTAGGATAAAACAAATAAAAGATATACGTAAATGAAGGAAATAAATAATGTACACCGAATCTTATCACTATTATTGTATCGTTATGCGATTTAAAATGCATTCTGAGCAACATTTGCAATTACAGGAATGTTCATACAAAAATATATTTACAACAAATACGATATGCATTATTGCTCACCTCACTATTATACGAACTATTGAAATAATTTCATAATAATTATAATTATTATAAAACAGTCTTGTTATACGTAGCTGTACACAAAATATTTAAAGATAATATAACTTTATTTTACATGTTCAATCACAAGTTGCATTATAATTATATCTACCATTTTATATATCTAAAATAAATTCGTAAGACACATTTTTTTTTACTTTCCTTGTTAAAAAAATATATTCTACCCTCTGCTTTGCTTGCACGGACAGACTACGATGGAAGTCATTTATCTTGGTTTAAAACTATATTTTGAATCGACACAAGCATAGAATCTTTCTACGTTTTAAATCGAGACTAATGGCCGTATTTCAGATTATAACTTATATCCTATTATGGAGGAAATGATAGAAGCGAGCTGCCTAGGGATAGAATTTATTCACATGATGAATCACTAACGAAAACAAAAACCAATTCCTTATTCTATTCACAGATTCCAAATTATAGTTTTAACATAATATTTCCGGCATGTCAGTTAATAGTATAAGTAATTTAGTCATGTGGCTCTAATATTCTACTTCTTAAAGTATCTGGCTCGTAGCATCACTCGTTATTATTCGTAAATATTTGGCACAAAGGCTACAAAAAGATTGCTTTATCTAGTATCTTACACATACAATGCTTACATATAGAGGAAGACCACGATTTATCTCGATATTTACTTATCAGCAACAATATTTATAACGATAGTTTCTTCCAGGCTACACAATATAATCCATCTGTGTTTGACTCAAATCTATCTTGCATGAAGCAGTATAGGATTTCTTTTACTGTTCTATTTAACGACATGAATCAATGTAATTTGACCCTTACGTCCAATATAATAAAATTCACGCAAGTCATCGTGAAATGCAACGTCTATAAGTTAATAAAAATAAAACCAAACGACAAACGCCTAAATAATCTACTGAGAGATTATCCTTGCAGTCTTTATCACACATTAGCAGTCCTTTGTTGGTCCAATAACATTTATAACATATAAATTAGTTAATAGATACTCTTTCTACATTCTATTATGTAAATTGTTTAGAGGTAAAGTATGATATTATATCATAGGGATACCAGGGCTAGGCGGTCAAGTTTTAACTGTGATGTGACTTAGTGGAATCGGCGAATTAGCGATTAAATTATAGATCAATCATTTAGGCTTCAGTTGTACAGGCTGTACGTGTACATAAGCTGTCTAAAACCGTGCACGACACAGGCCAGCGCGCTTTCCACCTCGGCAGTGAGCGCGGCGCCGCCCGCGTGCTGTGGTCAGAAATGCGCGCGATGTGCGCGTCAGAACAATGCGTAAGCGGGCACGATGCAGGCGTCAGAACAGCACGTGGGCAGGCACGGTGCGCGCGTCAGAACAGCGCGTGCGCGCGTCAGAACGGCGTGCGCGGGCACGATGCGCGCTTCAGAACAGGGCGTGCGCGGGCAGGATGCGCGCGTCAGAAAAGCGCGTGCGCGGGTACGATGCGCGCGTCAGAAAAGCGCGTGCGCGGGCACGATGCGCGCGTCAGAACAGCGCGTGCGCGGGCACGATGCGCGCGTCAGAACAGCGCGTGCGCGGGCACGATGCGCGCGTCAGAACAGCGCGTGCGCGGGCACGATGCGCGCGTCAGTACAGCGCGTGCGCGGGCACGATGAGCGCGTCAGAACAGCGCGTGCGCGGGCACGATGCGCGCGTCAGAACAGCGCGTGCGCGGGCACGATGCGCGCGTCAGAACAGCGCGTGCGCGGGCACGATGCGCGCGTCAGAACAGCGCGTGCGCGGGCACGATGCGCGCGTCAGTACAGCGCGTGCGCGGGCACGATGAGCGCGTCAGAACAGCGCGTGCGCGGGCACGATGCGCGCGTCAGAACAGCGCGTGCGCGGGCACGATGCGCGCGTCAGTACAGCGCGTGCGCGGGCACGATGAGCGCGTCAGAACAGCGCGTGCGCGGGCACGATGCGCGCGTCAGTACAGCGCGTGCGCGGGCACGATGAGCGCGTCAGAACAGCGCGTGCGCGGGCACGATGCGCGCGTCAGAACAGCGCGTGCGCGGGCACGATGCGCGCGTCAGTACAGCGCGTGCGCGGGCACGATGAGCGCGTCAGAACAGCGCGTGCGCGGGCACGATGCGCGCGTCAGAACAGCGCGTGCGCGGGCACGATGCGCGCGTCAGTACAGCGCGTGCGCGGGCACGATGAGCGCGTCAGAACAGCGCGTGCGCGGGCACGATGCGCGCGTCAGTACAGCGCGTGCGCGGGCACGATGAGCGCGTCAGAACAGCGCGTGCGCGGGCACGATGCGCGCGTCAGTACAGCGCGTGCGCGGGCACGATGAGCGCGTCAGAACAGCGCGTGCGCGGGCACGATGAGCGCGTCAGAACAGCGCGTGCGCGGGCACGATGCGCGCGTCAGTACAGCGCGTGCGCGGGCACGATGAGCGCGTCAGAACAGCGCGTGCGCGGGCACGATGCGCGCGTCAGTACAGCGCGTGCGCGGGCACGATGAGCGCGTCAGAACAGCGCGTGCGCGGGCACGATGCGCGCGTCAGTACAGCGCGTGCGCGGGCACGATGAGCGCGTCAGAACAGCGCGTGCGCGGGCACGATGAGCGCGTCAGAACAGCGCGTGCGCGGGCACGATGCGCGCGTCAGTACAGCGCGTGCGCGGGCACGATGAGCGCGTCAGAACAGCGCGTGCGCGGGCACGATGCGCACGGGCGCCGGTCGAGCGGCCCCAGCACTCTCCCACGCCACCACCACACCCGAGCCGTAGCAGCCGAACAGGAGTTGGGAATCGCTGCTGTATGTTAGGCTGTGAACGAGAAAATTGATTCGTTATTTTTGACGTTAAATGATTTGATAGCTGTATACATTTATGTAAGTTGATTAAAAATAACAGTTAAAATTTACTTCAAACTTGCTATATGATTTTTCAATCGATGAATCGACATACCCAGACATACCTAAATGTTTAAAATGAAAAAGTACATTATTATAGTTGCTATTTAGTATATCGCGAACGAACAGCATCACATAAGTTTGTCTAACCAGATTTTTCCAGTTTTTTTGCAAGTTGCAAATTAGTGTAAGGTTTATCGATCAAGATAACGAGTCCACGAAAAGTCATTCAGCAGGGTAATTTGATAATGAGTTAGCGACCTGAGCAGCGGCGCGCGCTCTGTGGGCGGCAGGTGGCGCAGCGCGCGCAGGTCCCAGGCCGAGTACAGGCGCACGGCCCCGCCGGCCAGGCCGGCCGCCACGCAGTTCACGCTCACGCCCTCCGGCGCGTTCGAGTAGCAGATGCACGTCACTCTCTCCGACACTTTTACACTCCCTGGGAAGTGAAGAGAGTCTCATTCAAATTAAATACAATCTTGATTGTACGTTTATTTAAAAATAATTGTACTTTTCTCTTGATTGGATTTTTGTTTTTACAACTTATTATCCTGTTTTGAACTGTAAAACTGCAACGCCTTAAATATTTTTTATCTGTTAGATTATGCATGTACAGGGTGGCCTATTAGGAAGTATACAACTTTAAATTATAGTAGATTATTTCATCGAGCACAAAGTGAGTCATTGATGCACGAGGGTTATGTTAACACGAGTGCATTAATTACTCACTTTAGCGAGGTGCGTAATCTACTTTTCTTTCAACTACCAATGTAACAGTGATTAAAAAAAAGAAAAAAGATGATATACCTACTCAAGTTAATGAAAACAAACAAAGTTATACCGTGACTTTTACGGCAAAAGGTTATTAACTCAACGCAACGCAACGCAACGCACTCACTCACTCAGATCAGACTCGGAGAAGTCAAATCAAGTCAGTTCAAGTCAGGTCAAGTCAACTCAGACAGACAAAGTCGAAGAGACGAGCCTTAGTAACAGGGTCCCATTTTACCCTTTGAGTATGGTACCCTAAAAACAGTGCAATAATGAAAAAATAGTGCAGTAATTAAATTTCATACAACTTTATTGCACTGTTTTGGTTCTAAGCAAGAACTACGTCCTTTGTGATCGGTTTTGTAGTGATTAATGATAACATTACCACGTAGTTGGAAGAAAAGTAGTGTACGGTTCCGTACATTTTCTATAATTATATTATTAGGCTTGAAAATTTTATATGGTGAATAAGATCTGCCTAATCTGCTTCTGTTTTATTCATAAAAATGCGATCGCTTTGCATCGTGTTTTTCAAAGTTAAATTATTTATTTCAGTTAGGCACATATATAAAACTACTACTCTTTTGAACGTCAATACATAAAAATATATTAGAACTGATTGTTCTGAGTTATAACTGATTGATCTAAACTATTGACCCCTTCCAAAATACCTTTTGGTTTTCGTATGGAGAAGAATGGGCAAGGACTCCACCGTTACTGTTTTAAATGTTTTACAATATTTTGTAAGTATAGGTACATTCATTATATAATTATAGGTACAATTAAATTAGCAGCCAGTTTGATTTTGCCTATGAATCTAAGATCGTCCTATCCTAAGTGTTATCAGCTGTTTCCGTAAATACTTATTTATTGTATCAGTAGATGTGACGACGAAAATGTCGTGACCCACTGAGGAACGTATTGAGTGTGAATATGGATGGCTGTAAGATTAGGGGAAGACTAAAGAAACGATGGATGGACTGTGTGAAATTGATCATTATGGCTGGAAAGGAGGTGGCAACTGAAACGATGACTATTGGAGAAGTATGAAGTAAACAGAAATGTCGCGCCGACCCGAAATAAATTTGGGTGAAGGGCAAAAGAATTTCGATGTCTGAGTAGATGCGATAATATGGTTATAGTTATTAGTACTCACCAACAAACCTCGCGTTGACAGTATGCACTCTGATCAGCGACTTGTACTTGTAGGCCGCGTCCTTCTCGTAGGCCTCGGACTGGTTGTCGCCCGCGTCGCCCGCGCCGCCCGCGTCGGGCGCGACGTCGCCGCTGACGTCAGGGTTGCTGACGTTGCTCGCCATGTCGTGCACGGACGCGATGTCGCTGAGAGTCTCGCTGATCGTGACATCGGTCACTGATAGCATGCCGCGGTTTGGTAGGGTGCGGATGTAGATTAATCTGGGAAGGAGCAGACAATTATGTTTTAAGAGACGACTATTTTATTGTATGCGATCGCAGTGGATTGCCATCGAAGATTTACTTGAATAATGTGCTGGTTGTGTCATTCTTTTGCTCGTGAAAAGTTGCAAGACGTAGTTATCCGTTAATATGTATCGTTTAAAAAGATCGGCTTTGTAGAGCGTCTTATACTTGTCTCGTGTAAATCTTACTTAAACTCGATGTGTCATATTAAAGCACTGTACAAACGACATATTTCGATATCAGCATAAAACAATGTATTATCCATGATCATATCGTGCATAACATACTTGTAGAGATCCCACAGCACGATGTGGCCGTCCGTGCTGGCGCTGACGAGCAGGCCGGCGCGCGCGCACGCGTGCAGGCCGGCCACGGGCGCGGCGTGCGCGTGCAGCGCGCGCTGCGACACGCGCGGCGCGCCCGCGCCCGTGCGCACGCGCACGCAGCACACGCGCCCCGACGCGTGGCCCAGCACCAGCGGGTACGGGCAGCCGGCCGTCACGCACGACGATACTACTTTAGTTATCTGTGGAATAATTATAATATATATACATACATAAAACATAAACTCACGCCTTCCTCCTATAATAATAATAATAATATTTATTGAATAAAAACGTTACAAAAAGTGTACACTTAGTCAACAGTAGAATTTCCCAAAAATAATAATGATCGTGCCTAAAAAAATAAGATAAACTAAAACTAAAATATGTTAGAACAGATGCAAGTAATGATGGTTCGGAATTGCAATGTTAGGTAGCGACCCGCCCGAACTAGGTTAATTCAAACCTGTGTTTCAGGCCATCACTTTACATTTCAATTACATTGGAGCACAATTTTTTTAAGAACTAATATAAAATAATCTATACTATTAACAAATATGAGAAAAAGCACATTGGTACATTAATATCTAAAACTAAACCTATGTAAATATACAAAAGTAAATACTTACGAGGGAATAAATTATCATCATGACAATATTTCTAGAAGATTTTCTGTGTCTGTGTAATTGAGTATGGCTAAATGTTCAGATAATATTTTACTACATTTTTTATAACTTACACTATAGAAGCTAAGTAACTTGTTGAGCCTATTGTACAGAAAAGGTCCTAAAAACACATAAAATCTATTAGCAAACGCATGTCTAGTTTGAGGCTTTATGCAAACCAAGTCCTTCCTTCTCTTGTCGGAAGGTACTGGGTCAAAAGGAACTGCAGTGTGCTGATGTAGTACTATACTTAGTATAAATAATTGTCGTACTGTTAGTACATTACATGCTGTGTAGAGCTCGTGCGAAGGAAATCTAAAAGGGCGAAAGGTAGCAACCTTTAGAATTGCTCTTTGAGCACGCTCTAGAGGGAGTAAAATTGTTTTTGCAGCGCCACCCCACGAAGTTATGCAATAGGTAAGAATTGATTGACACAAAGCTAAATAAACCTGTTTAATTAATTTATAGTCTGCTACGTTGCGTAAATTCTTAAAGACATATATTAATTTGCGCACTCTAGCACAAAGTAACTCGATATGTTTACGGAAATTTAAATTGGAGTCAATAGTGACACCCAGATATTTTAAATGGTCAGCTTTAGCTAAAGTGGGGCAGGAACATGCAGTGTCAGCGTCCGTGTTACAATTGTGTGCGTAAAGGTTTAGATTAGTAAGCGGTATGTTAGTATTTCTCATTGCAAATAAAATGTATTTTGTTTTATCTGTATTTAACGTTAGTAGATTATTATGAAGCCAATTAGATACAATGTTAAAACCATTCTGAGCATGTTTGTAGACCTCATCTCTTGATTTAGCTGAGAACAATAGAGCGGTGTCATCTGCATAAGACATTATAACACCATTTTGGAGTGACAAGCGGCACAGATCATTTATGTAGATTAAAAATAACGTAGGGCCCAAAATGCTCCCTTGAGGAATTCCAAAACAACTATTTTTAAGTTCAGAACTTGTATAATGATCAATTTTTACACATTGCTGACGATCGCTAAGATAATCAGAAAATAGTTGAAGTTGTGCTCCTCTTATCCCAAGTGTTTCAAGCTTGTGCAAAAGTAAAGTACATGAAATTGTGTCAAAGGCTTTGGCTAGGTCTAGAAAGATCCCAATTGTGTGCATACCATTGTCTAGATTGGTAGTGACATGATTAGTCAATTTGTGTACAGCTTGGCTAGTTGATCTTTTGGGCCTAAAACCAAATTGATTATCGGAAAGCAGTTTGTTATCTTCCAGATATTTTAACAATCTGCTGTTAATTATTTTTTCTAAAATCTTTGAAAGGCCTGTTAACACTGAAATGGGTCTGTAGTTATTCACACAGTTTTTGTCGCCAGACTTGAATACAGGTGTGACCACAGCTTTTTTAAACAATTTAGGGAATATACCTTTGGATAAACAAAGTTGAAAAATATGTGTTAGCGGAGGGGCAAGTAGGTAATTAAATCTTTTAAGTATATTATACTTTTAGGTATGTCATCCCACCCAGTAGCACAAATATCCTTTAACCCGTTAATTATTCTTACTACCTCGTAAACGTCGGTATCTAATAATACAAATGACTTTAGTGTAGAGGAAGTCGTAGTTGTGTTTTGACGGAAAAAATTACCAGAATTTAAATCTTTTTCAGCCAAGTTTTTACCAATGTTAGCAAAAAAGTTATTTATTTTATTCATTGCTGCGGATGGGTCAGTCTCTGTTGAGTAAATCAAACGGAGGTTCGGGATTTTTCGATCTAAATGTATTATTTTTTATAAATTTCCACACAAGTTTACTATTTGTCCCCGCCTTCTGTAATTAAGCGTGTTGTCGGAGTGGCCCTGAGTGTGACGTCATACCTGGTCGAGCGCACACACGTGCAGCAGCAGGTCCGGGCGCGTGTTGGAGTGGCCCTGAGTGTGACGTCATACCTGGTCGAGCGCACACACGTGCAGCAGCAGGTCCGGGCGCGTGTTGTCGGAGTGGCCCTGAGTGTGACGTCATACCTGGTCGAGCGCACACACGTGCAGCAGCAGGTCCGGGCGCGTGTTGTCGGAGTGGCCCTGAGTGTGACGTCATACCTGGTCGAGCGCACACACGTGCAGCAGCAGGTCCGGGCGCGTGTTGTCGGAGTGGCCCTGAGTGTGACGTCATACCTGGTCGAGCGCACACACGTGCAGCAGCAGGTCCGGGCGCGTGTTGTCGGAGTGGCCCTGAGTGTGACGTCATACCTGGTCGAGCGCACACACGTGCAGCAGCAGGTCCGGGCGCGTGTTGTCGGAGTGGCCCTGAGTGTGACGTCATACCTGGTCGAGCGCACACACGTGCAGCAGCAGGTCCGGGCGCGTGTTGTCGGAGTGGCCCTGAGTGTGACGTCATACCTGGTCGAGCGCACACACGTGCAGCAGCAGGTCCGGGCGCGTGTCCCGGCGCCGCTTCAGCCGCACGATGTTGTCGGAGTGGCCCCACGACACCAGCGCCAACGGCTGCTGCTCGTTGTTCTGCGTACTGCCAGCTGCTTCTCCTGAAATGTAGATACGACATTTTGATAACTGGTAATTTGTAGCCAATTAATCTTTAGATGCCAAATTAACGATGCAGAGGACTTCTCTGCATGGAGTGTGAGGATGTGTGTGTACTCCTCTGAGAGGAGTACGGCCACGGCGCGCGCGTGCGGCGGCGCGAGCTTACCGTGCAGGGCGAGCAGCGCCGAGTCCCGGCCGGCCACGGCCACGGCGCGCGCGTGCGGCGGCGCGAGCTTACCGTGCAGGGCGAGCAGCGCCGAGTCCCGGCCGGCCACGGCCACGGCGCGCGCGTGCGGCGGCGCGAGCTTACCGTGCAGGGCGAGCAGCGCCGAGTCCCGGCCGGCCACGGCCACGGCGCGCGCGTGCGGCGGCGCGAGCTTACCGTGCAGGGCGAGCAGCGCCGAGTCCCGGCCGGCCACGGCCACGGCGCGCGCGTGCGGCAGCGCGTGCAGGCGCGCGGCGCCGGCGCAGGCCCGGCGCGCCACAGCGCAGGCGCCGCCCAGCGCGGGCGAGCCGCAGTAGCGCCCCCAGCGCGCGCCGCGCACGCCGGCCCACACGCTCGGCACCTGCGGGATACGCCGCACGTTACGCTCCATTTTTTAAAGACGGCCCCACATGTTTATTTTTTTGCTATACATGAATTCTAGCGCCACTAGCTTTATATTTTTATTTTTCTGTGTAATCACGTACTTTTGAGAATGCTGATGAATCTGTAATTGGCGACTGTGTAAGTTTAAAAGTAATCCACCCACCAGAGGGCTTAAAACAGTCACTTTAACAGAATCATAATTGGAAAATAAAATGTTATAAACTGTGTATTCATAATATGATCTGCGTGCGATTCATATTACGAAATAATTCATCTGTTTGACAGTTTTCTATGGAGATTCGTAAAGTGGTCCACATAATATGAATTGCTTTTATATCAAATTAGAGGAATTGCTAATGACAGCTGGAGATTCAGGAAATGAAATGCTTTTAGAGGAATTGCTATTGTGACCGTTTTAGGCCACCAGGCACCTAACCTCAATGAATAAATAAATCGCCCGCACCTGGTCAGTAGCATGCTGCGTGAGGTCGTGCGCGGCGTGCGGGTGCGGGGCCCGCAGCAGCTGTCGCGGCGCCTGCCCGTACGTGCGCACCATGGCGGCTGCGGCCGTGCGGTCTACTTCTTCCTCCAGTGCAGATGGGTCGAAACCATAGTAGGTCTAAACAGAAAAAATATATAAATAAACAAGGCCATCTAGAGGAACAAAATATTCCGAATACATGTGTGTTACGGTGATAAGGGAGGACTCACGAGACAGACAGATTCTAAATTGTCTCGTTGTCTGTATACGTAGTAGTTTGTAGGCGAATAGGGTTTGCTACAGACAGTTAATAAAGATTTAAGCGTTATAGTTATAAGTCTACATCTGCTCGCGGCCGGTCAGGTCACGTCCCGCCACCGCCACCCGTGTTGATGCGCAAGTTTGTTGCCCTAACGCATAGGTGAAAGGGTGAATTACTCGAGTGGTAAAATTTAATTTAAATGATTTTTATTTTAGTTATATAATTGACACCAAACCACTGGTTTCAAGGATAACGGTGTTAACCCTAACACCCTGTATATTTTGTAGAAAGTGCTAGGTAATATATATGGTAACCTAACACACCTATCTCGTACTGATAGGAAATGGAATATTTGGTTAAAAGTTAGTCTTGAATTATAAGGGAAATAGCTATATTATTAAAGCGAGTTCTGCTAAAGAACTCAATTGACACATGTAAGTTAGAGTAGAGTTAGTCCACGGTGAGGACACGCCGTTAGTTCCTGTGCGGAGATGCTAAGTAGCAACCCTGCACCCGCCCCACTCACACAGGCCGGGAACACGTTGACGGCGTCGAGCGCCGGCTGGCCGGTCTGCTTGTAGCCGAACACCAGGTCGATCCAGTGCGGCAGGCGCTCCGTCACGTGCGGCGCCTCCAGCGCCTGGCGGTGCATGAGCGTGAACAGGCGCGCGTCGGCCGCCCACGCGGGCAGCTCCACGTCGTCCACGGCCGCGCCGCACTGCCGCGCGCCCAGCTCCAGCCCTGCGCGGCAGTATAGAGAGGGCACGAGCGGTTATGTATGTTACATTTACGATAAATTTTAGATTGTAAATTGGACTGTACAACGCCTTGGGTTACTTTGACCTGTAATGTAATGTGATTAATAAATAAATTCACTGACAGACAACGAATAGCGTAAGCCGCTGGGCCTAGTAGCGTGCAATTATGCACAGGAGTACCTTTTATAACGAAGGTCAGCACTAAGGAAGGAAATTCATCCCCTAAAGTTAAATAGGGGATGAAAGTTTGTATGGAAGTTCGTCATTTTGCCGATGGGAAATCTAATCGGGCACTCGGCTTGAAATAAATAAATGAGTAATACCCGCCTCTGTACATTTTTGTGCTTAAAGTCTTACTACTCTGTATATTATAAACGCGAAAGTTTGTGAGGATGGATGGATGGATGGATGTTTGTTACTCTTTCACACAAAAACTACTGAACGGATTTGGATGAAATTTGACACACAGATAGTTTATAACCTGGATTAACACATAGGATACTTCTTAACCCGATATTCCCACGGGATCGAGACTTATGCGGGTGAAACTGCGGGGCGCAGCTAGTACTAAATAAATAATGAATACCTTCGTTGTTGTGGAACAGCTCGGGCAGGTAGAACATCTCCGGGATGAGCTCCTTCACGTCAGTGGGCGAGTCGTTGGTGATGAGCCGCCAGGTGGTCGCCAGCGAGTGGAACGTGCGGTCTGGCATGTCGAAGTTGTTGTCTGTAAAGCATCATAAGTGTCATGGCTGATTGCCCGGAGCTCAGCTTGTGAGACTCTTTGTTCCTACCGTGCCCACTACTAACCTACAGCTCGAAGACACCCGCCCGTTTCGTTACCACGCACAGTTTCGCATTGTAACTCGACCTTGGTTTGCGCGCTCGCATTGCTAATTACTGTACTGACATCAACACGAAAGTGATGGATAGTGTGTGTCGCGGGATGGATAGAGTTATGTCGTGTATGTTTGAGATTCTGTGAGATGATGGACGATTTTTTTTTTGTGCCGATATTATTAGTTTATTATTTGTTTTTAATTTTGTGTATTCTTCTTATTGTAAATATGTCTTTTTTATTGAAATTTAACCGTGCAATAACTTGGATTTATGCTCGTCTGTTCTGTTGTGCATGCTTTTCACAAATGAATAAACAAAAAAAACTCGAATAATATGCTCAAAATTAGTATAAAGCAAAATTTTTACTCATTAGCGCTGAAAATGTACGTTTAAAGCTTTTGTGTTGAGCAGCAGTGGCGTTGTGCCGATATTGAAATATTATCATCGGACTCATATACGTACGTAAGTGAGATTTATGGTTCTCAGAGTTGGTTAGACCACTGTGTAGTATCTGACGCGGCGTGGCGGTCTGTGGTCGATGCGAAGATATTACACAACGTTTATTGGTCTGACCATATACCATTAGAAATAACGTGTAACTTAAATGTACTTAGAATTAAGTCCAAAAGCGTTATAAGTAAACACAATAAGGTCACGTGGGGTGAAAGAGACTCACAACAAACTGATTTATTTAAGAATTTATGTACGACGAGACTAAGACTGGTTGATTTTCCTTATGAATTTAGAAAATGTAGTGATAAATTATGTACTAACGTAGAACATAGACCAATTATTGATAGAATGTACTATGCAATTCTTGACATACTAAGCTAAGCGGCATGTGTTTGTTACTGTGGGCCGGATCAAAACAAAAGAAAACCAGTGATAGGTTGGAACAAACATGTTCGACAAGCGCACTCGGGGGCGCGACTTGCTTTTCAAAATTGGGTGTTATGTGGTAAACCGAAACTGGGTTCTGTGTACGATACAATGAGAGAAACAAAACGGGTTTTTAAACGTAAACTAAAGTGGTGTCAGGAAAACAGGGCACAAATCAAAATGAATATATTAGCATCTTGTCACCGAGAGAAGGATTTTGACAAGTTTTGGAAGCACACCAAAAAACTGAGCGGCAGGTCGAGCCTACCTGCGAGTGTGGTGGGTGTTACTGAGGCTGCATCCATAGCCAATCTCTTTAAAAATCACTTTGCAATGAAGTCCCCTCTAGGGTTAACTGGAGAGTCTTTGTCAACGGTAAGGAAGCCAGCAACGGACCCATCACTGGTAAGGGTTACGGCTAAGGAAATAGATACGTTGTTGAGAAGCATGAAGCGCGCCAAATCTCCTGGGCACGATTCTCTCAGCATAGAGCATTTACAAAATGCAGGTGTTCACATGCCCAGGGTGCTGGCAATGTTTTTCCACTTCTGCTTTTCTCATACGTATCTGCCTGAAGATCTAATGAAAACCTTAGTTGTTCCTATTATAAAAAATCGAACTGGAGACTCGTCTGACATAAATAACTATAGGCCTATATCGTTGGCTACGATTATTGCCAAGATTTTGGACAGTGTGCTTGACAAGCAATTAAATAAACATCTGTCGCTTCACGACGCCCAATTTGGCTTTAGAGCGGGTCTTTCAACAGAGCACGCTGTTCTTTGTCTCAAGCACAATGTCAGATACTACACGGACAGGGAGGTCTGACTTCGCCGAAGCTCTTTTGTTTGTACGTGGATCGGCTGATTCGTGAGCTCAGCAGCACTATGGTAGGCTGTTCTATTGACGGAACACTCGTCAATAACATAAGTTACGCCGATGACATGGTGCTGTTGGCCCCGTCGATCAGCGCCCTAAGGAGACTCATGTCTGTTTGTGAGCGGTATGCGGAGGCCCAGGGCCTCAGTTATAATGCAAAAAAGAGCGAGTGTCTGTTGTTCAAGACAGGCACTAAAGGCTATCGCGAAGTGCCACCTGTCACACTCTGTGGGACTGAATTAGGATGGGTAACATCTTTTTAATATCTGGGGGACTGGGTCACCGCAACGCAGACGGATATTGTTGACATGGAGAGGGAACGTAGGGCGCTGTCTGTCAGGAGCAATATGTTGATCCGTAGGTTTGCAAAATGCTCAAGGGGTGTAAAAACCACTCTGTTTAGGGCATTCTGCCAATCTTTTTACACCTGCAGTCTATGGGTCAACTACACGCAGAGAGCTTACAGCGCCTTACGTGTCCAGTACAACAACGCATACAGGGCGCTGTTGGGGTTGCCACGACACTGTAGCACGTCAGGGATGTTCGCAGAGGCACGTATAGACGACTTTTATGCAATCATGCGAAAGCGTGTCGCCTCCCTGATGCGGCGGGTGCGGGGCAGCGCCAACAGCCTCTTGATCACTGTGGCCGATAGGGCGGAAGGTCTAATACTAAGACAATGGACCAGGACACAAGTATTCCCTTCAAACCGTACTTTAAAATAATGTTTTGATTATTGTATTATTAATAATTTTGATTTTATTGGTGGCGATTCTGACATTATTGTGAATTATTTTGACATTATTTTTAATTATTTTACGGAATTTACCAAGTATAATTTACTAACACTAGTGTGTAAGATGTGTGTGTACATGATTACTAACAAGTTGGATTGTATGATCTGTTAAATAAATGATAATAAAAAATAAAAAAAAAGCCCAAAACACTTTATGATGGAAGTAGCGTTAAATGTTCTTATGCAAAGCTATATCGGAAAAAGAAATAGATTTAAAAAACCGGCCAAGTGCATGTCGAACCACGCACATTGAAGGGTTCCGTAGTTGGGATGAATTTATCCAACAAACTTAACATTGTAGTTAAAAAACTTACACACATATATGAAAAATACATTCTGTATGGGAGAAAATGTTTTTGCAAATGCAAATTTAAGTTGGTCGATTATTACTCGGTAACTTGTGGAGCCTACGTAGCGGTGATATATTAGGTCTTTACCTATGAAATTGCCGTTCTGCAGTACTGGCCATTTCAAATCAAAATAATTTTTGTTTGGCTAAGAATTCTAATTTCAAATTAATTTTATTTTAAAAACATGGATTATTTTTTCCAAAAGTAGTCATTTCTTTATTGATTAGTGTTACATTTTCATCGCATTTCAATCTTTTTCGTCATCATGGATACGTTAAAAATTCGAGTAATTATGGAATATGAGTACCGTCGTGGCAGCAACGCGGCACAAGCGGCACGCAACATCAACGACGTTTACGGAGCTAACACTACAAACCAACGGACCACCTGTTATTGGTTTGCTCGCTTCCGTTCTGGAAATTTCGACCTGAAAAATGAACCTCGCGGTCGTCCGAAGACTTTGGTCGACAATGACGAATTAAAGGCGATTGTGGAAGCTGATGATACACAATCTACGGCTGAATTAGCAGCAGCTTTAAACGTTAGCGTCAAAACAATATTGGTCCATTTGCGTCAAATTGGCAAGGTAAAAAAGCTTGACAAATGGGTGCCCCACGAACTCAATGATCGCCAGCGCGAAGTACGCGTCGAGATGTGCCTTGCACTGCTCAACAGACACACAAATGAAGGAATTTTGAACCGCATTGTTACCTGCGATGAAAAATGGATTCTGTTTGATAACCGCAAGCGCTCAGCAAGTTGGTTGGATCCTGGTTCAGCACCTAAACAATACCCTAAACGAAAACTTACCCCTAGAAAAGTGATGGTCACTGTTTGGTGGTCTAGCGCCGGTGTGATTCATCACAGCTTCTTACCAAACGGGGTGAGCATTACTGCAGATGTGTACTGTGAAGAACTGAACACAATGATGGAGAAGCTGGCGCATCTCCAACCAGCATTGGTCAATCGCTCGTCTCCGCTGCTCCTGCACGACAACGCGCGACCTCATACTGCACAGCAGACGGTCTCCAAGTTGCAAGAACTGGGGTTGGAAGCTCTCCGTCATCCGCCCTACTCACCAGACCTTGCGCCTACAGACTACTACTTTTTCCAGAATTTGGATAACTTCTTGGCGGGAAAAAAATTCTATACCCGAGAGGCAGTACAAAATGCCTTTGAAGAATTTGTTGCCTCCCGTCCAGCTGATTTCTTTAAGAACGGCATCAATAAACTGCCACTGCGATGGCAAAGATGCATTGATTGCATGGGTGATTACTTCGATTAATACAAATAAAAAATTCATTAAAAAAATTCGTTTAAATTTTTTCATACAAAACGGCAATTTCATAGGTAAAGACCTATTATATACTACTGCCGTGAATTTTTTCACTTATCCAAAACCAACCATTTAGCTGGCAGGGGGGCCGCGGGATCTGCTAGGACCGATGCCTGCCAGGGTTGCGGGAAAGTCGAAAGGGATACCGGGACCTTGGCCATAGGCAACTGAAGGAACACGGGTGGGTTTTAGTCAGTAAAAGTCTGACACGCCCTCCCGTTCCGCCCAGAGCGGTAGAAGTCATTTGATGGTTTCCCAACCTCAAAAAAAAAAAAAAAATGGTGGGGGGGACACGTGACTCGAACAAAAACTAGCAAAACGGATCCCTGAATCCAAAAATGGTTTTCACAAACTCACATTATTTTTAAACGACCTTTCCAACAATACCCCACAACATGGGATCGACAAGAAAAAAAAAAAAAACATCCCCACTTTAGATGTAGCGAAGGTACCCTAAACGACGATTTTTTTTACCACTTTGTCGGCGTGATTTATATGTATACCCACACCAAATTACAGCTTTCAAGTACCAATAGTCTCTGAGCTAAGCCGCGGACAGACGGACATAGCCTTAGTAATAGGGTCCCGTTTTACCCTTAGGGTACTGAACCCTAACAAACGCACCTTTTAGTGTTATCAGTCTATCTTATCGGTTTAATATCCCTGAAGAGCCCTAGCCCTGCCCCATCAGTGTGCACAACAAAATCGCAAAAACAGAACGACGATTACCTTGATAGTTCAGAAACAGCTCAGTGAAGGGCGGTACCCGCACCAGGTAGTGCAGCACGCCGCCCGAGTTGGAGTACAGCGACGCGTAGTGGTGCGGCGCGCGGGCCACGAGCGGGCTGCAGCCCTCGCGGCGGGCCGCCTGCAGGTCCTGCGGGATACTCAGGTATATACAAGGTATAGTTGGAGTACAGCGACGCGTAGTGGTGCGGCGCGCGGGCCACGAGCGGGCTGCAGCCCTCGCGGCGGGCCGCCTGCAGGTCCTGCGGGATACTCAGGTATATACAAGGTATAGTTGGAGTACAGCGACGCGTAGTGGTGCGGCGCGCGGGCCACGAGCGGGCTGCAGCCCTCGCGGCGGGCCGCCTGCAGGTCCTGCGGGATACTCAGGTATATACAAGGTATAGTTGGAGTACAGCGACGCGTAGTGGTGCGGCGCGCGGGCCACGAGCGGGCTGCAGCCCTCGCGGCGGGCCGCCTGCAGGTCCTGCGGGATACTCAGGTATATACAAGGTATAGTTGGAGTACAGCGACGCGTAGTGGTGCGGCGCGCGGGCCACGAGCGGGCTGCAGCCCTCGCGGCGGGCCGCCTGCAGGTCCTGCGGGATACTCAGGTATATACAAGGTATAGCTGGAGTACAGCGACGCGTAGTGGTGCGGCGCGCGGGCCACGAGCGGGCTGCAGCCCTCGCGGCGGGCCGCCTGCAGGTCCTGCGGGATACTCAGGTATATACAAGGTATAGTTGGAGTACAGCGACGCGTAGTGGTGCGGCGCGCGGGCCACGAGCGGGCTGCAGCCCTCGCGGCGGGCCGCCTGCAGGTCCTGCGGGATACTCAGGTATATACAAGGTATAGCTGGAGTACAGCGACGCGTAGTGGTGCGGCGCGCGGGCCACGAGCGGGCTGCAGCCCTCGCGGCGGGCCGCCTGCAGGTCCTGCGGGATACTCAGGTATATACAAGGTATAGTTGGAGTACAGCGACGCGTAGTGGTGCGGCGCGCGGGCCACGAGCGGGCTGCAGCCCTCGCGGCGGGCCGCCTGCAGGTCCTGCGGGATACTCAGGTATATACAAGGTATAGTTGGAGTACAGCGACGCGTAGTGGTGCGGCGCGCGGGCCACGAGCGGGCTGCAGCCCTCGCGGCGGGCCGCCTGCAGGTCCTGCGGGATACTCAGGTATATACAAGGTATAGTTGGAGTACAGCGACGCGTAGTGGTGCGGCGCGCGGGCCACGAGCGGGCTGCAGCCCTCGCGGCGGGCCGCCTGCAGGTCCTGCGGGATACTCAGGTATATACAAGGTATAGTTGGAGTACAGCGACGCGTAGTGGTGCGGCGCGCGGGCCACGAGCGGGCTGCAGCCCTCGCGGCGGGCCGCCTGCAGGTCCTGCGGGATACTCAGGTATATACAAGGTATAGTTGGAGTACAGCGACGCGTAGTGGTGCGGCGCGCGGGCCACGAGCGGGCTGCAGCCCTCGCGGCGGGCCGCCTGCAGGTCCTGCGGGATACTCAGGTATATACAAGGTATAGTTGGAGTACAGCGACGCGTAGTGGTGCGGCGCGCGGGCCACGAGCGGGCTGCAGCCCTCGCGGCGGGCCGCCTGCAGGTCCTGCGGGATACTCAGGTATATACAAGGTATAGTTGGAGTACAGCGACGCGTAGTGGTGCGGCGCGCGGGCCACGAGCGGGCTGCAGCCCTCGCGGCGGGCCGCCTGCAGGTCCTGCGGGATACTCAGGTATATACAAGGTATAGTTGGAGTACAGCGACGCGTAGTGGTGCGGCGCGCGGGCCACGAGCGGGCTGCAGCCCTCGCGGCGGGCCGCCTGCAGGTCCTGCGGGATACTCAGGTATATACAAGGTATAGTTGGAGTACAGCGACGCGTAGTGGTGCGGCGCGCGGGCCACGAGCGGGCTGCAGCCCTCGCGGCGGGCCGCCTGCAGGTCCTGCGGGATACTCAGGTATATACAAGGTATAGTTGGAGTACAGCGACGCGTAGTGGTGCGGCGCGCGGGCCACGAGCGGGCTGCAGCCCTCGCGGCGGGCCGCCTGCAGGTCCTGCGGGATACTCAGGTATACCAGGTAGTTTTGAAATGCACATTTCATAATTAGGTACGGTTTATTCTGTTCAGTTTTGGCATGAGACTTCGGGGCGAAAACCGAAACCATGAGCGTTGAGTCTCTCTATACCCTAGAGATAACAATATGTTGTACAGATACTTTTTTAATGGATATGTAATATGGACCTACTTTATTTGTTAATCACCTGCAGCAACAATAAACATTATTCTATTTTATTCTTCTTGAAGTTTTGAGCTCGATTATGATGAGTTCTAATTAGTATTTTATGAAACTGTTGCATAATGCGGGTTTTTAAAACAAGTATAAATAGTTTTAGTTAATAAACTACTTCTCTCATACATTGAGATTAACATACTAAATATAATATGAAAGTTAAAAGAGTAAGTAATATTAACTTCTTGGATTCGCCCTGTATAGTAATGGTAAAAAAATTGTTTTATGACATTATTTTGTTAGAGAAAAAGTGTTAAGTATAATGTATGTCAATATAAACTCATTTTGAAGTTTATAATTCGGATTTTACGAGATGAGAGTGCATAATCGTACATTGTGTAATGATTTTCGAATGACACGCGTTTCATACGACAATTGTCAACACTTGCGACGAAAAAAGCAGACTTGTTGTAAGAACTTATGCTACAATACCGTAACTATAGAGATGATACATTTATATTTATAAAGTTCAACTGACCTTTGTTGCCACGTACTGACTATCCGGAGCTTCTTTTAAAATCTTTTCTACGTCGGGTGCTGACAATACCTTAAATTTTGTATTTTTGATAGTAATTAACCACACAATGAAAACAATAACGAATATTAATTGAAAATGGCGCGCTGGTTTTGTTTTTTCCGCTATTGGTGTATGTACGCGCGGTTGTAAATAAAGGCACTGGCAAAAAAGCTGAAAAGTCTATATACAAATATAATAAACACAAAATAATGTTTTGAATACGCAAATTAAGGTTAGGGTAATGAAAAATATATAATTTGATGAAATAGTACATTGTTAATTTTGCATATTTTATTTATTTACACAGTAGGCATAAAAAGGCATGAAGTGTCTTTGATGAGATTAAAAAAACATTGCAAGTTGAATAAAACCTTTCAAAAAGCGCAAATCTCTGCTCGGGTGAAAATAGAGAATGCTCATTTAATAGCATAGGATAGTTCATACTAATTCCATGTATAGTATCCCACTGACCTGCCCATGGGTTTTTTTACCTAAACGCCTCTGGTTTTTCCATGTTATTTTTTTTGTTTTAACAAAATCTTGCTTTTGAACGCTTGCCTTTGGTAAAAAGCTTCACCAAAGTCAATTTTTATTCAATACAAATTCCATGCTGCCATGATAGTCCTTACTAATTCCATACTGCAATGTCAGTACTCCGACTAGTACATAGTTGTGTAGTTGTTGTAAAAAGCACACGTGCTTAATACACTGCAATATGAACCTAAAAGCGGTTCAATAAGAGCCACTTTACGAGAAAGTGTGTTGAAAATACATTTTTCAAACCCCGTATTACATTACGGAATTTTAAGTTTTTAAGGCACAATTTCTATTTCTTAAGCGATTTTGTCTCACTTTGATTCATGATCAGAGATAAATATACAAGTGTGCACATCACACCAACCGATATGTAACAGACATACGAAAAGTGACTCACATTATAAATACTAATATAATGCTGCTCTCTATTTTTGTTCTGTATCGCCATGGGCCTGCTGAGGTCCCTGAAGGTGGCCGGGTCGTCGAGGTCCAGGATGCGCGACGTGTAGTCGGCGATGACGAAGGGCAGCACGGGGTACTGCATGAGGTCGTTGTAGGAGCGGCCGGCCAGCCCGTTGAGGCGCATGAGGTACTCCCAGTTCGTGATGCTGCCGCTGCGCCACTGGCTCATGGCGTCGGCTAGCGTGTCAGGCTCGATTCTGGACGGATACCATGACATTTCAAATTACTGTCTTTCATTTTCTAGCGGCTCTCAGTGGCGAAAGGACCATAGAACACGATTCCTACCGGCTGTCCTTTGGAGGTTCGCATCAGCAAGTCTACCGCTATTGAACATTGGTACAAACTACAACAATGGTCAATAGCGTCTACTATTGCCAAAAAATATAGTTACTTACAGGGTATTTAATTCACCATAACATTCAAACAACAAAAACGCCTATTTCTAACTTTGAATTAGCAAACAACAAAAAATGTCCTAAAATAACCCGGCGCCAAAACGTCAGAATCGGGAACTAAACATTCATACAATAGTGATCCCGACATGAGGTCACGTGGCACTGCTTGATAAGGACGATAGCAAGCCGGAGTACAACGGGTTACGATAGAGACAGATATAGAAAAAATGCGTCAATATTGCACATTTTATTTCGTTTTCACCTGTTCAAGTGTATTTTATTAGATTCTATAAATTCTTTTATTAATTTTAAAATGATATTTGTGTGATTGACCCCTCGCCGCTGGCGGCTCTCATATACATATCTGGATTCAGTATGCTATTGTCAGTTGTCTTCTTCATTGTCGATGCTATCAAGTTAACTTTTGTTGTAAATAAGCCTAATTAACCCCACTCATCACTCACTCACTCACTCACTCGTCAGATCGCGCGCTCGTGCGTGTCGCTGAAGGCCAGCATGTGCGCGTGGCCCGAGCTCAGGAACAGCTCCCCGGCGCGCTCCTGAGGAGTGTGTGTCCTCACCTGGCAGGCGGGTGGTGCGTGGCCGCCAGCGCCTTGAGGAAGGCGGCGCGCTCGTGCGTGTCGCTGAAGGCCAGCATGTGCGCGTGGCCCGAGCTCAGGAACAGCTCCCCGGCGCGCTCCTGAGGAGTGTGTGTCCTCACCTGGCAGGCGGGTGGTGCGTGGCCGCCAGCGCCTTGAGGAAGGCGGCGCGCTCGTGCGTGTCGCTGAAGGCCAGCATGTGCGCGTGGCCCGAGCTCAGGAACAGCTCCCCGGCGCGCTCCTGAGGAGTGTGTGTCCTCACCTGGCAGGCGGGTGGTGCGTGGCCGCCAGCGCCTTGAGGAAGGCGGCGCGCTCGTGCGTGTCGCTGAAGGCCAGCATGTGCGCGTGGCCCGAGCTCAGGAACAGCTCCCCGGCGCGCTCCTGAGGAGTGTGTGTCCTCACCTGGCAGGCGGGTGGTGCGTGGCCGCCAGCGCCTTGAGGAAGGCGGCGCGCTCGTGCGTGTCGCTGAAGGCCAGCATGTGCGCGTGGCCCGAGCTCAGGAACAGCTCCACGGCGCGCTCCTGCAGGCACCAGCGACGCGTTGCCACCTGAGGAACAACACTCATTAGCGATCGTCTTAACTGAAACTTTACGTTCTTCCACTGCATCTAGGCACAATGCAACGTATACAGAGCTAATGCAAGCGTACGTGGATGCGTGTCGTGCCCCTCGGTCCTCACCTGCAGCACGTCCTCCAGCGCCCAGGACTGCGCCTGCGGCGCGGCCTGCACCTCGGGGATGTACAGGCGCGCCTGGCGCGCCGGCAGCGCGCGCGCGTCGTCGGGCACGAAGTGCACGGCCTTGTCCGTGAGCAGCAGCTCGCCGTCCAGCTCGGCCGCCACCGTGACGCACGTGGCGCGCGCCATGTGCGCCACGGTCTCGTGCAGCTGCAGGCGCGCCACCAGCCCGTCGCGCGCGCCCGCGCACGCGCCCAGCACGCCGTGCAGGGCCGGCGGGTACAACGTGCTGGATACTACTCATTGATTAAAGGCGAGTTTTCTTTTGCGTAGTTAAAATTAAAAAAAAAAACCTACTACTAACTTTTTAGTGGCACCTATTCCACAAAATTCCTATACCACTACTGACGAATAACAACATCATCAAAATAGACGACCAGAATTAAAAACATTAAACTAACTACGACTGAGTGCGTGGGTGTTAACAGCATTCTGAAGGTCATCAGTGATAAGCCATGTTGCGCCATTCGGTACATGTGCATACCCGGTGCGTCAAGTGAATGCAACAGATATATAAATTGAAATTTTGAATTATATTTGTTACTAACTACTATTTGTTAGCTTTGTGTGTATTACTAACATCATTATAGTCTGAACTAAAGTATTTTTTTTTGTTTTAACTAAACTTGTCAAGCAATGTAAATAACAATTTAAATATTTTAAAGGCTTAGAATCACGTAAATCTATCCACAAATTACAGAGAAATCGGTGTTCTAAAATTGATAAAAAAATAAACTCGCCGAATGCATAATTCCTGGTATTTTGTAGTCGGATAATGAGGTCAATTCACACACAATTTGTGCTAAAATATTAGCCAGAACAGTCAACAACTAAATAAATAATGTTATCATACCAGCTTTATGGCGGTGCTGCGGCTTGAGGAACTTGTCCTGCACGTGCAGGTGCGCGCGGCGCAGGCGCACGCGCACGCGGCCCGGGCCCTCGGCCGCGTCCAGCTGCCACGAGCGCGGGTACGAGCGCGCGCAGTGCCACACCGCTGGGAGGGGACGGAAATTACTTCATTCATGTCAATACAAAATACCTTGAAAAACCAATCGAAATCCAATCAAAACAATTAATTATTCCATATGTCTGGCTGACCAAATGGCCCGATTTTGGACTAAACGAGATTGCATGAATCACCTTTACTGCTAAAGGAGATTGCCTAGGTTTGGACCAAGTGCTGCCTAGGAATGTGAGTTGGTCTAGTAGTACTGTAGCATACACATGAACTATAAAAAAAAAAATTCAAAAAAAAATGATCCCAGGAAAAATAATTACATCCAGTTTTGTGATAATGAATAATCTTGCATTAAACAACGTTTTTGTTTGAACCAAGTTCTGCCTAGGAATGTGAGTTGGTCTAGTAGTACTGTAGCATGAACTATAAAAACATATATACATATAGTTTGGAATGCTCAAAACTCAGAAGTCAGCTACTGTTATTGTGTGTGAGACGGGCATAACTGATCACGAGACGGTTATCCTAGGCATTCAAAAAGAATCAGCTAGGGCCAAGGTTGAAAAACGACATGCACGAATTGACCATATAACATTAAAAAAAGACATTGAGAATGAGTCTTGGGATTGGCTTCTTGAACAGACCAATGTTAATATTGCTTTCCAAAAATTTGTCGAGACACTTTCTGCTAAAATTAAACAACACACCACTAACCGTGTCTGCCGTTGGCTCAGAGGATATTATCAAGCCATGGATAACTAGAAACCTCCTAAAGTGCATAAGACGACGTGACATAATGCACACTAACGCAAAGAAACCAGAAAATCGCGACAATCTTGTCATCCAACAGGAATATAGGAAGTATCGAAACTACTGTAACAATATATTAACCAATCTAAAACAAGACCATGACCGTAAACTTCTAATGGAAACAAAGGCCGATTGTAAAAAGCTATGGTATGAAATCAAGAAAATTTGCAACATTAAAAGTAAAAAAACCGGAAAAACTGAGCTTGTGACTGACAGCGACAACCCACATTAAATAAAGTGAACGACTACTTCTCAAAAGTTGGTAAAAACCTTGCGGCAAAGACACTCAGTCTATTAGGCTTAACTGAAACTGACTTGGCCCGTAATAACGAACAATACAGTACTGTAAATACTAGCCCAAATTCTTTTTTCCTTACTCCGACTGATGAAAATGAAATATTCTCAATTATCTCCCATCTTAAAACGGCGTCAGCGACTGGCTATGATGGCATTAATAACACCTTTTTAAAACAATGTTCACATGCTCTGGTCAGACCAATTGCCTTCCTGTGCAACTTAAGCCTAAGTACAGGTAAAGTACCTGATTGCATAAAGACTGTCAATATATGCCCAATATTAAAAAGTGGAGATCCAAAAATCCCTTCAATCTACCGCCCAATATCCCTTCTGACAGCTCTCTCAAAAATCCTTGAGAAAGTTGTAAACAAACGACTACTCGCATACCTAGAACGAAATAGATTATTGTCGGACAACCAATATGGTTTTCGGATTGGTCGGTCCACGGAGGATGCAGTAACCAACTTAGCCGATTTTATTACACTCAATCTAGGTCACGGACAGGCATGTACTGGCATCTTCCTGGACCTCGCCAAGGCATTTGATACAATATCTAGGAAAATCTTGATAAAAAAAATGTCGCTTCTGGGAGTTCGTGGCACTGCCCTGGACTGGTTTACTTCATATCTCAATGATAGAACGCAAAAAGTAGTGCTTGGGGAATATTCTAGTGACCCTAACACAGTGCAATTTGGTGTGCCCCAGGGAAGCGTGCTGGGACCGTGCTCTTTATCATATATATAAATGGACTATGCGCCATGAAAATCCCTCAAGCTAAAATTTTTACCTATGCTGACGACACCGCAATCGTATTTTATGGGAAAACTTGGGATGACGTTAAGTTCTCAGTTGAATGCGGGGTTAAAGCTATTGCGAACTGGCTGCAACATAATCTTTTGACGCTAAATATTGATAAAACAATCAACTTTGCCATCTCGAAACGTTCCGCCTCTAACTCTGTAACTTATATACAGCTGCACTCCTGTTCTAGCCCAGTAAACTGTATTTGTCCATACATCGAACAAACAGATTCGATTAAATACCTGGGAGTCTTTGTAGATAACCGCTTGTCATGGTCCAAACACTTGAGTACTCTAAGGGGTAGGATTCGAAATATGCTCCGTATCTTTAAGCAACTGGGTAAAATTGCAGATGACTCTATTCTAAAGATGATTTACTTCTCTCTCTGTCAATCGGTACTTAACTATTGTATAATAGCATGGGGAGCGGCTGGTAAATCCTCGCTAATAAAGGTTGAAAGAGCGCAACGAGCTCTGCTTACAGTTGCCTATGGAAGACCATTCCGGTACCCCACTAACACACTCTACACCGAAGTGGGAGTACTTAGAGTCAGACAGCTTTACATCCTTTCTGTCACACTGAGATTCCACAAAACCTCCATTAGCACTTGTATCCTGTCAAGTCGAAGAGTACAATGGGTAAAGGCTCGATGCCGTAAAACAATCGGTAGAAGGTCGTACGGTTTTATGGGACCGCACATTTACTGGAAACTCAATAACCGACTCAAAATTCTACAACTTACTCAAACTAAATGTAAAATTACGGTTACTAAATGGGTTCTTACTCTGAACTATGATATAACTGAAAACTTCTTAAACTAAAAAACAAAAGAGTACTGAAACATATCTCTATTTCCCTATATTTAATTTTCTGTAGCTTCCACTTATTTGCATACATCCTCAGGTATAATTTTCAGTCACACTCAACACCAACACAATGTTTTTTCTAACTCACACACCCACTCAAACACACGCATCACTCATACAAACACCATCACACCACATGTAATATACATACATACTTGGTTTTCTACTGTTTTTCTTTGTGTATTAGTTTTTATTGTATATTTAGTTCATTTCTTGTAGATTACGAGTTAAGTCAAATTAAGAAAATTGTAAGTAACGTATACATATATTTATACCTTTTAAATGTATAGCAGAAAAATGTAAACGGAACGAAGGAGCCTGGATCTCACGACACAGGGAATCCTAGTGTGAGTTCCAGGAATCAACGCATTCGAATGTAATATTTTAAACAATGAATTATTCTTATTCTTATTCTTAATTAAAAAACACGACTGCCCTGCTAAAAAACGAACTAAAAAGTAAAAAACAAGTTGATAAAATTGTCATTGCTGTCGGGGGACTTCTTAGATTAAAAAGTGTTCCACAGAACGGTCCTCCGACTGCACTGACAATTTTATCAACTTGTTTATCGATTATCTTCAAAATGCCGAAAGGGCTTTGAACGTCCGTGGCATACACACTGACCACCATTTTGGTTATTTTTTACAAAATGGCGTCCACGCATGTATACGATAAATCGATAGCTGACATCAATGCAAACAGAAACATAATAGGACTAAACCCAGTAAAGTGTCACGTTTCAGAGATATTAACGTTCAAATTGATCACGTGACATCCATATTTTTTGAACTTGCTTACATCTTGTTGTATAGATGTCTGAAATAATCTCTTTGAATGTTCAAAGTAATCATTTTATTAATTATTAATGTTATTAAGCTAAAAATTAATTACTGTGGTGGGTATTCTTCTGTTATAGCTAGTTTTATACCTTAACAAATAAAATAAATTCTTTAAAAACCTTTAAGAAGTCTTTGGTTTTAAAATAACATGGCAAATCTCTCAATATTGTGCGTACTAACGTTTTCAACTACAATGTTAAGTTTGTTCTCGGGATAAATTCATCCCAACTACGGAACAATTTTTTTTCTTCTCTTTCTTTTAGCATACCTTGCTCGTGCGTGTAGGTGTCTATGAGGCGCTGCCAGGCCTGCGCGGCCGCGGCGTGCTGCGCGTGCGCACGCCGCAGGTGCTCCATGAAGGCCTTGCGCTGCGAGTTCTGCGCGTCCACGACGCCGCGCGTCACGGCCATCGCGCTCTCGGTTACTTTGCTGGCGAGGCCGTCCTTGCTCCACACCACCCTATGGGAAGGACGAAACGAATTAATGTTACCAGCAAATTAATTAGTCGACATAAGTCATTAACTTAAATGTTCACACACTCCGGTAACCGGATATTAGGTGAGTCTTTGTCAAGTTTAAGCTTAAATGAAAGTGCAGAAAAACTACAATACTTTAATATAAAAAAAGAAGTGGTTGACACGATCAAGTGATTCGATGTGTAAAATTGTCGAGTTAACTTTGCGCAAAATCAATTTTCACACGAAGTTACCGCTTTTGTCAAACAGGCATGATCGGTGTGGGCACTCACTTGGCGATGACGGAGCGCGTGCGCGCGGCCTGGCGCGCCCAGCGCTCCTCGTCGCGCCGCAGCAGGGCCGCGGCCTCGGGCGCCAGCGCGTGGCCGGGCACGCGCGCGCTCAGGCCGGCCTGCGTGCTCACGGCCCACGCGCGCGCCCAGTCCGTGATGGGCAGCTCCACGGCCGGCCCGCCGCTCTCCGCCGAGCCGTGGATGTGTTTGAGGATCGTTAGAAGGTACACTGCTAGCTGGGGGAGTTAATTGAGTTGGTTGATGAATTATAGCCATGTACATAAATAAAGAAGCTCGGGTTTTGACAGTAGACCCTGGCGGGTCTCTAAAAGCTCGAGCTACTTTATTGTTTTTTTAGTAAATGTACACCAGCAGTCCTGTTTATAATATATCTTGAGTTCTATTATAGGTAACAATAGTCTCGAACTTACACAGTCGCCTATTAAAGGATAACCAGCATTCTCAGGAAAAGATCATTATACATTTAAAAAAGAACTAGCTAGGTTCTAGAATTTAGTAATAATCTTAAGAACATAAAGTGAAACAGAATAACGCGCCGGCCCACCAGAACAGTTCCTGCAAGGGACTGGCCCAGTCCGCACGGCTGCTTACCTTCCTCAGCTGCGCGGGCTCGGTCGGCGTCAGCACATGCTGCGCCGGCGCAGGCGCATGGTACAGCGCCGTGAGCAGCGCGGGCTGCAGCGCGCGCGCGCCGGCCGCGGGCGCGCCGGCCCACCAGAACAGTTCCTGCAAGGGACTGGCCCAGTCCGCACGGCTGCTTACCTTCCTCAGCTGCGCGGGCTCGGTCGGCGTCAGCACATGCTGCGCCGGCGCAGGCGCATGGTACAGCGCCGTGAGCAGCGCGGGCTGCAGCGCGCGCGCGCCGGCCGCGGGCGCGCCGGCCCACCAGAACAGTTCCTGCAAGGGACTGGCCCAGTCCGCACGGCTGCTTACCTTCCTCAGCTGCGCGGGCTCGGTCGGCGTCAGCACATGCTGCGCCGGCGCAGGCGCATGGTACAGCGCCGTGAGCAGCGCGGGCTGCAGCGCGCGCGCGCCGGCCGCGGGCGCGCCGGCCCACCAGAACAGTTCCTGCAAGGGACTGGCCCAGTCCGCACGGCTGCTTACCTTCCTCAGCTGCGCGGGCTCGGTCGGCGTCAGCACATGCTGCGCCGGCGCAGGCGCATGGTACAGCGCCGTGAGCAGCGCGGGCTGCAGCGCGCGCGCGCCGGCCGCGGGCGCGCCGGCCCACCAGAACAGTTCCTGCAAGGGACTGGCCCAGTCCGCACTGCTGCTCACCCACCACTTGGGGCGGGAGGCGTTGGAGCCGCTCACAGCTGGAAATTATTCATTATATTTTGATGGGCTAGTTTATTCTTCGTAAAGAAGGAACTAAATAGCGCTTCAATCCTTAGGAACTAAAAGAGATTTGAATTTGGAATGTGTGTCTGAAATGGTCTTTTGAGGAAAGAACCACACAGATTGAGTGGACCTGTCCAGTCATTTCAAGCATTTGTCAGTAATCGTGCAGCTCAACTCAGAATTGGCATTGGTTTTCAGTTTTTCACCTTTAAGTCCCACCATAAAAAGTCACACTGTATAGTTTGAAACTCTATGCACTTTCTTTGTAAATAAAACCAAATGCTTTTTTTTTAATGCTGCAATTTAATTTTTTCATAAACTCTCCCTACATTAAAAAAGTCATCTTGTTAACTATCAAGATTTGTTACTTACCCAACAACAAGGTAGACAGTAGCCTATTCAACAACTGCGCATCAGCTTGCAGCGGCTCTCTCGGCGAGTGCGTCAGCAGGAAGTTGACAGCGCGCACCACAGTGGACAGATGTCTGGCGGCTAACTCTGCGCGCTCGCTGCGGGACGAGCCGTCGCCGCCCAGCGAGACGGCTGATGATAACACTACGTAATAAAATAATATGATTGCATTACGGTTAGGTTTCGTAGAAAATAGTGATAGTAGTAGTGATAGTAGCCTAGCGACAGTAGCCTAGCAACAGTAGCGACCCGCCTCATGTTCCGAGTGAGCCACCATTAAATTTCAATCGAACTGTATACGATTAACAAAAACATGTACCTATTGCAAATTATTCCATTCAGTGAGTAATTGTGTAAGAATTCTACCTAAACTACTACTACTGTGCCAACACCTAGTAGATACCTACATTAGGTACCTACTCGCCACGGATATTCATTGCCTCTGAAAGGTACACCCGCCAAAGGAGATAAGTAACCAGTCACGCACACTACAAAACTATCGCAGCTGTATAAACGATTCATTACGTACCGCTCAATGACAGCCACGCACACATAGCATTCGTAGAGTGAGTGCGCAAATGTCTTCCAATAATGATACAATAACATAATTTCGCGTTGAAAAAAAAGCGTTCGTAGCTCAACGAATAATACATATACTTCAGAATATTTCCGTGTGGATTCGATTCTCTGAAGGAATGATTCTTTCTGAGATTTAAAATTTTAAGTTAAAGCAATTGGAATATTTTTTCTTAAGAAATGATTTTATTTATTTAAAATAGATTAAATAAATAAAACCATTTTTATTATTGTATATGTTTATTTAAAAAATAAAAGAACATCACAAGTTAACATGTTTTATTATAAATGCACAATATATTTAGAACATAATTACCATTACATCTGTTTATACAATTACATAATAAACAATGGACGAAGTGAATAAACGTGTCACCTAGATAAATATATAATCTGATCCAGTAACAATAACATCACTCACACTCCAGTACCGCCGACTTATTTTATCATGGCTAAAATATAATGCTGTAAAGTTTTGAAGAATAGTAATTTCGTCTATTCAGTTATAATAACAAACAGCAAGTAGTAACAGACAGTAACACACAAACAAAAGTAACAGTGACAGTAGTTCAGTTGTAACATATAAATTACATTTTTAAATATTAATGTAAAAATAACAACATTTCAAAATATAAAATATAGTAACCCAACGGTATCGGGAACAGTATTATAATTATTACCAACACAGTTTCTAGGAAAATATTAGATTTAAATTCGTTAAAATGTCTGAAATTTAAAGGCAGTATAAATGTTACGATAAGTCAGCGGTAATTGTCGATATTACACTTTCTCAAGATTATCCGTAATTAATAATAGATATTAAATATTTTTTTCCGTCCATCCTTCTCTGATTTGAAACATTTTTCTTCAGTAAATAATATGACGACATTGATTTGCCAATCGAAGTGCCGATATTACTTCGATTAGCGATTTTGACGGTGCACGGTGGATAATAAAATTTTCCGCATCGGTTTGCAACATGACAAGCCGTCCGCTCGCAGGTGGTTCCGTACAGTTTGCATAGTGACGTTGTGTGCTGCTGCTGTTATGCTGGTCTTAGCAAATGGATCTGATGTATGGGTGGCAACAATCTCACGGTGCCACGTGCACGCTCAAGCCAATGGTGTCGGTCCAAGCAGGCGACGGTTTATTTCGCCTGTCTCAGCGTGATGATGCAACCACAGTCGAACAGCTTTTCTCTACAAAAAAAAGTTAAAATAATTATAAGAAATAAACATAAACCTCCCAAATTATGAATTAAGAAATTAAAAATTCCTACACAATATAAATAAAATAAAGAGAATATAGTTTTATATATTTATATAATATAAAGACAATTCATATACTTATACGTAAATTATATAGTTTATTGAAATGATGTATACATTTATAATAATAATAAGACACAATATTATTCACTGTATTCACATAAAAAAATATTTTTACAATATTTTTAATTCGTTAAATGAGTATGTCTAGACATACTCATTGAAATTATTGGGTAACGGTGATATTATGTCACCAATAAAATACAATAATTTTACTTACCGATATCATTAGGCACCTTGCGAAATCACTAACAGAAATCTGAGCTTTTGAAATATTGTTATCACTTAACAATATTATATAGCCAGCATAGTCTCAGTTAATCAATTTATCACAATCACAAACTTCGTAAAAGTGCAAAAGAGGAGTGTAGGTGTAGTTGCTAATGCGAACTGACTCATAGTTCACAATTGAAAGCAGGAATATATTTTTAAAGCGGGTAGTTAGCTTCTAAACTTTCAAATAATTTTAAGTAGGCGAGAAACTTTTGGTAGATTCTCAAACCGGTCAGAATATTGCTTTATCAGTTAGTTTATTAATTCTAAGTTACAAAATCTCAAAAATAGTAATTAAGTAAAACCGTGGATCGAACTCAAACCATCACTGTGGGTTGAATGCTTACCTGATGCGCCACGAGAGCGTTGAGCTTAAAAGGCGATATTATGATATACTATCATTTAGAAGACATTAACGCACTCACTCTACGAATGCTATGTGTGCGTGGCTGTCATTGAGCAGTACGTAATGAATCGTTTACACAGTAGCGATAGTTTTGTAGTGTGCGTGACTGGTTACTTATCTCCTTTGGCGGGTGTACCTACCTAAAAGCCGCTGCACTGTACGCGTTGGGCCAAGGTGCTGGGCCAGTATTTTGGGCCAACGTGTTGAGATCTATTTGGTGTGTTGGTAGTTGGCGACCAGCTCTGACCGTCCAACCAAATAGTGTCAGTTTTTCGTGCATATATCAAAGGATATAAAATAGGCGCGCTGACATTACTTAGCAACGGGGCGACCGAACGACCTTCTGTCAATGTTCTCGCTCCCGCATGTATGCACGTCCTTTTCATTCTGCTTGGAGTACAGTCGCGTATTCTAGCTTATTCAAGTATTGTTTCGAATTATTAAGAAGATTGAATTGTTTTAAAACTTCGTTCGTGTCTTTGTTACTGTTTTCGATTTATTTGTAAGGATGGGTTTCTTATTGCATTATCTTATTACTTGGTGCCTTGGTGGGGTTTAATTGTGTTTTATTATTTTAGGATAGGTTTTGTTATTATCGTGTTAAGGTTATTACCTACTGCAATATTTCCCTACATAAAATCTTCGAGCTTGGATCTTTTTATTAATTTTCTGGTCGATGGCCAGAAAATTAATAAAAAGATCCAAGCTCGAAGATTTTATGTCGTCTTAAATCTTCCGATAATTTCAAATTTTTGAATTTGAATCTGACAATGAAAGAAAGATGAGTAATTTTTTAGGCGGACTTCAGTCGCGGTTCCATTTCTTGGTGATAAACATCTCTGTATTTTTAAACAATTTCTTGGTGAACTATGTGGTGGAAATAATAGTAAATTATCAGCAGTGCAGTTTCGTGAATATTTTCTGGGTTTTATGGTATGTATCGAATTCTATCTGTGCTACCTTACTCGCTCTTTCCCCAAGGTATGTCTTTAGTCTTTTCGCTGGTCTAAAACCATCTTATTTGTCGTAGGTTTGTTAAGAACCAGAGAAAAGGCCTATTTTGGCTTTTACCGGCAGGGCATTAGGAACCCGCCTGATCCAGTGTTTCGTCAGCGGTCGTGGACAAGGCACTCCGGCAGTTCAGTTCGCAGAACGTCGTGCCACATACCGTCCCCGCCTGCCCACGTACCTGGCGGCCCAGCGTTTGACCAACTTACCCTCAATTTATAACTTAACGTTAATTTCTTCATTGCGAAGCATCGTGCCTCCGGAATTTTCCCCATTGAAGATCATAAGAATTCGGCTAATCGATTTAGGTTTTTTTTAAACGCAAGTGATCTTGTAAATAAAAATAAAGTACGTGGGTGTCAGGCTAACATTCGGTTGCGGTCCTTATTCGGCGCGTTGCGTTTACGCGAATATAAGCGTGCGGATTATAAGCGTTTGCAATTGCTAATACACACCGAACTCCGACGCGTTACTAAATTCACCTGAGATTACTCCGAAAGTTTTCCTATACTAATCTGGCCGTAAATTTAACCTAAATATAAATAATAGTAATAACATAAGTTTCTTTAGCCGTGACTTGATTTGTTATATTTTGTATTTTTAACGTCCCGTTTTTATATTTTCGGCAGTGTTTTTATATTCTTTTGTATTAGCGAAATTATACGTATATAACGAAGCAACATGTTTTATTTCGTTACACTACTTACTACTTATTCTTTTGATCCGAGGCTTATTTAGTCAATTGGGTACTTATTTGTATTATAAGTTTGTAAATTTCCAAAAATCTCGGTTTATCTTACTTTATCAGTAAGTTTTGCATTGATTTTGGAAACGGTTTAAACACGACTGTACCTACCATGCGAGCGGCCGCATTTTAGGTATCCTACTAATCGGAAGAAATTTGCGTGCGTCTCGCTCGCACGTACAACTTAGTGCATAACATATACAAGAACCCAATATCAATCATTGGGCAGTTGCCCGCCAGACGTAACACCCGTCTGGTCGGAGAATCCTCCCTTTTCTATGGAATATGAGTGAACTTTACACCCTGTTCCTCATACCCCTAAACTTTCATTCATGCGCGATCGCAGCATAAGCCGTTTACTATCTCCTATTTTGGCTATTATTAGTTTTACGCAAGGGTCGTAGGGTGGATAGTTTTCATGATTTTTTAAGGAAATTCGGAACTTTTACAATCTCAATGGTACTAAGCACATATTCTCGGATATGGCTTCTGTTCCACTTACAAAACACACCATATTATTCGCGAGACGGTAAAAAATGTCATTCGGTATAATATGGATTTCAATTTAGACTAATACATATAATAATACACATTCGATGATACGATTCGAACGCGATTATGAATTTATGGCTAAAGTATTGATATTTGGGTTCATTTATTATTTGTTAAACCATTCGTTTGTTTACAATGGAATAGAGTTATACCGTTACCTGTGGTGAAGTAGTTGTGCTTGGTATGCGCGTTGTAAGACGTATGCAGCTTATCTTCCAGGTGGTCCAGCTGCGCGTTGTACAAAGACAGTTGTGCGTCCCTCGCTACTCGCACGACTCGTTCCTCGCCGGATAACTCGATGTATGTCAGCATGTGGTGGAGTTCGGATATCGTCTGGTTTTATCAAATCGATTCGAAGTTTTTTAGTTTTAGCTAACCAAAAACATAAACTAGATTTCTAGATAAACTATTCGATAGATCGAACGAATCATTTTGTTTATTACTTAAGAGTTGTTGTATCTTTGTTAAGTTTCTCATATTTTAGTGAGCCAACTCAGTGTAGCAATTCAAATGCCAATCGTTATAGAGGTTGACAGTAAACAGAACCAACTTTATTTACTTATCTTAAGAGCCCACAAGATTGTGTGCATGTTAACCTGTGCATTATAATTGGATTCATATAGCCTACCGGTCTACTCCAGCCCCAATTAGAATATATGGCATCTTGATAGCTGTAAACCCTACGACTCAAACAATCAAATAGTATGTTGATCGTAACATGTTATTTATTTAATTTCCTCACATAACATCAAACCTACTAACCTGCATACTATGTTGTGTGGTCAGTGCCTTGATGGCAACTCTGTTGAGCAGCTCGTACAGGTCTTCCAGCAGTAACTCTCGGCCCTCGAACGTGGTGTCGGCCATCTGTCCTACCGCGCGGATGGAGCGAGCTACCACCTCCACTAGGGATATCTCGCTTAGGACCTTTAGAGATGCCTGGAGATACAAAGATATGAAAATGTGATTGAAATCAGCTAACAATGATCTGGAAACTCAACGGGGATTTTAAAATGAGAACACACCACTAAACACCTTTTAAACACATTTATGTATGGAGTTTGACGTAAGACTGGCAATGGTCACACCTTGAGCAAGTGTCTTAGTTTTTATTGTAAGGCCCTATTTTACCACAAAACCCTGTTTATCAGTTGTTTAACCTAAACACCTTTTAAACATGACATTTCTGTATGGAGTTTGACATAAAAATGTCATACAAACACGCGTTGAACAAGTGTCTAAGTTTTATCTAGTTACCATCGAATTATATCAACATTTACTAAAAACGAGTGTACTGTAAAAAGGCTAGAAGTTTTCAGTGATGAAAAAAATAAAATAATAATAATTATGTAAATTATGGAAGAAAGTGCTTACCTTATCTATGATCCTCCTAGCGAGCAGCGTGATGTTATGAGCTAGTGGCACGTCGCCCAGGCAGCACGGCAGTAGGGCTAGAAGTGGGGGGCTTCGATGAAGTGACTCCTCTGTCACGTCCACCCAAATGTCGTCCTGATAACACCAAGGAATGAGAGACGCGTTTAAGTTCCATATCAACTTATATGATTAGTTAGTGGTTCCACTAACCAATCATTCAATTCATTCACAAATCATAAAAGTTAATAATACTTTCCGAAAACCAGAAAAACTATGATACGGAAAACTTTAAGAAAATAACTTGAATAACTTGAAAATCTTCCTTAAGAATAGGCAAGAAACGGAGAGGCCCTCTCACCCTAATATCAGTAAGTAATGAATAACTCACATCCAGTTGATCCTCAAGAGGCACGTCGCACTTAGTGAGCAGCGCTGCGCACGCGCTCGCCAGTTCCCACGAACCCTCGTATAACGATATCTATGGATGTTCAGTCATGTGAATGGATGTTAATACGTTTCCCATATATATTCTAGAACTAGCTTTTACCCGCGGCTTCCCCCGCGTGGAGGTCGTAACTTATCCCACGGAAACGTAAAACCGCGATAAAAAGTATCCTATGTCCTAACCCAGCTCATGGTCTACCCATGTGCCAAATTTTATCCAAATCCGTTTCGCCGTGTTAGCGTGAAAGCGTAACAAACAAGTAAATACACTTTCGCATTTATAATATTATTAATATTAATAGTTAGGATACGTTTTTAGAGGTTAGGATAGTTTCTTGAAAATGTTTTTTTTGTTGTTTAATTATTGAAGAACATAAGTTTCATTATTTTATTAGCTAGTTAATGTTCTACTTGTTGTAATACAGGAATATAATGTTACGAAATGTAAGTAGGTACTTACTTTATAGTATTGCTGCTTGCAAAAGTATTAGTTTAGCTTTTAATAATCAACATCAGAAATACATAAAGAAATAGCATTGTTTTATACATATACTCTATATTCGCAAGAATGAAAGAGATATCAAGATTAAACCATTGCTATATGCACGCTAATGCTCGCTGTAAGTTCCGGCATGGCTGTCGGGCGCGTACCTGGTTCGCCAGATGTATGTAGTAGTGCTGCGCCTGCAGACGGCGCTGCGCGTCGGGCCCGGCGCGCCGCGTCAGCGCCGCCAGCGCGCGCACGCCGGCCGCGCGCGCGCGCGCCGCGCGCTGGTTGCTCAGCACGACCAGCGTCGAGGCGCTCACCGCGCCTGATATCGCCTGCAAATGTTATATTGCGAACTTACTAACCATATTGTCATCATACTAGATTCGAGGCGCTCACTGGAACTAGAGGTGCGTTTGTTTCCATTTCTGGTATTTTTCTTTAAACAATCCATGATACAGGATAGGACAACACTTAAAAGCAACAATACTACATTAAAAATAACAGCAATCAGACAGATCGTATAGCCTTAAAAATAACAATACTACATTACGACCAAGCAAGAGCAAAATCTTATTAACAGCAATCAGACAGTCATCATTTTATTTATCTGCGAATACACTGCAAAGTTCATTGATGATAAGTCAGTTTATATTCATTCAATAATTCAATATTCAAATTGAACTTGCATAGTGAATTCTCAGGGGGACGGCGCGTACGCAGTCCCCACTACCAAAAATAACGCATCCGAGTTATCCACATTAGGGATAATCGCAGGGGTCAACCCAACCGTAGTGCAATGGGAAGGCCTCGCCCTGGGGGAACCGCCTTATTGATCACGGTATCCCCTATGCCAGGTAAGTATGAATATTTTACAGAAATTCGCGAGGGTCGTTAAACGACGGAGAAACTTAACACCGCGATTCAGAAACGTGACGTAAATGTTCAACGCCATCTATCGTGGCTATTGGAACTGAACTGCCATGCCCGAAGAGGATAATAACCAGAGTCCGTAAAGCGTGGATAAATGACATCTGCTTGTATGCTATACAGAAAATAACACGTTAGAGCGACATAACAAAGGAACGGTTGCTATTCAGTTCTGAAACGCACTTTGTTGTAGTGGTTTATAGAATGTGACATTTTGTTTGTTTACTTTGCACAAGACACAATCCATAAAATATGAATGGTATATAAAATATGAATAAATTATAAGCCTCTAGCAAGATGCAAATAGTTCTTTTTTTTATCAGATTATCTTAAATATAAAAATCTGAACCGATGCCTCAGCCTCTCGTTTAATGCCATACGTGCACGGATGTTAACGTGAATTATGGGTTGTACAATTATTTTTAAGGTTTTTGTTATAATAGTGACCATAAAAGTTATATTCAGACAAGTTCCAGATTATTATCGTTAAAAAAAATATTTATGTGTGGTAAATTAAATTAATTCTACTAAGGACTTTGTTTAGCATTTTAGGGTTAAGTATGTCCTGCCAGGGTTGCGGAATAGTCCGAAAGGGATACCGGGACCCTGGCAACAGGCACCTGAAGGAGCACGGGTGGCGGGAGAAGTTATTTGATGATTTCCCACCCAAAAAAAAAAAAATTGGTGTTAAGTATGTATCGTGTAGCAAGGTTAAGTAATTTGCCAACACGTTTGGGGGTGTACGAAATTAAATGATTTTTTTTATTGTGATTTAGTTGGGAAAAGGCTAGGCAGATGATGATGATTTAGATAATATCAGATTAAAAATTTTGAAAGATTGTGTTAGTACTTAGACTGTTACAAAATACACTAGACAAAATTTAAATAAATAGGTACACGAATGAAACCAAAACCTGCACGATTTGCCTGCAAAATAATACCTGCCGTTTGTTGCTGCGCTGATAGTCCAGGGTATCCTGATCTCTAAAATGGGCCGCAGGACAACGCATTCCTATACTAAGAACCGGCCAAGTGCATGTCGAACCACGCACAATGAAGGGTTCCGTAGTTAGGATGAATTTATCCAACAAAAACATTGTAGTTGAAAAACTTGTTCTCATGTTTTTGTAACTGCAAATTTAACTTGGTCGATTATTGCTCGGCAACTTGTGGAGCCTACTTAACTGTGATAGTTTTCCTTTTCATTTCGTTATACACCTGACGGTACGTTACCTGTTGGTGTGCGTGGTCGGGCAGCAAGGCCAGCGCGTGCCGCAGCAGCAGCAGCAGGCCCTCGCACGCCGACCAGCCCGACGCGGCGCCCGCGCGCACGGTACGTTACCTGTTGGTGTGCGTGGTCGGGCAGCAAGGCCAGCGCGTGCCGCAGCAGCAGCAGCAGGCCCTCGCACGCCGACCAGCCCGACGCGGCGCCCGCGCGCACGGTACGTTACCTGTTGGTGTGCGTGGTCGGGCAGCAAGGCCAGCGCGTGCCGCAGCAGCAGCAGCAGGCCCTCGCACGCCGACCAGCCCGACGCGGCGCCCGCGCGCACGGTACGTTACCTGTTGGTGTGCGTGGTCGGGCAGCAAGGCCAGCGCGTGCCGCAGCAGCAGCAGCAGGCCCTCGCACGCCGACCAGCCCGACGCGGCGCCCGCGCGCACGGTACGTTACCTGTTGGTGTGCGTGGTCGGGCAGCAAGGCCAGCGCGTGCCGCAGCAGCAGCAGCAGGCCCTCGCACGCCGACCAGCCCGACGCGGCGCCCGCGCGCACGGTACGTTACCTGTTGGTGTGCGTGGTCGGGCAGCAAGGCCAGCGCGTGCCGCAGCAGCAGCAGCAGGCCCTCGCACGCCGACCAGCCCGACGCGGCGCCCGCGCGCACGGTACGTTACCTGTTGGTGTGCGTGGTCGGGCAGCAAGGCCAGCGCGTGCCGCAGCAGCAGCAGCAGGCCCTCGCACGCCGACCAGCCCGACGCGGCGCCCGCGCGCACGCGACGCTAAAGGGGAATCAACTTGGGTTAACATTATTATGACGCAAACAAAATGCAACGCAAACATCGATTGATGAGGGATGCCAATTTAATAAAAATAATTCGCTTCACTTTTAAAGAAAATACTGATTTGATTGTGTGCGGTTGAATGCTGACTGAAATAACTAAAGTCTATCATATCACTTGACACGAGTTTAACAGTCCGTTACTATTACCATTTTTCAGTAGATTAGCCTTTCAGAAACCGCGGGGTGTTAGGCACGTATTATAGACGGAAAATTAGTCTGGGTCGCTGTCACCGAATACGGCGTATAGGACAATATAAATTGGAAGAAAAAAAAGAAAAATAATTGTATTTCGATTAAAAACTGGCAGAACGACTGTTTTCGATTCACGGTCTGGCATCATTCTAGGATACGGAGCTATGTGTATAATGTTTGCTGCTCACCTGGTGGTAGATCCCGCTGGTGTACATCTCGACGGTGGTGTGGTTGACGTCGTCGGAGTCTACAACAACGTACTCAGTGAGCTCGGCCGGCGCGCTAGTGAGCTCGGCCGGCGCGCTAGTGAGCTCGGCCGGCGCGCTAGTGAGCTCGGCCGGCGCGCTAGTGAGCTCGGCCGTCGCGCTTGTGAGCTCGGCCGTCGCGCTAGTGAGCTCGGCCGTCGCGCTTGTGAGCTCGGCCGTCGCGCTAGTGAGCTCACCCCCTGGCGCGCCCGCATGGACCGCGGAGCTGTCTGTAACCGCCACCACTACTAAGCATGTGCATAAGCCATACACATAGTTCGTGCCGATTCGAAAAAAGAAGACTACCGACTCAGATAGCTTACTACACTGGTGCTAGCTACACGTGTGTACGAATAAGCAATTACTGCTACACCTCAGTTTATTCACAAGAGTGATGTTGCCTACGCAAAATACGCGCTTGGACATGGAGTTGCGGACACCAGCCCTTCTTACCACTAAGAGTGTGCTGCCCAGCTCCAGAGATGATATAACTCATCAGAGATAATCATAGCTCAAGCTGGAAAAGGCCTCACTTTTAAAACTGTTACATTTAGTAACAGTGTTTGAAGGCTGTGTGTTTCAATGATCTTTATTCATGCGACATTCTACTGCCACGTAAGCTGGGTATGCTTTATAACAAACCCTAGCTGTTGCCCGTGACTTCGTCTGCGATTCAGGATGAAAAGTAGCCTATTTCCTTCTCCAAGTCATGGTCTACCTTTGTGCCAAATTTCATCCATTCAGTTCAGCTCTTTCTGTGTGAAAGCGTAACAAACAAACTCACTTTCGTATTATAATATTAGTTAGGATAGTTAGGAAAACAGTGCAAATCTACATTAGCGTGTCTATTGTTGCCGGGTGGAATCTATACTAAAGCGGGTGAATTATTTCGCTTTTACACGCGGTGCATTCTGTGGTGTATTGTGTTAGTGCTGCAGAAGATCATGGCCTCATCATGGATAGTTGCTTTAATGCAATGCAGTTGCTATTAACAAAATGGTATGCGGTAATGGTACAGTCCATCGAAAAGATACTTTAGTTGCCTCAGTGATACCCACGATATGACGGTAGCAACAGCCTCTGTTACAACAACTATTGACATACATTATGAGTAACATTATCATTTCATCACTTCTACTTCATACACTTACCGGCTACTGGAGTGTCTGAATTTTCTGACGTAGAAGACGCGGTGTGTTTCCTACAATGAAAAGATTCAGAGTAATACTTTGTTACCGAGTATTTAATACCCAGAGTACTTTTATGCAAACATATTTAGAGCATACCTCTACTCAATGTATTGGACAACAATATGCATGTATTTTATCTATGAAGGCGAATCTATCTCTGTCACTGTATACTATCAATAAAGACATATGTTCGTATGTAGGGGCAATCTTGAGAACGACTGATCCGATTCTAAAAATTGTTTCACAAATGGGAAGCTACAGTATTGCCGAGTGTCATACGGACACTCAATCTGCCTAGCCTTTTCCCAACTATGTTGGGGTCGGCTTCCAGTCTAACCGGATGCAGCTGAATACCAGTATTTTACATGAAGCGACTGCCTATCTGACCTCCACAACCCAATAACTGGGTAATACGATACCCCTTGGTTAGACTGGTTGTCAGATTTTCGGGCTTCTGACGACTCGTAATGACTGTCAAAGATCCACAAATGACAGCCGGGACCAACGGCTTAACGTTCTTTCCGAGGCACGGAGGAGTCTCGATCTGTGAAAATGGTCACCTATCCACGGACCAACCCCGGCAAGCGTAGCTTAATCTGATGGGTCGACCCGAGCGGCTGTTATTACTTAGCCACGAGCTCCGTCATAGGGACACTAAAACTGTAAATTTCCCGCGGACACAAGCTATTTACTAGACAAAGCGCATTACCTGCCTTCCTTAATCTGCGTATTGAGCATAGACTTCAATTGTTTAGTCGACTCAGTACTGCCGCAGCTACTGTCTATCCGATCATCAACACTCTGAGCATTATCCTTCAGGGAATTAAGACTATTATCGTTCAACAGTTCTTCGGTGGAGTTACTGGACACGCTCGGTCTTTCTTCGACTTTTTTCTTGACTCGTTTGGAAGAGCTTCTCTTGGCGAAGCTGGACGAGAACTCGCTCATCTCTTGTGTCTCTGATGTTAGCAGGAAGTAGAAGTTTGCTCGGGAGTGGGTGACGAAAGTGTCGCTAGCCTGGTAAACAGAAAAAATGTTTATATTAGTGACGATGATAATTGAGCGAGCATCCAGTCGTAACTAGATTGACTGAACATGAGTTATAACGACTCGTGCCTATCGGTAAAGTATCGTCTTCACTAGGCGACAGCAACAGACTTGTTTGCTCGATGTTTAGTAAGATAAACCAGCACAACATAAACAAAGATATCCAAGGCAAGTGCTATGAGGGCAGAAATGCTTCGCGACATGATTATCTTGTATGAAGGGCACCGCCAATATCGAAGGACGGTCGTTTTAGAAACAACACTTATGACTACGTACCTGATGCATGAGCAGCAGAAAGTCACAGAGTAGCGCCAGGCGGTGCAGCAGGGGCGGGGCCCCGAGCAGGCCTCGCACCACTTATGACTACGTACCTGATGCATGAGCAGCAGAAAGTCACAGAGTAGCGCCAGGCGGTGCAGCAGGGGCGGGGCCCCGAGCAGGCCTCGCACCACTTATGACTACGTACCTGATGCATGAGCAGCAGAAAGTCACAGAGTAGCGCCAGGCGGTGCAGCAGGGGCGGGGCCCCGAGCAGGCCTCGCACCACTTATGACTACGTACCTGATGCATGAGCAGCAGAAAGTCACAGAGTAGCGCCAGGCGGTGCAGCAGGGGCGGGGCCCCGAGCAGGCCTCGCACCACTTATGACTACGTACCTGATGCATGAGCAGCAGAAAGTCACAGAGTAGCGCCAGGCGGTGCAGCAGGGGCGGGGCCCCGAGCAGGCCTCGCACCACTTATGACTACGTACCTGATGCATGAGCAGCAGAAAGTCACAGAGTAGCGCCAGGCAGTGCAGCAGGGGCGGGGCCCCGAGCAGGCCTCGCACCACTTCCACCAGCGCACTGCTGGCCACGGCGTCCAGGGGACCGCACTCTGAGTTCAGGAATCGCTCCTGTTGATTAGAGTGTCTCTTGATCTATGTTGACATAGCGCATTTTTTATTTAATAATAATAATTCGTTCTTCGGACAGCAAAGGAAGCTTTGCTGTTAGTAAAAAATACTTTAATGCTAATAAAACATGCTATGTTCAATGTACAGATTTGACTTTCGTCACAATTTTGTAAAGACGATGTAGAAAGACGTGCACATTAAATGTAAAAAAAAAGGAAACAATAAGAAAATATACAGGGTTTAGGGTGAACACCGTTATCCTTGAAACCAGTGGTTTGGTTTCATTTATAGAACGTAAAATCAAAGGAAAATTGCAACTTTTATAAAGAAAATCTACATTTTACCACAAGACTATTTCATCCTAAGCGCTAGGGCAAAGAACCTGCGTCTCAACACGTGAGCGCGACCCCTCCCTCACCCGGTCACCCCAGTCAGTCAGCTGTTTCGCTAGGGAGCGCATGTAATGTAACGCCGCCGTGTCGCGGCGTCTAGCGCCACACATTTCTCGTGCGTAAATAATAATTGTAGTTATGTGATTATGTCTTACAAAAATGAACAGTGCAACGAAATGGTACGTACGGCTTTAACCCTGATATAACCCGGTGATAACCTGAACGAGGCTCGTAGGATGTACGCAGAATTGTTCCCTGAACAACGTGTGCTAAATCTTGAAACAATATTGGCGTCCACATAAAGGATGCGTATAAACTAAATAACTGGTTTCAAGGATAACGGTGTTTACCCTTACACCCTGTATACATATAAAGCACTTATATTTATCGTTTAAATATTCGCTTGTATTATTATAGAAACATTTTCTTATTAAAAATGGATTTCGTTTTTACGACGCTTGGATGACATGAACATGAAGACTAGGTGCGGTACCTTGCAGGCCAGCAGCAGATGGCTGAGCAGGCCCGTGCGGCTCATCTGGTAGTGGTTGAAGGCGCGGCGCGGGTGCGAGTCCCGCAACAACGCCCGCACGCTGCACAGCATCAGCGCCCACGCAGAGCCGCGCTGTAGCTCACGAGTGCCGTTCGTGTTCTCTACTTCCCAGGTTAGCTCCTGGGAAAAATGTGGATGTTATTTTTATTTATATAAATCTAGAAATGCCCAGTCATCGGAAACTGAACTGCATGACAGTTTCGAGGGGTGGCTGCGGCAGCACGGGCTCGCCAGGCCGAATCTAAATCCTGGTAGTAGAAATGCATATGATAATGCGCGATGATTGTGGCATTATTGCACAATTTATTTGAATGTAGGGAATCGGTTGAAATCTATTTTTTTTTTCTGTTGTGTATCCAAACGGTAGCGAGTGGGATACTTTATTCATTTGATTTTGGAATTGTTGGAGAATTCGTAATTTGTTTTTTTTTTGTTGATAGAACTAAGATTATTTGCCCTACCATTCCCACAAACAAACATATAATCGTTGTCTTAATTGTTAAAAACCAATTAAAAGTAATTTATTTTAATGGGTTTTTAACTGTTTTAAATAAATAAATAAAACCGGCAGTGAAAAATGAAATGAAATTGTTTATTCTGTAAATAGGATATTGGAATCACTTTTACACGTCATATTAAAAATATTAAAAATAAGCTAGATGAGGTCGGCGTTTCCTATCTGACTACTCTGAGAAGAAAGGCCGAAACAAACTCAGAGATCACAGTCTCTTTTAAAGTCCAGACATAATCTTGATCAAGCCATATGAGGACCATGTAAATTCGAGTCTGAAATGGTCTTTTGAGGAAAGAACCACACAGATTTGAGTGGACCTGTCCAGTCAGTGCAAGCATTTGTCAGTAATGGCGAAGCTCAACTCAGAACTTAAGGAGCTCAGCGACTCGACGAACAACAGTATTACTATTGAGGCCACAAAAGCAGTGTCACGAACCTGTTCAGTATCCAGCTGCCTCCACGCGTTAGCCAGCAGCACCAGCAGCTCGGGCTGCAGCAGCACGGCGTCCGAGCCGCCCGCCAGCTGCACGCTGTCGCCGAGCGCGCTCAGCAGCGGGCTGCTGCAGGCCGCGTCCAGGAGCACCTGCGCGAACACACGGTATGTTGCTAACAATATCAAGGATGACCACCGAGAGGTACATCACTATGATCTTCTACAAAATAAAAACTTGTGCAATATCCATAATTCTGTAATGCACGGTCAATTACAGGTAACCACAGGTAACACATTATCGAGTACCTTTATATACATACAGAGACAACAAACAAAAAAAAGTGCTTTCATATGTATTGTTGGCTTGTATTGTAATGACTATAGGTGAAATCATCAGACAAACCTTCAGTTCACCGACAGCACACACTTGGGCGCCGCCAGCACCGCCAGCAGCATGTCGTGCGCGCCGCCCGCGTGCAGCTGCGCGTGCAGCCTGTTGTCAGACATACCTTGAGCGCATGGTGCGACAGCACACACTTGGGCGCCGCCAGCACCGCCAGCAGCATGTCGTGCGCGCCGCCCGCGTGCAGCTGCGCGTGCAGCCTGTTGTCAGACATACCTTGAGCGCATGGTGCGACAGCACACACTTGGGCGCCGCCAGCACCGCCAGCAGCATGTCGTGCGCGCCGCCCGCGTGCAGCTGCGCGTGCAGCCTGTTGTCAGACATACCTTGAGCGCATGGTGCGACAGCACACACTTGGGCGCCGCCAGCACCGCCAGCAGCATGTCGTGCGCGCCGCCCGCGTGCAGCTGCGCGTGCAGCCTGTTGTCAGACATACCTTGAGCGCATGGTGCGACAGCACACACTTGGGCGCCGCCAGCACCGCCAGCAGCATGTCGTGCGCGCCGCCCGCGTGCAGCTGCGCGTGCAGCCTGTTGTCAGACATACCTTGAGCGCATGGTGCGACAGCACACACTTGGGCGCCGCCAGCACCGCCAGCAGCATGTCGTGCGCGCCGCCCGCGTGCAGCTGCGCGTGCAGCCTGTTGTCAGACATACCTTGAGCGCATGGTGCGACAGCACACACTTGGGCGCCGCCAGCACCGCCAGCAGCATGTCGTGCGCGCCGCCCGCGTGCAGCTGCGCGTGCAGCCTGTTGTCAGACATACCTTGAGCGCATGGTGCGACAGCACACACTTGGGCGCCGCCAGCACCGCCAGCAGCATGTCGTGCGCGCCGCCCGCGTGCAGCTGCGCGTGCAGCCTGTTGTCAGACATACCTTGAGCGCATGGTGCGACAGCACACACTTGGGCGCCGCCAGCACCGCCAGCAGCATGTCGTGCGCGCCGCCCGCGTGCAGCTGCGCGTGCAGCCTGTTGTCAGACATACCTTGAGCGCATGGTGCGACAGCACACACTTGGGCGCCGCCAGCACCGCCAGCAGCATGTCGTGCGCGCCGCCCGCGTGCAGCTGCGCGTGCAGCCTGTTGTCAGACATACCTTGAGCGCATGGTGCGACAGCACACACTTGGGCGCCGCCAGCACCGCCAGCAGCATGTCGTGCGCGCCGCCCGCGTGCAGCTGCGCGTGCAGCCTGTTGTCAGACATACCTTGAGCGCATGGTGCGACAGCACACACTTGGGCGCCGCCAGCACCGCCAGCAGCATGTCGTGCGCGCCGCCCGCGTGCAGCTGCGCGTGCAGCCTGTTGTCAGACATACCTTGAGCGCATGGTGCGACAGCACACACTTGGGCGCCGCCAGCACCGCCAGCAGCATGTCGTGCGCGCCGCCCGCGTGCAGCTGCGCGTGCAGCCTGTTGTCAGACATACCTTGAGCGCATGGTGCGACAGCACACACTTGGGCGCCGCCAGCACCGCCAGCAGCATGTCGTGCGCGCCGCCCGCGTGCAGCTGCGCGTGCAGCCTGTTGTCAGACATACCTTGAGCGCATGGTGCGACAGCACACACTTGGGCGCCGCCAGCACCGCCAGCAGCATGTCGTGCAGCGCCGCCCGCGTGCAGCTGCGCGTGCAGCCTGTTGTCAGACATACCTTGAGCGCATGGTGCGACAGCACACACTTGGGCGCCGCCAGCACCGCCAGCAGCATGTCGTGCGCGCCGCCCGCGTGCAGCTGCGCGTGCAGCCTGTTGTCAGACATACCTTGAGCGCATGGTGCGACAGCACACACTTGGGCGCCGCCAGCACCGCCAGCAGCATGTCGTGCGCGCCGCCCGCGTGCAGCTGCGCGTGCAGCCTGTTGTCAGACATACCTTGAGCGCATGGTGCGACAGCACACACTTGGGCGCCGCCAGCACCGCCAGCAGCATGTCGTGCGCGCCGCCCGCGTGCAGCTGCGCGTGCAGCCTGTTGTCAGACATACCTTGAGCGCATGGTGCGACAGCACACACTTGGGCGCCGCCAGCACCGCCAGCAGCATGTCGTGCGCGCCGCCCGCGTGCAGCTGCGCGTGCAGCCTGTTGTCAGACATACCTTGAGCGCATGGTGCGACAGCACACACTTGGGCGCCGCCAGCACCGCCAGCAGCATGTCGTGCGCGCCGCCCGCGTGCAGCTGCGCGTGCAGCCTGTTGTCAGACATACCTTGAGCGCATGGTGCGACAGCACACACTTGGGCGCCGCCAGCACCGCCAGCAGCATGTCGTGCGCGCCGCCCGCGTGCAGCTGCGCGTGCAGCCTGTTGTCAGACATACCTTGAGCGCATGGTGCGACAGCACACACTTGGGCGCCGCCAGCACCGCCAGCAGCATGTCGTGCGCGCCGCCCGCGTGCAGCTGCGCGTGCAGCCTGTTGTCAGACATACCTTGAGCGCATGGTGCGACAGCACACACTTGGGCGCCGCCAGCACCGCCAGCAGCATGTCGTGCGCGCCGCCCGCGTGCAGCTGCGCGTGCAGCCTGTTGTCAGACATACCTTGAGCGCATGGTGCGACAGCACACACTTGGGCGCCGCCAGCACCGCCAGCAGCATGTCGTGCGCGCCGCCCGCGTGCAGCTGCGCGTGCAGCCTGTTGTCAGACATACCTTGAGCGCATGGTGCGACTGCACACACTTGGGCGCCGCCAGCACCGCCAGCAGCATGTCGTGCGCGCCGCCCGCGTGCAGCTGCGCGTGCAGCCTGTTGTCAGACATACCTTGAGCGCATGGTGCGACAGCACACACTTGGGCGCCGCCAGCACCGCCAGCAGCATGTCGTGCGCGCCGCCCGCGTGCAGCTGCGCGTGCAGCCTGTTGTCAGACATACCTTGAGCGCATGGTGCGACAGCACACACTTGGGCGCCGCCAGCACCGCCAGCAGCATGTCGTGCGCGCCGCCCGCGTGCAGCTGCGCGTGCAGCCTGTTGTCAGACATACCTTGAGCGCATGGTGCGACAGCACACACTTGGGCGCCGCCAGCACCGCCAGCAGCATGTCGTGCGCGCCGCCCGCGTGCAGCTGCGCGTGCAGCCTGTTGTCAGACATACCTTGAGCGCATGGTGCGACAGCACACACTTGGGCGCCGCCAGCACCGCCAGCAGCATGTCGTGCGCGCCGCCCGCGTGCAGCTGCGCGTGCAGCCTGTTGTCAGACATACCTTGAGCGCATGGTGCGACAGCACACACTTGGGCGCCGCCAGCACCGCCAGCAGCATGTCGTGCGCGCCGCCCGCGTGCAGCTGCGCGTGCAGCCTGTTGTCAGACATACCTTGAGCGCATGGTGCGACAGCACACACTTGGGCGCCGCCAGCACCGCCAGCAGCATGTCGTGCGCGCCGCCCGCGTGCAGCTGCGCGTGCAGCCTGTTGTCAGACATACCTTGAGCGCATGGTGCGACAGCACACACTTGGGCGCCGCCAGCACCGCCAGCAGCATGTCGTGCGCGCCGCCCGCGTGCAGCTGCGCGTGCAGCCTGTTGTCAGACATACCTTGAGCGCATGGTGCGACAGCACACACTTGGGCGCCGCCAGCACCGCCAGCAGCATGTCGTGCGCGCCGCCCGCGTGCAGCTGCGCGTGCAGCCTGTTGTCAGACATACCTTGAGCGCATGGTGCGACAGCACACACTTGGGCGCCGCCAGCACCGCCAGCAGCATGTCGTGCGCGCCGCCCGCGTGCAGCTGCGCGTGCAGCCTGTTGTCAGACATACCTTGAGCGCATGGTGCGACAGCACACACTTGGGCGCCGCCAGCACCGCCAGCAGCATGTCGTGCGCGCCGCCCGCGTGCAGCTGCGCGTGCAGCCTGTTGTCCGCGCGACACGCGCGCAGCAGTATGCTCAGTGCCGTCGCCTGCTCTGCAGCAGTGCCTTCTAGTTCTACCACCTGGGAAACAGAAGAAAAGAGGCGTTGGGTAGATAGAAATTAAATCATTTATTGACTTAATTACGTTGCCTGTGAAGTCTTTTTTGAGACCGATTACGTATATATTTCATTCAGAAAACTAAGACAGTTTAGAATTTTAGGCAAGACAGGCAGGTATGGTGCATGCTACGCTCACGATTTAGGAATGAAGTTGAGGTAACGGGTATGTACCCGTTATAGACACAGAATTTTTAGCTATAAATAGAAACCTATTTTATGAATGAGCAAATTGCTTTTAGTAGTACCTAACTGTGCGTCTGTCAACGTCAAAATGGTATTACAGGTGGACAATGGTATTATGAGTATTACAGTGTATCAATGTCGTCACGTAAAAAGAACACAGTCACGTGCTAAAGTAGTAGGGTTATTGTTTTATAATAGGTATAAGTGTAATTGTTTTATTGTATAATCATAATAGGTACTTCACTAGCTGCTGAGTACTTCGGAATAGGCTGGAATCGATCAATCGGTCAGTGCGCAGGTAAACGGCCAGCGTTCTTTTTACGTGACGGAGCCTGTACGTATATATATCATAACAATAACAACAGAATAGTACTATTATAGAACTGTGCAGTCGACAGTTGTGAAGACCGTACTGCGGTGACGGCGGGCCGGTGAGGAGGTACCAAGCGGGCACCGAATTCAATACAGACACTCAAAATTATTAAAGCCTGCAGATTTTTAAAACCTGCAGATTGTTGTCAGTTACAAGAAGACTTAAATCGATTCTCTGAATACTGTGTTCAAAACAAACTTTACCTTAATATTTCTAAATGTTTAACGATGTCATTCACAAAAAATAAAAACGTTTTAAATCATAATTATAATCTAAACAATGTAACTCTATTGAAAGCTCAATCCGTGCGAGACCTAGGGGTACTGCTAGATAACAAACTTCACCTTGATCAAAATATTGATAACATCACCAAAAAGGCTTATCGTATGTACGGGTTCCTTATGAGATCAGCTACTGAATTTAAACACGCAAGCACTTATTCTCATCTCTATAAAGCACTAATTAGATCTCAACTCGAATATGCAGTGGTGGTGTGGAACCCTTTTTATAATAAATACGTTGAGATGCTAGAAAGAGTGTAGTGCAAATTCCTTAGATCGATGCAATATAGGTGCTGCCACAATTTCCCAACCTATAAAAATCTTCTAAATAAATACAATCTAATGAGCCTGAAGTCTAGAAGTTTATATCTAGAAATTATGTTTCTTTTCGACGTATGCTATAACAGGTATAACTGCTCTGAGATTACTAATAAAATATGCTACTGTGTCCCAAGAACTGTTATCAGACGATAGGTGCGCGCACGTCCTCTTTTCGCTGTGTCCCATTGCCGCACCAATGCTGGTCTGCGGGCGCCTCTACGTCGCTTGTGCAAAAACTATAATGACTTTTGTTCAGAAACTACAGAATTAGATTTATTCTCAGTGTCAGCAAATAGATTTCGTTCTGTTTTGTTAAAGAAACTTAAGGATTCCCATGTATAGTTATTTGAACAGTCTTGTAGTCTTACTCGCATAGATCGTTCATTAGTATAGTTATATGAATTGTATATGCTGTGGATAACGGTGTGAGTTTCACATTTATATAACATCTTTGTATATATTATTTGCGCAGATATAATGTGTTACTGTTTGTTTGTCCCAAATAAATAAATACTGAAAACCTACGACTTTGAAAATTCCAAACGCACTGTTAGAAAAATGGGATAATTAGTAACTCACCCTCGCATATAGATACAGCAATATATCGGCGCCTCCCAGCAAGTAGAGCGCCGGCGCCACGCCGCGGTGCCGGCTGGCGCGCGCCGGCGCGGCCCAGCGCGGGAACAGCGCCTCGGGCACGGCCGCGCCCGCGCCCGCCGGGCCCGCGCCCGCGAACACTGGACACGTTCCATCGATCGATCAATACTCATTTATTCAAATTGGGCTGAGAATCAGCACTTTTTGAACGTCAACATTACATAAGACAGTCCCTCAATACCCCACTCTTCATCACTTCCTAGTGCTTCAGTTGGGAAGAAGGAGTGACGCAACAAAGTCTCCATTAGGGTGAAGCCAGATGAGTGTATGATGAGTTGTATGCCGACTCACGCGCACAATCCCGGCTGAATTGAGTTCGCGGCGAGAGGGGTCAAAGGAATCGACAGTCAATCACGGGACGCGTGGGAGTCAATACGTTAATTTCTTTGTCACAATGTTTGTGGACACGGAAAAGTTGATAATTGAAGTTGAACAACGGCCTTGTCTGTGGAATTTATCAGAAAAGTCGTATAGTGACAAGTTTTTAAAACAGATGGCAATCTTATAACATCATCTTCTGTGTCTTCGCGATATGCTGCGTAAATACACAATGTTTTTATTATATCCATTGCACTACACAAACACCCGGTACAAGCGTTGAAAAGCAACTGAATAAATTACGCTCGTCTGGCGGCCCAACAGAATTTCTGCCGAGCAGAAATTACGCGAATGAAATTACGCGACACACAACCCATGGTTTTAAGAATACGAATTTCTGAATATGCTTGTTAGACAAAAACAACAACAGTCAATAAAGTCACTAACACAAAACTAACCTGTGGGTAACGCGACGGTCTGATGGTACAAGTTCATAATGTTGGGCGCGCTCGCAGAGAACGTTAGGAGCAAGTTGTCGTGCATCTCACGGAGCGACGACGACGATATCTCGAATACCTGCACAGTTTGTATGTATTACAGCAGTGCATACTAATGATGGGCTAGAAACAGTATGATAATCATGTATTAGTTACCTGATCCCAATCGATATTGGAGTCGAGTACGTTCGGCGTTAGTATCAACGGGAAGTTGGGCGATTCACACCGCACCTGTAATAATTAAACGTTATTATTAGTGGAAGTCACCGAAAAACTATATTTTCGCCATTACCACAGCACCAGTAATGCAATAGAACAGATGACTGATAAAGATGTTTTAGAATTGAACTATAAAATTAGGAATTCCACGTCGTACCAACGAATAGCAGTCGTAAGACGGAAGGCCCGCACAGGTCACGGCGTCGCGTAGCAGTTTCACCTTAACTTTCGTCGCATATTAAGCCTTCGACTGTAAAGTTTCCTACATAAGATGATTTTTAATAATTTTCTTTACGTATAGTTTTACTGTTGTAGGAAATATGAACGTCGGTACTTCCAGTAAATGGCACTATGAAATGAGTACCTGGCACGCGCTGTCGGGCCCGTGCGCCGTGACGTGCAGCGCGCGGTAGGTGTCGAGCACGGGCGCGCGGTACACGTGCGCGCGCGCCAGGTGGTACGCGCCCGCGCGCGCGCCTCCCGCGCACGCGTGCCCGAGCAGCACGATGCTAGGAGTCACTTTGCGGACTAGTATGCCTGCGGAGTGAACATAATAACTTTGTGCTGTAACTTCAAGGGGAATGTGCTAAGGTAGCCCGCGAAATTCAAATTTTCTAACGTTTTTTGCAATGTGCATGTAAGTGTCAAGTTGTATCTCGATTAAAATATGATTCAAGACCGTAACAAATATGGCTTTACAGAATTATAATAATTAGAATCAGCAATACAACTCCATAAGTTAGAATAATCCTAAAATGTCACGATTTCATAAAATAGTCATTCAATACAATTTGAACTTAGAGAGTTGTATTGACGATTTTTATGATTATAATTCTATAAATATTTTTTTTATTATTATTTTATTCATTTAAATCAAGTAACAAGACTCCTTTTGTTAGTAAAATATGTTAGTAAAACATTGACAATAAAAACACAGAAATAATTTGTGACATCACCGCTGCAAGGTGACAGGCCCAGCCGATACCTTGCAGCAGTGGCTCACAAACGCACAATCTAGCCTGCTTGCTACCATAGCCAGGATGCTGTTGGTGCTGCCCCGCACCCTACTAACTAGGGATGCGCAACGCTTCCGCATCACGGTGTAGAAGCAATCAACGCGAGCTTCAGCAAACATCCCTGATGCGCTGCAGTATCGAGGCAACCCCATCAACACCCTGAATGCGTTATTGTATTGAACGCGAAGGGCGCTGTATGATTTCTGAGTAAAATGAGCCCACAGACTGCAACAGTAAAAAGACGTGCAGTAAGCACTAAATATAGTGCGCTTGACCTCCTTAGAGGCACGCCTGAATCTGCGGGCAATCATGTTAGCTCTCACACACAGCGCCCTCCGCTCCCTGTCAATATCTTCATCATCTTTGAGACCAGTGGTCAATAAGTGACCCAGATACTTAAATTGGTCCACCCTCACAAGGGGCATACCGCTTAACTTCAGTGAAGGTACAACTTCTGGGTACCTACCCCTGGCCCCAAAGACCATGACCACACTCTTCTTAACATTATAAGCCAGACCATGCAGTCTGGCATATTGCTCGCAAGTGGCCACGAGTGTCCTAAGCCCGCAGACTGACGCGCTAAGCAGCACCATTTCATCGGCGTAACTTACGTTATTCACACATACGCCATCAATATGACACCCGACACGCATACTGCTAAGCGCTTCAATCAGATCATTCACGTATAGGTTGAATAGCGTAGGCGAGCATAACCCCCCCTGCCTCACCCCGCACTCCAACCCAAACGGCCTGGAAAGGGCACCCGCCCACCTTACCCTATTGACTTGGTTTCCATACCAGTATTTAAGAGTATTCGTCACCTCTGGCGGCGAGTTAACCTCTTCCATCTTCCTCCATAAAATGTCGTAGGAAACCAAGTCAAAAGCCTTGCTCACATCAAGGAAACAGGCGTAAACTGGAGTGTGGCGATCCGTGTAGTATTTCACAGTGTGCTTCACACTCAAAATAGCGCTGTCAGTGGATAATCCAGAACGGAAACCAAATTGGTTATCGTGAATACGTACATGACTGCTAAGTTGAGCATTAAGCACACTGTCAAACACCTTTGACATGATTGTGGCAAGAGATATTGGCCTGTAATTGTTCTTATCGCCCATGTCACCGTCATTTATACGATTGCGAATCATATTTAGATCAACATACAGCCTGATACTGGCCTGAAAATTTTCACGAGTTACCTTTTTTACTTCGTCTGAGGAGCTACCCTGACGCTTTCACCTTAAGGCATAGAAGTTTATGGACCTGTTTTAATTTTCATACAGAAACCATCCACCGAATAAGTAAAAAAGCTGCATAAAATATCTATGAAATCGTGAACTTATTCGGAGGCGGTGAAAATAGACTATGAATGAATTAGGATAAGTAGATATTTACCTTGGACTGGTAGCGTTACTGTCTCACACTCGTATCCGTTGACGTAAAGCGACACCTGTAAATCAAAATATTGTAAACCTGAAAATACTTTCTATTATTAACGTTAATAAGGCTGATTTCATGGTTTTATAAAAGATGTTGGAAGACTGTGGCGGTATCTACATCGCCACATGCGAACTACGCATCAAAGACCTGACGTCACACCAAAATCCTGACGTCGCATAAATCCTGCATCGCGCAATTAAAGTTTACCGTGCAGTGGATATACAAGAACCCAACATCAATCGTTGGGCAGTTGCCCGCCAGACAAAACACCCGTCTGGTCTACAGATTTTATTTGTATTGTATAATTCTTCCTATTTTTGAATGTGAATTATCATAATTATAGAAAGTCTGTCGGACACTACATACAATTCGAGCCGATTCTTGGCATTGTCTTTTAAAACTTATTTTAACACAACTAAAATCGAAATTGACAACCGCGCGCCTCCACTTGGTACTTGTTTTACCTACCCCGTGATTTTTTTTTAGAGCCAGATGCGCGCATGGACGTCAGCCTCGACGTGTTTTAATGGAATTTTTTAGTTTTTGTAGGGCAAACTATGTCTTTCCATCTCTTTTTAGTAAATTCAGTGCTGTAGGGGAGGGCTGCGTGTTGTTTTAATACAATGCTCATTATGAATAACTGTCGAGCTGTTAGTACTTCACAGGATTCATAGAGTAGGTTAGTGGGAAAAAGGAAAGGGCGGCAAGTAGACACCTTGAGTATTGCTCTTTGGGCTCTCTCGATAGGTACTAGAATAGCTCCAAGATTCCCATAGCCAAAAGTAAGGAATTTTAGTGATAGTTTAGTTAGTTTAGTTCGGTGTACAAGAGAATCGGCACCATTGTCTAATTACCTGCTGAATAAATTTTGTACCTATAAGTAAAGAAAATTGGCAACTGCCAGTACCTACTTCTTTTAACAATTTTGTTTAATGCCAGAAGCATCACTTGCGTGCGCGTTCGCAAGTGATGCTTCTGGCGTTACAAGCGTCTTTATGCCGCGGTAACTGCAGTTACATGTTACCAGTAGCAGTTGCATGCTAGTTTGCCGCTTTAGTGGTATAAAATATAAATTAAAATTCACGTAAATTTTTATGACCTTATCGTAATTCATACAAATAATATATCACGAACTATAAATAACAATAATTTAATTTATTTCAAAAGTAAAGTGGAAAAGATCAAGTTTTGTTTGTTCGTCGCGTCTGACGCATAGCGGTTTGCATGTGTGCGTGGCGTACTTCAGACGCACACGAGCGCACTGCGCCGTCAAATTTACCTAAATCTGTGCACTTCGATTTTGTAATAGCGCTCTTAAGAGTTACCTGCACATAGATATGTCTCTTATAGACCAGCTCCTTGACGTTGAGCGCGACACAGGCCCACGCGCGCGCCGCCATGTTGCTCTGCACGCGCGCCTCGCTCACCACGCGGTTCAGGCCCAGCTCCGGGCGAGACAGGCGGATTGTGAACATGCCTGGAAATATTATTAGTGCTTTAGAAACCATCGTGTGAGCATAAATCGATCGATATGGCGGCACTGTATGCGACTACACACTGCGGGTGGACGCGTCCAGGGCTTGGCATAAACTGGCATTCCCGTGTGGTGCCACTCTGTGATTTTTATTTCTTCCTGGAGCTCTGTTTTTGTATATACTAACAATAGTTTTATAAGGTATCTGTGTTACTAACAGTATATGGACTACGTCTGAATTAAATATCTTAAATAAAATAAATCACTTCGAAAAGATAAATAGGACTCTCCCGGCACCACAAGAGTTACAAACAATGATACTCTAGTTGCCGGTTTAATACACCGTAAGTCCAAGGGCCCGACGTCGTCGGTTCATAAGGATTCTACGACGAAAGGTAAAATAACAGTTTATTTATTGAGAAATCCTGTGATATTTAGGAGCAAGACAAAAAATATATTAATATATAATTTAATGGCAATACCTGTGTTAGTATCGAGCCACACCTCCAACATGAGCGACTCATGGCCCACCGACACTACGTGCGACAGTTCAGTTGGCTTGCTCGGAACTTCCTTCTTAGGAGACTTTTTCGTGTGAGCTTCTGTATCCGAGGGTTCGTCGTTGAACTCGTCGATGCTATCTGAAATTATTTCAAGGTCTGTTGAAATTATCTGAAGGGCGCGCCGTGCTGCCGGAGCAGCCAGGCGCTGAGCGCGAAGCCGGCCAGCCACGGCGCCCAGCCCGCGCCCGCCACGCCCGCGCAGTGAACAAGGACGACAGTACTCACCCCAGCGGCCAGCGTCGGGCGCGCCGTGCTGCCGGAGCAGCCAGGCGCTGAGCGCGAAGCCGGCCAGCCACGGCGCCCAGCCCGCGCCCGCCACGCCCGCGCAGTGAACAAGGACGACAGTACTCACCCCAGCGGCCAGCGTCGGGCGCGCCGTGCTGCCGGAGCAGCCAGGCGCTGAGCGCGAAGCCGGCCAGCCACGGCGCCCAGCCCGCGCCCGCCACGCCCGCGCAGTGAACAAGGACGACAGTACTCACCCCAGCGGCCAGCGTCGGGCGCGCCGTGCTGCCGGAGCAGCCAGGCGCTGAGCGCGAAGCCGGCCAGCCACGGCGCCCAGCCCGCGCCCGCCACGCCCGCGCAGTGAACAAGGACGACAGTACTCACCCCAGCGGCCAGCGTCGGGCGCGCCGTGCTGCCGGAGCAGCCAGGCGCTGAGCGCGAAGCCGGCCAGCCACGGCGCCCAGCCCGCGCCCGCCACGCCCGCGCAGTGAACAAGGACGACAGTACTCACCCCAGCGGCCAGCGTCGGGCGCGCCGTGCTGCCGGAGCAGCCAGGCGCTGAGCGCGAAGCCGGCCAGCCACGGCGCCCAGCCCGCGCCCGCCACGCCCGCGCAGTGAACAAGGACGACAGTACTCACCCCAGCGGCCAGCGTCGGGCGCGCCGTGCTGCCGGAGCAGCCAGGCGCTGAGCGCGAAGCCGGCCAGCCACGGCGCCCAGCCCGCGCCCGCCACGCCCGCGCAGTGAACAAGGACGACAGTACTCACCCCAGCGGCCAGCGTCGGGCGCGCCGTGCTGCCGGAGCAGCCAGGCGCTGAGCGCGAAGCCGGCCAGCCACGGCGCCCAGCCCGCGCCCGCCACGCCCGCGCAGTGAACAAGGACGACAGTACTCACCCCAGCGGCCAGCGTCGGGCGCGCCGTGCTGCCGGAGCAGCCAGGCGCTGAGCGCGAAGCCGGCCAGCCACGGCGCCCAGCCCGCGCCCGCCACGCCCGCGCAGTGAACAAGGACGACAGTACTCACCCCAGCGGCCAGCGTCGGGCGCGCCGTGCTGCCGGAGCAGCCAGGCGCTGAGCGCGAAGCCGGCCAGCCACGGCGCCCAGCCCGCGCCCGCCACGCCCGCGCAGTGAACAAGGACGACAGTACTCACCCCAGCGGCCAGCGTCGGGCGCGCCGTGCTGCCGGAGCAGCCAGGCGCTGAGCGCGAAGCCGGCCAGCCACGGTGCCCAGCCCGCGCCCGCCACTCCCACGCGCAGCGCATGGCACGCCCACGCCGAGCGGATACCTGCACACACATCAATACGCTCATAATACATGGAATATCTTGCCCGTTATTTTCCATAGAGATATACGTATTGGAACTAGTCGATAACATTAACTTTCTGACTAACTGAGCGCCCGAGAATTCAAAAGTGCCTTTAATTGAATAAATGCGAGTGTACTTAGGTAGGTTCGCCTGTACCTAAACCATAGGGGAAAACAAGATGATGTTATGTATTCATTGCTTTGACTATTAACTTTGACTTGCGCTAAGTGGTTATATTAAATAGTCATTCACACAAAATAAACTGGAAGTTGATCCCATTAAAATTACGAAGAAAAAAAAAACAATTTACGCATAGTTCGTGGTCGCCGCGGTCATGTAACGAAGATGCCTCTTCGTTTCATGACCACGAGAGACGACCCTTAAATGTTCAGTATTCTACTCGCACATTTTATGAACGCTACTACCGCGAGTTTTGCCATCCTAACTATCCATACTAATCCATACTAATATTATAAATTCGAAAGTAACTCTGTCTGCCTGTCTGTCTGTCTGTGTGTTACCTTTTCACGACTAAACCACTGAACGGATTACGACGAAATTTGGCAACGAGATAGATAGCATCCCGGGGAAGGACATAGGCTACTTTTTATCGACATACCACGCGGGCGAAGCCGCGGGCGGAAGCTAGTAATATTATAAATTCGAAAGTAACTCTGTGTGTCTGTCTGTGTGTTACCTTTTCACGACTAAACCACTGAACGGATTACGACGAAATTTGGCAACGAGATAGATAGCATCCCGGGGAAGGACATAGGCTACTTTTTATCGACATACCACGCGGGCGAAGCCGCGGGCGGAAGCTAGTAATATTATAAATTCGAAAGTAACTCTGTGTGTCTGTCTGTATGTTACCTTTTCACGCCTAAACCACTGAACGGATTTCGGTAAAATTTGCCAAGGAGATAGCTGGCATCTCGGGGAAGGACGTAGAGTACTTTTTATCGACATACCACGCGGGCGAAGCCGCGGGCGGAAGAGTAATATTATAAATGCGAAAGTGAGTTTTGTGTTTATTTTTTTGTTACGCTTTCTTATTTGTTTGATACTTTTTATCCCGATATTCCCACGGGATCGAGACTTATGCGGGTGAAACCGCGGGGCGCAACTAGCTTAGTATAATTTCACATAATATAAGTTCAAGATATAATAGTAGTTTTACGTCATTATTTATTCCCTTTGTCCAGAAATGGGACAACAAAGGTTAAATATATGCGCCGAATGTAGGTTCAACCGAATACGAATGTTCGGCCGAATATTGGGTCCAAAATGTACCGAACCGAATATTCGGCCGAATCATTCGGTTCAATACATAATATAGTAATCATGAGAACCAGATTTTGTTTTGCTAACATTGTCATTGGTCAAAAAAACTTAATTTGATTAAAACTTCAATTACTTACTACTAATGTAGATTCTTAAAGTTTCTGTATTTTTTTTTCATTTGTGAACTACCTAGAATTTGTTACGGAATATATATTTGTTCATTGTTGATTTCATAGAATTTTATTTGAGTTACATAGTACTTTAAAAAAACTTAATTTGATTATATACATATTTTCATACTTGTGTTGGTTCCTAAAGATATTATTTGATTTATTACATTATATTTAAAAAAAAAATATTTTCCTGAAAAAAGTTGTTACTCAAAGCAGTGTTCTTAAAATTGATAATTTCATAGTAATTTAATTTAGTTTCATTTATCATTAGTAAAAAAAAAGCAGAAGTTTATTTGATTAAAATTTTATTTAAATTGATTGTTAAAGTTAATCTTTTTTATTTTGTCAATAAACAATTGGTACAAACTAGTGTTTCTTTCATTTAAAAAAAACGGCCAAGTGCGAGTCAGAATCGCGCACGAAGGGTTCCGTACCATTATCTATAAAAACGGCAAAAAAATCACGTTTATCAAAAATCATGTTTGTCAAGCAAAATCCATCTCGTTTTGAGCGCCTGGCTGTTGTATTCCCAAGGAATAGGCGTGACAACAGCAAATTATGTCAAGTATCATGTCGAACCACTTTAATGCGTAAGAGCGTTTCTTGCATGGCCCCAATTATTTACTATAAATTACCGAGTTGTTGGAAATCTTTAAATACAGCACAATTTAAGAGTAGATTACGGAATTTTTTGATAGATAAAACATACTACAGTGTAACTGAGTTCCTATCGGAGAAAAATATTTGTTAATTAGTGATTCTTGACATTTTGATTTTTGTTGCATGACATTTTTTGATTTTTGACATTTTGATTTTTGACATTTTGATCTTTGAAATTTTTGATTTCTGACATCTTGATTTTGGTTAATAATAATAATAATAGTAATAGTAATGAATTGATCTAAATAAGTGTAATAAATGAATTGATCTAAATAAGTGTAATAATAGTGTTTATAAATAATTTGGCTGAGCTAAATGTAATCTTAAGAACTATTATGTATTACCCATATTTGCAAAATAAAACTATTCTATTCTATTCTATTCTATTTGTTGTATAGGAGCCCCCTTATTTTTTTTTTATTTTTTTTCGTTTTTGTTTTTATAGCGGCAACAGAAATACATCATCTGTGAAAATTTCAACTGTCTAGCTATCACGGTTTGTGAGATACAGCCTGGTGACAGACAGACAAACAGACAGCGGAGCCTTAGTAATAGTCCCGTTTTACCCTTTGGGTACGGAACCCTAAAAACTATGTACAGCTTTCGGAATAAACCACACTTATTTAGTAATTAGTTAACCAGTGTTAAATAAAATGTGAGGAGGAGGAGGAGGAGCTCGTGGCTAAGTAATAACAGCCGCTCGGGTCGATCCATCACGTTAAGCTACGCTTGCCGGGGTTGGTCCGTGGATGGGTGCCCATTTACACATATCGAGACTCCTCCGTGCCTCGGAAAGCACGTTAAGCCGTTGGTCCCGGCTGTCATTTGTGGATCTTTGACAGTCGTTACGAGTCGTCAGAAGCCCGAAAGTCTGACAACCAGTCTAACCAAGGGGTATCGTATTACCCAGTTACTGGGTTGTGGAGGTCAGATAGGCAGTCGCTCCATGTAAAATACTGGTATTCAGCTGCATCCGGTTAGGCTGGAAGCCGACCCCAACATAGTTGGGAAAAGGCTAGGCAGATTGAGTGTTAAATAAAATGTTCTTTTTTTAAATATGAATAATAATTTAAATATTCGGCCGAATACGAACATGAAAATATATGCCGAATGTACCGAATACGAATATTCGGACGAAAAATCGGCGCCTCTCTTAAATAATAATAAAAAAGTACTTTAGAATTATGTGACTTACCAGCCCTGGTATGTGCCTCCTGGAACCTTTTGGCGCAGTCCTCTGCGTGCTGGCTCTGCGACGTCGTGGTGTTCACTTCCTGGTAACCGAGCTCCTCCGCCAGGGACTGAGTGCCGTCTGTGGACAACCAATACACAATTTATCATAGGAAATAAGTACACAACACTCTTTTGTACAAATTTATGAAATTATCATTCAGCCTTGATTTTTTAAAATGAAGATCTTCCTTTACACCTTTTACAAAATATGAAGGACAAACTACATAGCAATCTTCAACACTGAGGGAACTATTGAGAAGGAGGTTCATCTAAAGGGCAGTAAACTATTTACCAGTATTATCACTATCGATCGGGAAGGTAAGTATGCAGTCAGGAGTGTTGTACGTAGCCGTAGCCACCAGTCTATGTAGCGAGTCGAGCAGCATGGTGAGTGGAGGCTGCTCCGCATTGAAGAGTTTGAGGAAGGCGGCCAGCTCGGTCGGCTCTATGCTCTGGGAAGCTAGCACGTGGATCAGCTCTAAGATGCTGCGTTGAAGGTCTGAGGAGAGAGTTGGAATAAACATTAGTTGGTGACTTTCGAGCTTCAATATCAGTTATTCATGCGATGTGCCATCATCAGATTTACGGCATTTTTTTTAAGATTCCTCGATTGATAGGGTTTCCATAGATCGGGATCTAGGATGTGGAGGATGCCTTTAATTACTTATTTGGTGTCGTAACACCTCTGCACACATTTTATTGAAGTTATGTATCAAGTCGTTCCGTACATTGTTGGGTTCGTTTTATGATGATTAGAATCAATGTCCCCGCGCGTACCTTCGAGCCGCTCGTCGCGCTCGGCCAGCAGGCGCGCGGGCGCGGGCGCCAGCAGGCGGCGCAGCAGCGGCGCGTGCGCGGCGCGGGCGCGCGCCAGGCCCGCGCCCACGCGCGCGCACCAGCCGCGCGCCGCGCGCACGCCCGCGCGCCACGCCGCGTCCGCGCGCGCGCCGTCTGCCTTGCAGCGCACTAGTCTAGGCGAACGAGAACAAGCTTAGCTTTTACATACAGCGACTCATCACGCGGGCATCTACATAAAGCCTTATTAGTGTATCATCCTGCTGGTGCCTACCTGAGTCAATATGTTTTAAAGTTCAGACAACATATGAGGACCATGTAGATTAATGTCAGATTTGAGTGGACCTGTCCAGTTAGTGCCAGTCATACCTTGATTGAGCTACTCCACTTTTTGACGAACCGCCCACTATAGTATTGGACCCTCTCAATAAGCTGATGAGGCTACCTGTTACATAATGAACTTTTCGGTCAACAGAAACAAATACGATATCCTTTTAATGTGTCACATCGAGTTTCGCAACAAGTTCGGCTGTGTAAAACGTTGTCTCTCTAACTGATGTGCCAGTCTCTTTCTAAATATATTAACGGCCGGTTACAGAACATACTTTCTTTCTGAGCATAGCTCGGAAATTACTGATATCAGTGAAGGAAAACACCATGAGGAAACCCGGACTTCTAACTAGCTGCGCCCCGCTGTTTTACCCGCGTAAATCTCAATCCCGTGGGTTATCGAGATAAAAAGTATCCTACGTCCTGTTCCACGTCATGGTCTGTTCAAAATTTCATCTAAATCCGTTCAGCCGTTTTAGCGTGAAAGCGTAAAAAACAAACTCACGTCCGCATTTATAATATTAGTTAGGATTAAGATATAATTAAGTCTGAAATCGCTAACCCGTCATGAGCCAGCGTGCTGATCAATGCTCGCGCCTTCTCTGTTTGAGAAGAGGCCTGTGCCCCGCAGTGGGCCAGGAACCGGCTGGTAGTATTAAAGTACATACTTGTGTATAAGCTGCGTGAGTATATCGACGACGATGACACACAGCTCTGGGTGCGCTAGCTCTCCACTCTTGGTGTACTCGCCGCATTCTGCGCTCAACTCACCCGACGGCGACGATATGCCTGGGAAAATATAAAAAATTATGTTAATAACTAAAAGACTAATAACATGACAATAAAGGCTTACATAGCGTTCACCAAAATATATTGCATAAAAATTTAAGTAATATACTAAAACAAGCCACCGTAATAAAGCTGAATAGCTAATTTTTTTTTAGAGGATCTCGTGGTTAATTAATAACAGCCGCACCGGATCGATCCATCAGGTTAAGCTACGCTTGCCGGGGTTGGTCGGTGGATGGGTCACCATCTTTACATACCAAGACTCCTCCGTGCCTCAGAAAGCACGTTAAGCCGCTGGTCCCGGCTGTCATTCGTGTATCTTTGACAGTCGTTACGGGTCGTCAGAGGCCCGAAAGTCTGACAAACAGTCTTACCAAAGGCTATCGTATTACCCAGTTACTGGGTTGTGGAGGTCAGATAGGCAGTCGCTCCTTGTAAAATACTGGTATTTAGCAGCTGCATCCGGTTAGACTGGAAGCCGATCCCAACATACTTGGGAAAAGGCTAGGCAGATGATGAGCAAAGAATATATTTTTAATTTTTTGTAATTTTTTAATTACATTTTTTAATTGTGTTTTTTTTCAATCTCTGTAACTTATGGTTGAATAAGTCTAATTCTGGCGTGTTGTAGACTGTATTATTATATTCATTGCTCATACATACAAAGGGAGACTGTAAGCCTAGATTGGTTTTTTTACCATACTATTGATAGTCAAGATCCGCAGAGGAACGACCGACAACGTTTAAAAAGAAGTCATTTTTGAATTTTTAGTTATCACAGTCTGGCCAGGAATTATTTAGCCAACCCACTCGCGATATATTTTCTAACATACTAAAGGAGATCATATTAAAGTAATAGCTTGTAGTCATAAAAAATGAAGAGAACAAAGTACTCTTTCGGAATATAGCTTTAATTTGTTTGGCCGGCACTTTCACAAATATAGCCCGAAAATGTATGGACGGTGAATGATCTCCTTTGATTTAAAATACTTTTCATTAAACAGATGGGCGAAGGTCGTTCCTCTGCAGTTCCTCTACTATGAACACGACTTCAAAATACAGCAAGATTGCTGCAGAAGAATGGCTCCATGCACCGAGCAGAAACGCACGCACACATCAACAGAATAATCACGTGTTTAGGTACGGCGAGTGCAGGCGCACTCGAGTCGCGTGACTGACATTAAGCACTGGCTGGCGAGGCGCTTGTTTTCACTTGTTTTAGGGAGCCGGTCTTCCATAGCAGTGTCTATTTATCAATTTTGTACTTCTTAAATCAAAATTTATTTCAGTGAAGCTACATTGTTCAGCGTTTATTAAAGCCCGTGCAGACGAGCGACAACCCTCAAGTAGAACTGCATCACATGACGCACACGAGGGATTAGAAATGTTAAATTCTCATGGACAAAAATTCAGCAGCTTCAAAATACAAAAAGTTCTGTGTATCATGTACATTACATTTTCGAGTAGCTTTCTCGCACAATTTTTGTTTCGGCGCGCGTTTGAGTAACTCTACTACACAATATTGACCATAACAACTGTAAAGCCTCCAAAACAATCCAAGAATAATATAGTTTCTTAGTAACATTAAGATAAAAGGTACAAAACTTAAATAACAACACGTGGGTCGCACTAGTCACACATATTAGGACGATTCGTATAATTATGATAACAAGTTTTTTTACCTTCAAAAAGGTTTTCATAATCAAAACCGGTTGAACTATCCACTAGGCCCACTTCCGGATCCATGGTTCTATCACAAAACACCGAACTAAAAAGTTTTATTCAAAACTTATCACATCTTAAACTTAGTTCAACTACTTTCGAAAGTCACGACGAAATTAATTACAGATACCGGTATGTCGGTATCGGTATGCGGGCGAAGAGTCACTGACCACGCACAACGAAAAAGAGGCGCGGAATAAACTAGTAGGTACCTCTAAGTTTAATATTATGTAAATTATACTATGTTTCAGCTTACATGCTATACGAGATGTGTTTTGTTCGTAGGCCGTAGAAATAAAAGCACACAGTTTATTAAATTATTACTTGTTAAAAAAAAAAACATATATTTTAGTCATATTCAAGTTTAACGCTGATCGCATTCAGATAATATTAGTTGTATTACAAAAAAAAGGATAGGTCAAAATCTGACTAATTTATTTAAATGAGATCGGAAAAAACATTCAAATGTTGCAATGCGTGGTAATGCCATTAGCAGATAAATATAACAAATACAATTAATATATTATAATTATATTGTTTTCAAAATCAAAATAATGTAAATTGCGCATATCTAGTTTATGTATATGTAAGGCATCCAGCTTGAGAGGTTTCCAAGATGGATACAAGGACGTTAGTATTGCAAGAGATACCTGAAGCGCTTGATGTTCATAGTACAAACCTGAAGGTATTGTGGACATCGATCCGGAGAGCTTCCTTGTTCTGTAGAGCGGAGGCACATCCAGTTTGCCCACTTCGACATCAGCCTGCCGATGAGAAAGACAAGAAAAATTATTTGTTAGTATAGATAAGATACCAAAGCGAAAACGTACTTAACGTTTTCGTGTTTAGTGCATGCCCAATTCAATACAGCCAAATCAGATTCACTTTCCAGCTAATACGGGCGACGGCTTATTATAAGCACAATGCTTACAAGTACATAAATAAATAAAAAAACCCTGTAGAAGATGCCTTCAATAAAATAGAGTGCATCCTTTTTATTAGGTAGTCGATCGCTGTTTTTTTTGTTTCGAAACATGAACTTACAGCGAAACTACGTGTACTCATTTTAATACAATAATTATTTATTTAACATAATTAGGTACCTTTACAACACGTGGATGTACATACGGACAGCCCTTTTTTTATTTTTGCTTTGGTATTTATTATCATTAGCCGAAAGAAAATGATAATAGTTTCGTTTGTTATTTTATAAGCTTACTCTGAGATGCTAATATCTAAATCAATTTGGTAGTGTAACCGAAATGCAGATTATACAGATAATAATGTAAGATTTCATTTTCGTAGCAAAAATCTACTTTCCTATGAAGGCTTTAAACCACTAACTGCGTCATTATTATAAAACATTGTGAAACATTGCCGTCTCTGGGGCCCACGCCTTACTAATACGACTTGTCAGCTAACTAATTTGCATTTGATGAATCGATTTCGAATTTATTAAAAAATGCAAACACTTTCACAAGGACAGGGATAGCGTATGAAGCTGGAACCTATAGGTATTCGAATAGGCTGTTTAATCAACCTATCGCAGTCCACTGATATTCATGGCGTTGCGTCATAACCAGTGATCGGAAATAGGTGAGCTAATACCTAAAGTTCAAAGAACAGAGACAAAAAGTGGAGACATAATATAACACCTACTACCAAAAATACTTCTCGCAACACTTATTTGTCAACCCACTAAACGAGGCATGGACTGTTGTTGTCCTACTTTAAAAAAAAGATAATTAGGTGAATGATAGTGTGCTCACCTCGTAACCCTCATCCGGCCTGGTGGCATAGGGCTCGCTGTGCTCGCTGGCGTAAGGCCCGGCCACGCTGTCCTCGCTGGACGAGCAGTCGGCGGAACTGCCGCCCGACGTGCACAGCAGCGGCGGCACCTGTCCACACACTGCACTTTATCAATATCACAACTCACACAGATACCAGGCAATATATTTTTCCATGTTATGTTCTTGTTGGAAAAATATATTTTGGCGCTTCCTGCCATTTTCCAACTTCCGAGGTCTTGGTCTTGCCTAAGATCAGTCAGTGAACTTTGTTGTTATTTTTGGGATGATATAGCTACGCAGTACTGGTTCGGTTTACGGTCTGAACTTAATAAAATTAGGAGGGTTATTATCCAATTTGATTATTGAGGGACATGGCAAGTCTACTTGAATTCTTTGAGAGGCTTTTGTTAATCCCTTGGTAATGCTCGCTGGGAGTTCTTTGGACTGTTTATTAAGAAAGAGCCACATACCGTTTATATTAGCAACACGAGGAATTTAAAGTTCAAGATAATCAACCACACAATAAACAAAAGCAACAGACATGGACTCGCCACTGTAGTTTCGTAACAAACACCCAACAGCTCTCAGATATTAGGAACGTGAGCGAAGCCGTGCAAGTTTAGCTGAACGTGACAAAACACACACACTATTATAATAAACGTATAAAGCTTATCCATGTATACAGGTATTGTAATATTAGGTATTTTATTGGAATACAACTAATATATCATAAAGCCTAATAATAGGAAGTACCAATTAGAAGTACGTATTTAGTTTCAAATGTCAGTGAGGGCGAAAGTGAGTTGTGATCCAGAATTCCCCACGCTCCACTATGGTTCGTCTAGAACATGCTGGACAAATCTATTTTCTGCGATTTTTGGTTCCCGAGGGCTTTCTTATAACCTATTATGACTAACTAATTTTTTTTTGGTGTATGTGGACCCATTTTGGGGGAGAGGGGGTGGTAGTTATAGACTATGTAAAAAAATCCTTTTCATACTTAAAAAAAACGATATATTTTGATAATATGAAAACAATTACCATGACCAATCCGCACGTTTACAGATATCGGCTATTAGTCAGGCATTCAGCAGGTTGTCACAAAAAGGTCTAGCAGGTAAAAATTAGCGATGACTCTTTAACATTTTAAATTAATCTAATTTGTACTAATTATTGTCAATAAATATTATAATAATACTCTCTAATTCTCGTTATCGCTTATTTCTTCCTCTTCTCATGGATCATCAGCAGTAGGTATAGGCCTACTGCTGCAATACCTACTGCTGCATCTTAACATTGGGTCTATGAGGTATTTGAACAATTCTGCAACTGTTTTATTTAAAACAGCTTGAAGTGTAATTTCTGCACGAGTCTAATCTACAAATAAATCTTTCTCTGGAAGGAAACATTCTCTCTTAGGTTAGCTCTTTCCTAAGACTATAAATTGATGGAAATACCATGCATTCCATCTATTCACTCCAGTTACGTGTCTGCTTGTAGGAGTGGCTTGTTGGTTTTGAATCCACATACCTAATATGCCAAAGCCTCTTCATCGTTAAACACCTCTGACTGCTGCTTTCACTGTCACTATTTATTTTTCATGGTTTTGCACTTTTCGGGACTTTGACGTCCAGCAGTTGAAGGTGCAGTGGATGGAGATAGCTGTGCGAGGTGAAGGGACACCTTATACACGAAGTCTTTTGAGGTACATAGTTCAATTAAAAGCAAAAAAAAAACATTGCGACGCTTTTTGTGAGCGTAACATGTTTTTTCAAAATTTGCGCTATTGCGCTGATTGACTTCTTCAGAGTCCTCGAAAAATCTTCGGTAATACCGGATAGGTCGTATTTTGATGATAGTAGACCAAACAGTCCGCTATTCCGATTTTATTTGCTCTGTTTAAGCGAGTTCCTCAAAAAGTTCTAATCTTGAGACGGAGAAGAGGTGCTCAAGAAAAAAAAAAAAAATTGATCCACAGCAATTCACAGGCTAGATTTATTATTATTTGAAAGAAGAGGATTAAAGCTACCATATATGTAAGTTGTAGGTCTGTGGCACGCGCGGGCAATACTTTCCGGCTCCAAAATAGATAAGAAAATAGGAAAAAAAAATTAAAATTAGCATTTGATGATAAATAATAAAAAAACTAGTTGTACCTTGCTAACTTTTTTTGTAAAATAAGATAGTACATACCTTTAACTTTTAAATTCATCAGTAAAATAAACCAAAACCACATTTAAAATCACTTTTATAAGTATTCGCGTCGAATGCAAAATTGCTAATGATAATCAGTTTACCCGTTTTCTTGTATACTTACCTGCGACACTTAATAAGCGCAACCCCAGGTTAATTAAAATTATTGGAATTGTAGGTTCCTGGGTATTGTCTATAATAATAGGAAAGAATTTTCGGCATATTCGATAATGAATTTTGTCCAGCTAGCATGTTCTAGACGAATCATAGTGCGCTCCTGTGCCAGCCTAATCCAGGTTCTACCCGCGATGGTAACAATGTCCTCGACGGTAAGAATGTCGTCGGCCTGTCTCGCCGCCGGACGACAGACGTCTCGTTTTCCAGTCCTTGGACTACTTATTGTTATGAGTAAACTCTATTAGCAAATGTATTTTGGTAGCATTATTGTGATGAATATTAATCAACGACCATTAGATCCCAATGTTCAGATAAATTTATAATATCAGTGTAATGTGAGTGTTTTATTCATTTACTTATAGCTACTATGTTTATTTCTCTATTTCCTGACTACCTTTGATGTCATTTCTTCTAAATCTAACAGATTATTTAAGTTTCTGTTTCGGCAACGTTCACCGGTGTTAAACAACATTTGATGGAGGAAACAGTTTGGTTTTCGTTCTTTTATAAACGAGTAAGGTCGGAAATTATTCCACAGAAACGTACCACCGGGATTCACAGCATCCTATGACCGTACCCAGGTAACAGACAGATTAGCAGATAATACATTTAAAAAAATCTTTTTTTGGGTTTCGCACCTCAACATGAAAAATTGCGATCCGTAGATGTTTGACTTTGTTGTCTGCGTTTGTCTCTCTCAAGTTTTTTTTTTAATTCTAATTAATATCTTATTATTAATAAGATATGCGAGTGCTAGCTATGAAAGTAGTCGTCGTACGCAAATTAACGGTTAGATCTCGTGCAAACATGTCATGCATTATACTGTAGAACACCCGGGACCGTACCACAAACAGCCTCACTATTCTCTGGTATATTATAATTGAGGTGTACAACACCGCAGGAAATCCGATACTTTTCACCTACATCAAACTTGACCCTTACGTCGATGCGATAGTTCCAGTTCGATGAACGTGATCGGTTCATGGGTGGACGCGTTTTGTGTCATACCAGTGCCATCTGTGTTATGTAATATATGGTCTACTCTAGTAGGAACCCCACCCGCTACCAGTAAGCACTCATTTTGTTACCTATGGTATATCTATGGTTTGGCATTTCCCTTCGGCAAAAATGACGATTTTCCACATAAACTTTTATGTCCGTTTAGAGGATTCATTTTCAAAGATCCTTCATTAGTGCTCACTGTCGATAAATAACTCGTGTGCTGTCCTCGAGAGTACTATGAGTATTTAAGGCACTGCTTCACCTTTCAGGAAAGTAGACTGACTGGGAGACTGACGTACAGCGAATTAGTCTATTTTAGGAACAGATGATATACCTGATGTTAAGCAGTTGCTGGTTGCAGACAACTCCATAATTGTGTTATTATCAATATCAATTTGTAAAACAAACACATGCACATAAATCTGTAGTCAAGCACACATGCACTATTGAATCTTATATTGCACTATTAAAAATATAAGTAGACACTACTATAAAAAAATGTTGGATGCACCCAAGTGCAAGCGTGTCGCTTCGGGAAATGAATGATCTTCTTATGTGAGCGACCGCACTGCTAAGTTACTCCGCGATCTGATATTTTTATACGAATCGGTCAAGTACGAGTCGCGACGCAGTTAGAAATACGTACGTATGTATCTAATTCGGTTGAGAAGTGGGAAGTATGCTTTATATTGATCTAGTTTGTCTAAATTGTTTGGTGTATTTAAAGAAATGAAAAGCCAGAAGGTTGCAAAACCAGAGATTTTGCATAGGAGTTTCAGTAATATGCAATAAGGCGCTGACTACAGACAAACGGATCTATTTTAGTATATTGTAGACTTATTATTTGCACCTACGACAGCCCCATTTTATGTCCAGGCAAATCACTGTCCATTCAACCTTGGAACTTCTGAAATTAAAGTTACTTTTCACTTTTTAGGGTTTTTTTTTAATGCAATTGTTTTTTTTGTAATTTTTTTTTTCGATTATTCAAATAATTTTTGAATAAATCGCATATTTTGCAATAAATTACAAGCATTATGTCATCGCTCTTCTCTTTCTTTTCTATGTAATCCGACAGTGACCGCAGTTTATCTGTTGTCAGCGTCAATACACAATCAATATACAATCTCCTAGAGTTAGATAACACTGGAAAAAAGGTTTTATCCACAGGTCGTTTTTATTATAATCTTTATTATTAAATTATTTTCCCATTCGTGATTTCATTTTATATATAAGTGATTTAATTGTGGGAACTCTATATTTATCACAAACAATTAAATACAGTTTCGATTGTGCGGAAACCGGTCCAGCCAGTGGTAATATTAGGCGACTTACAACAGACAAAGCTATCATTTGTGGTTTGGGTAACATATTATAATAATACTTGTTTATAAAAAATGCACATTAAGCAGTTTGTTCCGGCCGTGTGTTTCGAGGATCTTTGACAGTCGTTACGGGTCGCCAGAAGCCCGAAAGTCTGACAACCAGTTGTACCAAGGAGTATCGTATTACCCAGTTACTGGGTTTTGGAAGTCAGATAGGCAATCGCTCCATGTAAATTACTGGTATTTAGCTGCATCCGGTAAGACTGGAAGCCGACCCCAACATGGTTGGAAAAAGGCTAGGCAGATTGACTTGTTTATTAAAAACGTCAAAAACAAACAACAAACGAATAAATTTTTTGATTCACGTATTATTATGAAGGTAAGACTGAAGGTTTAACTTTAAATCCTACAAGTATTTCTAATAGGTCATACAGATTACTTGTGATAGCTGAGGAATATGTAGTCGAAGTGTGCATGCATTATAAACCATGTCAGTACCTACCTAGCATAGAGCATGTATTGAAAATCGTTATAATCAAAATTTGGAAATCGGTAACGAAAATGAACCTTATTCGTGCCTCTAATCTCTGTACCTACGTAAAGACGAGCTTGCAAGGTTAACGAAACCTTTCCCTGCGCTCGTGCGACTTACCTACACGTGTGTCTTAGGAACAGCTCACACAAAAGGATTCTATCAGTGAATATTAATAAGTACTTATTTTTGATTGAGGAAAAACCTCGTAGAAAAAAAAATACCACTTAAAATATGCAAGAAGCAGTATCGTACTTCATAACTTTGGTCATACATTTTAATCGTGTTGTATTGCACTTGTGTATGGAACAGCTGTAATTTTCCATATTTTATTTTTATATACTTTAATGAACACGGTTAAAAACCAATTACAATAATTAAAGACAGAGATGCATAAAAAAGAAAATAGAAAATTATAAAGTTCAGGTTACAACGTAACAGAAATAACACTTTCATGAATCCCTCTCGCAATACTTCTGACATGCCGATAAAATCTTTTTCTATTCATCCACAGATCGTTTGGAGGATTAGAATCAAGAGTGAGAGAGTTAAGTGTGGACAGAGCGCGGGGTACTGGGGAGTGGGGATTTAGAACGTGCAACGGTGCGACATGGACGCACAGCAAACAGCCTGTGTTTTCTGCCGCGGCAGTAATTGTCTGCGACAAGGAAAGAAGCAAGTCAGCGTACCATACAGATCAGGTGTGTCAATAGTGCCACAGAGCGTCTGCCAGGCTATTGAGTTGGAGTTGGACCTTAAGTAAAAGTTGTTCATATTCATGAGTGCTGTGATGTGTACTTGAAATGAATTAGTACGTTACCTTGGCGTGCGGGCGGCGCGGCATGGCGTGCTGCCGGCTGGGCCGCGCGGCCGCGACCCGGATGAGCGCCTCGCACAGCGCGCGCAGACAGGACACAGCTCTGTGTATACTGTAGTACGTTACCTTGGCGTGCGGGCGGCGCGGCATGGCGTGCTGCCGGCTGGGCCGCGCGGCCGCGACCCGGATGAGCGCCTCGCACAGCGCGCGCAGACAGGACACAGCTCTGTGTATACTGTAGTACGTTACCTTGGCGTGCGGGCGGCGCGGCATGGCGTGCTGCCGGCTGGGCCGCGCGGCCGCGACCCGGATGAGCGCCTCGCACAGCGCGCGCAGACAGGACACAGCTCTGTGTATACTGTAGTACGTTACCTTGGCGTGCGGGCGGCGCGGCATGGCGTGCTGCCGGCTGGGCCGCGCGGCCGCGACCCGGATGAGCGCCTCGCACAGCGCGCGCAGACAGGACACAGCTCTGTGTATACTGTAGTACGTTACCTTGGCGTGCGGGCGGCGCGGCATGGCGTGCTGCCGGCTGGGCCGCGCGGCCGCGACCCGGATGAGCGCCTCGCACAGCGCGCGCAGACAGGACACAGCTCTGTGTATACTGTAGTACGTTACCTTGGCGTGCGGGCGGCGCGGCATGGCGTGCTGCCGGCTGGGCCGCGCGGCCGCGACCCGGATGAGCGCCTCGCACAGCGCGCGCAGACAGGACACAGCTCTGTGTATACTGTAGTACGTTACCTTGGCGTGCGGGCGGCGCGGCATGGCGTGCTGCCGGCTGGGCCGCGCGGCCGCGACCCGGATGAGCGCCTCGCACAGCGCGCGCAGACAGGACACAGCTCTGTGTATACTGTAGTACGTTACCTTGGCGTGCGGGCGGCGCGGCATGGCGTGCTGCCGGCTGGGCCGCGCGGCCGCGACCCGGATGAGCGCCTCGCACAGCGCGCGCAGACAGGACACAGCTCTGTGTATACTGTAGTACGTTACCTTGGCGTGCGGGCGGCGCGGCATGGCGTGCTGCCGGCTGGGCCGCGCGGCCGCGACCCGGATGAGCACCTCGCACAGCGCGCGCAGACAGGACACAGCTCTGTGTATACTGTAGTTCGTTACCTTGGCGTGCGGGCGGCGCGGCATGGCGTGCTGCCGGCTGGGCCGCGCGGCCGCGACCCGGATGAGCGCCTCGCACAGCGCGCGCAGACAGGACACAGCTCTGTGTATACTGTAGTACGTTACCTTGGCGTGCGGGCGGCGCGGCATGGCGTGCTGCCGGCTGGGCCGCGCGGCCGCGACCCGGATGAGCGCCTCGCACAGCGCGCGCAGACAGGACACAGCTCTGTGTATACTGTAGTACGTTACCTTGGCGTGCGGGCGGCGCGGCATGGCGTGCTGCCGGCTGGGCCGCGCGGCCGCGACCCGGATGAGCGCCTCGCACAGCGCGCGCAGACAGGACACAGCTCTGTGTATACTGTAGTACGTTACCTTGGCGTGCGGGCGGCGCGGCATGGCGTGCTGCCGGCTGGGCCGCGCGGCCGCGACCCGGATGAGCGCCTCGCACAGCGCGCGCAGACAGGACACAGCTCTGTGTATACTGTAGTACGTTACCTTGGCGTGCGGGCGGCGCGGCATGGCGTGCTGCCGGCTGGGCCGCGCGGCCGCGACCCGGATGAGCGCCTCGCACAGCGCGCGCAGACAGGACACAGCTCTGTGTATACTGTAGTACGTTACCTTGGCGTGCGGGCGGCGCGGCATGGCGTGCTGCCGGCTGGGCCGCGCGGCCGCGACCCGGATGAGCGCCTCGCACAGCGCGCGCAGACAGGACACAGCTCTGTGTATACTGTAGTACGTTACCTTGGCGTGCGGGCGGCGCGGCATGGCGTGCTGCCGGCTGGGCCGCGCGGCCGCGACCCGGATGAGCGCCTCGCACAGCGCGCGCAGGCCGCCCCCCCCCTCCAGCGCGGCCGCCGGGGCCCGGAGCGCCCCGCGCACCAGCGCACAGCTCGTGTCTTTTGAACGCCCTGATGTCACATCTGGGTGGAGAAGTCAAGTTTTTGTCAATAAAATAGCCCTTTAAAGTCGAGTTGTCGAGTATGGGACGACCAAAGAAACGATGGATGGAATGTGTGAAAGATGATATGGGTAGAAAAGGGGTGAGATGACGGTTAATAGAGAAGTGTGGAAGAAAGGGACATGTTGCGCCGACCGCCAATAAATATGGATAAGGGCAGGAGAATGACGAGTCCTAACAATTTAAAGTGTGGTATTGCATGCATTTTGTGCTAGCAACATTTCATACTACATGAAACTCTATAGGGCTTCTGCTCTTGAGCTTGGTATATCGCCTTACTGCGGGTTATTGTATTGTCAACCGCACGCCAATGGATAGGCAGCGCCTCTATGTCGTAGCAGTAAGAACTGTTTATGTAGTTACAATAAAGTGTGACTTTTGACGTGCGATTGACTGTATCGCTAGTTAAATACTAGTTACTTATGTGATTAGTCGGATCAGTTGATCGGCTTATATAGAGTTATCGTAGATGATTCATTCTAATGCAATTTACAGAAATCACTAATATACTTATTTAATTATGTTTTTATGACACTCGTTTAAACTGAACCGGGTTCGAAACCAAACATAATATCACCACAAGTTATGATTAAATACGTTAGAAAGTGATATGTTCTTCACATTCCTTGATGGTATTCTCTTTAGTGTTTTTTAAGAGCAAAAGTTTGTGTCAGAGTTCAAATTTACGTTTGATTCGGTCTTTTAGCAAAGGAATGACAGCATATAAATAAAAAAAGAGTAGAAATTACATCACTCACCAGACGCAGAAAGTTGCACAGTCAGCAATGCCTCAGTGATCTTGATAAGTACCCTCATCTCCGCCACCCCACAGTCGCAGTTACACACATAATATAACAACACTTTCAGTAAAGCATAGCTGTCCAGGAACACACTCTCACTGACCACGTACTCTCTGAACATAGGACTGTACAGGCATAGACTCGCACAAGTCTTCCAAAAAGTCCACACGTTCTTCAAAATCTGTATGTGATCCGCAATTGTTTCTTCCACTACACTCTCGTTTGTTTTTAAATTAGACTTTATTGACTGCGGCGAAGAGTGCTTACTTGATCGCTGCTCTGTAGGATGAATGCATGCTAACATATCACGTTCCTTACTTATGTCACAAAGGTCTCCGAATTCGTCCTCGGGAAGTTTGAGTTTGTATATCTTGAAGCATTTGTCAGTAACTTCTGTCAAAGATTTGAAGAGCATCCGTACGGATGCTAAGGAGCTCATCTCTCTAAAGTAAGTCAGTTCGGAATTTTCCTTGATTAGTTTAAAAACCTCCACGATTATCGCTATCTCTAATATAGAGCAGCACTGGTTGGAAAATTCCGATAATGATACCAATTCTAGTACATAACTGAGTCCACCTTTTTGTATAAATTGTTCGGCGAACGATATTGTATTTAGGAGACTTGCAAAGATGTTTAGGCAAGATACGGTGAGGAAATAAGCAGATTCTTCCATTCGTATGATGTATCGATGTTTGGCGACGATGAAAGTTGGGTAAATGACGCTGAAGAGTAGTTCACACTTCATTTCCATCCTACATTTAGGCGTCACCCTCAGCAAGTGACTGACCGTTGCATGTAGTACATTATTATGGTTGTCCAGCTGTAGCAAAGAGTTGTAATGGTACAGGAACGACCACACACTCTTTCTCTCGATGGGACTGACGCCGTGGGAGCAGAACTTCCTGCCCACGTCCTTCTTCTCATCACACGGCTCACAAATAGAGCACGGCAGTTGATCCGTCACTTTTTGTATGAGTATACTCGCTCCTAACTCTCCGTACACAGTATGTTCTAAGACTTGCAGACATAAGGGGGCGATGCTGCTGTGTGTTAACATCAGTCTTACAATGCTTTCCATTAACAGTCCTGGTGAGAAGCAGCAACACACTCCACAGTTTAACATCACCTTCAAAATCTTGTTCCTTAGTACACTTTGCGTTGATACTTCCTCATCTGTGAGTAGTGACGTCAGAGTTCCGTATAAAACTGAAACACAACACGTAGAAGACATTGGTAGTCCAGTGCTGGCTTCTCCGAGGATGTCGTGATGATGGTGCATGCCTGCAGCGACGCGCTGTCGACACACTTTGTGCCTCGCCCGAGGACATGCGGCGGAATGTATCACCTCACTGCGCACGCGTTTCATGCCAACCACCAACTTCCCGACAGTCTCTATTAACTTTTTTATTAACACAACGCTCTCTTCTTCCTTGGCTGGTATCCTAATCATTAACTCTACACATTCCTTTAAGAGCCCTCCTTTCAAACACTCTCCGTACAACTTGAACTGATCTGTGAATTCCCGCAGTTTGTCCACACTGCGAGCTTGCATCAGCAAACAATGGAAGAACGCTGTTATAGAATACGCGATGCCAAATACGAATTTGAGCAAATTTTCCGATTCAGTCTTATCCTCTTTACGATTCTGGTATTCGAGTTTGTTTTGTCGACACTTCGAGATGACGTCTTCGAGTATTCGGAGCAACATTGGCAGGATGCCGTTGTTGATCAGTTTGGCACACAAATCCGGGTGGATTAGGACCTGGTCTAATGAGACCATTAGCAGCTCTGTTAAGGCTACTTTGATTCGCGATACTTCTTCAGTATTAACTTGTTGTGACTGAGGCAGTGAACTAAATTGTAACGAGCATAGATTACGTAAGGAAAAGTTTATACATTGCATGGAGATTTGTGACCCTTCTGATCCGGACAGACTGCTCTCAGCCTTGCACAACTCCTGCAGTAAATCAGTTATAATTAAACTAAACTGGAATGTTGTTATTTCAGAGTTGATGATTTCTCTGTGTTTATCGTTGATGTAATCATCTGCTTTAGGCTTAGCTTTTCTGGGGGTGTAAAAGGGGTCGTAGTACGAGTCGTTAGGGTACTCGTTGGATGATCGCGTGCTGTTGAAGTATTCGAAGTCATCGTTTGGCGTGCACACCTTGATGGTTAGAGAGCGATTCAGGATCTGCAGGTCATCGTTGGAGTCTCCCGACTCTGATGATTGGTCTGTATTCTTAGAAATTCTTTTCTTTGTCCGTTCTTGAGAGTCCAGTTTAGGCTGCGTTGAGTGTCTTGACCTGTGGACACGACAACATTTTTCATTCAAAAAGTGATTCGTCACAGTAAAATGACCGCCTAGAGCTACCTTGATTGGAGGAATGGACGAATCATTTTTTTAACGAAACTGGTGCTTGGACAAACATAGTTTGTTCGCATGGTCAGTTTTTGAGCAGAGAAATGTATGGGATACAACACGTTTAGGTTGAAAATTACTATACATTACAATACATCAATAAATCAATACATTTAAACGGTTTGATTTAAATAGTTTTATGTTTTTCTGCGACAAAAAACGGTTTGCATGTTTGCTCCTTAAATATGTCTACACAAAATATAATTATAAATATGTTATTATTGTATTTTCCAACGTGAATTCATCATTCAGTTTCTGTTCAAAATACAGCAGAGTTAATTATGGAGATAAATTGATTTCAGTTACATTGCTCTGTTGCAAACCGACCTTAACCTACTATGAACACTATTTTGAAGCGATAACAGTAACAAGACGTTGTTAAATAAGGGGTTTATTTATAAACGTTGCTTAAAGTTATGATTAGCGACTGTTTAACCATACATTTTTGACGTTTGAACGTCACTTAACTTTAAGCAAAGTTTATAAAAAACCCTCTAAATGGTAATAATGTCAGTTACCTTCCAGTAACAGAGCCTCTATCAGAAGAGCCGGCGGAGTGCACGTTTGACGTCTGCCCACCGATCGGCTTCTGTTTTGACCATATTCTGAAACAGAACGCATAATTTAGTTTAAAGTATCTACAGCCCTAGCCCTAGCACAATTTGTATTGAGCTTCGAGAGACACGCGTCTTCAGCATGGACTGCTTCAACAAACGATACCAACGCGACCATCAGAGATTGCATAGCAAGTTACTGGCACTTATTTACCGCATGCAATCTTACATTGAACCTACCGCAACATAATGTTTGTTTATGTAATTAGACAAAATATTATAGGCAATTACAATCTAAAAGATTTTTTATTTATTAAACCCCGATAGATGAAATTAAGTAATAAAATACTTTATCAATTGAAGTAAAAAGGCAATAAAATATATTTATAGTTGGGTGCAGAAGGTATTCCGTCTATTTTCGATATGTGTGGCGGTGTCAAGGGCAGACAAGGACTGTTTGTACTAGTTCGTTCCGCTAAGATTACATTTTATACTTATTTACATTGTAGCAGTGTTTATCACTGTAGGCATAGATTAACAACTAGAAGTGAAACTCTTGTAACGTCAAAGAAATTAATTGCTAAGCAAACTATCAACCTAATTGTCCGTACATTCAAAATACAACTGTAATTCTTCGAAAGTTGTATGAATGAAATGGCATTACGCGTCAAATTGACTCGAGCTACGCTGATAGTTCCGAAACAAAAAACATTGCTATGATATGACTTACAACTACAAGCCATGTGCCCGATGAGATTCCATATCAGCATAAATGACGAACTTTCATACAAAGTCAAAGTCAAATAATTTATTTCAAATAGGCACATAAAAGGCACTTTTGAACGTCAAAACAAAGAAATAGAACTGATTCTAGCTGCCCCTTCCAAAAGGTAGTTTTCGTATGGAGAAGAATGGGCAAGAAACTCAACCGTTACTCTTTTAAAAAATGTTTTACAATATTTTGTATACATGAATTATATAATTATATGTGAAGACGATGCACCTACAATAAAATTAGATTACTGTACCACAAAAGGTAGAAAGGATTATTTTTTTATTACAAACATTGTAGAAGTATACCTACGATATTATAATATTCCTAACATTGTTATATGTAATACTAATAAGTCAGTGCGTGAGTTTAAAGTAATCACAGAGTAAAATATACATCTAATTTAGCAACCAGTTTGATTTTGTCCAGACTCTAAATTGTCCTATGGAGCAAGACCAGCATGTTTCCAAGCATTCTTATCTTGGATATAGTCCTCTAATTTGTGATAAGCTTGTTTACAAAGTGTACTTTTTATATGAGTTTTAAATTTTCAAAAAAAAAAAAAAACAAGGTATTTTGTTATAACATTTAACGCAGTACCCCATAAAAGATGTTTATACTTTAGCTAATCTGAAAAATGGTTGATCTATTTTATCTTTATTTCTGGTATTAAAATTATGTCTATCACTTATTTTATTTAAAAGATTTAAATTTTTTCTTACATAAATAATATTCTCATAAATGAATTGGCAAGGTATCGTCATAATATTAATCCTTTTAAATAGTTCCCTGAGATTCGCGGCGACATAGATTATAAATGGCTCTGACTGCTCTCTTTTGCAAAATAAAGATGGATTCAATGTCAGCAACCCGACCCCACAGTAAAATGCCATACGACATAATGCTGTGGAAGTAACTGAAATAGACCAAACGCGCGGTTTCTACATCTGTTAACTGTCTTATCTTTCTAACAGCATAAGCGGCCGAGCTTAACCGCCCCGAAAGAGATTTTATATGTGGTCCCCATTGTAATTTCTCGTCTAGCGTGATTCCCAGGAAAACTGTTTGATTAATAAACTCCAGTTTTTCTCCATTCAATATGATATCACATTCGCTACTTCTAACATTAGGTCATTTAAATCGAATGCATTTGGTTTTTTTTACATTTAGTACCAAATTATTAACCGTAAACCAATCTTGGACCTGAAGAATAGAGCTATTCACTTCGTCAAGATTTTGTGCGATCTGCAAATAACACCATCTTCGGTTGATTTAGAAGTAATTGGGGTAAATCATTAATATAAACTAAAAAGAGGAATGGACCTAATATCGAGCCTTGAGGAACGCCCATTGCCATTTCAGAACCTAATGAGTTTACGCCGTACTAACTTACATCCCCCATTTCAATTCTTTAAGGGATGAATTTCTAAAAATGCTCACTTTTGTGACATAACGAACTCTTGTGCGAAATTTCTTGCGTCTCGATCCCGCGGTTTAGGCTAACTTTGTCTGTCAGTGAGTAAATGAATTTAAGAGCTAAGTAGAAAATGACCCGTGCCGGTCCAAGCAAAAATTTCTCTTGCGACACAAAACAACCTTTTTGCAATGCGATGCAATTTTGTCTTGATAAATGATTTTATTTCTGTAAGTAGGTTTGTACAAACACTTTTACACGTCAATCATATTTTAAAAACTAATGGCCGCGGTCGGCATTTCCTATCTGACACTCTGAGAAGAAAGGCCCAAACAAACTCAGAGGTAACAGTCTCTATTAAAGCCCAGACATAATCTTTGTCAGATCCAGACATAATTTTGGTCTGGAACGTATCTTTACGCCGTGAATGCATTCGGTGCAAGTTTCGCTTCTACGATTTCTTATTCTATACGGTTAAGTTGGCACTGAGTTACAGACATACGCGATTTACAGTTTTTATAGTTTGCAAGATAAGTACTGACAAAGGCATTGTTGTAATATGGTCTTATTTACTCTTACGTAGAGGTCATGTCTGGTGCAATAATAATAACAGGTAGAGACTACTAAGGTTGACGTTTGAAACTGATCATAGGCACTGATCAGCCGCTGGTCACTGCTGACTGCATGTTAATATTACTTTATCGTTCGTTATAATAGTAGGTCTACGATCCGATCTGGTAAATGTTTCCAGGTAGGTACTTCATTCAGGGTCTTTGCCGACTGACCGGACTCATTCTACGTCATAAAGCATATTATGTAATTCCGTCCCTGCGCATTCACTAGGTTATACTCAAAGAAAACTGCGTTTAGATTCTCTATTAAAAACCATAAACCAGATTTTAAATACCTATGTGAGAAGAGTTGGTGTATAGGAGTACGCGGTGTGGCCGGCTGTGCTGCATCGGAGCCAGCATTACTGCTCGCTCCGCTCAACTCACCAAACAACCAGATGAGCACGGAGCTCAGCTGCCGACAGCATGATAGACCCTGTATATAAAAAAGAACAATACTTTAATCATTTCATCGCTTTTATAACAAGTTGCCAAAGTCGGTTACAGAACTTAGCGATGGAAAATTTAAAACCCATATCAAACGTGTCCTTATCAAAAAAGCATATTATAAGATTAAAGACTACGTTGATGACAAGGAAGTTTGGCAATAATTCCTTCTGCACATGTGGCTTCCCTGGTACCTTATAAACAGCATAATTATGTAAGAGTCTATTAACTGCTCCCAAATTACCATGTTTATTCTCTTTACATTCATCCTTGACATAATCATTGTATTTGACATTATTCCTATTATTATAGATACCTCCAATTTAATTTCAACTCCTAGTGGCTTTTGTGGACATGATAATTATTCAATTTGTTACAGTTGTAATAGCAATCACGTCATTTGGCTGAAATAGGTTTATTTTTTATTGTTTGTCTTTTATATAGATTATTTTCTATTTTGTGAATGTGAGAACTTTGTAGGCTTATTGGACTGTAGATTTACTGAACATCTATTTTGTTAAGTACCAGGTACTTACTTGTTGAAAGGCCTACATTGTCCTCCCATGCCTACTAACACTGTAATTTGAAAATATTGTAAAAGCCAATTATTTTTAAAAGAGTAACCGTGGAGTTTCTTGCCGGCTCTTCTCCATAGGAAACGACCAATTGGAACCGTGCACCTAGCTTCTGACGTTTCATAAGTGCCCATGTAGGTTTATATGAAATAAAATATTTTGATTTTGATTTTTGATTTTGTAAAAAGATTTAAAACTGTCCTTAAGGCGCCGACAACAGGCAAACGGTCAAAGCAGGCTTGACTTCAACAAAAAAATTGCCAAATCTATATAGTTTGTGGTAGAGGAAAAAATATCTGTTAATCTTCAACATATTTCTCAGAACTTGGTTGTTACCAATACACGTTTTGAAATAGAAAATAAACTCGATACAAATGAACGGTAAACTTAGGTACCTTTTACCTTGAGTTCTAATCCAAAATATCTGTATTAAATATCAACTTACGTTGGTATTTTAATTAATAAAAAGAATGTCTTATTTGAATGCAGTTTTTAATTTTCGATTGTTCAACTCATTTTTGAACAAATCGATAATTGCTTCATATTTTGCAATAAATTACAAGCGTTATGTCATCGCACTTTTCTTTCTTTTCTATGCAATCTGACAGTAACAGCGGTTTATCTGTTGTCTTAAGGACATCATAAATTCGTAAGAAAGGATAATCAGTGTATTGCTGGGCGATGGCTATGCTTGACTGGTGAAATGGCAGTTTATTAAGTACGTGATGTTAAATGTTATGTATAAAGTGTAACAGGTTGTTTGTGTACCCTAAGCAATCAGAGTTCAGTTAACAGACCGATAAAAGGGTCTCCTAGCATGTTAATTGCATACGTGCAGGAGAACACATTTGTGTCTGTGATTATCTGACAAGTATTTGTTAAACACTTTCAGTTTGTCGTAAACGTTATTTGATAATGCGCCCAAAGCACGACTGCACCAGAAAGAGTGTAATGTTTTTCTGTTAGAGCCTATTAAGTTCAGAAGTTTGCCCGGTGATATTGTGAATGAAGAATATTTGTCAATGTATAATCATCTTGTTGATACGTGTGCATAGACAAATATTTACATCTATCTCATTTAACAAATTTTATGTATAGAACAGTTTTACTTTTTCATTGAGAATATTATTCAAAGAAATGATGGATGACAGCGATGCGAATACTTCGACGCCTAAATGTATGTGTGTTTTTGTATTTATTTGTATAGTTATTTAATTTAGAACCTAGTGTAAATAGTTGTGTTAAATATTGTCTTAATTAAAATCAAATCACACTTAATTATCGCGCCACGATAAGAAGGTAGCTACTGCTTCGTTAGTTTTAGTAAAAACTGTGACACACGATAATCGCTATTTTCTATTTCTGGCCGAGTTTTATCGCAATTGTAGATTAATGCTTTCTTTCCTATATTACCAACAGAAGATAATTTGGCTAGTAGTGGAAGGTAATAATTTCCGAACCGGCTTGTGTTTGTAATGCTCCATCGAATTGTATCGCCGCTGCCGAGCAAAGTGTGCCCCTAAGTAGCACAAAACCGCTGTATATCAGCTGAATTACTGTCTACCATAGAATCTTAAGCTGTACAAGACTGCTGAATAAGAGCATTAGCAGCGCTGTTTACGCTGATATAACTCTGATTTGGGCACAAATTAAACAGCTAATAGCATAGCAGAATAACTGGAACTAATTGCATTATATTAGCATTATTTAAGCATTTATTGTTGGAGTAAAGCAAAAACAAATCAATCCTACTTCAACACTTGCACTATAGTCGTTCTCTTTCTAACCCATAAATATTACTTTTTATTATCCGAGCCTGCCCTTACCACTTGACTGAAATCCTTACTTTCTCATAGAAACTGTACTATACTTGGAGCCTTGTGTGGGATCACACGTCTCTCATAATACTAGTAGAACACACCTTCCAATCTATAAAGAAAAGGATAATAAACGTATTATTGAAATCCTTAAAACGGTCTTTACTTTGGTGTCCAACCATTAACCCTAACAGGTTATGGGCCCAGAGCGCTAAGCCAAAGTGAGAATAAATAATAAAGTGAAATTAAAGGACACTGAAATAGTAAAAACTTTCTGTGAAATAACCAGTATAAATAAAAAGCTATTTTAGTGGGAGTGCTTGAAAGTGGATTCAAGATCTAAAAGGAACATCAGACAATTTGAGGGAGATAAGTATAGTGTGTGGAAATTCCGATTTCGCAATCTATAAAGCGAACTGGAAATACTGAACGTTATCGACGATGAAGCTCCAACAGAAAAAAGTGCAGAGTGGCTTAAAAACAATGATCAGTTGAAAACACGATAATCGAGTTTTTGTCAGACTCATTACTTGGCCTGACTACAGAAAAAGACACCGCAAAAGAAATGGTCACCGAACTTATGGCTGCAGGTGCACAATTAGAGGAATCCGATAAAGTGACCCATTTATTCATGTCTCTACAGCAGCAGCTATAATAGCATCATCACCGCAATCGAAACATTGACTGAATATAATTATATAACGTTATCATTTGTGAAAACGAGATTATTAGATCATGAAATCAAACTAACAAGCGAAGGACATGATCTAAGTCTAAAAGTACTTCAGGCTATTGTTTCTTCCCAACGTTCAGAAACAATTTTAAAACCAAGATATGTTTTCATTGTGGCAAGAAGGGAAATTTGAAAAGGCATTGTTTTTCTTAAAAAAGAGCTATTGGAAACAAAAGAACCAACAATAAAACGGTTCAGTTGGTGAGCTCGAAACTACATGATGGAAATACTTCTGGATTTGCTTTTATGACGGGCAGTGATACAAATGACAGTAATGATGGCAAAACATTACATACTTTTGGTTTGGATTCTGGATCATCAGATCATTAGATAAATCGAGAAGATTTGGCACTAAACTTCACTGAAGCTAGAAGAATCAATAAACATTCCTGTAGCGAAAAATGGCACGTTTATATAAGCAACGAAGAAATAAAATCTCCTGGTTGCTGGCGAGATGGGCGTACCAGGCAGGCATACTACAAGATGTACTTTTCTGTTTCTATATCCTAGAGGATATAGGAGTAGGTTGTAGGACCTACTACCGGTAAGGAAAGTGCAGCAAGCAGCAATGACGGTAGATTTTGATAAAAACGGCAGTGTTGTTTTGTACAATGATGGTAAGTCGATAATAATGGGTGAACAAACTTATCGGAGTTAACTTTGTGCTTTAAATAGCGAATGCTCATTAAATAGAGGCGTAAATAATACTTATGGCGTCAAAGGTTGGGCCATATTGACAAATCAAAATTTATGGAAATAGAAAGAGAATATTTTCTGATATTGATAAAATTGATAATTTTATGCTTAACGATAAATTGTGTTATGCTTGTATTTATGTAAAACAAGCATGTTTGCCATTTCACAAATCCAAAACAAAAGATTTGAAACGAACTCTATTTAAAGTGCACACAGATGTGGTCCTAAGTCCTTCGTCTGATGGCAAAAATTATTTTGTGATTTAAGTGGATGAATACACTTATTATTGTGTGACCTACTTGTTAGCTCGTACATCAGATGGTTTGTTACGTTTCGGGATTATGTCGCAAAAAGCGAAGCTTGGTTTTGGTCTCAGAATTGTTAACAAATGTTGTGATAATGGAGGAGAATTTGTCTAATGAAATGAAAGAGTTCTGTGCGTGGAAAGGTATTAGCTACCACTAAAGTATTTAAAAGTTTTTGGTTCTACTGTTTATTTTGTTAATAAAAGTAATAAAACGAAATTTGTCAAAAAATCGTCAAAGGGAATTTTCGTTGGTTATGAACCAAATGGTTATAAGGTGTGGGATGTGGTAGATGAAAAGTTTGTGAGAGTCAGAGGTATGGTAATGGATGAGATTAAATTCTTATCAAATTGGCCAGTGAAACCTGAGCCAGAACGAATTATGGCTAGAAATAGTAATAACTCTGTTGACATCCCTGACTCTGTACACCCTTTTTGAAAAGAGGTGTGAATCTGATGAATCAATCAGGTTGTATGAATATACTAACGGATATGGTAGATGAAAAGTTTGTTGCAGTCAGAGATGTGGTAATGGATGAGATTAAATTCTTATCAAATAGGCCAGTGAAACCTGCGCGCGGAACGGATTATGGCTAGACGTAGCAATAACTCTGTTGACAACTCTGACTTAGTAGACCCTTTTGAAAAGAGGTCTGAATCTGATAAGAATAAATCAAATTGTTGTAAACAAACAGAAGTAATACCTGCTAATAAATCTGTATAATATGATACAGGGACGCTTGAACTGGTTTTTCATATCACAATGGCAATGCGTTAACTTTATTTCAATTATTTCAATGAAACATTACATAATTTGAGACGTAGAGGACTAGTAATAGTAGACGAATAGTAGGATTCAAAACATGCCTACAGTTTCTTATAATGTGAATGATGAGGGTAGCATTTATGATAATTACTTGTTGTGTGCTGAATCTTTAATATTTGAAATTCCTATCATAATATAGAAATTAAATCCAGGGATGGTGAACATCTATTGAAAATGATACCTGTTGTCTGGTACCAAAACCAGAGAATAGAAATATTATCGATTGTAAGTGGGTATTTACAGTTAAAAATGATGAGTTTGTTTGGAAAACCCTTGAAGTATAAAGCGAGATTAGTGGCTCGTTGTTTTAGTCAGTAATATCTGATTGATTATAATGAAACTGTTGCACCTGTTGCAAGGATCGCAAGTTTAAGACTAATATAAGCTTTAGCGAATTAATTTAATTTGTGTGGTCACCTTATGGATGTAAAAATAGCATTTTTGAATGGGAAACTGAACGAGGAAATCTATATGACAATTCCCGAGGGTATCCCGGTTGCAAGTGATATGGTTTGCAAATTAAATAAGTTATGTTTTAAGAACATTTATGTTTTCTTTATGTGGGCGATCTTGTGATTTCAACCGTTTCATCATCAATTTAAAACATACATAATGAAAAAAATACATGCGTGAAATTTGATTGGGAAAGCAAGTTTATTGTCAAATATGTTATGATTATAGGCGAAAATTTTCAGGCGCTCTCAAAATATGACTGTTTAGTTGAAATTTGAGGAATAAAATAAGTTGATGATACAAAAAACATGAGGCAAAGAAGGGCGGGGCGGCTAAGCAGGCGCCAGCTCGGGCCTCGGCCTCAGCCCCGGCTTCGGCCCCGGCCCCGGCCCCGGCCCCGGCCCCGGCTCCGGCCCCGGCCCGTTTAGCCAAGGTGGCTAAACGTCGGCCCCTACCACCTTCGACCGCACCCGCAGCTCCTATATCCCCCCCAGCCGATGCCGAATGGCAAGTGGTTGGGGAGAAGAGGAGGGCGGGTAAGAAGGCAAGGGCGGCCATCAAAAAGAAGGCAAGGCGGCAGCGGCGCAAAGAGCGAAGCGTCGCGGCAAGGCTCCACGCCCCGAAGTCCGCAGCTGTAGTGGTCACGCTACAGCCGGAAACGGCAAAGAAGGGCGTGTCCTATAAGGATGTCTTCGCCAAAGTGGCGGAGGTGGTCGACCTTGGGGAACTCGGTGCGGCCAGTGGCATCCGACTGAGGATTGCTGCCACAGGGGCTCGGATGCTGGAGTTCCCCGGTTCGGCTGGGGGCCCGGCCGCTGACGCCCTGGCTGAAAAGCTCAGGGCGTCCCTAAACGCTGACGAGGCCCGAGTGTCCAGGCCCACTAAGTGCGCTGAAATGCGTATCCAGGGCTTGGACGACTCGGTGACGAAGGCACAGGTGGTGGCCGCCGTCGTCAGGACTGGGGGGTGCTCTGCCGAGCAGGTTAAGGTGGGCACCATCGGTCCTGACTACAAGGGTATGCAAGCCGTTACGGTTAGCTGCCCCGTGGCGGCGGCCAAGAAAATAGCTGGGGAGGGCCAACGGCTATTGGTGGGCTGGGTTTCTGCGCAGGTCAAACTGCTGGAACCCAGACCTCGGAGGTGCTTCCGCTGCCATGTGGGTGACCACGTGGGAGCTAAATGCACCTCCGAGGTTGACCGCATCGATGCCTGCTACCGCTGCGGTCAGCCCGGTCACAAGGGCCGGCCTTGTGAGGACGTGCAAGGCCACGCAAGCCGCATGCTCGTCCTCGGGGACTTCAATGCCAAGAATATGGCTTGGGGTTCCCGGTATACGGACACGCGGGGCAGGATGGTGGAGGACTGGGCTCTGGAGACAGGCCTGGTCGTCCTAAACCGGGGTTCTGTCCCCACGTGTGTGCGGATGCGGGGTGAGTCGGTGGTGGACATCTCGTTCGCCAGCCCCGCTCTGTCACCGCGTGTCATTGACTGGCGCGTCATGGAGGGGGTGGAGACGTATTCCGACCACCGGTATATCCGGTTTGACGTCTCCGCCCAGTCCTCGAGCGCGCCGGTCCGACAGGCCCCGAGTGGTCCGCGGTGGGCGCTGAAGCAGCTGGACCGGGAGCTTCTCCTGGAAGCCTCGATCGTGCAGGCCTGGGTGTCATCACCGGACAAGCCTGCCGACATCAACGACGAGGCGGAGTGGTTCCGGGAGGCCATGTCCAATATTTGTGACGTGGCAATGCCCCGTGTCCAGCCCGGATGTGCTTCGCGCCAGGTGAGCTGGTGGTCGCAGCAGTTGACGGCTCTGCGCCATGCGTGCGTTGCTGCGCGACACCGGTACGCCAGGCACCGCAGGCTCCGTATCCGCCCTCCGGATACGGAAGCCATTCAGGCGGAGCTGTACGAGGGGTACAGAGCGGCGAAGACCGCCCTCCAGGAGGAGATCCTGCGGGCCAGGGCACTGGCCCGCGAGGAAACGCTGGAGAGTCTGAACGCAGATCCGTGGGGACGCCCATACAAGATGGTGCGGGAGAAACTCCGCCCATGGGCTCCCCCGCTGACGCAGAGTCTCCGGCCTCAGCTTGTGGAGGACGTGGTGAGCGCCCTGTTCCCTTCGAGAGGGGAACATGCCTCCCCGCTCATGGCTCCGCCTAATGCGGTGTTCGATGCGGACCACACCGCCGACGACGACGATGATGCTCCGGAGGTGACCGAGGCAGAAATGAGAGTGGCGGTACGAAGGCTGAATGCCAAGAATACCGCCCCAGGACCCGACGGCTTACCTGGTAAGGCCTGGGTCCTGGCCATGGAGGCTCTCGGGCCTCGACTAAGGGGTCTCCTGAGCGCATGCATGGAGAGGGGCCAGTTCCCCCTTCGTTGGAGGACGGGGAAACTGGTCCTCATAAAGAAGCCGGGGCGCCCTGCGGACTCTCCGTCCGCTTATAGGCCCATCGTGCTGCTCGACGAGGTGGGCAAGCTCTTTGAAAGAGTAATTGCAAACCACCTCGTCGGGCGGTTGGTGCGGGTGGGGCCGGATTTGGCGGAGAGCCAGTTTGGTTTCCGCAGAGGGCGCTCTACGGTGGACGCCATCATGCGCGTACGGGCCCTCACGACGGGGGATGCTGTGGCCCGGGGTGGGGTCGTCTTGGCGGTGTCTCTAGACATCGCCAATACCTTCAATACCCTGCCCTGGAGTTGCATAAGGGAGGCACTCCGGTACCACCGGATGCCGACCTACCTCTGTCGTGTGGTCGAGGCCTATTTGACGGACAGGGCCGTCATCTACCCCGGTCACCAGGGAGTGTGGAACCGGCGAGAGATATCGTGCGGTGTCCCACAGGGATCGGTCCTAGGGCCGCATCTGTGGGACATCGGATACGACTGGGTGCTGCGCGCCGACCTCCCTAGCGGCTTCAGCGTAGTTTGCTACGCTGACGACACGCTGGTCCTGGCGCAAGGGAGGTCGCACCAGGCGGCGGCCGAACTCGCGACACGCGGGGTTGCGACAATCGTCGATAGAATCCGGCAATTGGGACTCGAGGTGGCCTTGCACAAGTCCGAGGTCATGTGTTTTCATGGCCCTCGGAACGCGCCACTGTCGGATTCCCAAATCACGGTAGGAGGGGTTCACATCGGCGTCGAGTCGACGATGAAGTATCTAGGACTCGTCCTCGACAGCCGGTGGAACTTCGTGGAGCACTTCCGTCGTTTGGCTCCCAGGCTGGACCGGGCCGGGGCCGCCTTGGGGCGGCTCCTGCCCAATCTTGGGGGGCCAAACGCCTCCTGCCGGAGGCTCTACGCGGGGGTCGTGCGGTCCATGGCCCTTTACGGGGCACCGGTGTGGGCGCGTTCCATTAGGCTGCGGCCAGCCCGCCGGTTGAACGCGTCCCAAAGGGTCATGGCCATTCGGCTGGCCCGGGGATACCGCACAGTCTCTCGTGAGGCGGCGAGCCTCCTTGCCGGATTACCGCCATGGGATCTGGAGGCGAAGGCGCTTCATCTCCTCGCGCCACTCCCAAATGTGCGCGAGGAGATGAAGCGCCGGGGCATAACTCCGCTGCCGCGAGAAATCGCGGCACAGCGGACAGAGCTCCGGCAGGATCTCATGGCGGCATGGAGAGTGCGATTGTCGCAACCCAGTGCTGGGCACGCCACAATTGCGGCGATAAGTCCCCTCTTTGAGGAGTGGCTGGAGAGGCGCCACGGCGTCCTCACCTTCCGCCTGACGCAGGTCCTCACCGGACATGGCAGCTTCGGGAGGTATCTGTGCAGGATTAGGCGGGAGGAAACGCCCGGGTGTCACCACTGTGCGGATCGTCCGGAGGACACGGTGGAGCATACGGTGGAGGTGTGCCCTGCTTGGGCGGAGCACCGCCGTGTCCTCGTGGAGGCGATTGGCGGCACTGACCTCTCGCGTCCGGCCCTGGTCCAGGCCATGGTACGGAGCGAGAGGGCATGGGAGGCGGTCATCTCCTTCTGCGAAGCAGTGATGCTCGCGAAGGAGGAGGCGGAACGCGTGAGGGAGAGGCAAAACCTGCGTCCTCACGCCCCCAATCGCCGCCGCTGGAGACACCCTGGGCGTCGGGAATCCCAGGCGGATTCCCGGCCACCATAGGCGCGGGCTTGCGGACGGCGAGCAATGGGTAGCTCGCCGTCCGATAAGGACCAGGCCCGGGTCGATGGCGCGTCGTGTTCCACGCGCGCCTCAAAGAGATGTCAGCACACCTGACGGGGTCCGTTAGGACCGATGCCTGCCAGGGTTGCGGAATAGTCCGAAAGGGATACCGGGACCCTGGCAACAGGCAACCGAAGGAACACGGGTGGGTTTTAGTCAGTAAGAGTCTGACACGCCCTTCCGCTCCGCCCAGAGCGGGAGAAGTCATATGATGATTTCCCACCAAAAAAAAAAAAAAAAAAAAAGCCATAGATCCGTGTAAAGCTTAATGGTGGGACACGTGCACAATTGCCTGTTTAGTCTGTATTGCTGTTTCTGATTCTCAAGTATTCCGCATACATTTTTCGGCGAATTCCGCCAGTTCTTCGTTTAGCTTTCCACATTTCTAAATACAATACCACAATATCGCGATTATGGCCGTGGCGTTTAACTGTTATTAAATACGTACTGGGCGCTAATGATAGTCTTTTAGGATCTCACATAACAGCATGAGTCCAATAATTGCCTATAGTGCCGCTAGTACAAGTATTCAGCCCCAAGCAGGATCAAAGGTCACATGTCATCTAATTTATAGCAGTTTGCTGTATTATAGCATCATATATAAATTCACCCATAGTGATCATGTGGGCTAGATAAGTGCTATTATAAGACTGCGTATAGCAAGCTGATTAACACTGTAAAAGTTCAACTATGTTCAGCAAGATAAAAAAGATAAAATTTATAATTGTTAATTGAAGTCACAGAATAATTGATTGCATTAAAGCAATCCACATGTTATTTTTTTTAATGCAAGCAGTTTATGGATACGATACGATATATTGTGGCCTTCAATTCAGAATATAGCTGCTTTCAGGTCCACAAAAATGCTATTGATTGCTAAATGCTGATTAACACAGACATGAACACCTCTTTTAACGCTCGCAACATTACAATGTTATTTCCGTGGTAGTTAATATAGCCAATATACAGCTGTAAGCGTAATTTTCAGCTTTTGCAGTTTGAGTGAACTCTAATAAGTCTTTATAAATGATAAAGTTACCGACGTGGACCCTATGCGATATCCAATAATGCAGTTTTGTGCTACTTGGGCCGTGTTATGTATCTACGTTGTTTATTTATTTAATACTTTAAGCACAAAAATGTACAGAGGCGGACTTAATGCCATAGGCATTTTCTACCAGTCAACCAAATTTAACTGTGCTACCGTTCTTGTACATTTGATTCTGAAATGCATTAAGTTGATCGTCCACTTCTACATAGAGTGCACGGAGAGGTTTGCTATGTTAGCTGCGTGGTTCATTCGTTGCCGGTCAAGCATTCGTGCACAGTGTGGCCGCGGGTCACAGTAGAAGACCCCGCCGTTTCTACGAAGCGAGATGGCCGTTTTGCACGGATGTGAATGTGACACATATTTTGCCATACCATTTTTATTTTTTTGTGTTTTATTTTTCATTTTTTATGTGTCATGTCTTGGCGCAAATAAAATAATTTGCTGCTTTTTTTCTTACAAATGAGAAAGTGAATTAGTCAGTCAGTTTCGTTAAAAGTGTGTTTCTTTCTTCTTCAGATTTTTTGATTGTGGCCACAGATAAATACAGATGGTTCACTCTGCAAAATCATTTTAATAAAAAGCGACTCTTGCTACGACACAATAAAGTGCAATTCAGGTCGCACACGCTAATTACCTACAGTTATATTTGTGGCGGTATCTACATCGCCACATGCGAACTACGCATCAAAGACCTGACGTCAGACAGACGTCACATAAATCCTGCATCGCGCAATTAAAGTTTACCGTGCAGTGGACATATATACGAGAACCCAACATCAATCTTTGGGCAGTTGCCCGCCAGACACAACACCCGTCTGGTCGGAGGATCCTCCCTTTTCTATGGAGTATGAGTGAACTTTACACCCTGTTCCTCATACCCCTAAATATTCACCTAGAAGTTGCCTCTCTTTCTATCGCGTGACTCTTATATCATCTGACTACATTACGACCACGGAATTCGAAATATACCTAAAAAGCGGAGTCGATCACCATATTATTTGATGTGTACACTCATGCATGTTTTACAATAAAATATATTCTATTCTATTCTATCTGTATTCTGTGCTGTTGCATGCAAAAATTGCCTCTGTACCAACTACCAACCTACGTCTGACGCATGGACGCTTGCTGACTGTGCCTATACGTGAAAAGAAGATTCGCATTGTATCCTCCATATATTGTATTGTTGTATGCTCCATATATTGTACCCACACATTATCATAAAGGCTTGTAATGTACAGCTAAAGACAGTTGACACCTAGCAATGATACTCATAATACATGTCGCACGTTGATCGGGCCGCGTCCTGATAACGTGTATGTTTCCGTCGAGGGTGCCGACCTGCCGATAACTGTTCACGACGTCACACGAGTCGCGATGCAACATACTACTGTAGGTACACTACTATCTTAAGACCTATCCCAACTTTATCTAGTTATGCATGAGTATCAGTGCCCTGTTAAAGTATGTCCATATACTTAATTGGACTTCGTAGACTTGGATCATAAATAGGGTCAAAATAAATGAGCTAGCGAAACTCCTCAGACGTGATGGTATCGATATCTAAACACGATCAAACATATACTTACTTCTTCTCAAACTTCAATAAACGAAGTAATCTGGGGTTAAACTATTCCGAACAACGGATCATGCTTGGTAAGCTCTATTTATTTTCGATGAAGAGGATCGATGCGTTCACAATCCGATTACCAGCTCGTGGCTACATGTTCAAGCGATCTACAAGTACTTAGTACAAAGTATTCTGTTGGAGTGAGCCCCTATATAAAAATGTACTCTATGAAGTGAGCTTGGAGTGAACTGTCACTGCCTTAGCATGAGTACGTATCGATGACAATGACAGCTCACTCCACACTCACTTCACCTAAGTTTTCACGGTGAGATGGTTACAGAATAGCAATGCTGATAATCTAGTAAAACATAGTAATATACAAATGTTTGATTGCGACACAGTTTTAGTACGCGTTATTATTAAACTGCAAGGGGAGTATGATCACCATACCACCACTAACAGAAGAATAGAAAATAACAAATAAGATAAACAATCAAAATCTGTCATTTTGTCTATTTTTCCGTTGACAAATGCTGGAGCATTCAGTGCTTTCTGTACTGACTTTGAATAGAGGAACAAGGAACTACAGTCCACAAAAACAACATCTCGTACGTTTGAAATGCTAATGTATTCATCAAGATTAGCGTTTTATTATTAAACTTTTAACGAAAGTTCGTTGCACTGAACAACATAAATAAACAGAAGGGCTATCTTAGCATCGGAAATTAGTGGCCTTGCGATAGAGATGCACAAACTTCACATAGCCGCCGCGTCGGGGTCCATGTGATACGCAGATAAAGCAGAGTAGAGATGAGCATCAATTTATTATTTTTATGACTTTATTATGTTTATGAGATTAAATAATTAGATTAAAGACTATGTCGAAGACAAGGAAGTTTGGTAATAATTCCTTCTGCACACGTGGCTTCCCTGGTATAGTTAGTTATTAACGGCATAATTATATAAGAATCTATTAACTGCTCCCAAACTAGGTACCATGTTTATTTTCTTTACATTCATCCTTGACATACCAAATCATCGTATTATTTGACATTATATACCTACAATTTAATGTCAACTTTTTATTAGTAGCTTTTGTAGACATGATAATTACCTATTCAATTTTTTATAGTTGTAATAGCAATCACGTCATTTGGTTTTTTTTATTCGTCTTTTATATATAGATTATTTTTATTTTGTGAATGTGAGAACGTTGTAGGCTTAGTGGACTGTAGATTTTTTGAACATTTTCTATTTTGTTAAGTACCTGGTAGCAACACTGTAATTTGAAAATTTTGTAATAGCCAATTATTTTTAAAAGAGTAACCGTGGTGTTTCCTGCCGGCTGTTCTCCATAGGAAACGACCAATTCGAACCATGCACCTAGCTTCTGACGTTTCATAAGTGCCCATATAGGTTTATGTGAACATAATTATTTTGATTGATTGAATGTAAAAATGATAGCGGGGCAATAGCCAAGGAAAAATAATATTTAAATTAGCAGCTCTTGATAGTAGACTATTTTAAAGATGGTTAATTTAAGTTCACATGCACCGAGTAATGCGTCTGTTGGAAATTAAGAGTGCCGCAATCAAAGCAGAATAGAAATTAATTACGTACGTAATGAAACGCAGTAATAAACCATTATAAGTATCTCAGGTCAACAATAAAGAACGGATGTCTCAACCTTGTCAATTGTGGCTAGATTTATTAATTAAAAGTTAGAGTGGAAGTGGGGGATTAATACGTTTTTGACTCATAACTGCAATTTAAACATAATGTTTATTCAGTTTTCCACTGATCCACTTATCTTTATTCTGATTTGTTTATTTTATCCCATAAAAGACGTCACCAAATTGAGATCCAAGATGAAAAGTACCGAAAGAAAACTACAGAAATTACGAACTTTGTTGTTGATAAGGTCCTATGACAATGTACGGCTGAACAGATAAAACGTCATCAGATCTATACAAATTATAAATTTAAGTCACGCTTCCTGTCTGCCTGTCTGCCCGCGTTGTTCTTCTAAACTACGCAATGGATGATTTTGACGCGGTTTACACCATGATTTAGAGAATGTATTCCGGAAAGTTTATGTGTATAATACATTCATATTAAATTTAAATATAATAAAGAAATTTCGATATTTGTCAAGTTGTAAAAACCGTGCGAAGCATACGCGGGTCGCTAGTTGTGCATCTCACCTCAACTCCTAGAGCTTTGAGCAGCACGAGGCACCTCCAGGCCACGCCGCCCAGCAGGTACTTCCTGAGGATCTGTTCCGAAGACTGGGTGTTGATGCGCGTGAACAAACTCGCTGGACCCGCTTTCTGCTCTTCAGGTTTTTGTTCTGCACCTAAGTAAGGAGAAGTTTAGAAGCAGCTTTGGTGGAAGAAGTGGCGAAATTCAGTTTCTATAGTTGAAATAAACAGTGGTCAACGTTGCAGTAGAGGTGACACTACCTGTTTAGTTAGCCCAGTATCTATGGAAAAAAAATACACAGCATTGATTCAGCAACATATTTTTGCGTTGCGGGAAACTGTCTGGCAACATGTGCGTGTTACATGTTGACGGCAACACAGTACGGTGTTACTGTAACTACTTTTGCCTAACACATAAACTAGCCTTTTTTAATAGAGACACAACGTAACATGAAATTTAACACACATTGAAACAAATTCACCTAGTTGTTGTGTTACATTTCATGTTACATTGCAATGATAAGGACGACTTATTTACGTTTCATTTTACGTTTCACCAATCTGTACCCGGCTTTAGGCTTATTGGTCACTCAAACTTGGAATAAGGCGGTATCTTGGCAATTATTTCCTTCTTTTAATTCTACAGTACTGTAATCTGTATCTATACGTACACCCGGCATCATTGTGTGTCTCAATATTTGGCAGAGCGTTTTCAAAGACCGGCGCATGCGTGTCGAGGCACGGCAGCGGCACGGAGTAGTGCGTGTGGATCGATGACGTCACGCGGTGGATGCCGCACAGAAGCTCGCAGCCCACCAGCGTCACTACGCCGCTCACCGGACTGCAGTGGAACATCAGGCAGGATATAATAACAAAATAGACACGACCAAGAAGATAATGATCGCGGTTTCTATTGTATGGGAATCAGATCGTCTTTTGTAAACTGTGGAGCTTTTAAATGACCACCAAGGGAGGTGCGGTGTGCGTGCCGCGTGTTTTTGTTTTGTTTGATCAATAATGATAATTACATGAAATGCGAACTTGGTGTAAGTCTAAATTTAGGTACTGTCACCGCGCCACACCACGCCGCTCACCCATTGGTGTGATTCGAGTTTCATTTTGTAACCATATTTTTATTTTTTAAGTGTTTCCAATGTGTTTCTTCCCTGTTCTTCTCCATAGAAACCTACTACGTTTTAGGATGGACAACTAGCTTCATTGTATAGACTAACCGACTTGAGTTTGAATATTATCAAACCATATTAAATATTATGATAATAATGCTATCAGATGCATAAATAATTATGAATTCCTTAAAGATATCAAAGTCGTATCGTGGGAATTTACTTCCAAACAGGAGAATGTTTACCATTAATCGACCAAACATAACGTTATCATTGCCTCACCAGAACTTGATCAACTCCTTGGGGTTGGCGCCATCGTTGACGCGTATCAGGAACTCGGCCAGGAACAGATCCAGCCATGTAGATTTCTGAAAAATATCTTCAATATGAGCGGTACCTATACAGACAAGATTTTCGCTTCTATATATAGTGTGTTTGTTCTTCTATATATACAGTGTGTTTGTTCTTCTATATATTCAGTTGTGTGTATTTTTTTTTCAAGGATAACGGTGTCTACCCTAACTCCCAGTATATTATAGTGTTGTGCAATTTGGTAAAAGAAAACCTATATGCTGAGGTGCTATGGGCTTTTTATTACCGTGTAAAGTATAATGTTTCTAATTTGTCAATGTGTGTTTTATTTGTGCAGAATAAACAATTTTTCTTTCTTACCTATTCAAAATGAACCAATAGTTGCATTATTGCCCTGGATGGGACTTGCTCGCCAAGCTACATTGTTCCAGAGCTTTTCTTGATGATCGTTACTGTAGGCATCTACAACAATTCCGAACTAGTGCAATTCTGGCAAACTAGCATTAGTTTGCCAGAATTGCACTAGTTCGGAATTGTGTTATTTCACATAAATAAACATACTGTGGTGGTGAAAGATGCTCCAGTTGCTTTGTATCGTAGGTACACGATACGCCAGTTTTCATAAAGCCGGTCTTCGCGAATACATTCGCTTTGGCTTCTGCCAACTCGCTAAGGAGAATAATGTAATGTTGTTTGATCTTTGAGTGTAGCCAGTAAAGCGTGACCGCGACTCAATTGGATAATAGCACGGCCGCTTTCGTATTTCGTGGTCTACGAACTGTGCGCTACAATTGCATTAACTCGTATTATGTATTAGCGAGTTTACCGATCAATGTAGGTTGTGAAGCTATTTAGTTTATTTACTTTCGGGAAGGAATAGAGTTATGGAAGGAAGGGAGACTAAGGGAGAGATAATACCAGACATTACAACAGATATTGAGTATTGAGAATATTGAGTATTATAATTATTGGTGCCGAATGATCAATGGGCAAACAGTATGCCCTTGTGTTTGGGTTTTTTCTAGGGTCCACGATTTACTTTAATTATGTTATATAGCGATACAACGATACAAGTGACCAAGGCCATATTTTAGCCTTACCGATATAGGTTCAACGAACGTACAAGCAAGTTCTTGAGTGGCATTTCACAAAATAATTTATCGCAAATTACGACTTAGTACAAATGCCAGGACGTGGCATGTAATTATCGAGGCCCATATCTAACAATGGATTATTTAAGGCTAATGATGGTCATCCGTTGAAGGAGTACCTACCCATGTCTCCCGAGGATGGCGACTCTGTTTTTAAGGCGTAGGTACCTAAGTGGACAAGCTTACTTAAATACTTCTCTATTTCTTACCTCATAAGTGCCGGTCTCCGCTTTGAAGAAGTGATCCCAGTATAGTTTGAGAGTGTCGATGTCCTCCTGCGCCGCCATTCGCGCTGTTTTCCGACCTATGACACGGTGATAATGATCAATTTTACTATTAATGTATGACGATTGATCGAAGCCATACGTAATGTACGTAAGTAGTAAGTACCTATAAGCTTTAGCCTCGGATTGTACGATCGATTTACGCGCATATTGTAAACATCTTCAACCGTTCTTAAAGGCGGGATAAGCCAAGCGCCTGAATTATGGATTATAGGTTCCTTTTCCCGCTATGTTTTTAAAACTATATTGCTTTTATTGTTCAAGATAATGATTACCGCTGTGAGCGGAAAGCTGTGCTATAAAGTTGCTGAAATAATGACATTTTATTGAATCTTTCATCACCCTTAGTTAAGCTAATGCGTGTCTGTGTGCTAGTAGGTACCTATAAGGTAATCTCCAGCCAGCTTTGAAAGACTGATTATAAGTATCATTAGAGAAGGTATATCGTTCTACTTCATTTCAGTTTTATATCTTCTGAAACTTTGGTTGATCCTTGATTGAAAGCGTGTCAGTAGTACCTATGGCTTTATGTGTTGCATTTTTCCGTTAAGTACCAATTTAGCTACTTACAGTACCTACCACCTTCTTGTTACCACTTCAACTCAACTATTGCCCTTCAATTCAACAAGTCATGTTTAATCCTTTCACTGTAAATCCAAGAATCAACACTGGAGTTCCAACACTGTTTGTCCGCATTCGGGTACAATACGTAAGTACATAGTGACCGTCGAGCATTGACTGACGACTGGCTACAGAAGCCTTATCAGTGCGGTCACTATTTATTGGAGACGAGAAGAATTGATAACAGCTACCTACTTTTGTCGTACGGTATAACTTTATCTGTCGCGAGATTCACTTGTAATTCACGATGTACCTAATTATGTTAAACAAATGTTACGAATCTAATCAGAACTGATAGGTTTTGTAAAACGCTTGTTGGATACGGTGTGTTGATAGTTCACTGACTGACTTGAGATAGTGGCTGGAATTGTACGATTTTGTAATAATCATTGTTTGCTTTTGTATCTGACACTGTTCTCATTGAAGTGTGTATTTCTGATACGTAGGTAGGGTTAGGTAAGGAAGGAGTAATTTTAACTCAAGATTGTACTCTTTTGGTATGCTATAACTGGCTATATGTACTATGAAAATAAGTAATAAGAAATTTTCCAATAAATAATTTAAACATAACATCACGCCATGTTTCCCCGAAGGGTTGGGCAGAGGTGTACCTATACACACCCACAATTCGCAAATTAAAGTAAGTACACCACGCTATAAACTATATCTACGGGGTTATAGATACCTATTATATGTATTCATACCTGTATCATGGCTGCCAGTTAACAATGGGTCAATTGAGGATCCTTCAGTGATGAACATAATTCATTGTCATAATTGGCTGATTCCAATAGTGCAACCCAAGGTTACAATAGGTTTTTCCTGCTACCCTATTATACCTGCCTACATATAAATGGCTGTACGTGATAACATACAGTATTTGAGAAACAGTGAATTGATATATTGAAGCAGCTAGACTGCCACAATAAGTGATGTAGTTATTTACAGTCTAATATAATGCAACTGCGACTGAGCCCATTGCCCAAAAAAAATATCATTGTGATATCAGCCAGATGACTTCATTGTTTATTTTTAAATACAAACAAATAATTTGGGATTTACTTATCATACTCTAAAACTTTCTAAATCTTAGACAATTAACTATTCCTGTATTACTTGCTTTTAGCTTGGAACTGTTTATCAATTAGGCTACAAATAGAGGGAGCCAGCTAGCTGTTGGGCAGTCTCTCGTCTTCCCAGCTAAAACACTAGCAAGTGGTGAGGGGCGGGCGTTTGGGTGGGACTTTCTTATGTAAGTTGACGTTCAAAAAGTACTGATTCTCAGCCTGATTTGAATAAATGACTTTTGATTTTGAGTTATTTTTTTAAAGTATCTCAATAATAGTACCTAACCACATTGAATAGTGAATGGAATCATTAGATAAAACACCACATTACACAATATTGTTATCTGCGTAATAATAGATTCATTAACAATTTAATTGCCCTGTAGTGTGAGGATTTGTGTTACAATGAAATAAATAACAGACTGATAATGGAAGTGGGAAAGTTTTGATTGAGGCAGAAATTATTTTATACCTGACCTGACATGTGGCGAAATGTGGGTGTACTGTACGGTGTGATGTTATGTTATGCATGTAGGTGTGATGTTATGTTATGCTTTAATATTAACATTTTAGAAAATAATTCTAATACCAGTAGATTATTAAATTTGTTTAAATCCTTCAACTTGTCAAATGTGTTTGTAGAGCCAACCCGAATAACTACGACTACTGCTACATGTATTGATAATGTGTTTTGTTCCTGCGACTATTTAGATAAAGCCATCGTTAATTATCTCCCTTCTGATCACAGTGGGCAAACAGTAACTTTTGAATCCAACTTACCCATAAAAAAAGTGCAGATACAATTCAGACCAGTTACCGCTGTTAATTTAAATAAATTTAATAGCACTTTAGTTTGTAAATTAAGTAATCAGGACCTTTCAATAAACAATGTCAATATTCTGTATAAAGAATTCTTTTCGATAGTCCAAACCGAGTTCAATAATACTTTTAAGAAAAGCACTAAAACTATCAGCCCTAAGTTTTTATTTAGTGATTGGGCAACTAAAGGACTCAGGAAAAGTAGGGAAAGACTTTTCGAACTGTATGGCCTTAAGCCTTATATTAACACGGGAAGTTTTAATACGTATGTTGCTACTTATTCTAGAACTTTTAAGAGCACTTGTAAGGCAGCTAAAGCCTTATACATTAGCAACAAAGTTAAATCAGCGGACAATAAAATACAGACGGTTTGGAAAATTATCAATAATGAAACGAATAGGAGCAAAAAGCATAATTCCGATTACACACTGGAGACGTCAAGTGGTGGTCTCATTTGCGATAGCAAAGAAGTGGCTCAAGAATTTGTACATTTCTTTTCCAGTATCCCACTTAAAACTACTGAAACCTTAAACTCCTCGCCATCGCTCTCTTTTGATTTAGTAAGGGCGAACGTTCCAGCCTGCCTGATTGATTTTAACTTTAAGCATATTAACCCCGTTACAGTAATAAAAGCTTTTAAGCAAATCAAGATCAAATTGACCGAGGATCTTTGGGGAATGTCCATTAAAGTCTGTACCTCCATAATTGAGACCATAGCGCCTTACTTAGCCTTAATATTTAATTTGTGTGTGGATCAAGGAGTCTTCCCGGATTTAATGAAATACAGTAAGGTAATACCACTTTTCAAATCCGGGGACAGTAAAGACTCCAATAATTATAGGCCCGTATCCGTGCTGCCGGTTTTCAGCAAGGTGTTTGAAAAGGTAATGCTGAATCAAATGCTCAATCATTTTAACACAAATAAAATCCTTCACGACCAACAGTACGGTTTCACCAAAGGACGTTGTACGACTGACGCCGGTGTAACCTTATTAAGACACATTTTTAACGCGTGGGAAGAAGCCCAAGACGCCATAGGAATCTTTTGTGACCTCTCCAAGGCATTTGATTGCGTCGATCACGAAACCTTACTCTTGAAACTTGAGCATTACGGACTAGGTAAACTTGCGCTCAGTTTAGTAAAATCTTATTTAAATGATAGACAACAGCAAGTTCAAATAAACGGTATCAACTCACTAGGTTTAAAAGTAAAAATGGGTGTTCCACAAGGCTCGATTTTGGGTCCTTTCCTCTTTTTAGTGTACATTAATGATCTACTCCATTTATTAAAAAATCAGCCACACATGGTGTTATTTGCTGACGATACTTCCTTAATTTTTAAGGTAGATAGACGTGCTACAAATTTTGACGAAGTAAATAACGCCCTACTGCAGGTCCAAAATTGGTTCACTGCTAATAATTTAGTATTAAATGGAAAAAAGACTAGGTGCATAAAATTTTCTTTACCAAATGTCAAAAGTAGGGATTGTGAGATTATATTGAATCAAGAGAAACTAGAATTCGTCGATAAAACTGTTTTCCTGGGGATCACGCTCGACTCAAGGCTACAATGGGGTCCTCATTTAACATCTCTTGCAGGGCGGCTGAGTTCAGCAGCATATGCTGTCAGAAAAATCCGTCAATTTACTGATGTAGATACCGCGAGGCTAGTCTATTTTAGTTACTTTCATAGCATAATGTCTTACGGTATTTTACTATGGGGACGGGCTGCAGACATCGAGTCTATCTTTATTCTGCAGAAAAGAGCGATCAGAGCCATTTATAATCTACGCAGGCGCGATTCTTTAAGGGAACTGTTTAAGGATATTAACATCATGACGGTACCTTGTCAATATATATATGAAAACATCTTGCACGTAAGAAAAAATTTACATCTTTTTAGTAAAAGAGGCGATAGACATAATTATAGTACTAGAAATAGGGACTTATTAGTTCAACCAGGTTTCAGACTGGCTAAAGTAGACTCATCTTTCATGGGGTACTGTTTAAAATGTTACAATAAAATCCCTCCCCACATACTTCAACTGAATGAGACGAAATTCAAAACTTGTATAAAACGCACACTATGTAGGCAGGCATATTATAAGTTGGAGGATTACATCTCTGATAAAAATGCTTGGCTTAATGCTGGTCCTGCTCCACAACCACAACTAACTAATTAACATTCGAAAATGCTGTTGGAGCTGCTGAAGATTGTAAGACTATCTTTGCATTGTATAAACTCAATCTCTCCTTTGTATTATATAATTGCACAGGTGTGAGTACTATGTACTATAGAGCTACCATTTACCGGGTATTTTGTCTTTCATTGACTTGAATGTGCCCTGGCGGCTGGGAATGTCATGCTCACTCAAATGTCTCGCTGGTGGTGGCGTATGTGTTGGATCATTTAGCTCCCTTCAAAATGGTTGAGCTGAATGGTGCTGATCCATGCGTCATGTTCGTGAACGGGCGCCGTCAGTTGTGACTGGTCATTTCTTAGCTGCCATGGCTTATTTTAATTTTTGAATTGTGCTTATTTTGTAATTGCGGACGCTTTTAACGTGCTTTCTACATTGTTCTCACATGTATAATTTCAACATGAATAATGTAACCATTATATTGTAACAATATTTTGATTTAAAAGAGTGTCCATGGAGTTTCTTGCCCGTTCTTCTCCATAGGTACCTACTACGCTTTGGAATGGGCAACTAGCTTCATATTTCTGACTGACTGACTCCTTGACAATTCAAAAGTGCCTGTAAATGGTTTAATTGAAATAAATGCTTTGAGTTGAGTTGAGTTGAGTTGAGTATAGTTCTGCAAATTATAGTGATGTTTTACAGTGCAATTATTCAAAATGAAAAATAATTGATTTAAATTAGGCTTAGATTCAAAATTACATAAGACAGTCCCCTTAGCTTAGCACCACAACAAAGTGGGGGTGGGGGGAGGGGTAGGCATTATAAAAAGGTTCTTTGAACTCGAAAGATTTTTGGCATTAGATTCAGGAATTGATAAATGATTTATCTTGTAAGTTAGTTTCTGCTAACCTCGTCTAGTTTTTAAAATATAATTGATATGAAATCAATTATATTTTAAAAACTAGATGAGGTTTGTGTTTCCTATCCAACTACTCTGAAAAGAAAGGTTGGGTTGGGTTTAGAAACGTGCGCCCGGCTAGAAAGAATTTGAGGTTATTTAGGGGTTCTAGAGGGTCTCCTGAACAGGGTCCTAAAAACCGTCCGACGTCGTTTTTTTTAAATAAAAAGTTTTTTTACGTAGAACTTTAGTTATAGTTTAGAACTTTAGTTGAACTTTAGTTGTTAAACTGTAGAACTTTAAAAAAAAATGTACCCGTATCGAGGTGCCACGTTTCTTAACCTTAACCAATGATCTGAGTGCTACAGGAAATTGCTAAAATTTTGTTTAAAAAATCAGCAGATTAGCTAGATATTAAAAAAAAATACGGTAATTTTTAAAAAGTGGTGAAAGTAAATAAGAAACCGTCCAATTGCATGTCGAACCACGCAGAATGAAGGGTTCCGTAGTTGGGATGAATTTATCCAACAAACTTAACATTGTAGTTGAAAAACTAGTTCTCCCATACTGAATGTATGGGATATGAACATGTTTTTGAAACTGCAAATTTAAGTTGGCCGATTATTACTCGGTCGTTTGTGGAGCCTACGTAGCGCTGATAGTTTTCCTTTTAATTTAATACTGCCGTGAATTTTTTCACATACCAAAACCAACCATTTTGCTGGTAGGTACGCACACTTGACTTTCAGGGCTTTAGCGGTTAACAAAAAATAGCACTTCAAAGCTTAATATTTCGTTCGGAAAAAAAACCATCCCCACTTTACGTGTAGGGTAGGGTACCATAATTTTTTTTTTAAACATGTTTTACCACTTTGTCGGCGTGATTTTTATGTATATCCATACCAAATTACAGATTTTTAGTACCAACAGTCTTTGAGGTAAGTCGCGGACAGATGGACAGACGGACATAGCCTTAGTAATAGGGTCCCGTTTAAGCCTTAGGGTACAGAACCCTAAAAAGTAATTCACACAAAATAACTGTGTGAATCAGTACTATCAGATTCACTTCCATTTTAATTTATTTGCAAAACAAATTATCTCGTACAGCTTAGTATTGCGCGAGAGAGTGTTCAAACTACTATCTATGATTGGGAAATTCCCCCTAGTCCACATGCTATTGCGTATGTTATGACAATAAAATATGCTCAATATTCCATCTGCTTTAATAACTGTAATTACAGCTTATTTTGACACCATAATTACATTATTACGGTAGACAGTGAATCAATGCTGGGTACAGTGTTTTACTGTAATTACAGTGTGGATGGCAATGCTGAATTTACTCTCACTGCTGCTATTTCATTGGTGGTTAAGGGTTTAAGCTTAAAATGTCAAGGCATTAAGACTACTTCTTTATGAATGATTAAATCAATATAATTTTAGTTAAAATTGGATAAATAGCAAGTACTTACATGAAAGTGTTTTTATTTTAATTATTTGATTCTAGATAATAATTTTGATAGGAAATTATTGGCTTCTAATAAGATAAGTAACTGTCAAACATTTTCCAGCAATAATAAAAGCAATATTTAGATAGACAAAGATAAGAAAATTTGTTTACTCATTGTTAACTAGTTTTTTGTCTACTCATTATAAGATTGTTGCCAAAATATGCTTGCAGAATTAGGCAAATTAAAACAGACTGTTTAGTACCTATTGGAATAATTTAAAATAAGACCTTTTAAATTTGTTATTCCTACACCTTTTAGAGCAAAAGTCACATATTTAATTTGTTTACTGGCTTGTATAAATTATAGTGGTAGATTTTCAAATTATCAGCTTAATCTTACCCTTTCTAAATGTTAATAAATTCAGTTGGTTATGGTTATTTTGCTATCATCAAGATCTCCAATAAGATTCTAATAATTACAATACAACAAACCAATCCTTCATGATACAAACACTGTAAATAAGTAAGCTTAAATTAAACAATTGTTAGAATATAATTATGAACAGATTTAAAATATTCAGTTAAAGAGTGAAAGTCATAAATGAATGAACACTCACATGAAACACCTGCTCAAAATCACGAATCTACAACAGTTTGATTATAAAACTATCAATTTATAGGTATTAACTAACTTCGAAAAAATAATATTTGCGGGTCAAACAAAAACAACCTCTCTCACACGGGTAAAACTTTTTGACAACTCTGTATGTCTGACACTTCTGACAGTTGTAGTGATGTCTCCACAGGATGTCTCTCAGCTCATCAGCTGTCAGCTGCTAACTAAATTGAAACGATGACGTTTATTTGAATAGAAAAAGTGTCAAATAATGAATTGGGTCATCAGCTTTTTATCCATTTACATAAAATGAGTGCATTTAATTTATCACTTCTCTTCTTGCAGTAAAGTTTTTGAATAGGAATTTTAAAAACTTTACAGCATCGACAAAACATATCCGACGATCATCATTTCCATGTGGTTTGTGATGGAACCGGTTTTAGAAGTGAGACGTATTTAACCTATATATTATAGTAATTTATGGACGTATTTATCGTCACAGATATTAAAAAACTTGCAGATTGTTCCTAACGATAAAAAATATCTGTTACTTAAAATCACCGATCCTCAAGACTGTTACCGCGGCTGTTACTGTTTAAAACTTGATACGATTTTCGACTTTAACGAAAAGAAATAAAGGAGATATTCAATTGAGATTTAAATACGTATTTATCATCCGTACAAAAATAACAGGCTGTTATTTTATAACAGATAGATACGATTTTTGACTGGGAACCTGACTGATTTTTGACTGGGACCGCGGAATGACCGGGGATGCACTTGTACCGTGTATTTTGGTTTACGGGTATGCCACCCCGTGTCTCGGTGGTTAAACCAAAAGAAATAAAGAAAATATTCGATTGAGATTTAAATACGTATTTATCGTCCGTTCAAAAATAACAGGCTGCGTATTTATCTTCCGTACAAAAATAACAGGCTGTGATTTAATAACAGATAAGAGATATTTGGATCTGTGTTTTTTTTGTCACAGTAACAGTGATAACAGATATCGTGTTGAACCTGTTACAACCCATCTGTAACCGGTGTCATAAAAACCTTTAAAAAAACGGTATTTGACAAAACCGGTAATCACCGGTTCTCATTGAAAAACCGATTACAATCACAAAACATGTAAGTATCCCAGTAGTTGACATGTATTAAAGGAGTGATAGGTGTGCGAGCAAGTACGCGTACTTATGGCTCGGCGAGCTTACTCACCGTCTGTCATCGCCGCGAACCGCGAGCCGCCAATTAACAATGAAATTTTGAGCAAGCTTCACGAGTGTCACCGACGGCGAGCTGAGTAAGGCCGCGAAATTAAAAACCGCCTACTTTAAATACGACCCACTTTAGAGGTTTTCACTGGAGCAATGAGCACCGTTAAAAATTGTAATCGATTCACATCACTAACGTGGATTGTGGGATTTGTACCTCGGTGAAGTTAGCCGCAATTTTAATTTTTCGTGTGAAGTTGGCCCCCCCTACCCGCAAAAATGGACTTAGACGTAATTTTTTTTTCAAATCGTTTGCGAATCCTTAGAGAGAGATTGAGAGATACACAAAATCGTTAGAGAGTTAATATTTTATTTGTTATTAAATCATTTCTAAGCGCGTGAAGTTAGCCCACCTCTGCGAATTTAGCCCCTGATTTAATTATTCTGAATTTTTGTTAATGCTAATCGGTAGAGAGAGAGTTAGAGAGAAAAGAAAAAGCGTTAGAGAGTAATTAGTTTTATTTATCAATGTTTTTTTTTTTTTAACTGAGCAGGTTAAAGTTTAGAAACGTGCCGCCTCGATAGGAGAGGGGGAAGGGTTAGTCGATCCCCCCACTCTCCCCTGCCGGAGATACAAAGTTTTTATGAAATGACTTTTAAATATGACAAATCTCATATGCTGGGACCACACCAACTAGAAACGCCGTTGATTATCGCGATAATGGACGATAACCGTTGGTGTAGCCACAACTTACCTCGAGTATTTGTCAACGGCATTCACATTGGCGTTTAACGTTAGGTGATAACTCTAGTGGCGGTATTTTAGGCAGATCAAAGAGATTTACCGCGAGAATTATTGCATTGAGTGAAGCGGCCAAACTTACGTTTCTCATTGTGCACCGTGAGCGCGACGGGATCTCACGGGTACATAATTATTTAGCGGAGCCGATCAGCCCATTATGGAATGGAATGGATTAACGAGAAAGCCATTGAGCTTCTCGAAGTTCTGAACTGAACTTTGATACTGAATGACCAGACCAGGGCCACTAACAATACCTATTATTTATTTATTTATACGTGTGGAGTCGCGTCGTCCAAGTATATTCTTCTTACAAATAAATAATGTAATTAGACGATGAGATCGTAATAATAATCATGAATGTCGATGTTACGAGTTAAGACCGGCCGGCCGGACCGCGGACGGCGTTCGGTCCGGGTGGTTGCGGCGAGGCATGGCTACTGCGGATAGGTGTCCGCGGGTGCGATAAACGTTTTTTCTTTGAACATCCTTATTCAAAACTTTACCAAGTAGGTACTTAAAAATAAGTTTACAAAGTTTACTTAGTTTTTGGATGATAGATTTATTTTTATAGACAATCCATTTTATTGTCAAAACCGGTTATGATTAGAAAATATTTCAAGGGCGTGGATAAAGCAGCTCGCACCGGGCGCATAAAAGACTAATTACGGCACTGACTAAAAGTAAATTATTCGTAAGTTCAAAGAAAAAAAAATAAGATCATCACTACATAGGAAGCCCTTCCATTTGATATATCACACTCACTCTCGCGGTTAAACTCAAAGTCAAAGTCAAATAAATTATAGGTAGGTACTTTTTTTTTCCCACAAAAAACGTAAATAAATACATTTTGAATATGGGGTCACCCCCATTATTTACGTTTTACGACCCATGTTTGTCACAGTAATACATAAGTAAGTGTATCTAATTACCAAATTTCAACTAAATCGGTCCAATAGAGTTGGAGCAAATTGGCTGTGGTAGACGGACAGACACCAGCGTCGGCGCTGACCTCGCCGTCAGTGCCTTTGCCGCCTGGCCATCCCGGTAGCAGGCGCGGTCCGAGGGAGAGGTCCTGGGGGTCATGACCCCCCCCAAAATCATTCAAGCTGTCGAGAGAATGAACGATTTACGTGCTTTACTTACTAAAAACTGTAGGTACTTGAGCCACAGTGACCCCGATGGACATGTCAGTATAAAAAAAATGTTTTTAGAGTACTTATCAATTAGGTAACCATTTCTCTAAATATATTCCTCGACACCTCCCCACAAAATCTTTGGCTGCGACCGCACCTGCCCGTTAGGATGTTGCGCTAGCTCCCAAATGTGGACTATAGAAGCCTTGCGGTAGGCGGCTAGGCAAGTGGACAGTGGACGGCATAATGTTGTTGTACCTACATGTATGCAGACTTATGTAGTTGTAAGTACGGCGGCGGCAAGCAGTACATTTTTTAGCGTTTCGTAGTCAACAAGGAACCCTTATAGTTTCCCATGTCTGTCTGTCCGCGGCTTAGCTCAGAGACTGTTGGTACTAGAAAAATCTAATTTGGTATGAGAATATACATATGAAAATCATGCATACATTTTTTTTAGGGTACTTATCTTTTGTGTGGGCTGTCGTTGGAAAGATCATTCAAAAATATTGTGAGTTTGTTTGGGAAAACCATTTTTGGATTCAGGGATCCGTTTGCGTAATATTAAGCTATATAGTGCTCATTTTTGTTAGAATCAAGTTGCCCGCCCCCCTCCCTGCCAGCCAGCTAAACGGTTAGTTTTGGATATGTGAAAAAAATCACGGCAGTATGTCGCAGGGAAATGAGGAAACCGGGGATGTCACGATACCGCTAGGGATACCACGAAATCACGGTAGATGTCGAATATTCTTGTATAAGTCTAAGTCTTCTTTCTAAAAATGTTTAGTGATTATGACAAAATGCTAATAATTATAATGTCAGTGATGTATGCAGACTTATGTAGTGGTTGTAAGTACGGCGGCGGCGGGCAGTACATTTTTTAACGTTTCGTAGTCAACAAGGAACCCTTTGTAACGGCTAGGGCTTTGCAGGTAGGCTGCGCAGGCCGTTAACGGATAGATTGGTAGTTAGAGAGAGATGAGTAAAACCAGCTGGGTAAATTCATACATTTATTTGTAGGTACTAAGTAGGTAGTGTACCACAGCTAGGTCGTGGGTAAGGCGATTACTACACTGATCTTTCCGAGCACTCGCACACTTAGGTAGGTTGAAGGGTACCGTCCTTGGTCATCTGATGTAGTGGTAGGGGCCTGCTAGCACAGGCTCAGTGGCACGGGTGGTAGACCCGTCTGCAGGTTGCGTGCGGCGGTAGGCCGCAGGTAGCTTGCGGCGGTAGGCCGCAGGTAGCTTGCGGCGGTAGGCCGCAGTAGGCCGTGGCGGTAGGCCGCAGGTAGGTCGCGGCGGTAGGTCGCAGTAGGCCAGGCCTTGGACAGGCCTGGGTAGCGTGCACAGGTGGTAGTGCACGAGCCGGGATGTAGAATCTGGGACGTAGAATCCGGGCTGTAGAATCCGGGCTGTAGAAGCCGGGCTGTAGCAACCCGGGGCGTAGAACCCTCTAAGCGCATATAGGGAGCGCATGTCAGAAGCGGTGCAAGTAGCAGCAGCCGCTTGCGATGTTCCAGCCTCCTTCCCCTCCTTAGCGACCAAGAACGGTACGGGAAGCAGGATAGGTAAGCATAATACATCGCAGCGGCTTACAGGCAGAGAGTGCAATGATAGTTTCCCATGTCTGTCTATCCGCGGCTTAGCTCAGAGACTGTTGGTAGGTACTAGAAAACTCCAATTTGGTATGGTAACATATAAAAATCATGCATACATTTTTTTTAGGGTACTTATCTCCCCTACACTTAAAGTGGTTTTTTATTTTTTTCTGGCCTATCCTTTTGTGTGGGCTGTCGTTGGAAAGATCATTCAAAAATATTTTGAGTTTGTTTGGGAAAACCATTTTTGGATTCAGGGATCCGTTTGCGTAATATTAAGCTATATAGTGCTCATTTTTGTTAGAATCAAGTTACCCCCCTGCCAGCCAGCTAAATGGTTAGTTTTGGATATGTGAAAAAAGTCACGGCAGTAGTATGTATGTCACAGGGAAATGAGGAAACCAGGGATTTCACGAAATCGCTAGGAATACCACGAAATCACGGTAGATGTCGAATATTCTTGTATAATAAGTCTTCTTTTAAAAAATGTTTAGTGATATGACAAAATGCTAATAATTATAATGTCAGTGATATGTCGTTTCGCTTTCAACTAAATCTAGTAAATTGAGAAAAGTGTTGATGGATAAAAACAAAATTACTAATTAACTGATGCATTTTTATTTGATATTAAAGTTTCAATTAAATAAACATCTATTCTGACGATGATCTACTAACCCTTCCCCCCTCTCCTCCCTCCCCTATCGAGGCGGCACGTTTCTAAAATTTATCTTGATCAGGTCCTAGGGTAAAACGCGTTCTTAGGGTAAAACTTTAATATACAAACTATGAGGGTTCCTTGTTGACTACGAAACGCTAAAAAATGTACTGCTTGCCGCCGCCGTACTTACAACTACATAAGTCTGCATACATGTAGGTACAACAACATTATGCCGTCCACTGGTCACTTGCCTAGCCGCCTACCGCAAGGCTTCTATAGTCCACATTTGGGAGCTAGCGCAACATCCTACCGGGCAGGTGCGGTCGCAGCCCAAGATTTTGTGGGGAGGTCCCGAAGAATATATTTAGAGAAATGGTTACCTAATTGATAAGTACTCAAAAAAAATTTTTTTTATACTAACATGTCCATCGGGGTCACTGTGGCTGAAGTATCTACAGTTTTTAGTAAGTAAAGCACGTAAATCATTCAGTCTCTCGACAGCTTGAATGATTTGGGGGGGGGGGGGGGGTCAAGATCCCCAGGACCCCAGGACCCCTCCCTCGGACCGCGCCTGCTACCGGGATGGCCAGGCGGCAAAGGCACTGGCGGTGAGGTCAGCACAAACGCTGGTGTCGGTCCGTCTGCCACAGCCAATTTGCTCCGAATCTATTGGACCGATTAAGTTGAAATTTGGTAATTAGATACACTTACTTATGTATTACTGTGACCCAAACATGGGTCGTAAAACGTAAATAAATACATTCCGAAATTCATTCGGCATATATTTATTTACGTTTTTTGTTGGAAAAAACTTTTTTTTTTCCCACAAAAAACGTAAATAAATACCTATAAATTATTTGACTTTAACCGCGAGAGTGAGTGTGACATATCAAATGGAAGGGCTTCCTATGTAGTGATGATCTTATTTTTTTTTCTTTGAACTTACGAATAATTTACTTTTAGTCAGTGCCGTAATTAGCCTTTTATGCGCCCGGTGCGGGCTGCTTTATCCACGCCCTTAAAATATTTTCTAATCATAACCGGTTTTGACAAAAAAATGGATTGTCTATAAAAATAAATCTATCATCCAAAAACGTAAGTTTTTGTAAACTTAATTTTAAGTACTTGGTAAAGTTTTGAATAAGGAAGTTCAAAGAAAAAACGTATATCGCACCCGCGGACGCCTATCCGCAGTAGCCATGCCCCGCCGCAACCACCCGGACCGAACGCCGTCCGCAGTCCGTCCGGCCGGTCGTAACTCATAACATCGACATTCACGATTATCATTACGATCTCATCGTCTAATAACATTATATTTGTAAGAAGAATATACGCGGACGACGCGGCTCCACTCGTATAAATAAATAAATAATAGGTATTGTTAGTGGCCCTGGTCTGGTCATTTAGTATCAAGTTCAGTTCAGAACTTCGAGAAGCTCAATGGCTTTCTCGTTAGGCCATTCCATTCCATAATGGGCTGATCGGCTCCGCTAAATAATTATGTACCCGTGAGATCCCGTCGCGCTCACGGTGCACAGTGAGAAACCTAATCAAACTTACGTTTCTCATTGTGCACCGCTTCACTCAATGCAATAATTCTCGCGGTAAATCTCTTTGATCTGCCTAAAATACCGCCACCAGAGTTATCACCCAAAGTTAAACGCCAATGTGAATGCCGTTAACAAATACTCGAGGTAAGTTGTGGCTACACCAACGGTTGACATCCATTATCGCGATAATCAACGGCGTTTCCCGTTGGTGTGGCCCCAGCATATGAGATTTTATTTAAAAATCATTTAATAAAAACTTTGTATCTCCGGCGGGAGTGGGGGGATCTACTAACCCTTCCCCCTCTCCTCCCTCCCCTATCGAGGCGGCACGTATCTAAACTTAATTCTGATCAGGTCCTAGGGTAAAACGCGTTCTCAGAAATAATTTAATATCAATTAAAATATTTACTCTCTAATGATTTTTTTTAACTCTCAATCTCTCTCTAACGATTCTCAAACTATATTTTAAAAAAAAACTACGTCTTAGTCCATTTTTGCGGGAATGGGGGCCAACTTCACAAAAAAATAAAAAATCTTTGATAAATAAAACTAATTACTCTCTAACGATTATTCTTTTCTCTCTAACTCTCTCTAACGATTAGCATTAACAAAAATTCAGAATAATTAAATCAGGGGCTAAATTCACAGAGGTGGGCTAACTTCACGCTCTTAGAAATGATTTAATAACAAATAAAATATTAACTCTCTAACGATTTTGTGTATCTCTCAATCTCTCTCTAACGATTCTCAAACGATTAAAAAAAAAATTACGTCTCAGTCCATTTTTGCGGGCAGGGGGCCAACTTCACACGAAAAATTAAAATTGCTTTTACATAAAAACTAATTACTCTCTAACTATTTTTCTTTTCTCTCTAACACTCTCTAACGATTAGCATTATCAAAATTTCATATTAATGAAATCGTGCGGCTAACTTCACGGAGGTGCTTTCTGTCAGCTCAAGTGAGTTGAAGTGAACTGTCAAAGTGTCAATACTGTCAATTTATCTGTCTGTCAATCAACCTGTCATTCAAAAGTCGAAAACGCGAGAAACTGGCGAGAAAACGGGGGATTTATTTCGCGTTTAGAATAGGAAGAGTGCATGTGTTGTGCGCAAATCTTGAGCCTAGGTTATAAAACGTATAGTTCCATCATGTGGGAACAGATCATAGAATATTTGAAAGATCCACTGTTAGTGATTAAAGTGCAAAACTTTTTCGGTGTTACTTACAAAGGTAATGAAAGCACGCATCAAAATGATTCATCTGAAGTGTTACATTCTGATAGAGTGGAGCGCGTGAACGAGGAGTCTGATATCAAGCAGCACAAGAGGATTCCTAGTAACATATCGAGTAGTTCTCAGTCGTCGTACGACACGGATAGTTCTGGCGACAGCGGCGGGAAGGATGCGGTGGAGTGCAGCATCAACAACAAGTTCTGGTACTACCTCTTCGTGCTGGGTACGGAGCTGGGCGACGAGATCTTCTACGCGACGTTTATTCCTTTCTGGTTCTGGAACATAGATGGAGCTGTTGGCCGCAGAGTGGTACTGGTCTGGACTGTAGTAATGTATATTGGTGAGTATATTAATTTATAGTTTGTTAAATATTAACAGTTTACCATGAATACATTCTGTGTGCTATTACTCATTTTTGTATTAAAAAAAAAAATACTGAAAGGTATCCAGGCAGTTGCCCAACAAATGACACTTGTTTCCTAATATACTTATTTATCTTCAAGCAATTTTATACTTACTAGGTAATAGTATTCATTTTGAATAGCACCTATACTCCATTTGAAATAAGATTAGAAGTATAGATAAGCCTTTTTTACATTCTGTTCAACCAATTTTGAATCCTATTGCGTTGGTGGCATGACAAATGGCAGCCGCAGTAGATAGTTGGTATTGTGTAACTTGTTGGTTTTTTGCTTTTAATGCTATCCTTATGCCTACAGTATAGAAGTCAAAATCGGTTGAACGGACTGTAAAAGGGTTTGTTTTAATGTCTAATCTTATTTCAAATGGGGAATAGGTCCAAATTGTCTTTTGTTGTGTTACTAAATATGAAATATTGTAAACAATAAAAATATTCAAATAAACTTATCAGAAAAACAACTAATGAGCAATATAGCATTTTAGTATATTTGAATTAAAAAAGTATCATATTTTTTCACAATGAATAATTAATAAACAATTGCTTCATTTTGAAATAAAACATTTGTTGCAGCTATTTAAATGAACACGTAAGTACATCGTTTTTATTTGTTCTAATTGTATGTTCCCACATTAGTAATTAATGCAAAAAAACTAGTAGCAGTCACCTCCCTTATCAAAGCCATAGCATACAATATGAATAGAGAAATAAACAGTGCATCATTTATTGTCCCTGCAGAGGAGTGTGAAACCTGATCTTACTGAATGAGTAATACAAACAATCACATTATGATGGAATGTTTGATAACATCAGTGAGCAAACACAACACATACATATATAAGCATTCCTAGTCACATCTATACAGGAGCTTCAATTTTATTCATGACTTGTTTTCCTTAGTGATAAATATTACTTTATTGCACACTGAGTGAAAATTAATTATTAATTAAATTATTAATAATGTTGGAACCAGTTGATGCAGTAATCAGTAGGATGTTGTAGTTGCACTATACACATACATATGTATAGGTTAAAATGTATGCTGATTTAAGTATGCTATCAATAAGTGTTTCTGATAGTGTTCAGTTTTGTATGAAAACAAATGATCTTTAGTCATAGCAAGCCATCAGCCATATTATACATATAATTAAATATACATATACTTATATTTATTTAAGCTCTTTGTAAGAATTACTGCTAAATAAAACAATAAAAATAGTATGGAAACTGTCGGCCAATTATAAGTATTCACTCATAAAAACAGAACAGACATAGCTGAAACCATTAAAAATACATAAGTAATTATAATATTACCATAGAAACTAACACTGAATAGCTAGCTCTATATTTATTGCAGTAATACATTGAAAATATCTTATCTTGAATACTGATAATTATCATGTTCTGTAAATGCATAAGTATTTTAAGACGTGATTATTATGTCTTAAAGCTGTGAACTTCAAAATATTAGCCTCTAGAATTATGTCAAGCCTATGTACTTAATTGGCCACAAATGCTGGGCTTGGGAAATATCATAAAATGTACTGTCTCTCATTTAAATGTCACATTGTAAATATTTCTAATTAACAAAATTATAGTCTTTGACCTTTACTTGATTTTAAAATCAGGAATTTAACAGTTCAAAATAAGTGATTGTAATAGCATTGCATAAAATTATCATATATCATTTATGTTATTCTAATAGTGTCTTACCATATTCTGATTTGATCTATTAAATAATATAATATTGAATGTATCATACAATTCATTGCAGGCTATTTTTGCAAGAAAAACATGAGTTAGGTTAAAAATATACTGACTTAATTTTTTACTTAACTTTTCCTGAATAAGATTAGTATAAATAAAGTATTCACTTTCAGATTACTATTGATATGTTTTTGTGTGCATAAACTAAGTACAAAAACAAGGCCATTTTAGTAACATGGCATTGACATTCTTGTGAATTGCATGACTCACTATTGTATTGATTATTAAAACTAGAGAAAAAAAGTCAAATAAAAAGGTATAAACAAGACATCACAGACGGACAAATTAAAAATCTGGAGTCACACGTTTAATGTGAGGTCACATAGCCTATAAACAGTGGACGATCTAGACGCTTCAAACCCCCTCATTTGTCAAATTACGATTAGTTGTTTAGAAGTTCAGAGGCAGTACATGAACATACATACATACCGGTCAAAATCATAACCCTCCTTTTTGCTTCGCCGTAGTCGGGTAAAAATTAATAATAGGCATCAAATCATAGTATGTTAATACTCCTCTGAAATAAAATTATAATGGTATCATGAATTATGATTGATGCAGAAGTAATGAATGACTCATTTTGATGTAATAATAAATAATGTTCTAATAATTTACTAAGTGATTATCAAAAAGATATTATTATGGGATAATTTATCTGCCACTCAGTTGTATATTGTGAGATAGGCAATAGCATATTTTCTGAGCTTAAGTTTGAATCTCGTATTATCATAAATTCATAAGTATACCTAATGAGTTAATTACTGGCAGAAACCATAATATCTGTAATCGCAGATTTCTCCGCCGACTTATCCGAGATTAAAACACAATAATTTCTCATTTCAATATTTAATAGAAAAGCCTTGACTAAACTAGCCTGTGATTCAAAATGATGTAGGTATTCGCTTTTCTTTCATACACACGCAAAAACTGTTTTTTCTAGTAAGATTCGGCAAAAACTACAAGTGCTATGTGTTACAATACAAAGTACAAAGTGAGTAGTTAGTTACCCACTACCATATGCACACAATATCACACCTGTGCTCCTGGAAACGCTAGACAGAGGTGTATTAGTAAACACACATTCCGCTAGTTATGTTGATGTCCTATGTAATAGAGGGCGAGCCTATTGTCTTTAACTGGGCATAATTCCGGTCTTCAAGCTGCTACTGAAAATTTCTGAATGGAGAAATCCATTAAAACTTTGCATGAGCTGGGGATTGAACCCAGGGCCCTAAGCTCAGAAGTTGCATTTGTGCCTACTAGACCAAAGATGCAATACCTCGCTTCTTAATTGAAATAAGATGTTTTCTGATTCCAGGCCAAGGCTTCAAAGATATAATCCGCTGGCCTCGTCCCGGGTACCCGGTCAAGAAGCTGCAAACGAAATGGGCGGTGGAGTACGGGATGCCGTCGACACACGCCATGGTGGGCGTGTCCATACCGTTCTCTGTTCTGCTGTACACCATGGACAGGTACCAGTACCCCGTCCACTGGGGGCTGCTCATCGCCGTCTCGTGGTGCACGCTTATCTGTGTCAGCAGGATCTATTTGGGGATGCATAGTGTGTTGGTAAGATTATATTTTAGTTTTTCGTTCGTTAATTTTATTGTTGGGATCTTGTGCTTTGTGTGATGATTTTGTTCTTGTATAACAAGTAAAATAATTAAGATAAGACAAGATAATCTATTTCACTAGCGGACAGATTGTGAATTATTTACGTACTAAATTGCATGTTTAAACTTTTCTCTTGAAAGGCAACAGGCAGGTGAGTTATTCAATTTGAGTTTCTTACGCGTGAATTTACCATACAATAGTATTTTTTTTGGATGTATTTATTTATGTATATTTCAGACAACAATTAAAACAATTAAAACTGTTAGTTCACGCATAAACCGCCATCACACCCAGGATGCTGTTGCTACTCACACGCACTCCATGCAGCAGTGACGCCGCTTTCTTGCGTAAGATTGCCCCGAAACCATGTGTGCGTGCCTCCATGAACATGGCGGACACGCTGCAAAACGGAGGGAGCCTGAACCTTGACTGTCACCGCTCTGCGTTCCCTTTCCATGTCACATTTTTAGTTCAAAGAGTCCGTGACTATGTATATGCCCCAGATATGTGAATTCACAGACTCTTCAAAGTTCAGTCTTACATAGCATAACAGGTGAAACCTTATCCAATCTTCTGCATCTAGGATCAAAAACTAAGAACTCGCTCTTTTTCACGTTGTACTGCAAGCCATGGCTGGCAGCATACGTCTCACATATTTGCAACAGTTCTCTGAGAGCACTGATAGATGGAGCCAGCAACACGATGTCATACGCATAGCTGATGTTATTTATACAAACTCCATCAACATGGCATCCGATAGGCCTGCTGAGTCCATCTATCAGATTATTCATGTACAGGTTGAAAAGAAGTGGAGAAGATATACACCCCTGTCTCACCCCGCATCCCAAAGTATATGGGTCCGAGAGAGCCCCATCCAATTTAATATAATTAATCTGCCTATTGTACCAATACCCAAGAACAGAACATAACTACTTTTCTTAGGCACATTGGCATCGCGTAAGTTCTTCCACAGGACATCATAACAAACCATGTCAAAAGCTCTGCTCAGGTCTATTGTTTTGCGGAAGGAAAATCTTACAAGAAATACTTAGTCATGTTTTCAGCCTACACTAATAAAATTGGTAAATCCACACAACAACCTACGACTTATTGCAGGGTTTTCCTTGATTGAGGAAGGATTAAACTGTTAAAAGAAACGTAGTAAGTATTACCTAAATACTTATATCAAGGAAAGTTTAGCTCTGAGTCATGGCTCATTATGAGGTAAATATCAATCATGTGCGCTTTACTGGAGCAACTTCCCATGTAAACATAACATCTTGGTTTTTAAAAAATAGCTTGGATTTTAATATTAGCCCGTTGTTGTATCGAACGTAGATCTACGCCAGACACAATAGAGATTGTATTGTGTCTATGATTGCAGCATACGAGTGCGATACAATCGTGGTAACAATGTCAACTGGTTCGTGTAGTTCAAGTGTATCGTGGGCATTTTACCAGATGCCGCCGTATCCCCGAATTCACAAATCATGTCCCAGTTATAAAGAAGACCGAAAAGCGGACAACCACTCAGACTTAATCTGCTGTTAATTGGGTTGCGGAGGTCAAATAGCAGTCGTCCCGTTCCAAAAAAAATATTCGCGGCCAGCCACGTCTAGATGGAATGTTACTTGACCCCATTTATACTTCCGAAAAAGCTAAGCCGTCTTTCGACGAAATTGTAGAAATATAACTTTACGTCATACGAAATAAAGCTCACATTTCAATGCTTTATTTTAAGTAGAGTTAACGTTAACGCCGAGTTGTTTGGATGTGCGAAGACGATTAGCCAACAATAGACGTCTTGTTAGCCTATGCTATGCAGTATGCTGTCTCAAGCCTAGCGAAAGCATCCTCGCATTTGTTAATTGTTAACACATTTGTATGGAAGAAGAACATGTTTTCTGCCTAACACAAATATTGGGGTAAGGGCAAGAGAATGCTGATGATAGATAGTATTATTGCCTCGTTATCAGCGCGACTGCTGAACGGTTCTGGGTTCTTGGGTCGGGCGATAGGATTGTGCTATAAGGTTTTATGCGTAGGCGGTTACGGGCAATAGTCTTACCTCGCAAACTGGCGAAATGTGGACGTACTCTACAGATACCTCTGCCAACCCATAGGGAACAAAGGTGATTTCATTGATATGACCTTATTTTTTTTTTGTTTTTTTTTGCCTAATGAACCTGCTCTTGACCTCAATCTCGCTTGATGAAAAACGAGGTCTACGATAAAGCGTGAACAGGTATCTTCGTGCCCAGATGATGCCTGTTCACGCTAGCTTCGAAGGCACGGGCGGGTCATCTAATGTTCTAAACTAATATTATAAATAGAAAAGACTTGATTTTTTGAATCTTTGTTTATTACGCTTTCACACTAGAACAGCTGAACGGATTTGGATGAAATTTGGCATATGGGTAGACCATGACCGGGATATACTTTTAACCCAATATTCCTATGGGATCGAGACTTATGCCGGTGAAACCGCAGGGCGCAGCTAGTTATTAATATAGTCTTCATGTAATGATTCCAGGACATAGCAGCAGGCCTGCTACTAGCCACCGCGCTGGTGTCCGTGCTCATCCCGCTGGTGGATCGGCTGGATGGGTTCCTGCTGACGTCACAACTGTCGCCGTTCCTCGTCATCGCAGCCTCGATATTGGTCATCGTGTACCATCCTAATGCGGATAAGTGGACGCCTACAAGGTACGAATAAAATAATATTCTTCTTACTAACCGACGGGAGGAGGTTCTCAAGTCAAGTCACATTGGCACATTTTGATAATTAGATCATGCCATACTAAAAATGTTAACCAGTCATATATGGATGCACAAATCAGTCAGCCGCTCTTGTATTAGTTTTACTTTGTGTAATGACCTAATAAAAAAAAAACACAGCAATCAATGATAAGTACTAAAACGCAAATACCATCACTTAGGTACTTAAAGACTTTGTTTTTTAATGTTTACTTACTTGTAGTTCTTTACCTATTAAGAAACTCTTTCCTTATGTATGTATTTCCCAGACAATACAAACAATGACTAATATATATATAATATATGTCGTGGCGCGACACGATGGTGTCAACTCACACCTCCTCCAGTTTCTTATCAGCGCACTAAGGGGTATTCGACCGAAAAACGCGGATAAAAGTCAATGTATACAAAGTACACATATCCCGGAAACGGTTGATACACATAGGTACCGAAGTGCATAGAGAACAAAAATCTACCCTCATTTTATTTTAGTAGGCTTGCGTTAATTTGATGGTAGGCTTTATCTGAGTAACTTGCAGCGAATAAGTAGTACGTAAATAAATAATAATTGAACGATTTTGATGTCCTGCGTTTAGAACTAAGTGGTGAAGTTAAGAGTGGATTAATGAACCATTTTTATGATGGATACTATTAAACCAGGTATGTACTTTATGTATTACTCAATTATTACAAAATAATACGAATATATTAGATATTGTAGTTATTATGAACCGCAAATCAAACTAATGATATTTTGGGTCAAAAATATATACTTATTAGAGTTTTTGTTATATTTCTGGGAGTTTCCCGGTACATGTTTTTTTTTTCGTAAGTTGATGTAAGTATCCTACTTTTATAATAAGTTAAGATTGGGTGCCTAAATTTGCCTATTGTATTTTTTTTAAATATTCTTTGACGATGTCATTGTACAAAACAAAATTAATTATGCACTTCATATTCTAATATCAACTTTTTGCTCTTGTAGGTGGTTGTGGTATCAGAGTAATATATATCACGTATATATATCACGAGAATGTTTATTTAATATAGTCAAAATTAGTACAGAAAGAGAATTTTCAAATAAGTGGGATTTTGTGGAGAATGCGATAATTAACAAACCATAATTTCCCGTGGAACATATACAAGAGTTTCGCCGCTTTGCGTGTATTAAATCAGAAATCAAGACCAGGTGGCTTGCTGCCAACAGGACTGAACATGTTTTCATATACAAAAATCGTGATTGGTTCCAAGGTTCAGGGGAAAAACCTGTCCACTGTTCAGGAAAACTGTATTCAGCAACAGTAATGACGGGAGAAGTCGAAGATTCTTTGAGAAACCTCAAGTTTGTTCAGATTGATTGATTGATTGAAATTCTTGGGATTGATCTAAGGTTGATAGAGACATTTGCTGCAATATTGGAAGTGATTTCCAGTGGGCATCAAATTAGTAGTGACGCTTTTTCAAAATTTTGCCACGATACAGTATTGCTATATGTAGAGTTGTACTACCGGCATCCCATGACGCTTACGGTGCACAAGGTACTGATTCACGATCCCGTTGTGGTCCAACATGCTCTGTTACCTATCAGAAACTTGGGGCTTACTCTGCAAACTAATTTTAATTCCAATCTAAAGCCAATACGATTCCAATGTTTATTTTGCAGTCACATGATTCGGTACTCTTGAAAACAATAATGTCAACATTGGATTGAAATTGGGATTGCCCCGCGATTATTTTGTTACACGTGAAGTTAGCTATGTTACGCCCCGCAATAGTGCTGTTCAACTCATTACAATAAACCGCTAATAGGGCTTTAAAATGATTTATCCTTTAAATAAGAAGGCTAATAAATAAATATGATATAAATAGTTGTTTAATTGATTGATTGTAACGTATTAAATTCATTTGAGCGCAAGAACATGATTAAAATCATAAAGTTAACCATGACTTAGGCTGCATGCTTTGTCCGTATAACGCATCATCCGACGCTCATCTCGTGTTTGTTTTATTTGTTTTTTATGGGAATTACGTGAAACACTGTATATTAATGCTAACCGTGCCACGTTATACACTTATTACTTACTGAAAACCACATAAAACGCAAGACCATTTCTAAAAAGTTATATTTTTGCTATTGGAAAAATCCCAATCAACAAACAATCCCAACGCAATACTGGCGCAATAGACGGCTGTCAAAATAAAGTCAAGAGTAGCGTTTGTCAGCACCCCAAGCCCAATCCCGATTCCACTTAGTTCCCCAAATGGACACGTAATTCAAATACAATTTGGCGCTAGCGCTAGCGTCGAACTCAAGAGTACGAAATGTGAAAATTCCAATGTCGATAGATCGGAATTAAAATCAAGAGTAAGCGCCCTTGTCGAAAGAAGGAGGTGAGGCGCGAAATAAACACTTCCGTCAATTTCGCCAAAACTTCTCACGAAAGTTTTCTCGAGAGCAATGCAAACAAGATCCCTTCATGTCCATAGCATAAGGCCAAAACTACCCAAAAAATCAAGGCCATTTAGCGTAGCAGCCATTGAAATGTTGCCGAGTGAAGTTCCTCAACTTGCCATCCCTCCATCAAATGAAGAAGTTGAAATTACCGATGATATGGATGGAACGAATAATTCTATCGATGAAGACGAGTTGAAATCGTCCTCTGAGTAATTATAGCCTAGAAATAAACAATTTTATTTAAAAAATCAATGTTTTATTACTCTTTTTCCTGAAGAAATACCTTAAAAACGTTTCACTATTTGCCAAATTCGAAAGCCAAATAGTAAAAAAAAAAAAACTTACATGTCATTTAAAACCGCAAAATAATTTTGTCCGTATTTTGGAGTCAAATACCCGTGTGCAGCGTGAGACGAAGGCGTCAGTCACAACTCGTCTAACTCTCAAAATCACTGTGCTCTTTGTTAGCGCGCGGAGCTTATTGATATTAAATAATGAATTATTGTTTCCGATAAGAAAGGCGACGACGTGAACCTTAATTGCGTCGAACTTGGCCGGGGGTCGGCTAGAACGTTTTAAGAGTTTTAGCATCAGAGGAGCCTGGATCAGGCAGTCAGTTCCATTCAGACCACGAGACTGAGCGCGACCCGCGGACTCGTTGCGCCCTTCTAATTCATTTAGACTTTTCTATCTAGTTAGAGTGATTATATGCGTTTCCTTTGCCCACGAAGTAGACAGACAGTTACATAATGAACAATTAAATTAATAATTACCCTTCTGATGATGATTGTGAGCCCGATTCCCGTCCCGGCCGCTCCGACATATATAATAGATATACCTATCTTGTTATCTATACCTACCTATCGTTGACCATCTCGCTATCGTGCGTCATGCAGAGGATGTTCACGAATGAATCACGGAATTATGTAGATTACTCACTCTGTAAACATAAATATAGTAAAATGTGTGTGTTCACTGGTTTATCCGGGAATTAATCCATTACGTACCTACCTACCTATTGATGCATCTAAAAATATTTTTTATATTTAGTTTTTGTCTAATTCCATGAATACAAATTGTAAACAAGCTATTTTGATGTAATTTAGCACTAATAATAAATGAATAAGTTATTCGTTCGGTTTACCTAGAATTGAAACTATGATTCATGATATATCAATAGCTGTGTCATTCTCAATTCCCTAAAAGTAGGTCAGTAAAGGCAGACAAGCAAGACCTCTTTTTGATTGTTTTGCTTTAGTTGACAGCTTTATTAGAAAAAATAAATAATTTTAATTGTATGATCTTATTTCAAATTGTGCGCTCTTCCACTGCATTTTACGCACACGTAATGTTTAAAAATAAGCAATACCCAACCTACTCTCAAAACTTCGTGGTTACTCATTGGTTACTCGGTCACTCGTGATGTTGTGCTCAATTAAACTTGCCGATCCTAAAGACTGCTTCAATGGTCGCTGATCGTAGTTTGTGGAGCAAACAATACAAATATAATACTGTGATATCAGGTCGCACCTGCGTTTGTAGCGAATAATTCGTTTAAAATTACCAATTTCACATCTCAAAATCGATAAATAATATATAGTTGCTATAATATATTCAATCCTCCATCTGTGTTAAATATCACCAGCCCCAACTATCATAGCATAAAAGCTATCTCAAAAATGTCTCAAAAGCACAGTAACAGTTTTTGCGATGCCAACAATAATCCATGCTAACTAGCTAACAACAAACTGTCTTGTCCTTTTAGCTGCTAACATTTATCGACCACAGGGTGCTAAGCTCGCCGGCTCACCTCGCTGCGCTGCCGCCACCACTACGCTGGCAGAATATAGTCGACATCGGCTCTGTTGCCAAAGAGGAAAAAAGAAGCAAATACTGACTATTCAGCTTAGTGATTATAGCATTACCTCAAGATCGTTCCTTGCACTGAGCTTTTTGTGTAAAATATGTGATTTCAATTTCCAGAGGCGACACAACGATGATAGTGAGCGTGTGTGCTGGTATCCTGTTCGGCTCCTGGACCAACTACCAGCTCGGCAACATGGTGGCCAGCCCGCTCGACCCGCCCTACGAGATCATCTGGCCCTCCAAGGAGATGCTGGGCTGCACCATCCTCAGAACCATCCTAGGTTTCTGCGGAGTACTCGCCACCAGAGCCTTCGGCAAATCTGTGTCATACGCCTTCGTCTGTGCCCTCCTCGGGAAAGACAAAAACGAACTCAGAAATTCCGAAAATAGCTTAGACAACAAAAACAAAATCATAGTCGAACTTAGTTATAAATACTTCACCTACGGTATGATAGGTTTCAACACTACCTACGTGTTCCCCAATGTGTTCAGTTTGCTGAAGATCAACAGGCCTACGTACTATACTGAGATTTAATTTTGTTTTCTAGTCGTTATGGGCTAATTTTTAATACTGCGGAGTCTTATGCGATGGTGCGTGGTTATCGCTCGATACGATACGGTGCGATAGCTAAGGAATTTGCTATAATTAGTTATAGGATTTCATCAGTTTATATTGTTAAAGTCATTTTACTGAGAATGACTGGAATATAGAAACAATGAATATTTTTGAATGGAAGTATATTATAAGCAATATCTGAATCGGAGTTCTTAGGTTCAGACACTCTCGTTATATTCACACTTTTATATCTGCATGAGTTTGCATACTTATGGTGTATTGTGTTGAATGAATCAATAGACACTTAAACAAATGATGTTCTTTGATTGATGAATGAATGTATGGGTGGAATTTATCTTCCATTTTCCTAGTTGATGTATGTTTTTACTTTGGCACGAATCATTTGTCTGTAATGATATTACCGGAATAATGGGGAAGATTACTGAAAGCTTATTGAGCAGAGGGCTCTATAAGTTTGTTACTTGTCAAAAGAACTAGATTATAAATTAATATAAAAGGCCTGTTGGATATTATTTTATTATTATAGTGAAGTTTCTTTTTTCTTGTTTTTCTACCTTGTAAGGCGGAGTTGAAAAAGAGATAAGCAAGCGAGTTCTTTTGTATTTATGTAATGTACACCTATTGTTTAGAGAAAAACATACCCTTTATAAAGAGATATACAGGGTTATTGTTAAAACACCAACAACCTCTTAAGGAGTCATTGTACTCATCGTTATGAACAACTTTTACTATGGGAACAAATACAAAATCGCGAAAAAAAAAACAGCTGTTCCGTACATTTTGACGAGTTAATGTACTGAACAGCGATTTTTCGCGATTTCATATTTGTTCCCATAGTAAAAGTTGTTCATAATGATGAGTACAATGACTCCTTAAGAGGTTGTTGGTGTTTTACCAATAACCCTGTATAATAGTTCTAGAGTAACAAACTTTAAGCGACATCTAGATGGAATTAATTAAAAGTAATGTACCTACCTCATTGATTGATAGTTATCATCGAGGCGTATGTTCAGCAGTGGACGTGTTTCGGTTGAATGGTGATGAATCGAAGTGTATAGTATGTAGTACACAGTATAGTGTGGAGCTCATATTTTACTTTATTTATTAAAACTTTCCAGTAGTTTTAATTATATACTATTGTATTTTTATCGAATATAGTATTATATTGATATGTTTGTACACGGATAGGTTTATAGTTCTACAGCGATAGATGGCACTGCTGTGTTATAGAAAAGTTCATAGAAGCTTACAAAAGCTACATTGATGAAATTATAGTGTATTATGTACGATTGTAGGTAAATTAAGACGGTGAGAACGAAATTGTTCTGGTTGTGCTTGAGTATGAGTATATACTCAAATGTTTTCGGTGATGCACGATTCTAAGAGGAAACATTTTTGAAGTCAAGCACAGATATTTTATTATAAAGTCTATTTTGGGTCACGTAAACAAACACATTTGTGTAATATTAAACGAGCTTGTTAAAATTAAACTTAAACTATTTAAATTAAATGTTTAAATAATATTTTTTGAAGGTGGCTAAATAATGTATTTTAAATAAAAAATCGTTTTTTTTTTTTAATTTAGCTTATATTTTTAACGTGGGTAGTTTAAGACAATACAAATGGGCATTTTATTTTAAAAATATGTATTTTCAAATCTGCATTTGCCGACTCTGGCATACTTTGGAAAATCCCACTAGGATAATTTAATATTATAATAATGATTATTGATTATTCTAAACTAAACATTAGTTTCAAAAAGTCGGTGAAAATTAATATTATATTATACTTCTTATTATTATTTTTGTCCAAATAACAATGACGCCATATAATATTTGATGTGTTTTAGCATCGTTGTTAAAGTTCTAATACTAGCAATATACCTAGGTTGTGAGACACTGAGGAGTGAATACAAAGTGCCTGCAAACGTGATGAGTGGAATTATGAGATGTATGTTATATTGCTGCGGATATGTCGTCACGCATGGGCGTGGCGCCCACTCAGAGTAGGAATTATGTTACCGATTAAAAATATCGATTTCGACTACCGACTATTATTATTAAATTATTATGTAAACACATTTTTACTAAAAATAAATCTTTAATATTTGTTCTGTATACAATCTATCATTTAAAATGTTAAAAAGTCGGCTCAACCACCTTGAAATACCTAACTATGAAATATTTATAACTCCCATTCTTACTTATACTCCATAGGTTTAGGTAGATAAAAAATGGTAAACAAAAAAAACCACGTGACTCATAGATGCTAAAACTTTAATTTCAAATGTTAAAATCATATTATATAGAGTCACATATTAATAGGCTCTATTCTGAATCTGAATCTGATGAACTATCTGTTACATTAATAATAAAGCGTTCAGTGGTATCATCAAGTATTTTGTCTAATTTTAACATTTTCTGTTTTTATTTTAGCGCTGTCAACAAAGGCTTCTGATTAACCGACTAAACGTAGTACCTGCCCCATCAGTTGCCAAACTACGTGACAGTTGTACTCTTCAATTTAGTCACGTTATCTAATTCGTTGTATTTTCTAAAAGGTATGGGGAACCTGTCTCTTAGGGCTTACAAAATATTATACCATTATAATAAATCTAACTAAAAAATTATGCTCAAGCAGTTACATCTACGAAGAGTGGAAGAATAAATGATAAAGGTTAGCATACTATAATAAAAGAGGAAACTAACCTGTGATCGAAAATAAATTTAATTTTGTTATAATGTATTTTTAAACAAGAAAGTGTCAACTATAAAAAACCCTTTTTACATGATTTGTTTACCTTTTTTTAACTACCTAAACCTTTAGAGTATAGTGACATTGAAGTTGAAGTAATGCCAGCCAAGGAACAAGCGACCTTAAAGGAATTATGGGAAAAATGAGCAACATGCTACCTATCGAACTACAGATGATCTTCGGGCTATCAATATAACATATTTAATTGGAGAACAAGCTTGTCTAGATTTGGAACCACTTAGGTGAACAAAAAGGGATACCAACTACCGTCGCGCGCTCAGTGAATTAGCTCCAAGGTTTGTTTGCTTATGTTTACGTTATAGTTATACTTTTTCAACCGTTTTGAATTGCTGATGGTTTTTTACAATGTTTTAACAACCGAGTTCAAAAGAAGAAGCAGGTTCTCAGTTCGTTGGAATCCTATTTTTTATTTATGTTCGAGTACGAAAACAGACCTTACTGCTTCGAAATAAAGGTGCTATCACAATCGGACTGCCGCACAGTTAAATTCCTTGTAGTAGTACACAAACTCCCAAGACGGCTGGACCGAACTGGAAAATTATTTTTTGTTAGAGAGGGTCTACTTCCTAAGTAATTATACATTTTATTAACTTAGCTTGGGTCGTTTTTGAGTTAGCTTCAATTATACGTATTTTTCAATGTTTTAAGTAATACCTTCCTGTCACTGTAATTTATGTAGCAGGTGGTATCTATTCGAATTTGGGTGGGGTGAGTTATAGGTAATTAGGTACTACAAGTAAAAAGTGAAAAATAAAACCAAAGACAGCGACTTCCGAAATTATTTTTCACTTTGTAGTGTTTTTTTTAGAAGTCGGTTGTTTTTTTTTTGTAAAAAAGTTTTTTGCTGGTTCGTTTCTAGAATCCACCTTAGGTACACAAAAAAAAAACGCTTAGCCCAAATGACTAATTAAAAGACGATATTGAATACTTCTTCTTTTCGTGTGGTTAGTGACTAACCTGAGGGGAAATTCCCGTAAATGTTTAAGAACGTTCGCATTCGCTTCTCATTCGAAAATCTGTCAAATGTATTACCAACATTTTGGACAAGTTTGACAGATTGCGACTTGAATGTGAACGTTTTAATTGGCCTTCTGGTCTCAAAATTTTAAGCCGCCCAAGGCCTCTGACTAAGCTTCACATGCCGTCGAGAAATATCTTTGGCATGCCGTCCTCACGATGATTTCCTTCACCATTTTTAAAGCAAGTGATAAGTATACAATACGCACATGAATCCGAAAAGTCAGAAAGAAGCCTTGGTATTTAATGAAATTGCTATTTATACCACGAAGACATCAATCAATTCAGTAGTTGCCCAGTTTACCCAGTCTGTTTTACGATTAGGTAAATGATCTCTTTTATAATTATTTTATCATAACCGTTGGTTGGGGTCATCATTGTTTTTATAATAATAAGTAGTTCACTGATAATTTTTATCTTTCTAAGTAAACTATGAAATGAATGAAAAAATTAAACCATTCGTTTTGTGTTTAAAATATTATAGTGAATTCAAAGGTTGAATAATGATAACCTTAAAGTTGGAAAATACAAAAGACATATTATTTTTAAAGACAACAGGATAAGACAAGCCAAAAGCCAATTTTTTAAAATTAGCACCAACGTCGTTTTCCCGCACAAAAAAATAAAATAAGTACCTACGTGTTGACTTGAAAACCTCCTCCTTTTTCGTCGGTTAAAAAACATAACTGACAGGGTGTCTAATCTCCTTACCTGTAAAATAATGAACATCGTGAATTTCTGGAATTTAAATCAGGCAAAGTACTTAATAGGTATAAACCTTTAAGGATCAATTACATTTTAAAGTAAAATTGGTCAAGATGCTTGTTTAGTTCCATATAGGTACCTACGCACACATGGCGCTCTTATTTAATAGCGCCGGTCGATTTTTTAAATTACCTAAACAACGCTATTAAATCCCTTTTCACGTGCTAGTATATAAATACTAAGTGCCATAATAATAATTATGATAAACAACAATTTGCGGGTTATTAGCATGTGACATCGCTTTATAATCAATTAAGTATAATTCACCCTATGGTATGTGGGTTTTTTACTGAACAAATTCAAGAGTCAAGGTATTATGTAACTAACCAGGGTTAAACACTATTTTCATGATGGTGATCACGCTGTAGTGGTCAACTAATGAGAGCAACTTATGTTTGCCAATGCAGTAAGGTCCGTTATCAGTCTTAATACCATGCTTTTGGTGGCGTTGGTACAGTGCAAATAGCCTGATAATTAATGTACACTGCGATCGCGACTTATTTTACAAACATGGGTTTTTGAAAACCAACTTTAAAAACCACAAAAAATATTTAAAAACCGGCTAAGTGCATATCGAACCACGCCGTAGTTGGTAAGGGTTCCGTAGTTGGGATGAATTTATTATATATTATGTATAAGTTGGTCGAATATTACTCGGTAACTTGTGGAGCCTACGTAGCGGTAATAGTTTTCGTTTTAATTTCGATATATACAGGATGTAAAGGTAAACACGCAACATGTAAGGGTATACTACTGCCGTGATTTTTTTCACATATGCTAAACCAACCATTTAGCTGGCAGGGGGGGGGGGACACACACACTTGACTCCCTTGATCAAAAATTTGCACTTTAAAGCTTAATATTTCGCAAACGGATCCCTGAATCCAAAAATGGTATTCACAAACTCATATTATTTTTAAACCCTCGCCACCTTAAGGGTAGGGGAGTTACTCAAATTAAAAAAAAAAAATAGATTACCACTTTGTCGGCGTGATTTATATGCATAGCCATACCAAATTACAGCTTTCTAGTACCAACAGTCTCTGAGCTAAGCCGCGAACAGACGGACGGACATTTTTTTTAATAAAAGGCGTAAAGTCATCATTATCATTCCCGAGCGAGCGACCCATTTGAATATGATGTATATGTGACCTTTACTGCTTTATCACACTAGCTTCTGACCGCGGCATCGACCGCGGGGGGCCCTAATTCATCTTCTCAAATCAAAGTAGCCTAAGGTACTCTCAATAACATCAGCTATCTGCCAGTGAAAGTCCCGTCAAAATCGGTCCAGCCGTTTGGGATTAAAATTTATTTTTTGTTACCTATAAGTACCTTTTTAAACTTTCATATGCATTTAGTTAAAAGCTGTTATTTTGACAGTACAAACAGACACATCAATTTTATTTACATATTAGTAAAAAAAAACAAATTAAATAAGTATAAGTAAGTTTAACATTTACAACATTTATATTTGTGATAGCTTATCAAATCAGACTCACTCAGGTCATGTAGATGTACTTAACGTTTATACAGGTGTTATCTAACGAAGGGCGTTACCGATAACCTGCAATAGAATAGCGTCTATACATGCTAAAACAAATTAATTTTCATTTTTAGCTGCTCCCCGCGGTTTCACCCGCTTAAGTCTCGGTCCCGTGGGAATATCGGGATAAAAAGTATCCTATGTGTTAATCCAGGTTATAAACTATCTGTTTGCCAAATTTCATCGAAATCATTCAGCCGTTTTTGCGTGATTGACTAACAAACATACAAACACACAATCTTTCACATTTATAATATTAGTAGGATATTGATACGGAAAAGAAACACTCTGTACACACACGCTTGTCACACTTGTCTTTCTACGTTGTTATTTACGCATCAATTTGATAGTTTTGAGAAAATTTCACGACAATATAAAAAAAAAGAAGTTTTTTTTTAGTGGTAGGTAATATTTTTTATAGCATGTAAGGACGCTATACTATTGCGGGTTAACGGAATGCCCTTTGTTAGATAACATACTGTATACTATATAAAGACAAGCTGTCTCATTTAACCGGTAGGGGCAGCGTCTGAAGCGTAAAAAAGTGATAATTTGTTACAGATGTCTGCTCTAAGTAACTAGGTATTGAATGACTACCTGTGTTTGCTTTTCAAGGCAGCCTGTTTATGATTTTGATCCTATTTTTATCAAAATAACGTGTTGTTATAATGATAAAGCGAATATCATTCAGAATAGAACCACAATTGAAATAAAGAACGTAACATAAATTGTTATATAAACAAAACCTTACCTTAGTATTATAGCTACCTATATGAATGAAATCTCAAAGCCAAATGTTTTATCGTTCGAGTGCCGCTTTTCTTACATATTAGCTGTTGCCTGCGACTTCGTCTGCGATCCAGGGTGAAAAGTAGCCTATGTCATGCCGCGTCATGGTATACCCATCTGCACACATCCAAATCCGTTTTAGTGTGAAAGCGTAACAAACAAACTCACTTTCGCATTGATAATATTAGTTAGGACTAGCTTCCGCCCGCGGCTTCGCATGTGTAGTATGTCAATATAAAGTAGCCTATGTCCTTCCCCGGGATGCCATCTATATACCTACTTGCCAAATTTTATTGAAATCCGTTCAGTGGTTTAGGCGTGAGAAGGTAACATACAGACAGGCAGAAAGAGTTACTTTCGAATTTATAATATTAGTATGGATTAATATAGTTAGGATAATGATACGTTGAATTTAATAAATATTTCAGTAATGTGTTGATACTATCGTGTGGAGAGAGGGCGTTACTGTTGACCTTATTTTAATGTAGAAATATAGGTACTGTCACTGCCATTTAATAAATTATTTGCACTAAAATTGTCTTGTGTATAAAAATATTATATTGAATTCAGATTGGTACCAGCATGCTTGGCTCAAAAAGCGTAGCATTTGGTAGTTTTGCTCTATCAGAACTCGATTGCAAATCACGATCTCACGTAGTTTTTGGGCGTCATTAGGTATTACGGTTGTTTTATTTATTGTAGAACTGGATTCCATGCGCATGACAATTTGCAACTTAAGTCTAAGTATGCAATACTAAACCTGTTTATTTAAATCCGGTTTCATACACTGAAAGGTCCATTCTTACAGTATTCTACCTTGAAAATATTTACCTGATAGTATCAAAACATAATTCCGTATTTCACTGAAAAGGGGACGGCCCTTAGATAACGAGGAAGTGGCGCTCGTCATTAGGTAACAGTGTGATAGATGCCTATTATTATCTAATTAATGCTCTTACATCACCTCAGGGCAGTACATAAACATCAGCGTACTGTGAGTCATACTAGCAATTAAATTAAAAAGTTGTGACTATATCTGATTCTATAGTAGACCATACAAGGAATTGTTTTGATGGGCGGTTGAATCAGATTTTAAGACGAAGGCGCCATGCGCCAGCGCTTCACTGGATTCTCTTCTAAGAATGAACAGAACAAGAAAACAGTAGGTACCTAATTGCCGAATTTGGGAGAATCAATGAAACAATTAAATCGAGTTATAATTTGTATTTATCAATATATAAACTGACAACAATATAAAATAATGCGCTTAGTTATCCTACGCTAATTTAAACATTAGATATTTTATATAACATGAAGGGTAGATATCCAAATACATATTATACATAGGTGATAGGTATACCTACATTAATTATTTTCTATTAAATTATAGTAGAGCTAAATTCAGATACTGAATGTCTGACTCGACCTTTTGTTACCACGCACTTAGTAATAAAATAAAATAAAAAGTTCAAAATGTAATAAAACCTTATCACAGCGTCGTTTCTACTTTGGGAGAATCGTTGGGCAGTTTTGAGACTAGCGAAGTTGAGTAAGAGCTGACAGCCCGAAACTGACCGAGCTGAAACGTGCGCACTGTCGAGTTCACTAGATATGCAATAAACACATATTATAAAACGAAGTGTATATAATTACCGAAAGCTAGACTAAAAGCGGCCGTTACCGACGTTAACTGCATAACTCACACACGTAACAGTTAGACATTCAGCAGCTGAGATGCGTAAAATAGCAGCTCTCGACCTAAATAATAATATATTGTCCTTACGCTTACGAATATACGCTATCCCTATTTGGCATGTGTTGCTTATTTGACGATCAAGTATCGTGGCACCATGACTTCGAACATGAATAACTAGATAAGATTTGCCTCAAATTCCATATTTGGGTGTTATGCAGATACGTTACAACAGCGATACCCAAACTGTCTGTGCAATCACATATCATACTCGCATTGATAAATTATAATATTGCAGACCGCACAGAAAACATCAGCTTTCCAGCTTCGAGCCAGAGAGTACCACTGGATTACAGTCTAATTAACAATTAAAAATAATTGTGGCTCTGATAAGGCCTTAAAGTATGTTGATTGTAACATGACCGCTCATATCCCCGAAGTAGAGATAACTAATAGACTTAACACCTACTTTCACAGGAAAGTTAGGGCAAGAATAAAATATAAATGTTTAATAATTGTATTACATTCAATATAAGTATTATTTTGAACGTAACAATTATACAGTCATGAAATTTTCCTAAGTGACGGCCATGTTACAAGTTCATAATCTTTATAGATTATGAACTTTTTATATTCTTCACGCTATCTTGCCTCTTATGAAAAAAACAATTTATACTAATAATGCTGTTTTTAACAGCATTATTAGTATAAATTAAGTTTTTTTTTTCTGAATGTTTTCTATAAAAGCTGTTCTTGTTGATCGGTCACTCATTAACCTTGTCGATAAAAAAAGATTAACCAATGGAAGACATGTAAACCAGCTTAAAGTTCGATCATTAAATGTAACCCGTTACAATAGTTGTTTTGGTTCGAAGGACATTTCTAAGCTTGATTGAACACTAAGACAAGCCGGATTCTTCAGCTTCGCTTAATTAATTAGAGCTGCAATATTCATAAAAAAACACCATTTCCTCATTTATTAAGTTGTGCGGCAAAGTTTTATCAATATAGCAGTTACCTGTTCAGTCGCGGAAAGAACATTAGTAGGTGGCACATGACAATAAAATACAGAAATTAAATTGTAAACAACATTTATTCGACTCTAATAAATATACAAATAACAGATTTTTACAGGTATTAGACTATTTAAATAATTTTCTAAACTTAACATTCTTTCCACGACTGTACATGAGAGTCTTACAAATAACTTAAAACTATTTTGGGATTCACTGTACACAGTGTTGGGTTACTCCATGTTGTGTTGAACAGTCTTAAATTCCCAATCACTTTACATTTAAAATACATTGTCCCGATACAGGGCAAATCCGTATAATTATGACTTTGACTTCATATAATATTCCCCGGAAAATTCCCAGCATTGTGTACCGCGGACCGTATTTCCCGTTTATCGGCAACATATCTTCTCTTCCCCTCAATTATATTTACAAATGAGAGTGAAGACTAAATCCTCGCGAAACTGAGCTTAGATCGTCCAAAATAAAACTTGAATTAATTGTCCAAGACATTGTCAAGTTATGCTCTTATTCAAGGCAATCCTAGCATTGCCCTTTCGTTCTCGTAGTTAGTACGTCAGTATAACAATTGTTGTTTTTACAGTTACGGTTGGAAAAACCTGTAGCATTTAATTGCATGGTTACAATTAAGGACAGTTTTATAGTAACTGTTTGTCTTAACATAGGGTTACTATACGATTTGTATGGCAATATATAATTTAAATAGCAACCAATATTTTGTACTCAAGTTTAGTTTTGAATAGTCTAAGTTGCTGTATCGATATCAAACAAGGAAATAATGTTCAGATCTATTTGTTGAAAACTTTACTACAATTTGACAACATTTTCTATGACAAATGAACATCGTCGAGTCGTGACGGGGAATTGTAACTAAGCGCGGTCGAGTGTTGTCCAAATAGGAAGGTGTCGTGGTCAGCTGGCGCGGTCCAGGCTGCCACACGCCCGCTGTCACGCGTCGCGGCGCCTAGCAACAGCCCGTCAGCGTGCTGGTGCTCTCTCCGCGCAGCCTCGTCAGCGCCTCGTACACGCTCTCTCTCTCACTGTCGCTGTCGTACATCTGTGGAAGATAGCCATACATTAGTATACGAGCAGCTAACAGGACGCCGCGCGCCGGACGACGATAACGCGCCAGACGGCTCGTGATAAACACAACCAATCCACACTAAATAATTTACTGTGACTTATCCCTGTACATTAATGTAGTTTTAAATTCTATTTTAGAACCTGCTCATTTAAATTGTAAGGTTACAGGTAAAAAATCTGTGAATAGTTGGAACGTGGCGTTATAAATACATTTTTGCTTGTATATTCTCAGTTGCGATAACTATGGGAACTGCGTATTACAAATACCTTCTGGCTACCTACTAGCTCACTAATTGACAATTTGCGCCGGACATAAATAAAAATATGTTTTTTTTTATCATCCATATTCTCGTGACTGATTTGAACAAATGATAAACAAAGACCAAAGAACAAAATGTTGGGAATTTCCGCCGCAAGGTTTATAGCCATCTCTACCTACGAGTATTAGGAACTATCTAGTAAATAAAGATAATCTATCAAGATTAAAGGAATATGGGTACATTTATGGGCTTCCCCGAGATTACCTACTATTTATCAAAAAATGTATAAGGGTCTACTCACATCATCGTCTGAGTCGGAGTCTGTATCGCTGTCGTCGGCCATGTTGGTGAACGCGTGAGCTGCTGCGGTCTTCTTGGCGAGCCGGCGCGGAGTTCTGTTGGCGTAGTCACGCGCGTTCGTCGTCACTCCTGGGCATCTATCGCGCAGGTACTGCACGAGACGAGTGTCACCGCGGCGGGCGGCGATATGCAGAGCTGTCCAACCTGCTAGGTTTTCCTGTTGACAAGAGAGAAAAGACATCAGTAATGCTATAAACGCACTTGAAGAGGGAAGAGATATTGACTAACTGCTATTTTTAATTAATTGCAATGTTGACAATTTATTTCAGGCACTCGATAAAAACAACAAGAATGTCGCATCCTGCCATTATCAGTACAGGGTAAATTAAATCCTGCACCGTGAGCAGCGTGAAGCGACAACAACGCGGCAAGTCTACACACGCTCCAAGTTATCCTTTATAATAATGGGAAATACAACCGCTCATTGTTTGCTGAACACAAATAGGTGCACAAAAACAAAAAAACCCCGACGCAAGAGATATGGCACTATCTGCAGATTAACACGAATGGCATGGCAATGGGTTTTCCGCCACTCGCCGAGGAGACATGCAATGACTAAGGAGTTTGTTCGCTTCGGCTCGAACTATTTACTGTTGCCTGTGTAGGGGTGTGTCTAGTAGTTTGTTTTTGCAACTAGGCCAGCCATCTTGCTTGTCGTGATAATGTGGGTAAATAGGTTTGTGGTTTCGATATGATAACACTTGAGTGAAGTTGTATGTTTAGTTGACATAATCGAATTGCAAACTCCGAATCTGAAAAACGATTGTCAAGCATATATAGCTGCTTCAGGAGATGTTTTTAAAGACAATAAACAACGCAAATGTTGCCAAACATCCTTGATTCGAGATAAGTCACACGCCTTCCATTGAATCTGCACGATAGCTGATTCATATCTATTATTTCTGTCGTTCCCACTACTTCAACTGCCTAGACGAGTATTTTGGCCGACTCATTAGCGTATTCCCCCTTCATTATTTAAAAAAACTTTTTTCCTGTCATTGTGAACAAGAATTGAAACCGCAAATATTATGCTAAAACGGATTGCCCCATGATCGCGTTATTTGCGTTCCGGAATACCGTGTCCCTAACAAGCTGTGCTCGGGCCGGCCCGAGCTCGTATTGACTCATTTTGTGGTTCGAGTTCTAGCTGTTTTTAGTTTGTACCTTACCTCCTTGGGTATTTGGAAGACCAAATCTAAAGCGAAAACTCGAGGAAATCGTAACTGTTTTTCAGAAGGATGTCTTAATAATGCAAGTTTGTCTAGTATGTGGACGTACCGCTAAATTGATATTCGCTCCGTAGTACACCAGAGCATGTAGCGCCTCCAGGTGTCCTGCTGATGCTGCTAGATGCACACACGCTTGTCCTGTAACAAACAACAATACATTGTTAATATCATTATGTAATGAGACAAACGATTTATCATTGGTTTCTTGCAAGTATATTCCACTATCAATAAGTAACCAGGATTCCCTAATATTACAAGAATACGAGTGTTCAGATGAATGAACGTTAGAATCCTGTGAGTTGTAGGTACTGAGTATTTAGCCCTAAGGACTTGAGACAAGTCAAAATTATTATAAGGTCATCTTCGTGCGTAGTTGCGTACTGCGTACGTAGGTACTGACGCAGATAATTAGTTTAGTACTTACCTACAAATCATGTTGATTTCCGATTAATCGATCGATCAATAAATTATACCTACTTATTCTAAGTTAATAATTGCGGGGAATTTGTTACACGATAATATTTAGTGACTAGTAAGTACGTAGGTATTAATGTGTCCACATAATCGAAGCAGACCCTCACTTACCTACACTATCATAACTAGTAAGTAGGTAGTTCGGGATTCCACAGAAAATGATCTTCCAAAAGCAGTTGCATTAGATAAAACGTCAAAGATGGATAAGATAGATATGGCTTTGTGGGTTTTCCCAAAATGACAAAATCCTGCAGGAAAAATAAAAATTTGCTGTTTTGGATTCTTTAAACCGAGTTAAATTATAAAGCGCTCTCGTTTCGAACAATTCAATAAAATACTGAGGAATAAAGTTAGATAACCTTTAACATTTTATGACATCATAACATTCCATCAATTTAATCACACGCAGTGGTTCCATATTTGTATAAATAAAAGAACATGGTCAAAGAAAACCGACGGTAAAAAAAACTTTAATAATTTTTGAAAATACGAGATTAGGTCACATAATTATTACTGAGGAGAGTGAGGGGCAGTCGGAACAGCATCCTGAAAACTGTAGCGGAGAGCTTACGCTCTCCGATTGTTCAGCAGTTCGTGTGGAGGTTGATTTATACTAACACTAGGCAATAAGTTATATTTTGTATGTTACTAACACTATATGGATGATTGTGTCCGAAATAAAAGTTTCATTTCATTATTCTGGCTGAAAACCATGAAAAACAAAAGAAGTACCCTATTATAAAGTCAAATTAAGACCACAAAAACCGGCCAAGTGCGAGTCGGACTCGGGCTCGAAGGGTTCCGTACCATTACCTATAAAAACGGCAAAAACATCACGTTTGTTGTATGGGAGCCCCCTTAAATATTTATTTTATTCTGTTTTTAGTAGGTATTTGTTGTTATAGCGGCAACAGAAATACATCATCTGTGAAAATTTCAACTGCCTAACTATCACGGAAGGACTGACAGACAGACAGACAGACAGCGGAGCCTTAGTAATAGGGTCCCGTTTTACCCTTTGGGTACGGAACCCTAAAAAGCGGAACAGAATCCGCCTAGTTTCTTTAATAACGCTTTATTCAATAAATTAATATTTTCATGAGATTTGTATGCAAACGGTCGCAACGAGTACAATGTGCAAAACAAAAACTGAGAACATTGTTTATAGAAATGGTCCATAATGATCGCTCGACGCGCTCGCGCCTCTGGAACCGATCCAAGTGTATTTAAAACGAATCTAAAATAGACCGCTCGCTAAAATCGCTGAGCTCTTTTTAAAGCTCAAGAATTTAGGTGAGCTTAATATAATTAATCCTTTCTGGTACTGGGGGACGATGCGATCTTATCGGCCATTTCGAAAGTGTTCGGCCTGTAGCAGCGAATCGGTTCATAGCATTTTGAAAGCGCAATACGTTAAGGCGACGCGACGATTGTCCAATGAACGCTAACATCAAGTTTAGTGGTAACTAAACAAACAACGAGCCTCTCCGCTGCCTGGCACTGATGGACGTGAATTAGAAACATGTGCCTAACTAAACAAACATCTCGGTTTAACGTTACGGCTAACTATTCTTATGTATTTGCAATAACATTTTACACGTACCTAAGTATCGAGCTTATAATTATTATGAAAATGGCGCAGTCCTTTACGGATTACAAATAAAATTAATAATTGTCTGTCTGCCTACTGACTTCCAATCTGTGTAATCCGGGCCACAGACGTTCAAGTAATTTGATCAAACAGACACCTTGATCAAAATGAGTTGTCGAATGGCATGACGAAATATGAATTTTCGTATTTCTATTTGATCAAACTGTTTGCTCCAGCCTGTTTGATCAAATTACTTGAACGTCTATGGCCATTGGACCGCATAAGAGCAAAATGCTAGTGAGAATTCCTAGAGGCACGGAATGCTGAAGTTCAGATTATAAACTTTTTCAATAATATGTAATTCTCCGCGCATCTGGCCATTCATCATCATTATCTATCCACTCGGCCATTAATTCGTTAATTTATGACGATATTTCCCCTCGTGTTAGTATTAAATGTATGGCATGATAAACAACAAAGTCCCGTATTTGCATAATTATGGTAATAGACAATTTGTGCATGCAGAAAATTAAGAAAATATTGTGGAAATTTTTAGTGCGGAAACGATCATTGTGAATTCATGGTGGTATGGTACATAAGATGTCAAGGATAAGTACAAGAATGTTGGTGCTGCGGGGATCCCAGCAACCTTGACATACAACCATTGTGCTGTATTCATAAACAACAGATGGTAATTATACGGGGCTATTTCGACTGTGGGGTAATTTCAACTACTGAGAATAATTCAAATGCATAATGTATCAATACAGTAGAATTATTCTCATTAGTTGAAATTACCCCACAGTCGAAATAGCCCCCCGCCCGACCCTATAGGTAACGTATCCAAGAATATATAAATGATGTAGGAAAATCCTGAAAAATCTAAACCTGAGCATTGTGGTGGAAGTCCAAAACTATAAAATAAACAATAAATTGTTGATAGCTTCATTGGTAGAAGTTTCCAAACCATTGAGTTGTGTAGTGTCAACTATTTATAGATCCACAGCGTAAATATGGAACACCTCAACCGGCAAAGTTGTGCGTTTGTTTGGACTCATTTCGTTGTTGGCCAGTCATACTTCTCTAAGTAGCGTCCACGACTGTTCCTAAGCAAATTTTGACTACCTTCGACCCATAATGCACTGATCGATAATCAATAGTGCATTTTTGATCGAAGACCTAGAGCACATACTTACATTGTGGAATGCAATAAAGTATTGAGGAGGTACCTAATTGGAGAACTGAAAAAAAAAAAGTTGTACGTGTATTCAACACATTGAAGTCGTGATACGCAGTGTTCGCGACAGCTGACGTGACAGCGAGACGAATAAACCGACACAAGTACCTCTGTGGCTCTGTTCTCTGTAGTGTGTGTATGAAGTCGTCACGCGGGCGGGGCGCGCGGCGAGGGGCGCAGGCGCGGCGACCTGATGGGGTTTTCCCAACAATGTGGCGGCCGCGGCGCGGCGACTGGCAACGCATGCGCCTCAACTGTCCTCGCCAAATATGGCGCGACTCCACTGTATTTTCACTATTTCCGTAAATAACACAGATTCTAACTTCCATGAGGACTAGCTGGCTATTGGCATCGATCAAGCAATGGAAAAACTCTAGTTAATTTACTGCCTGGTATTTTCCCACAATACATTTAATCAGGTGTCAATACAAAAATTATTACAACGCAATAATAACAGTGTGTTACGTAAGTTTTTATAGAGAAACGACACTTTTTCCTTATTTTTCGAGTCGAAATAAAAGGAGTTGTCGAGTGCCCGGCAGTAGGTGCTAACCGCAACGATACCCAGGGTATTGCCGATGTGTTGGCAGATGTCATCGTGTGTAACTTAATATACAGGCTGTTAGGGTAGACACCGTTATCCTTGAAACTAGTGGTTTGGTGTCATCTATAATATACTTTTTCTATGGGACAAACCTTGAAAACGCGAAAAAAAAAAATTAAGCTCTTCCACTTAAATCGACAAAATGTATGGAAAAGCAGTTTTTTTTTTGCGTTGTTGGTCCCATAGAAAAAGTATATTATAGATGACACCAAACCACTAGTTTCAAGGATAACGGTGTCTACCCAGTATACATATATGATATAGGAACTGTTTAAATACCAAATATTTGAAACATTTTTTAGTTTGTAGTCATAGGAATATACATATCCTGCTGCACTCTCTTTATAAATATCTCCTCATACTTCTGAATCATGCGGCCCACAAGTAGGTCCCAAAGTTCCTCATGCAAATTGTGCATCCGCTTAAAATAGCAGCTGCATCATTCTTAACATTCAGTTCTCACGAGACTGTAACATTTCGAAAAATTCCATGCGGAACCCTGGCCGCGCAGATATTTCAACAGGTTTTCGTGTAAAAACCCATACCCTTGCAAACAGAACGCGCAAGCAGACTCTCAACTCAAAATGTTCTACATAAATATAATTAGTTGACGTGCCACAGCTGTTTGCCTGTTTGGGTAATTTTACACAAATATGGGGAATAACGTCTAACGTTAACTGTCCTAAGCACAACCAACTCTGTTCACACTAGGCTAATTAGCAGACAATAGGCTGGGCATGCGCAAGCGCAAGCTAATAGACGTCACTTTGACTTTTAAAGCTAACGTTAGTGTTCGTTGAATCCACGCGTCATGCTCGTGATTGGACCTATGAACGTAACGGCGACGGAATAATAAAGTTCCTTACCAACTAAATAATTTGTGATGGAGCACGACTTGGTTAAAGTCAGTTAAAGTTTTCCTTATGGTTAGAGCTTCAAATTGTTCAAATTAAGGCGCGCTGGCCTCTAGTCATACGATTATAGGTACCTACAAAGAAAGATTGCTACGGCCGCTTGGTTTTGCCAGTTGAAGTCTAATAAACATTTTCTTTTAGATAAAAAGCTCAATACATACTGCAATTTGCCTAAAAGTGGCGAGATGTTTCAGTTATGAGAAGAAGAGTTTTTAGTGAAGCTGATGATATAAATAAAACTAAAACGATCCATAAATGGGAACACACAGCTAAAGTGTGAACAATGTTTAAAAAGAACGGTTTTCAAGTACTTGTGTAACGTATACGTCGGATGGTGTTGAAATTTTCATGATAATAAATTGCGTCTGAGGACATTGAAAAACCAGGTTGAGCGTCGGAAAACCCCAGGCTTTATACAAGGTACGAGTGTTTAGTGCGGACAGATAGCAATGTTTTACGAGCTCTCACGAAGATAACGATCCTACAAAGTACAAACATGGTTATAAAAAAATAAATCAAAGTAATGTCCTAAGAATAATTAAAGAGTATTGCTCTCTGTTCTATATTAGATAAGTAAAACTCGATTAATTATACGACGCATGTTTTTTACTCCTAATGAATACTATTATTGAGCCATAGCATAGATAAATTACTACATTGACGTATGTAGCAATCACACCATACTAGTACGATTATTATTATTAATATCTATTATTTAAACCTGCTATTTACGTCTATGGGAAAACCAATAAAACAACAATCAGAGTTGTTGTCCTTGGATGGAAATATGCAACCGTAAGAAACTTAGAACAAATACAGCACTCAAATTAGCCACCCAACATGTTTGACGAGGCATCCAAAAACCGGATTCTCCAAAATTTCCAAAAAATTGCCGATCACTGGTCACCGGGTGCAACGGACGCTTATAGCGCATAACATTCAGGTACCTATACAAATACATTCGACCAACATTTATGCAGCACGATGTCAAAGCCAGATAAGAGGCTTAATTTAAGAGCTAATTTAGTTGGTGGAGATATAATTAGAAAGTGCGCCCGCGCAGTCCCACGTAACATGTTCATAATACATGCGCTTGGGATTTCCGTCCGTATGTAACCGTGGCGAGGCACACTTTCACGTGGGTATTTCCCAGGCCATCATCATCATAAAATCCACCATTGTCCGTTAACACCAGTTAACCGTCAACGCGAGCAGCGCCAAACGTTTGCGGTTTTCCTGGGGTTTGCTCAAATGCTCACCTTGGACATCGCCGCATGGCTGGCGCTGCATAGCTTTTGAATTTTACTTCCTTACCTACAGGCTCTGTGGAATATGAATGATTTACAAATACAATGAGTCTTAAGAGAAAAGCTATTAGTTTACATCCACACACTAGTTTTAAGAGACGTCCTTCGTCGTACAAAAATAAAACGGCGATAAATATACAAAAAGCGTACGTACGTACATGTTTGGCGCTACGACATTCATAAGATATTGAAATTGTCCTGTCAGGAAAAACCATCTCGCCACGCCGCCTACTTAGCATACTCGTAATGGCTTTTCAATTAGCGCGCGAACAATGGTCGGGGTAACCCAAACCGTGTATACGGACCGCTCGTCTGGGGGCGTTACACGGTCAAAAACTTTGCTTTCACTCGGTGAGCGGCCGTCCGTGTTCGTTACGCGACCGGCTCGTAACGTTGGGAATACCCAACGAGCCAGCGCCGACAGCCTCCGACGCGATCTCAGCCCCGACTTCGCCGATTTCTCTAGGCCACCGATAAATGACGACCCCTTGCGGTCCCCAAAACTATTACTGAAGAGAGCGCAGTTTACCTAATGTCTCCACAAGGTTAACATATCTGATAAATTCATATGCAAATGCGCCACAGAGGTAGAACCGAAATTCTTTTACTTTGGGTAAGTATAAGGTTGTTGTTTGCCGCTCGGGAAAACCAAGAGACGATCAAGAGCGTTGAGCTAATATCTTTTTAATGCAGTTTACAGAGGCAGGGAATTCCTAATTAGATTTACTGTGAATTAGAGACTCGACAGAATATTTTACCGACTGGAGCACTTTTCGGCGGGTTGTTTTAACAAGAGTTCTTTGATGGCATTGAGCGTAATCAAGACCTTGACGAACGTCACAAGCAGCCTCAAAAAGGCTCGGTGCGTTCACACGTAAACAATGTACGGCGCCTTTGTTTAGCATAGTAAACAGGTTCTAGTTGATCCTAGACACGACTTAATTCAAGAGATCCTAGAGAAGCTCCGTATTTTTTCTGCAATGCAAGCCACGCGAGATGTCGTGCCGGTTCGTGTCCGGATCCAGACGTCGCTACTAGCTACTGCAAGGACAATGCCGTTGCACATGAAGGCTAACTACTTACATAAACTTTAATAACTCTAACGAGAACACGGAAGCTGTCGCAATTGCAGTACATACTGTAAAATATTAAGTCAACCTTTTAGAAATTTAGATTGTAATCAAAACATTTCTCTGGAAAATGTTTAACACTATTGGGTGTAAAATGCAGTAAGGACACATGGGCCCGGACCGGATTGTAGATAATAGATCAGAACAACATAATATCATAAAAGGAACAAAGCGAAAAGAGCAAACTTTTGAATCCAAATTTATATTTTTATGAACAAATGGTTAAAACATTTGCCACAGCCTGTACCTGGAAAAACCATTGAGCGGGTTTTTACTCTAACAACGTGATTCAGATGAACTGTTGCGAACCTAAATGTTGTATTCATATAATAACCTCATATTTATGTAATGGGACAGGTTTGTTTATAAGTATTTAATTATTCATCCTAAGCATTCAAAGCAATGGTGTTTTGTCGCTTGCAGTTTTATCCTACTTTGAATTGAACGTACGGACCCTCGTATGATCGTAACCTGTTTTTTCTTCTAGGCATTGAACTTAAAGGGGCAAATAATATCAGGCCTGAGGTCATCGGAATGGATGATGTCAGTGGTCGCAGTGGTCATTAAACGATACATTCCTGCCATAACACAGTTGAAGGAGCTAAGACAAGAATGAGATGTTCTCACTTTTAGACACCTGTGGAATATTTATGTGTGAAACGTTGTCTAGCACCAACATTTCTTCCTTGAGAAGACTCCTAATAAGTAGCAGATGATGTCATTCTTAACTATATGCCTACAGCACCAGATGGTGCGAATGGAAAAAAAAACTACTTACCTACTTTATAAGGAACTTTGATAGTGGAATTCCAGTGTAAGATTATAAACTACTGACGCTGAGATCATCGCTCAAAGGAGTGACGTAGCTCATCCAAAAACTGGCACTTACCTTTATAGTTCTTTTGATCCAGTACTGAGGCTGAGGCTAGCTTCCGAGGTGCTTGTTCTGGCACAGGCGCGAGTAATGCTTGTAGGCATTCAACGTGTCCTTTTGAACTGGCTTTGTGTAGGGGTGTCTCTCCACACCTATCCCTCGCTCCGAGCGAGAGTCCCGCGCGCACCAGCATCCTGGTAACCACGGCGTTCCCGCTCATCACAGCCAGGTGAAGGGGTGTGTGGCCATCATCGTTAGGTACGTCCAATAGCGCCTTGTTTGGACAGACCCTTATGAGTGTTCCTACTGACTTTTCACAGCCATGCACTGATGCTATGTGTAATTGTCTGCAACAAGGGAATAGCCTGGTTAGAGCTTCTGCTGCTTGTAAAATCAATTGTATTGCTATATTTTTCTAAATATAGAGTATGATGGGATGGTTTGCGACCTTTACGGTGTCGGACCGGTCGGTGCGTGAGTGGGCCCCGCGTAAATTTACAACGTGACAACAAACCTGTCCAGAAGCCTCGCAGCATTCTAGGGGTCCCTAGATGTGACACTACGAGGCAAATATTTCCTGTTTTAAATGACTTTCCGATTTTGTTCAACATCTGAGTCATCGTTATTCCCATTCCTTTTGAGTAGGTACCAGAAAGCAATGTGTTTGTTACTGCGAAATGGCTTATGTAGGTAATCAGTTAGGCGCCAAATATGTCATGCTTGCAGACGGCGCATACGACGTGTTTCTGTTTATCTACGCGCGTGTAGTAGGAACTGTTTATGAATGCTAATGATGTAATACTGATAAGTGAAGGAAGTTTAAACTTCCTAGAGGGGACAACCAATGAGTATGATATTAACAAAATTGAATCATAAACACGAAGGAAACTGCTTGCTACCAATGACCTCATGTTTATATTTAATTTCATACAAAACAGGACATGTTTGTTTATTTATACATTTAACTACTTCTTTTTCATAAATGGAAATTTTATCAAATAATATTGGTCTATATTCATAATCTACCAATTTGGTAAGAGACTGGAATAGCATTTTTGGATGAATTACGTGTGCCTACTAGTACCTAGTACGTCGTCATTGATCGTGTACTGGAGATATTAGGTCAAAGGGACAATAAAAAGTATTGCTGCGTCATCAACACTCATCAGTCCTAATCTCAACACTTTAACAGTATTCAAAAAACTTTTTGTGGTTTATCCTAACTAATATAAAATGCGAAAGTGAGTTTGTTTTTTTTGTATGTAACGCTTTCACGCTAAAGCGGCTGAACGAAACATGGGTAGACCTGGAATAGGACATAGGATACTTTTTATCCCGATATTCCCAAGGGATCGAGACATACGTGGGTGAAACCGCGGGGCGCAGCTAGTATAATTATATAAAGTTAAGTTTTGCATAACTTGACTACGTTTTTATGGTACCTACCTACCTCTTTGGTGTAAAATGACGTAATAAAATTTAAGTGTCTGTAACAGTTAGTAAAGTCATGAAACAATTAACAAAACAGTTTATCACAACTTACTTGAAGTTGTAATGGTAGGAAATTAAATGTTAAATGTGCGAGGCTATTAAATGTGGCCATTGTGAACAGGGTCGCTCCTTGGGGTTTGCCCAGAGGTCACTGACATTGATCCCAAGCAGTATACTGTAATGTACTGTTAGCATAACAAATACTTGTTGTTCAAATGATAATGCTTGTACTTTGACAATATAAACATTCTAAAATAAAACCCTTCACAGAGTACTTTATCCAATTTGAAGGCTGTGTTAGCCAATTGTTTATGGGCAGAATGGCTGTAAAATGATTGGCACATTGTTATCTGCCCTAATAAACATCAACTATTTAATCTAAACAATGGGTTATTCCCAGTTTTATCAGTATTTTGTTGAACAACACACTAACTCTGATAAAGGGATTTTAATGGACATATTATATTTGATTGTAACAAGTACCAAAATGCTACTTAGTATTAAAAGGCTTTTTAAGGGTTTTTTTAATATTAAAGGGGTTTATTTATAAATGTGGCTTAAAGTTAAGTAATGATTAGCGACTGTTTAACCGTACATTTTTGATGTTTGAATGTCATTTAAATTTAAGCAACATTTATAAATGAACCCCTAAGTAGTAAGTGTGTGATAATTGGTTTTTTTTTTTTGTTTAACTGCACTATACTACAGACACTACTCTACATTTTGCCTTAATATTGAATTACCCGAGAATGCAGTTAAGTTAAGTTAATCATCAAAATATCCATTTTACCTACAAATGATTAAGGTCTGAAGTCCATGAACATAATAAAGGGAAAATAAAACTAACATGCTTCTTACATTTTACACTTTTTCATGACATACTTGGCCAACAAAACTAAATCAGATCATCTATGTATTAAACAAGTCTACACTGTTCAGATTCAGACTTTCACTTTACACAACCAAGCTATCATAACATTTTCTTCAAGTTTTGATTATGATGTCTGTTAATTGATTATTTCTTATTGTAATTGTTGAGCCATTGACAATTATGTTATAGCTCTGTCTTTTTACAGTTGTTTGATAAAGTAAATTCTCTGTTAGCATGAATTATGATGGGTGCATATAATTGAGCACCAACCAAACTTAATTGTCTTATATGATCGAGCCGGAGAGTTTGGGGTTGAAACTTTGAAACCATAAGGCCAAGGGGTCCGAGTGCTCCCTTAGTCTATCAAGACATTGCCAAGTGGTTAGTCGACTCTTCACGTGACCCAAGGGCTGGCTTATTTTTCAGCCAAAGAATCAGAATTTCTATACAATTTGGCAATGCTGCCAGCCTTATAGGCACTTTTCTTGCGGACAGCGATACGGACAAATTTTTTTATGCACTATATTGATTATTTCCCCCAGTTTTAGTATTCGATGTATTATTGAATTATTGTATTAAATGTACATCAAACTAAGTAACATAATATAGTAATGAATATTACTAATTAGGATTCCAAAAACTGAGGGTAATTTTTGAACCTTTAGAAAACAATACAAACAAACAAACTATCCATCTGTTTTTCAGATTATTCTGAAAACAACTGACCAATATTTGAAATCTGTTCAGCCAAGTGCTTGCTACTCCCAGTACCTTAGTCAGAATTATGAAACATGTTATTATTAGCTAGACTAGATTATGATTAGAAACAAAGCCCGTTACCTTGAAATATAAATTTATAGTTCCATAAAACCATACATTATCATTACTGATAAGAATTTAGTATGAAATACTTAGTAAACAAATTAAAAGGTTACATTCAAGTTCAGATTTAGTTTAGTGGGTTTTATTAGCTTAAATCGGAGATGTTAAACATCAATACACATGATAACTACTTTGACATTTGATCAAATGTTGGCCATGCACACAAACATGACACTTGAGTGTTGTATTGTAAAGGCCAAATGGATATACTCACGTATCGCCATCTGCGTCCTGTTGGAAGAATATAACAATAGGTGGGATGTTCTTCTGTTCTGGCGGTAGTATGTTGATCTGTGGGGTCTGCGTGTCATTGAGCTGCACATCCGAGAGGCACTCCGATATGCACAGAATACCACTGTCGTACTCGTTATCGGAGGGCTGGGGCACTGCACTCACACACACTTTCTTATCCACACTCGCGGGTTCGGGCTCATGGTCCGACTCCTCGTCACCGGGGTACACGTCCAAAGGTCCCGACAGAAAACCAGAATCGACGTTCTCGTCTTCCGTGATCTTGGTATCGAAATCGCTCTTCTTATTTGCACTCATTTTGTTGCTTTTATTTTGTCACACTTGAGTTTAACACATACGATTGGAATGCACGAATGTTTTTGTAAAGCTAACTATGCGAAATCATGTTAGTTTCTATGAAAATATGTGTCGCGTAGTAAACAACCGTTCCACAATGAAATCGCATGCGCAATGGCAACGAATGATCAATAATTCACATTAATGAATGATGATGGCTCCCGTCCCGTCTCTCCACTGTTATCGTGGTGCGTTCGGATAAACACACGTGTATATCGCTGACCGTTGCAAAGCGAACTGAACGCCATCTGTACTGCGCTTTTGTTTATATAACTTGGTTTTGCGCGTCGTACTGTACTGTAGTTTTGGTACCAAACGTAGGCACGAATATTGCTGGGTTAACCCATTCAGTTCAAAGAGTAGGTAGTTTTGATAATTTTACTTTTCTATTTTTAATTTCCAAGACGTAGTCTGTGATTAGTTTTATTTATCTTTCTTTATTTGCATCCACCTTACCTATTTTCTGATTTTGGCTGTTTTTCGAATAATTTTACATTTTGACCAGTGGTCTTCACTGAATAAACAGACAAAAAAAATCATTACTTAGTTACCTGTATTAGGTAGAATGTAAATATAATCCAGAGTTTTAATTAATAAATATTAGGAGGTTTTAAAAAAACCTACCAATTTTCTCGATTTATTTGGTGATTTTCATAACCAGCAAAAGCAAGTTAAAATAACTATTTGGTCTTTGAAAGCGATTGTTTATTCTGTGTGTATCCAAAAATTCGTTTACGTGCTGTCAGTTTTGTTTGTCAAACTCATAAGTGTCAGTGTCAGGCAGCAGCATATCTCACAAGTTACCGCGTATTTTTAGAAAACTTTTATTTTCAGATAACATCTAGGTTTTTACTTTGCGAAAATTTGGGTTTATTGTAATAATATAACTACTAAGTATTGTTTAAATAATGTTTGCTGAAAAAGTAATAGAATTATTGAAGGAAGCAGAAAGAAACCCTGTTACTATTGACCCATTCAATGTATGTTGTTGCTACCTCATATTTTGTCCATAATATTTCCTATTTGTTTGTAAGAAAACTTTTAGGTACCTTGTACAACTAATTTGTAATTTTCAGGATGATAAAATAAGGCAAATATTAGACGAAATGCATTCGCTGTTTAGGATGAACATGAACGATGCGTAAGTCATAATATTTTGAATATGAACTGGTGTTAGCAAAGTTAGGCTACAATGTTTACAAAATAATTATTGTAAATAAACGAAATAAAGTGAGCTTGTAATGGAATCTTATGAAATTTACAAAATTGCTTGCATGATGAGATTGTTTTTATAATGTTCATGAGGAGTTGCAATTCATATTCTAAAACATGAAAGTCATCTTTTACAGCAATGCAACAATGGAAAATAAAACTCTATGGACAACAGTACAAGTAAGACATTCAGCATTAGAACGGAACAAACGCTGCCTCCTCGCGTACCTGTATAGCAGAATGACCAAAATCAAGACCTTGCGATGGGAATTTGGTGCTATTTTACCTCCAGATGTACGAGAACTACTATCAGATGACGAATATGAGTGGTTCTCAAAATATTCCATGAATTTAGCTTCATACATGAGGTCTTTAGGTCAAGATATAGGCTATAACGGCATTGACCTAACAGAAAACCTTAAGCCCCCAAAATCCTTGTACATTGAAGTTCTTTGTATGGCTGACTATGGCAAGCTGGAGTTGGAAGATGGTGATGTGATTTTGTTGAAGAAGAACAGCAGACATTTTCTCCCAACTTCAGAATGTCAAACACTCATCCGCCAGGGAATATTGAAACAAATCACTTGATGTTTGTATTTACATAGGTGTATTTGTAATGTAAGTAAATTATGTTGTTTGGGTATCAAATTATATTTGAGTAAAAAGTACCTTGTTTATTTGTAGTCAATTAAATAATTCAATTCATGACATGGAATTTGGATTTATGGATGGAATGAATTTCAGTTCACAATTTAGTTTTCAAACATGGAAACAAATATGTGTTTTTGGACAAATAACTTTAACGCGTACACAAAGTTCAGTCTGCACTACAACATAAAAAAATCTTACTTTTTAATAGTACTAGTTATTCTGAAATCAACTCTAGGAACTTTAGGAACTAAAGGATAACATTGATATTTGTTTAGTGGGAATAACATCAAATTGGAAACAAGGATATATTTGAATATGGAATATGTATTCCTCTATTACACCTGTATTCCCAGGATAAGGCAGAGCGGTAACAGTTACATACACATTTCGCCAGTTATGTTTAAAAGCCATGAAATGGAGGGTGAGCCTGTTGCTATATTAACCAAAAATCCAATTTCAAAAACACTACTCGATCTCGGGATCGAATCCAGTACCTCCGCTCAGCAGTCGCGCTTGCGAAATTTAGACCAATGCTGCAATGAGGCAGTCGAGGATTTTTTTAAATACAAATATTGTACGCTTTTATGTACTTTTCGCGCAATTTTTCCGGAAGAAAGCTCAATTCGGCATACGGATGTATCGCTTGCACTAACTCTGCACTGCTAAACAAACCCAAATGATGGAAAGTGAATTGAATATACAGAATAAATTTAAATCAAGTTTTTTGAAGTGAAAACTTCTTTAGGCGCGTTGAGCGATTTTTTTTCGTGCTGGCTAGTGTTATTATTCTAAAAATGAGGTTGGGGCAATGAAATAAAATAAGTACCTATTGATGCATTATCAGTCGACTGTCGCGGTATAGGAAATTATTGAAATGAAAAGTTCGAATTTTAAAAATTCTTTCTACGCTAGCGGGGAAAATGCTCTTTTCCACGCAGATTTCGAATGACAAACAGAATCTTTCCGAGCGTGTGAGGTGAAAATAATATTGAATACTTTTAGAGAAACCAGCCATACAACTATTTAGGCAGCAATATCCTAATGCAAGATACTGCAACTTTGGCTATAATTTAATTTTATGTGACACTAAAGTGTGTCCCTGATAAATGCGCGCGGCTGACTCGCCAACACCATAGTTTGCCAACGATCTAGTTTGGTATTTTGAATTTGAATTTTGAATAATGGTATTACATTATTCAAAAAATATAATGCCATAATGTGTATTGAAAAAATATAATGTGTATTGTTCATCTGGCAACTTTGTGTCAGCAGTATTTAACCCTTCTCAGGTTAGCTATAAATAGCTGAGAGCTAACAGGAAAATTCTTTGCCCCTGATTTGCGCATCTCACTCACTCAGTCCTCTCTAGGAGATACCAGAGAGACAGTGCTCGAAGTGCAGAGTACCTATACTCCTTTTGAAATAAGATTAGACGCATAGATAAGCCTTTTTTACATTCCGTTCACCCGATTTTGAATTCTATTGCGTTGGTGGCATGACAAATGGCAGCCGCAGTAGATAGTTGGTATTGTGTAACATTTTTTGCTTTTAATGCTTTCCTTATGCTTACAGTATAGAAGTTAAAATCGGTTGAACGGACTGTTAAAGGGTTTGTTTTAATGTCTAATCTTATTTCAAATGGGGTATAGTAAGTATTAGCATAGATGTACAGTGAGCCGCACATTAGTGGTAGCACTTGCACTACGAAACTCACCCTTACTGCAACGACATAAAGTTACTGTCATTGTCAAATGGATCACTGATTTGTGGTTGCCTCTGTGGTTGGTAGGGTGTTTCCGAATAGTTTTCCCAACAATAGTTTTTCAAACGATTTGCTTGCGAAGTACCTATGTATTCATACGTAGGTGCTTCGTATACAAATTGTTTAAAATAAAATAAAACAATACTTTCAAAGTTTATCTAAACATTCAAACAAGTAAGTACTTTGTTTGAATGTTTAGTCGACCTCTTCCAGACTTCAAAGGAAAAAGAGACAATGGTATTTCAGTTTGTATTCAGTTGGGTTCGTCCAGCGAACCTGTGCTTTCCATTCTTGGCATATTTTTATTCCGTTTCCAGTTGAGTTTAAGTTTTTTTGTGACCACTACGAACCGTATGGCGGTGACAGTTGCCCGTCTGCTTGCCAACTTCGTTATGTACAAAAAGTCACGGCGTTTAGCGCGTTTTCGTATTTCGTGAGTTGCAAACTAAACGTAGATTTTCCTCAATAGTTTTATTCTTTTGACAGGTTTTTATGTTTTTTTGCCGAAGTTTGCGTTCAGTAAAATAACTTGGGGACTCCGCTTAAAAGATTTCTTCAGTTCACTTACAACCTTCAGTTTCAGGAGCAACAAATTACTTCTATTTCTAGCGGCTCAGTCGAGTCTTTCTTTAATATCTCCGTACATCTAATCCTGTCAGAGCTGCCTATCTAAGCCGCAATCTTCATTGCCGCCCCTATACCTTCGTAGCTTAGGCTTACTTTTAATTAAACCGTCGAAACGGCCGGCTTTATACGTCGGCAACGTATTTGACCGTTTTCTTTAGGTTTCAATATGTTCCGCCTTTCATTGGGCGATTACAATGGGTCCGTTAAGCCGCATACCAGGCCGGATCGCCGGGGAGCCGGTCCAGACACGGTGCATGCGGCTTACATCGACAAATTCTGAAATTAACTGCCATACTGTTATCCCGGCCCGGGTAATGCCTCAGTTTATAATATCGACTCAGCAATTTACCGCATTTTGTTTTGTGTTATCGTGAGCTAGAAGTTATTAATGGGCTGTGAGTCAACGTTGTACTGGCCTCACTATTCCGTAAGCTACATTGTGCATTAAATGGGCCTGTGTACACTTGTACAGTCACGAGCAAAATTTTGGTGTTTTTCGATTTCACATATTTTATGCTGCTACTTGTATGCAACGTGTTTTTTTTTAAACCCATAACTCTAGGACCCATTTCAAAGAATCAACTGGCATAATGTTTTTTTTTTTCGTGTTTTCATTATTTTCCTACAAAAATAATGTTTTTTTTTTCGTTTTGATGTTAGCTAACGACTAGGTAGGTACTTAATACCTAGGTACTGTATTTGATATAAATATAAGTATTCGAAACTATCTAGGCTACTTACGCCGAAGGGACGTAAGAAAGGAGATTTATGTATAAAAGCAAATTAGGTAGTTCAGTGAAAAAACAAAATCCCCTTGTGGAGTTTGTAGCGTCAAAACCAAATTAAGTGAGGCTTACGTAGGTACTGTTTATGTAAGTACTTCGTTATGTACAAAAAGTCACGGCGTTTAGCGCGTTTTCGTATTTCGAGAGTTGCAAACTAAACGTAGATTTTCCTCAATAGTTTTATTCTTTTGACAGGTTTTTATGTTTTTTTGCCGAAGTTTGCGTTCAGTAAAATAACTTGGGGACTCCGCTTAAAAGATTTCTTCAGTTCACTTACAACCTTCAGTTTCAGGAGCAACAAATTACTTCTATTTCTAGCGGCTCAGTCGAGTCTTTCTTTAATATCTCCGTACATCTAATCCTGTCAGAGCTGCCTATCTAAGCCGCAATCTTCATTGCCGCCCCTATACCTTCGTAGCTTAGGCTTACTTTTAATTAAACCGTCGAAACGGCCGGCTTTATACGTCGGCAACGTATTTGACCGTTTTCTTTAGGTTTCAATATGTTCCGCCTTTCATTGGGCGATTACAATGGGTCCGTTAAGCCGCATACCAGGCCGGATCGCCGGGGAGCCGGTCCAGACACGGTGCATGCGGCTTACATCGACAAATTCTGAAATTAACTGCCATACTGTTATCCCGGCCCGGGTAATGCCTCAGTTTATAATATCGACTCAGCAATTTACCGCATTTTGTTTTGTGTTATCGTGAGCTAGAAGTTATTAATGGGCTGTGAGTCAACGTTGTACTGGCCTCACTATTCCGTAAGCTACATTGTGCATTAAATGGGCCTGTGTACACTTGTACAGTCACGAGCAAAATTTTGGTGTTTTTCGATTTCACATATTTTATGCTGCTACTTGTATGCAACGTGTTTTTTTTTAAACCCATAACTCTAGGACCCATTTCAAAGAATCAACTGGCATAATGTTTTTTTTTTTCGTGTTTTCATTATTTTCCTACAAAAATAATGTTTTTTTTTTCGTTTTGATGTTAGCTAACGACTAGGTACCTACTTAATACCTAGGTACTGTATTTGATATAAATATAAGTATTCGAAACTATCTAGGCTACTTACGCCGAAGGGACGTAAGAAAGGAGATTTATGTATAAAAGCAAATTAGGTAGTTCAGTGAAAAAACAAAATCCCCTTGTGGAGTTTGTAGCGTCAAAACCAAATTAAGTGAGGCTTACGTAGGTACTGTTTATGTAAGTACACGCAGGCTTGAAGTATGTTCTTATGTAGGCTGGGGTTAGAATCAGGCTTTTAGTCTTTCATAAACTTATTCTACGTTGGATCGCTTTATTTCTAGAGCTCGTTGTTACTTAGGTAAGTTTCGAGAAAGCCTGTAAAAAGTCTAAAAAATGATTAACGAGTGGTCATAATCATAATAATACCTAACTATCGATTTCATAAATCTTAGGTATTGATCATTCCATACGCGGAAATAGCGTTCTACCTTTTAAAGGCAGAATAATATTCTAGTTAGATATTACTCATACGATAGGTACATTACACACATAGTTTGTTAAACGATTTCCGCCGGCACGTGTATAGAGTTTAGTGCGGAAAAAGTTTTTGTCTGTTGGAGTGCGAAATACCATTCCCAGTCCAAGACCCAGAGGAAGACCCAAAACAAGATGGAAGGCTGTAGTGGTAAAGGACATGAAAGAACTAGTAGGTATCAGGTATCCGAAGACGATGTCGAGGATAGAGCGAAGTGGAAGAAGGCTGACCCCACCAGCATGTGGGATACATAGCCAGGAAGAGAGAGAGAGAGAGGAGTTCGAAATACCCCTCCTTTTTCGCAGATATAGGTAAGGTGGGTCTTCTTTTTCCCGAGTCGATGGTAACACATGTACCTCCCAGAAGGTGGCCACGCCAATCGCAGCATCAGGGGCATATTTTTAGTCCCCAGAACTGCAGGTGTGTGGACACTTTGGTCACTCCAGCATATGAGACATGGTTTGGTCAGGTCAGGAGCACCGCATTCGCATTGGGTATCTGTGGGATCTATTATCCCCCATTTTGCTAGATTGTGCTTGCAGTGGCCTACTGCGCCGCAGACGAAAGATTGCGTTCCATATAGGCTACTGCAGGACACGTCCGGGTGGTAGATGCTCCTGGGGCTGAACGGGGTCGCGGTGGGGGTGGGTGATGCTGTCTTTCCCATAGGTCTCTTCTCCCATATGGTGGGTATAGAGTAGGTACCTAGGTACTTCCAGGGGAAAAGGGTTAGTTCAACTCAGGTAATAGTGTCACGTCACACGTGTTATTAAACCCTGCTAACAAATTGTTTGATAAACAAGGTGATGTGGAAAACAATCGCTCGCAAGATACGGACGAGCCGAGAGTCACGTAGGTAATCACACCTTCCATACACACGTACTCCACGTTGAAAACCACCCGATAATTTTCACCTAGTAATTGCTTACAACTACAACGTTTACCTATAGGTTTCGCTACTAATACAAAAGGCCATAGGTACCTACAATTGCGACGGGATTAACGATTCACCGATTATCTATTTGTGATTGCACCTGCTCATGCACACCTACGATATCTACATTATCAACCAATCTAGACAGGTAATTTGTTTACGTGCAGCGGACAATGAGAAATTCTGAATTTCTACATTCACTTGGATCCTGTTAGGTAGGTAGGTACCTACTTTTATCTCGCTTGGTTTCTCATTAGGTACCATACCTACTCATAGAAAAATAACTCGTTACTGTTAGGTACCTAGGTCCTATACCCCCCACCTACCTTATTATCCCTACCTACCTTATTATCTGTAATAGATGAAAAAGTCCCCCACACTCATATTTAGGCTATTTGAAGACTCTTGGAAAAACCCATTTGATAACCGCTTCCATAGGTACAAAGTTTATCGTATTGTTTTTATATTTAAAAACCCAAATAGGTACCTATACCTATAGGTATTAGTCGGTAACTCTAACGACCTACCTAATTAACTCTCATTTGGAACCTGAAAAACCACAAAAACTACCACGGGATGGACTCAATTTAGAAGTCCAGCAGAGTAACGCGTATGGGCTGGTGGAGAAAATAATCGGGTCAGCGACCGAAGAATAGAATGCTGCGGTTGATTTTTCGATTGTGTTGATAAAATTGATTGCTGTCGGAATCCCCGGATGATCCTATTCTGCTGTAGGTAGGTTATATTGTCGGTATCGATGCCAAAGATTTTCGAAATACGGCGCCCACAAAAAAAAAAACCCAGCCGATTATGGGAATTTATTATTACATAATTATTGTTAGTCAGTGGCTCTGCGAATGACCGCCTTGTACTGACTATGAAGAATCTTACTCATCGAAGTATGCTAGGTAAATATAATAGTGTGTATGCATCATAGTGGGATCGGAAATAAGGTACCTAAACTAACTATCGTACGATTCACGCATTATTATGAATATTTTTATAATAATTGTTAGGATTAGGTACGTAAAATATTTTGTCATATTCACAGAAACAACTTAGTAGGTGCGAAGAAGTGACAATATCATCTGCAGAAGTAATTCATTTTTTTAGATCAATGTGGCATGTACCTAGTCCAAACGCTCTCATTCATTTTCTTTTGGTCTACTTTACTTACAGGACTGTAGGTATGTTATAAATCTACCCAGTCAGGTTGGAGGTAGGTACCTAGTACCTACTTATACATAATCTGCTATTGCACTTCTCAGGCCTAACGGCTCGTGCAAACTGGCGCAATAACGCGGGCGCGACAAGGGTCACGCTGCCTGTCGCGCTAGTCTGTACGAGCCTTCAATCTAATTTTGTTTTATATCAGTTTCCTATGATCTTCGTTGCCTTTGGTTTTGTGCTTAATTTTTACGTTTTGGTTAACTGAAAGCTCAAGTTCTTGTTGATTTAAGAATAGAACAGTGGACTATTTAATGCTGAACACAGGTTGGACAGGTTGGACAGATTGGACAGGTTGGACAGGTTGGACAGGTTGGGCTGGTCGGTAAATCCCTAGTGAAATAACAAAGCTAGTTGTTAAAAAAAACCCAAATGCCAAAAACAGAAGTAGGTACTGCCAGTTGGAAATCAACAATACCCAGTAAATCCATAAACAAAATAATTAGGTAAACATGTGTCAGACTGTTTCAGGCGGCTTAGTTCTGCGCGGATTTTCCAACACATTCCCCGTGTGTCTATTTATTTTACATTACAACGAACCGGACTTTCCTTTGGCGCGCGTACAACCCTGACTCCAAAATAGAATGCTGTGGTTTTTCAAGGAATCTCTATAGGTACCTATCGAATAGTGCAGTTTGTACACAGTAAGCACTATTCGATAGCCTACCTGGAAGTGGCTCGAGTAAATTTTAAACAGTGGCAGCTGTATTGAGTGGGCACCCACCTACCAAGGTACCGATAGACCTGAATATTGTAGAGCGAGGACGCTAGACATTAGAGATCCTTTGAAGCGTTATCGTTTCGTGCTTGTCGCTCTACAATATTCAGGTGTTCCTGGATGGAGGTGGTAGAGTTACTTAAACGTTAGGTAGACGATTAGGCAATTTGTAAGTACTCTCGTTTCATGACTTAGGTATCCTACGTGAGCCTGCATAGTACCTACCTATCTAGGTAGGTACTAAGTAAAGTAAGTACATGTAGGTACCTACATAAAAGTAAGAAGATCCACTTCACACATGAAGTGTAGTGTAGTAGGTAATACATTGAACAAGTTAAACTTCAAGACTAATTAAAACATTAAACAACGAAGAAAGATTTAGAAACGTTCCTATGAAATATCCAGAACTTAAAGAAACGGCTGCGTTCGCGGTCGCACCGCGATCAATGTGAATGAAGAGACATCAATGAAAGAGTATTGAGTAAGAAGATTCGCATAAGAATGAGATGGAAGCTATTAATTAAACAAACAGCCATGTTAAGATTAAACTAGTGTCATCATCGTGCGAATGTCCTGTTTCCATCTAGTTAGCAGTCACATTAACATTAGGTACCTACGTCAAAGATCTCATCATGCGATCGTGATCTTAATACCTACCTATGGGTTTTCTATAGAATTAAACCCGTTGATATTCTATCAGCTAAATAATAACAGCCGCACGGGTCGATCGAAGGTTAAGCTACGCTTTCCGTGGTGGGTCCGTGGATGTGTGACTTAGACTATCCATTAAATATCGAAACCTATCCAGTCATTTGTAGATCTTTGACAGTCGTTACGGGTAGTCAGAAGCCCGAGAATCAGACAACCAGTCTTACTAAGGGTTAGGTACCCAGTAACTGGGTTGTGGAGGTCAGATAGGCCAGCCGCATCATGTAAAATACTGCATTTGACTTTGAAAAATCCCAAAAATAAAAGACAAACACGATAAAAGTGGCGAGTAAATGGCGTGTGTGCAATGGAATGGAGTTCTTGGAATATAGATAAGTATGTCATGTCATAATTATCTTTTTGGTGAATTAAAGTTGTGAAAAAAGATTATATATATCTATCTATAATAAAAATGTTATCGATACACTTACTGTATTAGTGATGAGTTGTAAGTACCTAGGTTTGCGATGACCGATTAAATGTATTTTAAAGTATTTTGCAAACAACGTAATAATTGATAGAGACTAAGGGCTAAAACAACCTTAACTAGACAAGAGACAAATATGGGAACAACCATAACCAGGCAAGAGACAAATATGGGAACAACCATAACCAGGCAAGAGACAAATATGGGAACAACCATAACCAGGCAAGAGACAAATATGGGAACAACCATAACCAGGCAAGAGACAAATATGGGAACAACCATAACCAGGCAAGAGACAAATATGGGAACAACCATAACCAGGCAAGAGACAAATATGGGAACAACCATAACCAGGCAAGAGACAAATATGGGAACAACCATAACCAGGCAAGAGATAAATATGGGAACAACGATAACCAGGCAAGAGACAAATTATGAAAACTACTCAAAATCAGGGTTCTGAGATCAGCTGTTGTTCTACAGAAACCTTTCTATTTTCGTCCTACCAATTTCTTGTACAAATTAGACCGCAGAACAACTACTAGAACACGTAGGTACTAGCAGTTTTCTATCCACGTTATTAATTATCCAAGAAAATACCCTGATTATTAAACCGAAATATTTTATGCAATTTGGCATCCTTTTAATGTCAAAGTTATTGAAGTATGTATTTCCGACCGTGTGGTGTGTTTGGCCATTCCCAAATAATAGCTGTTGCGATGGGAAAGTCCAGTTCTGTCTCATGACTTGTGAGTGAGTTACCATTTCTCTTAGTAACAGTTTGTATTTATAGAGAATTAAGTCTAGTCATCGGAAATATTGATACGTATTACAGATTAGGCGCTTGAGCGCCCCCTACGGCCTTTTTTGAATAGCTGATAATTCTGATACCATCTTTAATTGGTGTTAATTTGAGTATTTCCAAGTGAGTTAATCAACAGAAAGATATTATGGTTTGAAATAATTGACTAAGTAGCTGATAGTACATAACCATAAGACCCTGTGTGTCTATTGACGCAAGTGGACTTTTTCATAATCCGTTGCTATGTTACCTATATGTTTAGGTATCATTGTGATCAACCTGTGTCGTTTTGCAAATATTACGTAGGAGTTAGGACGCCCCTCGACTACATTAACAAGGTGGTGGGGGCAGACTTCATGCAGGAGGCGGGGTTGTACGCTGGGCTATCATAGGTTGAATTAATTGAAACATCCTGCTCTGTGCACAATTCAGTCTACAGCCCACACGTCATCATCGTATCGTGAGGTGTGAGGTCAACGCCCGTACAATCAGTGTGTTCATGCAGTCAGTGACGACACAAGATGAGGTCACTGCTCTGACATCAGGTTTCTCGCGAATACACCTACTGATCTACTGACACCATAGAGATATACTATATTATATCTCTATGACTGACACATAGGTAGTAGGTACCTACATTTATTGCAAAATTAATTATATTAGTTCTGCTACGTTTGGTGAGTAAATAAGGTCTGTTTATAGGAAGGTAGGTAAGCTCTGATAACTATCGTGAGATAGAAACAGTCATGTTTATGAATTTATAAATTTAGTAAGCATAACATACTGTTTTTGATAGCATAGCAAGGTGCTGGGGGGCAGGCTTCATCTGTTACGTGGGAAGTTTCAGGACTGCCCAATATTTTCGGCGTGAAATCTGAAACTTTGCCTCGTCAATAAGTCATTTTTAATTAATCATATGGCCAATCTTAGAACGTCAGTAATGTTATAGAATTTTCATGGGTAAAATATAAAATCTAACTTAGAATTCTAATCTTTCCAGAATGCATTTAGCAAAGCATCTACTATACAATAGCAGTAGTAGCATATCTCGCTAGCAGCAACGAGTCTGGATTTGAGCTCGGTTGATGGCAATAGGCTCGTCGCCCCTAATGAGACTTAAACATAACTGGCGAAATGAGGGTGTGTATTAGAGGTACCTACACCTCTGCCCAACCACTCGGGGAATCAAGGCGTGATGTTATATTATGTGTCTATTATCGTGCCGCTGACATGTGACGTTAATTAAAATAAAATGACGCCGCCATGTTGAATATTTCACGTGATCGTAAATCATTTCCCAACTATTGGTTTTTTAATATAATCAATGAAGTCGAGCATAGTTGTTAATGGATCAGCTTTATATTTTAATAATTCGGCTGAATTATCTGTATTAATACAGTTAATGTGGGAATGGCATGTGATGTCACAAAGCAGATATCGACGTGCCCGCCGGGCCCTGTAATATTGCAGGAACGTGTGAAAATGGATGAAACAGCGCTGCACAAATGGATTTTTGATTCATACCGAGCCGTTTTATAGACGCGATACAGGAATACGTAATTTGACACCATATAACTGAGTGTTTGCAGCCAGGGATCGCTTTGTGCACCTCGACGGAGTACCTATTGTATTTGTTTGAGTACTGCTTTCCAATATTTTTGTAGAAAATGTAGACAAAAGTCAATTTTGTACACGTAAAAGATTTCCTGAATGTTGACTTAAATACGATTTGTGTTCGTCTCCTAGTCAGTAAGACACCTACTCACATGAATATTGAATGATTACATCGAAATCAATCTAAGGGTGCTGTTGCCTTTTAGATCTAAGCGTATAATATGTTTGACAAAGCGCACCTTTCACGTCCAGCCCGTAGGTACTGCGGATGCGGTTAATATTATTAATGTAGAGTAAAACTTATTGATAATTCTTGCATTGTTGTGCGTTGCTTCTATTGAATACCTAACTTATAATTTTAATTTAAATCATCTGCCTAGCCTTTTCTTAATTATAGGTATTTGGGTCGCCTTCTAACTGGACGCAGAGGTAGGTGAGTCACTTTTGACAAGTTTTCGATGAGGTATACAAAGCTCGTTCCGATCTTATCTTGCATCATAAACCCATCAGTTAGTGCCTCCCTCTGCTAATATGCTGCAAGGAAGTTAAGGGTCCATCTTGGAATAGTAGGACCCATATTATAACCTATATGAAGGTGCTTGACATCGTGTTCTAATCTTTTCAACAGGACGTCCTTGGGGTGCTTGATACATACCATAACATAACATCACGCCTGTATTCCCCGAAGGGTTAGGCAGAGGTGTACCTATAGTAAACCCACATTTCGTCAGTTATACTTAAGTCCCATATAATAGAGGGCGGGCCTATTGCCATCAATCGGGCAAAAATCCAGACTCCTTGCTGCTACTGAGATATTCCAGATGGAAAAACCCAATAACACTTTGCCTGACCCGGGAATCGAACCCAAGAGTCCCAGGACATCATGCCCAGCAGCCACTAGACTAACGAGGCAGTCATATAATCGGCGCACAGACGGCTTGATACAATCTAACTATGATATGGCAGTATCAATTTTACTTGTCACAATATCACAATGCTCGGTTTTTCCACGACCCAATTACCTATTATTGGGCAATACCCGATAAAATGGAAGGCTAGGCTGGCACTGGTCAGGATTTAGGCATTGTTGTTGATAGGTAGTGAATAAATCAATTAATTGCCAATAAGATATCAATCACCATCCCGTGATAGAATACGTCACACACCGCAGACTGCGTACTGTGGAAGAAGTCGTTCAATGAAAGAGATATTTTTAGAGTTAAAATAATAATTATTCCTAGAATTGGTTCTACGTTTTGACATCATGGCGTACACTGTCAGCTCTTCAAGCGGACTGCTAATTGTTACACAAGTTATTCCATTCTAATACCAAAAACGAATACCACTGGTATTTGTTCGAACTCATATTTATTTTCTATTCCGAACCAATACCACTCTTTAAAAATTAAATTTAATGTGCAAACGAATACCAACAACTTGAATTTGGTACAGTCAGCTCCGTCAAACCTAATCACATTTTTGTTTTCTAATATTTTTATTTGATCGTAATAAAATACTATCCAAATATGCTTCATTCCAATATTTTTACAAAGGTATAGGTAAGAGTAGTTTAAGTGAATCATCTTGCTACTTTTTTTGGGGTATTCCTCAAAACGCAACCAATAAAGCGCAACTAAAGTATTCCTTGAAACTCACCCACGATGAACTACAGAGAACACCATGACGGATTCGTAACAAATGATATCGATAGACATTTTAAAATTCAACTGTCCTAATTGTTCAGTTATTCAAACTACCAGGAAAGCAGAAATGAACTGGAACTAGGTGCTTACGCGACTTATTACTACTTAGCTCAATAATGGTAAAAATACAGGTTTTGAAATTGAATCATTTGTTGTTTTGAAAAGTACCAGGGTGACAGAAATAAAAAGAAAATAGGTGCCTAAACGATCTCACTAAGTTGCACAACAACCAACGATTAAGGCTCCCACAAATAGGCGCGATATCGCAGGCGCTACAAAGGTACCGCTGCCTGTCGCGCCCGCGATATCGCGTCGGTTTGCACGAGCCTTTAAACACAAAGAGAAATATAAAGTATTCGTTATTATTCACTCTATCGATAGAATTCTTAAAACTGTCCTATAACTTACCTATAATTGTAAAGTCCTATACCTATTATAACTATCAGGAAAACAGAAATTAACACCTGTTATTCTGGTAGGCGTCTTTCGCAAAAGCCTCTGAAGTCTATAAAGGCCCCATATTTATCAAGAATTTGACTTTTTTCATTATCACATAATATCTTGTTCGTAAAGTTTCCCAACTAATAAGTAGATTGATCGTTCACATCTTCGAAAAATGAAATTACATACAAAGCATTTTTACTGACTGTACCTTATATCTCCGAAATTGTTTTGGTATTCGTTTAAACAATGGTATCCGTTCGGAATAGAAAATAAATATGAGTTTAAACAAATACCAGTGGTTTTAGTTTTTGGTATTAGAATGGAATGACTTTGTTACACGACTGCCCAAAAAGGGGTGTAATTTTTCTAATATTTCTCCATTGTATAATCCTCGTACGAAATCTAGTGCTACCTACTCTCATAAAATCTAATATCAAACTCGCATGGTAAAACCAAGTAGGCTGAAGACTTTTACAGTAAGTACATATTGGTGCTGCCAAGATGTATTATATCTAATTACTATGTGGTGCACATGTGAGTGCAATGTGCTAATAACATGGTCTCTGATCTATAATTGACTACAATATCAATAGGTATCGTTATGGGTATCTATTTCATAAAGGTTTCTTGACAAATGTGAAGTAGTTACTTTAGAGCTTGAGTATCGCTTGATGCTACTCAATCATCACTATCAATGAACATTCAACTCCAGTGGGGTCACTGATGCGTTGCAGCCGACTTATTATTGCAAACCTTTGGTAAAAGCTCAATTAACTGTTGTTGCTGTTGTTGGTAACTGGCAGTTACTATAATTCATCAAATATAAGTCAAATATGTCCGCCCAAAAACGACTATTTTATGTTGAATTTCCCTCAATTACGTAATTTCCGCGTTATTACCCGACGATTATGTAGTTACCTATCAGTAGAAAATAAAATTGTTTATTCAAAAAACATTTGCTTAGTATGAACAATACCTACAGCTATTTTCGGATCAGTGCCTACGCTTTCGACGCGGCAACGTGACAAATGCGCAGTGATGTGTTGCTCTATTAAAAGAACAACTCGTTGGGAAATGCATACTTTCGTACCAAAGAACTAACATAAAGTTACAGAATGTTCCGTGATTCACGACACGTGGTGCAGAATATCACATTGCTGCTTCAATTAGGTTTTTCCCGCCGATAAATATAACATTTTACGACTGAAACCAAACATGTGCTCATTAGGGTTCTGTGGATTTAAAATAAATAGTTCTAGCTGACTACAATAAAATAATAGATTTAAAAAATATTTCATGAACGAACTTCCATATTATCGTTATCACCTAGTCTAACACGATCTAGACGACCTGACGACAACTTCTGATTAGGTAGGTTGGGTTTAGGGCTTAACCAATCAGCATGGTTGCAGGAACTGAGATGAGTAACATAAAGTAATAAAAACTGAAACCCAACTACGGCTAAAAAGGTATAAACAAGGGTTTTAGTTTTTATTACTTAAATTTTTTTTTAATTCTTATGGGGTTATAATATTTATATTTTTGAAATGAGCTCATTAAGCCCTTTCATTACCCAACATGGTACGTTTAAACATTTTTTTTTTTTAGATCCTGACTTTATGTCCTCTAGAGGGCGCCATTTTTAATTTAATGTGACGACACATAGCCTATAACCAGCGGAAGATCAAGACGCTTCCAACGATACCGAACGATCATTTGTCAAATTGTGATGAGTCGTTTAGAAGATATGAGGGAACAGATGAACATACATACATACATACCGGGCAAAATCATAACCCTCCTTTTTTCTTCGCCGTAGTCGGGTAAAAATGATGGTATTGTCGGTTTTGGAAGGCTTTTTATCGCTGGGAATACGAGCGCATACCTGGATTCTATCTTTTAACACTTCACCCGTCTTAACCCTTCATCAGTAGCGGAGCTGTAATAATGTGTCTCGTTGAATCAAATTAACTTTTTTCTTTCTTTTATCTGTCAGAATAATGTCGCGACTTGCGAGGATTAGAAAAGTTTTGGTAACCCTCCAGAGTTCCTACATATTATGTTGTTAGAGTCAATGTTTTTAAGGCTGTTCATTTCTACACAATACTAAATGGTCAGAGCAGTAAGTTATGGGGATTGTGTGGTGATAGAATATACAATGAAGGAGGGATCACTCTGCATCATAGCTAAGCTAAGGAACTCTAGCAGCTGCTCATAACTCACACTTCGCTCCTCCACATCTGGCACAACTCAACACAAGTAGAACGTTTATTCTTGTTGAGATAAACAATCGCAGGGTCGAGGGGCCATACCAATAGCAATACTGTGTGCACCGGTCGTGGGTAAACCCGGCCTGGAAAACCCATCATGAATGTAATCAAACAGAGATAGTGGTAACAAATTGAAGGTTATGTTAAACAATATACACTAACCGATAGTGTTGTCGGTGTCATGTTCGTAATTAAACATGTTTTTATGACATTAAAGGGAAGTGGAGTTATGGGTAGAGGTAGGTACGTGATTCATACGTCAACTTGATTGATGTACTGGGTTGAGTGATCGGGTTTCTTTCTGCAGCGGGTAGGATGACCGCTAGGAACAGCGATACTTGAATGACCAACAGATATGTTGGTTGAGTAGGTCTGGGTTGTTGTCCATCCTACACTTGTGGAGATATGGGGCATGGCCCTGAATCAATTTATGATAGATAACTGTAAAGGCTGACGCAGATTTAGGCGGGCCGCACCGCAATGCAAGCATTGTCCTACGTCACTTTCGTACGCGCTTGATGCGGGCTGAAGTGTGCCTTTTTGTATTGGAACGCGATGCGCTGCGGTTCGCTGCGGCTGTAATTGATAAATTATTTTATTCCTGTAAGTAGGTTTGTACAAACACTTTAAAAACTAGATGAGGTCGGCGTTTCCTATCTGTCTACTCTGAGAAGAAACAAACACAGGTCACAGTCTCTTTTAAAGTCCAGACATAATCTTGGTCAGATCATGTGAAGACCATGTGGATTGGTGTCTGAAATGGTCGTTTGAAGAAAGAATTACACAGATTGAGTGGACCAGTGCACGTATTTGTCAGCAATCGTGCAGCTCAACTTAGAATTTAAGTAGCTCAACGATTCGACAAACAATACCAAAGAAAGGACATTTGGGTAGGCCGCATAAAGTACTCAAACTGCCAGATCCTATCATTAATTAAAAGTAACTGAGAAAGGCAGTGGTAATATGAGCTTAGCTTAAAGGCTGCTTTTGGTTATGCATTATACTTAGCATTATAGGAGAGAGAGAGAGATGGGTAAGCAAATGTAATGGTTACCTAATGTTTACCTACGAGAAGATTGCAGAAACATTAAATAAGTCAAACCAAAAACCATGGCTTTCATGTGTATATCCACCAAGTACCTACTTATCCTTTGACGATATCCACCAACTACTTATCCTTTGACGATTTCGGGAACATCGGACTGACTGAAAGCACGTGCTCGTGCGTGAGGAGCTCTTGGCTCAGTAATAACAGCCGTACGGGGTTATTGGGTTGTGGAGGTCAGATAGGTAGTCGCTTCATGTAAAATATTGGTATTCAGCTGCATCCGGTTAGACTGGAAGCCGACCCCAACATAGTTGGGAAAAGGATAAGCAGATTGATTGGACTGACTAAAACTCATTATGATGATCATCGTCGTCCATCAAAAATAAGGAAGTCCGTTCGTTTAATAATGCACACCCATCATAATGATAAATTACATTAACACGTGTAGTATCTTCAGACAATAATAGTTAAATTACCTAAGTGGCTTACAGCAATAATAATGCTATTGATAGGTAACACCGAACAAACGCACGCAGGCACTCTATCTTTCTACCAATCGTACCTCAAACAAAAACGTCATATAAGACTTATACGACATAAAGTTGGATAGCAGTCTTATAATGATAGTGAGATTACTACTAGGTCCTTTAGACGTCTTTAATTTAACTTATTAGTCGTGCGACGAATATGTCATAATAAGCTGGTCTTAGCAACGTTGGTAAGACTAAACTAAACAATGTAATATTTCAGTCTTAGCTAAAACGTTTGTACGACAATGCAATAGTCATAGTAACGTCTAACGTTACTCCATTAAACGTTTTGAACTGACCAAATTAGGTCTTTGAAAAACCTTTATATGTCATTTATATAACGTAGCAGTTGTATAGACGTTTTCACAGTGCCGTTTATATAACGATCACTATCCTGTTTTACAGCGGTCAATTGGAGACTCTTAAATGACTTGGTTGTTTATTTAATACTCAAATATAACCTATACATGATGTCCGTTTAATGTCATGCCCTGACTTTAATCAAACTTGTAGGTTCATTTAAGTCAGGTTTTGACTTTAAAACGTCTAGGCCGCAATATTTATTTTATTTCTATAAAAATATTGTGTGTGATTTCTTCCGATATTGAATTCCTTATTTATCAGTAAATGTTGTGTACCATAGCACTTTTCCTATAGTATAAAATGAGTGCTTTCCCATGGCCAAATCAATCTATTAAAAAGTCTAAAATCTGCTCTTGTTAGAAATTAATCTGTATCCAAATATTCAATGATCATGTTTTCAGATAAAATTTACTTGAATGTTAAAATGTTTTGAAATCTGCACTGCACTTTTACTGTTACCTGCAATATGAAAAGGGTTTTAAATTTATGAGAAACCCTAATAGGTAGCTGTCACGGCGTATTGCATGGTCTTGAAATAACCTAAATACGACTTTATGTCTTTACAAAGTCATAAAGAGATAAGTGTGTGACAACAGCAACATGTCCCACATTTTTAGAAATAAAAATATTTTTATTAATAAAAAAATAATAATATAAACACAAAATTGCGAGGGGGCATGAAAATCTGAAATAAATACACATAGGTATATTATCATATAACTTTAATACCCAGTCGAACTAAACGGCATGAAAGACAAATACAGTTATTAGCGAGATATATAAATATAAGTTAAATAACACTCACCTTTTATTTCTTTGTAATTATTTATTTTGCACTCAAATCTCGAAACAAAACCACAAACACGTGTCACTAACAAGAAAAAAATAAGTCTTACAGGTGTTGTTCCTTGACTCAAATAAAACGTTTTAGTCATTCAGAAACACCTGTATGACGACAATACAACAAACGAGTCGTTGTAAAGTTATGATGCGACTTCTGCGCGACGAAAGTGGTAATTCCATAACGTTCATACGACTTTAGAATGACGTTAACGAAGTCAGCTTGTGACTTTTGTATGTCCATTATACAACAATGTTGGTTGTATAATTAGGGCCATTTTCGCGTTTAGTAAACGTTATTATAACGTTATTGCGACTTAGGTATTACGATCAATGTAATTAAGATAACGTTTACAAAACTTTTGAACGACGTTAAATTGTTAGTTGGGTATTACTTATCTGTCTGTACCTTGTAAGTGTTTTAATATGTAATTCTGTTTACATTTCAAAATGCAGCGACTACTTGGTATTAACCATGGTGTAATAGGGATTACCGTGGTACTCTACTCAACATTTATTTTCAATGAAATGCTACGACGCGTTATGTGGTGACACCGCATAATAATGCGGAAAGCTAATTTAACTTATGCGATTCCAGTTTAAATCTGTGAAGCACCTAAAGAAATGAACGTATAGTGTGTCCAGCGGAAAATTTTCATGTTCAATAGTGAATAAAAGAAAAACAACAATGTTATTCTCATATTTTATTTAAAAAAAATGGAGTTTGACAACGCGGATTTTATGTCTTATAAATAAACATCGCCTAAATTTCGTCTATTTCTCTCAAGATACTCTGGCAATCGGACCCCTAAATTTGCGATCACGCAAGAGCAAAGCAAAAAGTTCAATGGCAGCAACTTCACAGCGGATATTTTCTTGTAGGGCTTGAATTGTTCGAGGATTGTCACTGTAAACCCTCACCAAACCCCAAAAAAAAAGTCGCACGGTGTAAGATCCGGCGATCGAGGTGCCCAGGGTATGTCTCCGTACTTGCTGATTCATTTATTGAGAAAAAAATCCCTCAGATTCTCCATAAGAACTCTTGCCATGTGTGGAGTGGCCCCGTCTTGCTGAAATTGTGTTCAGTTGTTGAACCCTCCTCGGGTTTTTGGTACCGCTGCAGTTGCGGTACCAAAAACTCGCCCATCATCCGTCTGTAATCTTCCTTATCGATTTACGTGAATTGCGCACAATTTCACGTCGAACTTGAGGCACTTGTTCTGATGTCGCTGATGACGTTGATGGTCCCGGAGGAGTTCGGTTAACCATTGTCCCTTCTTGTCTGAACTTTTGGACACACGACCAGATAAGTTGTGTGCTCGGTCTATCACTTACTGGTTGAAAATTATAGTGAGTACAAAAAGCGCGACGCGCATGAGCCAAAGAATCACCGCACTTTAAATTATGCTCAACTAAGAACGCGCGATGCGCTCCCAACCGCAAATCAATCGCGTCCAACAAGACCCCTCTCACTTCCCTCACCCCGCTAGTTAAGGAGTAATTACAATTTAAACTAGAAAATTTTCCACTGGACACCCTATAATTTACTTCATTTAACTGTCTATAATTAAATATCAGTTTTTTTTTAAATAAACAACAATGGCTGGGTCATTCGCTGAATTCAGTCTCACTGAAAGTGTGAAATAACAACAATGGCTGGGTCATTCGCTGAATTCAGTCTCACTGAAAGTGTGAAATAACAACAATGGCTGGGTCATTCGCTGAATTCAGTCTCACTGAAAGTGTGAAATAACAACAATGGCTGGGTCATTCGCTGAATTCAGTCTCACTGAAAGTGTGAAATACCAGTGAGTTTTTTCCATAACATTATTTTATGAATGACAGACTATTAAAATGTCACAGCAGAGTGTTTATTTAACAAAAAAATGTTTGACGCTACAAAGTCAAAATGAGGCTACATAAACGTTTATGTATTTTTTAAATAGCGTAATCTGCTTGCACGATTATCTAACTTCATTAATGGACGTTCACTTGGGTAAATCTTTTTTGTTAATAATTTCCTTATCATTATCACTATGCATGTTATAATGGATTTAGAGAGAGTTAGGTGCCTCCTTAGAAGTGGATAAAGGATTTTTTTTGCAAAGCATACATCCGATTCCAATACTTATACATTTTGAATGTCAACTCTTAGAACCACACCCTCCAAACGGTTAAATCACAATATTTACCTATACTCTGTACATTTATTTTTAGTATAAGTAGAGCATGGTAGCGCCAGCTGTTCCTAACTAAACCAACGTAAAATTTACTTTTAGAACTACTTAACTTCACTACTAATTCGGTGGAACATAGTAAAAGTCCGTACAACACCCGTTATCATTAACAAAACAGCTACTTTTATTTAGAATTTGGATAAAAAAGCTGTGACGTATTGAGACAGGTCATTGCTTCGTAAAAAAAAAACTCAATCACCGCGGTCAGAGACCATGCTGCACAGGACGTCATTGGGGTTTTACCACCTACATGTGTAAGTTTTTTGTTGTGTTAAGATAATATACCTAAGTTACAGATAAGAGGGTTTGTATCCTTGTTGGGACTTGTTTCCAAGAGGAATGTTTGTTTAGGATCCTACTTGATATTCTTGATATCTCCCTAAAACACACAGTATCGTATCAGATACCTACTGTGTGTTTTAGTTACTGTGTTCTTAAAACAATTTATGGGTATTTTATACCTACGTAATGACGTAATGATTTTTGACCACACATATACATGAGCGGTTATATACGGTCAGCACAAAATCGTGGTTAGAAGAAAATTATTATAAAACCCCAAAGTACCTAATTGAGATAGGTACTCGTGCTAGGAGGGATAAGAAGATATCTAGACATTAGGAAAAAGTAATGATTAACCACAACGATCAGCAGATGCTTAGATGGATTTGTGGTTACACTCATCTGAGTTATCACAGTGCCTGGGCAGGCTTTCCCTCACTTTTTCAGTACCTACGAAGATCCGTGCAAAAACTTCGATTAAACAGGTAAGTCTTGATCGAATGTTTGCACGGAGCCTCAGGCAATATTTGTAGGCATAAGGCACTGCCTAGAAAGGGGAAAACTACCAAAATGACGACTAATGAGACGATTAAAAGAGAAGTACGGAAGGAGGAGACATGTCGCGCCGACCAGACATGCCAGATCTGTATTATGGCAAGGCCTTTCGGTTAAGCTGTGTATGTGTTTAGTTGGTAAGCCTTTAAATAAATAAATATACCACAAATAAAAAAGGAAGGGAAGAGGGCAGGAGAATGATGATTAGGGACAACCGATTATTTATACCTACCTAACGTTAATAAATTAAAATGGAAAGCAAAATTGTCTGAACTAAAAAAAACATCAAGTTTAACGAAGTACACACGTAAGCATAAGATAGAGCTTACAAAACTTATTTTAGTTCACCAACGGATGAAGAAAAACTTCTCAATTAAATGGAACTTTAATTTTACTTTCATAACTGTTGATAATAAGTTTCCTTATGAAGGATTTCTTTTCTAGCTAAATGTCAAGAGCTGGGGCGCCTAGCTCAGACCTTATCATCTCAAAACTTAAGTTTAGGAGTTAATTAATTACTACGGTGTCACTGTCGCAGCTAACTAGCTTATTATTAGCCGTTTAGTTAACAACCTGGTCTTTGGAAGTAGCGCTCGCCGGCCGCTGCCGCGGTTGGTCACAGTTCTAACATAACCTATAACAATTTTATGTTGATTTAATATCAAAGTTTTGGAAAAAAGTTCACTGCACCTCCTAGGTTCCCCAATTTTAGAAGACCAGTTTCTCACCTTTCGTTGATGAAAAAATTAAACATTTCAATGAAATTTCGGATAGACTTTCTAAAATTATCTTACATTCGGCATTCACCCTCATCAGATACTGCTATTTCGGTCCAAATTGTATGTATTTTCTCCAAGACAAAATTGATCAAATCATACGGAGCACTCTAACATCTATCTATATCTATACATATGATAAATCTGTGGACGAGGCGTTTCTGTACAATGAAAAAAAAAAAAAACGTAAGTGGAGTGTCTAAGAATAACCAACAGATGCCATTTCTACCATTTTTGGAATTTTTATCTGTTTGTCTGTTCGTTTGTTTGATTGTTCCAGTATCACGTAAAAAGTACGAAATCAATATGGTTAACTTATAAACTCAAATATTGTGTGTAACTCGATGTTTCATTAAGTCTTTGTTTCATCGCAATCGCTTCAAAATATCAAAAGATATAAGAGTTTAAAGTATTCAAGAAGAAATTTTCATTAGGTACGTAATGTAGATACACGTAACGACATCTATTGACGTAAAATGACACTAGCGTAAAATCAGGTAGGTTTGTGAGAACGTGTGTAACACACGATTATAATCATCATATGTTCACATATTTCGCGCGGAAACATAACGCGATACATTATGAATTTACCCAATCTAAAGTTTGGTTAATTCAAGTTTTCCAAATCCATTGTTTGGTAGTAGTGCCATAGGTGGCGCTATCTATCTTTTAAATCATGATACAAATTAATCATGGAAAAATGTTGATAAATTTTAATTTCTTAAAAATTGCAGATTGTTACATCGAGCAAAAAGTGAGTAATTAAGGTACGAATGCGCTTACTAAATAAACACGAGTGTAATAGAAATGAAGAGAAAGGCTAATTTTAATAAATGGTATTTAATAGTTAACATTATGATATTGTAAAACAAAAACGAAAGAAATATTTGATGGGGCAATATTTATTGAATAACAACTATATTATGTATATTTACTCGATTTATGCAATAATTTCATAATACACAATTTTAACATTTATTAAACCGACATAATAATATAGCATAATTTAACAAAAACATTTTAATAACATTCTACAGAGTAATAGCAATTACAATAAACTTATCTTATAATTCCGTTGCCGCTTATACCTCAGAGAGCTCCGTACCAGTCAACGTCTCGATCAAAAGTGACTAATGCCGGTCGGAACATTCCTTTTTATAGGCGGTGACAAACAAGCTTGCCCTACTTAATTTTATCAAACTACCGACGATATTGTTTACACGTTTGAATTTAAAAATAATGAATTATTATTATACACAGCTTTACATGCCAATATGAAATACATAGTTATATACTAATTATGTAGATTTGAAACTAACAAGTGCATTAATTACTCACTTTAGCAAGGTACGTAATCTACTTTTCTTTCAACTACCAATGTACCTGCTGCGATAAAATCTACCTGCTCAAGGTTAACTCAACTCAATCCAAATCAAGTCAGGTCAAGTCAGGTCAAGTCAGGTCAAGTCAGGTCAAGTCAGGTCAAGTCAGGTCAAGTCAGGTCAAGTCAGGTCAAGTCAGGTCAAGTCAGGTCAAGTCAGGTCAAGTCAGGTCAAGTCAGGTCAAGTCAGGTCAAGTCAAATCAAGTCGGGTCAAGTCAGGTCAAGTCAGGTCAAGTCAGGTCAAGTCAGGTCAAGTCAGGTCAAGTCAGGTCAAGTCAGGTCAAGTCAGGTCAAGTCAGGTCAAGTCAGGTCAAGTCAGGTCAAGTCAGGTCAAGTCAGGTCAAGTCAGGTCAAGTCAGGTCAAGTCAGGTCAAGTCAGGTCAAGTCAGGTCAAGTCAGGTCAAGTCAGGTCAAGTCAGGTCAAGTCAGGTCAAGTCAGGTCAAGTCAGGTCAAGTCAGGTCAAGTCAGGTCAAGTCAGGTCAAGTCAGGTCAAGTCAGGTCAAGTCAGGTCAAGTCAGGTCAAGTCAGGTCAAGTCAGGTCAAGTCAGGTCAAGTCAGGTCAAGTCAGGTCAAGTCAGGTCAAGTCAGGTCAAGTCAGGTCAAGTCAGTCATGGAACCCTAAAAACAGTCTTTTCTACATACCTTACAGAGTGTTTGAACGTTTTCCCATATATTTTGACAGTATCACTTCGTGCTCGATAGATGGCGTTGTTCATTTAACGTCATTTTCTGAATCGCGGTGTTAAGAATCTCCGTAGAAGAATGACTTTCGCCGAATTCATAATTATCGAGCATTTGGCTCATTTTGAATTGAACACATAATCCATACTAATCGATGCTTAAAAGTATAAATTCGATAGTAACTCTGTCTGTCTGCCCGTCTGTAATTCTGTATGTTTAACATACAGAATGAAAAGCGAAAATCCACTGAACGGTCTCGATAAAATTTGGTAAAGAGATAGATGGCATCCCGGGGAAGAACATAGGCAATTATTTTCTCAAAAACAAATTTTAAGGGGGGGGGGGGTATATAGGGGATGAAAGTTTTTATGGGAAACCTATCATTTTTAGAGTTCCGTAGTCAACAAGGAAGCTTTATAGTTTCGCCATGTCCGTCTGTCTGTCTGTCAGTCCGCGACTTAGCTCAAAAACTTTTAATCGACCAACTTACATGTGCAGTTGCAAAAACCCAAACATTCTGTATGCGAGACCAAGTTTTTTAACTACAATGTTAACACTTTGAGGGACAGTAAACGCCCATAGACGTAATAACAATAAAACTTTGCGAAAGTTTGTTTGATAAATTAATTCATCCCAACTACGGAACCCTTCATTGTGCATGGTTTGACACGCACTTGGCCGGTTTTTTTTTAAGGTAGGGCTGTGAAAATTTATGCTTGTAACCCTGCTTGTACCAAAGAGTTACGTTTTTCTAAAATCATCCCTCATGAGGGTAAAAACCCTTCTTTCCCCTCTTGATTTTAAAATGCACATGTAAGTACTTATTATTGACATTTTTGCGGGACTCTCTTCAAGAGCGTTAAGGGATTGAGAATATAGTCGTAGTCCGTATCTTGAGAATCTGTCCACTCAATCAGAAGTTATTACTACTTGGCTCTTGGCTTGGAACGAAGAATTTGAGTTTAACAGTGAGTACTTACTCGATAGATGGCGTTGTGCAAATGATGCGATTTTCTTAAGGGGGCGTTCAATTTGCAAGTCAGTGTCAGGCAGGTTGTATGTTGAAATGAAATGAAATGAAATTGTTTATTCTGTAAATAGGTTATTGGAATCACTTTTACACGTCGTAATAATATCAATTTTTTTTTAAATTAAGCTAGATGAGGGCGGCGTTTCCTATCTGACTACTCTGAGAAGAAATGCCGAAACAAACTCACAGTCTCTTTTAAAGCCCGGACATACCTAGGTCAGATATTGGCATATTGGTCAGGCCCTATGAGGAACATGTAGATTAGAGTCTGAAATGGTCTTTTGAGGAATGAACCACACAGATTTGAGTGAACCTGTCCTGTCACTGCAAGCATTTGTCAGTAATAGTGGAGCTCAGCTCAGAACTTAAGGAGCTCAACGACTCGTCGAACAATACCAAAGAAAGGACATTTGTGTAGGCCGCATAAAGTTCTCAAATTGCCAGACCATTGTTAAAACTAACTGAGAACGAAAAACTATAAGAATAAAAACAAAATAAACATCCACAGAGTCCTCACATTCACAATAATACAATACTTTACAAAGTAATCATGTCATTTTGTCAATATCCTACATATAATATTCAATAATGTCAATTTGTATATAAAACTGGTAGGTTTATTTTGATGATTTTCCATAGTATTATTCAAAATGTCACAATGCCAAAATGACAAAATGTTAGCAGAGCAAGCAGCTCAATCCCATGCTTTTTGTCTTCTAAATAATCTGAAATTGTATAGTACCCTTTTTTACAAAGTTTGGTTTTAATACAGCTTTTAAATCGTTTAATGGGTAAGTTTCGAATGTCAATATGATTAAAATATGATTCGCGATCGTAGCAAATAGTAGCTTTACAGAATAATAAACATTAGATACAGGAATACAACTCCTGCAATATTAGTTAGATTAGATAAATAAATATTTGATACAACTGCGACTCATTATTTAGATCAACATAAAACTTGATACTGACCTGTAAAAAGCAAAAATATAAGAAAATTTGAATTTTGCAGGCTCCCCCAAAGCTTTCGCCTTAGTTTCCATCGTCCATACAATATGCCATAGTTTTTTCATTAATCTTTATACAATATTTTTTCATTAATCTTTCCGAAAGTTTCATACTGCTGTCCATACTATCCACACTATCACCACAATATAGATATGGACTACCACTAATATATAAAGTTACTGGCTGTCTCATGTCTGTTACTTTTACGCCGTAACGCCTAGGTCGCCTAGACAGACCACGTGGGTTATGGGACATAGGATACTTTTATCCCGGTAGCACATTCCCGTGGGATAATTTCCGACATCCACGCGGGCGAAGCCGCGGGCAAAAGCTAGTCAATCATAAATTTGGCATTGGACGACTGTGCACACCGACCGAGCCACACTAGCCATTCGTTGCGGTGGGATCGGCGTCCGCAAAATTTCCAGTGTAAGCTTACCAGCGTTCCTGTCCTCGGTCCACAGCACCGAACCACAAGAATTTTAACCGCTTCTCAGGTTGACTTTGAAGTGCCGTATTTGACTGATGCGATGAACGCCTGGAAAATGGCTTGTCCGGATACGGAGCAGCCCGAGAACCCGTTCTCCCAGAGACAGTGGGATGAGCCGCTCTGCAGGTTGGTATGGAATAACCTCATTAATGCGTCCACCAATACTGCTGAGCGTGCCCGCCTACTGGCTGTCGGAGAATGGGAGTCGGGCCTCTAGCTTCAAGCGCTACCGTCACCCAACAGAGGCACTATGCTGGGTGACACCACTTTCCGGCTCGCTACAAGTCTGCGTTTGGGCACTCCTTGTGGGGGGCACCACATCGCTGTCAGTGCGGTGAAGCAGTCGACCGCCTCGGACACCATGGCACCATGGTCCTGCAGCAAGAGCGCTGGTCGGCTGGCACGGCACGCAAGCATTAATGACCGTTAGGATGCCAGCTGTTTTAGAACCCAATGGCTTGGCACGCGACGATGGGAAGAGACAGCATTGCCATCCAACGTGGCAATGCTGCCAGCCTTTTGGGCACTTTTCCCACTGACTTTGATGCGGAAGAATTTTTTGATGCCCTATGAGCCCTTCCTTTATATATAATTTATTCCCTTTGTACATAATGATAGACTAAGATTGTATATTTTATTTAAAATTGTAAATAAAATCCACAATATTAAGAACAAAAAAAAAAACCTGAGATAATGAATATCCTTCAGGTCGCTAGTTAAAAGGCGCCGTTTAGTAAAGACGCTAGGCTGTTAACTTTTAAAATGAATCGACGGTCCCAAAATCTTGACGACGTGAATGGTCTCTATTCTTCAGGTCCAAGATTGGTTTACGGTAAATAATTTGGTACTAAATAAAAAAAAAACAAATGCATTCGATTATTACCGATTCGATTATTAATATTAGAAGTAGCGAATGTGACATCATTGAATGGAGAAAAACTGGAGTTTATTAATCAAACAGTTTTCCTGGGAATCACGCTAGACGAGAAATTACAATGGGGACCTCATATAAAATCTCTTGCGGGGCGGTTAAGCTCGGCCGCTTATGCTGTTAGAAAGATAAGACAGTTAACATATGTAGAAACCGCGCGTTTCGTCTATTTCAGATACTTCCAGAGCATTATGTCGTCTGGCATTTTTCTGTGGGGTCGGGCTGCTGACATTGAATCCATCTTTATTTTGCAAAAGAGATATAGCATTTATAATCTATGTCGCCGCGAATCTCTCAGGGAACTATTTAAAAGAATGAATATTATGACAGTACCTTGCCAATTCATATATGAGAATATTATGTATGTAAGAAAAAAATTAAATCTTTTTAATAAAATAAGTGATAGACATAATTTTAATACTAGAAATAAAGATAAACTAGATCAACGATTTTTCAGATTAGCTAAAGTACAAACATCTTTTATGGGGTACTGCGTTAAATACTATAACAAAATACCTTGTGATTTATTGCAATTAAATGAAAGAAAATTTAAAACACATATAAAAAGTACACTTTGTAAACAAGCATATTAAAAACTAGAGGATTATATCCAAGATAAGAATGCTTGGAAACATGCTGGTCTTGGTCCATAGGACAAATTAGAGTCTGACAAAATCTGGTTGCTAATTTAGTGGTATATTTTTTTAATTATTTGTATGTCATAGATTTTTACACTCTGTGATTACTAACCTTTGGTATCGTGGATCCGTTGAGAAACAATGGTTTTTTAATTGTGTCTGTAATTATATAATTATCATACGACGGGTTAAACTCATGCAATGACCTATTAGTATTACTTGTTAATATTATATATATTATAGAATATTGTAATATCGTTTACTTTTACAATGTTTGTAAATACGTAAGCACCATGTATCTATCACATAATTAATTTACTTGTCATTGCTCCATTTACAATTATTTTTACCTTTTGTGGTACAGTAATCCAGTAGTAGGTGCATCGTCTTCATATATAATTATATAATTAATGTATACAAAATATTGTAAAATATTTTTAAAAGAGTAACGGTCGAGTTTCTTGCCCATTCTTCTCCATACGAAAACTACCTTTTGGAAGGGGCAACTATAATCAGTTTTATTTCTCTGTTTTTGACGTTCAAAAGTTCCTTTTATGTGCCTCATATTTGAAATAAATGATTTGACTTTGACTTTGAACTGAAAAGCTAATTAAGCTATAGATGGCTACGACATTCACATCAGCATCTCTTGTTTGCGCAGAATTCAATGAAGTTTTAACCAGATATTATTTTTCAAATTATTATATTTTGATGTATTTTTTCAGTGATTGTTCGGAGAGAGAAACGTGTAAAGAAAAACTTTGCCCAACAGTCAATCATTTATTTAAGATAAGCACTATTTAAACTTCTGGCCATAATGTGAAAACAATAAACTTACGTCAGTAAAAATCAACTCTCTTTGCAATTATTATGACAAATAGAGCGATATAAAAAAAAAAACTCAATTTTTACAGTAGGTACAATAGAATCAAGGACAAAAAATAACTAAAGGCTTTTGAATTATCCATTTATGAACTTTCAAACACAAAAAGACTATCCTTGTCTGAATAAGGCCTCATCATTAGCGCGTGGAAGATTATTGGAAACTGAAGGCTCTCTTTAGCTTACGGTGTATTAAAGATTAGATAAAACTATTTGGCATGTACGATACAGGGGAAATCCATGTCATAATTGTTCCAGTGTAGGAGTTCCTTATAAACGTCGTTTTCCTGTAGCAATATAGAATAGAATTTATAATTCAGTAAAAAAATAGGTCATCTATATTCGCCAGGAAATAATAACTATCCTAACTAATATTATAAATGCGAAAGTGAGTTTTTTTGTTTGTTACGCTTTCACACTAAAACGGCTGAACGGATTTAGATGAAATTTGGCACATGGGTAGACCATGACCTGGAATAGGACATATGATACTTTTTATCCCGATATTCCTATGGGATCGAGACTTACGTGGGTGAAACCGCGGGGCGCAGCTAGTCTATATATTTTATATGTATATAAAAGGCAAGGGTGACTGAGATATCAACGCACAGCCTAAACCGTTGGTCCTAGAGACTTATAATTTGGAGGGTCTGTTCTTTATGAAGAGTAAGTTTCCACTAAGAAACCATTTTTCGAATTTCCATCCCTAAGAGGGTGAAACCGGGGGATTTCGTTTGTATGAAAAGACTCATTCCTTGAGTTAATAGACTTGAAACTTGGCACGAATATTTATCTGAAGTAAATTATAAAGTTTGTCATTTTTTGTTTTTATAAACTACCCCCTAAACGAGGATTGGGGGTGTCAAAGTTTGTATAGAAGAATTTCAACGTGCTGTCCGATTAACTCAGGATGTATACTTAAGACAAAAAATAAAGAATAATGCGTATTAGAGTTTTCAAAAATCTATCCCTAACGGGGTGAAGATGGGTAGTCTACGTCACAGCTCAAACCATTGAACGGATTGGGCTGAAATTTGGCACATAGATAGTTATTAGGACGAAGGCGTGCATCCACTAAGAATGGATTTTTTGGATACAGTTGATATGAAAAATCTTATTCCTTTAGTTATTAAACTTGAAACTTGGCAATACTTGCCATAGTAAATAAAAAAGATTGTCAATAATGCCCGTGTTGCGAGAAGTAATGGGATACATAATAAAATAGTAACTAAGTCAAAACTGTACATTGAAAAAAGTTATTGCTACGAGGTGTGGGAACAACTCTGATACCGAAAATATATTTTTAAGATTTTTTGTCCGTTTGTCTGTTTGTATGGATGTATGTTCCGGATTGGCGCAAAAAACGGCCCAACGGATATGGTTGAAAGGCACTCAGATAGTTTATAACCTGCACCCTAATTGCGTAATACACGATCCACAATCTGAATCAGTTTGAAACAAATTTCTAATCCGTTGCTGCATAAGTCTTAATGAGTCATTCCATTCTAATACGAAAAACTAATACCACTGGTATTTGTTTCAACTCATATTTATTTTCTATTCCGAACGGATACCATTTTTTAAACGAATACCAAAACAAGTTCGAAAATATAAGGTAAAGTCAGTAAAAATGCTTTTGATGTAATTTAATTTTTCGAAGATGTGAACGATCAATCTACTTATGAGTTGGGACACTTTACGACAAAATATTATGTGATAATGAAAAAAGTCAAATTCTTGATAAATATGAGGCCTTTATAGACTTCAGTGGCTTTTCTTAAATAGGTTTTATTTTTTATTTTTATTGTTTGTCTTTTATATAGATTATTTTCTATTTTGTGAATGTGAGAACTTTGTAGGCTTATTGGACTGTAGATTTATTGAACATCTTCTATTTTGTTAAGTACCTGGTACTAACTTGTTGAAAGGCGTACATTGTGCTCCCATGCCTACTAACACTGTAATTTGAAAATATTGTAAAAGCCAATTATTTTTAAAAGAGTAACCGTGGAGTTTCTTGCCGGCTCTTCTCCATAGGAAACGAACAATTGGAACCGTGCAACTAGCTTCTGACGTTTCATAAGTGCCCATGTAGGTTTATGTGAAATAAAATATTTTGATTTTGATTTTTCCGAAAGACGCCTACCAGAATAATAGGTGTTTTTCATAAGGAACTACTTCCAGTTAATTTCTGTTTTCCTGATAGTTATAATAGGTATATGACATTACAGTTATAGGTAAGGTATAGGACAGTTTTAAGACTTCTATCGATAGAGTGAATAATAACGAATACTTTATAAATTCCTCCTTGTGTTTAATCGTTGGTTGTTGTGCAACTTAGTGAGATCGTTTAGGCGCCTATTTTCTTTTCATTTTGTGTCACCCTGGTACTTTTCAAAACAACAAATGATTCAATTTCCAAACCTGTATTTTTACCATTAATGAGCTAAGTAGTGATAAGTCACGTAAGCACCTAGTTCCAGTTCATTTCTGATTTCTTGGTAGTTTGAATAACTGAACAATTAGGACAGTTGAATTTTAAAACGTCTATCGATATCATTTGTTACGAATCCGTCATGCTGTTCTCTATATATTTCATCGTGGGTGCGTTTCGAGGAATACTTTAGTTGCGCTTCATTGGTTGCGTTTTGAGGAATACCCCAAAAAAAAGTAGTAAGATGATTCACTTAAACTACTCTTACCTATACCTTTGTAAAAATATTGGAATGAAGCATATTTGGATAGTATTTTATTACGATTAAATAAAATTATTTGAAAACAAAAATTTGATTAGGTTTGACGGAGCTGACTGTACCAAATTCAAGTTGTTGGTATTCGTTTGAACATTAAATTTAATTATTTAAAGAGTGGTATCGGTTCGGAATAGAAAATAAATATGAGTTCCAACAAATACCAGTGGTATTAGTTTTTGGTATTAGAATGGAATAACTCGTCTTAATCGGTTACGAAAACAAGTTACGCAATTAGATAACTGGATTTCACATGGAACACATTGTGCTTTCAATCCCGGTAGTACGTACCCGTGGGATTTTTCCGACATCCACGCGGGCGAAGCCACGGGCAAAAGCTAGTACTATTATCAATGCGAAAGTGAGTTTGTTTGTTACGCTTTCACGCTAACACAGCTGAACAGATTTGGATGAAATTAGGCTCAGGGGTAGACCAGGACCTGGAATAGGACATAGGATACTTTTTATCCCGATATTCCCATGGGATCGAGACTGGGGCTGGGACGTAGCTAGTATTAACATAAAATGGATGACTATGTCTATGAAAATAAATAATTTAATTTAAATATCTTTGTTTTCCAAAAATGGAGGTGCAAGCCATTACTCCCTCTAATAACCCCACCAGTCCATAATTTCATTGATATTTTTCCTGTAGCTCTCGGCGCTCGGTCTGCGGGAAAACCTAACTGCTTGTAACATCCTGCTCTTGACCCAGGGTAGCGGCCAACGCGCCCAATACTAAGAACTGTTCAGTTTAGAACTCTTTTTGTTCTGATATTTTGGATTTAACCACAATATAATTGGCTCGTGTTTTACTTTGTGCCTGTTTTGTGATTGTTTATTTAATTTCAATACTTGAATAAGTAATAAAGAGCCGAGTTTGAGGAGGTTGTGGCTAAGTAATAACAGCCGCACGGATCGATCGATAAGGTCGATTGCTTGCCGCGGCTGGTTCGTGGATGGGTGGGGTCAGAAGCCCGAAAGTCTGACAACCAGTCTTACCAAGGGGTATCGTATTACCCAGTAACTGGGTTGTGGAGGTCAGATAGGCAGTCCCTCCATGTAAAATACTGGTATTCAGATGCATCCGGTTAGACTGGAAGCGACCCTGACATAGTTGGGAAAAGGCTAGGCAGATGATGACCTAAAGAGCTGAGATATTGGTTTTGCGTGGTCACTCTTAAAATTAAGCTATACAAACATTGTGATATTGCATGATGAAATATGTGATGTATTAAGCTGCCGTGTCATCTGCAAAAAAATTGTTAGTTTGCCTGATAAAAACATCCGTGATACGAATACCTACCTATTGTGTTAAGTCTTTTTGAGGAAGCAACATAAATAGCAGATTCTTCAATTGAAATAATTTCTTTAATCATCACACTTTGTATTTATTGTACTAAAATAAATACAAAGTGTGATGATTAATTAAATTATTTCAATTCACTTCAGAATTATCAATAAATATGTATCTTTGAGAACTCGCCCTGATTCCTGGCCAGCTTCTTAAACAAATCGAAGGAAAGTCCAACTTTACAGTGACCATGACATGGCCTTGTCCTTGTTTCCGATTTTCCTTCTTTGCATAGCCTTCACGAGTAGGTACTGTTATGTATGTATTTAGTACCCAAGTCCGGTGGTACACGTGGGGTAGTCAGCCCCACTAACAATTTTAATGACATAACGTATATTTTAATTTTACTCATGTTGTTTGTTCCAATACAAGATACGACGTGGTGCATTTGCTACGCCAGGTCCTCATCTCAACTAACTTCCGACATAACGAAATCCCGCGTTCCTGACTGATCTTCTAATAAATCAATACACACAGCAATATTTTGCAAACTCTTGTAAGCCATACCAAGACATCATAAAGCAAAGCGGTCCTATTAAGCACGGCATACGCTAAGCGATTTACGAGCGACACGATGGTAAGGACCTATAAAGTTTTATGGCGCGCCATTGTTCACATTTAGCCGGCATGGGGCATACTGGAGCTCCATCTATTGAATGCAGCAGCTTCGAGCATTGAGCACGACGACGGTGACGTTCGGAATCAATTCGGGGTTGCACTATGGCCGCCCGTACTTTTTTCGTAGCCTTTCGTTTGCAACTGTTTGTTCGGTAAGTTTTGTTTGGATTGGAAATGCATTGTTCTGGGTATACGCGTGCGGGGAATTGAATTTCTACTGCAAAGTTCTGTTGATATGTTTTTTTATACAATTCGGTGTGATAGGAAAGTGATCTGAGGAAAGCTTAGGGCGATTTTGATGTTGCCACTTAGTTAAGAGCCACGACATGTCCATGGAACGCATACCTACTGAAAATCTTTCCATCATTCTAGTCTAACTCTACAGGGCAGTATCAAAAGATAGAATACGATAGTACTTCATAAAAAAAAACTTATTACTATCTCGGAACTTGGTAGTTAGGCACATTTTGGGTGAAACCCTTATAAACAACAAGACCAAAAACATCGTTTTCCTTGTTATTGTAATTTTCCATTTCACAACTGATTGGTTATCGTTAAACTAACTCGTACTCGTTGTCATATGACCCGGAATGTCAATTGCTAATAGCGACGGCGGCCCTATGATTGAACGTTCATAAGTATACTTACTTATGAACGTTTAATCATAGGGCCGCAGTGCGTCGAGTGCCTAGCGAGGACATAGGCATACCTATTACGTCGCTAGGCAGATGGATTGATGACCGCAGTATGTACTTAGTTATGGGCGCTACGCAAGTAACTAGGGATTATATGGCCGACCCCCATCCTCTTCATACACAGCCCTTTCATAGCATGTTACACTAGCTTCTGCCCACGACTACGTTCGCGTGGAAGTCGTAAGCCTTCCCTGTATAATACGTTTGTAGTTTGGTCTCAGTAGCCAAAATATACAGAGTCAGGACTGGTGATGCAAGTGCAAGCGACGTACAGTACCTACAGTTGTCTGTGTGAGAAGCAGCCTGCTTGTTGAGAATTAGTGAACGACTGCGTTCCAGCATAATACTACCTAATGGCACAACACGATACACTGACTATTGCATTCCTATAGATAATTCCTGATGAACAGCTAAGTATAACAGTAGATTGTAAACACACGGGATTCCTTAACTGTTGATTTGCCTTTAGAAGGCCGGTAACAATTAAAATTCTATTGTGTCTCGATAGTGACAGTTGGAGGTTTAACAGTCGGTTAACCATAGATATTTAATTTAGTTTTAAGCACAGATCACAGAGGAGGCCTAAACGTAATGTTTTTCAGTGTTCGTTCTACGACGGGCTGCTACTGACAATAATAACACTTGGCCCGACTTTGGGGTCGAACATCACGCTACTTAGGAGCATCAGAACGTAGCAGAAAACCATAGGAGCTAGGCTAGCTAGCTAACGATGGTAAATTAGCACCTGCCATGTTTGTCCCTGCATCACCCTAAGGTTGACTGGTAGAAAATGCCTTAGGCATTAAGTGCTTTTTACTTGTCCATAAAGTTTTAATAAATAATAAATAATTTAGGTGTGTTTATTCACCGATGCACCGCACTGTTTACTTAAAGTGAGCATAAAGAAACAACGCATGCTTAGGATTTTTCTACCACCAGACCGTTCGTAGGTAATACAAATAGTTTTCCATGTTTTTTCCTCATCCATTGTTTGTAAACCGATAGTATAACGTAGTATTCTCGTCCTGTTCTCTCGGGCAATTGACTCATGAGTTCGGCTAAACTGCTCGGTTATGGAGTGCGCTTTTTCGAATTACGAGTGTTTGTTTACACATATTTTTCCTGTTCAAAGCTGTCACAGTGTGTTGTTAGATCTGATACCGACAGATAATTATGATGTAAACAGTCTATGCTGATTAATTGATTGATAAACGATAGTGCAGACAGCTGATGGCTGATAAATTATTTAAAGCTTGTTTTGCTTATCTAAATATTATAGTCACAAGATCAACATAAACGATAATACAAACAATAATATAAACAGGATTCAGTATATCATTCACTTTCTACCCGCGACACCGGCCGCGTGAAATTTCTTATACCTATTAACATAGAATATATCCAATACCTACTGCAGTCCCATTAGTGAAAGAATTTCCAGAATCGGAAGTTCCGAAATTGGTAGTTCCGAAGATTAACCTCTACATTCATACTTATACCTCTTTATTATATAGGGAGTAATAGTATAGATCCCAAAGGTGTAATGTAATCCAAGACTCAAATCACGACTAGGTGCTCCGTGTACATTGTTCGTGCGTCTAGTAGGCAATGATAATGGCACGATTTCTATAAAACTTTCAGTGTTGCAGGTGGTGGAGGGTGTGCCGTGTGTCGGTATCACTCTACATCCTCAAGTGTTTATTTCAATAGTTTTGTAGTAGGTTGTGGAGTGCTCTTGTTTGTATTTGTTGTTGAGCCAGTAAACACAATTTAGTTTCTTTTCTTTGTAGGTGGTTACAAAATTTTGACATTTCTTCCGCTGATCTATTAATTTGAGCATAGAACACTTCATTTACATGACTATTTTCAGCTTTAAGACAAGGAACATTAAGAAAATCAAATAAATTCCAAGGCTAGTGCAGCAACATAAAAATACAAGAGGCTTCCTACTAACGCAGCGATAACATATACAATGCAGATGGATTCACAAAGGTTTTAACATTATTTTTATGTCCATTAATTGTTGACATCGGCAGTTTCAGCGCATGTTTTTTTTTACTAAAGCGTTCACTCAGGTTATATAAAGACGGTATTAAGAATTCAAGCACAAAGCTGCCCCTCATTATGCTTATATGGGACTTGTACCGGAAGAGGTTTTGTTTTTTTGGATAAAGATCTGTTTAACTTTCCACGAGTCGATTAGGTGATTCAATGTCAAAAACATTAACTATAAACCAAAACAAATTAATGAATAAAGATAATTAATAATTTATGATAAAACACTTCAATCACAAAGGACTCATGTTAAGTCTAAGCTTGTTAGACATTACCTTTATTTTATTTTAAACAATAATAATTATGAAGAACAGCCATATTCTAAGAAGTCGTAGTGGGTACGTAACGTACATGGTAGGTACCGACATTCTGAGTAATTAATCATTGTTTTAAATAGCTTTTTTAATTGTTATACGGTAGGTTTTGAGTTGCAGAGATATGACAAAGTACTTACTTAAAAAAAAAAAATCGCCAAGAACGCGCAGTGTTTAAAAAAAATCGTCGATTCCGGAGACCCTCATTTGCTGACAACGGCAACGTGTGGTTTTAGACGGAAGAAGCCCGACGTAACCTCTGAGTCCGGAGATGCCTCTGTGGCCGCTGCTAGAGGCGGCGTTGTCAACACTCTTCATATATGAACCAAGTGTTACACCGTTTACTCGCAACAACACAAATGACGACTTGTGGCATTAAAGCATTGACAATAAGAATTTTGAAGACGGTCCGTGCCAGAAGTTGTGCGCTCTGTGCACTTCGGCACCACGAATTTTATCAGTACAGCCATCTCTCGATGCTACCGGCGATTCCGTGCTCTGGTGAAATAACCTTTCCGCTTATATATCCGTCAGGATTTTTACACGATAAAATAAGTGAGTTTAACCCACGGTAAACCCAACAGGCACGTACACTACACACGGTCAATACTCACAACTTTCTCATATTCATCATCACACACGGACTTTCCCCTTTACAATTATTTACCGAGCGCCCCAATTTCATCTTTCACAATTAGCTCACCGCAAATCAGTTATTCTGTTTCTACTTTAGCCACAAAACGGCACACATAGCTAGTACCTAGCTATCCGCAAAACGAGACACGTACTTACAATACCTACCCTTAAAACAAGGCTTAGGAAAGTCTTAACACCCATAAAACTTCCAAGAAAGGCGTGTTCGCTTACCTCCAGGCCATATCACACTGGCGATTTGCCAGCGTGTTCCCAGCGGGGCGATTGTTTAACGCGCTCGCTGCTTGTGCGTAGCGATTGACATGAGTGCACAAAAACTTTTTACAAAAAAAAAAAAAACAACCGACTTCCAAAAAAACACATATAAGTTATTTTTCACTGTTTTTGTGTTTATTTGGAAATCGGAAAAAGTTTTTTTTTTTCACTTTTTAGTTGTGGTACCTACCCCCTCAGACGAAGTAAAAAATCTACTTCGTCCTTCGTCTGAGCCTACCCCACACAAATTCGAATACCACTACCTGCTATGTAAATAACAGTGACGGAGTCAAAGAATATATCGTCTACATACACTAAGTGGGAAAAAATACGTAATATTGAAGCTAACTCAAAAACTACGCAAGCAAAGTTAGTAAAATTTATATGGGACCACCTCTAAAGCATGACCTAAAAAGAATCATCAAAATCGATTCATAATCGGCGGAGTAATCGCGTATCAAACACACAAAAAAAAAAAAGCATACAGACGAATTGAGAACCTCCTCCTTTTTGAAGAAGTCGGTTAAAAAGAGAGCGAGACAAGCGAGTGTACAATATTGTGAAAACTAGTTGCGTGGTCGCGGCTAGCTCGCTTCTCACGCGCACAGTGCACGTTCACAAACCGCCTCGCTGCAAACACGCTGGCAAATCGTCAGTGTGACAACGCTCGTAAGTTATTTTCATTGTACGGGAAAAAAGTTCCGATCAGTTGGCAAGCCAGTAGGATTACAGAACTGCTGAGTCACATCGTCATCTCAGCTTGGACCCGTGCCAAAGTAGAGAGCTACTGTGCGAAGAATTATGATGAAACAGCTCCCTTACTAGCTACTGTAGGACTATCAAGCAGCTTTGATAAATGGACGAGTGGCCAGTCCATGGTTGACTTGTGAAATGTCTCGGAGGGATAGAAAGATGTTTTGTTTTAAAATATGGGGATATTATTATGGAGACGAGTTAAGGCAAAAAAATGACACGTAAAATAAAATTGGGAACACAAAATAGTCATCAGAGTTTTCATTCATATAAAAAAACATGTGGTCTCTTAATATGGATTTTGCCTATGAGTTATGAATGAAATAAAGATTATTTTCTTTTATGATAATAAAAGCTTACGTCATAGCCATTTTCCTCGTATCAGCAAAGTACAGGATGACGATCTTTCACTGTCAAATGGCGCCCAACACACAAATTATGTCCATACCACGTTTTGTTTGATCACGATACGAAACTATACAACATATGATATCTGATAAGTTTGACACACTGACTACCGATTATTATAGTAGTGTCGGGAGTTCCGAAGTAAGACAGTCTGACTCAATGGAGTCGGAAAAAAACCCCTTACTCTGAATCGGCGGCACTGTGCTAAGGCAGTCTTATCTACGCATAGTCCGTATCGATATGGAAAAGCGATGAGTTTCTAGTCCATAGTGATCGGGCTTTACTGCAGCATGTCGCATCAAAAGAATGAACAAAACTTTTAAAGTAAACGGTTATTATTTCACAACTATTTCGCAATGTCGGAAACCTATAACACTAACAAAGCAAACAAGCACAATAGCTACACATTTATGTTCCGACAATGCACCCGTTAAACATAATAAAGGCGCCACAATAGAGGCGAATCACCACTTTCAAATTAAGCGCATTAAAAAAGTCGCACAGGCAGGGATTCCCAGTTTATTTGTAAACAGGCAAATGTTTAAAAGAAACTAATTCTATGTTTGCAGGGAAAGTGGTGTTGCCATGTGAGCCAGCTATTTTTACCACATTATAAATCATCGCGTATTTCCCAACGTTTGTTAAATTTTTGTGGTTTAAATTAGGTATTTAGAAGCGGGTTTATTAGTGAATATAATTAAGTATTAATATGCTTAATAGAGTTATTAATAGTGTAATGTGGAAATCCGGATGTTCCCCTGTATCCTGTGGTTTATCCAAAAGATTAGAAATAATGGGTATACTGTAGGTAGATTATCTTATTCGGGAAACCCTAAATAATCCCGACTTTTGAACGATAACAGGAAAATGTTGAGTTTTATTTATTCATCTTTATGGTTCATGGAGAAAACATTATTCAAAATATGTACATAATAAGCACATAAATGAGTAAATGTCAGTCTTCCCACGAATATAAGTCTCAAGTGTGTAAATTACCTTAATTCCTGTGTTTTTATGAGTTATATTTATAAACTGAGCTCGTTCCTAACAGGATAAACTTTTACAGCGGGACACTGAACCGCCTGCCGAGTAGTGCCGAGTGCCAGGAATTTCTACATGATGGAGGTTGTGGGCGAGTAGGGTTATTAAGAATTGCCTTTCAAGATTCTAATGAACAGTGCACCGAGGCTTGACTGCTAAAACTATATTTAATAATCTATAGAGACAGCAAGTCATATACAGTCAATTACAGATTGAAATTATGAAATCTTACCTTTTCTTGAAATGTTATCGTCCTCTTTATTTATTAAATTATGTCTTTCCAACGACTTATTCACTAAACATATATTTAGAGTACCGACCCAACAAATTTTTGAATTTTTTGTCACTAAGAGGAGCGCTCAGAACTTGCAAAAATTGTAGCCAAAGTGATACATAGCTACTATTTATTACTAAATTAAATTTGATTAAGTTAAGCAATTAATGTCTTTTAGTATTAGGTAGGTATCAGATGCGTGAGTATATCGTAGGATATTTAACAGATTAGCGCACATTGAATTCCTTGTACTGAACAGTTTTTCCATACCAAATTTATTTTTGTTTTTTAAATCGTGGCTATCGTGGGTTTTTTTACTACGCCCTAGCTAAACTTTAATTGTGACGAAAATAAAACTAGGTACCTATCGGAAAAGAGAAAACGCAATCGTGTAGCCATTACAAGTTGTGGTTAGCAACACGATGCAGACATTTTGTATACGTATACATACAGACCTACAGCCAAACCTAACGTTAAATAAAAAAAAAACAACTATAAAATGTAACGAAAATACTTAATGTATATAATAGGCTTGAGATCTTTTCACTTACATATGAGAATATTAAAACTAAAACATAAGTCAATACTGTTGGGTGTTTTACAAAAACTAGAAACTTGTACAATCATTATTTTGTGGGTATATATTTTATGCTTTTGATAATAAAATTACGATTTATAGCGTCATCTTACCTTTGACGGTACGCGGTAGTCCACCATACATAACAGTCACTAGAATCATACATTTTATAATGTTTTCAGGCTTCTCCTTGTATCATGATACAGTATAATGGCCAGCAAAGGACTGTCGTAAAGAATACTAATGCAAGATACACGCAAGTCGTAATTTATTATAATCCTACTAATATTATAAATGTGAAAGTTTGTGTGTTTGGATGTTTGTTACTCAATCACGCAAAAACGGCTGAATGGATTTGGATGAAATTTGGTTAACAGATAGTTTATAACCTGGATTAACACATAGGATACTTTTTATCCCGATATTCCCACGGGATCGGGACTTACGCGGGTGAAACCGCGGGGCGCAGCTAGTAGTAACATAAAAGCCTTATTATTTGTCTATGTTAGACCTATAAGACAGGACCGCCCATTGTGTCACCACTACATTTATGTCTGTATTTTTTTCATCTTTTTTTTGTGGTGTACATAATAAAGTATTTTATAGATATCTATCTCGTTAAAGATCATGATAATGAGCGTTCGATCTTCTTCTTCTTTTCGTATCGAGTGTTCATCTTGTCATATTACTTATGGATACAATAGGTACCCACAGAGGTATCCACGCACAGGTACGCGCAACAGAGCATGTGAATACGAACCATTTCTTAGTTTCATATTTACAGGGAAAAAGTTGTCGTAGACGACCCAAACATGCATTCAAACGAGCTATTGTTCTTTGTGACTCATTGGAGGATAATGTGTATTATTAGATAATTACAAGTTACCTTTATTTCAGATATAATGCACCATTGTTTGATCAAGACGTCACGACATGGTACACCACATCCGATTCGTGGAGCTGCACACATCGACGCACTACAAAGCTATGACGGCATAAGGATGATCTCAGTGAGACTGTGGCTGAACCTGACATGGCGTTTTGGCCTTTGGAAGTAATTAAAAAATACCATTTGCCTCTTTGGTTAATTTCTAAATGCACCTATCTAGTCTATTGTAGAATATGAGTGTTTAGCATTAGAATTAATTCGATAGAAAACATTTATTTATTTATTCCCCTTAACAGCAGCTACTGTGAAGTAAATAAATAACCAAATGTTTTCCTATAAAGATCTTTACAGGTTTTGGCTGCTGTGTAATTTAATTAAAATTAATTAATAATGAAATTAAATTTTTATCATTTCTAATTTCCTTTTACAATTTTGATAACGGAGGAGAAGTTTGAGTTGAAGTTGAGGAACAGGGTGTAAAGTTCACTCATCCACCATAGAAAAGGGAGGATCCTCCAACCAGACGGGTGTTCTGTCTGGCGGGCAACTGCCCAACGATTGATGTTGGGTTCTTGTATATTTATGTCCACTGCACGGTAAACTTTAATTGCGCGATGCAGGATTTATGTGACGTCAGGATTTTTGTGTGACGTCAGATCTTTTGATGCGAAGTTCGCATGTGGCGATGTAGATACCGCCACATCACTCCCCTCCGGGATTCTTGGAGGTCAACGACCTCAGTGCACGATCTTGTGAGAAGTCGAACGCACGCTTCACCCTGTCTCAAGATCTACTTCAAAGCCCTAGTATCTAGGGCTTTCCAATTGATCTCCAGCTCGTAGTTTGTAATTGAATAATACTTTGACATTTGTTTTTTATTTAATATTTTCTTAGAAATTTATATATATATATATATATATATATTTATATTTAACTACTACCGTTTATTGTAATATTAATTCTTTATTCAATTGTGTCTGTATCATAATTATTTCCATTTTTGTTTCATATTAATTTTACTTGTGTACCCGATATTTGCGCGCCCTACGTGGCAGAATATGATCAGACTATTTATTAATCTAAGACCATGTAATGTACGATATTCCGACAAATAAATAAATTTGAATTGTTATATCTGTTTCGTTGTGTAACTCGTCTTTTGTCCGTACCTTGTATTGTACTTAAATTGTAGTAAGGAAGTGCCGAGGTAGGCAGAAATACAGGCCATATAACTTTGGTATCAGTTTTTATTGAGTTCTACCCCGTAACACTTCATTGGAGATTTAAAGTATTTGTATTGATACCTGTCAATTAATACCTACCAAGCAACTGACCTGCGGTTTACCTCTTACGTAACTTCGAAATTTGCATTTACACTCGTCGGAATTTTCAAATAGAATCTGACAGGGAAAAATCCGATAGCGAATGAGCGACCTATGTGTATAAAAATCCAATAATTATGCGTGTGCAAGGTGCTGATAGCTCGCTACGTAGTTTTAGGTGTGACATAACGTAAGTTTCTGCGGTCTGCGGTCAGCTGTCACCAACCTACTTCACCTGTGCCATACTGGTTGCTATGGACCATTCTCTTTAACTCTCCTCTTTATCTGGTTAAATACTTAAGTTAATTAGGACGGTTTTATAATCCTGTGATGGTTTTAATTCAGTACATATCCCTCGGAACATTTCATATTTTTAATAAGTATGCAAAGTAGCACTTATTTTTTTGTAACTAGTAGGTGTAGATAACATAACATCATCATTTTCCCTGAAGATTTAGGCAGAGATGTACCTATACATAGTACCTACACCCACATATCACTAGTTATGTTCAAGTCCCATCATCCCATGTAATATCGTGTCTATTGCCATCAACCGGGCAAACATCCAGACTCCAGCCTGCGACTGAAAAACTTGATTGAAAAACCCAATTGAAAGATTTTGTTTCATAATGTTGAAATCAACCTTTATCTGTCCGACTGCTGAGTAAAAGCCTTCTCATGCCACGTAGGTCAGAAACAAGCACTGATGGTCAAGATTCTGATTTCCTGAAAATGTTTTTTTAAAGCTCACACGCCACAAGTCAGTCGTGTTCCTCGTGTCCAATACGGCATCGAAACATCTGCTACCGCGGTCCGGAAACTTTCTTGTATATTTACAAAAATATTAAACAACTGTGTCACATCATTTGGGGTTTTTTGGGATCTATGTTGCATATCTTCTAAGAATTGTTATATGTATTATTTTGTTTAGAATTATGGAACCTGTAAAATGTTTTTTTAAATGGTTTGTTGTTGTCTTGAAAGCGACGTGAATCTTGACTGTTGACCACGAGCGTCAACGATTGTTTGCGGAGCAGCATGATGTGTAATAAATAATAGACGAGCCCCATAATTGCGACACTTATTGACTTAATCCACGTTCACTAACTCTGTATTCTTTAGAAACACACGGAATGACGAACTTTGTTTTCACGGGATCCTGTCAAAAACATTTCTATGGCCCTCCGTTACGTAAGCCAAACTCTTAACTAGCTAATACTCACTGACAGTCGACCCTACCTTTTCGTTAAAAAACTCCGATAAGCCGGTTGATGGAGCCAATACAATTTTGTGCGTTGGTATCTGGCGCGGACGCGTGCTAAAAATGGTTACCATTTTAACGAGGCGAGGCCTAACGCAGTTTGTCAATGTCACCACACATCACCGAGGTTGTTCGTCTACTTCATTCTTTACGGATAACCGTTTTTCATCCCTGAAATCGTAAACATGCGTAACTGCGCAACAAACAATGTTGTGGAATAACCGAAATGCGTTTTCCACGAACGACTTGCAAATGTTCTAAAAAGACAGTTTTATCACCTCGAGTCATAATCGGAATACAATTTGTTTACTACATAGTGACGTCATCGCGCGAGTGAGAGACGTAGTAAAAGGTAGTAATCATTTTATTTCCTTTTAGAACTCAACAAATAAAACATGAGGACTATTTAGCTTACAAGATTTGCGCAGTGTTGTTGCAACTTGTTCGTCTGGGGAAACCCCATAAAAATATTGCAATGTGAAAAATATTAAAAAAGCTTTTACTGTTTGATGTTCATTTTATTTTGCACTAAAGCTAGGAAGGCAGCTTGTGCTAGCAACACCTTAAATATAAAACAGGTACTTATTTTATAAGGACTTATTTTCACAAAATTAAATGATTCATTGTATTTGTTGGGACTAGCTAAACGAAAGAGTGGTATTAATTTAACAGCATATCAAGAGGGTTGCGGGTCAGCCAAAATTAATTTTACAGAGGGTATTAGGTTTCTCTGGTCTCATAGATTACAAATCTAATCTTCCAAGCACATACATTCAAAAGCCCCACTACATAGAAATGTGTACAGTCAACAAATCTAGGTATCGCCGCGATGAACAAGCCGAGTCGCAAATAGGATTTATCCGTCCTCCCTCTCAAATACAGAGTATCAAATATCTCTGTAGCATCCCCTTTGTCTGTCGAAGACAACACGTGCACGCTAAACAAGATTTTCTCAAACGGAGATTTAAAATAAATAAATCAATGGATTCGTGACAATATTTCGTCGTTTGCTACATTCCGAGTACACCAGAAAGCATTCTACTTCTATGTTTGCAACAAACAATGGTGTGCTACAAGAGCCTTTGTTTTATAAATGTTGTTTTGCTTTGGAACTAAGTCTAAGATAAATAAAGAAGGGTTCATCCATCCCAAGTTTTTCTGAGAGTCAAAGAAAAACATACAATGTATCAGCAGCTTATCATCTTGTGAATTTTATTTTATTCTGCTGAATTTTATTCTTGAGAAAGAGTTGCTGTTTGTCTGACTAACGACTTCCATTCATTTTTAATTAGACTTTTGTTATTAACTTTCTTAGTTCTACTGTCCGCGTTGTATTTTTTTATTAAAAGTGGTTTGAATTTACTGCAGGTAAACTGTTTGCCTGTAGATTTATGACAATGGTAAAGTCCAAATGAGTAAATATATTTAGATCTTGAAGAATCATAATGATTTGCTAATCGTACTACTTATTTTAAATTACAAACGATTTGTATCTACTTAATTTATCAAACAGTAGGTATGAAGGTACAAATCATCAAAAATCCTTCAGGCGTGTTATATTTCCTCAAGTTTTTCCTCAAAGCGTTGAAAGTCTGGTCAACAAAAGTGATTGATACGAATAGGGAAATGCGTCTAACCGAATCGTGTTTGACCGATGTTAGTCGATTTTGTATCGAGTGAACATTCGCCGGGGGCAATCGATACAGCAGGGATGATGGATAACCCTCTTTTAATAGTAATGGACTCGGTCGTCCCCCGGGGCTATCATAAGATATATCTTGGCACTAACGATTCAGCCATCGAACCCGTATTTAAATCGAGTTAGCAGCGTCCCTTGTAAATGTTTAAGTTTCAAAGTAAACACGAATGAAATGTCTGAGTAAACCTAGTTATGAAGTTCTTAGGTGAAGCGAAGCTAGTCAATTGTTGATACTATTAGATTAGATAGTTTGGTTGTTTATAAATAGGTATATTGATTTTATTTCTTTTAGCATTGTGTAATGGAGTTATTTGCGTACCAAGTCAGGCAGGCATACCTACGTGCAGCTTTTTCAATTTCGTAATACGAGTACCTACCTACCTATTCAATCGGTTAAGGAAATTGGAAAACATCACGAGGAAACCCGGACGTAATTTTCAGAATCTTTCCTCGGCTGTATGAGAATAGGTCTTTGCCCCGCATAGGGATATTTATTTTAATTAATTAGGTTATGGCAATGTGGTTTTTACACCTCATTATTAGTATTCATGCTAACCTCTCCAACTATTTTAATAATTTTAAGTAGGTACCTAAGTACCTACCTACTCAAAAGCTTGCTTTCATTACAGGCCAATTAGTGACCAAGGACTCAAAGCTAAAATGTGATCTCAAATCAAGAAAATGCTTTATCTTTGAAAGAATATTTAAAATATTCCAATTACCCGCCGCCGCCGTCTGCGAGCGCAGCATCGCTAATCTTATCAACGTTCTGAACGTTTCTGATTAATTCATTTGGGTCAGTAATTTCATAAGTAAGTGTCGTGACAAAAGCCGATGGTTCCTTTGATGTAACAATGATGATAATGTCATTCATTGTGCTATTCAGCGACATTCAACGCGACAAGGAGATGAACGCATTGTATCGACGACCTATTTCGCCAAAACATCATTTACTTCTGTAGGTACATAATAATGGGATTTTCAAAGAAATTATGTCATTATTTCTGTCATCCAGGGACATTGGATGTCACAGATTCTACAGATTGTTTGAATTTCGACATTGTTTAAGCAAATTGGCAGGGGAGTTGGAACGACGCGGATTAAAATGTTATTTTTGCTACGCTGTGTTTGGTGTTTGTTCAATAAAACAGTTAGATAAGTACTATTCTAAAGGTGGACTTGTTAGACAGCAACATAGTCATTGAACACATTATTACAAAACATAACTCGCCGTCTATCAAAAGTTTGCCATTTGCAAATGAAACCACTAGTCCTGGAAATTCTGAACATCTTTTTGATTATTGAGATCACTTAATTTGTTGGAAGCTATTGTAGGATCCTGACAGATGTGGGCGACTTGTTTTGATACCAAAACAAAACATTACTATAATTAGCGCCAGCATGTTAATAACTAACTATACCTATGTTTTATTTAACAAGTCAGTACGGGCGCCGATATTTCTGACTGACCAATGTGTATCAATCACGTAAAAATTGACAGTTGCAATTGATTGTTCGCGGAACTTCAATTCAACACCCTGTTTTACCCCTCTATATGCTGTAAATTCTTTGGCGAGTATTTACTTAGACAAAGTCTGTTATGTTTTTTATAGGTAGTTATACATTTCGCGATGAACGAGTGAGTTATAGTTGTAAACGATTTATTTTAGTTTTTATATTGGGTAGTACGTGCTCCACAGACAAGCGCTTGGAAGGCTAACAACAAACCAAAGTAAAATCAATTATTTTACACAGACCATCAATAATAAAAGAAAACGAGTAAAAAATGATAAAGAAAAGAGAAATAAAAGATGCCATTCAGGCTAATAAGTACCTACACGCATAGGGTATCCCAATATAATGTCCATGTGAGTCAAGTGGATCCCTCACAATGTGGATGACTGTTGATGATGATTAATTTAATAGTTTCTCCGAACTTGAGTTGACTAATTCTTCTTCTTATTTAACTTAAAAGCTTCGTCCTTGAAAGGTCGACTGATTGACCTTACCTACTCATGTTACTCATATTTTAATAAGTATCTGCTCTGTACACACTTCATGCTTTACTATACACGTGGGAAAATGTGGTAATAACTCATACCTAGCCGGGTATTTATTCAAATAACCCAAGGTTTGTGACAAACAAGGAAAATTGGTCGAACTCAAAGGAGTCACGATTTTGCACTGAACTGCAATTTGGTACTTTAGTTTTATCATAGTATAAATAAGATACAGTATTATATCTTCATATAAAACGGCCGAAACGACGCGCTTCCAAATCTCAGTGTATAGCAGTACCCATTATTATCAAGCGCGGCAGTTACGCACGGACATAGTTTACGTGTACTATGTTTTTTTTTAAAGCGAACCACAGACTTATATCATATTATGATTACCTTTATTTTTCGATATAAAGCCTTATATTTGTTTTATTTATAAATAGTTACCTATGGCATATATGTCAATGCGGGCAAGCACGTGTTATACTGCAAGAACTGCGTAATTTGGGTATTTCCATTATCGCCGGTTTTTTTCATTGTTTTAAAAGGATTATCGAACAACATCTGATTCATTGGGTATTTACAACATGATAACATGGTCTCTCTCTCACTGAGAACCAAGTTATACAATATTTATGTGCAGATAGTTGTGATTTATTTGCAGGTAGCGTGTTGCGAAGCATTTGATTTTTCCAAACTATTTTGATACGTCCATAATGATGTGTGGCCCGGGGTTATCTATTTGTATTCATATCGGCCCCGTAGCGCTCTGTGAGCTGACAGTGGACGGGGCGCAACATATTGCTCGCTATTTTATTGCAGGCTTTTCATGTTTTTGTTTGAATAAATATTGTAGGAAACATTTTATTTTAAAAGGTGTATTTATTTTGAAGTGCAAATTTAATATATTTACAAAAGTGTTTTAAAAATGGAAGAGTTTTAGTTAGTGCTTCTCACATCACTTGGTATTGAATTGCTATCAATCTGCCTAGCCTTTCCCCAATTATGTTGGGATCGGCTTCCAGTCTAACCGGATGTAGCTGAATACCAGTATTTTACATGGAGCGACTGCCTATCTGACCTCCACAACCCAGCAACTGGGTAATACGATACTCCTTAGTTAGACTGGTTGTCAGACTTTCGGGCTTCTGACGACTCGTAACGACTGTCAAAGATCCATAAATGACAGCCGGGACCAACGGCTTAACGTGCTTTCCGAGGCACGGAGGAGTCTCGATATGTGAAAATGGTCACCGATCCACGGACCAACCCCGGCAAGCGTAGCTTAACATGATGGATCGACCCGAGCGGCTGTTATTACTTAGCCACGAACTCCTCTCGAGAGTAGTGATACGGATGATAAATAATTGGAGCTCAAGGAAATCCTACTAACCCAGGTTTCCCTATATTATTAATTTGTTATTTTCTCTCCTTTTCGATCCATCAGACCATAAAATAAACTTGACACTGCACCCCATTATGTACGATAGACTTTATTCATCCCTTTTATACCCAAAACACGATATAGATCATTACACTCAATAGTGACGTCACAGGATGGAGTCGCACGTAGGTGGTGGAACTCAGCTCGGGGTATAGGGATACAGGGGAAGGGTACAAGGGGAGGGGGACATTTTTTTCCACGAGATGTCAAGTCCAGTTGCACAGGAGCGGACTTGGGACTCGTTAAGTTTAGTTTTTTTTTTTGCGTTGAAGGGATCTGTAGCATTAATCAAATTGTCAATTGGCCTGACTTCTGATGCTCGAGGAAACGGTGATTCGTGTAATTTTCGTGGTTACCTACTGAGGTAACCACTAAATTTACACAAATCACCGTTACCGCTAGTGCGGTTAGGTTTTTCAGACATTTAACTACTGAAAAACCCAAACTCTTTTCCCGGAGGCTCCACAAGGGTGTTTCATACTGTTTCTCAAATTCACGTTTGTTTATCTTTTGAAATTGCCTTAATGGAAAAAGATTTAATCAAATTACAGTACCTAGTCACTTACCAAAATTAGCTATACGATAATTTGCAATTTTTCTCTACATTACAGTGTAATTGTATTAATTTTGAATCCAGATAATTTAACATTCACCCTTTCCCAAACACTGGGAACCATTGTTAGCATAACCATTATTAAAATAGACTTCATCCTCCTTAATGTAGGTATGCTGTTGTCCGGCGCACACTTTGCAGTCTGCCCCACTAGCTTGCTGACTGGTTAATATTTTTTACCTTATCGTTAGTGCTGATATGAGTCAGAAATTAGGAAAGTTATTTATTACGAAACACCTTAATTTTGGTTAGATCATTTAACTAAAGACTGTCATACTTTGTGTTGTGTGTGATATCATTCCCGATTTCCCAAGGGCACTACATAGACGCCGCTAAGACAAACCAACTTCCTATTCGTGTAGTTCGATTTACCGTATCAGTTACCACTTAGGGCCGAAACACGCGAGAAGTTTATCTTAATGTATGTTTATTCCTCTAAACATTTGTTAAATTTTAGGCTCTTCTTACTAAAAGGTACTTGAAATACAAACAGTTACTCGGACCAAGTTGTCGACATAGCAAAATGAATACCGTGTGTAGATCGGGAAAAAGCTACCGAATTTCGGGATGACCGAATATGAAACGAATTTCAGTACCTATGTAATCTACATATTATTATACACCCTGTGTCTTTTAAACATATGAGATACAGATGATATCCAACTTCCAGCTCGCAGATTTATGTAATATAGCTTGATATGCTTCAATAACTGAAACTGCGCATATTTCCCATATTGGCATTTTCCACGCTATCATCGTTTGGCAGGTCTCTGGTCGCTAGCCCGTCTCTGGGTTCAAAGCGGCCGCTCAATCGTCCGTTATGATCTTACTCCAGGCTCGCATCATATTTTATCTGGTTATTTTCTGTTCAGCACACGCCGATACACTCTGCCCATGGTTTATGGGCTCTCTATTAGTAAGTTTTAACGTTATTTGTAGCTTAGGAACTTTTCTTAAATAGGTATGTGTAGCCGTAGCTGCATGGGGCTGATATCTTTTCATGGTTTTATTTTATGTCTTGAATACAAGAGAAAATCTTAAATGCAAAAGTTTGTATGTTACTAGACGCCGCGTTCTAACCAAAAGCGATCATGGCGCTCTTTTATATGAATACTAGCTTCCGCCGGCGGCTTCGCCCGCGTGGAATGTCGATAAAAAGTAGCCTATTTCCTATTCCAGGTCATGGCCTACCCATGTGCCAAATTTCATCCATATCCGTTCAGCCGTTTTAGGGTCAGTTCACACCGCGACGTGAAGCGACGCGACGCTGCACGCACTTTATAACAATTATGGAACTATATGGAACTATATGGAATTATGGAATTATTTTCTCCACAAAAATGTATAATTTCAGTGCGAGGGTTGACACGTGTCAAAGTACGCTGAGATGCAAGGTGCTGCGCAGCGGGTGTACCCTATTGTGTAGATACATTCGATATTGTATCAGATCATAAAAAAGTTTGAACTGACCCTTAGCGTGAAAGCGTAACAAACAAACAAACTCACTTTCGCATTTATAATATTAGTTAGGATAACATTGCGTCGATCGCGTACTCGCGCGACTGTCGCGTTTAGTTAGGACGAAGGGAATGCGGTACGCCGCCGCCGCGCGCCGTAGCTCAGTATCACACACATACATTGCAGGGAACAGTCTAATAAATACAAACTCTAATAAAGTAATCTGTAAGCAGAACGTAAGGTAAATAAATAGATGAAAGAAATCGTGTTATATGTACAAAATGAAGGATTTTCATGTTAGAATTAGTCGGTTTAAATTCATGTCACGTCTTTAGTTTATTCTGAACGTAATACGTATCCTAGGTATCGCGGTTCGAGCTGATTTAGGTACAACTTTGTACACACACACAAAATATTTAATTTAAAAAAGAAACCCTGAAAATTCTGGCTTCTATTTTGAAAAATATAATGTATAATGTTGTACTGTGTGTCACACTCGTTGCTATGTTGCAGTATTGTAACTATATATACCCTCAGCCGTATGCGTCGATCGAAGGTTAAACTACGCTTGCCGCGTTCGGTTCGTGGATGGGTGACCATCCATTACATATCGTGAACCCTTCGTGCCTCGAAATCGGGCCTGGCTGTCATTCCTTGATCTTTGAAAGTCTTTACGGATAGTCAGAAGACCAAAAGTCTGATACCCATTCTTACCAAGGGGTATCGCGTTACCAAGGGGTATCGTGTTACCAAGGGGTATCGTGTTACCAAGGGGTATCGTTACCAAGGGTAATTGTGTTACCAAGGGGTATCGTGTTACCAAGGGGTATAGTCGCTCCATGATTGATATACTGGCATTCAGCTGCATCCAGTAAGACTGGAAGCCGACCACAATAGTTGGGAAAAGTCAAGCAGATAGACTTTTAATCTGCAGTTCCTGTTTATAGGAAAATTAGGGAGAAATATGGCGATGCACTTTCTAGCAATACAGGACACCAAGAATTACAAAAGCTTTTACGTTTATCTACTAAATAACGTTGTACATCGAACTTATATTCTGAGTAAAGCAATAAAATAAGTTAATATAAATATCATTCAAATTATCTTTCCTGAAAAAATACAATCTTCAAATACTTCGTGCACTTTGGCAAACGGTACCTAAGACACAGGGAAATGGTTTCCCTCGAACATATTTAAGATGTGTGTATTAGCGAATGGAAAAACATGTTACGATTGAACACAAACTATGAGGCGGTTCAGTCAAGGGAGGCTTCATTCCGCATTGAACACAGAATGATTGCTGGTTATAAAAACTTTGGAATGGGTTTGAAAACAACGCTTCACAATATTATTGATTTTTAATTTTTCCCTTCTTTTCTTGTTCTTCTTCTTCAAAACATACACTATCGTGGTGTCAAATCTTTTATTAGAAAAGCTGCTCCACCAAGTACAAACTAAGCTTAGCAATTCATTGTGAACATGGTATTTTTATCCTACGCAGAACTGCACTTAAATGAATTTCTCCCCCCAAGCAAAACGACATTTGTAAATTGTGCTACAAAATACGAATAGCTAACAGGGCAAAGAAAGTTAGTAAAAGTAGCAAATTATATTAGAAGTAGAAAGTAACGTGTCGTAGTTAAGTCTTTAAAGTTTAACATGAAAAAAGTTTGATTAGTCCGATTGGCCCGAGGCCTGGCCTTGGGATGGTCCATTTAACAGAGTGGCCGCATTTATTGGCGGCTCACGTCTCCAGCATGGGGAACAAGAGATGAGTGAGCTGCGGACATTCTACAGGTACATACCACTGACACCACTGTAGGTACTTTTGTCTTCATTGATTTTTCATTCATGTTTCAAAAGATGCAGATGGAGCAAGAAAAATGATTGGTTGAAATTGGGTAACTCTCTACGGAAAGTTTTGCCGTGAGGATGATACTTAGATGAGATTAGCTTCGTTGATGATATAAGAAAACCCAGATAAATGAACAAGATAATGAATTAGTAAAGATCAGAGACTCGAAAACACCGCTTTCGCTTATTCCTTGTAACCCCACCCCACCGCTAACTCGCAGGCGGCATACAAATTCATCAGCGGGCTATGTTTGTTACCAACTTTGTTCTCCTGATAGCTATAAATTGTAGCAGTGACTCTTTGCTTCGAGCAATCCGAGCAATCGATTGATTGCCTGGCTATTTGACGGACGTAGGAGCAAGAAATGAGGTTGTAAAGCAGAGGTCATGCGTGTCGAGACCAATCGACGCCACGGATATGTATTAAACATTTTGTTGTGGCTTTTTATGATTGGCATCGGGAAATAGTTTCCTCGTAGACGTTTCTTGTCTAAGAATTCTGATTTTGCAAGCTTACTGAAAATGAAGCGGCTGAACTTAGGTACACTATAAATGATAAATGATTTATTTCTGTAAGTAGGTTTGTACAAACACTTTTACACGTCAAACACATTTTTAAAACTAGATGAGGTCGGCGTTTCCTATCTGACTACTCTGAGAAGAAAGGCCGAAACAAACTCAGAGGTCACAGTCGCTTTTATGTCCAGACATAATCTTGGTCAGATCATGTGAAGACCATGTAGATTGGTGTCTGAAATGGTCTTTTGAGGAAAGAACCACACAGATTGAGCGGACCTGTCCAGTCAGTGCACGCATTTGTCAGTAATCGTGCAGCTCAACTCAGAATTTAAGGAGCTCAACGATTTGACGAACAATACCAAAAAAAGGACATTTGGGTAGGCCGCATAAATTACTCAAACTGCCAGACCATAATTAAATAAAACTAAGGAAAGATAAATAATAAAATGAAAATAATGATCCACATAGTCTTTACATTCACAATAATTAAAATAATGGAATACTTTACAAAGTACATAGGTATTCATGTCATTGTAGGTATATGTGAATATAAAATCCAGAAATAATCTTGGTCAGATAATGACCATCTCAGACAAATCTACATGGTCCTCAAGACCATGTAGATTTGTCTGAGATGGTCTTTTGAGGAAAGAACTATACAGGTTTGAGTGTACCTGTCCAGTCAGTGCACGCATTTGTCAATCATCGTTTAGCTCAACTCAGAACTTAAGGAGCTCAACGACTCGACGAACAATGCCAAAGAAAGGACATTTGGGTAGGCCGCCTGTAGTACTCAAACTGCCAGATAAATAAAATAGAATTATGATCCAAATAGTCCTCAAATTCACAATAATTAAAATAATAATAATATTATACTTCACAAAGTAAATATTCATGTAACTATGTAGGTATACATATAATAAAATACAAAGTTATCAAAAATAACAAAATTCAATAAGTAAATAAAAAAAATTGGAGCAGCTCAATCCCAAGCCTTTTTGTCCTCAATGTAATCTCTAATTGTATAAAACGCTTTTTGGCTAGCTAGACAGGTTTTGTTTTTCAAAATCATAACCCTCCTTTTTGCTTCGCCGTAGTCAAGTAAAAAATTCAAATGATAACTACTCATTTGAGGACACGTATACACGGCGTCTTTTTGCCTTTAAAAATAAAACCAAACGTCAAATCAAATCATTCACCAAATTGGAGTACCTAAATGGCTTCTTTTCGGCGTCCAATATTAAATTGATGGCTCGGAAGCCGAGCACAGCCAAATTGAAAGCACTCGATATTTTCCGAATTGAATGCAATGGATTCAGTAGATCATTCGAAACTATTCTTCTATGTCAGTTGAACTGGATTTTGCATTGTTGAGGCTTCAGTCTAACATTTCTCTAAAAATTATACTATCGGTTACCTATACCTATAGATTACGAGAACTACCCGTGCCCGGTGTGCCGGGTGTTCCGGCCCGATCGCATCTACATGAGAAATAATTATTAACTAAATGAATGAATAATTAACTATTAACCTTTGGTATGCCGGAACGTGGATCTCGTTGAGAAACAATGGATTTTTAATTGTGTCTGTAATTACGGCATATGACGGGTTAACAGGAAAGTAATGATTTTTTACCTTACGCCCTGTGACTAACGAAACGGCCAAGCCACATAATTTTAACTAAGGTTTAGAGTTTGTGAAGTTAGGGTTAGTAGAGTTAGGGCGTGTAGAGTTAGAAGCTTGGCTCTACATGAGATCTGAAAACATTTTGCCAGTGCGAGCCATATTATGGTTTTCGTCTTGGCAACATTTTCCATGAAAATATTTTTGGTGGGATTTCATATTCTAATTGCACTTATGAAACGTCAGAAGCTAGGTGCACGGTTCCAATTGGTCGTTTTCTATCGATAAGACCGGGCAAGAAACGCCGTGGTTACTCTTTTAAAAATAAATGGGTTTTTGAATATTATGCCCCAAAATCACAAAAGTTTGAAGGGTTGGATAAAACGGTAATACATAGCCTCATAGCAACACTAAACATTTACGCGTAACCATGTAAGTCTTCATGTTATGTCCAGATGTAGTACCAATAGCATACAATATGGCGGCCAGTCTGCAAGATCTGGTAATGTCTGGAGACGGTGCATCGCCACGCGCTGCCAGAAAACATAAACAAGAATTTATTCTGTATCCTGTTTTACGATGACGGAAACATACGTGATTGTAATATGAGCGGCCCCATTCAATAAATAAATAATAATAATTTAATAATATTAAATAATTTTATTTAATAATTTAATATCAATGGTTTGTTACCGTGGTGTAAAATTGTAAATAAAGAGCTTGCTCGAGTGGCTTTCAACACTTTACTTAGTGCTGGTTGAGCATGGAATTGAAAATGTTGGATTAAAATAATGTATTAATTTGAAGGATTTTTCCTTAATGGCTTTATAAACCTTTCTCAAAGGTAAAAAATATTACTCATAAAGATTTTTGCAAAGTAGATAGACGAATTTAATTTAGAAATTTGTTAAAATACGTATCGAAACTGGTCCGTTGCTTCGTCGACGGCCGACCATTGGCATCATGTAGTGAGCAAAATTGAATTACTAAAGTGAATTTTGTTGTTGTAACTGAGTTTAATTAAGTTAAAAATACAGTTAAACTTGAAGGATCTTGCTCGACAGTAGTTAACTCAAATTGAACGCCGCGCCGGGTTAAATGTTCAGTTTGTGGTTACTCCAAATTAGTTTTAGTCTGTGTTTTCGTTCTTATGTGTAGGCAAAGACATAAAAGTTTTACGAAATAGTACTTTTAAAATGACATTAAGATTGATTCAACTTCTAACACAGATGAGATCACAAATTGACATTTAGAATTCAAACTCATAATTTTAATTTATTTTGAAATCCAGATATTTAAGAACTTTCTGAAGGTAAACGATGTAGGAGTTCAACTACAGTCGATTTCTAGAAATAAATGAATCGGAGAAAATGCAGACGCTAAAACGTCGCTGATTTTGTACCAAGAGTGTTTCTGTAACACAACTAGGTACCTACACAACGTTGCACAGTATTATTTTTGCCTTGAAAAACGGACATCCCCCTTTTATTAACTTATCCGATAGAACAGCTTATTTTAAAAGTAAGAGTGAAATACCCGTTTGACAATTTTGTCCCAATCGGGAGATATAAATTTTTCCATTTTTTTTCTATGGTTTCCATAAAAACCATAGAAATCGCAATAGCTTCAGATCCAATCCGTTTTTGTTATATCTTTGATTGCAATTACTTTGATTGCTTTATATATTATTAAGTAAATTATCAATCAAACGCTAAATTTTTATCGTTAAACGTGTATGAGTTACAACGAATTTTACATATTTTAGATTTTATTTTTTTATGGGCTTATTTCATGGCATTTGGATTCAATATCGATACAAGCTGTTGCTTTGGCACTAAGAAGTACCGATTTAAAATATCAGATCCAAATCTTATGTTATCTAGAATTTACAGGATTCTGAAATTTAGGCGCTAGGGTTCGCACAAGCCGTATTTTTTTTTAATGTTTTTTTTTTGTGAAAATGTTAATTACCGATACCGGTGGGCTACTCTTTTTTTATATTTTTAAATGTTTTTATATATTTATTTTTAAGAAATATTTAAAAATGTAAAATAAATGTGTAAAAATAAATAAAGGACATAATAACATGGTTATCTGAAAGAAGTTACAATTACATTGATTTTCACATTGTTAATGATAAATCCAACTATTTTCATATTATTTTATAAATAGTTAAAAAGTAAATTAAATTAAAATGAAAACGGAATTATGCTAGTAATCCTACTAGTTGTGTAAATGTACAATTTTAGCAGTTTAGATAATATTTCTTGGATATTTGTAAGTTTACCAATATCATACGACGAAGGGCAATTTGTGGTACGGGGAAGGGGTCCGCCCTCGTTAGGATTAAACCTACAAATTAACAAAATATATTATTTTTTAAGAAGTGATGACCGTAAAATCAAAATTATCAGAAAAAACTTTAGAAGTGAATAACTCCTAGATACCGCGAGATTTGGATTTGGTTTTTTTTTTTAGTGATTGGTTGTGGTCTACAGATGATTTACAATATATATATAATCCAATTAAGCAGAGATACAACCATGAAAAATCGAAACCTCAAAACACAAAAAAAGCATTTACATCTGTACTAGTTAGTACCCTTTAGATTTTTTTTCCAATATATTTAATATTATTTTATTACAAATAATAAAGAAAAGGGTAAAATAATGCGTATTTTTTTGTAATTAATTAATTTAGAAACGTTCAAAAAAATATAAAAGAATTTTTTACTCGTGTTTGGTGTAAAATTGGCGCATCGGTATTTTACTCTTACTTTTAAAATAACTTGTTCTATCGGATAGGTTAATAAAAAGGGGATGTCCGTTTTTCGAGGCAAAAATAATACTGTGCGTTGTATGATGTTTTCAATGCTATAACTAAAAGTAGCGTCACTTCACAAACCGTTGGTCCCGTACGTTTCATTTCAGTATCTGTGCAAAGATATTCCGTAGCGAGCCATGGCGTTGAATACGCTGGTCGGGATCGGAATGTATGCACATGGTATTATGTGATCTGCCGGACGTCACATCCCGACGTTACCATATCTTGTGGAAATGGAATTGTGTAGGAGTTTATTTTGGTTTAACGCTACATATCCATAGAGAAATATCTGAAGTAAATTGGGATTTAAACAGGAGCATTGTGTTAAGTTGTCCATATTTTAGGGTCTTTACGTGGTTCTGCCACAGACTAATAACCTTCTCTGGGGTCTGTATTCATAAAAATATGTCAGAGTGGGTTGGCTACTCATTTTTGAAGCAAAACCTTAGTTGCTAACTAAAAGCAGTACTTACCTGCTTAAAGGTAAATATTTCTTCTATACTTCTAATTCCCTAACCTAACTTGTAATCATGGAATCGGTACATACATAATCTACACTAACGTAAAGGGAAAAGATTTGTATTTTATTTAAATGAATAAACTCAATAACTACTTGACCGATTTAAAAAATTCTTTCACCAGTAGAATGCTACATTATCACTGAGTAACATATGCTATAATTTATAAAGATATCATGCGGGAGAAGCCGCTGGGGGCTTTACAATAAATAGATATTTATGTTCTTTGAAGTGGGTTCAAATAAATAATTTATTATTATTTATTTACATAACATACATAATCAGCCTATAATGTTCCCACTGCTGGGAAACAGGCCTCCTCTCTGTGAGAGGGAGCGGGCCGTAATCCACCACGCGGGCCCAGTGCGGGTTGGTAGATGTCACATGTCTTCGAATTGTTGGTTCTAGGACATGCCGGTTTCCTCACGATGTTTCCTTCACCGTTTTGAGAGCAGTGGCGATGAAATAATTTACACAAATTAAAGCGCCTATCAGGGTTCGAACCTACAACTCGTAAGTCGTGGCCGTTACCACTGGACCACCACTGCTCACCTCTCTCATTTATTTGGCTTACCATAATTTATAGAAATTATAGAAATATCAGGAAAAATTAAATACTATTACGATTTTTTTTTTGTCGGTGCGGTTTATTAGTTGTTTTGGGACACTGGATGTCGAAGTATTCAGTATTAGTAAATCCTATACTTCCCCCGCTTTATCAAACCACTACTACACTGATGTCAAGCAACGTATAACCACCTACCTAACAGATCTTCGCACTGGTAATTTATGATGTTGATACTACTCTCCTGACTGCTATTCTCACACAAAAACTCTATTACTGACTCTTATGACAACACAAGCCGCTATTTTGAAGTACCTCCTATTCGTTAGCTGTGTTTCAAGTTAAAAACTACGGCGAATGTTAAAGTTGTGTCTAATTACATTTTAATGAGACTAGCGTAGCGTGCATGGTCTCAACCAAGAGAATATGAAAGTAGAACCCAAGATCCCTGGCTGTTGTATAAATTAATGTAATTTTTAGGGTTCCGTACCCAAAGGGTAAAACGGGACCCTATTACTAAGACTCCGCTGTCCGTCCGTCCGTCTGTCTGTCTGTCCGTCCGTCTGTCTGTCTGTCCGTCTGTCACCAGGCGGCACAGTTGAAATGTTCATATATGATCTATTTACTTTGCCGGTATAACAACAAATACTAAAAAACAGAATAAAAAAAATATTTAAAATGGGGCTCCCATACAACAGACATGATTTTTTTGCCGTTTTTATAGATAATGGTACGGAACCCTTCGTGCGTGAGTCCGACTCGCACATGGCCGGTTTTTTATTTTTTATTAAAAATCTGGTTTTCGTTCTGCGTTGGTTTTGCTTTTTTATAATAATATTATAAATGACGACAAAAGGATCACCAGTTGCAACGTCTTCCAGTCTGCTAATAGCACGCGTATTATCAACGAGCTGCGATCATCAATTTATTTTCCAATCGTGGATGTTGCCAATGTTCATAGAGGTTAACACTCATTGGTGGCCAAACTGCATACATAAATAAGTACCTATTATTTAGTAAAATAGATAACTACTTTTCCTTAAAAAAACCCTAAACGTAATACTTACACAATTTTCCGTCTTCAATACTCACCAGCTGAAAAAGGCCGTAAGTGCCCGTCCGTAAACCATGTTAGGCCACTGGCGAACTTTGCTGAATAAAAACTCATTACTGGAAGCTACTCCTCCGAGGGTTGAACGCGTAAATTACTCCCCCCTTGCTACTTGCGAGGGTAGTTATACTGAATTCTAATTTATGGCGGCCATGATGACGAGCTCTTTGGAGAGGTGACGCCAACATTTTATGGAGATGTATCGGATTTCGGAAGGTATTTTGTTTGTGTATAATGATTGAGAGATGCGATGAAAGCAATGCATGAAGGTTTATTATGATTTGCGGAAGTAGGAGGCTCTGTTTACTCCTTTAATAACATAAAAAGATTTTTACTCCAGAATTCAAAATAGAGTAAAAACAGAAGTTGTTCACATTAGAGAAGCGTGAAAATTTAAAATAAAGGATTCAAAAAACCAATTCCAAACATCATTCGTCCAAGGAATTAGGAAAAACTCCTTAAAATATTTCCTATTCGTACAAACAGTACCTACACAAACGCTTGTCCTTGACTAAAGTTCAAGGGCGCCATTGTAGAGAGGGAAGTCGTATGACACACAGACCCGAGGACACACGGTCGCAGGTGCCAGCCAATCCTGCGTATTAATAAACAAAAAACACCGGTATAGAACATGCCTTATGTGTACACATACATACGATATACCCACAGCTACGCGCTACAATAGAATTAAATGTACCTATGGGTGAGGCGGCGGTTCTCAAAGATTTTTTCTTTGATTTTTTGCTTTTATATAAATAGGTTATGGCGAATAAAACCAAAACATAATATGTAAAGATAATTAATTTATAACGTAGCTAGTAGTACTTTCTTACCCGTTGTCATATGTAGCTCTTAAATGTCTATTATTATGGTTCATGCTTGTTGCATTCCAAAAATCCTTTTGAAGAATTATTAAGTATTATGGGATGCACAGTGAAGTGAAATACCATTTTCTTGTAATTATTTTAATAGACCGAATACAATATTAAGAATGTAGGTTAATAATATGTCTTTGAAACATCAAAGCAACGACATAGCATTGCATGAATCGAATTATTGTTAAAATTATGAAATTCTGAGGACTTTGGTTAAAAGGTAGTACGTACAATATTTAAGTAAGGGCGCTACAATATTTAAATTTGTAAAACCGTAGAATTATTGGTATCACGCTTGGTATAAAATGACGGAGAACCCGCATGCGGGCCCGCAACCACAGTAGAATGTAAACTTGTAGGAGTCATACGAAATGAGCTCATTGCGTGGCCAAAAGCAATTATGGTAATAGTATAGCACTTCTAATATGAACACAAAATTATATTTTGATGTGTGTTTGTCTGCAATTAATTTCAATTTTAACCAAACAGTTTGCAACCTTCTTCGGAGGGCACGTAAATGCTTGAGGAGGAAGGAAATATACAAGTAAACACAGCATCGTTAGTTTGGCCTCTTCAAAGTAAAACTTTGCAAGTCAAAGACGGTTTTCGTTAGTTTACACTTGGGATTATTTATTTAAAATTGCTAACGTTCATTAGTGCTTTGAGATCTGTAAGACCCTCACACAGACGGATCTAATCTGTAACAATCAGTATCACTGACTTGGTACATCCTGCTATGCAAGTGAATTAAGGAAATCAAAAATGACAAGATTAAAAAGCGGCCAAGTGCGAGGCGGACGGCACACGAAGGGATCCCGCACTATCGCACAATATTTTTAAAAACGTGGGCAACGAATACTGCTGATTCTAGAATGATTATAATTCTGTAAAGCCATATTTGTTACGGTCGCGAATCACATTTTAATCAACATCCAACGTGACACTGACCTGCAAAAAATGTAAGAAAATTTTAATTTCGCGGGCTACTGTAGCGCATCCCCCTTAATCTAAAATGGAGTAGTCGCCTAGCCGATTGAATTTGGGCATAAATAAAATAATAATATTGTAGGTACACACGAAAATCCAAAATTCAATTTGGCACCCCACTCTTCCACACCTGAATAAACTCATTTATTTTTCCCATTCCGTCTTTTTCGAAACTTATTGCCTATACCTAACCCTCCATGCCGTGTCGTGTGGTTCCGGCGAAAATGTAAGTGACTTTTTGAATATATTTGAGTAATAGAACTCATAGAACCAATATTATAATTAATTAGAGTGTCCATAGAGTTTCTTCTCCTTAGGAACGCTACGCTTCGCTTTTCATGTCTGTTGGGTGATCGCGTTGTTCCTTTGAACTACGCCACGGATTTTGATACAGTTTTCTCCATCATTTAGAAAATTTATTCCGAAAGGTTTTAGTTTATAATATGTTTAGTCCCTAGTCGTTAGTACTCTGAAATCGCCAACCGTCTAGAGCAAGCGTGGTGGTCACCCACGTGCCTTCTATGTACGAGAAGAGGCATTGCCCTGCTTTGGGACAACAATACTGGTATTATTACGTCCAGCGCACCCTGGACAGTTAGCTCCGCTATCACCCTGTTGCCTGGCAAATACTTTTACCACGGCATGAATTACTATTCTTATCAACCAGACCATGAAGAAGAAGCGATTAATAAGATTAAGCTTTTTCAGCATAGCCTAAAACCTCTCCAACGTTGAGCACCGCTGTCCCACAGTATACAAAAACTACTTTCATTAGACATTTGGCCTGTGTTCGAGGATATCTAGTTTCCGTAATTCGTCTGCCCGCGGCAATGGCTCGATTACTGAACCTTTGCACTTATCAGAAACGCTCGGCATGTTGTTCTCCTATTGTTCGCTTTTCTTTGCGAAGGATCTGTTTCTTTGCCAGTGACCGAACTGTGTGTTAGCGATTTGTATGTTTTTATGTTTTGGATAAAAAGAAATGGATTATTTATAAGAAGTTTTGTAGGAGGGTTTGATTTAGTACCTAATGAGAATATCGTGAGTACCTAGTTGAATAATCTAAGAATTGCGTGTACAGAAGGAGTTTTGGGTCAACAAAGGCCGAAAAGCAGAGTGCAATGGTGGCCCAGTGGTAACCTTGGTAGGCGTTTTAGTTTGTACATACTTGTAATAATTTCATCACCATTGCTGTCAAAAAGGTGAAGGAAAACATCGTGAGGAAACCGATGTCAGTCGGTGTCCTAGAACCATGCAAAAATCCGAACACATGTGACATCTACCAACCCGCACTGGGCCTGCGTGGTAGATTACAGTCGACTCCCTCACAAAGAGAGGAGGCCTGTGTTCCAACAGTGGGAACCTTATAGGCTGATATGTAAAGGCCAAAAGAATACAAATTGTGTAAACTTACGTAATTCTAATACGAGAGTTCCTGATTGAAGTACTAAAATAAATTAAGTGTATATTTTTTCCATTGCCCAAAGCAAAAAATCGTCGAGTTACAAAATGTCTACATACTTACATGTTGTGAAACGAACAAGATCTAAGAACACAAGAATTAAGTACTCATTCGTCCTTATCAAACTGAAAAGTTCAGTCAATAATTACTCCAAACAAACGAACTACATGAGAGTCAGACGATTTTATCAGTACAAACTTTCGGTACATCATTACGTTCTATCTCGATAATGGCGCATTTAACAGTTTTCTACTAACTTTTAATAGCATTTGGTTCAGTACACAAGATCACTATACCATGCTCTTACGAACAGAAGGTAAGTTCTTTACACAAATAGAAAATTCATGGAGGATAATGTCTACACGAAAAACCATAATGCCAATTGGAATCCCACGAAACCTCAAACAGAAACTAACTCAGATATCGTCGCTCGGCATCCATTACCGCGAATGCAACGTTCATCAAATACAGGAGACAAAAAAAACTTTGCGTGTTGCACCTGCGATGCGTGTGGAACTAAAGCATATTCGCAAATTTGGTAGCGGAATGTTTGTTCGCGGTTTTGGATGACTCAAATAACAATAAGACTGGATAACTTTCGGTCAATTTTAAAATGTAGGGACACGTATTTGAACGGGTAGAATGAAATAAAACAAAAATCTGCTTTTCGTCAAAAATTTCATATTCGCGGTATTGGATGCCGAGCGACGATATGGACCTACTAGGTAACGACACAGTGTATTTTTTTCGCTAGCCATTTGCTTGGATTTGTCAATATTATATAATATATATATATTAATAATATAGTATATACTTGCTCAGTTCCAAATACATGGAATGATGCAATTTTTTCTGTAAATTTTTCGCTATGGGACACGGATATGGACCTACAGTTTTGCTGCCACAGGCCTTGTTATTAAATTATACAGGGTGTAAGGGTAAACACCGTTGTCACTCAAACCATTGGTAGTTGACTTAAATATAAAAATAAATGAACGAGTAACAATAAAATAAAAACGTTATTTTTATAAAAGATTTAAAAAAGTTTCTATCCGACACCGTGCTCGCTAGCGAAACAGCCGACTAACTGAGGGAAGGGTCACGCTCGCGGCCGGTTAGGTCATGTCCCGCGCCACCCACCCTTGTTGAGACGCAAGTTCGTTGCCCTAGCGCCCTAGGTTGAAAGGGTATACATACACTTGTGGTAAAATGCAGATTTTCAACAAAAAAAAAAGTTGGCATTTTCCATTGATTTTACGTTCTATAAATGAAACCGAACCACTGGTTTCAAGGATAGCGGTGTTTTACCCTAACACCCTCTAGTGTTCAAGAACAGCTGCTTTACATTATGTTTAGAAGTAAATGATTAATTGTGCGTCTTCGTTAGTGGTCCTTCTGTACCATCGTATTTGGTGCGAATACTCAGAGGATCTAAATGAGAGGGTTTACGGACAGCGCAACGCGGCAGTAGTCACCCGGTATAATTTAATTTGGGTTAAGTGACATTCCTATGTGTTCGGCAGGGTAACCCTCACATGCCCGCGGGTGATATTTTTTTAACGTTAGAGGTAATCTTGGGGCTGACAAGGGGCAGAAGTAACGGCTATAAGAAAACTAACAGTATTTTTATTACAGTTCACATTTTGTCTAGACATTTTTCAGATATTTTCAAACCAAAACGTAACTTTTTTATGAAGTGGATAGCATATGTACCTACTTAGGAACCTAATACCTGAGTAGACAATTTTATTTTAAGCGTATAAAGTATAATCTTCTAGTTAACCAAAATACTTGGTCTAGGGTTCACACTTACGACAATCTTGCACTCATAAACCCCTCTGAGAATCACAGCTCCCACCCCCAGCCCCACACTTGCTCAGACGTCACATCTAGCGTCACGTTATCATGTTACGTCGCCGCCTTGTGGCCGCCTTGAATACGAATCTGCTATTATTCGTAAACGTTATAACGAGCTAAGAGCAGCCTATTGTTTACAAAGAGCTTTTTTTGTGTAGTAATAGAATGTTAATGTTTCATTGTGGGGCATGTCGTTGAATTTCATGATCTTCTGTTATTTGGCAAACGTTAGTGTGCTGCGGAATTGAAACAAAAGACGCTGGAGAAACAAAATGCGAATGTGTGCCAGCGAGCGCCCCCGCGGTAACATAAACATAGGAGCGCGTTTTTATTTAGGTTAGTATCGGTGAAAACTTTTGTTGCTTAATATATTTGTTGCGTTACGTAAGCTTACGATTATGTGTGTAGGTATCACTTTACTATAAAAAGTAGAATACATTCAAGTAATGTCTTCAGTTACCAAGTAAGGTAGCGCAGTTTGTTGGTAGGAACAGGTAGATCCGTTTAGATGGGAAGAGAGAGCTTCTAAGGAATCCTATTCATTTCTATATTACGTAAAGCATGTGAAGACAGGATCAAGACTAGGAGAAGCTCAACTATATTAAATCGAGGAATTAACGGATCAATCATGTCTCGATGGGTAAGCCACTCAGCCGCCACACACAACAATCGGCCCACTTCTGATTCGCTGTAAAGGGATCTTGTTCTCGCTAAAACTAAAACCCTTATAACTTTAGGATGAAGATCCTTAAGTATTCTGTTATACAACTTAATCAAACTCGTTTATGGGTTAATAAGTTCGTATACAGAGTTGTAGACACTCGAGCGTATTTGGGGCGGAGTCTCAAGTAATAATAGGTTGACAAAGTGATTCCGACAGGCCCTGCGAAGTTGGAGGAAAGGCTTTGGATTGTTCGCATTGATCGGACGGGAGGTGTTCAGAAAAATTTCTCTCTTTGTGGTGCAAGGGAAGAGATTAAGAGGATCTTGTGCTTATATGGGAGTAGGGGAAGAAAATCTGGGTCGTTTTAATCAGAATCAGAAATCAGAAATTATTTATTTTGCAATGAATGTGGGTACAAAATAAGATGTAAACATTGTAAAAGCAGTTCCAAAGTAGAGTGTGCCTACCTTACGGCATGCTAAAGTAAAAAAAATAAAAAACACGAAAATGTATAATTTCAGTGCGAGCGTAAAAGCGCGTGTCAAAGTTATTTTATTGTGTAGTAAATAAATTCGATTGGATCTTTAAAAAAAGCGCTTTTTCGCGTTGCGTCTCTGTGTAAACTGACGCTTAGATAATGCCTTGGTAACACCCGAGCATAGTCGTTGTTACTTGGATACGAAATAGGATACGAGAGTGTCATGTTCATATTATTGTGATGTCCGGAGAGGCTGGTGCTGTATTGCAAGGAAAGCTCAATTAAAGTTAGTTATTCATAAGCATGAAATAACTTGTGTTACTATGTGTTATGGTAAAGAGAATAATATTTTAAGCAATCATGTTTCTGGAAAACAAACTAGACAGACATACAGGAGAATTTTACTTCCGCGCAGTAAACTCTTTACGTGACGTATTTATTATGTGGTCCAAACTGAAAGCTGATGCTGTATACAACAAAAGTATACTCTTTTAGGCCCATCGTCCACGACGTCAAGAGTAACGTCGTACAGAGTCAAGTCACCGGCAACCCATGGGCCTGTTCGTCAACACCCTCCTGCCTTTGGCTCAATTTATCTTTTTTGGGGGATTCGTCTTTCACAATCCATCCGTCGTTTTGTACCTACTTTTATCGAAGCCATCTACACACATCCTGCTCAAAACCTTCCTCGCGAATTGTCGGCCTGTTTACCAATACCAACCACATAAAAAGTTCAACTCTCCCCAATCTCCTGGCTTGTTCCGCACGAGGGGCGAGTGAGGAGCGTCGCCACTAATGAAGCAGGAGTCACTGAACTAAGTAAATTAATGTACGAACATGTTGCAGCAGGTAAACGACCAAAATTTCATCATTTAATGGCTCCCGGTAAACATAAAAAAAAAAAAAACATTTTAATTTAGTCAAAAGAGTGAAGGAAAAGTATGCTGTTGTTTTGTCGTATTACTTTTGCGCAAATTAAAATACTAACTGCTGTGCCGACCCCAAATAAATAAATAGGCAAGATAATGATAGTCCTAAGTAACAATCCTAAAATGTTATCCTAGGGCTAGTATATTGGTTTAGATGTTAGACAAGACACAGATAAGTTTTGATCTATCATCCAAAAAAAATGGTTTTCGGATGACAGATGTTTAATCTTCTTTTCGAGTATAATAAAATAAAAATTGACACGAATGACTTAAGGCGGTGGCGACATCGGATACCCAGCTATCACATGTAACATTAATCTATAGTTTATATCAAAGGCTTCAATGACAAACTTGAGTGTTTGCACCGGGGCAAATAAGTTTCTAATACTGAACATTATTAGAAACTTATTAATGAGTCTATAAAAACTTATAAAAAATAACTCTTAAGTTCTATTATGTCCAGTTTCTCTATGAAATTGGATATAATAGAATTTCATCTAGAGAACAAAGTACCTCTTACAAGTGAATGATAGTATCTAAGAATGTATGCTCAGGACCATACTCCGTAATATACGCGGCGGGGTCTGGAATACTCCGTAAAATGCGCCACAGAGACTGCCTGGTATGCACCATTTCAAACTATTACAACGTCTTTTACGTTCAAATATTCAAACATTGTGTAGGGTTTTCTGTGGAAACCAGCACGGCTGCATTGGAATATGCTGTTGCAGAACCTACTGGTATTATTATAAGACGCCAAAATTATTGAATAGTCTCGTATAGACCGTATACTGTAGGGCTTCCTCTTGGCGAAAAGTCGTCTTTTAGGAAGGCATATTATTGAGAGGATATTTATAAAGCTTCTGATCACACTAAACAGAATAAGTTACTAAAAAATTAGAATAGAATAGTCTTACTTAATCCGTCTGCGAGATATTCCATTCAGAGCACTGAAAGAAAATTGCTCACTTACCGCACTGAAACAAAATTTTGTGTTCGGTTCGGTTTGGTTCGGTGGAACAGTTTATTATTATGATTTTCTGTCCACGAAAGGATTTGTGATTCTAATGATTATAATTCTGTAAAGCCATCGCGACCGTGAAACATACAACCTGACACTGACCTGCAAATTGAAAAAAACGTAAGGCAAGCAAGACTGACTGGTATTACTCGCTCCTTCTTACACAAGCAGGTGTTATCTACATATACACACTTCGAATATAATCTCAACAAAGAATACACGCAGTCAAACAGTGGCAATGAGTCACAAAAGGCAGAGCTCGTATAGCCGCGATTACAAGCGCTATTACCGACACATGCGGTATAATTCGGCGCTATATGATCCATATAACGATCACAGTACTGCGCTGGTGTTGTGTTATGTTTTTATGTGGACATTTAACAGAATTGGTGCGGTAAGGCAAGATGAGGCGAGTGTGACGAACCTTAGCTTTTAAAAGCCAGATGAAACTCATTTTACGTTGTGATTTGCAGCCAAATTGTATTAAATCTCTGGAAACAAGATTTGATGGTGGATTCCTATCTAGGTAACGCGTGCACACAGTATGAGGTGATCATTGATTGAACTCGCTTCATAACCTTTCATCACGCGATTCCACAATCACACCGTTCGAAAACTCCGTGACAATAACTCACACGCTATTTTATCCTAAACCAACCACGGAATAGTATCAAAAGTAACATAAATAACGGTACTAGTGTTCCTCGCATCCACGTAACAGCTTCATATCACAGTTTTTGCATCCGCACTATAAATCTTTGTCCCACCCCTACTACTGTACACACTACCCACAGATATTATCCAGTATTTTAGGGAATTTCCATCAAAGCAGAGCTAGATACAGTCAGCATAAAAAGAGTGATTGTTGGAGCCTTTAATAAGTCGGATGAAAACTTGCTAGTAATAACTTGTACTTCAAAGAAAATAATTTACTTCTCTGGACATTTAACGACTAGTAATTCCTCTCCTATGCAAATTGTACTGCAGTAGCAATTTCTGGCAATAGTTTACACTGCTTTGGCGTTCGTCTTTCAGTGAAGGTTCTAAGCTGGCTGACTCCAGTCCTCGGAGTAATTGGGGAAATCTCTGTATTCCGCTGAAGATAGCAAATCCGTTGGTAAGGCAGTGAGGCAGCGTCGGTAGTTCCGCCATATCTCTGCGGATTAAGTTACTTGCGAGACACACCACCGCTGAACGCTAACAGGGACGGATTTGGGGTGCTGCTGATTTTAATTGGTTGTCGGTTTTTGTGTCAAAATGGAACCAAAAGAGGGGTGTGGTACGAAACGAGATTGGAGGTGAGCCATTGTCTGTGGAGAGGTTTTGAGGTGTAGAACCTGATATAATTATAATAGACTAGCGAGCAGGAGCGGCAGCTTCGCACGGTTTTGAAAAAAACATCGAGATTTCTTAGTTATAAGTAACTTTAACGTATTATACACATAAACCTTCCGGAACAAATTCTCTAAACGATGGTGAAAATGAAAACCTCTGAAGAACAACGCGGAAATACAGACAAACACGAAGAGCGACTTTAATTTATAATAATTGTATAGATTTGGTGTAATAAGATACCAGTTCATAACTGTTCTGTGTCCAGTGGCGGATTTACAAATTTTCAAGGTATAGGCTGTAAAGTGTTTGCCGCCCTTGCGGTAATTGTCATGTCATAGATTATTTTTACAATCCAACAATTTCGTTGAAATTGCACGTAAGATAAAATTTTACTCTAGAACAGGGATGTTGCGGATGCAGATTTTTTCACATCCGCGGATGCGGATATTTGGAGGCTCACATCCGCGGATGCGGATGTTTCGATATTTTATATGGTTTTTTTTATTTGTGTGGGTGGTAAGTAATAAAAAGATAGTTTTTTTTATTACATATTTAGTAAGTAAAGTAAAAAATTGGAGAATTATATTTAATAAAAAGTAATATTGCCGCCTTTTCAGAGTCAAGTCTGTTAGAAAGAAAAAAAAGTTACGCAGGGGTTCATATTATATTGAACCCGCGATACTGAACAATTTTATTGTTCGCTAGGAACACTGGCTGGTGCTGTCGATAAAAATCTGCGTGCTATTGGTCAATGAGAAGTGCTCATTGACCAATAGGAGCGAAGGTTTCGTTCGCATACGGCACGCGCCAGTCAAGTCTCCGCCCCGCCCCGCTCATCTTTCTTGTCGCTACCTGTGCTACATCCGCATCCGCATAAACATCCGCATTCATTATTGCGGATGCGGATGCGGATGTCCAAATCGATGCGGAAGCTCCGCGGTTGCGGATGCGGATGCGGATGTCCGCAACATCCCTGCTCTAGAATATGGAAGTTTGCTAAACGGAAAGTACAATGACAAGGGAGAGGGGAAAGTCATTGGCAAAATTTGTTGCAGACTTCTATCTGGAAAACATCAGAAAACGTCATGCAGAAATGTTTTTGATATCTAAGAGGCAGCAAAAAAAAAACGGTCCCCTTTGCCGCCCCAAAAATCTGCCGCCCTAGGCTCAAGCCTGAGTAGGCTTGAGCCTGAGTAGGCGGCAGATTTTTCGGACACAGACAATTGTATCGTACAAAACAATACACTGTGTAGTGTTTCTGTTGTCCGTTTTGAAATAAAAGGTTATTATTTACCTTTCTGTTCAATACCCCTTCCCCAAATCCGTACCGCGTCACCGTCGATGCTATCTCCGTAATATGAATGTCGCTTTGCTAAGCATTATCTTAAGTCGTCGGTAACCGGCTATTGAAATACGTTGTTACGTCACTATTGGAATACGCTGTTTGTTGTTACGTCACTATTGGAATACGTTGTTAGTTGTTACGTCACTATATTGAAGATATATTGCGTGGTTATTGACTCGTATTGTTGGAGATAATAGCGTTCGGTTGTTAGGCGAAGTAACTTTGTATTTGCTCTGTTAATGTGGTTTAGTTTTGTTATGTAATTGATTGGTAAGTAGGCAGGTGGTGTGGCTGACAGCTAGGATTTGTTGACATTGAATTTAAGTAGGCATGTCTATAACTACACCCAGGATTAACTTAGAGTAACCAACTTTAATTTCATAGTTCGAAAAATACAGAGTAGGTACATGTTTTCTATTAAGGTAGTTAATAGTACATTGTGATACGAGTATCAATGCACACGCGTTTCATACGACGTTTTTCAACACACTTGCGACACAACACACCTAGAGAGATGATAGATTCATAATTTATAAAGTTTAACCGACCTTTGTTGCCAGGTACTGACTATCCGGAGTTTCTTTGAAAAACTTCTATGTCAGTTGGTGACAATACTTTAAATTTTGTATTTTGATAGTAATTGACCACACAACGAAAACGATAATAAATATTTATGGAAAATGGCGCGCTAGTTTTATTTTTCCATAGGTGTAAATAAAGGCACTGGCAAAACCGTTAGACAGCCTATACAAAAAAAGATTTGAATATGAAAAAAAAAATTACAAAACAAATAAAAAATACTATAACTAAACGTATCATGGCGGAGTCAAATCTATTTATTATTATTTACGCTCTTCTTCCCTACGAGAAATCGACATTTTTTAATAATGATTTTAACCACACAACAAAAAAGTTAACAAATATTTATGGAAAATGGCGGCTGGAATTGTTTTTTCCGCATGCGATGCGCGCGCGGGTGTAAATAAAGGCACTGGTAATACCGCTCAACAGCCTATATAAAAATATAATAATGTAAATAATACATAATACGCAAATGGGGTTAGCGTAGTGAACAATATAGACTAAAATTGCCACAGACAATATAACCCTTATTTAATAGTACAGATAGAGATTTATTCCGCGCGAACGTGGTGGCACACGGGCAGGCCAGCGCGGTTCGTCGGGGCGGGGCAAGTGGCCTGCGCGCGTGCCACTCGCGGTGTTAGTCTCTGCTCGGGTGTAAATAGAGAATGCTCATTTATTAGTACAGCCCGTGCGCATTATCATGGCACTTGGCTCAATGGCGTTTGTAACTCCCGCTTCCCCGCACGGCGACGGCGGGGCGCGGCGCGGGTAGCGGGGGCAGTATTGAGTTCCGAGCCAGGTGCCATGTTAATGCGCAATGGTTGTAGGATAGTTCATACTAATTCAATGTATAGTATCCCTCTGACGTTTAGGTATGCAAGGGTTTTTTTTTAACATAACTAAACGCCACTGGTTTAAATAAGGTTTTTTTTTTAAATATAAACTTGCTTTTAAGCGCTTGTCTTTGGTAAAAAGCTTCACCAAAAACAATTTCTATTGGATACAAATCCCATGCTGCCATGATAGTACTTATTAATTCCATACTGCCATGTCTTAACTCCGACTAGTAAATATTAATCTGTGGCGCACATTACCGCACTAGTGCGGTAATATAAAGTAAAAAACACGCTTCCATAATACTCTGCATTATGAACCTAAAAGCGGTTCAATAAGAGCCACTTTACGAGCAAGTGTGTTGAAAATTAATTTATCTACACCCATGCTATAAATTCTCTATAAAAGTATAAGAAACAGTTAGCTTATTGCGAACTTTAAAACACTGGTTGTTTTAATATTGTCATAGTAACCATAATATCATCCAAACGGGTGTTATTATGTTGTACTAAAGGAGAATGGGCCCCTGCTTATGGGGTTCTGCTCTGAAGCCCAATAAAAATAATATATTTACCACTAGAAAGAGCTTTTCAAGGGGAACCTTTCCTACTAACAAAACTTTTGCCAATTGTTAGTCAGTTCGGAGTTAATGGCATAAATAGGTGACTACTTCGTTACCGAAGTTAAGGAATTTTCTTAGCCCAATAGCCATAAGATATACACCAATGGAAAGAGCTTTCCAATGAGAACCTTTGATACTAACACGAATTTTGCCAATTGTTTGTCAGTTTGGAGCTAGTGACCTAAATAAGTATTACTACTGGGACACCGTAGTTAAGAAATTTTCTTGACCCAATAGCCATAAGTTATACACCAATAGAAAGAGCTTTTTTGGGAGAACCTTTACTACTAACATGACTGTTGCCAATTTTTAATCAGTTCGGAATTAATGACCTAAACAGGTAAATACTTCGGTATCGAAGTTAAGGAATTTTCTTGGCCCAATATCCATAAGATATACACGAATATAAAGAGCTTTCCATGGAGAACCTTTGCTACTAACACGACTTTTGCTAACTGTCAGTCAGTTTGGAGTTAATGACCTAAATAAATGCGACTACTGGGACACCGAAGTTAAGGAATTTTCTTAACCCAGTAGCCATAAGATATACACCAATGAAAAGAGCTTTTTGAAGAGAGCCCTTGCTTCTAACATAATGTTGCCAATTGTTAGTCAGTTCGGAGATAATGACCTAAATAGGTAATAAATTGCGCACCGAAGCTAAGGAATTCTTGGCGTCCAATAGCCATAAGATATATACCACTAAAAAGAGCTTTTCAGGGCTAATCTTTGCTACAAACACGACTTTTGCTTATTATTTGTTAGTTCAGATTTAATGACCTAAATAGATGATGAATTTCAATAATGCTTAATTACTCACCTTTAGAGCTCTGTAGCTCCTTTCGTACTAACAATCGAGAGAAAGGTCATATCACGAAATATTTCCTTTGCAGAGATCTTTCCATTGGCATATATCTTAACTCTATTGGAGGATGCGGCAAGCTTAACGAAGGCTTAACAATCTGTACGGCTGATCGACTCTTAAAAACATTGTTCCCAAAACGGCATCTACGAGGCCAACGTTTTAAAATGTCCGTTTATAGGTTTGCAAGATCATGTTTGTAAGGCTCAAAGTTAATAAAAGTTATTTAATTGTCTAAAAACCTGAATTTAACTAATGTTTAATTACTCATATTTAGAGCTGTGTAGCTCCGTGTGTAGTTGTATTAGCCTTGAAGAGATCTTCCCTTTGGCATATATCTCAAATCTATTGGGGTAACCGTTAGGCTTAACGATCCATCCGGTCGACCGACTCTTAAAAACCTTGTTCCTAAAATGGCATCTATTGGAGACCAATGTTTTAAAATGTTCGCTTATAGGCTTCAAAGATGATGTTTGCAGGGCACTGAATCATTAAAAGTTATTTAATTGACGAAATACCAGAATTCCAATAATATTTAATCACTCACATTTAAAGGTCTGTAGCTCCTTTCGTACTAACGACCAAGAGAAGTCTTCATAATAAGAAATATTCTTCTTGATGAGATCTTTCCATTGATCTTAACGCTATTGGGCTCCAGGGCAGAAACGCCCAATCTCCTTTCATAATGCAACTCATTTCAAAAACATTGTCATTTAGGCAAGTTTCACTAACAAAGCACCGTCATTTAAAACTATTCGAATTCGAAAAATTCGAATTCACGTGCGTCGTATCCCTCCATTTTTGTTGATATTAGTATTGCAAAGTACCTTTTATAGAGGATTCATATCATGCGTGTAGATAAAGTCTTGTATGCAACTGTAAATAATTAGGTATTAAAACACTCATATGATACTATTATCACATTCGGCTTCACCTCATGTGATAAACACACATTCGTGTTTTAATACCCCTTATTATATAACAGTTGCATAAATAACTATAAGATCATCATTCATTCGTTCGTTCTCTAGTAAAGAGTTCTTTCTCATTTGACCCATTTACCACCAAATCCTATTCTACACGCACTCGACTACATACTTATTTAAAACTGCATAGTGCTTATTGCACAATACATATACAGTATGTTAACTAACAAAGGGCGTCCACGTTAACCGGCAATAGTATAGCGTACATATAAGCTAAAAAAATATTACAACTCAAAAAAAAAATACGAAACACTCTGTACCCACACACTTGTATTTCAACTTAGAAAGACAAGTGTGACAAGTGTGCGCGTACAGAGTGTTTCTTTTCAGTATCAATTTAATATTTTTTGAGAATATTTAACTATAAAAAAAAAAACCTTTATTTTAGTGTTTTTTTTTTGCATGTATAGACGCTATACTATTACAGGTTAGGTCGGCTTCTAGTCAAACCGGATATAGCTGAATACCAGTATAGTTAGATAACATACAGTATGTAAATATATATAAGTATTCTTTTCTATCGTGTTTGTCAGTGATCAGATTTCTAGATACTACTTTTTCTGTTTTTACCCGTGAGAACCTGTAATTAGTGGCTCTATTTTTCATATAGAAAGTTTGACAATGGTCGGCTTCCAGTCTTAACGGATGCAGCTGAATATCAGTATTTTACATAGAGCTATGCCTATTTGACCTCCACAACCCAGTAACTGGGTAATACGATCCCCCTTGGTATTGTAATGGAGTGGTTGTCAAATTTTCGGGCTTTTGAAGACCCGTAACGACTGTCAAAGATCCACGAATGACAGCCGGGACGTACTTTCCGAGGCAAGGCGGAGTCTCGGTATGTTTGGTCACCCATTCACTGACTAACCCAGGCAAGAGTAGCTTAATAAATTAACCTGATGGATCAACCCGTGGCACGAGCTCCTCCGTAATAATATTATTTCAATTTATAGCAAACTTTTTCCTTAGACTGAAGAGTTTAAGTTACCAAAACTACTACGGTAGATGAGCATTTATGGAGATATAAACAGATCTTATATTTACTGATAACTTAAATACATAAAAAAAGTTATTGAAACTACATAAAATCCAAAATACTAAGTACATAAAAAGCTATTGTTTGGCAACCAAGTTCAAGAAAAGGCTGGTCGGCTGCCAAGTACATATGCCCCTCAATGCCAGACCGGGCCTGGAGACTATTGTAAGCATGAGAAGGCTTAACAGATTTCTTTTAATTATTATTTTTGTTGTTGGGTTGTAGGACTTGTTGTACGTCAATTTCGATCTGGAAGACCTTTGAGGGAAAGTCGGACGTTATGTAATGTATAGAGAGCACGTATATTTGTTAATTAAAGAAGTTTTTTTAATTAAGAAAAGCTATTGAAAACACGAATAGTTCCCTTCACATAGAAAAACTTCGTTCAAACATTTAAACGTTACTTTGTAGTAAGTTCACACGAATTACAAGGTTTCTAATGAGTATTCGTGCTGCAGAGCGCTAATCGCTCTGCAACGCTTTGCAACGCTTCGCATCGCTTTGCAACGCTTCGTCGACGCTCCCCGACACTCAGTGGGAATGTACTTATAAGAAAGTTTCAAATGAGTTATGGTCGTAGTGTAATTACTTTACTTCTACATAAAATTTATTTGCGACAGTAGAGAAACCATTATTTTTGAGGTAGGCAGATAGACTCCAGAATTGTTGACAGAGCTATGTGAAGACATCGCCAAATGGTTGGCCGTTGCACTGCTAACAGTCCAAGTTGACATGTCTGAAACTTTCAACTGAAACAGTGAAATTCAAAACCAATGTAGTGGCTCTGTTCATTAATGACTCCATAGAGTGTCTAGTGGTGCAGGGCAGAGTGGAAGGCCAAGCAGGAGGTCACCGTCTCACCGATCACGTGGACTAATCAAATAAAATCCGTGGTTGGAGGCCCTGTTAATGAATACGCCAGACTGTCATGTAACAGAACCAGATGGAGACAGCTCGTGGGGCGGGCAACGAACGGCACCTGCGATTGGACACAATTCATTGTAACCAGTTAGATTTAGATAACAATTCAATTTAATTCATATCATTACAAGCTAGCTATTGTACCTAATGAAACTCGACATTACAGAAATGCCAGTATTAAAAACGGAAAAAAAGTAAATTATAACTGTAAAGTGCTTGAATTTGTTTTCATAGCCGATTATCCTTTGAGCGGGGATGCGGGCCATCCACCCACGGATGGAGGGAGGTAGGGGGGGTTAACTCACCAGAAATGGTTCCAACGGTTTTTAAAATAGCTAGTTGGTAGTACCCGTTTGTTTTTAGAGATCCTTTAAATGCGGCACAATGTGAAATCTGCACGTTCCTGACGTGAATCCGAATCGTAAATGGGTACGTTATTCGATTGTTTTTTTTTTGGTTTTGCAATATAAAGTTCTCTTTTTGCGAGTATGTATCTACCTTTTTGTTTTAAAATTGAATGAAACTTAATAAAGGACACGACATTACTTACATACAATCTTGGGCCTAACTGTAACTAGATGAAAATTATGTGAATTAAAATATTCAAACTTATCAGTCCTTCGCTGAAAATTCTGTAAGATTGACAATCTGAGAGCTGAGTTGTTAGAGGTTTAGTTAAAGTAAGGTTATATTACAATCTTTAACTAACAACTGATTCCTGAAGTGCAAACGATGTTCTTAAATAGGTACTAGGTAATGTTTATTATATTTAGTGGAGAATGTTTGAAGTCAAATGAATGAACGTCACGACTTGGATGTCATCAAATCAAATCATTTATTTCTTTGCAAACATGGGTAAACATGGGTGTTATTATAAAGTAAGTTCTCCATGTTTTGCCGTCACATGGCCATGCAAATCTTATTAAATTAGTATCATTTTAAAATAACATTAGAATTATTATAATTCTATTTTACAAAATAATTTCAAATCACTTGAATCACAATAGGTATAGAGAAAATGTCATAATATTACATCAAATGTCATTGGCTATAATAATAACTGTGTCAATGGATATAATACAAGCATTATCAATTTAAATAAGAACAGAAATAATTTATTTTAACAAAAATGTAAATTAATTTTTTTTTTTTCTATTTATTTATTTATTAGTATTTTAATTATTTATTAGTATTCTAAAAACCACGTCAAAAATAATAAACTGAAAACAAGATGAGTACCAGGAATTCATTTAAAATTGCAACAACATCGATATTTACATATGAAATGTCAGCATAACGGCATCATCGGCATGTCGTTCAAATATTCGGTGATTGAATAATAGCATTTGTCTATAAAAAAATTCTTTAATTTTCTTAAATTTCTTTCAAATTTTCATTCTTATTGTTATTAGGAATTTTATTGTAAGGCAAGGTATGTAGGTAATAGTTATGGAACGGAGGTCTAAAATAATAAAAAAACGTTTAAATATAGTATTTTATACCATTCCCCCTAAAAGCTTATTTTCTGAAAACAGTGAATAAAAAGCACTTTTAGTCTATGTTTTGGTGTAAATTCAATTTAGAACACACCAATACATTCGATCTCCATCTCAATGCTATACAACCTCCTTGCGAAAAAATACTCGATACAAACTCTGATTTGATTGGTCAACATTTTCAAAAAGGAGTTTAGCATTAGAATAAAAAGTGTTTTGTGTTCTTCTGTCATTAGTAAATTGGCGCCATTTGAATACTGTTAGTTGTACGAACACAAAGTTGTTGCTTATTATTAATAAATGGATTGAAAATGCATTCAAGTGATGAAGAAGATGTGTCAACACCAGAGTTTATGAAAGAGAGGGCGGCCGATATAGTAGAAAACTTGATACCCAACGAATCACGGCTGGTTTACATCAACGTCGATTACGATAACTTTTGCAAACGAGAAATGAAAATCAAGCTTCTGGCACATTTTCAGAGTCTGTTTTCCTAACTTATTTTAATTAACTGTCGAAGAAAAAAAAGACATCGACATTATGGAGTATGTATTCATTCAAACCGAAATTTTTCTTCATTAAATGTCTATTTTCGCTTAAATCTTTCTTTTTCACGTAGTCATGGTATGGTATAAAGCATGCATGGTATGCAACTCTTGAATAAAACGGATTTATATCGAGGGCCATGAATCACTCTCATCGCTCAGGATTCTAACACTTGAATCACTCACTATGCTCGTGATTCAATCATCATGAATCACTCCCTACGGTCGTCTTCTCTTGCTCGTGATTAATTTATGGCCATCGCTTTAAATCCGTCCTTTATTCACTGATTGCATAATATACTATTATTCATCTCTTTCTGCAGAACGCTTCTTAATTACTGATTAGGAGCGTTCTGCAGCAAGATGAATTAAAGACATCAAACAAGTCACGTGTGACACCTGCTCGCTACTAGCATTTTAGCATGGAACCTAGACCCTGGGTGAATGACATGCAAAAGAAGACATCTCCGCCCAACTATAGGACGGTGGAGCAGAATATGATACGATACTAACACAGTCTAGTGTAATGGCGACAAGAACGTAATCTTATGGAGACTGTCCAACAGAAAATTGCATACTTGAACAAGATTGTCTCGCAGACTGCATGCTGTCACGACATTTCTGATACTTGCCGCATACTTGCCTACCATGTTGTATGCACACAGAATAGTAATACAGAAGGTCAGTTCCATACAACGAGCTAAAACAGGCGCACGCACAAATAGGCGCATAGTACGGCGATCTCAAAAAATGCCTGTTGCGAGTGCAGCGGGGCGCGTCATTTCAGAGTAGACAATCTTTACCTATCTATATTGTGCTTGATCGTCTAAAATCGCCTCTAGATATTGGTTATAGGAATATCTCGCCTGGAGGGCTGTAGAACGGTTCGCAAAGAGGATTACGGTACGGAGTTGGTGGCTAATTCCTGCATGAATATGAATATCTTGTTACTCTGTGGTCGTGTTATGGACGCCTGAATTGCCTTGAGGAGCAAACGGGAGACCACTAATTAGAATCCTAATAGAAGGATACCTCGTCTGCTTATCAATTTCTTTTCTCCTTATTAAGTTAGTTATTATATCTGCCTCGTTGGTCTAGTGGTTGCAAGCGCTACTGCTGAGAATGAGGTCCTTTATTTATATATTTTTTGAGGGTGGGATATCATCCAATGACTTCTTCCGCTCTGGGCGGAGCGGGAGGGCGTGTCAGACTTCTACTGACTAAAACCCACCCGTGTTCCTTCAGTTGCCTGTTGCCAAGGTCCCGGTATCCCTTTCGGACTTTCCCGCAACCCTGGCAGGGAGCATGAGGTCCTGGGTTCCATTCCCGGGTCGGGCAAAATATTATTGGGTTTTTCCTTCTGGAAATTCTCAGTAGCAGCCTGGAGCCTGGATTTGTGCCCGGTCGATGGCTAGGCTGGCACCCTGTTACATGATTTGTGCCCGGTAGATGGCTAGGCTCGCCCCCTTTTACATGATGGGACTTCAACATAACTGGTTGACTGTAGGTACACCTCTGCCTAACCCTTCGCGGAATACAGACGTGATGTAATGTTCTTATATTTAAAAGCAATACGTGTACAATATTTACTTGTTCTAAAACTTTAAAGCTTGCGTTTTATTCTGGTCTATTGACATTAGAACTGAAACCATTATACCATAATATTGTCATTTAGATAGAAGCAAGTACCTCCTCAGTTTAAACTTGGCTGTAGAATTTTAAAAGTAAATGTCATAAAACTCTGATGCAGTTTATTTTAATTGTGAATATAATTGCGTAAAATTAAATTCTTAAAATGCTACTGTAAGCGTATTCTAAAGGCGCTTCAGATAGTAAGCCGCACTGCAATCGTGAACAAGCGCCATTACTGGTGCCGTTGTTATGTCCTGGTTTATGAGGTACTCTGATGATACTCTGAATATTAATCAAATTATATAGCCAAGACTGAAATAAGTTGCCAATTCCAATTTTTTTAAAGACAAAATTATGTGGGTGTGTGACTTAAAAAAATTTGTGATTTTGTGAAATCTTTTATTCAAGAATACAGAGAATAAAATAGGTGTTACCAAAATCTAGTCTGAATGGAAAATAAAGAATAAGTTAAGTAGTCTTCATGGAGAAAAATATAATAGACTCGAGTCGCTCTGCACACACATCGTCTATACAATCCCCTAACGCAAACGCTTTTGAAACTAAAATTCTTAGTAAACTTGTAACTATTTTCTTTTGTACTGAACCCGTGCTAGACAAAAGTTAATATTTGCTCGGTCGCGGCCGCGGGTCGATGAACTCCCAACTTTTAACACAGCGCACAGAATCCCGTCTGTGTGGACCTAAATATTATAATATTTTTCAATTGCATTCTGTGATTAACGGTAAATGAATTTCGTTTTTTGCTTTAAGTTTGTTAGGGTAGTTTTTCTTTCATTTTATTGGGAATCGATACTGTCGTTGAGTGTCGTTTGTTTTTCAATAAAATTTAGCTTTATTAAAAGTAAAAAAATGAAATATTTTATCTAATTTCAAAATTTGTAGTTTCGAAGAAATGACATTGAAAAACAGATCAACCTAATCTGAAATTGCAAAGCAGACTGGTACAACCATTCAGAACAACAAAACTCAACCAGAAGGACAATGTCAGGCAATTCATTTCCCTCTCCCCGAATACGTAAATAAAGACGCATAATATTTCAGTTGGTCCTCACACCATCACTCGGCGACACGTCCCATCCCTATTTAGACGAAAAACCCAGATAGCCCAGGTGCGTTTCTACAAAAAAGATGGTATCTGCGATTCGGCGACGCCATTTCCCAGATCCATTCGTCGTGCCACAAAAACCGGCGGTTATTTTTCTTAGGTGGCATTTATCGCGGGTTTCCATCCGATGGGCTGGCTCACAAAAGCGGTAAGTAGCTGCTCAGCAAAAACACTCGGCCACCGGAGATAGCGTCGGCTTTTTGTCGCCCCGAGCCGAATGCGCGTCAATTGTTCGCAGAATTAGGCCGAAACCAATTGTTGGTATTCAGCCTATTGCGGGAATAGTTGGAATTCGGTTATAAATGAAAAATCTAATCGGCTTGATTTGGGCAGCGTTGTTAATAACGAAAATGCTTTCGATTGAGTAGATAGTTAATATTTATGAATAAAAAATTGAGTTTATATTAATTTTATATGATTATAAATTATGTTTTAGAGGTTTGTTATTTTAAATGATCAATCCTCACCTAATTGCGAGAAATGTGGAATTATCGGGGACGTACATCATGTCTTGATCGAGTGTGAGCGGGGCGAACGCCTCAGGAGAAATCTGTTTGATTCCCGAAGTATGTTTGAAATTGGTACTTTGAATAGTGTTTTAGCTAAGCCTATGTCGGACGAGGCCAGAACTCTGTACAAAATATGATATAACAATCATATAAAATAATTTAAAATTCAAAATTTGGCTATGATAGAGTGACATAGTCAGTATTGTGACAAAGCTCCTTAATAAAGAGTTAAAAAAAAAATCCTACCTATTGATGATAGATTTAATCGTTAATCTATAGGAAATATTGTCATTGTTTGTTGTTGTTTAACTCTTCTATAACTGCATAATTATAACGCAATGTTATAACCTCGATTAAAATCATTTAGTGATATGTATGTACATATTTCATAACCCAGAAATCCTTAAACCATTTCTATCGAAAATACGACAACCAAGCATGCAGGTACCCTCACTGGGCAGTCGCTACTCACACTCGTTTTCAAAATCACATCCCCCACCACTTTATCAAATCACGGCTCTTTCACTAATGAACGCGTGGTTTTTACACAAATTATGAATTGCAACCGTTGCCGGGCGACCGACCGCCGTCGCGCCGCTTTTTGTTAGTCACTCTGATTAAGCTATAGGGGTCCTGTGGAAGCCAATCAACGGCTTACAAAAAAAAAATGTTTTTAGATAACTCGGAAAGATTTACATTTAATGCTCAATTGTTACGGCTTTTGTTGTGGGAAGTGGTTATGACCAATTATTAGCGCTCTTATAGATTGCTCGATTCTGATAGGTAAGTCATAAAATTGGATTTTTCTGAAACATGCGAGCATATATGCATATTTGAGCACATGCATTTGAACTTTGTTTTGACAACATTTTTCGAGATAAATCGAAATTGCTGTAATGGTCGAATACATGCGAGCGCCCGGCCGGCAATGTTTGTATGAAAATCCATATCTGTCGTGTTTAGCGGCCAAATAAATTACTATGAAAACTCATTTCTGTACTTAGTTTTATTCAGGTTTTTACTTAGGTTCTCACGGTGCGCGGGGGAGGTTAAACTGTCACTTTTCAGGGCATACTGTCAAGTATTTTACTCGTGTAGTCTTTGGTTTAGCCTCACTCAGAAAGCTGTTAATGCTCTTCGCGTTCAGTACAATAATGCATTCAGGATGCTGTTGGGGTTACCACGTTTTTGTAGTGCCTCGGGTATGTTCGCGGACGTGCAAACTGACGGCTTCACTGCGATCAGACACAAGCGTGCAGCATCCCTGTTGCGCAGAGTGCAAAATCAAAAAAATCAAAATCAAAAGTCATTTATTCAAACTAGGCTGAGAATCAGCACTTTTCGAACGTCAAAATTACATAAGACAGTCCCCCAAAACGCCCACCCTTCACCACTTCCTAGTGCTTTAGCTGGGAAGAAGAAGTGGCGCAACAAACTCCCCAGCAGCACAGCTGTCTGTTCAGTTAGAGAAAAATTGATTCTATACAAAAGTATACAAAATCATTTACATTACATACATAAAACTTAAATTTAATTATTAGCCATATGTCAGCTAGCACACGCCGATATACCAACCACAAAAAATAAAAAGATAAAATAAAACGAGAACTACTCAAGCAGAAACAAAAGTTAAAAATAAATAACCTAAACTAAATAAAAGCCTCCAGGCACAAAGGGCGTGCCCGCTTACATATAGCTGTAACTGGAAGTTATAAATGATAAACTAGGACCATCGAAGTAAAATAAATAAAAAGTTAATTACTAATAACATTAACAAAACCGAGATCAGCAAGAAGACCAGTCACCACAAGCAGCACCCGTTCACGAGCATAACGCAAAGATCAGCCATTACCCCCCTCGCCATATTTGAGGGAAGGAGACAACCAGATCCCCGACACTACCGCAAGCAGTGACATCTAAGGGAGCATGACGAACCAGCTGCCGGTTGCTCAGGCAAAAATAATAATTATCAATTGTCGATGTCGCTAGCTAACCACATATTGCAATACAACTCATACAGAATACATTGTGCAGGCAAAGTATGTGCAATGCACAAATGAAATGCGATGTATGTTAATTATTGACTTTGTAATCAGTTTTAAAGTTTTTACAATTTGTAGTAACGACATAGTCTAGTGACGGCGTGTGCGGTGTCTCTGTTCGCTCTGACGTTCGCGCGCGTGGGGGAGCATTCCGAACTTCGTGATGCTGTCACTCGCGTTTAGTTGCTAGCATCGTTAACATCCTCCGCCCCCTTGGAAGCCGTGCTTTCAAGAACTTCTGGATCTTCGACTGGCAGGATGCAGACCTTGTTTAGGGCTCGTCGGAAGACTCCCTTTGCTGTGGCTATATCTGCCACTCTACATAAACCATCTGGTCCGACAAAAAGCTTCTCCACTCTTCCCAAAATCCACTTCATCGGCGGCAGATGATCATCCTTGATTACGACTACATCTTGAACTTTGATAGGCTGGCCACTGGATCGACGCCATTTGACTCGCTGTTGTAGCTCGGAGAGAAATTCTTGCGACCATCTCTTCCAAAAATGCTGCCTCAGTCTTTCTAAATGCTGATATCGGTTGACCGACATTTTTTCTACGATGGGAGATGCCAGTGACGTCAGCGGACGTCCGATAAGAAAATGACCGGGTGTTAACAGGTTAAAATCAGACGGATCCGATGACATAGGTGTCAAAGGACGCGAATTCAATATTGCCTCAATTTGCGTAAATAGAGTGGAAAGCTCTTCAAATGTAAGGTTAGAATTACCTGCTATGCGTTTCAAATGGAACTTAGCCGCCTTAACACCAGCTTCCCAGATTCCACCGACATTGGGTGCATAAAGCTGGACTGAATTTAAATTCAATACCCTCGCTCGCTCCGAACTCAGTCACGGACTCATTGGCGGCCTTAAGCATTCTGCGTAACTCGTTATTTGCCCCTACGTAGTTTCTACCATTGTCGCAATAAATTGTGCGAGGCCTTCCTCGCCTGGAAATAAACCTACGTAAACATGAAATAAATGCATTAGTACTTAGCTCACTAACAACTTCAAGGTGCAAAGCCTTGGAAGAGAAACAGACAAAAAGACACAAATAGCATTTACTAATTCTAGCGCCACGTCCTTTACGATTAGAAATATGGAACGGACCTGCGAAATCGGTGCCACAGATCGCAAACGGAGATGAGGGATTTACTCTAGGATGAGGTAGGTTACCCATCACAGTTTGAACGGATTTACCCTTTAACCGTACGCATTTGACACATTTGTTTACAGTTTGTGTAGCAAGAACTCTGCCACCAACGGGCCAGAAGTTCTCACGTATCAGACTAAGTAATTGCTGAGGACCGCAATGTAGTAGGCGCAGATGCTCCTCTGCAAATAAAAGTTTGGTAAATGTATGCTTGGAATCAATTAAAATGGGATGTAATTTATTGTAGGGTTGCAACGCACCTTGAATGCGTCCACCTACTCTCAGGATGTTTTCATTATCCAAAAATGGATTCAAAGATAGAATATTAGATTTACAATTAAAACTCCTGTAGTTTTTAAAGAATGAATATCCTTTTCAAAGGAATAAGTTTGTGATATTTTAACTAACATTTTTAATGAAGTTTGTAATTCGTGTAGTGTCAGTTTACCTTTTAATTTATTATTTTTATTTTTACAGTTATATATAAAACGTTGTACATAGCTTAGAACTCTCTGTAGTTTAGATAGTTTAGAAAATTTGTCAAATGAAATAAAATTCTGTTTACATTGAGTAGTTAAACTAACCTTCATTTCAGGCAATGTGTTACTTGGTAAGTTAATATTATGCTGAGGCCACTCATCCTCAGGTTTAGTTAAAAAGGAAGCACCGTGCCACCAAAGATGGTTACTTTTAAGGTCCTGCGGCTTGACTCCGCGTGAAGCAAGATCCGCCGGATTATCTTGAGTTGGCACATGGCGCCATTCATGTTGAGCGGTAAGTTCACGAATTTCTTGTATACGATTACATACAAAAGTTTTTAAGGTTTTTGGTTGGGTATTAATCCATCCCAAAACTATAGTTGAATCTGTCCACAAAATAGCACGTGACATTTGAAATTGTTTATTACTTGATGAATCTAGAACCTTTTTAAGCAATCTAGCACCTAATAGAGCACCCATTAATTCAAGACGCGGTATAGTTAACTCCGGTTTTAAAGGGGCTACTTTTGCCTTGGCACAAAAAAGGTGAGCATGTATACCACCTAGTGTATCCTTTGACCTTACGTACAAACAAGCACCGTACGCAGTCTGCGATGCATCAGTGAAACAATGAAATTCTACATTAATTGGTGCTGAGCAGACTATGTGCCTGGGCACCTCAAGAATGGAAATATAGTTTAAATTTTTAATGAATTCTTCCCACTGAAGTTTGATGTTATTTGGGACTTCTTCATCCCAATCGTTTTTTAATAACCACAGTTTCTGTAATATTATCTTTGGGAGAATTGTAGTTGCTGATAATAAACCCAGTGGGTCAAAAATTTTAGAGGACATAGACAAAATATTGCGCTTAGTAATTTTCGATTCAATTTTGAATTCTGTAGAAAATTTTAAAGTATCTGTTTGTGGATACCACTTTAGACCTAAAACAGTAGACTCCTTGCTAAAATCTTGACAGATGTTTGTTATAGGAAGATCTTTTAAGATATCTGGAGCATTTGTCCGGAATTTACGTAATGGCAAACAGGCTTCTGAAAGTTTATTAATGACTTCATGAACAACATTTTTCAAATCTTGTTTTGAGTTAGAACCCGTCTTCAAGTCGTCGACGTAAAAATCATGCTCAATAACATGCTGTACGTCGGGTTTATCAGCGTATTCACGCGACAACTCTAACAAACATCTTGTGCTCAAGAATGGAGCCGAGGCCGTGCCATAAGTTACAGTGTTAAGCTGTAGTACTTGTAACGGCTTCGTTTCTTGGTCTCTCCACAACACCAATTGTAGGTTTCGCTGAGACTCGTCAACTAATATTTGCCGGTACATTTTTTCTATATCGGCAGTAACAACAAAGGCATTTCGACGAAACCTAAATAAAATTGACACAAGATCGTCTTGTACAACTGGCCCCACCAGTTGGATATCGTTAAAGGACTTTCCGGAAGTAGATTTGCACGAAGCATCGAACACCACTCGTAATTGAGTAGTTTCACTATTGGGCCGTAATACAGCGTGGTGGGGTAAAAAATAACCAAAAGAAGGACGTTCAATTTTTGAAAGATGACCCAAGCGTTCATACTCACGAATGAATGATGTATACTCCTCCTTTAGAATAGGTGACTTGTTTAGTTTTCGCTCTAAATTAATAAATCTACGACGCGCTACATTGTATGAGTCACCGAGAGCTAGTTCAGGAGGATCAGTTAGTGGAATTTTAACTAAAAAACGACCGTCTTTTAATCGTTTAGTATTGTTTATAAAGATACTCTCACACAACTCCTCTGATTTAGAAAAAAAATGTTTTTTAACAGGAGGTAATTCCTCTATCTCCCAAAATTTTGTTAATGTTTGTTGAATACTTTGAGAGAAGTTGCATGCAATATTATTGTTATGTTTGTTACTGATACCAACACCAGTAGGTCCGGATATTAACCAGCCTAATTTAGAATGTTGTAAAGTAGGTTTGTGTCGACCAAGTTTAATTAATCTTGGGTTTACAATATCCCAAAAGATATCTGCACCTAACAAAATGTCAATGTCAGAAGGACTGAAAAAATCAGGATCAGCCAGCTGAAGATTGTAAGGTAAGTTAAGTTGCGATGGATCAATGCGCACGCTTGGAAGTTTGCTTGTAATTTGTGGTATGACAAGACATGGCACATTGACACAAAATTCGTTTATTCGAGATTTTAATTGTAAATCACAATATTGAGCCGTATTTACAACAGCATTATTGATGCCAGTAACAGTTACTGCATTTCTATTAGTGAAATCTAATTTTAATTTATTTTTCAGGTTTTTTGTAATGAAGGAAGACTGACTGCCGTTATCAAGCAGCGCTTTCGCAAGGTAAGTATTATTTTGTTGATCGACTATCTCGACCAGGGCCGTGCATAACAACACCTGGCTCGCCATCACGACGGATAACGACACTGCAGGAGCGACGCTGGAATTCGACCCAGAAGTTGAAGGTAAGTTAGAATTTTCAATATTGTTAATTTGTTTTGATTCTTTACCTTCATGTAAAAGCGTACTATGTTTTTTCTGACAGAATTTGCAAGGACCTCGGAAACAACGGTTGACATTATGACCACCGCGAAGACAATTGGGACAAAGTTTATGCTTAGCAACCTCTTTCAGGCGCAAGTCTATACTTAAAGTTTTAAATTTTTCACACTCATGAACAAAATGCCCTTCCTTGCAGATGGCACACTGTTTACTGGTCGACTTTTCTGTACCACTAGAAGATACAAACGATTTAGTCTGTGGACGCTGAGGTTTAACATCCGATCTAAACTGCACCGTTTCTAAAACATCCGCTCGGTTCCGCAAAAATAGGTAAAAGTCATCAAGAGTTGGACAAACCGATAAATTGTTTCGATGTTCTTCCCATTTGCGACCTGTGGCGCCATCTAGTTTAGAGGCCATAATGTGAATAATAATTGTGTCCCAGTAGTCGGTAGGTTCCTTTAATAAATTTAAAGCACGTAGATTTTTTGTGAAATAATCAATCATATAACGCAGAGATTTATGTGATTCCTTTGTGATAGGCTCAAAATTAAAAAAGTGATTTTAAATGGTTATTTATCAAAAGTCTCTTGTTATCATACCTATCACATAGGAGTTTCCATGCCAGCATATAGTTTTCAGCAGTGAATTCAACCGATTTTATAACAACTGCAGCTCCACTCTCCAGTGAAGACCGAAGGTAGTGAAATTTATTAATTTCTGGAATGGATGTATTTTTATTAACCAATGAGTCAAAAGTGTCACGGAATTCAAGCCACTTCAAGTAGTTGCCATCAAATTTTGGAAGATTTATAGTTGGTAATTTAACATTAAAATTATTATTATTTTTACAGGATGAACCGCTGCACTCAGACTTCACATCAACATTATTGTTACCATGAACAGAAACGATTTGAGCCTGAGATACATTTTCAATTATTAGTTGTGCATATGAAATTAAATTACAAAATGTTTCCTCGAATGATTCCCTTTCTTCAATCTCACCTTCAGATTCAAGATCTAGCACTTCAATCTTGGATTGTATTTCGTCGAATTGGGAAAACATTATTTGAAATCGTTCTAATTTTAAATTTAGTTCAGTAAGCTGTAATTTTGTAATTTGACTTGGATCAATTGATTTTAACAACTCAATATGTTTTTTGAATATAGTAATTCTACCCTTTATATTACTACGCGATTGCTTAAGCTTTTTAATATCTTCCGGCATTATTATTCAGTGAGGTAGGTACCTCAGTAAAATACGAAGAGGCAAATAACGGTTAAACAAATATAACCAATGAGCAATATAGGTACAATAAAATGGTACCGACAATCCAACCAGACGAGCCCGGAGCGCAGCGTTAGCAGGCTGATGGTGTCAGCTGCAGCGTCACCTTCAGTTCAGCTTACTCTGCTTATCACCCACTGTCGCTCATGCACCGTAGCAATCACGCGCAGCGCAGACTTGCACGTTTCGGTGGAATCTCGGAATCTGGAATAGTCGGCGAAAACAAATGAATAACTGTGTATAGACCTATCACAGTTTAGATACCTGGAAGTTGACTTATTTATATTTCAATAAGTTGCAGGTAGAAGATAGTTTAGAAACACTCTAAGTAGGATGTGTATTAATTAAATTAAAGTTAAACCAACAGTTTGAACTTCCTTACTTTATGAAGTAACGGAGCAAGATCGTCTTTGTTATAAATTAGTTAACAAAGGAATTAGATTACATGACGTAATAAGAAGTACATAGGTACTTAATTAGTATATCAAGACGCTAGACAGAAAATAAGCAATCATAGCGGAGATAGTTAGTTAGTTAGATTAATGAAAAGGTAAGTAGGTTTTCATTTACTCAATAAATAAAGTAGGTAGCAATGTCATGCCCAATATCTCGTGCTCGAGCGTGCACCCACACAAACAAAAGCGCAAATATGCAGCGTGCAGGTTTAAAAGCAATATCTTGCAATAACTGCTTATTTTCCGCAAGATAGCTCTACCTAAGCTAGGCACGAAAACAGCACAGTATTGTGTGAGAAAAAGTCTGAATTTGATGGTCAGTATTTCGACCAGATAATAAAGCAATATAAGTGCCTATGTTTCAAATAGGTACGTAATTCGTCGTTATATTTTACAATAATAACGGAAAAGAAAGCAAACGAAGACAAAACACCGTCACACAAGAGGCAAATTGAAGTTCGCAGCGATAAAACTGAATAATTATGTTACCTCAAAATGGCTACTTCCTTAACGAACGACAATAGGACGATTACTTCACCACAGCATTAATCAGCACTTTTCTGAATTTTGGCAATTTAGATCAGCGATCCCAAGGTTGTTGTCGTAGAAATTCGTCCAGGTCCAGCAGGTACAGCTTGTCGCGACTCGTCGTTCAACAGGTCACGTTGTTCTTAGCAGGCGGCGCGTGGATTTCCGAGAATTCGTCGACCATGATGCGTCGGAGTCTCGTCGATTTTTAGTATTTAATACGCTTCTCGCCTTATTGATCACGTCGGGGTCACCAAATTATGTGCAGGCAAAGTATGTGCAATGCACAAATGAAATGCGATGTTTAAAGTTTTTACAATTTGTAGTAACGACATTAGTCTAGTGACGGCGTGTGCGGTGTCTCTGTTCGCTCTGACGTTCGCGCGCGTGGGGGAGCATTCCGAACTTCGTGATGCTGTCACTCGCGTTTAGTTGCTAGCATCGTTAACATACATTTTTATGAGTAGATTATGTCAACAATAAATTAAATTAAAAATAATATTAAAATAAATTGACTATACAGTCCAAATAAAATAAAATAAAAAAATTATATGAACTCATATAACCTGTCAGTGGGTAAACTAATTCTGAAGAAATAACATAAACATTGTCTTGAGTTAATCACAGCGACCAACTACTCTTATCATTTAAGTAGTCGTTAATAGAGTAGTACGCCTTTGAACAAAGGTTGCATTTTACTTTAGCTTTAAACGCATTATAAGGCAAATCTAGCAAAGAAGAGGGTAGCTTGTTATAAAAGGTTATACCAAGCCCAACAAATGAGTTATGAACCTTATGAAGCCGGTGAAAGGGAACTCGTAGTTTGTCCTTATTCCTAGTGTTAACACTGTGAATATCACTGTTTTTAGTGTATAAGTGAATATTTTGCCTAATATATAGATGTTGGCGAAGATGAATTGTGATGCCACCGTGAGAATACCAATAACTTTAAAAAATTATCTCAGAGAAACTCTGGCACCTAGCTGGTAAATTGCTCGAACAGCTCGTTTTTGCAAGACAAATATATTTTGAATGTCAGCAGCTTTGCCCCACAGCAGAATACCGTAGGACATAACGCTATGAAAATAACTAAAATTGACTAACCGAGCAGTATCAACGTGCATTGTCTTACTTTTCTGACGGCGTAAGCGGCCGAACTGAGCCTCCCCGCTAGGCTCGATATATGTGGGCCCCACTGAAGTTTGGCATCTACTGTTATCCCCAGAAAAACTGCTGAGTTTACAGTTTCAAGCACCTCTTTATTTAAGATGATGTTGGGCCCTAGATTTCTGACATTTGGTAAGGCAAACTTTACACATTTCGTTTTCTTGGCATTGAGAACCAGGTTGTTTGTCGTAAACCAATCCGTTAGCATTGAGAGTGCACTGTTTACATCGTCAAAATCTTGCCTATTCCTGTCTACTTTAAAAATAAGAGAGGTATCATCTGCAAACAGTATAACTTCACAGACACCCTTTAGATAGAAAGGTAAGTCATTGATATACACTAAAAACAAGAATGAACCCAGTATGGAGCCTTGAGGTACACCTAACTGAACTGGTAGCCCGGAAGATTTCACACCATTAACATCTACACATTGGAACCTATTCTGTAAATAAGAATTTATAACGTTGAGAGCTTCGTTTTGCACACCGTAATGACGTAGTTTACGCAAAAGCGTGTCATGGTGCACGCAATCAAAGGCTTTGGAGAGATCACAGAAAACCCCAATAGCATTTTGCGAGTTTTCCCATGCGTTAAATATGTGTTTCAGCAGAGCAACACCCGCATCTGTAGTTGAACGACCTTTTGTAAAGCCATATTGTTCATTATGAAGGAGGCTATTTAAGTTAAAATGTCTTAGTAACTGCTTAAGGATTAACTTTTCAAATATTTTGCTAAATGCAGGTAGAATAGAAATAGGTCTGAAATTGCCAACGTCATTTTTATTACCAGATTTAAATAATGGTATGACTTTACTACTCTTCATGAGGTCAGGAAAAGTTCCTAGATCAACACACTTATTAAAAGTAACAGCTAGGTAGGGGGCTACGATGTCTATTATATTACTTAAAAGTTTAATGGAGATGTCTTAGAAATCACCTGTGTTTTTAGATTTGAGTGTGTTAAAAACATTAACTACATCACGAGGCGTTACATGTTCGAAGCTAAATAAGCGACTACTTTTAGACACACTACCGTGCAAAAGGTTTTCAGCTTTAGACGGGCACGAATGTAAGGAGCGAGTTATAGGTATGTTGGCAAAAAACTCATTAAATGCCTCACCTACGTCAGCTGCTTTATTAACTAATTTGTGGTCGACCATAATCTCAAGTTGTTTATCTTGTTTAACCGATTAACCCGTTTCATTATTAATAATTTTCCAAGTTTTTTTTACTTTATTATTAGAATTTTTTATTGTATCGCTTAAAAATTTAGATTTAGCAAAAGCACTAACCTTTTTAAATAATTTTGAATAATTTTTGACATACTCTAGGAAAGGAGTATTAAACCTGTATTTTTTCAAACCATATAACTCTTATAGTCTCGCTCTACTTTTATAAATACCTGGAGTGGCCCATTGGTTAAAGCCAAGAGAGGTGCCATTAAAGTTAATAGTTTTGGTCTTGAAAGTTGATAGGTACTCTGTTTGCACAACATCAAAAAGGGCTCCATATATTTCATTAGGATTCTCGTGTTCTACTATAGATGGAGTAATTTTATGAGCTATATTATTTTTAAACTTATTGCAACGACTAGCTGTATAAGGCCTGCATTCTATTTTATGCGGCTTTTTATTTAATGGCATGGGGAAGCTAGATAATAAACCACAATGGTCAGACGTTAACTTAACACTAAATTATTTTTGGCATCACAATCACTAAATATATTATCAAGACAAGTTGACGAAGATGCCGTGATCCTAGTAGGTTCGAAATACAAGTTAATTAAATTATAAGGCCTAAAAGTGCGTACTAGCTCCAACAGTCTCCTGGTTGTCATTGCTAACAAGCTGGATTGCCCTATCATTTCCTTTCTAAGCCAGTTACATTTTCCTGTTAATAGTAATTTAGTTGACTGTTAGCAGGAAACGTGTTTTGTTTGTTGTTTAGTTGGCAATGTTTTTTGTAATTATTACTAACATAACTTGTAAGTAATTTGTTCCTAACATTATGAGTCCTGGTTACTTGAAAATAAACGTTTTATTATTATTTTTTATATATGGTTACATATCTCGGGACCCCATGGTCCCGAGATATGTAACCATATAACCGTTCCCGGTCTTTTGGAAGGCGTATGAGGGGCTGAAGCCAACTCGCAGAGGCCCGTTAGACGTTTTTAATGGAATGAATTCACCAACCGACGATTATCCCTGTTCGCACTATACAAGTGCAGCCAAGGACAATCCCCGGTTGGAGTAGGACTATTGCAGGATTAGGAAACAAAGATAATGGATTATGAGTTTGGGTGGCTAAAGTGGACTGGTAACCTGGAACTATGGAAGGACTATGGCCCCTGCCTGATCAATGTTTTATATAAACACGGATAAAATGGTAGGGGGTGACTTGCACACTCAATAATGGGCCCCCGAAAACAGTCGCTATAGCACATAGTGACGTAGCGACAAGGGGGCAACACTTCCTCAGGTGCTTGAGGAGTGGAGAGGTATTCCACGGCTTTCAGAACAATCCCAGAGCCCGGAAGATGGTCAAGCTCCCTACGAGCACTTACTGGAATACTTCTTTCCTCCGAGCACGTTTGCTCTTGCGAGTCTTCACTCAAGCCGGCCAATGAAGGCAAGAATGAGGTGGGAGCTCTGTTCCTCGTCAGTGTTCACTCCAGCCGGCCAATAAAAGCAAGCCAGAGGTGAGGAACAAGACTTCTCCCGGGAGATAGGGTCCGTGGGGTCGCAACTGCCCAACAGCTCGCCACATGCTGCCCTGCGGGTTTTTGTATCTCTCTTGGTCTGGCTCTAGACCCGTTCCGGAAAAGTAAACTCTACCGGCTCAGACCCAGAGTTCGGAGCGCGCAAGCCCCACCACGACGTCAACGTAGAGATACGGCGGTGGGGTTATTATTATTATTATTTAAAAATGGAACGAACTTTTTAAGAGTTCGGAGTTTGAGTTTGGAGTTTCTTGCCCGTTCTTCTCCATAGGTACCTACTACGCTTTGGAATGGGCAACTAGCTTCATATTTCTGACTGACTGACTCCTTGACAATTCAAAAGTGCCTGTAAATGGTTTAATTGAAATAAATGCTTTGAGTTTGAGTTTGAGTTTGAGTTTAATTCAGCTCATGACAACCAAGGAGGTAGCTTATCAAAGATTTTATTTGAATTTCGATTTGGCTTGCAAATAGAGCTGTTTAAAGTAAAGAAGAAACAAATCGGCCCGTGAAAAATTATCGTTGTTCGTCATTGATTCTGGAATTTATAATTAATTTACTTAGTTTCAATTTCTGCGCATTATTTGAGAAAAGTACTATACAAGCCTTGGCCGCAACCAGGCATTGATGGACTCACGGCCACGATGTTTTCACGATCGTCCATCAATAATTGCGATGAGTGGCCAGTTACAATCTTCGCTAAAGTTTTTTGGCCACCCAGTTGGATTAAAAATGATAAATGATAAATGATTTATTTCTGTAAGAAGTTTTGTACAAACACTTTTACATGTCAAAATTTTTTTTTAAACTAGATGAGGTCGGCTTTTCCTATCTAACTACTCTGAGAAGAAAGGCCGAAACAAACTCAGAGGTCACAGTCTCTTTTAAAGTCCAGACATAATCTTGGTCAGATCATGTGATGGCCATGTAGATTGGTGTCTGAAATGGTCTTTTGAGGAAAGAACCACACAGATCGAATGGACCTGTCCAGTCAGTGCACGCATTTGTCAGTGATCGTGCAGCTCAACTCAGAATTTAAGGAGCTCAACGATTTGACGAACAATACCAAAAACAGGACATTTGGGTAGACATGGCCAGACCATGATTAATTAAAACTAAGGAAAAATAAATAATAAAAAGAAAAGAATGATCCACATAGTCTTCACATTCACAATAATCAAAATAATGTAATACTTTACAAAGTACATAATTCATGTCATTGTAGGTATACATAAAAAGTCAATGTGAATATAAAATCCAGAAATAATCTTGGTCAGATCATTTGAGGACCTTGTAATTTTGTCTGAGATGGTCTTTTGAAGAAAGAACCATACGGATTTGAGTGGACCTGTCCAGTCAGTGCACGCATTTGTCAGTCATCGTGTAGCTCAACTGAGAACTTAAGGAGCTCAACGACTCGACGAACAATACCAAAGAAAGGACATTTGGGTAGGCCGCCTGTAGTACTCAAACTGCCAGATAAATAAAATATATAATCCACATAGTCCTCAAATTCACAATAATTAAAATAATAATAATATTATACTTCACAAAGTAAATATTCATGTCACTATGTATGTATATAATAAAATACAAAGTTATCAAAAATAACAAAATTCAATAAGTAAATTAAAAATAAATGGAAAAAATTGGAGCAGCTCAATCCCAAGTATTTTTGTCCTCAAGGTAATCTTTAATGACCCTACTTGTATAACCAGTTTAACAGAGTGCTAAAGATATATAGTTTAAGCTTTAATAGGTGTAACTTACTAGTACAGGAATATTTGGCAAAACTCAATTATACAGACACGGAAAAACTTCTGGAAATATTAAAAGAAAATTTCCATCTACTTTCTAATATAAGTCTAACTCCTTTACCTAATTATAATAGTCTCTACTTTATCTACTATATTATTATTCGTTAATTTGTTTAAACATAATATATGTAACTTAATCTAGTTTTAAATGAATATACCAAAATAATTACCCTTTAAGTCATTGAAAATATTATGTCTTCTTTTTAAACTTAGCTTCTAATAAAATTATTGTGTTCTTTTTTAATGTTTGAGGTAAATTGATGGCCTAAACACAGGTTTTCATAAACCTAGATCAGGCAGGTCTACATTATAGCTAGAATTTAAGTTTCCTCGTTTGTAATTAATGTAAATCATAATTTTACCTTTTTTTAACTTGAAAATTTTTTTTTTTTTTACTACTACTAAAATTTAATGACCCTTAATTAGTACTTATTCTACCGAAATGGGTATAATTTCCTACTTAAACATACAGACAATTCATCCTCACAAAAGTAAAAATTGAATACACGGCAACAAATTCAGACTAAATTAATCTAAAAATTGATTACTTTTTAAACTCTAACTAGCAGTTAACTCGGCACATTAATATTCACCGCTCGTTCCCAGATGAATAAATAACTTTAAAATGAAACTCTATATTCGTATTAACAGTATTCTGGGAACGTTTACAGCGGCCGCCCGGCCGGTTGTGGCAAATTCGGATGAAACCAAAAGGGTGTTGATTAATCAGTAGCCATTTATATATTTTTTTATTCCGGCGTCGTCCGCGCGGTGTAGCGAGTTAATTTTAATAAATCATACGAAATTCAACGCTGTGTCTTTGTAATGGGGGTGTGTCAGCGTTCAGGGTGTTTTATTGGTGTATCCTTGATGGTAGAATTAAAATGGTGTGTCTGCAATTTGGAAGACGAGGGTAGGATTAATATTTCTGTTATCTTTTTGTGTGTGTTACCTGTGGTTGTGTCGTGGAAAAACTTTATGTTGTTTATATATTATATTTGCGGTCCCGCATTTCATTACAAAAAAGTTTTGTACATTTTTGTCCTGTTTTATTGAAAATCATGAATTAATTATTCATCTCGCCACAGGACGTTCAACATTCTTTGGTCCACGTGTTTTAGCAATCTATGTCTGTATGTATGTGTGTATATCTATACCTATCAGGACTTTACTGAGGAGTAAAGTCCTGATAGATTGCTAAAACACGTGGACGTTATTAGTATTTACCGAGCCAGCGAATTATTAAAAAGACAGAATGGGTCCCAGTCTGTCTTTTTAATAATTCGCTGGCTCGGTAAATACTAATAAACAATAGCATTTTCTTATCCAAACTTTCTCCCAGTACAACGTTGCAAAAAGTTTAAAAAATAATAAATGTAATTCAAAACAGCCAACAGAGCCAGACATCCGTTCAACAAACAGTAAGGAGTCGTTGGCATTACTTTACCTGCATAGATATCTATCACCGTCAGATTTCTTCGCGCCTACACAGCCGAAAAATGATGACGCAGAATTCGTTCGCCAGCTAACCGAACCCATGGCATCACTCGCACCAAGCAGCAAGTCACGTGTGAACAACAGGAGCACGTTCGTTCACAAGGACCTAGCGACTTGTACTCATGTTTTCGTGCGCAATGACACCGTGGGAAGTGTGTGCCGGCGCCTCTCGCCATGAGCGCGGTCTTCAACGATCGATGCCAGCGTTCGACTTGATCATTTGCTTGCGGGTGATATGCAGTAGTTCGTATCCTGGTGATGCCAAATTTCTTCATCAGTGCGTTGAATAACGACGATTTGAATTGTCTTCCTTGATCCGGTCGTTACGCGTATCAGACAGCCAAATCGCGTTATCCATCCTTAGAAGATCGCTTTAGCAACAGTGTCGGCGGTGATGTCACGAACAGGTATTGCTTCGGGCCATTTGGTACAGCGGTCGATAATTGTAACAATATATCTATAGTCATTGGATGGCGGCAGAGGTCTGACGATGTCGATGTGGGCGTGCTCGAAGCGCGACGATTATTGAAATTCGCCGATTCGACTGATGATGTGTCGTTGAATTTTCCCGCGCTGACAGCCAATGCATGATTTTGCCCACGACCCAACTTCTCTGTTCATACCAGGCCAGAAAATTTTTCTAGTTGTTCGCACACCAGGGTGACTTAAGGTGGATGGGCTAGGGTAGCCCGCGAAGTTCAAATTTTCTTAAGTTTTTTGCAATTTGCAGGTCAGTATCACATTGTATGTTAATATAAATATTATTAGCGGCCGTAACACTCTAAGTTCATGGAAGTGCATTGAATGAAAATTTCATGAAATCGTCAGTCAATGCACCTACATGAACTTAGAGAGTTGTATTGCTGATTCTAATGTTTATAATTCCGTAAATCCATATTTGTTACGGCCGCTAATAATATTTAGATCAACATAAAACCTGATACTGACCCGCAAATTGCAAAAAACGTAAGAAAATTTTAATTTCGCGGGCCGCCCTAGCGCATCAACCTTAAGTCGTGTTGTGCTTTGTATGCAACTATGCGATAAGTCGCCGGAAGGAATGGACGAATGTTGCCGGTTGATGTTTCGCATATTATGGGTCGCTGACCTCTGCGCAATTTGATAGGCGTAAACTTTAGGCTTGGGTTGGACATGCAGATCTTAAGTTCTTCATCCTTTTCTTGATATTGGGCGAGTTGGTTGTAGTCGATCGAGGAGTGCGACAAGTTGATTTCCTCGATGCATGATAAGGCGTCAGCTGCTTCGTTCCTACCACCGTGAATGAATTCGATCTTTGAACAGAACTGGCTAATGTAGTGTAACTGGCGTTCTCTTCGAGGTGTGTCGCTACTACTCGGCGTTCTTGTCAAAACGTAGGTTAGCGGCTTGTGATCGGTGAAAATTGTAAGGTCACTGCCCTCTAATCAGTCGTCGAAGGTTTTGCACTGCGGTATACATTGCTAATAATTCGCGATCGTACACGCTGTAGCGTCGCTGCGTCTCACTATTTAGCTTTTGAGTAGAATGCCAGTGGTCTCCACTTGTTGTCAACTTTTTGTTGTAGAACGGCGCCGATGCTAGTATTCGATGCATCGGTAAATAAACATAGCGGCGCATTATGTACCGGGTGGGTCAGTTCGGTTGCCTCGAGTATGCTTTGTCGGCATTCGAGTGCCAATCTCTCAATTTGTTTTGAAAACATATTGATCTGTAGGGTTGTTATCGCGTTTAGCTTTACCTCGTTTAGCTGTACCCCGTTTACTGCTGGACTTGTTGACGGAGGGTTTGCTGTGGAGACTGCGGCGACTGTAGCTGGTTCAAAATGCTCCATCATTTTGTCTGCCATAACGTCGGGGTGACTCCGACGTTATGGCTCAGTTTAAGTGCAATTTAAGTGTTCGGAATCAGAGAAAGGGGCGAGACGTAGATCAAATTAAACACTCCGACTGTACAGATTACCTTTATAATTAATTACCAATCGTAACTGAAAATTATTAGAACCCGTTTTTGACACAGTTCGGAAAAGACAGAAAAGCGTCAAACTGTCAGTGACTTTGTTCCTTTTTCTAAAAGTACAATTGTCATAGAAACGCACCACAGAGTTCTAAACCAGAATATAAAACTTTACTACAAAATCGCTACACGTACTATGCTTTGTACAAATTAAAGTGCTGATATTGCATTCCGTTTGCGTCGAGCATGGCTCCCTCAGTGTATTTGTGTGAGCGTGAAACTATTTTTTACTTGCAAAGCCTGGAATGAGTGACGTCACTTGTCTATTTTTGTGTGGATAGTGTAGGAATCCAAAAGAATATTCCGAATATTGTAATTGTGAAGTTATTCTTATCGATATCTTTTATGGGGGTTGTCTTGTAGTAACGCAAATAACATTTGGCAAGCCTCATCTTTGTACCCAGAAAAGGACATAGTAGTAGGATTTTTTAAAATAATTACCTACTCCATTATGATTGAACAAACAAACAAATCACCACCACACAGTTTTACTATTCAGTATTACATGTTATTTCTTGAATAATGTAAATTCTAAAACATTTAGTTAAGTGATTTTAATGTAAAGTAAAAGTAACTACTGCAGAACCATAGAGTGGCGAGCTGGTGGCACAGATTAATGTTGTTTGCATTCATTACGAGCCACTTTACCACGCGGAGCTTGTCGCTACCACGCGGAGCTTGTCGCTACCACGCGGAGCTTGTCGCTACCACGCGGAGCTTGTCGCTACCACGCGGAGCTTGTCGCTACCACGCGGAGCTTGTCGCTACCACGCGGAGTTTGTCGCTACCACGCGGAGCTTGTCGCTACCACGCGGAGCTTGTCGCTACCACGCGGAGCTTGTCGCTACCACGCGGAGCTTGTCGCTACCACGCGGAGCTTGTCGCTACCACGCGGAGCTTGTCGCTACCACGCGGAGCTTGTCGCTACCACGCGGAGCTTGTCGCTACCACGCGGAGCTTGTCGCTACCACGCGGAGCTTGTCGCTACCACGCGGAGCTTGTCGCTACCACGCGGAGCTTGTCGCTACCACGCGGAGCTTGTCGCTACCACGCGGAGCTTGTCGCTACCACGCGGAGCTTGTCGCTACCACGCGGAGCTTGTCGCTACCACGCGGAGCTTGTCGCTACCACGCGGAGCTTGTCGCTACCACGCGGAGCTTGTCGCTACCACGCGGAGAAAGTGTGTAAGTATGTATCCATCACGCTTAAAAAATACATATTATTTTTACGTCTAGAAAATGTTCTACTCAACAGAATGTAATACATATTAACGATATAGTTAAGCAGCAACAGACGAAAGGATAACAGATAGATACCTTAAAGAAAAAAAAATCTATTCCAGAAACATCGCTCAAAGAAAGACAAAAAATAATATTCAAGATTACATCCCTAATATATTCAAGTTTGTTATATCATTTGATCAACGAAGCTGTCTTACCTAAAATATAATACGCAGGAAAGAAAAATATTCGTCCATAATATAATGTAGGTTGTTTCATAATAAATATTATTACGATATAACCCTAGAAATAGCTGCCGAAAAAAAAGCGCCAAGTCGGACTCGCACATGAAGGGTTCCGTACAATATTCAACATCTTAAATTATTTTAAACTACTTTTGTTTAAAATAACACGTTTCTTGTATGGGGACGCCCTTTAATTTTTAACTTTATTTTATTTGTTGATACATCCCATATGCCACACAGTCTGTGAAAATTTCGTTATATGTGTATTACGGTTTAAAAGATACAGCCCTCTGACAAGCGGACGGACGAATCGATAGACGGACGGACAGCGGAGCCCTAGTAATAGGGTCTCGTTGGCACCTTTTGGGTACTAACGGAGAGGGGTATGTAAACCCGTCTGAACTGATGCGATAAGAGCGGGCCCAGTGTCTCGGCAGTCAATTACTGTTTTGTAATTAGTGCGGCCGCCGCCAGTGGCGTTGTGGGCACGTTTAATACCTATGTCGCAGATAATTGGATAAATCGAATCTTTGCGTAAATTCTAGAATTTAAAAAAAAACTTATTAATAAGGGTTATTGGAGACTGAGAAACATTTTATCGAGCTTAATCAGATTTTTTAAATAAAACCAGATTTTCTTAGATTAATCGCGAACAACGACGAGTATGAACGCCTATTGGCTGATATGAACGTTTTATACCTACTGACGGATACGCTGATTGGCTTACAGCTAGATTCGAGTCTTGTTCTGACCAACCAGAATAAAGATGATATGAATTGACTCTTAGATAAGATTAGTTTAATTGAAATCTTTCTTAGGTTTCAATAATCCGATCTTTTGCAGAAATCCTAGGATTTTCGCAAAGATTTTTCCAATTATTTTGCGACCCCTACACGGACTTGTCTCGATTACTTTAGTTTATTCCACTCTTGTACTGTCTAGTTTAGAATTTTGATGATCGGTGAGTCAGTCAGTGACAAAATTAAGAAACTTTGACCTACAATAGTTCTTAAACTATAGGTTCAAATTGAATGTAATTTAGGAATATACCTAGTTATACTAAGTTCTCTTGGTCACTGAATTCAGGCTTCTAGCTTTATCCACAACAAAATCAAAATATTTTATTTCACATAAACCTACATGGGCACTTATGAAACGTCAGAAGCTAGGTGCACGGTTCCAATTAGTCGTTTCCTATGAAAAAGAGCCGACAAGAAACTTCACGGTTACTCTTTTAAAAAGTAATTGGCTGTCTGTCAGGGATGAATGTAATAAAAAATAAACACAACAAAGTTACAGGGGGTCGAAAATGTTCTGAATGGCTTTGAGAAAAGATGGTACGTACGGCTGTGCCTTTGTTTTGCTCGACTTGGCTCTTTTAGTCAAGTAAGAATTATCAAATCTTTTGCAAAATAAAGTTTATGATCAAAATAATAATTCGCCGGGACTAACGAATAATAGGTTTTAGGTTCGAACCCTGAGAGGCTATTTGTGTAAATTATTATATCACCACTGCTCTCAAAACGGTGAAGGAACACATCGTGAGGAAACCGGCATGTTCTAGAACCAAAAATTCGAAGACATGCGACATATACCAATCCGCGCTGGGCCCGCGTGGTGGATTACCTACGCCCACTCCCTCTCACCGAGGGGAGGCCTGTGTCCCAGCAGTGGGAACATTATAGGCTGATTATGTAGGTACTTAAGTACTTCTGAACTGTCGAAGGAGTCGGTCATTCAGAAAGATGAAGCTTGTTGCCAATTCCAAAGCGTAGTAGGTCTCCTGTTGAGAAGAACGGGCAAGAAAATCCACGGACACTGATTTAAATTATATTATTTCATTCAGATATAGGTATATAGACACCTAACATTTATTCACGGATCGTGTAACCTTACAATTAAGCCCTAACAGACTATCTCAGCCGCCATTTAAGGGTCAGGACCATAAAGGGATGATAAGGATCCTCTTATTTAGGTGTACTTGTATTGGAGGACTAACTGGTGCCTACATACATTGTTTGATCTGAAACAATCCAGTTACAATGTTAAGGGCGCGCTCAAATTGAAAGCTAAACTAGAAGCCATTTAATAGTAACAGGAGCCGTAACTGCAATTTGATTTGAGGTTAGTGTGAAATGGTAAAATAATAATAATAGTCCTCCAGACCGTATATCGTCCATGGCGGCCAGTCTCAACGGAGTCTCCGTTGAGACTCCGTTGAGACTGGCGACTGGCTACTCTTCGGCGAACGAGATTATTATAGTGCAGAAGTGTGTGCACAGACACAGGTGCATTCTCTCTTCCCTTACTTTCATAGTCCGATGAGTCGGCACGATTCACACAGAGAGATTCACACCGCCAACTAAAAAAACAAATAAATCGTCGTCAAAGTAAGAAATAGTAAGAGATAGTAAATAAGGGTAAAAAATTGGTACAAAATTCCTAATGGAAAAACCCAATAACACTTTGCCTGATCTGGGAATGGAACCCAGGACCCCACGCTCAGCAGTCGCGCTTGCAACCACGAGACCAATGGGGCAGATATTAGCTATAATAGCTAACTATTCGTTAACTATTAGATTACTCTCAATATGACCGCTCCCCAAAGCAGTATATGCCAACAAAAACTTAAACCCAGGGTACATAACATGCATACAAGTAACTAACTACCGTTTGATCACCAGTCGACGGTTAAGGCGATCTCGAACAATTCTTAGCTCTGTAATCAAAGTCTCGAGGAAGCCTCCGGCGACGATAGAGGGTCGCCAAATAAAAGGATGGTTTAAAGGCCTCTAATCAGAGCCCCGCGCCCACGTGTTTAACTTAACCCTCATATGGTTATATGAGGGTTAGGTTAAACACTCATTCCAACCTTATTTGTCTTCCGAACCACCGGGTCACTCCAGACCCGAAGCTAGAAGGATCAGATCCCTACTGTTGATACATGATTAAAAATACGATATTTTCCATTACAGTGAAAAATTAATATTTTCCTACATTAATATCGTTTGTCAGATTCGTTTGAACATAGCGAGATGGTGGATTTGTTAGGAAGGATTTTTTCTGATTCGACTTTTTCGACCTCATTATTTTGAAGCTTCATATTATAATATCTTAAGTTAAGATGTTTACGTGATGATAATGTTTTAAAATTATATACTAGTGACACCAGCTTTCTGCCTGATCCTTATCAGCAACCGATAACACTCGGTGGATTTTGTCTGCCGTCATCATGTACTTTTATGTTAAGGGTACACTATACCGACCTTATTCGTTTTCATTTTTGTGTTAGTCAGTGGATAGGCTTGTAAATGGCCTTCAGTTTCATATTTTAAGTACACTGTATAAGTTAGCTGTAAGTTTCCTGAACAAAATAAATAAATAGTTGTGCTTGTCTAAAAGGGTACTAAGTCTGCAGCTGGGTCACAGAATAAATAAGAGCAGAATGAAAGCTTCCTAACAGAGCTCAAAATTCTTACCTACTTTCATAGGGCTGTCACTCGGTTATTGAAAATAAACTAAAACCGGGCAAGTGGGACTCGAGATTCGGCAATGAGCACAGATGGACGGATGGACGGACGGCCGGACGGACAGACGGACAGACGGACGGACGAAAGAAGGACAGGCACTGATAAGTTTTCCGTTTTCCAAAGGACAATGCCCCCTAATATAGGGCACCCTGTACCAAGCCGAAAAGTCCGCTGTCACAACCAAACCTAGTGTATTTGGAGGATAATTTAATGCTCTTTCTATATTGTTAACTATTTTTTACATGGATTCCCGCAATTCGTATTTATTTACCATTTACCTACTTCATATTTTGAGGTTAAGTTCGAGAAAGTGAATGACACGAAATGTTAGTTAGTTGGTGAAATGTAAGGTGGTAATATCGGTTGCTTTTTATTCTTGATTTGGTGATAGTTTCCTGATGGATGATTGATTATACAATACAAAACTCATAGTAAATAATAATTCTTGTTGTCAGTTTATTTAAATATAATAATAATGAATATCAATAATCATGTAGGTACCTACTCACTCGCAGTAAGTGCAGCTGGTGGTCTGAATAAGTAACCAATTAGTACTGTATTTACTGATTCCTTATGTCTTGAAATCCTATCATAACATCAGGCCTGTTTTCGCAGAAGAGCTAGGCAGAGTTGTATTTACCCACTAGGTACCCACTTCTCGAACTTGAAATGTTAGTTAATAATAATAAGGTAATAATGTTGTTAGTACATACTAAGGTACTTACATCAAAAATGAAAAACGTAGTTAAGATTAATTAATAAATTATATAATATTCATTTTTCCATAATGTATAAGACCTCGACCACTAGAGAAAAGAAATGTACAAATAAAACAATAGGTACGACATTTGGGTGGCACTCGGAAACGCCTTTCAACATGTAGCATGGACTGTCCACATCCAAAGCACATATCACTGCACATTGTGACCGAATGTTGGTTCAGGTATCAGTTCGGAATCAAAGGGAGTTTTTCTTGTATCAATGTGAAGCAATCGTAACATTATGAATAGGTACTAGGTACCAGGATTGATCTGAAAGCATAAAAACTGGTATTTAATTCTTAAATTGAACGAATAGTCCCGGGTAGGTACTTTAGAAGCTAACTATAATATAAATGCTTCTACTAGGTGAGGTAATACTTACAGGCCGGCTTACCGGTGCAATCTATGATGTTAAAACACGATCATAGCCGCGGATATTATTATTTGTAATTTATTCTAAATTGTTCTTTCAATACAAGCGAACAGTTTATATATCGGCGACGCTGACTTGCTCGCCGATATCTTACTCAAGATGGAGGCATCGCTGACGATTATCACACAAAGACTACGTTATGAAAAAGCACCTGAACCCCCGTTTTTGCTAATATATTTATGTATTATAACTAAAATCAAATAGTTCAGATGAAACCAATATTAAAAGTAACGTCATCCGTGACAATCCGTGACGGCGCCACAGAACAATAATTAATGCAATACGTCACAGTAAAAACAGCATTTTATTTTTTGAATCGGTCCTCTTTTCTTTAAATGCAAGTGTATTCCAAAATAACAATTTAAATTATTACGACGCGACGCGTGACCTAAAGATTTGTTTGACACACTAAATTATATTATACCCTAATATTAAATTATTAAATAGCAAATCAGTACCTACATAATTATCTTCTTTATTTAATGTTCGTTGGCAGGTACCTATATTTTTTTAAGTAGTAGCAACATTCAGAAATGACATTTATTTCTACGACTGAAAGACTTCTTGGATCTAATAAAACATTATTAAAAAAAAAAGTCAATGACAGTGACATCACATATGCGGAAAATACGTACGTATACAAGTAAAAAAATACTTTTATTTTGCGTGTCCGAAAGCCGGGAATCGTTTTCATAACAAAAACGTAAATCGGATTTAAAAATCGGAGTATTTTTATGAGCTACATTTGGTTGTGACAGACTAGCTCCCAAGTTGGTACGGCAATGTGGCATTCTCCTTTGCTACGGAACATAAAAAAAAAGTGTAGCTATGCAAGGCGAAATGGTTAACATTAAACCTAGGCTGATTAAGGTTATGCTAATAAAAAACGATAATAAAATGTACTTATGTAATTATTTTACTGTGAATTAGCTAAACCTACATACATAGATACCTACTTTTTTTAAGTTGGTTAGGTTAGGTACCTACCTACTTAACTACTTACTTACTTACTTATCAAAATTATTGTGACTTATGGACGGACGGACAGACGGACATGGCGAAACCATAAACTTTCTTGCTTGTTTTACTATTTCATGAACGTAAGTTAAGTAAGTACCAATATAATAGAAAAGTTCAAACGTTAGCTTGCTAAGACCACGTAAACAAACACTCAGTTATCTTCATGTGCTAAGACGCCAATACCGGCGGTACCTAGTCTTAAAAATAAAAATAATAAATAATAATTCTAGTTATTTTGGATACCTTCCTAACTCGTTACTAAATAATTCTGTAGTATTCATTAAAAATGTGTAAGGTTTATGTGTAGTATAGGTAGATAATTCCCTGACAGGATCCTTGGGATATAAAAAAATAAACTTCTTTGGTTTTCCTACTATTATTATAACACACACTACCTACAACAACTTGGCATTTTTAAAATAAAAAACGAAACTTCCGCTTCGTACGTATCGCTGCCGCTAGAACACGGCATACCCCTGCGCTTTGCCTTCTCACTGAGCTGGCTCAAACCGGTTTGCCCTCTAGCGGGCGCCGGTGCATCCCCGCGCGCCTTGTCCGTGACAGGACACGCACACATCGCTGTGCATGTAGTAGTGTTCCCGCGCGAGACGTTAGTATGAAGCTTACAGTCTGTACCTTATTTAGTCTTGTGGCTGAGCTATCCTACTAGTTAGAACTACATATCATTGAATTTATTAAATCTATTAAATTAACTGTAAAATTAATTTAATAGATTTATTTCATTCCGTCAAGTCGATTAAATTAATAAAATGTATGTTCTTGAGTTTACTTGACTTTGATAACTTAGCAGCATTATACAAAATAGCTAACTCACAATAGTACCTAGGTACTTACCTAATCTCGCATAATATCATAATCATTGATACTCAAAACATCTCAATCTCCTCTTATCTTGCGCTTGATCCGGAGTACAGTAACCCTAATCCACGTAGTCGAAACTTGGATCATATTTACATACATAACAGTTTATGAAAGGTGAATCAGTAAACAATAACAGAAGGCTCATGACTGAATGAACAATGCTGCCTTACTTCGAAGCCAAGTAACTGCCACTGTGTAAAAGTTGTAAAGAAAAAGGGCAAATTGCTGCTCCGTGATTGAAGAAAGAAAAGAAAGAAAGAAAATACGTTTATTTGCGGAAAACATGACTCCAAGAAAAAAAAAATACACAAAGAAAAAAATAAGAAAAGGTTGGGGGAAACATGCGTCACATCCACGCAAAACGGCTATCGCTCAGCATTATGCTGCGACCCTATGCAAGACAGAGCCCCAGCGCTTTTCAGCGACAGCCGGCGCTGACGTAATGACGTCGACCGGTGCGGCAAACTATTATTAGGACGCTGTACCGGTACAGCGCACTATAATAAAAAAAAAAGATATATATATATATTTATTATTTATTTTATTATTTATGTACACACAGTAAAATACATAGAGATACGACATAATTATAACATGAGTACAAAGGTACTGCTTATTTCTTAAGAAATTTCTTCCAGCAGACCTGCGAAAGGAGAAATGAGAAAGAAATATAGACAATATGTGTGTGAGAACACGAAGAGAAAAACATAATTATGCGAAGTCTTAACTAAAATATTAAATATACCTACACGTATACGCAAGAAAATTAACATATACTTAAATAAATACATAAAGCTTACATTAAGCATATATTATATTATTAACTAATTCAGGCAGTTGAAACTTCCACATATTGATACTGAAAGTCTTCTTGATCAATCTAGTCCTACAGTGAAGTTTGTACACTCATACGCAATCACACACACACTCACTACACCAACATACTTACACCACACACCACATATTACACTCACAACTACAGTTACTTTCTTTTAAATATCAACTTGTTCCTACTTCTTTATGTATCCTTTTATTACCTACTAGCTGCTGCCCTCGGCTTCACCCGCGTGGATGTAAGAATATGTCCCACAGGAACGTACTCGTAGGATTAAAAGTACCGTATATGTTCATCCAGGTTATAAAATATCTGTGTGCCTGATCCAAATCCGTTAAGCCGTTTTTGCGCCAATCCGGAACATACGTCCAGACAAAGAGACAAACGGATAAAAATTCTAAAAACTATATTTTCGGCATCAGACTTGTTCCCACATCTCATAGCAATTACTTTTTTTCAAAAATATTCGATGTTCAGTTTTGACTTCGTTACTATTTTATAATAAATGTATAGATAGTTACACTAAACAGTATTGATAGTGATAGTGAACCTTCTGCGTTCCTTCTTGTGACGTAACTTCGGTAAATATGTTTCGAACAGTTTCGAACTACAATAAACCTTTATGGCCCATAAAGTTACATGGCCTTATGAACAGGTGCCAGGTATAAGTGTACCAGTGTTCAAGTTCGATGTCCCGATGTCCTCGAGTTAGTGGCACTTACTGCCGATGGGTTATGGACGTGGCAGTAACCGTTGAGTGTAGCTCTTAACTTTGTGCGGGACTGAAGGTATTTCGTACGGCGAATGTACGAGGAATGTGAAAGCGCAGTTATATTTGTGATAACTGGTACATACGTGCGAAACTTTTTCTACGGGTTGTATTTTAATATTGGGATAACTTTTATCGATTATTTCCATTAACTTTTTTTTTATTGAATACTGGAAACTTTTGTCGGGATCTATGAATTTAATTATAAGTAATTTCAAATAAATGTTGACTGAGGAAAAAAATGAACAAAAAAAGTAAGGCTAGAGAAGTATGGTAGAAAAATACATGATGCGCCGACCCTAAAGAAGAGGGCAAGAGAACGGATGATGTTACTGAGCAAAACAAATTACGGAAGTCGGTGGCAAAACACAAAAATTGAAAAGTAAAGACACTGATTTCCGAAATTAAAGTATTTTTTCACTTCTTTGGTGTTTTTTTTGGAAGTCGGTTGTTTTTTTTTGTGAAAAGTTTTAATTTTTCATTTTTAGTTGTGGTACCTACCCCACTCAAATTCGAATACCACTACCTGCTATGCAAATAACAGTGACGCAGTCACTTAAAACATTGTCTACATTATACCAAGTGGGAAAAATACGTAATATTGAAGCTAACTCAAAAATTACGCAAGCAAAATTAATAAAATTTATATGGGACCACCTCGGAAGCATGACCTACCAAACAAAAAAAGAATCATCAAAATCGATTCATAATTGGCGGAGTAATGGCGTAAAAAACATAAAAAAAAAATAAAAAAACATACAGACGAATTGAGAACCTCCTCCTTTTTGAAGAAGTCGGTTAAAAATTACTTAAAATTCATCTCACACCGAAAGTGCTAACAAATCATAATAAACAATAACAACCGTCTAATTACCAATTATTACTTGTCTAACTAATCTAGTCCGTCCCCACGTCGCTTCTATTAGCACTAACAATCTTAAATTAATTCTAATTAAATAAAACTAAGGTTACTTCGTTACTAGAAGCTTTTGGTGATTGTCGAGCCGTATATTTATGTGCTAATCAAGTTCTAATCTATTTGTCTCTGGGTAACGAGCTCAATGACACGTCGGCACTTTAGAATTTGGCAGGCATTGCTGATTGGAACAGGTACCTAGGTGATAAAATAATAATTATATAGATAAACACATAGGTAGAAAATTCTTTATTAAAAAAAATAGTAATTTTGTATCCAAGGCCCAGAAGACGAAGTGTCGGTCGTCCGGCGCGGCGGCGAGATGCTAGTCACCTATGGGGCAGCACAATTAAAACCAGGTTTTATTACTATTATTTTTATTTTAAACGTCGAATCAATAATTAAAATCAAATAAAATCTTTCCATTCATAGACACTCTGCTGACCTATGATGACTTTACCAAAAAAATACCTGTGTATTATTAGATTGCCCAAAGACCACACTATTTAGGTATAATGACGAGGCAATGTGATAAATAAGGAAGTTTAAATTATAATTAATTATTTCGCCCTAAGTAGCTTGTCATTATTCATAATGCGCGGGCATTATGAAAAATGCCCCTATTTATTACTTGGTCCATAACATATATGTATACAGGTTGTAAGGGACAGCCCTCCACAAATTAACAGGGAGCATTCAGCTCCTTATTTTGAATCCTATTCCATCGAAAATTTTCTCATGTTTTTTTTTTTTCTTTCCGTTTTTTTTTTTTTATTTCAATGTAAAATTACATTCTCTGTAGGCAGCAGTCCATTTATGTAAATAAAACACCTAAAATAAAACAAAACAGCAATGGATGTTGAAATACTATAGCGAACGACGCATGAAATTCAAAATTTACATTGATAATCAATAAATAACGCGAGGGGACAAACAAACACTTATCGGGGAAATGTATTAGACCCAAGCTTAGAGTAATTGTGCTTTAAAATAGTTTAAATTTAAGTATTTGGAATATCTCTAGTCCATGTCCCATTGTCCATTCAAACGAATATCCTTTGTGAACTCCATTTGAAATCCTCCCTTTATATAAAGTAGGTACCTTAACGTTGTGCCGCAACATAAGAACTTTAATATGGTCTCGCTATACAGCAGCTATACACGGTTACATTTTAGTCGTTTTAACTCGCTCAAGGGGTCTCATCATTATGAACAACTTTCACTATCGGACCAAACCTGAAAAATCAGCTATTCCGTACATTTATGTTCGCATATCTCGTCAAAATGTAGGGAACAGCTGATTTTTTTTCGCGATTTCAGGGTAATGAGCCTTTATGCGGATTAAAACGATTAAAAAGCCGTGTATAGTAGCTATACAATAGCAACTTTCTTTTAACGTATTGAAAGTACGTGAGCTGGAGAAAGGATGTGGGATTCTGAAAGTCGTTTATAATTTTTTTTAAGGAAAATCTTTCCTAAACAGGGCTGTAGAATGTAACGAAGAGCTTTTATTTGATTTTTTATGTAAATCATTTCATCTCGTTACAAGTGCAAGTAACGTTTCTCCTTTCTTAACAGAAAAGATAAAGATCTGATGCGGTCCGGATACCGGTTACGAGCCAGCTACGAGCAAGCGTAGCTGTTGTAGCGGGATCACCGGCGCGTGGCGGACTTATTGCGTAGCACAGACGCGTAGCCAGGACCACACGAGCGATTATTTAACATACACTGTTGGATTTTCAACTCTCGGTGCTAAGCAAGTGTTGAAAATCCAGTGTGCGATACAAAATCGCCGCGTAAAAAAAAAAAAAAAAAGTAGTTATAAATCTCTGCTCACAGAGGGAATGCCGTTCATTTTGACAGTTCAACAGTTCATTGCGTTATTTACCCGTTCCCTCATAACTTCTACTACTCATCATAATTTGATCAATCTATAAATTAAAAATCAGGAGTTACACGTAAACTGTTCGATTTATAACAAAACACGTGTGACTATAATATAATATAATATATTTTTAAATGTGTTAAGCCCTTTTATTTGACAAATAACATGGCTAAATAAAAATAAAAAAAATAATCAAGACGCTCCCAACGATACCTCATTTGTCAAATTGTGATGAGTAGTTTAGAAGATATGAGGGAACAAATGAACATACATACATACCGGTCAAAATCATAACCCTCCCCTTTGCTTCGCCGTAGTCTTTGAGGCTTTTGGCTAGTTTGTACATATAGTGAATGTCACTCATTATTTTGTATTGTGCGTTTAGTTTGTGCAGAATAAACAATTTTTCTTTCTTTCTTTCTTCTAGTCGGGTGGGTAATAATGATTTCGAATTGAAAATATTGTAATAATTAAATTTATTTGCACAACAGAATAATAGAACTAAATTCGAACGACAAATGGTAAAAAATTTATTAATGATAACAATTCAATTGTAACCATCACGGTTAACATGGATTCAATCCACGCACCCACATAATTTATTTCACGGAAAATTAGATAGCATTTTTAACCAAAATGTGCGAGTACCTACTCGTAGAGCTTAGTTTTATTAAAAAGAAAAATTTATCTGCTCCAATCCTCATATGAAACACTACTTACCTATATTTAATACTAACGAATAACGCGTTCATAAGCGAGGCGATGCATTTTTAACATGCACTTCCCAAATGAGTGGCCGCATCAGATATGTTCTCATAATAAAAGTTTTACAACCCTCTCTCATAGTAATATTATTATGAACTTTATGTAAACGGCTTACGGTTCTGAGTACGTGAAGCTGGGCAGGCAGATGTTTTAGTTTGAGTCTCTGTCTGATTGTGTTAATACTTAGCAAGTATTAATAAGAAAAAGAAACAAAGGAGCGAAGGACCTACAGAAGATCGCGCGAAAGACCTGGGTGATACATTCTATCCATTGTTGAAAACAGCATGAAAATCGGTGCAGTAGTTTTTGAGTTTATCGCGAACAGCACGCGTAGCATGACGCTTTCTATCTCTACGAAGAATAGACATAGCTTTTTCTATACAAAGTGACATTTCGTTTCTTCATTTTTGACATCGCACTGTAGAAATCCTTCTACAATCTGTCATTTTGTCTTTCGTTTCCAGCGATCTTTGTCTAGGTCTTTAAACATGTAGACTATTTCCGAAGAAAGTTTTCTACTCAAACTGTCAAAGTCTGACATTTGTCTATAGTAGTGAAGACAATTTGATTTTGGAATCGCCAGTAGAAAACTTTCTACTCGACGGCCACAAAGTATAAACGATTATCTACAAAATCATGATTTTACAAGGGATCCTTTTGAACGCAAAACTGATACCCCGTGATTTTTTTAGAGCCGGAGGCGCGCAGGGACAGCGCCTTCAACGTGTTTTTTTATGGAATTTTTCACATATTGTATGGAAAATAGGCAAAAAAAAAATTAAAAAATTACCAACATGTTGAGCCTCAGGGGTGTATGAGTTTCCTAAAGTTAAGTTCCACTAATAATCTTGGTGTTAAGCCTGGTCTCCCTGCGAATGTTGAGGGCCGGAATGAACCAGAGGATATAGCTAATTTGTTCATGGAACACTTTAAAGTACGCTCTCCTCTGGGGCCTTCGACCACTATGCCAGATTGAGGGCCCACCGTGGCGGGAGAGGAACCTTTACTTAAGTTTACGTCAAATCAACTTAAAAAAGTGATGAACAGTATGCGTAGAGGTAAATCTCCTGGCCACGATGGGCTCAGTATTGAGCACTTAAAATATGCTGGCATACATGTGCCGAGAGTCCTGTCCATGTTCTTTAATATGTGCATTACTCATTCATATTTACCGGGTGACCTAATGAGAACAATAGTGGTGCCGATAGTGAAGAACCAGACAGGAGACATATCGAACAAGGGGAACTATCGCTCGATCTCTCTCGCGACAATTGTAGCAAAACTGTTGGATAGTGTGCTTGAGTCTTGTCTGGATAAGTACATAAACATACATGACGCACAGTTCGGGTTTAGACCTGGACTCTCTACTGAAAGCGCGATTCTGGCTCTTAAGTACACTGTCCAATACTACACGGAACGACAGACTCCGGTGTACGCCTGTTTTTTGGATCTCTCCAAAGCCTTCGATCTCGTTTCATATGAAGTGCTCTGGAGAAAGATGGAGGACGGGGGTATACCTGCAGAACTATTGAAAATATTTCATTTTTGGTACTCGAACCAGACGAATTGTGTTAGGTGGTCAAACTGCCTCTCTGAGTCATACGGGTTGGAGTGCGGAGTGAGACAGGGGGGGTTGTCCTCTCCAAAGCTGTTTAACCTGTATGTCAATGACCTCATAGTCGAGCTCAGCAACATGCGTGTCGGTTGCCGGGTGGGTGGTGTTTGTATGAACAACATCAGCTACGCGGACGACATGGTGTTGCTGGGACCGACTGCGAGATCAATCAAAGAGATGCTGAAGGTCTGTGAAAAGTATGCCGCGTCACATGGCCTTCTATATAACGCAACGAAAACCGAGTTCATGGTCTTCAAGGCTGCCGGCAAGTGCCCAGACACAATTCCTTCAATTACTTTGAACGGCGCTAATATAAAACAGGTGACCAAGTTTAAATATTTGGGCCATATACTTGTCGACGACCTTAAAGACGAGGATGACGTGGAGAGGGAGCGCAGGGCGGTGGCGGTCCGCGGGAATATGTTGGCGCGCAGATTTTTTCGTTGTACCGATCAGGTCAAAATAACCCTGTTTAAAGCGTACTGTCAAGGCCTGTACACGGGAAGTCTGTGGTTCAGCTGTTCACGGGGGACGCTAAATGCCTTGCGCGTCCAATATAACAATGTTTTCAGTATGATGTTGAAACTCCCTCGTTTCTGTAGTGCCTCGGGGATGTTTGCCCAAGCGAATACAGATGGTTTCCAGGCTATCATCAGGAAAAAGGTGGCTTCGCTTGTGAGGAGGATTCGGGGGAGCGGCAATAGCATCCTGAAAGTCATAGCTGAGGACCCGAGAGCTCCTGTGCTGAGGCATCTCATGCGGAATCATTATCCGCATGAAATGCCTCTTAAGTACATGACTCACTAACTTGTTTATATTTTATATTTTGTTACTAATCCTAGTATATAAGTTGTAGTTTCTAAGGTGTGTACTAACAAAAATGGTTCCTATGTTGTCCCAAATAAAAATAATTTATTATTATTATACATATTAAAGGGGGTCGAAATTTTCATTATTTTTGCGATAGGACCCACCATTTTCGAGATATAAGCTAAAGAAAATAAAAAAATACAGTACTGTTTTGTAACTGAAGTCGAGGTGTTGGTTCGAATTTTAGTTAATGATATCTAATTATATTCCACACATTTGAAAGAATTCTGAGTCGAATTAAGTAAACGAGTGAAGTTACATTTTTTACACGAAACGTCATCTTTGTCTACTCTTCCGTCGACAAAACGCTGCTCATGCTACACCTGCTGAACGACAGACAGACGCGGCGGAGGATTTTGTTTTATAATATGTAAGGATATGACTAATAAGGATAATCTGATTGGCAAGTTAGATGTCATGACTTAGACCCTCCTGTAGGTACACTGATATTGTTACTCAACAATATACCGAGCTGCAAAACCTGCTAGGTGATGGAAAAATTTTCTTTAGAAACGGAGGTAAGAATACATTTCATAAATAAACCTCAAACAGTTCTGGGTTAAGCTCGCCTTTGTACGTATAAGCTGTCTTTGTACATATAAGCTGTCTTTGTACGTAAAAGCTGTCTTTGTAATGTTGCATCTGATCCACACACAATGAAATCGACACATCCCTTGTACAATCACAGCTCAGCATCTATTGATCCATAGAACATCTGCATCAGTGTGACGTAATCAGGCGCTCTGCAAACCAACCGTGTTTGATATCGGTTTTATTGCTCGCGCTAGTCACTTGTCACTGGCGTTGTTTATAAGAGGCCAGTTAAGTTAGAGTCACCTAGCTTGTAGAGCTTAAAACCAATAGGAGAGAAAAATGATTCGATCGATCAGTAAGTTTGAATTGCAGAAACAACCAACAAGAAATACACTGAAATACATAAATGTATGTGTGGCAAAATCAAGTTAAAATGCATATTAGATCATAATATAAAAATTGGAAATAAATTATATATAATACAGATGTTTTACAAAGAAATGTTGGTCCATACTAAGTCCCGCCAGAAGGCGTACTAAACTGTTGAAGTAATAATATAAAAATGTAGCACTAATAGATTGAAAATAAAAATATAAAGTCAAGGTTCATGTCACAGTTTCATGCCAAACTCTAATGGCTAATAATAATATTAAAATGTCAATAAATGAAGACTGCACAAAAACAAATAAGTGTCACAATTTCTTAAACAATACCTAATAAATAAAATTTAAATAAAAACTAATGACAGCAACATTTTAATTATACAGACAGTTCTTATTATACAAAAAATATTTTAATTTGTCATGAATACATTGATTATCAGAATAATATGCCTTGTCATTTAATAATTTATCAACACCCATGCTATAAATCCTCTATAAAAGTTTCTGAAACAGTTAGCTTATTGCAAACTTTAAAACACTGGTAGTTTTAATGTTGTCATAGTAACCATAATATCATCCAAACGGGTGTTATTATGGTGTACTAAATTTCATAATGCAACTTATTTCAAAAAAAGAACATTGTCATACAGGTGCGTTTCACTAACAAAGCACCGTAATTTAAAACAAAAAAACATCTTTGTTATTCGAATTTGAAAAATTCGAATTCACGTGCGTCGTATCCCTCCATTTTTGTTGATATTAGAATTGAAAAGTACCTTTTATAGAGGATTCATATCATGGGTGTAGATAAAGTCTTGTATGCAACTGTAAATAATTAGGTATTAAAACACTCATGTGATACTATTATCACATTCGGCTTCGCATCATGTGATAAACACACATTCGTGTTTTAATACCCTACCCTACCCTTATTATATAAAAGTTGCATAAATAACTATTAAAAAGCTTACGTTTGAACTCATTCATACTGTTGCTAGATACAATCTGATCAGTTAAGTTGTTATACAGTTTTGGGGCCATTGCATAATATACTATTGTATAGAAATTTGGTTTTTGTGCGCAACGCGAGTGTCGTTGACTTTCGACAGATTTAAATAAATACATGTTGTTTTTTACAAAGATATAGGCTTCATAGACATAAAGTGGTGGAACAGTCAATATTTTGGAAATGTGGCTTGCATGAGTCCGTTTGTTTAATTTTACACATAGCTCGAATACATTTTTTCTGTGCTAATAATACCTCCCCAACCTTAGTAGCATTGCCCCAAACTATAAGGCCATACACCAAAGTGGAGCCGACATGCCCATGATATGCTGTTAGGAGCGCTGTCTTATTCACTACAGAAAACATACTCACGTGTTCGTGAGTATGTTTTTTTAAATTTGGTAGAAGAAGCGCGGTGGTCCGATATAAATTTTATTAACTTTGCTTGGGTAGTTTTGGAGTTAGCTCAAATAATACGTATTTTTCGCACTTAGTCTATGTGGATGATGTATTAACTTCCTGTCACTTTTGTTTACATAGCAGGTAGTGGTATTCGAATTTGTGTGGGGTATGTGCCACAGCTAAAAGTGATTAATAGTAAATTGTGATACAAGTGTGCTCTATTGGATATTACAGTCGAGGCGGTATTATTCGATAAGCTAGCCGAGAGTGTAATAATCAATGCACATGGGTTTCATACGACGTTTTTCAACACACTTGCGAGGAAAAAAACAGACTCTTTTTGTAAAAACTTATGCTACAATAACGTAACTAGGTAGGTATAGAGATGATAGATTTATACAGTTTAACTGACCTTTGTTGCCAGGTACTGACTATCCGGAGTTTCTTATAAAAAACTGGCCAAGTGCAAGTCTGACTCGCGCACGAAGGGTTCCGTACCATTATCTATAATGCGACCAAAAAATCATGTCTGTCCCCTTAAATATATTTTATTTTAATTTAATTATTTATTTTTAAAGTGATTTTATAACTAAATATTATGTGAATATTTCAAGCGTCTACCTGTTGCCGTTATCAATATCGAGCTAAAACGAGCAAAAAAATCACGTTTGTTGTATGGAAGCCCCCTTAAATATTTATTTTATTCTGTTTTTTAGTTTTTATAGCGGCAACAGAAATACATCATCTGTGAAAGTTTCAAATGTCTATCTATCACGATTCATGAGATACAGCCTGGTGTCCCTGGTGACAGACGGACAGACAAACAGACAGACAGACAGACAGCGGAGCCTTAGTAATAAGGTCCCGTTTTACCCTTTGGGTACGGAATTAAAAAATTAGAATGTTACACAATTCAAAAAAAAAAAAAAACTGTTATTAATTGAGAAATGTTTTTATACTACTGATGATTTTTTTAATGATGAATTAATGTAGACTTATTTATTTACTTGACAGGACATTTTATTTTTTATTAATTAACTGAATATTGTGACAAATTGTAATTTAATAAGATTATTTACTTATGCATTGACTGTAGAAATTATTCTTATTTCGCATGCAACCATATTTGTACGCCTCTTGGCATAAGATAGCGACCTATGAACAATAATTTAAGAACTATATTTACTACCTATGTTACACAAATAAAAAATGATTGATTGATTGACAATGCTTTAAATTTTTGTATTTTTTATAATAATAATTACCCACACAACGAAAACGCTAATAAATATTTATGGAAAATGGCACGCTGGTTTTGTTTTTCCATAGGTGTAAATAAAGGCACTGGCAAAACCATTAGACAGCCTATACAAAAAAATAGGATTTTAATAAGAAAAAGAAAAATACAAACAAAATGTTTATTAGGATAACTAAATGACCATGGCGGAGTCAAATCTATTTAATATTATTTACGCTCTTCTCCCCTACGTGAAATCGTCATTTTTAATAATGATTTTAACCACACAACAAAAAAGTTAACAAATATTTATGGAAAATGGCGGTTGGTTTTGTTTTTTCCGCTAGCGATGCGCGCGCGGGTGTAAATAAAGGCACTGGTAATACCGCTGAACAGCCTATATAAAAATATAATAATGTTAGTACATAATACGCAAATGGGGTTAGGGTAGTGAATATTATAGACTGAAATTGCCACAGACGATATAAACCCTTATTTAATAGTACAGATAGAGCGCTGGCCCGTGTGCCACCGCGGTTCTTCGGGGCAGGTGAAGTGGCATGCGCGCGTGCCACCCGCGGTCTTCCGAAAAAAAGCGCAAGTCTTTGCTCGGGTGTAATAAAAGTGCATTTAGTATTAGAATATTAATTCATACTAATTCAATGTATAGTATCCCACTGACGTTTAATTATGGAAAAAAAAATCCCATTTGATTGCATGGTTTTTTTTCCATTACTAAACGCCACTGGTTTGATTATGGTTCTATAAAAAAAAAAAAAAAAACTTGCTTTTGTGCGCTTGTCTTTGGTAAAAAGCTTCAACAAAAACAATTTCTATTGGATGCAAATTCCATGCTGATAGTACTTAATAATTCCATACTGCAACTGTCATTCGACTAGTAAATAGTAATCTGAGGCGCACATTACCGCACTAGTGCGGTAATATAAAGTAAAAAGTACGCTTCCATAATATACTGCATTATGAACCTAAAAGCGGTTCAATAAGAGCCACTTTACGAGCAAGTGTGTTGAAAAAATATTTTTTACGTCACAAACATCATAACTATTCCAAAAATTGCTTCGCCGTTGTATAAATCCCACAATATTGCCTCGACCTTGCATATTGCTTATTTCTGTAAAATATTCATCCTCGCAGCACGTAGCCACGTACTGCAATCTTTGAGAACACTTCCAAGTGTTCAACCTTGATTATATTCTTAGAAACTTTCGCAAGTCATTTTCAGCAAATAAAAAGTAGAAGAGAAGGCTTTATAATATTAAAGTTCCTTGATGTGGGAACGATAATATTTTACGTGTTTTGAATGAATAATGTCGTGATAGGTTTACGAACCAGTGCGGTTTATGCATTCAGTTAAATTACCAACTAATGGTGAGGAAAATGTCGTCAAACACGTCAGTTTTGAATTGAAGCAGACAAGGTGATCAATGCACATGGCTTTGTTTTAGCGTTTGCCCTTATAAGTTTTCTCTATAATAGATGATTGAAATAAATAACAGTTCGACAGTGCCCACCACTTGATCGGCGGATTTGTTTTTAGTCATCCCAAACTGAGGAAAGTATGCAATGAAATCGATCGTCCACTGCTGCGTAGGATGACACCAGCATTTGTTGCGTGCGTACCTTTGCTGATCATTCCCATATGTGCATAGATTGTGCTGGCAGCACCCAGTCTCTATCTTAGTCTATTATAAATCTACTTCCGTAATACCTATACACTGCTCTCGCTGCGAGGCCACACTACTTTAACAAAGTGCACATAATTTAATCCAACGTAACAGACACAAGTTTGAGCCACACTAGCAGTTCACGGTGATATGAATGTGACGAGCTCACTAGCTCTGTTTGACCTACTTTTATCTAGCCACCGATATTAAGCTACGCTTAGAGTGAGACACAAACGGTATACGAAGTAGTGTTAACACGTGTGCTACTGAATTTGGACAGGTTCATAATTTCATGAGGCTTTTTCGAGTCTATTGATGCATAAGCTCTTGCTTTTCGTATGGAAGTAGTTAGACATTACGATTAGTTGTATTGTATAATTCTTTTACTACGGTCACATCTATGAAGTATGTATGAACATACATATGCGCACCGCTGTGAGGACTATGCACCTGACCTTTTTGAAGGAATAAGATATTGCGTACTTTTCTGTTAAACTTTTTAAGATGTACAATCCTGTACAACATTAATTTTAAGTATCTCTTACGGTTTACGCGGCGCACGCCAGTAAAGCTCCAAGTCGGCAAGAATTTTTCCGAAATCTTCAACAATAATCGTCATATTTCAGCCAATTTACACAAAACCTTAATGAATTATACACATAAACCTTCATTATGACATCACTCCGTCCATTGGTGAAAACAGTATGAAAATCCGTTCGGTAGTTTTTGAGTTTATCGCATTCAGACAGATAGACATTCGCGGTGGGAGGAAAAAGTTTACTTCAAATTAGTACTTTCATTTTTGATATACATGTAAAAAAAATCTACTGAAACTTGAACGCGAAATCGCCCCATCTAAGGCGATGACAGAAGTTAAATATTTTCAAATCATTTTATTCTAGGAACATTCGTCTTCACATATTTTGATTAGGTATCTAATAAAATATTGTTGGACTTTCAGAACATCAACATGTAGCTAGATGTTAAAATGTTTTACGTAATTTTTTTTCAATAATTTGGAGATAATTATGTACCCCGTGTATGTACCTACCTCATTCGTATTACAGTATCATTCTATACATCTTGCATGTCCAGTAAGTTGCAATAGTTCGTAACCTACCTACTGCGGTAGCCTCGTTGGTCTATTGGTGTTGGGTTTGATCCCTGATTTCGGTAAAGTGTTAGGTAACAGAACACACACAGAAGGAGGGAAATGTTTTTCGAGAGTATGTATATTTGTATGTATGTCTATTTCTTTGGCACGCTCTGTAGCTTAAAAGCCTTGATGGATTTTAACATACGAGGTGTCGTTAGGTTCGTCTTAATTGTGGGAGTGATATGGGCTATATTTATTTTATATTATTTCATCATACAAAATTTTTTTTTTTTGTTTTTTGTAAGGTATTGCAGGCGGGGACAAACAAATGTTATACCATATTTCAGGTTATTGGTTTGTCCCCGCCTGCAATACCTTACAAAAAACAAAGTTCAATGCTTGTTTTTCACTTTTCGGTTGTAGGTTTTTGCAGACGGGTTTTTTGTTTTCGAGAGTATGTATGTTTTAAATAATTTGTTTTATACCATTAGGAATTTCTTAGTAGCAAGATTTGTGCCCATTTTTTAATCTCCTGTTGTCTCTCTCATGCGTCTTACTGTTTTTGTGGAAGACACCTATCTTTACAAAATAACCACTTTGTAACCCTTACTTATCGACATCGAACACCCTTAAGAACAAGTGTTGTACGCGAAGGATCCGCCTGACACAGGGCATAAATAATAAAAACGAGAGGAATGCGCCACAAATAGGTTACCTTATTTCAATATCCGCTGACCCGCCCGTTCCGCTCTGCGCCCGTCCCGCCCCGCGCCCGTCCCGCAGTACAGCACTTTATTTCCCTTCCATAAACCCTTTGAATGAGGATTAAGTTAAGAGAGTAAAGGGAGATGACGTATGTACCATTTATTTTGAATTGCAAAGTGAACATGATTTTGTAAGACCTTGGGTAAATAAGAACCGCACGGAATGAATGAATGTATTTGCCACAGTCAATCAAAATGAGAACTGTTTATCACGTCAAGCCTTTGCGGTCCCAATGTCTATTATGTAAAAATCTCACCGTGAAAACATAGGTGAAATGATTTTGCAGTGAGCTATCACTTCAGTTATGTTTTCTGTTTCTGTTAAGTGAACAGAATACAGCGGGTGTTATTCATTCAAAACAATCAATTACGAGTTTATCTATATTATCTATATTGAAGGTTCAGTTGAAAACCAGGGTCAGGCAGTAGTTAGCTGGCATTCATGATGAACTGGACCTATTTGGCACAGCCGTGAGACGCACAATACGATATATTTTTTTTGCTTTTTTTATTCTGTTGTTTTTGTGTGAATATTGTGTGCCTTACCGGGTAAATAAAGAAAAATAATAAAGCTTCCGAAAAACAAATTAAATTCCAGCGATCTGCGGTTGACTGTAATACTATCTAAGCTGTGTTAAAATGAATTACCGAAAAAAATACCAAACTTCCGTACTAAGTTTCCGAAAACATATTATGTTCTGCTAAAATAATCTAACGATCTGCGAAAATTACTAACTGTCAATCTGCCTAGCCTTTTCCCAACTATGTTGGGGTCGGCTTCCAGTCTAACCGGATGCAGCTGAATACCAGTATTTTACATGAAGCAACTGCCTATCTGACCTCGACAACCCAGTAACTGGGTAATACGATACCCCTTGGTTAGACTGGTTGTCAGACTTTCGGGCTTCTGACGAAACGTAACGACTGTCAAAGATCCACAAATGACAGCCGCGACCAACGGCTTAACGTGCTTTCCGAGGCACGGAGGAGTCTCGATATGTGAAAATGGTCACCCATCCACGGACCAACCCCGGCAAGCGTAGCTTAACCTGATTTATCGACCCGAGCGGCTGTTATTACTTAGCCACGAGCTCCTAAAATTACTAACTGTAGTTTTCGTTAAAACGCAATTTAGCCTGGTGGAAAAATATTACGTCAGCAAACGTTGTATGTTTTTATTCGGTCGTTTCTTTATTCGCATATAAGTTGTCGGAAAATTAGTATTTAAAGCAGTAAATGTCATATTTTGAGTATGCTCATATGTTTTTTTTTTTTCGGAGGTTTTATTACTACCCATTAATGTATTTTCTTTCTTTCTTTGATTCTTTTGAATGTAAGTTTTTCAAAACAGCAGCCACGCATATTAACTTATTACTGATAATCTGACACGTCTGGTTTGAGTTTGTAACAAGAGGGTATATCCTACGAAGATCCTCATACCTAGTATCAGGGAGGTCGAGTCTTGCGCCGTTTCTGTCACTTACCAACAAAATTCAAAGGATTATTCTATCTTAAATGAGACAAATCGTTTCTATGTCAGGTATTCGACGCTGTCCCTTTTTACGAACCTTACGTCGCACAAGAGGTGTAAAATAAGAATTTATTATTGGATTCGTGAGCTTCAGGCCTCCAGCCAGTGACCTCGTTTTATTAGCACGGCCGGCTCCCGCTCTATTATATTTTATTAGCACGGCTGGCTCCCGAACTATTAATTGTATGGTTCTGTTCGAAAAGTATGGGAATTTAAGCGGGGATTTTGTTCAGTCAATGGTTTTATAATTAGTTAAAAAAAAAAACTTTATAGCTTAGAATGTGATGAAATGTTGTAAGTAAAATAAACTTTACATTTATCAATGTCTGTCTTTACAATTTTCATATCAACGAAATAAAAGAGGCTCATGAGACATCATCATGAGCCTTTTTTAATGAAAATATGTTTTTATTAAAATAATAATAAAATTAAAATATTATAAATGCAAAAGTGAGTTTGCTTGTTTGTTACGCTTTCACGCTAAAACGCTAAAATGTTGGCACATTAGTAGATCATAACCAGGATTAGGACATAGGATACTTTTATCCCAACATTCTCACGGGATCGAGTTTATGCGGGTGAAACCGCGTAGCGCAGCTAGTAGGACGTATATTATTATTTATTTATTTTTGAGATAACTTTAATATTAGTAAAATTTAATAATAATACCTATAGCACTACTTAATAATTTATAATTTGCAATTAGGTACACTATAGAGTAGGGTGACATAACAAATGAGATCAATTTAGGTCGTGGACGGATATAATATTATGATGACACTACTGATATAGATACGTAAAATAACAAAACAATGTGGCTATTGATATATAATTATTATCGCTTATGGTACACCTCTATCACCAATTTGATCCCGACAAGCCGGGCGGGGCGAAACCATTGTATTAAAATAAATTGACTTATTGATATCATTTCTAAAATTCAAATTCTATACATATTATGAAGTAAAGTCAGTTTTCATGTCTGTCTGTGTAACCGCATTGTTCTTAGAAAGGTTTCATTCGGTTTTCACCATCATTTAAAAAATGTATCGCGCAAGGTTTGTGTGTCTAAAACATTATAATAATTGTAAACTAGCGTTTATTATAGAAGTCTCTATGTTCTATCAAGCCAAAATACCGTGCGGAGCAGGGGCGGGTCGTTAGTAGATACCCGTTCAAACACATAAATAAGGCCATGAACAGAACAGCTAAACAATCCTTCCACAATATAAATAACAATAGCAACAAGGCACAGTAATGATTGATAGTTTATCACGCACAGATTGTCCAATATATTACGAAGGCGTGATAGCGCGTGACGCCGACGTGACGGTGTAACCCTTGCCTATTGATTTATACTTGTTACGACAGGCCTGGCTTTGACATGTGCTATGTTTTAGAAGGAGCACACAATTGTCTTTAATATATCATGTCTTCTGCCTACGAAGAATACGTAAGATGAGGCAAAACTCTTCCTCACTTCGATTATTCTATTTCGGAGGGATTTCATCTCAGTTTAGTGACCAATGAGTCTTCATGTGCTGATCGGAAGCAGCCAGTGCGGTTACTGCAGCATGTATCCACGAAGACGCGCCCCACTCCGCTCCGCTCCGTACTAAAGTACAGCACCCCTCGATGTCACGGTTTTAGACCACGGTGACGACACCCGAGGGTAGCAAGGGGGGGTCCATTTGTAACCGGAAACCATACGACTCGGTCATCTGTAACCCCTCGGGTATCCAAAACAACGAATGTATCAAAAGGGTAAGTGTTATACAAAACCACCATTTTTATGTTTGTATTAGGTGTGCAAAAGGACTATGTAAGGATCGTAAGGATCTATGGGAATAAAGCGTGAGTTTATGTATGTATTAGTATTGTATTTTTTCGGTTCTAGGACATGCCAGGTCGGGGCAGCTCTGAAACAAATTGTTTACGCATAAATCAACATGATTGGTAGCAGGCTCATTGGAAAATCATACGATATCAAAATGCAAGCAATTCTTTTCATTTTATGAGATTCAAAAGATATAAGTCAGATACATTTCCAACTACCCGCTATCTCAAAACATAACATCTCCGTTATGCTAATACAAAATGCAGATACAAACGCCAGCCGCTGTTAAACTACAAAGGCATTTCGTAAATTCGTTTTCACTACGTCATGATACGTAACTGACGCTTCCGCCTCGAATTCGCGTATGGACGTACGATAAAACGTATTTCAAACAAAAATAAAATAACGTAACGTATGTATTCGAAACAAAGAAAATAACGTATTCGAAAAACGGAGCGGTCATAGCTTTGAGCTGTGAAGCGGTGCCAGATAATACAGGGTGTTAGGGTAAACACCGTTATCCTTGAAACCAGTTGTTTGGTGTCATTTATAGAACGTAAAATCAATGAAAAATTACGACTTACCGTGAAACATGCCAACTTTGCCCACTATTTTCGAATAATTACAATTTTAATACGATTTTTCTATGGAGACGTAACTATTTTCCTTCATCAAATACAACTGTAAGATCATGTGCATGTGTTAGTATAGCTAAATTTATTTATAGCTAAATCGTTCTACGGGCAAAGTTTCCCTTGGGGACAATGTTGGCATATTTCATGGTACTTTTTTTTTAATTCTTTTAAATTACGTTTTACCACTCGAGTATTTCACCCTTTCACCTATGCGGTAGGGCAACGAACTTGCGTCTCAACACGGGTGGGGTTCGCGTGACCTGACCGGCCGCGAGCGCGACCCCTCCCTCAGTCACTCAGCTGTTTCGCTTGCGAGCATGGTATCGGATAGAAACTTTTTAAAATCTTTTAATGAAAATAACGTTTTATTTTGTTCTTACTCGGTCATTTATATTGTTCACCCTTACACCCTGTATATGATATTGTTATTGTAGCGACTGTTGGTAGCCTGTAAATTATATGTATTACAATACAACCAATACCTACACAGGTATTGGTTGCAGGAATTGAAGTGTGAAGGTATTTCGATTGTTAATGCAACTTTTATAATATAACTAAATGTTGCCCGAGTCTTCGTCTACGATTCAGGATAAAAAGTAGCCTATGTCCTTCTCCAGGTCAAGGTCTACCCATGTGCCAAATTTCATCCAAATCCGTTCAGCCGTTTTAGCGTGAAAGCGTAACAAACAAACAAACTCACCTCCGCATTTATAATACTACTACCTGCGCCCCGCGGTTTCACCCGCGTAAGTGTCGATCCCGCGGGAATTTCGGGATAAAAAGTATCCTATGTCCTAATCCAGGTTACTGATCTACCCCTGTGCCGAATTTCATACAAATCCGTTCAGCCGTTTCAGCGTGAAAGCGTGACAAATAAACAAACAAACTCACTTTAGCATTTATAATATTAGTTAACATTAAGATTATTATTTAGTTAGGATTAGGATTAATATTAATTAATTAATAATTTATTATAATTGAAAATGAAATAAAAGATTATATTAATTAATATTACATATTATAATACCTTAAGAATTAAAATGTTAAGCAATTTGATGTCTAAACGATTATTATTATTTTATTGTTGCTATTATATTGCCACTAGATTCCGCCCGCGGCTTCGCGCGCGTGGTATGTCGATAAAAAGTAGCCTATGTCCTTTTCCAGGTCAAGGTCTACCCCTGTGCCAAATTTCATCCAAATCCGTTCAGCCGTTTTAGCGTGAAAGCGTAACAAACAAACAATTATATTGCCATACCTACGTTGAATGCGTTTCCTGATTATGAAGTTTTGTCATTGCGTATGCTAATATTATTGACGTCAATCATTTTGGGATCATTAAAGTAAAGATTTAATTTTTGGGCCCCATTTTGCAACAGAATTTTTTTGGTAACATAAACTAAGTATTTATCGTGACAAAAAGGCGCGAGCGTTCTCAGCGTTATGTTATAATTACAGCATATTCACCACCAAACGTCAAGTGCTTAACGTAGTTTCAAAATGACCCGCTGCGATGACCGGTCAAACCCGTAGGTCAAAGGGAAATTGCTTTAATTGCTACCGTTGGCGGACGGACAGATGAACGCAGTTGGTTGTCATTAGCAGACAGGGGCAGCTACTGCCCAGCGCCCGTTGTCTAAACGTGAAAGTTAGTTGCATTTTACAAGAAGGTTTTATTATTTAATGACATTCACAAGAAACATTTAGTTTAGCTTGGTGAAGCTACAGCTTGCTACAGAGCGAATCTATACATACATACCTACTACATACAAATAAATAAAATTGAAGTTTTTGTTTGTTATATCAAAATAACAGCTTTTTACTAAATGCATAATTATGAAAGTATAAACGACAATTTTTTAAATATTTTTTTTAATTTTGTCTGTTTTGTCGGTCAAGGAACGGTTGCCAATTTACAATTAGAACATCGGCCTCGGTTTTTATTAGTAACCATTTTTTAATAAAATTTATTTTTGTTTAACTATGGAACATGTTGTTGTTAACCGAGCCTTCATCAGTAGGTCGTCGTCCAGAGATAAATCTGAGAAATGTGCAGGGATACTTTTGTAACAGGAAAGCAGCAATTTTGTTCGGTGGTTTTTAATATAAGCAGGGCTTTAAGACTTCCCATTCCTACCACGGTTTGGAATGGACAACCTTCATCTTTGTGTCTGACCGACTCCTTCGATACTTAATTGAAAAATGCCAGCTAGTTAAAAAAAAAAGGTAAAGCTTAGGTCATTGAATATAATATAATAATAGAGTTGTGCTCCTAAACTTTAGGTAATTGATTATAGTGTTGTGCTCCTCATAAGGGGCAGTTTATTGTAGTTTCTCCTCGGTGCTCTTAAACTATAGTGATTAAGCAATCAAAATGTCCACCATGTTTTGCAAATGTTAAATTATAAGTTTTTACCAACTGTTTTTTGTTTTTATCTTAAATTAAGTTCTCCCGGCGAAATCGTCGCTTAACTTTAATTTTTTTCCTCATAAATTGTATTCTTTTTGAGTGAAACAAAGTATCGTATACCGTAAATGCTTTGAGTTTGAGTCTCCCGACAAAATATTTACAAAGTTTACTTACTATACAACAAACTGCTTTATGTAATGTCACATCAAACTGCATCATTAAACAGGAAACACGTCATCATCTGCCTAGCCTTTTCCTAAGTATGTTGGGGTCGGCTTCCAGTCTAACCGGATGGAGCTGAATACCAGTATTTTACATGGAGCGACTGCCTATCTGACCTCCACAACCCAGTAACTGGGTAATACGATACCCCTTGGTAAGATGGTTGACAGACTTTCGGGCTTCTGACGACCGGTAACAACTGTCAAAGATCCACGAATGCCAGCCGGGACCAACGGCTTAACGTGCTTTCCGAAGCACGGAGGAATCTCCATCCACTTACCAACTCCGGCAAGCGTAGCTTAACCTGATTTATCGATCCGTGCGGCTGTTATTATTTATCCACGAGCTAAATAGGAAACACGTAATAGTTACATAAATACATGGTTTCTGGTTGAACACCGCTCGGTTGCTCAGTCGTGCTTCTCTTGGCTCACATTCATATCACTGTGAGCAACTAATGAAATGATTCGATAACACCGAAATAGCTCGCTACATGTCAAATGTGCTTGTTTAGTACATTATGTGGGTTTGTTTACTTCCGTTTCTTCAATTGTGTCTCAAAGGGGTAAATACAAATTCCACGAGTTTGTGAAGAGTCTTTTTTTGCCTTTCTTCTCGAAAGGAATTTAAGACTGACAGAATGTTGGCTTTATGCATAGTCAGCCTACTAATGTTCCCACTCCTTTTCGGTTTCCTCACTATATTTTCCTTCACCGTTTTGAGAGGAGTGGTGCTGAAATTACTTACCTACTTACTTATTTAAATTTAAAACCACATTAAAAATATGAAGTGTTTATGAAATATATATAAAATGTTTGACAAAACATCGTGATTTCTTTATTATAATTGTAAGTTTAATAATTATGTAGGTAGGTAGTTATTATACATGAAACCCTTCCAGAATAAATTCTCTAAATGATGTTGAAAACCACATCAAAATCTGTTGCGTCCTAGTTTAGAAGAACAACATAACAGATCAAACACCAAAGGTGACTAGTTTATTACTGGTTTATGATATTAATAGATACATAATATGATAGATATGTTTACTCAGTAGCAGCCCGGATCCGGCCGGATTTGCGGCGGGTCGATGGCAATAGGCTCGCCTCTTATTACATGGGACTTAAACTAGGGGGACATACATGTGTGTGTGTGTGTTTCTACATATATGTGGGTGACTAAAGATAGACTTCTGCTCAACCCTTCTTAATACAGGCGTGAGGTTATGTGTTATACATATATGTAGAAGTACAAGTGTTCAAGAATTGAAAGAATCGAAAGGAATCGATTCGCTATTCGCAGTCAAGCCCTCATTACCATACACATCAACTAATTAGCAGCATTTCATTTGGAACTATTGTTTTGAATTGAGTTCGATTTGTTACTAAATTAAGCTTTGATAAGCAAATTTCTCTGAATAGCACTAATTCGATAACGACTGGGAAAATGATTTCAAGGAAAATTGAAAAGGTCACCGAGTCGAAATAAAAAGCAAATTATTCTAAGAATTAGGGATTTATTATTTATTTTACGTAGGAAAATCGAGTTATTTTTGTGTAAAACTAAACAATGGTCAATTCTCAATTAGCCAAATAATTATTATTTTCTTTTTAGCACGCGCGTGTGGTAAGTCAAAAATAATTTAGAGACTACTAAATCTACCTATCTTGTTCAATTAGGCATTTATTTTCCCTAACCTTGCGATGAATTTTGTACCAACAAGTTTTTGTTGGAGCTGTACGTAATATCTTGGGCTTAGCTTTCGTGAATGAAATTGGAAACACCCACTCAGAAAGAAAGACATTAATTTGTATTTTATTTAGTTCCAACGGAATAAGTACTAACTTTCGGTAGAGGAAAAAGAGTTTCTCGTGTTAATTTGACAAACTTCAACCCTACTTCAAAAAACATGTTCAGCATTTAGTTCCCCGAGTTTCCTCGGCCCGGACTTGTCGACATACATAAATAAAGACTGGACAGTCTCCACACAACGTGGCGCGACCTGTCGGCACATCAACGCCAATTAAAACATCCCTTGTTTCGCCCTCAAGTTGCCAAGTTCAAATTAAATCTAGCTTCACCCCGTGGACATCCCTAAACTTTGGCAATTATAAAAGTTCAAAGTGTTTTTTTGTCCGTCTCTTGAAGAAACAGGGTGACTCTTTATCGTTATAATACAGGAGGACGCTTAATCTGGAGTCATAGCTCAGAAGGGATGCTGGGAATGGACGTTATATATCACCTACTTGCAGAGGGTTGGGAAAAAATTCTAGTCGTGAATCATCGGAGAGTTTCGTAACAGTTCGTTTTATTTTTGTTATAGTATGTGGGGCGTACAAACAAACATTGAGACAATAGTTACGCGTTTATTCAAGACGTCGAACGTGTATGTAATTTTACGCTTCTGTTGTCATGCTCATGTTATATGATGATATTTACCGATGTTTTTTTTCTTTTAAGATTGGTACTACTTAGCTTTAGGTAAGTGTAGATACTTCTTAGAGGTTCGGTTCATTTTCGAATCATACATATTTTAGTGAACTGAAATATAATCGAACCCTATACGAACTTAAGTCCTTCCCATTCCTAATAAAACCATATTTAGTGTAGTAGTAAGAGACGGTAAAAGCTTGGTAAGTTGTATAAAAAACCTTTATATTTCCTTTTTTATAACTTAATTTTGTACGTAAACAACCCACCTTTACATGAATGCTTTTTCTGAATGTAATACCTACATATATTTTCAGCCGACTCCGTCCGTGTATTCATGTTTTTAGGAATACTATGCGTAGGCAGCTAATTAGTCGGCAAGTACATAACAGCGGGCGAGTGGACGCGCCAGTTGGTGGGAAGAGCAGTAGGTTCGCAGGAAACAATGAGAGGTAAGATAGTTGTAAAAGACTGTATATTGACACAAGTATTTGTCCAAGAGTCCAGAACGATCTCACCTCGTCTGAATATTATCCAAGCACAGGCAATTATCGTATGATTGTATTTATTCCTGCTAAGAATAGAGTTCGCGATAGATAATTTTGTCTTTAATGCGATCAAGAAAAGCTAAACCTTAACATTCTGACCAATAACTTTAAATCTAAAATTACTTTCGTACTCTCAAACTATACACATACAAATTGAATCCGTTGCACACACGTCGTAACATTCGATAGCTTGATGTATACAAGCACAAACCAAACAAGAACTCGAACACGTTGCTATTTTACACAAACTTCGAATAAATTCTACCTTCCAAGAAACCTGAAGAGTCTGCAAGTTTGGACCTAACTGAGTGTAAGTAAAGTTAGACGCGATGAATTTTATGATACAAAAATAAGTCAGGAAGGATTGCTAAAGAGTATCACCTGCTGCTACGATCTTTTGTGATAGCATATTGTCATTTTCACCTGGATTAGAAAACATTGGTAATCGCAATTATGTCGTTGCGAGGCCATGAAAGGAACTGTTGCATATTCACCTGGCTAGACAATCTCACTGTAATATCGCAAAGAAGGACAATGGCAAACAGTTACTATAAACATAAATGCTGCAGATTTCGCAAAAAATCTAAATCAATATTTTACTTCACAAAACCTACATGGGCACTTATGAAACGACAGAAGTTAGGTGCACGGTTACAATTGGTCGCTTCCTATGGAGAAGAGCCGGCAAGTAAACACGGTTAGTTGGCGTCAAAAGATCATTGTACCGTTGTTCTTTCTCTGTGACACTGAAAATGATTAAAAATATTATAATATTGAATTTAATCTTCTACCTTTCCCTGTGCAATGGCGTCGCCCGCGGAGGCGCACGGCCACAGCGCTGCGGTTGTTTTCATACAACAAACAGCGACCAATGCGCTGGATCCAGCGCTTCAGTGCTGTTTGTGAACCAACAACCATTGAAACACCCTTGTGATTGTTCCGATTGCAAAAATTTGAACTGTGTTTGTAATTTCTGTACCTATTGACTGTGTTAATGAGTAGGTAACTACTGTTTTGATTGACAAACAACTACAGGGTCAAAGTAAATGGGCTTGCGGACGGCGAGCAATGGGTAGCTCGCCGTCCGATAAGGACCAGGCCCGGGTTGACGGCGCGTTGTGTTCCACGCGCGCCTCAATGAGATGTCAGCACACCTGACGGGGTCCGTTAGGACCGATGCCTGCCAGAGTTGCGGGAAAGTCCGAAAGGGATACCGGGACCATTGGCAACAGGCAACTGAAGGAACACGGGTGGGTTTTAGTCAGCAAAAGGCTGAGATGCCATTGCCAACCTCAAAAAAAAAAAAAAGGTTCGAAGTAAATGTGACGGGTATCGATATCAAACATGCTACCTACCACAACCTACTTTAAATAATGATTAAATAAATATTGGTCGTTGGTAAGCTAGGTACCTAGGTACCTACTACATAAAGAGCACTAATCTTACATAATGATGTTCTAGTGTTCGCAAGCGCTACTGTTGAGCATGAGGTTCTGGGTTCGATTCCCAGGTCGGACAATGTGTTACTAGGGTTTTTCTATCTGGAATTTCACAGTAGCAGCTCGGAGTCTGGATTTGTGTCCGGTTGATGATAATAGGCTCGCCACCTATTACATGGAACTTAAACATAACTGGTAACATGTGGGTGTACTATAGGTACACCTCTGCTTAACGCTTCGGAGAGTACAGGCGTGAAGTTATGTTATATCAAGTTAATAAGTGCATCGAAAAGCACATGTTTCTATCCCTCTATGCAAAGCTAGCTCCGCGAATAACTAACGCGTTGAACACCGTATGCTCTGATTGTTTGCTGAACCAACATTGCTGCTAGTCCACAGTGATTGCGCTGATTGGAAAAATCGAGAATTCAAGCGAGCTATGTCCTTCTTATGCTGTTCGTTTCATCATTTTATCAAAGTGAGAACTTTATTTCGTACATCTTGAATTTGAGGCCATATTTGGTACATGCGGTTGAATTCTCAAATGTAACTCAGGAGAACGTCCTAAGTTAGAGTGTCCTCTGCGAATCTTGCCCTAAGTCATCATAATCATCATTCTCTTGCCCGTATGCCTATTTATTTGTGTCGGCGCAACATATATTTTTCTTTCCATTCTTCTCTATTAGTTGTCATCTCGGTTGTCACCCTTTCTAGCCATATTTTTCATACAGTCTAACGATCATTCTTTGGTCTTCCCCTACTCTTAGAGCCCCTCGTAGCTACATTATTTCATAGACTTTTTGGCGAATACCACGAAGAATGGGATGCTTCCAACTATTTGTTTTCCTGTAATTACAGATCTCATTTAGTTTTTGCCTCTCGCTACATGCGTATTGTAAGTGGAATTAGATCCCGCGCTTCGTTGTTACCATTATTTGTTTAATAAATCAGTTCTTTGTTTAGATAAAGTAAATAAAAGAGAAAAAAGTCTTCGGATTTGAACAGTGATTTTCAATAAATAAATATATCGTATATCTTGTACTGGACTTTATTTATGAAGCCAGTTTCTTGGAATAACATAGTACAGGAAATTAGCAGGAAATCGAATAGCTTTATAGAACATCAATCAAAAATGTTAAAACACAATTAAATACGAATAGGATTAAAAGAATTTCTTCATAAATAACTAGTTGGTAACATTAATGTACCTTTACCGAGATCATAGTAAAGGGCGCTAATGAGCTGCCTTACTAGTTAGACCCTATTACTTGTTCTAGGACAAGACAGTGATTAGGAGCATAAAAGTTAACACAACGCTCATTCAAGTTAATTTTCTTGGCATCAGCAAATATTTTAGAATAAATGAGAAAGATTTGTTCAGTCGGCCATTACTTAGGTACTCTAATCAACTTAACATCGAATAGAAGTAACTTCTTTTTTTTTCGTCATAATTATGAAGCTTTCTTCATCATGATAATCAATTTCATCAATTTAAAAACGTTATACTAAAAAAACAACCGACTTCTAAAAGAAACACTACTAAATGAAAAATAACTTTAATTTCGGAAGTCGGTGTGTTCGGATCTGTTTTTTTTAGTTTTTGCCGCCGAATCGACTTACCGACTGAGTACCCAAACAAAGTTAAAAGGACAATGCCATCTAATATAGGGCACCCTTTACCAAGCCGAAAAATCCGCTGTCACAACCAAACTAGTGTATTTGGAGGAGAATTTAATGCTCTTTCTATATTGTTAACTATTTTTTACATGGATTCCCGCAATTCGTATTTATTTACCATTTACCTACTTCATATTTTGAGGTTAAGTTCGAGAAAGTGAATGACACGAAATGTTAGTTAGTTGGTGAAATGTAAGGTGGTAATATCGGTTGCTTTTTATTCTTGATTTGGTGATAGTTTCCTGATGGATGATTGATTATACAATACAAAACATTCATTTTTCCATAATGTATAAGACCTCGACCACTAGAGAAAAGAAATGTACAAATAAAACAATAGGTACGACATTTGGGTGGCACTCGGAAACGCCTTGCAACATGTAGCATGGACTGTACACATCCAAAGCACATATCACTGCACATTGTGACCGAATGTTGGTTCAGATATCAGTTCGGAATCAAAGGGAGTTTTTCTTGTATCAATGTGAAGCAATCGTAACATTATGAATAGGTACTAGGTACCAGGATTGATCTGAAAGCATAAAAACTGGTATTTAATTCTTAAATTGAACGAATAGTCCCGGGTAGGTACTTTAGAAGCTAACTATAATATAAATGCTTCTACTAGGTGAGGTAATACTTACAGGCCGGGCTTCCGGTGCAATCTATGATGTTAAAACACGATCATAGCCGCGGATATTATTTTCTAATTTGTAATTTATTCTAAATTGTTCTTTCAATACAAGCGAACAGTTTATATATCGGCGACGCTGACTTGCTCGCCGATATCTTACTCAAGATGGAGGCATCGCTGACGATTATCACACAAAGACTACGTTATGAAAAAGCACCTGAACCCCCGTTTTTGCTAATATATTTATCTATTATAACTAAAATCAAATAGTTCAGATGAAACCAATATTAAAAGTAACGTCATCCGTGACAATCCGTGACGGCGCCACAGAACAATAATTAATGCAATACGTCACAGTAAAAATAGCATTTTATTTTTTGAATCGGTCCTCTTTTCTTTAAATGCAAGTGTATTCCAAAATAACAATTGAAATTATTACGACGCGACGCGTGACCTAAAGATTTGTTTGACACACTAAAATATATTATACCCTAATATTAAATTATTAAATAGCAAATCAGTACCTACATAATTATCTTCTTTATTTAATGTTCGTTGGCAGGTACCTATATTTTTTTAAGTAGTAGCAACATTCAGAAATGACATTTATGTCTACGACTGAAAGACTTCTTGGATCTATGGTCATGAATAAAACATTATTTAAAAAAAAAGTGCAATGACAGTGACATCACATATGCGGAAAATACGTACGTATACAAGTAAAAAAATACTTTTATTTTGCGTGTCCGAAAGCCGGGAATCGTTTTCATAACAAAAACGTAAATCGGATTTAAAAAATCGGAGTATTTTTATGAGCTACATTTGGTTGTGACAGACTAGCTCCCAAGTTGGTACGGCAATGTGGCATTCTCCTTTATATGGGACCACCGCGCAAGCTTCCAAATGTAAAAATAATTTTCAAAATCGGTTCACTATTAACGAAAATATCGATGAACAATTATATAAAAAAAAACTTTTTACAAAAAAAAAAACAACCGACTTCCAACAAAAACACTAAAAAAGTGAAAAATAACTTTAATTTCGGAAGTAGGTGGCAAAAAACGGAAATTGAAAAGCAAAGGACTTCCGAAATTAAAGTTTTTTTTTTGTAAAAAGTTTTTATTTTTCACTTTTTAGTTGTGGTTCCTACCCCACACAAATCCGAATACCAATACCTGCTATGTAAATAACAGTGAAGGAGTCAAACAGGATATCGTTTAGATAAACTAAGTGGGAAAAATACGTAATATTGAAGCTAACTCAAAAATGACGCAAGCAAAGTTAATAAAATTTATATGGGACTACCTCGGAAGCATGACCTACCAGACAAAAAAAGAATCATCAAAATTGATGCATAATTGGCGGAGTAATCGCGTAACAAATATACAAAAAAAAAAAAAAAAAAACATACAGACGAATTGAGAACCTCCTCGTTTTTGAAGAAGTCGGTTAAAAATCATTAACAACCACCTCCTTTTGGAAGTTGGTTAAAAAAGGGTTTTCTATTTTCATTTAGAGTATTCACGAAGAACACCTACGAGACGTTAGTTATTATTATTAACCATAAAGCCCCATTTAGACCATGTTTTCTTGCCTATGGCATGTAATAAAAATGAAAATAATGACTTGCATAATACACTGTTAAGACGGTGCCACATGATATGTAATCTTGCTTCAAGTTATGGTATACTACAGGCAATAAATCACACCGTGTAAATCAGGCTTTAGCGATCGGTAGGTTATCATAAAGTTGGAAACTAGAAGAACAGTTGGATGGTTAGAAACATCAAACTGTTCAGTGATTCGGTATAGAAATGTGATTTCCCTGAGGATCCCGCAGGTTTGCTGCACTAGTTCCACACAAAACCATAAACTACCTGCATTATACATGGAGAAGATATAGTGTGGTTGTTGTTTCTAGAACTATACTGATCGAAATATAATTATTTCGCCTCTGATATGGGGCGAAATAGTTCACAAGGAAATAAACTTCAACTTTTACTAGACTTCAAAGTCAAAGTCAAAATAATTTATTTCCATTAGAAACGTTGAAGGCACTTTTAACGTCAAAATTTACAAAAAAAATGAATTGATTCTAGTCGCCCCTTCCAAAAGGTAATTTTCGTATGGAGAAGAATGGGAAAGAAACTCCGCAAAAGAAACTTCAAAAAGAGAATGTTGTACTTATATGTTCCATGTGTTTTAGAAGTCGCTAACAAAAAATAGATCCAAAGATATCGACTTCCGAAATTAAAGTTATGTATCAAGTGTTGTTTTTTGGAAAACGGTGAATCTTTTTTTGAAAAAAATGATTTTATTTTTTCCTCCTACTAACTAACTAACTCTTAAATTCATTCATTCACTCACAGACACTGTACAGTCTAAACCACTTGGTCTAGAAACATGTGCACAAAAGTTCCATAAATAGCGAAAATAAGCATTAAGGAAGGATTTTTAAAAGTTCACCAGTTATGGGTTAAATAAGGGATGAAAGTTTGTCATTTTTGCCAAATTGTATCAGGCACAAGCCTTGTTTGTTTAAATAAGATATGTTTATTTAATACTTTGTTCAAGTTAGAGTAGTAAAGATATAGTTCATAGATGGAATATCGCTCATTGACCTCTCCCCTTTGACGTCGATCTCCTACAACAGAGGTCGGTTGTCAATATAGCGGGTTAACAAACCAATCTGTAGGACACATTTAACATTCTATCTGACTGTTAACGATCCTTTCTCATCTTATTCTTCACGCTTCGTCATTGATGTCAACAGCAGCCCGGGAGCTCCCCCTTGCTGATTATTTAAATTAAATAGACTCGATAGTACCTACTGTGGTTCGGTGACTCAATAAAGTAAACTATGTAAATCTGTAAGAGTGTATGAGAGAAGCGGGCAGCGAGATACAAACAGATACAGCGAGAGGGAAAAAACGGCTGAATACTCCTGTTTTTGTTTGCTTTTTTTACCCGACTACGGCGAAGAAAAAAGGAGGGTTATGATTTTGACCGGTATATATGTATGTATGTATGTTCATCTTTTCCCTCATATCTTCTAAGCCACTCATCACAATTTGACAAGTGAGGTATCGTTGGAAGCGTCTTGATCGTCCGCTGGTTATAGGCTATGTGACGTCACATTAAATTAAAAATCCGCAGTCACAAGTAATCTGTTCGATTTATGCCCTAACACGTGTGACTCCGGATTTTTAATTTGTCTGTGTCTTGTTTATACCTTTTTAGTCGTAGTTGTAAAATGATGTTGCTGAAATTATGTAAAACTGTCCATTATTATTATTATGCTAACTTAATATCCTAATCCTAACTACTTACTAATATTATAAATACGAAAGTGAGTTTGTTACGCTTTCACGCTAAAACGGCTGAACAGATTGGGATGTTTGGCACAGCGGTAGACTTTGACCTGAAATAGGACATGATACTATTTATCCCAATATTCCCACGGGATCGAGACTTATGCGGGTGAAACCGCGGGGCGCAGCTAGTCAACTATCAATGGAAATATTTACAATACAATCAAATATAACAACAATACCAATGTATTCATGTCATGCTTCTAATAGATTGACAATTGAAGTGTAAGAATATAATATGTATGCTCCTTTACTTTAGTAAGTAAGTACACTCCTTTGTGGCGGTATCTACATCGCCACATGTATTCATTTAGTCAATAAATAGTACTTAACAGATGTGGTTGTTTCCGTGGAACCACCCCTTAGGAACCCCAACATTTCACTATAATAATAAACCTACTTGGGTATATTTCCAATCTCCCTATACTTTGAATTACGCAAATATTTTACAACAAAAACAGTTATTAATGATATCAAATGATTGATCTAGAGTGTTGCATCATTTATCATCTAGCGTAGCCAAGCCCGGGTCATCCCATGGGTACATGGGAAGCAGCTGAATAGTAATGCAGTAGGCTTTACATCCCCTTCTACCCGAAAAATATCTTACAGAACAAATCCTGTATGTACCTACTTTGTATACTTAGCTATAGTCAGCAGCTCGTTAACTAACCACGTAAAATTCACATTATTAGCTACTGATTGAACTCCATATAAATTATTTATTATTCTTCATATAATTATTATTATTCTTCAGTATTTAATTTTGCGGATTCCAACGGCAATAGCTTCAGGGAAAGGCTACTCGAAAGATGACAAGGATGACAAAGTCACACTATAAGCATTTTTATTAATACCAACTACAGTCACTTTTTAAATTGTCAATCCTAAAACCAACACCACTGAACTAACTCTACCCGTTGGCCGGTATCGCTCCACAGCCAGAAACCAAAGCCAAGAAATGGAGAAGAATGGGCAAGATACTCCATGGCAACTCTTAGGATATAATTCTCTTGTATCTAAATATAATACATTCAGTTGATCTTTAGTCCTTAATTATTTATTTAACTAACGGATTAGTAACTGTAGTCCCACTAGTTATACGGCGGTACCCATAAGCGCCTCTGACTTCACCCACACACTACACTAACCGAAGCTAAGCTGCGATGGCATTAAGGTTCTGGTTTTAATAGATTTCGTAGGTCAGATTACGTAGGTTTAGTGTGTAAAGCTCTTTGTCTAGTACCGCTAGCACAAACAATAATAATACAATTATTATGGATCTAGTTTCCGAAGCAGCTTTCCTGAACCTTAATTTTTAAACGTGAAAATTTTAGTTTTGTGATAGCTATTGTCATACACTTGTCTCGTTCATTTAATTTACTATCGTTACTCCCTAGTTACTTCTAAATAAAGGAACTAAATTGTCGATTCTCATCAGTAGGTACCTAAAATAGTCTAACTAAAAACCAGTGCCTACCAGTGCCTCTAATACTAACTGGGTCACAGATACTGTATTTTGGGTATTTACAACTGAGAAGCACATTACGTTATTAGGTACTGTTTAAATGTTATTGTTCATATATCATACGCTCACTACGTTACCTAATAAACTCCTTCTTTCCCCTCAGTCACTCATAACTTGCACATCAGGAATTCGAGTCGCGGCAAAGCTACAGTGATTTGTGTGGTTTGTGTGAAACGAATGGAATAGAAAATGAGATCATTCCGTCTTCCACCGCGTTTTACAATAACTCCTCTTTTTTTACGGAACTTTGGCCTTTGTTACGTCCGCCTTAAGGACTAAAACACGGAGCTAGTTTGTGAACTAACATAGTAAAAGTGCTCTTTTATAAACTGCTAGTTTCTGAAGCCAGATTCTCATTATGTTGGAAAAATAAGACGTATTTCTCTGACGTATTCGCGTTTACCTAGGATATTACATTTTCTAGGATATTAGAGTTCTATACCTCAAAATAAATATCCGGAACCCAATAATTGTAAAGGTATCAAATAATGTCAAACTTATAAACTGCATTGGCTGAATGTTATGAGTGTAAAATTCCTATGTTGGTTGTAAATAAATGCTGTTGGTATTCCAACGTCAAATGAATACCTAAATAAACCTGAAAATTTACCTTCGTGACAACAACACATAGCTACCAGCCACAATACTAGCGTAATGTAATAAAATTTCATTCATTTGCTGCAGAAACCTTTGTTTCATAATTAATTTAAATAAATCAAGTTAATCGTATTAACTAACGAACGTATTGACTAATTAAGCGGCCAAATGAAAGCAAATGATTTAATTTTGTTATATTATATTAAACGTAGAGAAAAATATTTATAATTCAGTACGAGTAAACGGTGAAAATGCTATACGGTGTTAACGGGGTATGCTGAATGCAACCACTAAATCGACAATGACTGTAAATAATATTAAAACCTTTTAGCTACAACACACAGTTACAGGCGTAGGTTAAAATAATGTCATTTTTGCATATTAATCTAACAACATATGCAAGAAACCAATTTATTTTCGCATAAAGAAACTAATTATAAATCCCGTCACTTTCCAACGAACTTTAAAACACTACTAGCAAGCAAGTGTAAATAATTGGACGTCAGTCACAGCACACAATCGGTCCGAGTAAATTGTATGAAAAATGTAAAATAAAAATGTCTGGGTCACAGATTGCACGGTTCAATGGTTCGATGGCGTTCGGCGCTCGGCTCTTGTTACCGAGCTTCTGTTATAGAGAGGAAGGAAGTGACGCTTTAGTTCTATGAAAAATAACTGCACCTGGATTAGTCGTGGTAGGAGGATTATTGGTTTCAGATTCAAAACCATAGAGTCTGTAAAATATTCTAAAACTTAGACTAAACTATCATCAATTTATTCACCATTTTACCCGGCACTTATGATGGGAACAGTATATCGTCACCACGCCAAGTGACATCAATGCAGTGTGTTTTTGTTGGCCATTGACCACATTTCATCTCGTGAAACTTCTTTCGACATTGTTTTGACAAATGAGCACATGTGGGGTGACGTCAGTTTTTATTAGTGGGCTTTGTAAAGAGTGCTTACCAGGCTATAATAACGTGGTATTTTTTTTTCTAATACCTACGACCTATTAGAAAAAAATCCCATCTTGTGCCGCACCAACATCCTTTTGTCTTCACTATTCGTTAAATTCACCAACATCATTCACTTCATTCGTTAGAAACAAAAAGATTCACCACAAACATTTCCAGCCGCTTCAATCAGAGCAATCAATTACTCTGCAGCAACAAAGCAGGTGAGCTGTTTGAGGTCACTTTGTACCTTCTATTGCGCGCTCAGCCCGTGTCGCATCAGTGTCAACTGCACAGAACTGCACACCGCGACCGCAGCAACCGGCGACCGGGCGGCTACCGGCGACCGGGCGGCTACCGGCCGGCTGATTGCGACGGAACAGGCCACGTTTTCAAAAGCAAACGCTTTGACTGGCGGGTTTTTGATAGTGTTTTGTTTTTAGCGTCCTTTGTTGTTGCTAGTGTTTTGTTAAAGTTCGTATGTCCTACTCGTAGCGAGCTTATTAGAAAACTTGTGAAGATAATTTTTCTTGAATATTTTAACTCTCTCTGTGAGCTAGCTGGCGTATTCACTATTAGTTGCACTGAAAGTGCCAAAATTCGGCTTTCATAGTGCATACAATAATATGCTCAGTTCTAAAGAATTGCCTGATAATTTTTTCAACGCAATGCGCACTATTGCTTTCAAAGTATATTCGATTTTTTTTTCGTGGAACATCATCACTTGTTCCTTCTCAATTTAATATATCTATAGACGTAAACGAATTATTAGTTCATATCAGGTACACCTACGACACACAGAGACGTACATCAGAACAGGTGAACTAAATATTATTTTGAAAGGTCACTCACCCACGTATGGATAATACTTACTCCCACAACTAGTTCCACCATTATTCAACGGTTCAAGTATTTTATCTCCTCTACATACACATTGCCTTGGGTTCGAATTCCTAAAACAAGTTTAAATTCGGACGCACCTGTGAGGCTACTCCTATACGAATCAATTTAATATGATCACTGTTTGGCAGATTCTTGCATATTATTACGAATGTTTATTTATTTATTTATTCACTATTGCTACGACATTATTCGATGATATTCATGTTGATGCATGGAACTACACATTACACTTCCTCCCCTCGATTCGATATTTGCGCTCTATTTACCTACAATTAGAAGTGAATTTATGAGCCTATTATGATGGATGTGATAAAAAATGTATCATTTGTTTGCACTTGTGCATCTTCTACTTAATAAAAATCTTAAATTCACTCATTGACAGACAAAGCACAGCCTAAAGGAAGGATTTTTTAAAGTTCACCCCCTAAAGGGGTTAAATATGAGTCTGGAATTCACTATTTTTGCCAATGGGGTACTCCATCGGGCACACGGCTTATGCACGACACTGACAAATTTTAATAAACTACACAGGCACAGCTCGACACTTTACTTCTCCAAATGTAAACTTAACTAACACAGTATTAAACAAAAAGAAACAAACAAAAACCTAGCTAAAGCTTCCCATTGAACACGCGACAACTCCTAACAACTTACAAGTTTAGGTAACGCGAGATGATACGACAGTCGCCGGCGGAATCGCAAGCAGACGGCAACTGGGGCACGTATTATTTGAGAGTTTGTCGCTTGCAAACTTCCTTGCCGCGACAAAGACGACCAACAGAATTACTCTACGTGCTCTGACGCGCGCGCAACGAATAATAACTGTTTTAAACGCGTGATCTTTGATGGATGGTTTTGTGGTTACAGTTTGAAAATGGAATTTAAGTATTCTTCTTTGATCGTATCAGGATAAGATTTGCAAGTCAGTAGGTCCAGCGTGTGCCATACGTACTTTTGTATCGCCATACATAGCTGTACCTACGTCGATTCTGTAAAATTTAAACAAGAACTTGCATCTCACATCACTATTCACTTTGAATCGGGTTCAAGTGCGAAGTGAGCGTCGAAGTAACGGGGGAATAGCCTTACTGAATGCCACTTCTTACGTCATCTCATATTTACTTACTTATATGTCAAAATCTCACGGTCAATTTAATTCAACTCGCTGATACGCTCGCAAGGGTAGCGCTAGTGTATCAACCGAGTTTTTAGAATCCCAATCAAGAAACTCGCAGCGGATTCAGATTCGAAGTATAGAATGAGGTCTTACAGAATCACACCCCTGAAGGCTCTTGCATTTCAAATGAGTTTTATAAAATTGGGTGTATAATAAGTAATCTCATAAGGCATATAAGGCCCTATGAAAGTTACCACTTTAGATAGTCGGTTTCGATCACTCAATACTCAATCGTTTATTGCTTTCCACAATGTGAACTTAGGTGGTACCTATCTATGAGATCAATAAGGAGCATGTGGGCCAAAGCAAAATAGGAGAGAGGAAACTTTGAAAACTTATTAGTCTTCTGAACCTAAATCTAATAGGTATGGGTGGGTGGATGGTAATTAGTTTTTTTAATATATTTATAGTATGCTGTACTAATAATTATTAGATAAAGGAAAAAAAATAGGTAGGACAATTAGCTACTACATCACACTAAATGAAAAAAAATAAGTAGGACAATTAGCTACTACATCTAAATGCGAGGTTATAAATATCAATCTGCGGATCGTCATTTGATTGGCCGCAACAGACCGCCTGCGCCGCAAACCGTTTGTTAATTCGCTCCAAAACAGTTGATAGCCTAGGGTCAGTTCACACCGAGACGTGGCGCGACGCCCACTTTTTAAACAAACGCGCAATTTTTGGCGTCATACAAAATGTAGGTAACTTTATTTATAAAAAAAGATACATTTTATTGAGATAATTGGAAAACGCCTCGAGGCGTCGCGCTACGCCCCGCTGCGCCTCGCGAAGCTGCGTGACGCAGCGTGATGCCGCGAGGCGCAGCCTGAAGCCGTCGTGGCGACCTTGCCAATGGTGCTGGATGACGCGTCGGGGCGGGGGAGCTCGCGGCGAACTTAGACACGTAGAAGGTAGATAGGATTGGTTACTAAGTATAATAATATATTTTATTAACACTACTGGAATTAGTGAACAAACTGCTTAAATACCATGACAAGTGCTGCCGTGCAGCGGCCCGGCAGGGAGGTAACCCTAAAGGCAGATTTTTTGAGTCAGATAAGTAATTCTTGTCTGAGGAATAGTAGTTCGATCGCATCTGTTGTATACGTAGAAAAAAATGACAAACCGCCGCATTAATTATTCAGATAAATGAGATAAAATCGGCCCTAAGTCCTGCAATATATTAAAGCTATTTTGCTAGGATTTTTGAATTACTAGCCTGGAGCTCGAAATTATTCCCGATATCTAATGTATTGAACATTTTTTAAATGATAACTACTCTTGTGGCAATGCCCTGTCAATAACAAGCAATTTCAACCGGATAAGAGACAAAACAAGTCCAACAGGATAGCCACGCAACCGGGCTATGCTGCGCGCCAAATATTATCTTCATAATTCATATAGCCCGTGTTAATGTTTACCTGTAGGTTTATTAAGGGCCGGAAGATTACCCGGCTGCTATTCACACCACACAGAATAAGATTCGGTGTGAACGCGAACTCAGAATAATGAACATAAACTGACATTTTTTATTAATAAATAAATAAACATTAAAAAACAATGTTATGACAATCAGTCGAAGAGACTGTAACAGATCATGATTTTGACGGATGAATACAATTCATTGCTGCACGTAGTACTTGTTTGTAAATCTCTTCTCGACAAGACTATTGCACGCTTTAGATATTATAAAATTATGAAAATGAAGCTATTAAATTGTGAAGCTAGACTAATGCGCAATCAGGAAAAAATAAATATTGTAAAAACACAAACGTAACAATTTGCATGAGAGTAGCAACGATTGTAAATATTTTTAGTTATGAAACTACGCACGAGGAGTAAAAGTTGTATGTGTTGCTTTTTAGTGACTAGTTGAGTCTCACGGTTTCACCCGCATAAGTCTCGCTCCAGTGGGAATATTGGGAAAAAAAAATATGCATAATATATCCTATGTCCCAGGTCATGGTGTACCCATGTGCCAAATTTTATCCATATCCGTTTAACCGTTTTAGCTGTGAAAGTGTAACAAACAAACTCACTTTCGTATTTATAATATTTGTAAGGATAGTTTGAAATAAACGAACTCACCTGCAAGTGAAGTTATATCTTAATAAAATTATAAGATAGCTTCGCCCGAAGAGATAAGTATTTGTACATTGTAGTTCCGCGCTAATCTCTGCGAACGAGGCTAGAGTATAATTTTTATCTAGGTCGAATATAAAAACAAATTAATGAATTTATTCTGCTATTTTATGGACACTATAACATTTATCTTTATGAAAAGCCTTACATAAATACAACAGCTAAACCCGTATCACGTCAAACTCCATCACATGTAACCGAGTTACATGACATGGTTTGAACAATTTGGAAACGGTACAACTCGCTTGCAGTTTGTCCCAAATTATTATTCCGTTAGCAGTCTCCCGGAGATGGAACTAGCGCACTATTTTGTGCTGAATCTACGATCTTCCCAATATGTTTCATAAATAAATCACTGCGGGATTACGACGTTTACTGTCCACCAAAACATTGTCAAATTATTACAAATTCAGCATCCATATTCATTCATCAAATGTCTACTAAGTTCTATAATGAAATTCAACGTCACTATTGTACAAATAAAGTATTAATAAAAAAAAAAACCTAAAAGAAAGCTGACTTCCAAAAAAAACAATATAATCCATGGGCACTTATGAAACGTCAAAAAAAAACAAAAATACTGGTATTCAGCTGTATCCGGTTAGACTGGAAGCCGACCCCAACATAGTTGGGAAAAGGCTAGGCAAATTGATTGAGTTATGAAACGTCAGAAGCTAGGTGCACGGTTCCAATTGGTCGTTTCCTATGGAGAAGAGCCGACAAGAAACTCCACGGTTACTCTTTTTAAAATAATTGGCTTTTAAAATGTTTTCAAATTACAGTGTTAATAGTTGTGAGAGGACAGTGACTGTGTGGGCCTGTCAACAAGTACCAGCAGGCCAATTCTCGTACATAAAAAACGTTTACATTCAAGTCGCAATCTGTCAAACTTGTCAAAATGTTGGTAAATTTTAGAGCACAAAATTGTGGGTTAAACCGTAGGTATGTACAGTGTAAATCAATATCTGTTCCATCTCTGTGCTATCGTCTTAGCCTTGAAATGAGACGATTAAATTATGTACAAGCTTATTTCTACACAAAATAATACTAAACGGTAACATTACAGTTCGGTGTAACCCTCCACCGCGGAACAGGCCGCAGTCACGTAACGGGTTGAATGTGGTCTGCGCGGCCGACGAAACGAGGAATGTTATCACCTCCGCCGCGTCACGCACCGCCTCTTGATCTCTTCGCCTCCTCACCTCTGCGGGTCCTCCACCACTTATTAATTACATTTTCTCTTTATTTAAAAGGTTGTGGGGAAGATTCGTAGTTGTACGTTTTCATGTCCTAACCCCGGGGAAGATTAACTCTGATACAGGTAGAATCAACAGAAAGTCTTGCATGATTAGCTAACTCGTAACAGTTTCCATTTAGATTAAAAGCTGTTTAGTACCTAGTGTATTTACAAGGGTAGGTATACTTGTTTATTTTTCTTAAATATAATGCGGGTTATAAAACTGTTAGGCGAAACTTGCTCACAATAATTATAACATAACACTTAACATCAGGCCTGTACTCCGCGAAGGGTTAGGGAAAGGTTTACTTACAATACATAAAATTATAATTAGTCAAGAAAGTGAATATTGCACAACCTTTCCATCTATCTCAGAATTCTTATAATCTATTACGTTTTCAAGACTAGGCTAATAAATTCTGATTGATATATGTTTCGCAAACATTACTAGTTAGTAATAATTATAATGTTAACACATTCAACATTATGTACGCCTACAAGGAAGCTATATTTCATTCTCTGATACAATTCCCTCACGTTTCTCCGAGGGACCTTAATTGACGAATTTTTCGTTAATCAACCCGCACACGCGCCGAGATGGTTAAGATTTCGGGTTCATTGCTTCATCTTACCTCTGTTAACGTTAATAGCGTCAATAATGAGAGCCAAGAATGAAGATACGAGTTAATAACCCTGCTTTACCTGTAACGGAATTTTCCTTTACAAGAAAGAACAATGGGATTTTTAATTTATTTGTATTGTTTATACTATTTAGAAAGTTTATACTTACTATTTAGAAAAGAAAAAGAAAAATAAAATAAATAAATAAAATATTATTTTCTAAACCGAAGCTGCAATTTTTATTCCTCAGATAAAAGATATCTAGATTGAAAAATCGATCCCTAATACCGTTCCGTTTTAGATCGTACTAGCTGTGCCCCGCGGTTTCGCCCGCATAAGTCTTTATCCCGTGAAAATATCGGGATAAAACGTATCCTATGTCCTATTCCAGGGGGCCTAAACCGGCCACATTAGCAATTCCTCTAAAAGCAATTCATTTCCTGAATTCCCAGCTGTCATTAGCAAATCCTCTAATTCGACACTTTTGTGTCTCTGTAATTCATAATTTGTACACCATTTTACGAATCTCCATAGAAAACTGTCAAACAGATGAATTATTTCGTAATATGAATTGCACGCAGATCGTAATGATGATGATTGATTTTTCTAATATGATTCTGCCAAAGTGGTCGTTTGAAGCCCCCAAGTCTGTGCATGTCATGTCATGTCATGTGCCTTTCATCTAAATCCGTTCAGCCGTTTTAGCGTGAAAGCGTAACAAACAAACAAACTCACTTTCGTATTTGTAATATTAGTTAGGATTTCAATTCTGGGATAACACCTTTGTCCAAATACACTCATTTATCAACAGAAAGAGTATTTGTAGGCTGTTGTAACTCTCAGAATATAAAGATACACTTGCCAATTATGATATTGGTTAGTCCATTTGCATAAAGCCCTTAAGATCGAGATGGTGTCTATAGCAGATAGTTAGATATGTCGGAGTCACAAGTAAGTTAGAACTCAAGAGAAGGGTTTCGGTACATTGTTATCTACACGACACAGCTTGGCAGTCGTCTACATATCTAATCTAGCATAGAATAGAATAAAATACTCTTTTCAACACACTTGCTCGTAAAGTGGCTCTTATTGAACCGCTTTTAGGTTCATAATGCAGTCTATTACGGAAGCTGTGCGCCACAGATTAATATTTACTAGTCGAAGTAATAACATGGCAGTATGGAATTAGTAAGTACTATCATGGCAGCATGGAATTTGTATCCAATAGAAATTGTTTTTGGTGAAGCTTTTTACCAAAGACAAGCGCTCAAAGGAGAGTATTTATTTTAAAAAAAGAACCATTATAAACGGCAGAGGGATTTATTGAATTATTTGCGCGATGGGTCGCACAAGTGTGCTGGATTGGAGGGTGGAAATCAACAGGACACTTGTCACTGTGAAGACGGACGGTGGACCATGGTGGAAGTACTTAAATGAAAATACTATATTCCACTGTCAAAGGTAGCGAGTACTGATGATCTACTCAGCCTACTGTCTTATACCAGATCTGAATCGAAACTCAGTCGGAACTCTGGTCGGAACTAAATCAGAACTCTATCGGAACTAACTCTATTTGGACAAGACAGGCCCTTTTATGTGCCCCAGCGGCGTCAGTTTATCCCTACCATTTCCCACGCCTTGGGTCCGACCAGTACTCGCTACGCTATTGTTTATTAAAAACTATAGAAAACACATTTGGTGCGGATAACAATGTCGGCACAAACTGTTACTACTAACTATAAAAATAAATGCATATTTTATGAAGCAGACAATAATCCACGTTTTGCGCTACCATTAACAAAACATTTAGACACTAATAAAACAATGCATTTTACTACGACGCTCGGCAATAAGCAGATACAATATAACCCAAAATTCCCGAGCGCCGCCAGAGGGTCTCGAACATGTGGCTACTTTCTAAAATAGTTAACAGCTAAAATGGTATTTTCCTAAAAATAACACATGCCCATAACGTTTAATTATACATCTTAAAAACTATGCAATCGGCTGTCCTGCACATTCCTCCCGCCGTGCGTCGTCCGCCGTTGACGTCGCAGTCGTAGAAGCCGGTGCAGGACCGCCGTGGTCGATCGATAGCACCACTATCTTTTTCACTGGTCGTCGCAGGATACCTCCTTTCGTAGACACGTCCACAGTGCGGACCACTCCGTCTGGGCCGGGGAATGTGGCGCATATGCGTCCTCTGATCCACATGTTCCTTGGGAGGTTGCCATCTACTATGAACACTATATCGCCGACCTCGGGAATCGCGCCTTTAGTGTGTGGTTCTCTACGGTTCCGTAGTTCTGGGAGATATTCTTTCAGCCATCTGGCCCAGAATATATCGGCAAGCCTCTGAGCTGCCCGCCAACTAGCTCGTAGATGTAAATCGCTGTCGTCGAATTCTCCTGGAGCCGCGATGCGACCTGGTCCGCCCAAAATAAAATGATTGGGTGTCAATGCTTCAGGATCTTCGTGGTTCACGGACACGTGTGTAAGTGGCCGGCTGTTTACAGTGTGTTCGGCTTCAATGAGTAGTGTATGAAGCACTTCTTCGCTCGGGAATCGCTCGTTCAACGTGGTAGCTAGTGCTGTCTTTACAGATCTCACCATGCGCTCCCAGGCGCCTCCCATGAATGGCGCCCCAGGTGGGGTGAATCGCCAGTCGATCATCTTCTTCGAAGCTTCTTCTGCCGTTGCCGCGAAGATGGCTGCTCGTAGCTCCTTATCAGCGCCGTGAAAGTTCGTTCCGTTATCGGACCATAGCTGTGCTGGACATCCTCGGCGTGCTATCATGCGTCGTAGTGCCATGATTGCCGAGTCTGTGTTAAGCGATGCTACCAGTTCGAGGTGAATGGCTCGCGTCGTCAGGCACGTGAATAAAGCGACGTGTCTCTTTTGATGACTCCGTCCTGCTGTAATGGTCAATGGCCCGAAGTAGTCCAAACCGGCGTAAGTAAATGGTCTCTGGTGGTGTGCTAGGCGACAGGAAGGGAGATCTCCTGTCATCGGCTGTGGTGGAGAGGCTGCCTTTATACGACATCGCAGGCATTTGCTTATGATGTTCTTGACGGTCGGTCGTAGACGGAGCACCCAATGTTGCTGACGACACTCGTTGACTATGGTCTCGGTGCCCGCGTGATGTAATTTGCGGTGGACGTGTTCGATCCATAATCGTGTCGTAATGTGGTCTCCATCTAGTATCATCGGTTTCTTCAGGCGTTCTGTGATGTCTGTCATAGCGATTATTCTGCTCTTCAGGCGAATCTCTCCCTCTGTGAGTTCTATGCACAGTGCGTGCAGACGACTGTTTCGAGGTATGGGCTTCTTGTTTTTCAGAGCTTCTATCTCTTCCTGGAAGGATTGCTCTTGTGAAGCTCGCAGGATTAGACTTTCGGCGTGACGTAGGAGTTCAGCGGTGAGAGGCAGATAATTATTTGTGATTTCTCGCGTCTCTCTTGGTTTGACTGGCACTGTTTGCCTGCTCTTTCTCCAATCAGGGTCGTTGCTACTGTTCTTTTTGGTTCTTTTGTAGTTAATATTCTGCCCTGATTGGCGGCACAGATACAAAAACTGTAGAACTCGCGCTGTTGCTCTTAGATGTCTCTCCCAACGTGAGAATCTATTGACGTTTGGTATAGCTTCGCTGATCTGTACGTTCTTGTCTCTGATGCTACAGGTTCTCTCTTCTCCTGTAATTATGACAGGGTTCTTCTCATCAGTTGGCCACGTTTCCGCGGGTCCACGTAGGAATTCTGGACCGTTGAACCAGCGATGATCTTGATTATAATGTTCTGGCACGTCTCTTGTAGCGTCGTCTGCTGGGTTCAGTTTGGTCGGGACCCAGCGCCATTCATTGGCGGAGCTATGTTCTTCAATTGCTGCGATGCGGTGGGCGACATATGGTTTATAAGATCTGGACCCCGTTCTGATCCATGTTAGTGTAGTTCTGCTATCAGTCCAGAACGTGGTTGACTCTGGTTTCCGTTCATGTTCTTCCTTAACCGCTGTCGCCATACGTGCGCCAAGTACTGCTGCTTGCAGCTCTAATCGTGGGATTGACATTAGTTTCAATGGTGTCCCCTTGGCTTTGGCTGTGATCAAGCAGACGTAGGTTCTTCCGTCCCTGGTGACTGTTCGCCAGTATAATGCTGCTGCATAGGCAGATTCGCTTGCGTCGGTAAATATGTGAAGCTGTAGTGATTCCGTAGCGCTGAATCCTGGATAGGTTCGTGGAATGGCGATGTATTCTAATGCTCTGAGATGAGCGAGCCATTTCCTCCAGTTTGCGGCTAGGTCACTATCTAGGACTTCGTCCCATGCTGTTCCACGACGCCAAACTTCCTGCAATATTTGTTTGGCTCTGATGGTCACCGGCGATACAAGTCCCAATGGGTCAAATAGGGACATAACTATTCGAAGAGCTTCTCTTTTAGTAGGCGTGTCGTTCTGTAGGATGTTCTGCGGTATGCGTATCAGATTCAGATTGAAGGTAAGCGAGTCTTCCTTTGACCTCCATATCAGACCGAGAACGCGTTCTGTCTGGATGTTGTCTTCCAGCTTGATTGTGTCTTCGGTCTTGGTTACTTCCCCTAGTGCTTCAAGAAGAGCGGTGGAGTTTGATGACCATTTCTTGAGTTCGAAGTGCGCTTCACTGTGAATGTTACGCACTGCTTGTGAGACTCTTACTGCTTCTTCTAATGTGTCAAAGCTGTTCAGATAATCATCCATATAATGCTTTCTTTTTATAGCTTCGACTGCCTCTGGGTGTTCATGTTGGAATCTTTCAGCGTTTGTGTTCTTTATGAATATGGCTGTAGCCGGTGAACACGAAGCTCCGAAGATTAATGACTTCATACGGTATTGTTCAGGTGGCTGGTTGTTTCTTCGGTTTCCTCGCCACAAGTAACGGAGAGCGTCCCGATCTTCTGGTCGAAGTTCTATTTGTAAGAACATTTCAGTAATATCGGCGGTCACGGCGATTGAGTGCTGACGGAAACGCATGATCACTCCTGGTAATGATTGTAGAAGGTCTGGACCAGTGAGTAGTTGATCGTTTAAAGAGACTCCTCTGGTCTTGGCTGCAGCGTCACAGACAATCCTCAATTTGTCCGGTTTCATCGGATTGTAAACTGCAAAGTGAGGTAAGTACCAAGTTCTATGTTTCGAAGGGGTCGCTGGAGCTGGTTCGGCGTATCCTTTTGATACTAGTGCTTCCATTTGTTCGGAGTACCTTTTCTTTAGTTCTGGATCTTTATCGATTTTCCTTTCTACGCTGATGAGTCTGTTCAAGGCGCTGTCGTAGTTGTCTGGCATTTTTATGTTTTCATCTCGCCATAATAGAGCGGTTTGATATCGCCCTTCTGTAGTTCTCTTGGTGTGCTGCTGCAGGATACGAAGTGCCTTGTCATCAGGATCATTGATGGGTTTCCTTGGATTGACTTGCATATTGTCTATTGTGAGGTGTTCTTTCACCAGTTCATGAAGGTCGTCGTCTGTGTTAGCAAGTCTGATGAAGTTCACTCGTCGAGATGTCACGTCGATCGTAGGCTCGCCGTCAAAGGATGATATACGTAGTGGTTCACGCAATCCGTCCGCTCCGATTTGATTGGCTAGGCTCTCGTCGATTAATGTTACCGTAGAGCCGTCATCTAGGAGTGCGTAGGTATCTACAGCTCCCGCCGGTCCAGAAACGTGTACTGGTATTATTTTCAGAAATGACACCTTAGGTGTCCATGCTGAATTAACCTTCTCTTGTTCTTCTTTGGGTTCTTCTTTCTTCTTGTTCGCTGTACTGTTGGCGTGTAACATCTTGTGATGTAAATATACACAGTCGTTTATTTCGCATTTCTTTGGTTTACACCTGTGTTGCTTTGTTCTATATTTGAGGCAACGAAAACACAAGTGATGCTCCTTAGCTATATCCCATCTAGCATCAGTAGTTGCTTTCTTGAATTGTTCACATTCTATGATGTTGTGCCCCTGACGTTCACATAAAGCACACTTTGGTTTATTTGTTTCTTGCGTGGCGTGTACTCGTTGCTGGCGTCGCTGCGTGTTCTGAGAGGTTTGTGTGGTTGTAGCGATATTTTCAGGCAGTGCATACGGGCTGCATATTTCAGCTTCAGTCTTGATGAATCGGGTGAACTTCAAAAGATCAGGTTCTGTTCTAGGCTGCACTGCTGAGAACTGGTACCACTGCCTCTTCAAGGTTGGCGTGAGCTTCTCAACAATAGCTTTCGTTACTTCTGGATTGAAGAGATAATGTCCACAGTTGAGTGCTTGCAGAGTCCCAACTATGCTTTCTACTTTGCTGGCGAATGTACAAACTTCACGCGGAGATTCAGTGAGGCGCGGCAGAGTTCGTAGACGTTCTATTTCAGCCATTGCAATTGAGTCTGGACGCCCGAAGCGTAGCTCGAGTGATTTCATAACTTCATTCGGGTCTGCATTCACTATTAGTAGACCCTGTACTGCTTCCTTAGCTAGACCGCGAAGGCTTCTTCTAAGTCTAGACATATTCTCCACTGCTGTTAGTCGGTGTGCCGTCTCACAGTAAGCGGCGCGGAACGTGAGCCAATCTTGATAAGCTCCATTGAAGCAGGGTAGTTCAGTTTGTCTTATTGGCTGCTGGTACTGTGCGGCTTGTACAGCGTGTGTGATCGCAGCAGCAAGTTCTTTCATATCTGTCCTTGGTTCTTGGACGGCAACTATTGTAGGCTGATGCACGGCGTGCGCTGATGGCATAGACTGCGGCACCCGGGTCTCGGCGGCATATCCCGAGTTCTGTGGCCAGGGTGCGACGGGTTCTGCCGGCGCTGGCGTTGGTCGCGGCTGCGCAGGCACGGGTTTCGGTTGCCAGGATGCGGCGGGTTCTGCCGACACTGGCGTTGGTCGCGGCTGCGCAGGCACGGGGTTCGGTTGCCAGGATGCGGCGGGTTCTGCCGACACTGGCGTTGGTCGTGGTTGCGCAGGCACGTAGTTCGATTGCCAGGATGCGGCTGTGATCACTGGCTGTAGGTTTGGGTGTGGCTGCGAGGGCGCGGAGTTCTGTTGCCAGGCGGCGATTACTGGTAGCGTGTTCTCAGACTCGGTGTTCAGGTTTTCAGGCGGCGGTTGCATGGTGCTGACTCCCGCCGGTAAGGTCGCCGGGACGTTCCAGGACACGGCGGCGGTCACTGGAGCTGTAGGTTCGGTCGACGACTTTACTTCGGATTGATGTGGTCGGTCGGTGATGGCTAGTGGCTGACTAGATTGTAGCCAAGTCTGTACTCGATCCACATTCGTAGCTTCAGTAACTACTGAGGCGAGTTCATCTTCGTCGCTGGATTCTGCCTCTATTTCGACGAGACGGGCAGCGGCCAATTCGGTTCTAGCCTTTGCTAGACGGCGCGCCTTCGAATCCCTCTTGCTGGGTCTAGACGATGTAGGCTTGCTTCGACGGTCGCTAACCGATTTGTCGGTAGCTATGACGGCTTGCTGTTGACTAGTCGGAGCAGGATCAGCAATGGTCAGTGCTCCCGACGTAGTCGCGGTTTCTTCTGTAGCCGTCATGGCTGTCGCCGTAGCGTAAGTCGCAGAATCAGTTTCAGCTGCTGTTGTTGACGTTGGGCCGCCTCTTCTTCCGGTGGAACGCGTGACAGGCATCTTGCTTCTACTCCTCGAATCCGGCTCGAAGGACCAATTTGCGCGATGGGTCGCACAAGTGTGCTGGATTGGAGGGTGGAAATCAACAGGACACTTGTCACTGTGAAGACGGACGGTGGACCATGGTGGAAGTACTTAAATGAAAATACTATATTCCACTGTCAAAGGTAGCGAGTACTGATGATCTACTCAGCCTACTGTCTTATACCAGATCTGAATCGAAACTCAGTCGGAACTCTGGTCGGAACTAAATCAGAACTCTATCGGAACTAACTCTATTTGGACAAGACAGGCCCTTTTATGTGCCCCAGCGGCGTCAGTTTATCCCTACCATTTCCCACGCCTTGGGTCCGACCAGTACTCGCTACGCTATTGTTTATTAAAAACTATAGAAAACACATTTGGTGCGGATAACAATGTCGGCACAAACTGTTACTACTAACTATAAAAATAAATGCATATTTTATGAAGCAGACAATAATCCACGTTTTGCGCTACCATTAACAAAACATTTAGACACTAATAAAACAATGCATTTTACTACGACGCTCGGCAATAAGCAGATACAATATAACCCAAAATTCCCGAGCGCCGCCAGAGGGTCTCGAACATGTGGCTACTTTCTAAAATAGTTAACAGCTAAAATGGTATTTTCCTAAAAATAACACATGCCCATAACGTTTAATTATACATCTTAAAAACTATGCAATCGGCTGTCCTGCACAAATTAGTATGAACTATCCTACTAATAAATGAGCTTTCTCTATTTACACCCAAGCAGAGACTTGCGCTTATTTCCAGTAAGGACGCGGGTGGCACGCGTGCAGGCTACTTGCCCCGCCCCGACGAACCGCGCTGGCCTGCCCGTGTGCCACCGCATTCGCGCGGAATAAAACTCTATCTCTACTATTAAATAAGGGTATAAACCCTTATTTTAAATTTAAATTGCCACAGACGATATAAAAATCGTCTGCGGCAATTTCAGTCTACATTGTTCACTACCCTAACCCCATTTGCGTATTATGTACATTATTATATTTTTATATAGGCTGTTCAGCGGTATTACCAGTGCCTTTATTTACAGCCGCGCGCGCATTGCTAGCGGAAAAACAACACCAGCCGCCATTTTCCATAAATATTTGTTAACTTTTTTGTTGTGTGCTTAATTATTATAAAAATACAAAATTTAAAGTATAGTGTCACCAACCAACATATAAGTTTTAATAATGATTTTAACCATCATTATTAAAAATGTCGATTTCACGTAGGGGAGGAGAGCGTAAATAATAATAAATATATTTGACTCCGCCATGATACGTTTAGTTACAGTTTTTTTTTCCTTTTGTAATTTTTTTTTCTTATTCAAATCATATTTTTTGTATAGGCTGTCTAACGGTTTTGCCAGTGCCTTTATTTACACCTATGAAAAAATAAACCCAGCGCGCCATTTTCCATAAATATTTACTATCGTTTTCGTTGTGTGCTTAATTATTATAAAAATACAAAATTTAAAGTATATTGTCACCAACCAACATAGAAGTTTTTAAAAGAAACTCCGGATAGTCAGTACCTGGCAACAAAGGTCAGTTAAACTTTATAAATCTATCATCTCTATAGTTACGTTATTGTAGCATAAGTTCGTACAACAAGTCTATATTTTCCTCGCAAGTGTGTTGAAAAACGTCGTATGAAACGCGTGTGCTACCTGTGCTAACTCTCGGCTACCTTATCGCGCTCGCCTGCGGCTCGCACGAATAATACCGCCTCGACTGTAATATCCAATAGAGCACACTCGTATCACAATGTACTATTATACCATTCCCCCTCTAAAAAGCTTATTTTATTCACTGAAAACAGTGAATTACTGAAGAGAAGAAAAAAGTGACTTTTAGTCACTGTTTTGGTGTTTGAGTTTAGAACACATCAATATATACGAACTCCATCTCAATGCTGTACAACCTCCTCGCGAAAAAATACTCGATACAAACTCCGATGTGATTGGTTGACATTTTCGACAGAGAGTTTAGAATAAAAACTGTTTTAATAATAAAAATTCTTTGCTGTCATTAGTAAATTGGCGCTATTTTAAATACTGTAAGTTGTATGAACACAAAGTTTAGTGTTACTTCATAATAAATCGATTGAAAATGCATTCAAGTGATGAAGAAGATGTGTTAACAACCGAGTTTATGAAAGAGAGGGCGGCCGATATTAATAGTAGAAAACTTGCTACCCAACAAATCACGGCTGGTTTACATCAGGAATGATGAGGAACATTTTCCGAGTCTGATTTCCTAGTTGTCGAAGAAAAAGCTGTTATCGACTTTTTGGAGTACGTATTCTATGCTACGGTGTACTATAAAAACAAGGCATAACATTGACATAATAACATACTCGAAGTTGCAAGTTCTTTTTCTCGTAGTCATGGTATAAAGTATAGTATGCAACTCTTGAATAAAACAGATTATATCGAGGGTCAATCATCATGAATCACTTCCTACGGTCGTGATTCAATCGTTAGAATCCTTCACTTGCTTGTGATGCATCTATGGCCCTCGCTTTAAATCCGTCCTTTATTCTCTAATTGCATAATATACTATTATTATGTACACCATAAATTACAGATATAACAAATTAATACAATCTAGCTTGGTAAAGTCATAACCGTCATATCAATGCATGAATATTTACTTTGTAAGGTATTATATTATTTTAATTATCTTGAATGTGAAGACTACGTGGATCATTCTTTTCTTTTGTTTTTTAGTATTTATTTTTCCTTAGTTAGTTTTAATTATTCAATGGTCCGGCAGTTTGAGTAATTTATGCGGCCTACCCAAATGTCCTTTCTCTGGTACTGTTCGTCGAAACGTTGAGCTCTTTAAATTCTAAGTTGACCTGCACGGACACTGACATGCGTGCACTGCCTGGACAGGTCCACTCAATCTGTGTGGTTCTTTCCTCAAAAGACCATTTCAGACACCAATCCACATGGTCTTCACATGATCTGACCAAGATTATGTCTGGACTTTAAAAGAGACTGTGACCTTTGAGTTTGTTTCGGCCTTTCTTCTCAGAGTAGTCAGTTAAGAAACGCCGACCTCATCTAGTTTTATTTTAAAATGTGATTGACGTGAAAAAGTGTTTGTACAAACATACTTGCTGCTACTTGTAAATAAATTATTTATCATTAAACGCAAAATAGTAATTGTTCCAATGTCCCAATTAAATTATTATTCAGTAATTAATTTCAATGATGTATTTTAGTCACTGCAGCACATCTATTTGTTTGCGGTAGGAAAAACCAAATACTGAACTATTAGTTTCACTAATTGCATGTAGTCATGCAAATACTAGTAGTTAACGTTAAACTATGTCGAATTTAACCATCGGAAAACTTGTAAATCGATAATAATAATAAATCTAGTTTAGATAATGCTTAGCGTCGATATGTCGCAAACAATGTCTGCTACGCTCGTAGCACCGCAGCTACGCAAACCCAGCTGCTACGCCGTGCCGAGAGCTACGATGTTGACACGGTCGTGAAATTATTGGGATGTTGATAATCGGCTGGAAGTTTGCAATATGGACCTAAATACCTGGAAATTATGGATAAAAGTAGATTTAGAAGATAAGATGAATAGTATTTACAATTAACGGTGGAAATGTAGGTAAGTTCTACATAATATTAATATGTGCAATTTTTTTTTATTCAAGTTATTTTTCGATGTTTTATCCTTCGAATTGCCAATAGTTTTCAAACCTTGTTAAATATTATTTTACCGTTATACTTTTACCTAATTTATAAACTTAGTCAGCGCAATATTTTAGTTTAAACATGCTTAAACGTTAAGTACTAAAGTAATAAAGAAACCTATTTTCCTAATTTATAGCCGGAAAAGTGCACATTAACATAAATAAGTGTACAGTTTAAATTTTTGAAGGTAAGCTTGTAAAATAATTTTCTCAAACATGCTTGGAAATTCGAGCATTATTTTGTCAACCTTCTTAGAGATATATCGAAATTGCTGTGCTGTGGGCTTAAAACAGTCACTTTGGCAGAATCATAATAGGAAACTATTATGAGTCATCGTAAAATTTCACCGTGCAAATGTCAATGTGTTAGATGGTAGGGTGTTTTATCTTCTTAAATATGTATACAAGAAGATAAAACACGATTAACAGATAACATAAGTTTAAGTAAAAAAAAAAAAACTATGTTTTAATTATGGAAGGGGAAATAAAGAAAAATAAATAATGACAGACGGCACGGAACGCGACTGTACGTGTGAGAAAAAAGTTTAAAGAGCTATTTTATACCGAACAAAAAAAAACCTGATATCCAGGGGGCTTAAAACGGTCACTTTAGCAGAATCATAATATGAAAATATTATGAATCATCGTAAAATGTCACCAACTGACAATTCATAATACGATCTGCGTGCGATTCATAATACGAAATAATTCATCTGTTTGACAGTTTTCTATGGAGATTCGTAAAATGGCCCAGACATTATGAATTGCTTTTGTGTCAGATTAGAGGAATTGCTAATGCCAGCTGGAAATTCAGGAAATTACTCGCTTTTAGAGGAATTGCTATTGTGACCGTTTTAGACCCCCAGATCTCTTTGTCTCAAACAGCTACCTGTTGGCTTTTCGTGAAGTTCGCAATCCTATCTACCATCATACCGTAGTCAGGCGGAAAAACATACAAAATTGGCTTGATCAACTGATACGGATCTAAAAAACACTTGACGGCAGTTAAAAATACGCGGCTTAGTTAGCTCCGGGTCAACATTGTTCAAAAATGTGTCGACTAAGGCTTAAATTCCCTGCTGCTGAAATAACCCGTTTGCGTCATTAAATTGCATCTTATGATAGAGTTCCTAAGAGAAGAGAGGGCCTCGTGGCAAAATAATAACAGCCGCACGGGTCGATCGATGGTTAAGCTACTCTTGCCGAGGTGGGTCCGTGGATGGGTGACCATCCATTACATATCGAGAATCTTCCGTGCCTCGGAAAGCACGTTTAGGCGTTGATCCCGATTGTCATTTGTAGATCTTTGACGGGGTATCGTATTACCTAGTGACTGAGTTGTGGAGGTCGGATAAGCAATTTCTTCATGTAAAAACTGGTATCATCAGCTGCATCCGGTTAGACTGGAAGCTGACCCCAACATACTTGGGAAAAGGCTAGGCAGATGATGATGATAATCTAAGAAGCACAACTAAAACCATTTCTAGTACCAAGACAAAGTAAACTAAAGATTATGGATGCTGGTCAAATTGAAATGACATAAGACTTTTACCCTCTTATTCATAAACTTTTCTTAAAGTTAGAGACGAGTATATTGAAAATGTACGGTTAAACAGTTGCTAATTCATAACTTAACTTTAAGCAGCGTTTATGGATAAGGCGGTAAATCTTTATCTCCAAGGACGGTTCGCTTGGCTTTACGCTTAGCTTTGTGTCTAACGTCAACAACAACTTTGTTAGTGGCCTCGGTGTAGCAGGACTATAGACAGCTGTAGCTTGCCCCGAGGTAGGTACTATTTCGGAACACTAGGGGATGCGGGTTTCGTGAAACGTTATAAGTAGGAAGGAAATATAAATCAAGCTAGCCTGTTTTTGTCATCGTAAAGTCAAAGTCTGGTAGGTGCCATCAGCTTAATGATGGATTTGGCACCAACTACTTTCTCGCAAAAACGACGCTAATTCCAATACATGATTAAGGAAAACCACACATAAACCGTTAAAAACGAAAATTAATCGTCAAAGTTAGACAGGTAGGTAGATCTAAACCGTTGACCTACGAACCATAACAAAGGCTTAACTAATAGCGAGATCACTTAATCCGACATAAATTGGCATCACGATACTGAACAAACAGAGTCTTGTTATAACACCTAACACTGAGCTCTAAGATATTTGATTGAATTTGCAAATCCTACTATAATATAATATATAATAATATTATAAATATGAGTCTTTGTGTGTTTGGATGTTTTTTACTCAATCACGCAAAAACGGCTGAACGGATTTGGATAAAATTTGGCTAACAGATAGTTTATAACCTGGATTAACACATAGGATACTTTTATCCCGATATTCCGACGGGATTGAGACCTACGCAGGTGAAACCGGGGGGCGCCGCTAGTGGGATCTAAATTCAAGTTTGTTATTTAATCTGAATGATTTATAATTATGATCATAGCTCTAGCATAGCATAATCAGCCTACAATGTTCCCATTGCTGGGACACAGGCCTCCTCTCTGTGAGAGTGGACCCAGTGCGGGTTGGCGGATGTCACATGTCTTCGAATTTTCGGTTCTAGAACATGTCGGTTTCCTCACCGTTTTGAGAGCAGTGGTGATGAAAATAATTTACACAAAGTAAAGTACCTACCTACCTACCTGCTTGGGTTCGAACCCATAGCTCTGGGCTTGGTTAAAATGATGACCAGGAAACAAGGTGTATATTTAAGCATCACCACTCTAATCTGAATTTTTCACATTATTACAGAAAAACCTACCAAGTTCGAGTCGGACTCGCACACGAAGGGTTCTGTAGGTACCGTATTAAGATCGAGCGAAAAACGCTGAAAAAAGCACATTTCTTGTATGGCAAAAAAATTACCTTTCATTATTTTATATTTTTTTGTTAAAGCGGCAGTAGAATACACATTCTGTGAAAATTTCACCTACCTATTGCGGTTCGCGAGATACAGCCCAGTGACAGACACACGGTCAGACGGCAGAGGCTTAGTATTAGGGTTCCGTTTGGCACCAACTGAACTGAACCCTGCAAAGTCTTGATACTTATACATTGTTTTTCTGAAAGCCCTACTTCAAAGAAGAAAAATACCAGCGATCCCTCTTGTTTACTTAAAAAAAACTACTTGGAAACTCCCCCATTATTTGATCTCATCAAAGGATCTCTCGGACAGCTCCCATTATCTGTAGGTACAGTCAGGCACAGCGATGCTAATCCCTGGAGCGCTGATAGCGGCTGTGCTCGACGGTACCAGTAACTTTGATCTGTCAGATAAGTGGCTCAATAAGATGTTACTTGGCCCTACTTTAGATTTTCTGTTAGGACATTGTTATTTTTGATTAGACCGCTTCTCAGTTCTCTTTGGGATTTATGAAGGAATTGAAAGGTTAAAAGAGTTGAAAGAAGGGATTATTGAGCACTAAGTTGGGGGTTCGTAGTAAGACGATTTATAACAATGTGATTTTTTCAGTTTTACTTCCATTTGCTTTTGAAGAGTAGGTATCTTGTAAAAGCAGTAGGTAAATTCGTATGTAGGTACTGTAAATTTGTAAATACCTACAGATCCTGATATGAAGGTAAAGTATTACTTTCATCGTCATCATCATTTCAGCCGAAAGACGTCCACTGCTCGACATAGCCAAGCACCGCCCTACACTACTACAAGCTACTTTTCTTTATTCTTATCTAAATTTCGGTCAATCTAAGACATAAAACCGGCCAACTGCATGTCGTACCATGCACAATGAAGGGTTCCGTAGTTCCGTAACTTAAAATTGTAGTTGAAAAACTTGTTCTCCGATACAGAATGTATGGGAGAACATGTTTTTACAACTGCAAATTTAAGTTGGTCGATTATTACTCGGTAACTTGTGGAGCCTACGTAGCGGTAATTTCGTTATATATACTACTGCTTTGAATTTTTTCAAATATCCAAACCCAACCATTTAGCTGACAGGGGGGGGGGGGACACAACCTGGGCGTCAGGAATCCCAGGCGGATTCCCGGCCACCATAGGCGCGGGCTAGCGGACGGCGAGCAATGGGTAGCTCGCCGTCCGATAAGGACCAGGCCCGGATCGATGGCGCGTCGTGTTCCACGCGCGCCTCAAAGAGATGTCAGCACACCTGACGGGGTCCGTTACCTGCCAGGGTTGCGGAATAGTCCGAAAGGGATACCGGGACCCTGGCAACAGGCAACTGAAGGAACACGGGTGGGTTTTAGTCAGTAAGAGTCTGACACGCCCTTCCACTCCGCCCAGAGCGGGAGAAGTCATATGATGATTTCGCACCCAAAAAAAAAAAAAAAAGGGGGTGGGGGACACTTGGCTCTAACAAAAATTAGCAATTTAAAGCTTAATATTCCGCAAACGGATCCCTAAATCATAAAATCGTTAACCAGTCCAACGATACCCCACACCATAGGATTGACGAGAAAAAAAAAAACTATCCCCACTTTACGTGTAGAGGAGGTACCCAAAAAAAAAATCTTTTTTTAAATTTTTTTTACCACTGTCCGCGTCGGTCGTTTATATGTATATCCATACCAAATAACAGCTTTCTAGTACCAACCGTCTCTGAGCTAAGCCGCGGACAGACGGACAGACGGACAGACGGACATGGCGAAACTATAAGGGTTCCTTGTTGACTACGGAACCCTAAAAACACATACCACTGGTTTCATCAAAGAACTTTTAAAATGCTTTTATTGTTTCTCACACAATTGTTCTACATCACAACATTGAGACAGCCCCGGTAAGTTATAAGAAGAATACTTGCGATGTTGGGGTTACGTCGCAACTTCCCATGGGTTACTAATTACAATGTTGATACATAAACCCAGCTAACTTCTTCTATCCGCGTACCGGAAGACTTAGCGTAGGAAGGTGGACCGATGACCTGTTGAAGGCCGCGGTAATGCGCTGGATGCGAGAAGCACAGAACCGGTCGAAGTAGCGGGGCTTGGGGGAGGCTTAGGTCCAGCAGTCATGGACGTCTTTCGGCTGAAATGATGATGACGAACTTTAAAAACTTTACCGTTTACTAAAAAATTCCCTCATAAACTACCGTTTACTAAAACAACTTGTTTCAAGTTAAACTAATAACCGGATAGCGAATATTACACTCAAGTCGACATGACCGAACACTGAACACCCCTATTATCAATTATCACTATAACAGAGTTACAATACAGGGTGAAAATAACGATGTGACCAAATACAATAAAATGCTAATTATAATTTGCAAACTAAAGCTAGCAGTTCGTACGTTTGTTACTTAATTATATCGGGACCTATTAAACTTTACACGTGCCCGTAACGTTATTTATTTATTTAGTAACATTAGAGGACTGGGCTTTTGGTTAGCTTTTGTTTTAATTATTATTATGAGGTTATATGATTATTAATGTATTTCAGGGCAGTTTGGTTGTTTGTTTATTAGTAGGTATGGTCGGTGAATGAAATAAACAATTATTTTAATGAACAGTACAATTATTGTTTGTGCAAATGACACTTGTAAAGTTTAATTTTCAGTTTTATACGCTACGTACGGTAATTACACGCAGGTAGGTACTGTAGAGAACTTAACACCGAGCTGCACAAATACAAACAGAAATGGGCACATTAACGCTAATGATTTCATTAATTTCATCAAAGAACCATTGAAATCGAGTCTAATGTTGCTTCCTGCAACCAGTTAAGGCTTCGTTCATAATCATCCCTAGTTCGAACTCGCCCGCTTTTTACATGCCTATCAGCTGTAAGGGTACACCGGACCGGGCGAGTTCGAACTAGGGATGAGTACGACGCCCAAGTTAAAACAAGTTAATGGAAGATTAGTATGTAATGACAGCTTTAAAAGGAAGTTCGTTTCTGCAACTGACTGTAACTTATTTAGTTAATATATAACCTTTTCTAGTCATTATATTAACTATGGTATAAAATTATAAGATAAACGTTAATAAAATTTTCTCGAACGAAAAAAATTGAAACTTTGCGTAATAATGAACTAAATATAAAGCATTTTGTTACCATTATTTTCACCCTAAAAATAAATTACCTTAACTATCGGTGCCTTGGAGCCTTCTCTCTGCCACCCAGCATCCCACTCAGTCTTGCTCTTACTCAGTCCGTGAGCAGTAGTGTACGAGCGAGATGAAGAGTGAATTTGAGCCGAGATATTACTACTAGACTAAGACCACGGGACTAGGGGACTAAATAAAAATATTCAAATTCTTAAAAACTTCATTATAAGTAAAATCTAAATCCCGATCCCAAAGTCAGACATTAAATTCATTTGAGCTATATCTGCGGCGAGACTAACTTCCTTTGAGCCACTCCGTACAGTTCTGGTTTCATAACGTAGTTTCAAATCTGCTTAGTTTCTATGGCATTAGTTAACAAAGTGGTGTTTTGTTCTGCAGTTCACCACGACTGCGATTACTGGCAGCGATATTTTCTTGTGCAATAGGTTTCAGTTTGTTCTTTCCGTAGAAGGGAAGATTACCTAACTTAAATGAAATCAATACCTGTAACTACCTTTTAAATACATAAATGAACAAATTATAAGATCTTACCTACCTACTCATGCATATCAGGTTAAACTATAACCACAAGAACTCAAAGAGTTGACAAGATACTACCAAAGTAAAATGCTGTAAACTCAAGCTATTTAGCTAATTCAGTGTCCCTGAAAGAGCACTATAAATCAAAATGTCGTGAACAATGATGACCGAGGTCGGGACGGGACTTCAGACGAATAGGGTATTGATGGGAATGGGTGCAATTTGAATATCAGTTTAATATTCGATTGTGGTTATATTTCTATACTTTTTCAATCTCTGTGTGAGTGGTGTGAGTGAGTGAGCCGAAGACCACTTGATCCGTCATTGCTCTCTGTTTGAAAGTTGTAAACTACCCATAAACTACCTAATTTATTTTTATTGAAAGAAACTATTATATTTCAGCTTAAATACCTTGTACCGGTTTTCATATTGCGTTCATGGAAAATGTTTTCATAAATAGTTTATAGCTGTTTATGTCTGTACAGTACATACAGTTGATACAGTAAACATTTTGCTATTAAATAAATGCTACATTCATCATCTACCTAGCCTTTGCCAATTATGGTGGGGTTAGCTACCAGTCTAACCGGATTCAGCAAACATTAAACACAATCATGCTACATTGAACACAATCAAAGGTTTTCTGTTATAAAGGAAAGTTGACACTCGCGAATCAAATGAATTGTTTCATACATTTAAGCACGAGCTTATTTACCTTGGGAACTTTCAAAATAAATACAAATTTATGTATGTACGGTATCGGAAATTTTTCTAAATTTTTTGAAACTTACATAATTGATAGGAAAATGTAATTAAGATTTGCACTTGGCACTGTACACTTTAAGTTTATCAAAGTATACGAACTTCCATAGAATGCTTGCATAGCATTTAGGTAAGTGGAAGTATTCTCGTCTTTTAATGCAATGAAAAGACATGAATTATTTCTAAAATATGTAAGGGTTATGAACTAGTTTCCCAGTTAACAAAGCAAAAGTCCCTCACAGTCACTGAACAACGCCATCTATCAAACTTTGAGTTAAACATTGAACCATTGAGTTCAGCAGCAAAACACAGTTTTAACAGCAAAAATATAACCAAATAGATCTCTTATTTCAGAAATGGAAGATTAACTATTTTTGAGGGAGAGACAGCTACTTCGGTACGGTACGAGAGATACAGACGTCGTTTCGTTTTCTTTGTTTAAAGACTGGGTAGTTATTAGTGTTACTAATTTATTAGTATGTATCGGTCTAGTCGTCGCAAGCGCTGCTGCTGAGCTCATCCTCAGCCCGAGTTCGATTCCCAAGTCGGACAATGTGTTATTCAGCTTTTCTATTAGGAATTTCTCAGTAGCAGTCACGAGTCTGGATTTGTGCCCGGTTGATGGTAATAGGCTCGCTCCCTATTACATGGGGCATAAACTTAACCGGTGAAATGTGGGTGTAATACAGGGTGTCCCGTAAATAATGAAATGAAATTGTTTATTCTGTAAATAGGATATTGGAATCACTTTTACACGTCATATTAAAAAATATTAAAAATAAGCTAGATGAGGTCGGCGTTTCCTATCTGACTACTCTGAGAAGAAAGGCCGAAACAAACTCAGAGGTCACAGTCTCTTTTAAAGTCCAGACATAATCTTGGTCAAGCCATATGAGGATCATGTAAATTCGAGTCTGAAATGGTCTTTTGAGGAAAGAACCACACAGATTTGAGTGGACCTGTCCAGTCAGTGCAAGCATTTATCAGTAATGGCGGAGCTCAACTGAGAACTTAAGGAGCTCAGCGACTCGACGAACAATACCAAAGAAAGGACATTTGGGTAGGCCGCATAAAATTCTCAAATTGCCAGACCATTGATAAAATTAACTGAGAACGAAAAACAAATTAAAAAAATTCACATAGTCCTCACATTCACCATAATAAAATACTTTACAAAGTAATCATGTCATTTTGTATAGAATATTCAATAATGTCAATTTGTAAATAAAACTGGTTGATATACTTTGATGATTTTCCATATTATTCAAAATGTTACAATGCTTAGCAGAGCGAGCAGATCAATCCCATGCTTTTTTGTCTTCTAAATAATCTGAAATTTTATAGTACCCTTTTCTACAAAGTTTGGTTTTAATGCAGCTTTTAAATCGTTTAATGGGTAAGTTTCGAATGTCAATGGGAAGTTTGTGATAAAAGCGTATACATTGACCCATGAACGAGTTGCCTACTCCGTGGAGACGAGTGCGATGTACAGCAAGATTGTGTTTATTCCTGGTATTTAAACTATGAATATCGGACATTTTCTTAAAATTTGATATATTTTTGTGTACATACAATAGGTTTTCAAATATCTATTGTGAGGCTACAGTCAGAATATCTATTTCTCTGAATTTTTCTCGAAGGGAATCCCTTGGACCTAGGTTGTAAATGGCTCGAATAGCCCTTTTCTGTAAAACAAAGATAGCATTAATGCCCGCACAGGCTCCCCAGAGAAGAATCCCATAAGACAGTAGACTATGAAAATAACTAAAATAAACAATTCTGGCTGTATCTACGTCAGTTATCTGTCTAATTTTTTTAACGGCGTAGGCGGGCGAACTAAGCCTTCCTGACAATTTTTCTATGTGTGGGCCCCATTGTAATTTACCGTCAATGGTTATTCCAAGAAAAACTATCGACTCAACGGGGTCCAACTCTATTCCATTAACTTTAACATTGGTAGATAGCTGCCTGACATTTGGCGTTGAAAATTTAATGAGTTTAGTCTTTTTCTCATTCAAGAGAAGATTATTTACATTAAACCAATGCACCACTTTAGAGAGTGCATCGTTAACTTGTTCAAAGTTGACTAACTGACGTTTTATTTTAAAAATGAGGGAAGTATCATCTGCGAATAACACGATCTTGTGATTATCCCTTATGTGGTAAGGCAAGTCATTAATATAAATGATGAATGGATCAAACGTAATGGATATGTAGCTTACCTCATTTCCAACAACTAATTTGAACAGTGAAAAAAAAACCGCTAAGGTAACCAAGATATCATTTGCAGCAACAGCATTAAAAACACTGAATGCTGGTAGAGAAAATGGTAAAAATCGAAGAAATAAATATCTTGGGTATTTATTTATTCATTTAACAACAATTGCTTGCTACACTTACAGTAAATACCAAAGCGTGCAGCAAGCCAACAAAACCTTACCATACCGGTTTTTTTTTAACTGTTCAAATTAGTTGTTGGAAGTGAGGTAAGCTACCTACCCGTTACGTTTGATCAATTATTTACGGAACACCCTGTATAGGTACACCTCTGCCTAACCCTTTGGGACAAGAGGAGTGGTGTTTAAGCAGTTAAGCTGGTAAACGAGAGACACAAAGCAACAGAAATCATCATAATAATGATATTCGAAACATATTTCCTGACCACTACACAAAATACTAATCGGCCAAATTCCCACACCGCAGGGATACCAATCATAATATAATTTACAATTAGCATAATTTCTAGTGTGCTGCCACTGGATTAATGGTGTGTAATTAACCCGGGATCGGTAATGAGGCCACTGATTACGGAGCGAAGGTGGCCCCCCCCCCCGCAAGCGATATTTTAAAGCTCAAAACTCACACAAGGCGGGTGCATGTCGGGAGCGGATCGGGTCGTTTACTCAATACTCAATACTTTATTGCATTCCACATGCAAGTATTAGGTGGTAAACTTATAATTAGATCATACGGACCCTGTCGGGCACAGCAAAATAAGTGAGTTAGGAGAGAGGAAGCATTTGCTAATAATTTAACATTAGTGTTCAAACTACTACTACTACTAAATAGGTGAGATGAGGTGAGGTGGGGTCATTTAGTGATGTAGTAATAATAGGCATAAGTAATAAGTCTAATAACATTTTAAGTTTTAAGTCTCGAGCGCATAAGTTATGATTTTATAAGTCTATCATTTAGATATTCGCTTACTGAGTAGTAGCTTTTATTTAGCAAAAATTGTCTAAGTTTTTTTAAAAATATGTTAATTTTCTCTTCTTTTTTTATTAGTGCCGGTAGTTTATTATATACTTTAATGGACATTACATAAGGACTTGTAGAGTGCATTTTTAACCGAGAACTTGGTAGGTTTAGCCTAGATCTGTGTCTGAGTAGGTAGCGTGCTTGAATGTCTTCACGCTTTGAATAAAACTCTTGATGTTTCCGGACAAATTTGCATGTTTCTAATATGTATATGCAGGGAAGGGTTAAAATATTAAGTTTTTGAAAGAAAGGTTTGCAACTATCTGTTTGCTCAATGTTTACCAGAATTCTAACCAATTTCTTTTGCATGGTGAAAAGTGTTTGTGCATCTGTTCTGTTTCCCCAAAGGATGACACCTTAGCTAAGCCATGCATAGGCATAAGCATAATAGGTGGTGAGAGCTGCTTGTAAATTGGTGGTCTTTTTTATTTCACGAAGGGCGTAAGAGAATTTGGCAAGTTTTGAGTGAGTTTTCTGTATGTGTGATTTCCAGTTTATATGTGTGTCTATAACTAGTCCGAGTAAGGTAAATTCGTTAACGGTTTCTAATTTTGAGTCGTTGAAAATAATATCCAAAGTTAAAGGTGCTTTTTGGTAAGGGTGGAAAGTTATTAATTTAGTTTTGGAATAGTTTATCTCGAGGTTATGTTCGTTCATCCAGTTGCATGTTTTTGTAAGTATGGAATTGATAGTTTCTTTTATATTTTCATTGTTTTGGCATGAGACTAAGATGGATATATCGTCCGCGAATAAAACACATGGCACTTCTATGGTCTTAGGTAGGTCATTGATATAAATTAAAAATAACAGGCATCCTATGATCCTATGATCCTATCCTTCGCTTGAGTCGCGCTGTTCATCGTGTTCACGCAAAGCGCGGGCGCGGGACGGCAGCGTCTCGGGCGCGGTACCGCAGTGGGTCGGGCGCGAGACGGCAACGGGTCGTGTGCGGAGTTACCTAGCCAGGCGGCAGCGGTTGCAGTGTGATTGAAATGTCGCACTGAAAATGTTCATGAAATAATTTAACAAATACTTAAATATGGAGAATATCATCGCCTGTGTAGAGAATTGATTTAAATTAATTAAATATTCACATAATTACAGGTAAATATAACTACTAACTAATTTGTAATATCTACTTAATAATAATAATTATGTACAAGGGGAAATTATCAAAGGGCATCAAAAAATTCGTCCTGAGTAATTACTCCTGAGTGCAATTACTCTTGTTTCATGCTTTTATAGGAATCTTGATCCTATATTTGTCAGGAAATATGATCCTATATACCGATATAAGTACAAATTATAGGATTAAACGTACTTGAGCAAAAACAGCATGTATCTATGCTGTTAAAAGTGCAGTAGCAACCACCAAAACTATCATCGGAGTTTTATAAGTCCACGTAGCATTATAAAATCGCATACCAGGAGTATTTTGCTTATTGGGATTCAACGTGCTTAGGCTCACCAAATTATAAAACAACAAAAACCTCCATTCGTTTCTAGTTTGTCAAGGCGACAGATGCGTCAGAGATTAATATGATGAAATGAAATAGCACACACGACGCATAAAAAGTTTCTAGACTTACGTCTCGTAAACTTTTTGTGCGCTGCGGACTCGACCACACATTGTCTGCCGTCTGCCACCAAAGGACACCCAACATCAGGCGACTGGGTTGCCAGATATTTATTCAAATTCAAATAATTTATTTCGAGTAACGTTTATTCATAAAGAATATACATTAAAATTTACAAATAAATAAAATTAAAACAAAATTAAAATAAAATTAAAATTATTAGTTTAAAATCAAAATAAAATACAATAGACGTAGATATATAAAGAAACTTACTTTGCGTCCAGCGCTCGGTGTGGTAACACGTCGCGTTCTGGTTTGCAATTGGTCAATCGTCATCCTGAGGATGCCTCGTTGAGAGGAACACAGGTCGATTTTATACAGGCTCATAGAAACAGTATATTATAGATGACATCAAACCACTAGTTTCAAGGATAACGGTGTCTACCCTAACACCCTGTATAATTGTATTTATTTTCAAATTAATCTCGTGGACAATAAAATTATTTACCAATTTACATTGTACAATCTAATACTAAAATAAATAACTTAAATGTAACTTCAATTTATGACGAAAGCGACACGCCTGGAATTACCTATTTAGCAAACATGTGTAAGTAAATGCTAATTGAAATAATAATTATAGGAATTATAACGTCCTTTGAATAGTCGTATACATACTTTGGTTGACAAGAATTCATATCCGCGGTCCCTAGGCGATCATGCGGCATGACATGCAATTGTTACATGAATTATCATGCTGCAGACCCTGCATGAGGGTCCATCATGCAGCATGATAATTCACTAAATTCTAAGGAGTTGTCAATCAAATGCGAGCAGTTTGCATGTCATTCGCATCAATCAATACAACTAAACGACCATTTAAGCATGACAACAGCACGTAACGCATGCCATGCCGCATGATCGTCTACGGCCCGCTTTATAAAAGTTACATACTCTTCTACACCACGATTAGTACCTACCTGACCTTCGAAGTTTTAGTCCACAAAAAGCGAAAAAGTAAAGCGCTTCAATAAATATTTGGTAATCCTATAATCCGTTAACAGCGCTGCTTTAGAAGCGGGCGGTGACGTCACAAAGTTTCCTAATTTTCTTACCTTTGGCCGGTTTTAAAGGTATTTAACTAAAGGTAAGGATTTATTATCGAGAAAGTGTGTAGGGCTGTCTAGGGTCGACTTGGACGGATAGTGATTTTGATTTGCGTGGTATGATTCCGAACAACGCTGCACGCGGCAGTGCTGCCGCGTCACTACTGGTCCCCGTACAGGTTTATATGAGATTATACTCCAAGCACGGCAGCAATTTATGCTGCGCGATATTGCGGCGACGGCACTTCTGTGCGGCAGTGTCGCCCTGCCGCGGCGGCAGACCGTGCGGCGTTCATCACAGCCATAACATGCGAATGTTGACACCTGTTGAGAAGTAAACCACAAATAGCAGTGCCGCGCAGCGGTGCTCGGAATCACGCGACAGGCAGCGTTATTCGGAATGTAACGAAGGTATCTTGATGAGGAGACAAGAAATTAATTCAACAAACAAACTTACTCTCAATCTTGCTTCTAACCCAAAAAAGTTAGACCAAATCCGATCCAACCCGCCAACCCTACAATTCAATGTAGGTATATAGTTTCCAAAAGTTTATCCTTTCAACTTTATTATAATAGCAGGTATCCTGACACAAAACAGAGAGGTACAGAAGAGTATCTCCATACAGTAACCGAAATCATGAGCACGCACACATACGTACGGCGATCACAAACAATCACTCGCTGTATGTAGACGCGTGTCTATGTGTGCGTACGTTTTCACAATTTATATAAAGCTCTATTCAAAGTGAGGCAAATCCCGCGCGAAATGCGACACGAAATTCACTCGCGCCGATTGTGTCAACTAACTTGCGAGTTGTTAAATCTGGCGCGCACTTGCGTCTCACGCCGGATTCGCCTCGGTTTTTCCAGTGCTTAAAGCTGGCCTTCTGTACCTATCTATTTAGAGGTGATTCAGTTTATATAATCCCACGGCTGGACAGTGGACCACCGCACCCGTACAAACAAATTGAACGGACGCTCTCCGTACTTCCAGCGTTTGAACTTCGCTAAAAGTTAGTTTTACTGAATGTATTACTCTACTACTCCGAGGTTTGACTTGCAGTGCTACCTACTAAGTTGGATAATTAGAAACTGAGATAATGGTTTATTTTCATGAGAAACTGCGTTGGTTTTGCTTTGATTACAACCTTACTTTCACAAAAATCTTGTCAGTTGTTTTGTATAAGCAAAAGATAAACACGATTTAGTTGTAGGTAGGAAGGTTGGACACATGGTAGGAGGTTCGAGATCTGGCATGAACCAACGTGACATTGACGGAAAACAACCAAAAAATAATTGTATATATATGGTTTAAGACATTTATTTCTCAAAAACAGAATACAATTATTCACTTAGAATGAGAAACACTGGTTACTTACTACAACGTTCATATGAACGAGTATCGGAACGGTTCTTTTTTGTTTATTATTTTTTATTTCTTATTAGTAGTAGATACAATATAGTTGGTCGCTAACACTAAACTTTAAGTTAGTAAAATAAACTATGCTAAAAAGATCGAATTTGAAAGGTATGTTTAAAAAAAAAAAAAAAAATTCTTGATGTAGGTGATCTGCAAAAAATATTGAGTCTATGAGTCTATGTTACGTGTCGAAGCACAGTTCCTATCATAGTTGGCATTGAAAGCATAGGACTAATTCCTATTACTTTTTAATGTTATTTTTTTATGTAACCTATAGTTGTAGGTATTTGTTATGATTATGTATTTAGTTTCTAATTATTAGAAAAAGTTTATGTAAATATTCTAGGTTATTATAAAATACTTAGACTAAGATAATTGAAAACTTTTCAAAAATAATTGTGTTTACATTAACTTAACTATATTGAACTAACTGTTGTCCGCGACCTAGTCTGCGATCCAGGATGAAAATTAGCCTATGACCTTAAGGACATAGGCTACTGACAATGAAAATACTGCTGAAAATGGCACATAGGTAGACCAAGGTCTACCTTTGTGCCATTTTCAGCCGTTTTAGCGTGAAAGCATAAGAAACAAACAAACTCACTTTCGCAATTATAATATTGGTTAGGATTATAGGTACCTAGGTACTAATATTATAAAGTGTTTGTCTGATGTAAGAAGATCTCTGGAAGTCCTGATCAGATTACAAAAATTATTACTGACAGAAAGCTACACTATTGCCGAGTAGGATTGTGTTTTATAGTACCTATTGTTGATATCCACGCCGACGAAACGCGGGCAGAAGCTAGTCTTTAAATAAAACAATTTTGCAATCAAATTATTTTATCATCACTTTACACAATGCTTACTTGTCGATATTTAGACATTATCTAATATTTTTAAATTTAAGTTTCATTTTATTCAACAGGCTGTCAGTGACGTGACCAGAGGGCTGGCCAATTTTTAGGTCAAAGAATTAGCATTGCCATCCAACATGGCAACGCTGCCAGATTTTTGGGCACTATTCCCACTGACAGCGATGCGGACGAGTTTTTTGATGTCCTTAACATTTTTGTACATAATCTAATAATAAAATAATAATATATACCTATATAAACAACGTGCCGCTACAATGGTGACATTATATTATTCGTCAATTGAACATTTTTAATTTTCAAACAAACTAAATAAGAAAAACATAAGCAAAATTGAGATCACTCTGTGTAAAAGATTCATTCACGAAGCTACCTACCAGCTGACTTACGTTCGATCTTTTGTCGGCATCATTTCTAAGAAATTGCGCGGCTTTCCTTCTATTCGCCTACATATGATCCGTGACCCCGGCAAATGACCTCTTCGCTACAGTTCTTTAAATACAGGTTGCTTCAAGATGGTAATTTAGAAAATTGAAAGTAAATCAATAAATAATAACGGTTAATGAAATTCAAATATTTTCATAAAACGAATACGCGAAATCGTATACGTGTGTTAAATTAATGTCACCAATAAAGCGGCACGCTGTATATACATATATTATTAGTGTTAGATTGTATATTATGTAGGTAAACAGTACTAATGTTGGTACCCCCCCAATGATTGGCACTTTGCTAGTTTATGCTGCGTGCTACGAATGTTTTTTTTTATGTTATAGCAACACAATTACTGGAAGAATATACAATTTCCTATACTGGAAACACTTATCTATGTCTCAAACGTACACCATCTTTCTTTACCCGCTCTTTTAAAAATGTGTTTGATCGAGTGAGATAAAATTTAACAAAAAGTGTAGGTTTGGTGGCTAGATTTCGAAGTAAAAAAGTGATTTTTAGGTAAGTTTTTATGCAAATTTCTATCTATTTATAGTCATTCACTTAATTTAAGCGTATTAAACGATGTTTTAGCGCTGTGAAAGATATACATCGGGTTTTTGATAGGTGCCAATGACTATACTTTATTTTGTTTGCAAATTAATCATTGACACTTATGCCAATCACTATACTTTTTGAATTTTTGGTCAATAATCTATTATTGGCACTGCCAATCGCTATATCTTTTAATGATGCCAATGACTATACCCTTGCATATTTCTTATTTTAGATGAATGAAGAATGCCGAAGGTTCGGAGTGGTAGGAAATATGCGAAAGGATATTCAGATGCAGACCTGGAAAAAGCTTTAGAAGCTATGAAAAATGGTATAGGAAAAAAACTGCCGCGTGAACCTTTAAAATTCCACGTGTAAGTTCTTCTTTCTTCAAATGTTGTATTAAAACTTGCCAATACAACAAATTCAGAAAAAAAATAAGGAATTACCGAAGCAGAAAAATCTAAAGTGACCATAGACCAACCAACTAAATATAAATAGTCTAATAACGATGGGAAGGAGTATAGTAAAATCTGGGTATTGGTAGGTACTATAAAATACTTCCAGTAGTGCCAATGATTATACATAATTTGTAGTGCCATTCACTATGCCTTAGTGCCAATGACTGTAACAAACCGTAGAAATAATTTGAATTATTTTTTTAACTTAATTATTTTAACTTAATTTTATTTATGCATATGTAAACTAGAACCCGACAAAAGAATTAAAAATATTATCAACTTTGTTTATTTAAGAGAATTTACCTATTACTAGTAGAAATCGGCTTATAGTGCCAATGATTATACCGTTGCCCGTATTTAAGATTTGTCATAATTAATTAAATAAAAATAACAGGCTGCCAAATATTTTGACAGATCTAACGACACAGAAAGGTCTAAACCTCACCAACATCAAACCTGGCCGAACCGAATTAACCCAAACTTCAACAATTTTGGTCTCACTGGCTCACTGGTCAGGTGCTCGAGAAACAAGACGTCGGCCATTAATTACTGCTTTATAATTACAAACCCTTTGATGATGCTGACCCGGTGCAACCTTTCATTCGATATCTTTGTGTTTTGTGGGAAGATAAGGAGCGAGTCTATCAATATTCTATTTGTAGATCACTAGCAACCCGCCGTGCTATCAACTGATGTGGAGACATTTTATCAAAACTTTGTGATATCTGTGCTATATTATCTAAGTTAATGAATGTATGAATAAATTCTTTAAATGATCTCAATTATGCCTCCCAACAGTCCCAACTGTTATAGGGACAGCGTCCAGTCTTACTTACTTATTTTACATGGAGCTACTACTTGCCTGACCTCTACAACCCAGTTACTGGGTAACACGATACCCCAAAACATAAATTCGCTAGACTGGTTGTCAGTCCTTTGGGATTATAACTACCCGGCCGTAACGACTGTCAAAGATCTACGAATGGAAGCCGGGACCAACGGTTTAACGTGCTGTTCCAGGTACGGACGGGTCTCGATATGTAATGGATGATCACCCATCCATGAACCGATCGCGGCAAGCATAGCTTAACCTTCCATCACGTGCGGCTGTTATCATTTAGCCACCAGCCCCTCAACGCATCCATTTGGTTGTTTAAAGAACTTACTAAGAATACACACAAACACGAAAACCGACTTTGTTTTATAGATAAAGTAGGTACTATTTATACATAGATATTCCATGATTCATCATCATAGTCATCATTACAGCCGAAAGACGTCCACTGCTGGACATAGGCCTCCCCCAAGCACCGCCACGTATCGACCGTTCTTTGCTAATCAAATAATTAAAATTATATTTAAGTAATTTTAACTATTAGATACATAAATTTCAATAGTGGTCATAAGTGAGCGTGTTAAATTAAAAAATACCAACCCAACCTTATAATAATATAAAGTATTACAAAACGCCCATAGGCGAAGCAATTACTATAACAGTGGTGGTACAAAAAGCCGGGTTCGACATCAAATAAACCAGCACCCTGTATAAGTTCTTATGGCGCTATATCAGTCAGGCGGATAAAAAGGAGACTGTACTCTAAGCGCGCGTGACCCAAGTACGGATTGGACGAAAGAGGCGCATTACATACGTGGAAATATACGAGATGGGATTTGTGGCGGACACAGCGGAGATACGGTGGTTTTAGGTCTCCAAACGCGAGCATTTTTAGCGTTAGGTTAGGAATATATTAATCAAACTGCGCCCCCGCGTATTCCAGTTTGGTCATTTAAGATGGACTGATGACTCGGTGAAGGGCGCGGGTATTTGCTGGGTGTGGGGAAACACAGCGGTCGTTGTGAAGATACTTGTGTGCGGATGTCTATCTTTCAGCTGAGTGATGAAGATGATGAAAATGTATGAAGGACACCTTCAGCAGTTCTGCCCAAAATTCCTTCCCGTGTGTGACAACCCTCAAACCAGAAAGCACTCACGGCGCTCGTGTGAGTCCACTCTGCAGGCCCATGAACCGATCGCACCATTCATCCGCTAAGTAACCGCGTGATTTCAAGAATCGATGAAAGGAATCCTGTTCCGTACTTCGGCAAAAATGACAAGGTAAAAATTTAGCTAAAAAAGTTGGAATTTCGAGAAAGAAAAATTTGTTGGCATTTCAAAGAATTTTTTGTTTAATTCCAATAGAAAATCCTTATTTATTAAACAAGTGTAGGTACCTATGCGGTGACCCTTGCGATTGAAAATTATAAAGTCGAGCTCAACTCGGGTAGGTCGGCGTAGACCGCAAGTGCAAAAGTCTTCTTACACAAATCCTTCATATACACTTCAAAATCTGCATACTCAAATAGCCTATCCTTTACACTAAAATAAAACTGTTACAAACATCGCATTTAAATTATTCATTCACAAGATGAATCTTATAAAGTGACAGACTCCGGATCCATAGGTACAACCAGACACCGCAAGCCCCTGGAGCAAGCTACCGTAGCTGCCTACTCAAGCCGCCGCCAACGCCGTCTCTTTGGGATATAATCGCGACATCTTTCACCCTTCGAGGGACACGACCACCGGGTGCCTTGCGGATAGAGTAACCGTCTTCATCTGTGATAATTATGTCAACATGAGCTTTTAATTTGGATATGAAGTGGCAGACGAAGTTTGTTATGATTAGAATGGCTGAAATGAAAGTAAGTTTGTAGAGTTAGTTATAACATGAGCCTGTAACTGTCCCACTGGCACTTTATTACCCGACTGCCCCAGAAGGAGGGTAATGTTTTTCGAGAGTATAAATGTATGTATGTCTATTTCTTTGGCACACCTTGTAACCTAAACGGCTTGATGGATTTTAACATACGAGGTGTCGTTAGGTTCGTCTTAATTGTGGGAGTGACATAGGCTATATTTTTTTATATATATTTCATCTGTAAACAGAAAAAAAAACGGAGGAGAAGGTTTTTTTTTAAAATAAATTATAACAAGATTGGTATCAAATAAAAGCTAGTAATGAGTTAATTCCAAATATATATATAAATCAAACTAAAAAGCTTGAAATAAAACAAATTATTAAAAAAACAAAAAACCCTACTGCCAAACCCTATAACCGAAAAGAGAAAAACTAAAACCCAACTACGACTAAAAAGGTATAAACAAGACCCCACAGACAGACAAATAAAAAATCCGGCGTCACACGTGTTAGGGGCATAAAATGAACAGATTACGTGTGACTCCGGATTTTTAATTTGTCTGTCTGTGGGGTCTTGTTTATACCTTTTTAGTCGTAGTTGGGTTTTAGTTTTGACAACTTTTTTTTTTTTTTATTCTTTTGGGGATATATTATATATATTTTTGAAATGTGCTCATTAAGCCCTTTCATTTGATACCCAACATGGTACGATTAAACAATATTTTTTTTTTAGTTCCGGACTTTATGTCCTCTGGAGGTCGCCATTTTTTATTTAATGTGACGTCACATAGCCTATAACCAGCGGACAATCAAGACGCGTCCAACGATACCTCATTTGTCAAATTGTGATGAGTGCTTTAGAAGATAGGAGGGAACAGATGAACATACATACATACATACATACATACCGGTCAAAATCATAACCCTCCTTTTTTCTTCGCCGTAGTCGGGTAAAAAAGAAAGCATTGAACTTTGTTTTTTGTAAGGTATTGCAGGCGGGGACAAACTAATAACCTGAAATACGGTGTAACTTTTGTTCGTTTCGCCTGCAATACCTTACAAAAAACAAAGTTCAATGCTTGTTTTTCTGTTTTCGGATAGAGGTTTTTGCAGTCAGGTTTTTTGTTTTTTTTTGTATATATAACTAACCGACTTCTCCAAAAAGGAGGAGGTTCTCAATTCATCTATATGTTTTTTTCATGTGTTTGCGATTACTCCGCCAATTACGAATTGATTTTGATGATTCTTTTTCTGTTTCTTCTTTTTTGTTTGGTAGTGACCTACCAAACAAAAAAGAGGTGCTTCAGAGGTGGTCCCATATAAATTTTATTAAGTTTGCTTGCGTAGTTTTTAAGTTAGCTTCAATATTACGTATTTATCCCACTCCGTATAATATATGGACAATGTTTTAAGTTACTCCGTCACTGTTATTTACATAGCAGGTAGTGGTATTCGAATTTGAGTGGGGTAGGAACCACAACAAAAAAGTGAAAAATAAAAACTTAATACAAAAAAAATAAAAAAAATGGTTTTCATCACCATTGCTCTCAAAACGATGAAGGAAAACATTGAGAGGAAACTGGCATGTCCTAGAACCAATAATTCGAAGACATGTGAAATCCACCAACCCGCACTAGGCCCACGTGGTGGATTACGGCCCATTTCCTGTCACAGAGAGCAGCCCTGTGTCCCAGCAGTGGGAAAATTATAGGCTGATTATGCTTAGATGCTATAATTAGTAACATATTTGTGATTAACTGATGATTATTAAAGTAAACCTGCACTCTGATAGGATAAAATAGGTGTGTCAATTCCAGAACAGTGATGACACTGACAGCTTTTGAACGCGGTTTAGATGACGTGCTGATCGCGTTCAATTTCATTGGTGAAATTCAAACTGAATTTTTGTTTTAATCCCCGTCAATAATCTTTGTATCTTTATTACACTTGACCCTACAACTCAACTAATAATAAACGCGTAGATCCTTAACTTGAGAGGGGTTAGAAGTCAGGCATTCTCCAAAACAGTGCCGTCCTCCGTCTGAAACTTAGATTACCTGATAAGGCCTAGTCTAGAAAACCCTAATTTCTGTCGTAATCAACTCTTATCTGTCGTCGTGGACCTCAAAGTAATCTTGAAGGAATCAAGTTTTGTGATTTCGGCGAAAATCGGCTTTTTGCTTCAGGATTTGGTGATCCAAAACAATGTTTGCTTGCTGATAATAGAGTGAGGGTAAGGTTAACATAGTTTCAGGTTACTTAAAAATACTTTCTCTTAGAATAGGCAGAAACTAAAGACATTTGAAGAAACATGGAACCATTTTCATTCTTTTCAACTAACTTGCTCATATAACTGGCCATACAAATATCTCTTTCTTTGAGTGACTTTAAAAAAGCCTTACAGTTCGTCTAGTCCTTGGGCCTGTACGTGCTTCTGAGCAACAGTCACTAGCCACTTCTTTGTTCAATACGAATGCAAGATATATGTAGTAACAACCACTACCTTCACTCTAGGACTCGTCTGCTCCACCGGCCATCGGTCCTTCGATAAGCATGGCCAGCCCACTGCCACTTCAGTTTGCTTACTCTGCCAGCTATGTGTAACTCTGGTTCTTTTCCGGATCACCGGACAGCGTATCGGCAAGCGTAGCTTGTGACACCCCCAGCTAGATGGACCGACGAACTTAAGGTGCTGGGAGCTGGAAGCTGGGATAGTCTGGATAGCTGGGATAGCTGGGATAGACGGGATAGAGCGGAAGGCGAACTATGTCCAGCAGTGGCCTGCGATAGGCTGAGTTGATTGAACCACTACCTTCTTGTTAATAACCTGCTACTTAGCAATTAAGCATGGCACAATCATAAAGAAAGTAATATAAAAGTTCAGCCTGTAGCTCGGGGCGGTTCATTCGCCCGTTACATGACAATTTCCTCCGACTACTCCCAACTTTCAAGTTAACTGCATGTTCTACTCAAAACTGTAATAGCAAAGTAATGAAAGAGTCTTAGCTATAAACTAGAACAATAACATTATTACCTTATTGCTATGAGCTTCATTGTTGTTATAAGTTATGATAGTACCTAGTTATTAGATAGTTACCCAGTTTTGCTAATTTTGCTGTACCACCAGTAATTTTAGTGTAGCAAAATCATCAAAACTGGGTAACTACTCTTATTGAGTGGATTCGGTTTTACGTTGTTAAGGTTAACTATATTATAAAAAAAAACGTCTTTAAACGTCTTTAATTATGAAACTTTTCAAATACCTAGTCGTTTGGCGACATGAAGGAGAAGTAAGTAAGTAAGTAAGTATACAGATTGGAGGTGGAAAGTGGCAAATTAGGGATTGCAATAAACAGGCAGAAAATCAAGCTTATGGTGATAGATCGTGCGGGAAAGCTATCGGGCGCCTATAACATGCAAGGTATCTATGCTGTGGACAGTTTCGTTTATCTCGGCTCTAACATTATTAATGCAGGCAGCTGCGCCCCAGAAATAAAACGGTGGATAGCCATGGCTAAAGATGCTACGACACTCCTCCAGAACATCTGCAAAAATCCCCCTGTGACCACGATCCTCAGTGGTAATGAGGCAACAGTTGAAGAAGTCGTTTCTTTAAAAAAAAAAGCCTTAATCGTGAAAATTCAAACTGGAACATTAAAATACTTGTGGTCACTAGCCGACAGTGTAGCTATAGATTGTAGTTATCTACTGTTCCTTATGGAAAACTGCTTTTCATGTTAAGGCTTAAAACAATATTCTGTGTGTCAGAGACACAATATTTCCACCATCCAAGAGAGACGAAATCATCATAACCATATCATAATTATATATTTTCAACCCGAAAATATATTATTGACAAATGACATTAATATTTCGAAATTATCTTAGTACACCTACATCTACAACTGCAAAAACATAAACAAAAACAAAGTAAGGCGTAAGAAAATTCGATATTTACGTACGTAACACGTGCGCAGTAAAGTTGGAACTCAGTAAACAAAGTTGTGCGGCACAACAATACGTATTGTACGGAGCTCCCGCCAGCATCAGCCTTACGTTACGTAATTAAAAACTGGTAATTAGCAGGTATTAAATGAGGGTACAATAATTAATGGTAGGTAATTAAAAGTTACGTATAACGTGTGGTGAAACTGACTAATATCTGAAAATTTATTTACTGTAGACCTGGCACATAGTGGTATACACGATGTAATCAATCTCAAACTAGTTAATAACGCATTAGTAACTGCGGGAAGCACAGAACTGGTCGAAGTGTGGGTGCTTGGTCCCCAAGCACCGTCACTTCGACCAGTTCTGGTCTATGTCCAGCAGTGGACGGCTTTCGGCTGAAATTATGATGATAATCTGCTAAAGACACCCATAGGAATGCTAGTGAGTGATATTTTGGCTACTCAGTGGTGATTTGTGTTTATAACTGGTTACTTTCGAGTTGTGTCGTGGACGATGGGCCTTAAGTCGACCATTGTGGTATTTGTAGGACTCTTAAGTAAAACAGCCTGGGAAATACTACAACCATACATTTTTCTACATTCAACCCTCGACACCAGAACAAGGAACAAACGTAAAGTGTAGAGTGTAGTCAGACCCAGTGGTACCGGGTTCGATTTCCAGTGGGGGCAAAATGTTCTGCTCGGTTTGTTTGGTGTAGGGCTTGTTCTAAGCCGCCTGGCTAGCTACTAGTACTACTACTATCTTATCTAAGTCTGTCACCATAACAACAATGTTAACAGCATTGTTATGTTGTGTTTCGGCAGTTAGAGGTAAGATAGCGGTGAAGCTCGCTGCCACCGTCAGCCTGATCATCAGGTGAGATGCAGGCCAAGAGATACACCGAAACGCATATTAAAAAAAAAACAGGCAAAAGTAGCCATTACAATGATCGTAATTTCAACTTTCCTCTTCATCTTGCAGGCGTTACAACTGTAACCACATGCGGTGCCGCAATTTAGATTCATGCCAAATATTTGTCATAAATAAAATCAACATCACGCCTGTAATCCCCAAAGGGTTATGCAGAAGTAAACCTACCTTGCTACACGTAAATTTATAGTAAGTACACCCATAATTCACCAGTTAATTCTCATGTAACAGGGGTGCCTAGAGGTTTTCTTCAAGTCTCAAGATTTTTCGAAAGATTGTCTTCAACCGGGCACAAATCCAGACTTAAAATAGTTTCTAGGTAAGCAATAAACTGCTCAAAATGATACTGTTGCACCTCACTTGCTCTGTGGCCGTAGAGAAGTTTCCTGCGATACCGGAGCGAACATTAGCCGGAGAGTGTTCTTAATACGTTCGGAAAGATTCCCCAGGGGAAGATTCCGTTTTACAGACACAGCTGTAAAGCTGATGGAAGCGTCCTTAGTTATTAACCGTTTTTTCTTAAATGTTTTGTTGCTAAATTGGTGTTATAACAGTACGTTACCCCTTTTCATTTTAATTTCACTAGAATGCGTAGTTCTCGATCCCGTGGGAATATAGGGATAAAACGTATCCTATGTCCTATTCCAGGTCATGGTCTACCCGTGTGCCCATCTTCTCCTCTCTAGAGTAAGGAAAGTCGCGGCGGCGTCGGACGGTTCGCGTATTTCATTTTTATACTCATGATAACTTTAAAATTAAATGTCCGATTCGAATGAATTAAAAAGTATTTTACTGCTACATAAATACACTTGATGGTAAAACTATTTATTTGAATAAGAATTAATATTATGTCGATAAAACTCCTTCGCAAATAATGCATTAACATTGAAAAAAATTGATTACCATACAAAAAGCCAATCTAGTGAGTCAATCTTAAAATATAGACATATGCTGTCGCGGATTTTTTTAGCGCACGCAACGGAAGCTCTCAAAAAGGAATATTTTTTCCCGTGTTTGCAACATTTTTAATTTATGCTCCGCTCCTATTGGTCATAGTGTGATGTTATATAGCCTATAGCCTTCCTAGATAAATGGACTATCCAACGCAAACATAATTTTTCAATTCCAACCAGTAGTTCCTGAGATTAGCGCGTTCAAACAAACAAACAAACAAACTCTTCAGCTTTATAATATTAGTATAGATATTAATATTAATAGTATAGATGCATCTGTCCAAAGGATCGGCAGTACACTACAAAACTATGACGAAAAAAACGGAGAGGCTTGCTTAAAAATCGGCGCATAAAAAATGTGTTCGTCCGCTTCTTTGATTTCACTTTCTTTGGTGCTATCCTAATATTCAATGTACGTACAGTTTGACTTCGATATGATTTTATTACAACACTAGCTGTTGCCCGCGCCTTCATCTGCGGAATTCTCCAGGTCATGGTCTAAATCTTTTCAGCCGTTTTAACGTGAAAGGGTAACAAATAAACAAACTTTCACATTTGTAATATTAGTTAGGATTTATACACACTCAAGTTAGGCAGAATTTCCACCGGCACCACTAAAAATATTTTCTGAAAAATATCACATCTAGTTGTCTCCGAACATCGGCGACGCGAGCTCGCATTGCCCGCGGCCACAGAGCAATGATTATATCAGAGCCCGCTCGGTGACATTTTAACTGCCGGCCACACGAGCTATCAACACATCTGTGTCTACTCTGTGGTCGTGTGTATGCGGACAAATAAAACCTCTGTTAGTCCCCTTATGCTCTAGTCCCGCTATGCTCGACTCGAAAAATACCTACTAAAAAGTTTCGCTATGCACGAAGCTCTTCGATTCTTCGTAAACAATGGAAGGTACAGTTGGAAAGAAAATTGTTTGAATTCAAATTAATATGCGTAAGCGTCTGTAAGTTAAAATTTGTTTTGTCTCGTTCTGACAATCAAAAAAGTCAAAATAACGGATAAGGACCAAACGAGTTTCAGAGCAATTCGAAGTTAAGAAATGTTTATGAATAGAGCTGCAAGACAATACTGGACCCATAATATTTAACGAAGTCTGTAGACTTCGTTACAAATCCTATCTGACTAATATTACAAATATTACAATTACAGTAATTATTACAATACAAGTAAGCGAGTAGAAAACTAGTAAAATATAAAAGAGCGTAAATAAAAAGTCCGTTCCCAAAGTCAAATCACCTGTATTCATAAAACTCATCAATTCATTCATCTAATTAATTACACAAATAAAATACAAATAATCAACTATTAAAAAAAAAAACAAAAAGTATATTTTACCTAATAGAAAGCTAGGGTTTCTGCCAATAGATCTGTTAAATCTGCCATTCCAAGATTCAGCCAAGTTAGTTGTTCTGTGGTGCTTAATGATAATAAAAGATTACACTGTAACAGTTTTCTTCATCACTGCCCGCGAATGTAATTTCGTGCATAGCGAAACTTTTTAGTAGGTATTTTACGAGTTGAGCATAGCGGGGCTAGAGCATAGGGGGGACTAACCGTAAAACGTAATAGTGTTATAGATGGGTACTTATCTGTAGTTTGTGAGCAGATTTATTAATAAAACGCGTAATCAATTAAACAGCCTCTTCTCGTACATTCTACGATTATTATTTTCTATTCAACGATTATTATTATTACTTATCTGCCTATAGTTTGCTATGAATTTTGTTACACTGAATTAAATACTGTATTTTAGACGGTAAAGATATCTTTTGATTGTTTAAAAAAATTACAATTCTTCATATTCAAGGTATTAATATCAATTTTCCTGTTGATAGGAAGAGTAAATTATAAGTAACTGATCCTGCTGTGATCACGAATCGCAACAAGCGAGTGGCTGGAGGCAGGCAACAGGTCAGTCAGATCATTAGAATCTGTAGAAAAAAGGATGAAAGAAAAATGGCCAAACGCAATTTCTATCAATACTAGCCAGAGTTCACCGTGCCATCCATCGTCTAACGGGCACTATTGGGATCAGTATCAAGGTTCAAGTTTCAGGTAAAACGACTCCCAATTAACAGCTCCAATCGAGTATTATCTTGTAATTCGAGACATTTGTAAGTTAATTGGGTCGACGACTTGATACAGTAAGAGGTTTTGGTGTTAATCAGTTACGCAAGTTAAATGTTTTGGTGTGACCTTGAAACACTACTGATTGAACTTGGACTTTTTATGCCTTTAGCCACCTCATCCACTAGTGTCCACTACTGCGTCTTTAATGTAATTTTGTGATCAATTTCGTTGCGGGTTCTACGACAGTCGAATCATTTTCCTCTGGGACTTCATCTCCCGCCTGCACTACACCACTAAGGCGGAGGACATCGTGGAGTACGTGCGCCAGAAGATCAGGTATACGCCGAGGGTGCAGTTGCTGGACTCGCACCGGAACGTCAACTTCAAGGCGGTCGTGGTGCGTGTACCGAACTAATATCTGCCCCTCGTCATGGAAGAAAAATTTTGGCCGCAGGACGTGGTGTTCCGTCGCTTCCGCGGACAAGTACCACAGGACAGCACAAAGACAAGCTAGTGCAAAGTGAAGTGCTACAAACATAGTCTTAAGCCTTATTTATTAACACAAGTTTTTAATTTAAAATATATAGGTATTTTTCTATGGGCCTGTGTCGCCTGAAATAAATGGTATTATTATTATTATTTATACATGTTTATAAATCTCGGCACCCTGGGATCCCGGAACTTTGAAAGGCGTGCGAGGGGCCGAAGCCAACTTGCAGAGGCCCCTTAGACAATTTTAAAATGGAATGAGGCACCAACCGACGATTATCCCTGTTCGTACTGTGCAAGTGCAGCCGAAGACAACCCCCGGTTGGTGTAGGACTATTGCAGTACATGGAAACAAAGATATTGGGCTTATGGTGGCTCAGTGAACTGGTCATTTTGAACTATGGAAAGATTATGGCCCCTGCCTCACGAATGTTTTTAAATATAAAATACAAAGATAAAATGGCAGGGGGTGACGTGCACACTCAATAATGGGCCCCCGAAAACAGTCGCTAGCACATAGTGACGTAGCGACAAGGGAGCACCACTTCCTGAGGTGCTTGAGAAGTGGAGAGGTATTCCACGGCTTTCAGAACAATCCCAGAGCCCGGAAGATGGCCAAGATCCCTACGAGCACTTACTGGAATACTTCCTTCCTCCGAGCACGTTTGCTCTTGCGAGTCTCCACTCAAGCCGGCCAATGAAGGCAAGAATGAGGTGGGAGCTCTGTTCCTCGTCAGTGTTCACTCCAGCCGGCCAAGAAAGGCAAGAGGTGAGGAACAAGACTTCTACGGGAGATCGGGTCCGTGGGGTCGCAACTGCCCAACAGCTCGCCACATGCTGTCCTGCGGGTTTTTGTATCTCTCTTGGTCTGGCTCCTCACTCCAGACCCATTCCGGCAAAGAAAACTCTACCGGCACAGACCTAGAGTTCGGAGCGCGCAAGCCCCACCACGACGTCAACGTAGAGATACGGCGGTGGGGTTATTATTACTATTACATTATTCTGGTTGACTGTGCTAAATTGGTCTCATTGAAAATCAGCGTCAGGCTATAGTTGTCGCGCATTTATCCTGAACTAAGCCTATTTAGCGCCGCCGTGAGTCACGCAATACTGTATAACTCATAGATATAACTAAGGTTTTTTGTTTTTTCTGATCAATTTCGTTGCGGGTTTCACGACAGTTGAATCATTTTCCTCTGGGACTTCATTACATATTTCTAGTTGGCTGTACTTTTGTCTCGTTGGAAACCAGTCAGGCTATAGTTGTCGCGCATTTATTCTGAACTGTGCCAATCTAGCGCAGCCGTGAGTCACGCAATACTGTATAGCTAAGTTTTTTTGTTTTATTTTTATGTATTTTGTGTGGCTAATCGTCCAATAACGTCTTTCTTATTTCCTCTGTTCAGGGGAAAACACTTAAATCACGTGCTCTTTATAATAGTCAGCACTTGCATTGCAGTTTAAGTTCACTCACACTGTACTAAACAAACTCAAATGGCTTTAAAAATTTTAGTCTTCGCACTAATTCAGTATTGTCAAGGAGTTAGATCACCTCGACATTGACGTGATGATCAAAAAAGCAAAAATTTGATAAAGTCTGTGTCGATGTTTTATTGTTTTTATTTTACGATATTCTAAAACCGTAAAATACTTTGTTTAGAAAATCTTTGTATGGTTTGACGACTGCTGTGACTGGTGCAGCCTCACAGCTGAATACCATAGGTCCATACAGGGCTTTTAAAGTGTGGCCAAAATCGGAACTAACACCGCCATCTTGATAATTCAACAAATTTCGCAAAACGATTTTGCAAATGTCGCTTGTCGATGTTATTCAACCACCAAAAGATTCTTGTAACACTGTGCAATCCCACATCACAGAATTCACAGACTACAAAAAACTACGGATATAGAGTTTCGAATCATTTTGTCGCGATAGGTACATTATGATTGGGGACTTGCGGCATCTCAAGCTACCTTAGGGAGGATGGTATTATGTAGTGGTCACGTGCAGCCGTGGACCGCGGTGGTCTTGGGGGTAGTAAGCGCATTTTCTCCTGGGATGAGCTATCGATACAGTCGAGCAGTTTCATGTTCGAGTTTGCGGAGCACAATGCAAAACTGTAGGATACTGCCACAGTCTGGTTTTTACCCGACTACGGCGAAGAAAAAAGGAGGGTTATAATTTTGACCGGTATATGTATGTATGTTCATCTGTTCCCTCATAGCTTTTAAACGACTCATCACAATTTGACAAATGAGGTATCGTTGGAAGCGCCTTGATCGTCCGTAAAAATGGCGCCCTCAATGGAGATAAAATGACTAAATAAAAAAATAAAAAAATTATCATACCATGTTGGGTGTCAAATATCATCAATATCAAATGAAAGGGCTTAATTAGCACATTTCAAAAATATATATATACCACAAAAAAAAAATAAGTCATAAAAACTAAAACCCAACCACGACAAGAAAGTCAATCAACTAAAACGGTATAAAGACATAAAAATCCGGAGTCACACGCGTTCGAATCGAACAAATTACGTGTGACTCCGGATTTTTTATTTGTCTGTCTGTGGTGTTTTGTATATACCTACCTTTTTAGTTGATTGACTTTCTGTGTGTCTGTGTGTGTCTTGTCGTAGTTGGGTTTTAGGTTTTATGACTTTATTTTTTTGCCGATAGAGTCTGACGTAGGTGCTTTGCTTGTAGCTTGCGTTACTGCGTGCAGCTGCCGACTATTTCTGTTCTGCGCTCGTGATCACTATTCTCCTGCCCTTAACCCAGTATATTTGGGGTCCCGGTCGGTGCAACATTTTTTTTTTCATACTTCCGTGCTCGTGATTACAGATCAGCTTAGTTTTTTTTTATTCGAGTTAATTTATCTTTTTTACAACCACGTGTTTCTGTGACAAATAAACCAATTTTTCTGTCTAAAACCTGAGCCAAAACTAATTTTTAATAAAGGTACCTATCGTGGTGTGAGGTATGAAGCTTGGTATCTGTTAGATATCTATAGTCTATGCTAAGACCCTTGTCTCAGTGAGTGAAGGGGGTTTTTGCATATTCCCTCTCGGTTGCGCTGGTGGGTACGAGCTCATGAATATTTCATTCGCTTATGGTTTCAGTAGGAAACTGACGTGTTGTGTGGTACTTGATTATTGTTTTCAAAGAATAGTTTACTCCGTAAAGTCCCATTTGCCTGTGGCATACAATAAAACATGAAATGACTTGCATCGTTTAAACACTGTTTACGCGGTCCAATTTCTATTGTGGCTTCAACTTATGGTATGCCACAGGTAATTCATTCGCACCGTGTAATCAGGCTTGTCCCATTTTAAACTCAAAGGCGTGAGGTAATACTTTCTTATTCATTTGGTTCATTCTACTTTACCATAATGTTCGGTGTTGTCACCGAACACCTTAGTTGGCAATATCGGCGTGACGCGTTGACCTAATTTTATTACTTACTAGCTAACGCCCGCGACTTTGCCCGCGTGGATGTCGGTTATTATATACTAAAACCTTACTCGAGAACTACTCTATCCATTGGTGAAAACAGCATGAAAATTGGTGCAGTCGTTTTTGAGTTTAGCGCGTACAGGACGACAGACAGACGCGGCGGAGGACTTGGTTTTATAATATGTAAGGATTATTTTACATTAGATTCAGTGCACTTTTGTCTACCGCATTAGCCGGGAGTATTCAACAACATTTCATTAACATTAACAACAGTTTGAGCGTGAGTCAATAAATAGTGTTCAATATGAACATTTGTTTCCCCTCAAAAACGCCGACATCGACACATAAAAAACAAATGTCACATTAAAATTTATAAAATTACTACTTATTTTTGGATGAAACTGTCTATCCACGGCACTAAAAGTACATCTAGTTCCCAAACAGATCCTAATAGTTCCTTAGACAGTCAGCAACTCGTTCACAACTATATTCATAGCAAAACGGCTCGATAAATACAAACCCGTGTAGCAAAGGCTAATAATACATTCCACCTTGTTCAATTTTCTCCACATACAGGGCGTGAGCTTGAGGTAGTAATACTCTATAGGCAATATGCATGTATTTTTTAATATTTTTATTCGATACTTTACATCGCCAAAATTATTTGGCGATGTAAAAATACTTGGCCCTTATTTGATTCACATGCATATGAATGCATGTGATTCAAGTAAGGGTCAAGTATTTTTTTAATAAACTATATTACTTCAGATTTATCCATCAATATTTTTGAATGATATTTGTTTTTGAGCGAGTAATTAATTTTTTTAAAGCGCCAAAAAAACTGCGGGAAATTCAAATACTTGAAAAGCGACGCTGTTGGTCAGAGCGTATGTGACGTAAAAATCTGTGACAACAATGAAAATGTCAATATGTTTTGTAAGAGTGTTTGAAATTGACTTGGTAGTAAGTTGTTGTTTGTTTTCATAGAATGTGATGTCACCACACCAAGCGCGCCAAATGAAGGGCGTTTAAATAGCCCGGGTCGGTTGGATTTTTAAACATATTTTTTAAGTACTTGAAATTACTTTTTTGGCTTCAAATTTTTTTTACTCTTAATTAAATAAATTGTAGTAGTAGGTATTAAATATTGGGAATTGGTCGTATGTAGGAAACCAAAGCTTAACCCCGGGGCCACGAACTACACGCTCAAGCGACACGCGTCTTGCAACAGCGACTGTGAAAGAAGTTATTTAGAGCATGCCACGAGTCACCGCGAAACAAAACAAGTGACCCACGCGCGTGTCGCTTGACGCAAATCGATTAACACTGCTACTCATCTGCACATCATCTAAATTGACAAAAAATTGTTCGAAAATCTGTTTTTTAGCATTTCATTTAATAGTTAATTCTTACAAATTTACTTCTGTTTCAATTTTAATTTATTATTTTTCAATAATGAAGCGTATGAAAACTGAAATATTAATCGACTTTCGCTGCTGACTGAGCAAGTATTTTAGAAGCTAACATAACTTTTGGTTTCGAAAAGTAAGTTTATTAGTATCTCTTTTAGGATTCCGTAGTAAAACAAGGAACCCTTATAGTTTCGCCAGTCAAGTCTGTCTGTCCGGGGTTTAACACAAAACGGTGAAAATTTGGAGCTTAATTTAATTTTCATTTTGATGGAAAGTAATTCCATATAAAAGGAACACACTGTATTTCCTATCGGCGAACGTTTTATGAAATATTTAGCTCATTTGGAGCCAGCGAACGAATACGTCCAAGGTTTCCAGGTAGAATCCTTATAACGTAAGTGATTTAATTACATATTTTTGTGTGGGCTTGGATTCTTTAAAGATAGGTCTGGATTAGAAATTAAAACTGCAATTTGTATTTTGGTAGCCTATTAGATATTATGTCCCTCTGCTGGGCAAAGAAAGACCGCTCCTTTTTCCTTACATATCTCTCTATTTTGTGCAATCTCTGGCTTGTTGGCTCCGCAAACATGATTAAATTGTCACACCACCTTCTGCTAATTACTGATAGGAAACTACTTTATTTCTTAACCTTTAACCGACACTAAAGTATAATTATTACTATTCTCTCGCGTGGCACTAAATGAAAAAAGTCTTAAACCGTGGTGAAAGGATTAACCTGGGAGCGCTAGTCGCACTTTCATAATCGTCAGTCATGTGTGGAGTCTCTTTGAATGCACCCCAGTGCAATACCTACTATATCTGGATATAAAGTTGTAATCCACAGGATAGTTAAGCTTAGTTCTCAACACCTAACGTTGCTAGAAAAGGTAATTAAACACGTGTGAAGTTGTTGTCAGCTGTGTAAGCCTTTTCCTTTAGTTTGCAGTTGACTTCGCAACTCCTACTCGGGCGGAATTCCAAATATTAAGATGTTGTGGGTTACAAGTGTATATCAGATTATTCTTTGTGGAACGGCTTTATTGTTTGATAAATTTATGACGTGCAGACGGGAAATTAACTGTGTCGGTAGTTCTTACCCAGCTTAAAATAAACTGGGAAGAAGGGAAGACTAGTTTTTGGAAACAGTATTGAAAACGGATTTCTTCAAAAATAAGTTTGGTCATTTTAATTGTCAAAGTTTTTTTTAAATATTAAATCGCATCGCAATGTTATTTTATTCCTACTTATATTGTCTACGTTATAAGTAATTTACTAATCCTCATCTTTCTTGTTTATTAACATTTGAAACTTTGTTGTTTTCTTATCCACATTGTTTTAATTGTTGAAACAGCAACACTTCGAACGGAATTGATTGACGAATCAATATTTGATTTCATCACAAAATGGAGATACGTATATAACCTATAGGACCGATATTTGTATACCTACTGCTATTTCATATTTAACGTTGAGCATATTAATGGCGTGTCAAATTAATAGAATGGATAAACAAATCATCTAATATGTAACTAATGATAAATTGTAAATTGGGTTCGTCCATTAATTACGGTGTATTCGATGTATTGTCGTGATTTAGGAGTCATGGACGGAGCATGGTTCTAATTGTGGAATATTGATTTTAGTTAGGAATTTAGGAATGAGATTATCATACAGTTTTCGTGTTTCCGGCGAAGCGCAATTTCTAAAACCGAATTGAATTCGATGATATGTACAGTTATTAACTTATTAATTTATGGTGATCATTCATTAATAATATTTTGAAAAAAAAAAAAAACATCGAATATGTGGACATTTTGATTACATGCTAAAACTTACTTGAGTATATGCAATCATTACTGACGATTATGAGTAGGTAGCATGTCAACATAGCACTAATCCCAAAATTGTATCCTGAATTTTCATAAGACAGAGTCCGAGCCCTGTTTCCTTAATGTACTTCCAATTTTCAGATTTTTCGGTTGTTCGTTATGTGCTACATAACGAACAACCGAAAAATGAGATCAAAAAGAAAAAGTCTTCGCTCAAAATTGTTCAAGGTAAGCGTTTCCTTATACATATCTGAGTAGATAATGTTTGAAGTATGTTTAAGGATTACCTACTTTGATAGGCACGCCCGGGATTATATTAAAAACGACTTGGGAAACTCGCACAATGTGGCCCGAAGTGTTTTAATTTCCGCATTGTTCAGAAATCGAGGCTTTTGTGAAATGTGACACCTGCCACGATGGATGTGACTGGCTATGTGGCATTGGTAGTCTTTTTTGTGAGTTGAAATTTATTGCAACTTGGGGTAAGGGACATCTTTACATGTAGACGACAAAGGGGATATAAGCCGTAATAACGCCGAAAAGAACATAATGCCGAATTGAGCTTTCTTCCAGAAAAAGGAAAAATTGCGCGAAAAGTACATAAAAGCCTAGCATTTTCCTCGCTGTAGCGAGGTGAAAACTTGTGTGTTTCGCTCGGCAGCAAAGTTTTTCTGGGTCTCGTACCTTTGAAACCTTCGCAACGCTCAGGATTCTATATTTGAACCATTCGCTTCACTCATGGTTCAGAGTTGCATTATGAAATTTAGTACAACATAATAACACCCGTTTGGATGATATTATGGTTACTATTACAACATTAAAACAACCAGTGTTTTAATGTGGGCAATAAGCTACTTGTTTCAGATACTTTTATACAAGTTTATGAAACAGTTAGCTTATTGCCAACATTAAAACACTGGTTGTTTATATTATACATATATATAATATATATATATATTTATAAGTTATATATGTTTAAAGTAACCATAATATCATCCAAACGGGTTTATTATGTTGTACTAAATTTCATAATACAACTCATTTTAAAAAAAGAACAATGTCATACAGGCGCGTTTCACTAATAAAGCACCGTAATTTAAAACTAAAAAGCATCTATTACTCGAATTCGAAAAATTCGAACTCACGTGCGTCGTATCCCTCCATTTTTGTTTGATATTAGTATTGCAAATAACCTTTTATAGAGGATTCATATCATGGGTGTAGATAAAGTCTTGTATGCAACTGTAAATAATTAGGTATTAAAACACTCATGTGATACTATTATCACATTCGCCTTCGCCTCGTGTGATAAACCCACATTCGTGTTTTAATACCCCTTATTAAATAAAAAATACATTACCTACCTACTTTACCTATAGTATTTTATAATGAATTTCCGCAAAGTCACGCCTGAATCAATTAACTACCCCTTATTATATAACAGTTGCATAAATAACTATGAATCGTCCACGGCGACTTGTTTAACGGGCGCCACCAATTCATACATTGTCCGAATGAACGAATCACGTTCCATCCCATTCGTGAACGAAAAGAATGAATGTATGATTTATTTCCGTTGTTTATGTAACAGTTCGAGCGTGCTGATTGTTATCGCAAGAGAAATTCGTTTTTGTTATTTTTCTATTATTTATTGGGTTTATGTAGTTGTTTTCTTTTGTAAATCTTGGCAGCGTAATAAACTGGAGGGTTAAGAGCAGCGTTATCTTTGGATATTCTGTCGCGTATTATATTTTGTCGTTTTTATTGAAGCTGTTTCATACCAAATTTTATGTGCACTATTTTTCGAGAAACAATTCTGCTTTGGTTCGAAAAGCACGCCTTCTTATTACACAATAATCAGTTATTAAAAATGTTGCAACTTATTCATGTCCCCTATAGACATACATAATAACTGTCTGTAAAAGATCGCTTTTAGCGGTAAGACCGCCCATTGTGTCACCCTATGTTAAATTTCTACATTTATATCTGTATTTTTATGGTGTACATAATAAAGAGTATTCTATTCTATTCTAATACTGCACAATTTGGAGACGTTGGTTTCGTTCGACGTCTGATTCAATCTAAGTATCTACATAAAACAATAAACGTATTCCCCGTAGAGTAGTTGTCGAATTTCTCGAGTACAATAACCTCATTTCGGTACCAAGTACCAACTCCGGATTTAGCGATGTAAAGGAATATGGAAGATCCTTGTATCAATTAATATCCCATTTGCATCTTCGATTAAGCCTTGGGATTGGTCGTCTATCAACCGGCCAGTGACATAGCTCTTTAAACTTCCAGATTTAACATCATTTCGAACTTGAAACATTCGAATAACGAAATTGTAATTTGATTATAATTATGTGAAGACTAACGAACTATGAGAGTGCTTGTTTTAATGGTGCAGAAGAAAAGTTTGAATAATAGAATATATTATTATATCTGATCGTTAGGTTTTGTTACGACTCGCAAGACTTCTTAAAAGTGCAAACATAGGTACCCAATTAAAGTTTGTGCTAGCAAGCTTCTGAAACAGTAACTCGACTCTAGTAGTGTTGATGTTGGAACGATATAGCAAAATCAGGTAGAAGTGGTCTATCTGCAGAAGCCTCTTGTGTCGATTTACTCTAAGCACTGTTTCGTACTCCTTAGCTGGGACTACCCAAGGTCTTTACTTTGTCCTCAGGCGCTGTCCTAACATAACTTTGGACATACGAACACATCAAACGTACGGGTCTTTGGTATGTGTCCTTATTTACATTCGCATTTATTAGGCTCTTTTCAGAGGTCCTCCACATTTCAGTTCGTAAGCATTGTAACTTCTAATCTTATCAATATTGGCATAAGCTAGGATCATAAACCGCTACACTATATTCTTTCATTCACACATTACAGCCAATAAACACGACTTACATTGAGAATCCAATCTCTTTCGTATATGATATCGTCTTCGCATGATCCTAAAATGGAAAAGTCTTAGATTTCAAAGAGCGTGCCTTGAACAAATGCACGTACAATGTTCTTTAGAATTTTAGCTTAATTTTAGACTAAACAATGGAAATGTGTTTTTTCTAGAAATTTCAAGATCGTTGACCTGTTTTTTTTGCTTGCAAAGTTTGCAAAATGTCATTGCTGTATTTTTTAATAAAAAATAAGTGACATTCCAAGGAACTATGCTTCCTCTTTTTTCTAGAGTGAGTCTCGCATACTTTGTCACTTTACTCGTCCGTACTACCTCCAGCATCTCCATAATTGCATAGTTGCATCATTGCATGGCGTCAGCAGCTCTGTATTACTTGTTAGATTCGAAATAAACCTGCACAACGCAGAAAATCGCAACTTTTAACAGGAAAACGCTTATAACTTTTCGTATGACTATGATATGAAAATACAGGAATAGAAAAAAAAATCGTAACTTAATAACGTACCTCTGAAAAAAAGGATAGGTAAATCCGAAAAAGGTCAACCGCAAACGCGTCTGTGGTAACGCAAAAGTATAAAAATAAAAACAAGTAAATACAAATGATGCTCATTAACTTATTAAACGATCAAGTCCTTGAATACCAGGTGTCGTTAGATAAACCACCTGCAGCCATAACCACAGGAGAATAGCGCAGAATTTCTAAATTACGTCATTTATGTCTTTCTTTAAACCGCTACAAGGAACATTGCGGATATTTGCATGCTAAAAGGTAGATTAAATTTCGTCTGGGCGATGTAAAAACCGCGTGACTTAAGCTTTACGCAGACGGCAAATTAAAAATATCGTTAAGAAAAAAGGTAATTATTTTAAATCTCTGAAAGTCCTAAAACTACGTTATTAAAATCTTGCACGTCCGGGCAACGTTGTCTTCGTCATTATATAAGATATACAAGATCATAATAATATTGTATGGTCATCGGTAGGTAGGTAGTTTTAAATCACACGGAAGCGAATACTCCATAGGATGTGTCTGAAAAGCCGATTACAAGATTGGACTGTAAGTCATTTCAAGAGGAAATCGGGTGTGACACTGAATAAAAATCGGAGCTGTGCGCGTTGATACTGACTTTTGTTAGAAACGAAATGGGGCATAGGACAGTTTACGTTTGATTCGGTCCTGCATCGATGTTTGTAAATTATTTGAATTCACACTTGTTGGAAGAATTATCTAATTACTAGTGGTAATACACGGTGGGCCAAGTTGAGTTTCCAAGGTCAGGTTGGCACCATACTGATTGGCTAATCTTGCCACCATGCATGATATTCTAGTTTAGCTTGTGCTTGTGCCGTCTCGAGAGGAAATGAGTGGTTCATAATAGGAACTCAGAAAAAATATAAATTAAAATGAAAACCTGTGAGTGTTTTCTATACTAATTACTAATATATATATATACTCTATACTAATATACGAATACTAAAAATATTATGAAGAGGTAAAATATGTTTGTTTGTAAGTTTGTATGTAGCGGGTATGGAACTACCAGTCGGATTTGAAAAATTCTTTTTGCTTTTGATAGCCCAATTTTTGGGCTATATGCTAAATGCAATTCTATATGCTATTTAACATCACGCTACTACCCTTAGGTGCTGAGCAAAACGACAAAAAGTAAGAAAGAACGTTAAGTGAAAACGAAGTAATAGCGCTGACGGGCGATGCGACGCGACGGGGTGGGGGTGCCGACATTTTACGCAGAGGAAATTGCGCGCCGAAGCTATTACTATACTGTGACAGTAAAATAATCTCAATAGATTCGGTTCCTTATCAATTTCTGTTTTCGATTCTGAATCGGGACTAGTTGGGAAGCATGCATTCATCGTTTTTTCACGAGCCGTTTCCGGCTCCGTCCCGTGCCGGTACCGGACTGGTACCGGGTGATAATCGTCAATCCGCTCGGACGTGTGGCGCCGCGCCGCCGCCGTCGCGTGATGTCGTGAATATTCGAATCCCGACAGTTGGCAGATATCGGACTTCGATTAACTCGGTCACCGATATCAATCGGTCGTGTATAACAATCCTTAACGACTAGAGACGTATGGTAACAAAGGTTTTTTAGGACATCAATCTGTTCGATTTATGCCCTAACACGTGTGACTCCGGATTTTTAATTTGTCTGCCTGTGATGTCTTGTTTACACCTTTTTAGTTGACTTTTTTTGTCATAGTTGGGATTTAGTTTTATAACTTTAATTTTTTTACTAAACTGCTCTACCTACTGAAGGCGATGCCTTCTTGAACGAAAAGAGCACTTAAAACTCGAAGTAGGTAAGTACGTAATTGAAATCGCGTGCTAAATTAAACTTATTAAATAAAATCAGTATTTCCATTGGTTTGTTATTATACGTACCTAGGAATATTTCGTTTGTACCCAAACCCAAAAAAGAGTTTCTTAAACCTATTTTTTTTACAATTAGCACAATGTTTTCCATTTCATTTAGCAGGTCTAACATACAATTAATTCTGACATCCACATTCACAAACACACATCGCACCCGTCACATTAAAACCACAAACAACAAAAAGTACGTTCCTAACTACCCTCAAAATTACGCGCAAAACTTGACACAAACCGACAAATGTCCGACAGTTATCTGTCGTCCCGCTATCCCACCATCCCTGCCGACGGCAATTTCTTCAAATATACCAAACCTTTTATAAAATGTTGCCTATCTAATGCTCAAGGGGCGTCACTTGCACGGATCTGAACCTTTCGTTCCACTTAAAAGTTTTCACAGAAATTGCTTTAGAAACTTAGACATTTAAAAATATCCTCGAGACGACTGAACGAAAATATCAATAGAAATTATATTTGATATCGAATTCTGTCGGAGCTGTGAATGTGAGGACTCTTGGAGTCACAGCCCTGATACGAATTACTTAGTTTTATTGACCTTTTACACTTCAAATATTATAGCACTGCGTTAGCACTTTGTTGAAAACGACGACAAATATACTTATCTGATTTAAAAATTTACTACGTTGGATGTTCGGTGATATAAGTAGTACAATGGGTACTCGCTATACTGTAAGGAGTACCTAGGTCAACACAACTCTTAACATTTTAAATTCCTTTTATGACACCAAGTGAGAGGGAGGTAAACAGTTTAACTTTTCAAAGTGTAAAAAGTTTATTATTTATTTAGAACTTAAAGCTAATCTACTTAGTTTTCATTTCTCTAAAATAGAAGGTAAAGACTAAGGAAGGATTTTTGAAAATTAATCTCCTACCTAAATAGAGTTAAATAATATGAAGTTTGTATGGAAGTTCGTTATAATTATTTTCCGATGGGAATATACGGGTGTAATGACGTCAACCGGTGCAGCATAATTATAATAATAAAAAAAAACAACGACCTATAAATTATAGGTACCATTCGCTGTATCTTATCACCTGTACACTGGTCCACAAATAAAGCAGTGAGGTTCGTTTTAACCTGGCAAATCAAGTTGAGCATCAGCCACCCGAGCGACGGCGCCGGCGCCCCGAGTCGCCCGTATTTGAGATTCGTTCCATTCGTTCGCGCAAACTAAATTAGAGAATCAATAACTATGCTTTTACTCTTATTTTGCGTCGCTCTCGATCTACACTCCTGAGTGAGAATTAAACTAGCTCGGAATTGTGATTACTCGCTTTCAAAGGTGCTGATTTGAGACATGAGATTATAAAAAATTAGTTACCGTACGTATGTGTGATGTTATTAGTATGAGGGCTTGAATGCATCTAATATCGAGGATTACTGAAAATAAAGCTTTTTCAGTCGCTCGGTAGGTTCCGATATCACTTTATGCACGATTGCCAATAATGTTCAGCTTGCGACATAACAACAAAACAAACTTTATTACAAAGATCACGTTAACTTACATAAGTTTGAAAACGTAGAATGACTGGTCTAACAATCTGAAGCTGTAAAATCTAGGACTACTTCTACTCTTGGTCGTAAAACCAAATACTACGGTGAAATCTGCAGTGGTAAGCGGTGCACACACTAACGACTTCAATTACCGCTCGACTCTTCGTTAGGCGATTAACATACGGCTCCACGCACCGCCGCAGACTCTACCGGCTCGACCGCGCGGTCGGGCGGTGTACATGTGTTAGGCATCAACGAATTTATTAGAAGCCAATGCGACAGGAGACCGCCTACCGCGATGCGGTAAGCGTGTCATGTGTTAATCGCCTTAGTGCTGCTACTATCGCATTTAAAGGATTAAAAATAAAAGTATTAAAACTTAATAAATGAGTATGTAATTGGTTGACCAACAAAAGGTTGAAAAAAAAAAACATCGCTAAAACTCCTAACACTATTCCATGCATGCTCGTTCCTACCAGGACACCATACATCATCACAACATGTAACTGGTCGTATGTTAAAATATCGTCTCATATTTTACGTCGCAGACAAACTGTCGTCCGACTGGTTGCAAGTGCGCGCCCTGTAAGATATTCTGAATGTGTAAGTATGCCCGAGGGAGCGGGCTACTTATCGGCTCGGGCATAAAAAACTTAACGTCGCCCCAAAGATTTATGTATTTGAATGTTCCAACTACGTCCTTACTTCGATTGAGGTTTTCTTTCCGTAGGTTTATGCTTTTATATTTGTATTTTTTCGTTTTATTTTCTTTGAGGAAGGGAGTTAAGTTTTTAGGGTAAAAATAATGGTTTATGATATCCGACAATAAATCGAATTCTATAAAAAAAATTCGTTAGTTTCGATACCAATTTTTTTGGATTGATTTTTTTCAGTGTGTTCCTGTTCAGGCCTCAATGTGGTTACCTACATTGGAGAAAGAGTGACTTTTATAACTTTTTTAAATTCAAATAGAAATAGTTACTTACGCCGTTAGACTTTGTATTTATTTTTTAGTGTCACGGCACCATGCTGAGCAGCTCGTACAGGACAAATATGTATTTGATTTGATGAAAAAAATTTTATCCTGTTTGTATGTTTGTGTAAATAATGATCTTCCTGTGCGAGTAAAAATAAATCCCATCAAAAACATAACATGTACAAAATACAAGGTTCGCAACGCAGATATATAGCAAAAAGTTTTGAGATCTAATGTAAAACCAAGTCCCAGTTAATTTAATTTATTCAGTAAGTGGTGACTGAAAATTCTAACTTTATCCAGAACGAAGTTACAGGGGGTCGAAAATGTCCTGAATGGCTTCGAGAGAAGGATGGTATGGCTGTGCCTTTGTTTGTTTGTTTTAGCTCGACTTGGTGGGGGCAGGGCACTGCCGTGCTTTTACATACTTTTTCTTTCAAAAGCCTCAGTCTTACGTCACTAACTCTCTCTCAACTTCACAGTTACAAATAACGGACGGGAAACAACAGAACTAAGCCTCAACAACAAGCAATAGAAATAAGCAACAGAAATAGGTCTCATTGTGTAGTAATACCGATGAGCCTTTTCACAAGAAGCTCGTACTGTTGTTAATAATAGTGTACAACTCAACCCATCACGACGTGTAGGCGTAAAATATACATGCCCACGCTTCAATCACAGTCAAACACAAGGTGCTATGGAAGGGTGTGACACGTGTAACGTGTATCCATTGAGGTTACTTACATTCAGGATATGTTGTGCGAGTTAGCTTTGTGTTTGTCTGTCTCGACTTTAGACGCATGTACATTTCTGTACTACATACAACATGTACCGGATTCAGATAACACATGCTTTTACATTAGGGAATAGAAGAAGATGCCGCTGTCAGCGTATGCATCTACTTCAAAGCTTTAGTTTATTTGATCATGTTCCTTGTGTGCATTATAAATAATCAAGATGACATAATAAGTAATTAAGTGCCGTAAATAGGGCGGTGCCAGCGGTGCCCAGGCACAGGGCGCAGACCCTGGAGGGGCGCAGAAATGACCAGAGCAGGGCCACTAACAATACCTATTATTTATTTTTATAGACAATCCATTTTATTGTCAGAACCGGTTATTATTAGAAATTATTTCAAGGGCGCGGATATAGCAGCTCGCACCGGGCGCATAAAAGGCTAATTACGCCTTTCATCTCAATTTGAGATGAGTAAACTTTATTGCTGTAGCTGTTAATCCTTCATGTCAACGTGACATCGAAGGCCAATATTCTCGTTCAAAATCTAGTCCAATCTCATTTCAGCGAAAATGAATGTCAAAACGTTCAAAAATGTAGGTAAATTGATTGTATTTTTGACAGATAGACACTGAGGTTAGAATGCGAACGTTCTTGAAAATACGGGAATTTCCGCTCTGAAGAGAGAAGAAATCCCTATGTGCTAGGTTAAAGTTGTGTCTATAAAATTTAGAGAAGAATGGACAAAGAGCTGACTTATTCTGAGCTCTTAGGCTTTTCAAATTAAATATTTACGAGCACCTATATGAAGTAAGTAATAGGAGAAAACAATGCACACCAAGTGCGGTTCAAAAACAGTACGAATTCTGGGCGCACTATACATATAGACAAGGCACTATTTTTATAAGACCCGTTATTTGCACCATGATGCGTAGGTTTCTATACCCGACCTTGTGCCACTCCAGCCTGACAATCATGTCTACATGACTTTGAGCCGCAAAACAATATTTCAGCGTCAACGCGACTGTAAAGGTTTTGTCAACATGCTATCTTTACCTACCTTCGTCCAGTGATGGGAGAATTTCGTTATAACAGCAACCTAGTCTTTATCGCTGTAGGTAACATAAATAGCAGGTATTTTGTTATCGTCGACGACGATCAGCAGGCCGTTTTATTCAATATAGCTTTTCCTTGAATTAGATAATTTTCATTGTTAAATCATTAGCAGTATCGTTTGAGCTTTGTCTTTACAAAGCTTATATCGATACTGCTACGATCCTGATTAAAATATATTGGTCGGGACATAGGTACTTACAACGACTACCTACGAGATAATGAACAAGCAAACACAATGTACCTACCTATGTGAGGAAACCAGCTTATCGTAGAAGAAATGAAGACAGGTGACATGCACCAACCCGCATTGGGCCTGCGTGGTGGTTTACCAACCACTTTCTCTCTCACAGAGATGAGAACTGTGTCCCAGCAGTGTGAACATAAATAAATAATAATAATTGTAAATGTGTCAAGTATAATAATAATATCGTTTTACAAATCTCAAGATAATATTTGACAGTTCAAGGTGAATTTTCCCAATAATTACTTTTAATAGGGGTATGCACTTTATCAGTAACTACATTTAAAATCTAGAGAATTTCGATTGTCACAATCATCGCTAGGACCTATCGTTGATAGGATATCAGCAGTAAAATGAGCGTCGTTCGTTCGTCAGTATTCCAGTCGCGATGGAATGGGCGATGAGCGATGGAACGTCGCGTCGATACGTTATCGTCAAATTATACTCGATGAAGTCCTAGTTAGAGGGTGGTGACATTGCTATTTCAACTAAAGCTTGAAATCGTTGAGATTCTTGTGAGTAATTGTAATATGCTTTGGCCAATTCACAGTAGTAATAAGATTTAGGAATTGAACGCCTGGCGTTTTTTATCACACTGTAAAACGAACGCTATGCTAGACATTCAGTGCCAATATAAATCACAATTGTTGTAATTTTCCAGACTCAGAGAATGTGAGCTTAGATATTGTTTAATTTTGCACATTGCTCGTGTCTACATACACACACACCATCACATGCCCGGTATCTTTGATTGAGCATGAGTATTGAGTGGCTCTGTATAATTTGTGTGTTTGTGAGCATTTTGACCTTTAATAAAAACTGAATACTCGTATATAAAATCAAGAGTAGCAAAAACATTCAATTCAGTTTTTTTTTCAATCTATCAGATTGCGAAATACTTTCACAAGCCATCTCGGAGACTGTTTTCAGCTGCTAAAACAAACTTCGAATAAAATATTTCGTTGCAATATTTTGAATAGGGTAATAATATTTTCATCGCTGATATTTTCGACGTTAGTATTCGAATTTTATAGTAGCGAGTATCAATGTATGCATTTTATTGTGTACAACCGTTCCAGTTTAGATTGCTTTCAATCATATACATACTTAACTTTTGGTTTATATCTACCTATATTCCGATAAATAAAGCTTACTTTATTTACTTGACTAAGGGGATATTATCTACTGCAGGTGCCTAGCTAAGTAGGTACCCATTAGATTTTGAAAAACCGGCCAAGTGCATGTTGTACCATGCGGTTGGGTTCCGTAGTTGGGAAGAATTTATAAAACAAACTTAACATTGTAGTTGAAAAACTTGTTCTCCGATACAGAATGTATGGAAGAACATGTTTTTAGAACTGCAAATTTAAGTTGGTCGATTATTACTCGGTAATTTGTGGAGCCTACGTAGCGGTGATAGTTTTCCTTTTAATATCGTTATATATACTACTGCCGAGAATTTTTTCACATATCCAAACCCAACCATTTAGCTGGCAGAGGAGGGGGCACACTTGGCTCTATTCCGCAAAGGGATAACTGAATCCAAAAATGGTTTCTACAAACTCCCATTATTTTTAAACGACCTTTCCAACGATACCCCACACTATAGGATTGACGAGAAAAAAAAACCATCCCCACTTTACAGGTAGGGGAGGTACACTAAAAAAAAATCTTTTTACGATTTTTTTACCACGTTGTCGGCGTCGTTTATATGAATATATACCAACGGTCTCTGAGCTAAGCCGCGGACAGACGGACAGACGGACATGGCGAAACTATAAGGGTTCCTTGTTGACTACAGAACCCTAAAAGGGGGTAATACTATTTGTGATATTTTAATGACATCGTTATTGATATGTACTGGCCACCAAGTGGCGACGTCTGTCGCGTTGACGGTTGACGTCTCTATCATCCATTAATTTGAAATAAAGATTATTGTTTTACAAAATGTGTATTAAATAGTTATAAAAAACAAACTTGTTCTCCTCACTCATTTTTCTTTTGCGTTGTGCTTTGCCCATTTCTTTGAACCAACAACTACATGTCCCCCTTAAAACCGTATGCCCCAAGATCATTATGGTAACCCGGCGGCATCCATATTCAACATCTCGACACTCGACATTATGTGTAAAGTATAATAATAGTCGTGCGTCAAAGGAATCGTGATTACATCGGCGCCTTACATATTTGATTGCACCTCCTTGTAAAAGTGTTTTAATTTGTACAATTTGAGCCTTTGAGGGTCACTCTCCTAAACGAGTTGTATCTCTCAGTTGCTTTCATTGCTCGTGGAGGTGTCAATTTAGGTCTGCGTGGATTTTAAATGTTTTTTTTCTATCAAAGTCATTGAAAGAAAGTCATAATTTTATAAACTTGATGAACAACAAGTTATGTTTGGTAGTTGTATGTATAATAATAGTTGCTACTAAAGTTATAAAACGACTCCTATACAATCCGTTATTAAGCATCAATACTCAAATAAAATTGTTTGTTTTTTTAAATCGTTTTTTCATTTTCACACATTGGATCATTAATGAATTGATTGTTCTCAAAAAAGTGGCTCTGTAACCTGTTAGCCAGTTTTTAGTGGAAATGTGGGACTTTTTTAATGCTATCTAATAAACTCTGTACATCATTGTACTTAAAGAGACTTTTCACATTGAGGCCGAGTAATAATAACAAAAAATAAATAATACATTTACAACAAAATAAAATTGTAATATCTGTTTCTAACTTGTCATGTCCAAGCACAACGTGGAACACTTTGAGGTGAAATAAAAAAATAAGTATTTTAAATATGGGTTCAAAACCATTAAAATACAGTTATGAGTATTCATAAATTTAACTTAATTTCTCCGATACATTAACAATAATCATAATTTTCGAGATATTCATGTTCAAATTTTGTCCGGAATGATTTTCTCTATAACCTGTAGTTGCACACTAACAGGCTTTACACAAACATATTACGTACTTACATCCCACGCACGCATAAAACTAACCAGACACTATCGGGCCGCTAATCGCTGCCGAGGAAAGAAGTGCAGAAATTCGCGCCATTTTTTTGGCAATTAAATCACGGTCACATTTTTAATTTGACTTTAAATTTTTTTTTGTAGTTGAACTACTATTTTTTTTATGTATGTGTATGTGTATCTATTTTGGTATATTGTATGTACTTATTATTTGCACCTACGACAGCCCCATTTTATGTCCAGGCAAATCACTGTCCATTCCAAGGTTGCATGGAAGAGATCGCGGATAGCGATAAGGCCGCCCATTGTACATTTTGTAAGTAAGTATTTATTTGCATAAAACATGGTATACATGGTGTTACAATAATTTATAATAAAGATCTTACATGTTTTGCCAGAATTGTACTTAGCATGCATATGTTCACTTAATACTAACATGAGAATTTGTTATCCATAAATTCTTTAAGACTATAGAAATGTTTCGAGTTTAACCAGTCAAACAATTTTCCCTTAAATAATCTGGAGTTTAAGTTTTTTATGCTACTCGGTATATTATTATATATACTAACACAAGTATATAAGCAGCTTTTATTATATTTAGAAAGCTTGGGAAGATCATGCAGAACGAGTCTCTGTGGATCACGCCGGCTCCTTGGATTAATATCATTGGCTGATATAAACAGGTCTTTATGTTTATTAACGAACATACATATTTCAAAAATATAAAGCGACGGCAGCGGTAACAAACCTAGTTTCTTAAATATGGGTTTACAAGATTGCTCCGAGTGCATCCCGTAAATTGCTCTAATACACTTTTTTTGAGCAACAAATGCTCGGTTTAGATCGGTACTATTTCCCCATATTATGAGCCCGTAACGTAGTACCGATTCTACATATGCATGATAGGTCATGAGAGCTGTTTTTAAGTTTGTAATATTTTTGATTTGTTTAAGAGCATATACAAATTTATTTATTCTCTTTGCAACGTTATCCACATGCTCTTTCCAATTCAAATTCTCATCAATAATTACGCCTAGAAACTTCGTTTGTGCTACTTCTTTAATTTTTGATACGTTTAGTTTAATATTATATTTAGGATTATTACATTTATTGAAATTAATATAAACAGATTTATTAAGATTTATTTTTAAATTTTTGTCAAGCCATTGTATTAATTTATCTATAGTATTATTAATGTCAGTCTCAGTGTAGTGTTTGTTATTTTCTTTTGTTATATATTTTTGTGGTGTACAATAAAGTATATATAAATAAAAATAAATAAATAAATACTTTGCTAATGAAAACGTTAAAATATGTAATTTAGTGCCTAATTCTTATTTTATAAGTGTGAACTTCACAAACGTAACCGTATTGTTTGTATCAGATCATAATCTTCATTTTTTCGTTAACCTGACTCTCTTCAACCTATTTTGAATGCATAGGTTAAATAGATTGTGACAGGTTAAATATAGTTTGACTGTAATTTTGTAACAAAACCCGTCTTACTAGGAAAATCAAGTTACAATTTGGTTAGTAGCATTTAGTTTAGTTAGTATTCACACCAAATTGTAACGGGTTTTGTTACAAAATTACAGTCAAACTATCTTTAACCTGTCACAATCTCTTTAACCTGTGAGGCAGATTTTTTTTAAGCTATATTTTGTCTATTTATGTGTAAATTTCGTTCCCTTTTAACAATTCGGTATAATATCAATACTGTGAATAGATTTCTGCACAAAAAACTCAATATTTGATACATTTTCTTAAATTGATAAATATGTTCCAGCGGTGCCACTTTTTTGAGAAGTACCCACCAGCATTAATTGTGCCAATAAGTACAACAAGATCTCGAATTGAATTCAGGCTGATTTAAAGTTCATAATCAAAGAACCATCACCAACATCCTATACATTCATACCCTCACCAAAACGATTATGACCAAAAGCTACATATGATGCATTTAAAAGCACTGTAGACCTAGATTCTGAAATAATTCCTCTATTTTATTTTAAACTTCAGGTTTTTGTATATTTCAGAACAAAAAAAAATACTTTTCCTGGCAACCCAAGTAGCACATTAGTGAATTTTGCAACTTATCTTATAGCTTTAAGTTGTAAATGAGTGGTATAACAGTATTTGATAAAACTTATAGCTTTAAACACCACTCATATTTGTATATGAGTTCCTCCTATCACTCGTAGTTGCATAAGAGTGTATTTTGTTTATACTTTATTTCTTTTGGTTGCATAGAGTCGATTTTGTTACTTAAAGTTGAAAACGGGTTTTAATTGTTACCAATTTAGAAGCAACAGTGGTATATGAGGCCTTTAAATCTCTTGTAAGCAACTGTTCCATTTAAGCTGTAACATACCCTTATTTGGCACTTCTATTTCCAAACGAGTAGTATAACAGAGTAGTATATCACCTGTAGAGCCTTTTTTTTTTTTTTGTTGGGAATTCATCATATGACTTCTCCCGCTCTGGGTGGAGCGGAACGGCGTGTCAGACTCTTACTGACTAAAACCCACCCGTGTTCCTTCAGTTGCCTGTTGCCAGGGTCCCGGTATCTCTTTCGGACTATTCCGCAACCCTGGCAGACCTGTAGTGGCTAAGGGGATCATTTTGCAACCTTTTTGGAACCTAACGTGATTGCACCTTTCAGGCCTATTGTACTCTAATATGCCACTCCAACGTGTAAATAAATTTCAATAGTGGGTTCTTGAAAACCAACAGCAGCTATTTCCACTTATTTGAAACCACTAACGATGTAACAGTTTCCAAAATACATAACGTGACCTATTATTACTTAAGTCAGATCATCCTGCGCGTCACTCTGTTGATAGAATTTTTGTTTCTGTAGTAATAAAGTTCATAATTTAAACTACTTTATCAAAAATGAATTCCGTCAAAGGGAAAAAAAATATGCAATGTGGTAGTTATCATAGGCAAGTTGTACGTACTTTAAGTCTACACTGGGAGATCTACAATAGACCAAATTATTACTGCTGGTAGTAGCATCCACTGGTCAGCCACTAGCAACATACAAATAAGTGATTTTTAGACCTTACAGTTCCAAATAGGGAACAAATAAATGAAAATAAAAGCTATGAGATGCCATAAACATCCCCATGTTTAGAAAATGGTTGTCCTTGAAAATATTTTGTTTTGAAAGTGTTTTATCACACTGACGCATAATCACTGAGTTTTGTTAATTGTAACTGATGTACTTTGACATTACATTTAGTCTAAAACCATTACGTTAGGTTTTTAACAGTTTTATTTTTTTATACTATTATTTCGCCAATTGACTTAGCACACTTTATTTAATTGTTCTTGATGAAATCGCTTCGAAATTTACAAAGAAACCATACTATACTTTCACAGTAACAAAACATTCGCAAGGATTTTGTGTTGTAAATCAATGCCTGCATTATATCAGTACACGTCAAGTTTTAATACTCAGCAAATAGATGTAATCCAAAATGAAATGGCTGTTCACAGCCTAAAAAGCCTAAATAGAACTTTGCGTTTCATTTGTCACTCAATGAATGAATTAAAACGTCATATCATTCAATCAACCGTTCACTGCGTACTACTTACACATATAGGTCTAATTGCCACTTAAGGGGATCGTGAGAACTCCTATGGATTTCATTTGGAACCAAAATTAAGCTGCAATTTTTCTCCAATTGGTTCTATATTGGTGGCATATGGGTTCTCGCCACCCATATAGAACTTATTCATGCCTATATATTTCACCCAAGGTTACAAACAGATATGATAAAGAGCTGTTTTACCACCCGTTGTGTTACTGCTACTACTACTAGTGGCTGACCAGTGGATGCTACTACCAGCAGTAATAATTTGGTCTATTGTAGATCTCCCAGTGTAGACTTAAAGTACGTACAACCTGCCTATGATAACTACCACATCTCTTATTTTTTTTCCATTTGACGGAATTCATTTTTGATGAAGTAGTTTAAACTATGAACTTTATAACAACAGAAACAAAAAATTCTATCAACAGAGTGACGCACAGGATAATCTGACTTAAGTTATAATAGGTCACAATTATGTATTTTGGAAACTGTTACATCGTTAGTGGTTTCAAATAAGTGGAAATAGCTGCTGTTGGTTTTCAAGAACCGTACCGTATTGAAATTTATTTACGCGTTGGAGTGGCATATTAGAGTACAATAGGCCTGAAAGATGCAATCACGTTAGCTTCCAAAAAGGTTGCAAAATGATCCCTTTAGCCACTACAGGTGATATACTACTCTGTTATACTACTCGTTTGGAAATAGAAGTGCCAAATAAGGGTATGTTACACTTTAAATGGAACAGTTGCTTACAAGAGATTTAAAGGCCTCATATACCACTGTTGCTTCTAAATTGGTAACAATTAAAACCCGTTTTCAACTTTATGTATCAAAATCGACTCTATGCAACCATAAGAAATAAAGTATAAACAAAATACACTCTTATGCAACTACGAGTGATAGGAGGTACTTATATGTATATAAATATGAGTAGTGTTTAAAGCTATAAGTTTTACCAAATACTGTTATACCACTCATTTACAACTTAAAGCTATAAGATAAGTTGCAAAATTCACTAATGTGCTACTTGGGATTGACCGAATGAACGAAATGAATTGGCTGGAATCCATTAGGGCAAAAATGGTCATGGTCTTTTCGCTTCAGTTGGCAAATTAATTATTTTTATTACGGTTCAAAGGAATTGTTTGATGAGCCAAAATATTTTTTCTGCGTAATATTTCTGTTGGATTGTAAAAAAAAACAGAACATAAGTAAAATGTAGCGAAAGCGTTCCTGTGTTACACGCTTTGGTGAATATTTTTAGCTTGTTTTTTTTATAAAAAAATCTTCGGGATATCGGTCCAGGTATTTGGTGAATATTTTTATAATAAAAATATTTTGGGATATCGGTAACACCCAGTTGCTGAGGTAAGAGGAAATAATTGCGTGTAAAATATAGATACTGAGCTACATAATAAGAAACTAGACGCCTGATCCGAACTACGGTAGATTCGATCATTACCTAATTACCTACATGCATACATGTAATTAAAAAAGAGCCTTTTTTCTCTCATTGGGTATATTTTTAACAGGTGCCTATAGTGCTCGGGTAGGCCATTATAATACGCACTGCGCGTCGGTGCGTAGCGCGGGGCGGCCGTAGCAAACAAATTGCGCGCGGGGCGCGTCTCGCGCGACGATTGTTTTCTTTATAAACTGATACAATGTTAAATCTGCTGCCCCGCGCTACGCGACGTAGCTCGGTGCAGTGTGATAATCGCTTTAGATACAGTACTCGGCGTAATAATTTGATACATCGAGTTTTAGAGAGACACTGTCATATAGGTATAGGACAGAGAAGAGAGAGACGTCACATCGGTATGAGTAACAGAGAAGAGAGAGACTGTAATTTGGTATGAGTGACAGAGAAGAGAGAGACTGTCACATAGGTATGAATGACAGAGAAGAGAGAGACAGCTACATAGGTATGAGTGACAGAGAAGAGAGAGACAGTCAAATCGGTATGAGTGACAGAGAAGAGAGAGACGTCACATCGGTATGAGTAACAGAGAAGAGAGAGACTGTAATATGGTATGAGTGACAGAGAAGAGAGAGACTGTCACATAGGTATGAATGACAGAGAAGAGAGAGACAGCTACATAGGTATGAGTGACAGAGAAGAGAGAGACAGTCAAATCGGTATGAGTGACAGAGAAGAGAGAGACTGACATATGGTATGAGTGACAGAGAAGAGAGAGACTGTCATATGGTATGAGTGACCGAGAAGAGAGAGACTGTCACATCGGTATGAGTGACAGAGAAGAGAGAAACTGTAATATGGTATGAGTGACAGAGAAGAGAGAGACTGTCACATAGGTATGACTGACAGAGAAGAGAGAGACATTCACATAGGTATGAGTGATAGAGAAGAGAGAGACTGTCACATAGGTATGAGTGACAGAGAAGAGAGAGACAGTCACATAGGTATGAGTGACAGAGAAGAGAGAGACAGTCACATAGGTATGAGTGACAGAGAAGAGAGAGACAGTCACATTGGTATGAGTGATAGAGAAGAGAGAGACAGTCACATAGGTATGAGTGACAGAGAAGAGAGAGACTGTCACATAGGTATGAGTGACAGAGAAGAGAGAGACAGTCACATAGGTATGAGTGATAGAGAAGAGAGAGACAGTCACATAGGTATGAGTGACAGAGAAGAGAGAGACAGTCACATTGGTATGAGTGATAGAGAAGAGAGAGACAGTCACATAGGTATGAGTGACAGAGATGGGAGAGACAGTCACATAGGTATGAGTGATAGAGAAGAGAGAGACAGTCACATAGGTATGAGTGACAGAGAAGAGTGAGACAGTCACATAGGTATGAGTGATAGAGAAGAGAGAGACAGTCACATAGGTATGAGTGACAGAGATGGGAGAGACAGTCACATAGGTATGAGTGACAGAGATGGGAGAGACTGTCACATAGGTATGAGTGACAGAGAATCAAACTTTTGAAACTCGGTGCTGGCTCGGTGCTGGCTCCCCACTTTTTTTATGTTTTGAGTTGTTAGCTTATTTATCTAAGTTATTGTAATAGTCAAATCAGTATTAATAACGTAATTGTTAGGTGAAATCAAATCTTTACGGACGTCTCTTGTCGTTTTCGAACTACTCTCCGTTTATGCATTTGCATTTTTCATTTATATAAAAACTTTTTACAAAAAAGAATAACCAACTTCCAAAAAAACACAAGAAAAGTTTTTATTTTTCACTTTTTAGTTGTGGTACCTACCCCACACAACTTCAAATACCTGCTATAACAGTGACGGAGTCAAATATCATCTAGACTAAGCGGGAAAAATACGTAATATTGAAGCTAACTCAAAAACTACGCAAGCAATGTTAATAAAATGTATATAGGACCTCTGAAGCATGACCTACCAAACAAAAAAAAAACATCAAAATAGATTTATAATTGGCGGAGGAATCGCGTAACAAACATAAAAAAAAAAAACACGGACGAATTGAGAACCTCCTCCTTTTTGAAGAAGTCGATTGAATCGTATTTTATTACGATGTCCTGTTGGAGACTACAAACTGTAAATCCGGGTAAATTCACAATGATTTTCGTCTATGTGAATCCGAATGGATAAGTTTTTAACCGACTTCTTCAAAAAGGAGGAGGTTCTTTTTGTAAGTTTTTTTTTTTTTTTGACACACCTTCGGTTTTCATATATGTAGTGAACACCAATCACTAGCTGGAAGTCCTGCTTGTTTACAAAACAATAACATGCTTATGTTATTATTGGTATTTTTGTTATTATTTGTTGTTGTTTTTGGCCGATAACAATTTATATTCGGCCTTATGAAAAAAAATTGTGCGAATTTTGCCTATACTTGGCATTATGTCGCCAAAGCACACTGATATCTTGGTAAAATTGTCTTATTCCAAAGATATATTGTATGAATATGTGATGAGGTGTTTTCAATAAGAATATATTATAGTCCAAGTGCCATATATCGTCTTATCTCGTAGAACGACCTCGATGTACAGGGTGTGCAGTTCATACCCTGACATTCTAGTGGCATGTTTCACTTGGTTTAAAACGTATTTATTTCGGGATGAAAATAAGACGCATTTTGGATTGCATAGACTCAACAAACTCCGAAAAATCCCAAGTTACTTAAATTATCTTTAGGTACCTATTACATAACTATGTTAATAAATCATGTCTTTGTAGCCGATGAAAGGAAATAGTTTGGCTTGGTATGGGCATGTTATGAGGAGGAAGGAAAAGCTGATGGAGAGGGAGAGGAAGGCCAAAGAAAAGATGAATGGATTATGTGAGGAATTTTTGAAAGAACGGGCAGTGAATGATAGCATGACGGTTGACAGGGGAGAACGGAAGAATAAAACGTGTTGCGGCGACCCCAAGTAACATGGGAAAAAGGCAGGAAGATGAGGAGCTAGATTGGATTGATGCCTTTATGAAAATCTGTCGGTAAAAAATATGTAATGTAAATTGAAGTAAAACAACAGATTTTAGAGCACACTCTGTATATTTCACACCATTTTTACATCTTATTCTTTAGACACGTAGCAAGTAATAACTTTGTCAAATGTATTTTTGGGTAAAATTTAAGTTTGGCTTAAAGTTCGGAATAAGACGCAAAATAAATTGAAATTTTTATGTGTATTCATGAATAAATTTAATATTTCACGATTATTATGGAGACATTTAGCTATGGTTTCAAATTATTTATAATCCATTATTGAAACATAATTGTATTAAAAAACTACACGTGTCTGTAACCAACTATACGTGAACCTCAACTACACGTGTCTGTCTCGTAGGTCTAGTGCTCGCAAGCGCTACTGCTTGCCATGAGGTCCTGGGTTCGATTACCAAGTCGGGCAAAGTGTTATTGGGTTTTTCTATCTGGAATTTCTCAGTAGCATTCCGGTGTCTTAATTTGTGCCGGCTTAAAGGTAATAGGCTCGCCCCCTATTACATGGGACTTACACATACCTAACTAGCGAAATGTGGGTGTACTATATGTACACCTCTGCCCATCCCTTCGGGGAAACAAGTTTATGTTACAACGTAAATTTTGCCCTGCTCGCTCTGCTAAGTATTGTGACATTTTGATTAATACGAAAAAACATCACCAGTTTTATATACATACATTATTGTATATATATATTATACAAATTAACATTATTGTATATTACATACAAAATGACATGATTACTTGTAAAGTATTATTTTAATTATTATATTATTTTAATTATTGTGAATTTGAGGACTATGTGGATTTTTATTTATGTAAGTATTTTTTTCTTTCTCAGTTAGTTTTAACGTTGGTCTGGCAATTTCACTACTTTAAGCGGCCTACCCAAATGTCCTTTCTTTGGTGTTGTCGTCGAGTCGTTGAGCTCCACTATTACTGACAAAATGTTTGCACTGAGGTCCACTCAAATCTATTTGGTTCTTTCCTCAAAAGACTATACATATTTTCGGACAAATTTCGTCAAGGTTTTGGTAGTATATTTAATCAGTGTTCGCAACAATATGTTATTATAATGGTTTACCCGGTGCCAGTGTTAGCCAATTAATATGTAATATTAGATTGACAAAAATAAACCCCAGTTCCACTGTTATTTTATTGTATGGGGATAGTTTAACTGCAAGAAAAAAGGACATTGATGTCCATTTGATGTTAAATCTCAATGAGATCAATAATTGTAAATTTGTTTCTGTGCCTTGCCATATTCTAAATATTTGTCTGATGAGCAAAATAGGCACATTTATAATTTAAATATGTTAATTTATAATAGGACATGTCGTCACAGTGACGCTATTTTATATTTTGATTGTAATCAATTTATTACTGATTACAAATTGACAAATTATAGAATGTATTTGCCACCTAGTAGTAGGAGACAAATTGCTAATCTTTTAGCATACAATATACACAGTAACACCGATACCTGTAGGGTACCATCGATTACTGTTAGTAGTGGTACTAACACTCACTTCGATACGCCTTGTAGTTTAAACTATTAGGTGCGACAACGGGTGAGCCGCATACATTGAATGTTGTACATCAAAATGTGCAGGGTCTGCCCGGCAAAGAGCTAGAGCTAAGTTTATTTATGGAGAACTATGATAATGACTATGAGAATATGTTCAGGTGTTATGTTTGACTGAACACTGGTTGAAAGAACATGTAGTGTTTATCAATGATGATAATTTTACTGTACAAAGTGCGTTTGTAAAGAAAAGCGCTATCCGCGGTGGATCTTTAGTTCTTGTTTCAAACAAGTTGAGATGTAAACAACGTTTAGATTTAGTTAATCTGTCTATCGAGCGCACTATTGAATTGTCTTGTGTTGAACTCGAGCGATACATTATAATTTGTGTGTATAGACTGGTGATTTCATTCGTTTCGAATCTGTAATGGAGGATTCACTCAATAGGTTAACAGCAAGTAATAAAAGTATTATTTTATGTGAAGATTTTAATATTAATATTTACGATGTTACTCCATTAAGTATTAGACTTCTTAATCTGTTTAGGTCTTATAATTTAATTAACTTGTTTTTCAAACCTACTAGGAACACGGCATCTTCGTCAACTTGTCTTGATAGTATTTTTAGTGATTGTGATGCCAAAAACAAATTAGTGTTAAGTGACTTAACGTCTGACCACTGTGGCTTATTATCTAGCTTCCCCATGCCATGAAATAAAAAGCCACATAAAATTGAATGCAGGCCTTATACAGCTAGTCGTTGCAATAAGTTTAAAAATAATATAGCTCATAAATTACACTATCTATAGTCGAACACGAGAATCCTAATGAAATATATGGGGCCCTTTTTGATTTTGTGCAAAAGGAGTACCTATCAACTTTCAAGACTAAAACTATTAACATTCATGGCACCTCCGTTGGCTTCAACCAATGGGCCACTCCAGGTATTTATAAAAATAGAGCGAGACTATACGAGTTATATGGTTTGAAAAAATACAGGATTGATACTCCTTTCCTAGAGTATGTCAAAAATTTTCAAAATTATTTAAAAAGGTTAGTGTTTTTACTAAATCTAAATTTTTAAGTGATACAATAATAAATTAAATAATAATAATAAATTCTTTATTCAGAGTAACAATGAGACTCATAGTGAAAAACCACTTTTCAAAATTATTAACAATGAAACGGGTTGAGATTATGGTCGACCACAAATTAGTTAATAAAGCAGCTGACGTAGCTGAGGCATTTAATGATTTTTTTGCCAACATACCTACAACTACGACTCGCTCCTTAAATTTGTCCCCGTCTAAAGCTGAAAACCTTTTTCACGGTAGTTTGTCTAAAAGTATTCGCTTATTTAGCTTCGAACATGTAACACCTCGTGATGTAGTTAATGTTTTTAACACACTCTAGTCTAAAAAGACTGGGGATTACTGAGGCATCTCCATTAAACTTTTAAGTAATATAATATAGACATTGTGGCCCCCTATCTAGCTGTTACTTTTAATAAATGTGTTGAGGAAAACTTCCTAGACCTTTCCTGACCTCATGAAGAGTAGTAAAGACATACCATTATTTAAATCAGGTAATAAAAATGACGTTGGCAATTTCAGACCTATTTCTATCTTACCTGTATTTAGCAAAATATTTGAAAAGTTAATCGTCAAGCAGCTGCTAAGACATTTTAATTTAAATAGCCTCCTTCATAATGAACAATATGGCTTTACAAAAGGTCGTTCGACTACAGGTGCGGGTGTTGCTCTGCTGAAACACATATTTAACGCATGGGAGAACTCGCAAAATGCTATTGGGGTTTTCTGTGATCTCTCCAAAGCCTTTGATTGCGTGCACCATGACACGCTTTTGCGTAAACTACGTCATTACGGTGTGCAAAACGAAGCGCTCATCGTTATAAATTCTTATTTACAGAATAGGTTCCAATGTGTAGATTTTAATGGTGTAAAATCTTCCGGGCTACCAGTTCAGTTAGGTGTACCTCAAGGCTCCATACTGGGTCCATTCTTATTATTAGTGTATATCAATGACTTACCATTATATTTAAAGTGTGTCTGTGAAGTTGTACTGTTTGCAGATGAGACCTCTCTCTCTTTATTTTTAAAGTAGACAGGAATTGGCAAGATTTTGTCGATGTAAACAGTGCACTCTCAAAGGTTACGGATTGGTTTACGACAAATAACCTGGTTCTCAATGCAACGAAAACGAAATGTGTACAGTTCGCCTTACCGAATGTTAGAAATCTAGGACCTAACATCCTCTTTGATAAAGAGGTGCTTGAAACTGTAAACTCGGCAGTTTTTCTGGGGATAACAGTAGATGCCAAACTTCAGTGGGGCCCACATATATCGAGCCTAGCGGGGAGGCTCAGTTCGGCCGCTTACGCCGTCAGGAAAGTAAGACAAATACACTGACGTTGATACTGCTCGGTTAGTCTACTTTAGTTATTTTCATAACGTTATGTCATACGGTATTCTGCTATGGGGCAAAGCAGCTGATATTCAAAATATATTTGTCCTGCAAAAACGAGCTGTTCGAGCAATTTACCAGCTAGGTGTCAGAGTTTCTCTGAGAGATTTTTTTAAAGATATTGGTATTCTCACGGTGGCATCACAATTATTCATCTTCGCCAACATCTTATATATTAGACAAAATATACACTTATACACTAAAAACAGTGATATTCACAGTGTTAACACTAGGAATAAGGACAAACTACGAGTTCCCTTTCACCGGCTTCATAAGGTTCATAACTCATTTGTTGAGCTTGGTATAATCTTTTATAACAAGCTATCCTCTTCTATGCTAGATTTGCCTTATAATACGTTTAAAGCTAAAGTAAAATGCAACCTTTGTTCAAAGGTGTACTACTCTATTAACGACTACTTAAATGATAAAAATAGTTGGTCGCTGTGATTAACTCAAGACAATGTTTATGTTCTTTCTCCAGAATTAGCTAACCTACTGACAGGTTATATGAGTTCATATAATTTATTTTATTTTATTTAACTGTATAGTCAATTAAATATTATTTTAATCTCATTTATTGTTGACATAATCCACTCATTACAATGTTTTTTAAATGAGTTGTATTGCAATATGTGTTTAGCTAGTGACCTCGACAATTGATCATTATTGTTCTTGCCTGAGATACTGGCAGAAGGTTCGTCATGCTCCCTTAGATGTCACTGCTTGCGGTAGCGTCGGGGGTCGGGTTGCCTCCTTCCCTCAAATATGGCGAGGGGGGTAATGGCTGATCTTTGCGTTATGCTCGTTATTGGGTGCTGCTTGTGGTGACTGGTCGTCTTACTGATCTTGGTTTTGTTATTGTTATTAGTAATAAACTTTTTAATTATTTTACGTCGATGGTCCTAGTTTATCATTTATAACTTCTAGTTATAGCTATAAACAGCTATATGTAAGCAGGCATGCCCTTTGTGCCTGGAGGCTTTTTTTTAGGTAGTTATTATTTTATGTTTACATTAATTTTTATTTCTGCTTGAGTAGGTACATATAGTTCTTGATTTTAATAATAATAAAATACATATATTTTTTTGTTTGGTATAATGGCGTGCTAGCTGACATATGGATAATAATTAGATTTATGTTTTTGGGTTCCGTAATGTGAATGATTTTGCATACTATTGAATAGAATCAATCTTTTTCTAACTAAACAGACAGCTGTGCTGCTGGGGAGTTTGTTGCGCCACTTCTTCCCAGCTAAAGCACTAGGAAGTGGTGAAGGGTGGGGGGACTGTCTTATGTAAATTTGACGTTCGAAAAGTGCTGATTCTCAGCCTAGTTTGAATAAATGACTTTTGATTTTAACCATTTCAGACGCTAATCTACATGGTCCTCATATGGCCTGACCAAGATTATATCTGGACTATAAAAGAGACTGCGACCTCTGAGTTTGTTTCGGTCTTTCTTCTCAGAGTAGTCAGATAGGGAACGCTGACCTTATCTAGCTTGTTTTTACATTTTTTTAATATGACGTGTAAAAGTGATTCCAATATCCTATACACAGATATTCCAATTTAATTTCATTTGAATTTCTCGAATCAGTAGGCACCCAGTTAATGGAAAACTTTTCATTTATTTTGTTGATGAATCAACACGTTTAACGACATAAAAGTCAGTAAATTGGCCTCATCACATGCCAAAAATTTCAGCCAGTAATTTAAACAATTTCATTGAATTTCAAAATGATTATAGCCTCCATTAAATTAACAATGTACCTAATAGTCCTGTGGCTAACGTGACAGACGAGAGGTTATTCGTCTTTTAAGCATACCTACAAGGATAAATAAGATATCGTAGTGCTAATTCTTTACCAGAAATTACACCGGTCAAGCCGACCCTAAAAATAACAAAGGTAGGTTCGGTCTAAAAACCCCACAATGAACTTGGACCAGGACTTTTCTAGCTATTGACAAATGTGAAAAAAAAAACGCTTTCGTACGAAGGTGCGGCAATGTGGAAACCCCGCATATAAAAGGGTTCAGAAGGCTTACGTAATAATAATGCATTCACATAGAGAAACACAAACTGAAGTCTTTTTTCAGTGATCTAAAGAAAACCAGAGATTCCGTAATGAAGTGAAATAAAGTTAAGTATCCTAGTTGTAGGAATATCTACAATTTTGGTAATTTTATTTCTTCACGATCCACATTTTGACGCGATCGAAATTATCTGTCACATCTAGACAAGAAGACCTTGTCGTTTTATGACTTGCAAGTGACATTCAACCATAGAGTGGTAAGCAAATCACGACGTTGACTATACGAATAATAGCGTATTATTTTTATTTGATGGTTTCTCAGCTTTCTCTTTCAGTGGATTTTCTTCCACTTTTTATCTTGCGGTTCATCGCTCGGTGCGTAAATTAGCGTTCGATATCCATTTCATTGAAGGGCAGAGAGGTAGGTGATAAATAGTCCGGGTAGCGCCGTCCCAGCGCTCGCCATTTGCAAATTATCGAAACGTGAACTCTGATAACTGGGCGCCATATTAAATGTTTCGATTATTTTATCTGATCTGTAATTTTTTTAGGCGATTAGGTTTAAATTTAGAAAGTAAAGGTTAAAATATTGGTTGTCGGTGTGGTTTGTTAGTAAGTACTTACAAGGTACATACATAATAGTTTTATCACGTTTCAAGCATATCGGTGGCATGATTTTAATACAGATTTGTTTTCCTTCTAAATTGCGAATATGTTACCTGATTCCAACGTTTAGCTCAATACATTACTTTGTGGAAGTACGAACTACGCATCAAAGACCTGACGTCACACAAAAATCCTGAATCGCGCAATTAGAGTTACCGCGCGATCAACATATATACAAGATTCCAACTTCAATCCTTTTCTATAGAGGATGAGTGAACTTTACACCCTGTTCCTCATACCTTCAACTTCTAAACATTTTAAATAACAATTTCATGACGCGATAAACCAATCATAAAACTTCCAAATCCAACAGCGTGTTTATGATCGCTCTCTCACCACACAAACCCTTCTTTTCCGCATTTTTCTCCGATCATCCCATGGTGGTCAAGTTTGACGAGCGATAAATGTGAATGGATTCTCAGACCATAATCATCAATCTACTCAGCCTATCGCTGTCCACTGCTGGACATACATAGGTGTCTCCTATGCGGCACCACAACTTAAACCAGCCCAACCGGTTTGCCCTCCGGCATCGAACACAAACTCAAAGCATTTACTTCAAATACCAATTACAGGCGCTTTTGAATTGCCAAGGAGTCGATCAGTCAGAAAGACGAAGTTAGTTGCCCATTACAAAGCGTAGTAGGTTCATATGGAGGAGAACGGGCAAGAAACGCCACGGACACGCTTTTAAATCGAAATATTGCTTAAATCATTCATGTTGAAATTATACATCCAGTCTCTCAATCACTTTTTTAAGGTCGTCTTGCTTGGATCAAAATTTAAATGTTTGTCCGTTGCCGCAAACTTTACACTTGATATTGTTTGCATAATGCATATTGAATTATCTTTATTTGAACTTAGCATACCTTAAATAGTCAACAACAGAAAAAAAAAACCCGGCAACTGATGCACTATAAACTAGTGTTAGTAGAAGTAAACTATACTCCATTTAAAATAAGATTAGACATTTAAACAAACATTTTTACAGTCCGTTCAACCGATTTTGACTTCTATACCGTAGGCATAAGAATGGCATTAAAAGCAAAAAAAGTTACACAATACCAACTGTCTACTGCAGCTGCCATTTGTCATGCCACCAACGCAATAGAAGTCAAAATCGGTTGAACAGACTGTAAAAAAAGGCTTATTTAAATGTCTAATCTTATTTCAAATGGAGTATAGTTACATTTTTAATTATACGTAGTTAATATAATATGGGGCCACATATTGAACTAATACTGAATGAATTCTATAATAACAATTATTTGGAAGTTAATTATGTACGTCGATATTGGTATGTGAATTGAGGTTTCATAATTTAACTTTGGCTTTGTCTTGGTTTGAATAACTCCCAAGCAGCACACATAGCTGTATAGTCACTGGACAACAGAATTTTTGAAAACTCGAGGCTGTTATGCTTCTGTACAAGGGCGGTATATCCTGCTACACAGCTCTTATAATTCTAAATTTGGCCCCAAATTAACCAGCCCTGAGCATTATAGTAGCTTGTTAACGGCTGCCAGAGCATTGTAAGAGCTGAACATGGGCTGTACAATGGCTTAGATAGCTGTTAATAAGCCACTATCCAGCTCCTTTAATTCTCTTAGACAGCCAAAAGATGGTTTATGGCTTACTAACGGGTATTGTTAAATCTACAAAGAAATTGCAACAAAAAACTATAAGTTTGTATGTAAGTGTTACGTCAACTTGACGTCGTCAAGGCTGTCAACTATTTCTGTGGACAAATAATAATTTCTAATTTAAGGTAAGTATTTTTCTCGTTTGTTTTGTATATCTATTGGTAAATTGTACTGCTGGTGCCACTTTACTGTTAATATATATATGTTAAATTATCAAATATTACACGCGCCATCGAAATAATATAGTTTTACTAAAAATATATTTTTACTGTAATAGCTCTCAAATATCATGAAAATTTAACAAATATCAGTGGTTTTTTCATATGTGATCGGCTTGTTTACATTAAAATGGCGTCAATTTGTTATCCAGCAATAATTCTAGCTAAATTCCCTTGTCCCTCTCTTTTCTGCTCAATGGCCATAAGTAAGTCAGCTGAGAACTGTATGGTAGCTGTACAGTGGTTTTCAGTTATTCTAACGACTAGTTAAAATAGTAAAGTGAGAGTATACAACAGTGTGTTAGGGATCTCTAATCTTGATAGAAAACCATTTCTGGCATTGGTGCCGATTCTCTTGTCACAAAATTCTCTAAACTAAACTAAAAATCACTAAAATTTATTTTAGTCCTGTCAAACGATCAAACTCAGTCTGAAATAGACTATAAATGACACAACTTAACTATAATTTAGTTTGACAGCACTAAGATGGCACTGAGATTAGTTTAGTGAAAATGCTATTCCGAATTTGACGATTTAACTAAAAATTTTGTCCTATATCTAAAATCCTCTAACTAAATATGACTATTTTTAATCGCGATTAAAAATGTGTGGAATAAAATTAGATGTCATGAACTAAAATTCGAACCATCACCTCGACTTCAGTTGCAAAACAGTACTGATTTTTTTTTATTTTCTTGTGCTTATATCTCGAAAAAGGTGGATCCTGTCGCAAAAATAATAAAAATTTCGACCCCTTTTAGGAAACGCTTAAACCTCTAAGGCTCAAACTGCTGGTCTTTTTTTTTGCATACAAAATGTGAAAAATTCCATAAAAAAACACGTCGAAGGTGCTGTCCCTGCGCGACTCCGGCTCTAAAGAAAAATCACGGGGTAGGGACCCGAGAGGCGAGAAAACAAATACCAAGTGGAGGAGCGATTGTCAAATTCGATTTTAGTTGTGTCAAAATAATTTTTAAATTTAGATTTTTTTTGTCAGAATAGCGTTAAAATTCTCATAGCCAAAAGTAAGGAATTTTAAGTTTAGTTAGTTTAGTTCGGTGTACAACAGAATCGGCACCATTGCCGCTCATTCTGCCATTTTAGGCCAATCAGAGATGGTCATACATAATTACTAAATAACTTCTAACGTAGGTAATAATGAACAAATCTTATGTATTGGAACTATTTTAAAACTTAATAAAATATTGCTGAGTAATTTTTTTTTTTCAGAAAATAGAAATGCCGTTCAAACTAGTGAAGACAATAGAAAGAGGGAAAGAAAAATTATCTATCATACCAAGTGCGTGGGAAAAGGATGGATGGTTGAGATGGCCTATGAAAATAAAATGAATTTCATATAAATAAAATGTTTCTTTAAATAAAATATTTTTCACATAAATATTTTTTCCCTCATCTTCGTAGGTCTGGTTTGATTCAAAACTTTGACTTTTTCTACTTTCAATCATTTCTTTAGAAAGGTCACTGACCAATCCATTAATTGAACAGAACTATGATCATTGGTATCAAAATCCAAGTGTCCAGCACCCTCATTTCTAATCGACACCGGCACTTGACTGCAGCTCGATAAATGAAGGAGATTTTCACTATCCTTTCTCCTTTGCTTATTGTATTCCTGTGAAAGTTTATTTTTAACTGCACTAGTTCTTTTCCTTTTTTCCATGGTTTGACCGCATTAATTTTAAATTGTATTTTATTCTCGCACGATAATTAAGTCGTGTTGCGAGGTTATGACAAAATTGACGTTATCATAGCACTACTAACCTATGTTTACTCTTTAATAATTCTAAAGGCTGTAAAATAGCTAATATTTACACTAAAAGCTTTGGAATTAAAGTGGAGTAAGGCTACACTAATTTACAGCTCATGCATTTTTTAAATGCTTTTAACCAGCTACTGTTAAGCTCATTGAGGTAGCATTATAATAGAATTAGTGTACACCATAAAAAAGCCAATGGTAAAATTTGATTCTCTAATACAGCTCACAGCTTAGAAGGGGTGTGACTTAATCCCGTTAAGCACCCGTTTACCAGCTTTGGTCTTCTTAACCAGCTAGTAGCATTATATGTAGCCACAGGCTGGACAATAGTTCTTTTAAAGTCTACTAAAATGCATTTTGTTGTTTTTTCTCCATTATACAGCTATTAGTCAGCTGTGCTGTTTAACAGTGTAGAAATCAGCCCTTATACAGTCTCAAGAATCGTTTTATCCAATAATACCGCTAAATAAGAGCCTTTGCTTATGGATGTAATTTCCGCTAATGTGCTGCTTGGGCTTGTATTCAAATGTTTCCTACACAATACATTGTATTTAATACAGGTATTGGTAAACATAAATTTAGCATATTTATTGAGTTTATGAAAGTTTTCCAAGGGGAATGACCGGATTAACCCTTTGTAAAGATAAAAAATCTTTTGTAATATTTTGGGGACCAACGATAACATTTTCTCAGAAAGGATTTGATAGATTTTGAATTATCGGTCGGTAACCCTTGGCTAGGAGGTTTAAGAACTCGCACCGGATTGTGGGTCCAAAGCCTGGCAAGTAATAATATGATTTACATTTTTATATTTCTTCCTTTTAAGCCTTTACGTGAAATAAATCCGTCTTGTTCAACCTCTTCTCTGGTATCGGCACTTACTAAAGATACAACGTGCCGGTACAATGGCGACATTATTTAACACACGGGTATGGCTCGTGGCCAGTAATCATAATAAGATACAACAGTTCTTTAAGTATAGGTTGCTCTAAGATGCTTTTTTTAGAAAATCCTAATCCTAACTATATCCGTACTATCCAAACTAATATTATAAATTCGAAAGTAACTCTGTCTGTCTGTCTGTTTGTTACCTTTTCACGCCTAAACCACTGAACGGAACTTGAAAAAAATTTGCCAAGGAGATAGATGGCATCCCGGGGAAGGACATAGGCTACTTTTTATCGACATACCACGTGGGCGAAGCCGCGGGCGGCAGCTAGTAATATATATCCTAACTTTAATAGGTATTATAAATGCGAAAGTGAGTTTGCTTGTTTCTTACGCTTTCACGCTAAAACGGCTGAAAGGATTTGGATGAAATTTGGCACATGGGGAGACCATGACCTGTAATAGGACATAGGATACTTTTTATTCCGGACGTTCCCGTGGGATAATTTCCGACATCCACGCGGGCGAAGCTGCGGGCAAAAGCTAGTTGTAAATAAATCAATAAACAATAACGTTTAATGAAATTAAAATATCGTCATAAAACGGAAACACGTAACCGTGTAAGAGTGCTATATTAATGTCACCATTAAAGCGGCACGCCGTTTATGAATGGGCTTAGGCTTAGCACATACCGCTCTGTAATATAATAATTATGTCTAAATAACATTCAAAGATGAATCACAATCATCAGAGACATAAATATCAAATTCCTTTATTCGGCATTAACGGAATTTGACACGCCGCGCCGATGAGCACACATCACACGTACCATTAAGTATGAATCGTGCAGAGCATGCCGATATCTGTGACCTCTGGGTTCATTTCAACTCTGTAATTCAGACAGTTTACCTTTGCTACAAATTCACTCAATTCCTGCTGTGTTCTGCTCCCAATTGAAACACTGTTAAATGCAATTTATTTTATCGTGAAATTGACCTCAGACCGATAACTACCGTTGATTGGGTTCTCTGTGTTGTGGGTGCCAATTGCCAATAAATTAAACAAACAGTCGAGCTTTAAATCAATCCCTGTAAGCGTACAAAGGTAATTCAAAGTGGGATGCAGCTAAACGTTTTTAGTGTTAAAAAACGATTGATTTTGCTAAACTTTTTATGTAACTTATTTATTGGCAGGTGGGTTTATGGTGGGTAGCACTCTGCGGAGCCATCTGATGACTCCATCAATTTTAGTAGTGGCATGGTAAACGGTTTCTAAGGCGGTTTATGTCACAAAGGATCACGCAACTCCCTGTCTGTTTTAAACAGGCAACATCACAAAAAAAATAGATTTGTGTGCTGACATGATCATCATTTCAACCGAAAGACGTCTACTGCTGGACATAGGACCGCCACTTGGACCGGTTCTGTGCTTCGCATGTGCTGTGCATGTGCATGTGCTTATGTCCTATATCTACGCTCTAATATTATATGCTCTAAATTATGGTGAAACCGCATGAAAAATTCATAGCGTGCAGTCGTGACGTGCAGCTCCCGACTGTTTACTATTTACTTTACTGTTTTTTCTTTCCTTATTGCATAGTTTAGAGAAGAAGAACGTGGTCATACACGAAAACTGACTTGACTGAATTTATAATATGTTTAGTTATAGAAGAGTATAATGTTGTCTGCCAAAGTACTAAGTCTAGGCATAGGTATAGCGTAGCCACTTGATGTCTGTCTTCCTCATAGGCCTTTAACGAGACACCTTGCGTACCTACAGGGAGACAAGATGGAGCTATTTCTGTCATAACCTATCCATCACTCATTTGTTACAGTATGACTTCAAACGGAAACAAAAAGCTTTCTTTCGAGCGGAAATGAGAGTGCTACGTGCTCCCGAAATAAATAAATGAAATGTCAGTCATAGTTGTGGGTCAAAGTCAAATCGTTTATTTCAAATAGGCACATAAAAGGCACTTTTGAACGTCAAAAATTAACAAGAAAATATAACAGTTTCATATGGAGCTAGAATGAGCTAGAAACTCCACGATTGGATCGAGATTTGTTTGATATTAATTCGGGGAGACGACACTCAAAAATAGAAGTTTATCAGTCGCTAGATAATAACTGGAAGGCCACAGATAGAGTTTGGCAACATAGACTATACATTGATAATTATATACAAATATGATGTAATTCAAGGAAAGAATAGCTCATTTTTCTCAAAATTATTAGGTCCAAACTGAGACCAAATAAAAAACCAAGACAGAAACCGGACGAAACCGGCCTCACGCCACTGTTGACAGCGCCAACAGTGGCGTGAGGCCGGTTTCGTAAACATGTGTGCACATATTTTGGTGTAGTTTGGTTGTAAATGGTTGTAAATGTGTGCATGTGAGCGTGTACGCACGGAGCGTTGGTGTAGTTTTGGCATGCTTCACTTTAAAATAGAATAGAATAGAATCATTTATTAGAAGGTATATAGATATGATGGTTATTTTGATGAGAGTCCCGATACATTTTGCCTTACGGCATGCAAAATTATTTAATATTACTAAATAAACAAGAAATAACCATTCACTAAGAAACATTACAATCATGATTAAAAATACACATAGTTAAAAACATTCGGAATTAGGCACAGATGTCAACAAATTAAATTAAAAGAATGTCAGAAGATTCAATTACAAAGGTCAACAAATTCAATGTTAAATGACAATAAATGCGGTTACAAATGACAATAAATTAAATTAAAAATGTCAAACGGCAAAAAAAAACAATAAAGCTAAAGATATAATGTCAGTAAATTAACACACAAAGAAGAAGCCACACACCATTAACAGAAAGTTTTGTCATTAACATAATCATTAATTGCGTAGTAACACTTGTCCAGTAGCAGTTTTGCTAACTTTTTTTTAAAGAGTTTGATGGGTAATTCTTTTAAGTGTATCGGTAGTTTATTAGAAATAAGAGCCACCAAATAAGAACCCATGGCTAAAATATTTTTTTTAAGTAAAGAGGTTTGGTAACCGCCTTTCTAAAGTTGGTTTTTATATTGTGATCTTATTGGTCCTGAGCGTTGTCGTTTATCTACTAACGACTTAAACAGGTGCTTGTTCGTTCTTACGAATAGGGCAACTTCTAGTATATACAACGATGGCAATGTCAGTATCCTTAGCGATCTAAAAACAGGTTGGCAGCTTTCTGTAAGACCTGTCATTGATCGAAGGCAACGTTTTTGGGCCCTAAATATTCTTTCTCTCTCACTGCAGTTTCCCCAAAATATGACACCAAATCTTAGTGAGGAAGCAACTAAACCATGATATGCTGTCACAAATGTATTTATGTTAACTTTTTTTGAAAGGCTGTAGAGTACATTATGCCGTTTTACTTAATTTATTGCACACGTTTTCAGCATGATTTTTCCATGTCAGTTTATTGTCGATGTGGACTCCTAAGAATTTTGTTACTGTAGTTGCATCTGTTTTGATCATTATATTTAATTATCTTATTTTCTGGTTCTAACCGCTGGTAGAAATGCATGACTTGTTTTTTATTTATATTTATCACTAGATTATTTCTATTAAGCCAGACTGGCTTTTGGTTTTAAGGGTGTTGTTTATATCTTTTTTGTATTCCGTTTTATCTGTGCATTCAATTATCGCAGTGCTGTCATCCGCAAATAATGTCATTGGATGATGAATTTGCCGCGGTAGATCGTTAATGTAAAGCAGAAATAATAATGGTCCAAGTACACTACCTTGCGGAACCCCAAATTTAGGTATTCTACTAGAAGATAAATATTTGAATTCACGCTTAGTTTTAATGTTCGCAGCGCTCTGTCTTGGTTTTTTATTTGGTCTGAGGGACCAAATATAAAATTATTTAATCGATTCATAATTGTTCCCACGATTTTTAAAGCGTAACGAACCTAACCAATAATATTTACCAAACACATGGTAGTATTCTATCGTTTCCTATAAACCATATTTTTACAGCACATACTGAATCAATATATAGACACCGTCTTAGCATTTTCTTGTTCACAATTCCGAGGACTATAAGCACAGCCAGAGTCTGGGGCCCGGGCATCGATAAACTCTATAACGGTTGTATAACGGGTCTATAATAGGCGTTCCCTGTGAGACTATCAATTCCTTTGCTGTAGAGTGTAGAGCAAGCGTAGAACACTTTTATAAGTCTTTATTCTTTTACATTCGTGTTTCATGAGCGGGCTAGGGGGGTGTGGGAACTAGTATAAGGTATTCCATTTTGAAAGGTTCAATGGAAAATTTAGAAATCGAGATAACAGTGTACAGTATTTGTATGGGATATTTTAATCTATACTAATATTATAAAGCTGAAGAGTTTGTTTGTTTGTTTGTTTGAACGCGCTAATGTCAGGAACTACTGGTTGGAATTGAAAAATTCTTTTTGTGTTGGATAGTCCATTTATCGAGGAAGGTTATAGGCCATATAACATCACGCAACGACCAATAGGAGCGGAGCATAAATGAAAAATGTTGCAAAAACGGGAAAAAATATTCCTTTTTGAGAGCTTCCGTTGCGTGCGCTGCGTAAACGGTTTAAGTTACGCAAATATCATGTATGATCCTTTTTAAAAGTTCAAAAAAAAGTCCGCGACAGCATATGTCTAGCTTTTAAGATTGACTAACTATAACCGTTTTTTATGGTAATAAATTTTTTTCGAAGTTAATGAATTATTTGCGATGGAGTTTTATCGACATGATATAAATTCTTATTCAAATAAATAGTTTTAACATCAAGAGTATTTATGTACTTAGCAGTAAAAATACTTTTTAATTCATTCGAACCGGACATTTAATTTCGAAGATATCACGAGTATAAAAATGCTATACGCGAACCGTTCGACGCCGGGCGCCGCGCCTCCGCGACGTTCCCTACTTTAGAGAGGAGAAGATGAGCACATGGGTAGACATGACCTGGAATAGGACATAGGATACGTTTTATCCCTATATTCCCACGGGATCGACATCTACGCGGGTGAAACCGCGGGGCACAGCTAGTACGATATAATAATAAAAATCATTTATTCCAGATCATACAATAAATTTTTGTTAGTAATTACTTAAATAATTTAAACACTAGTATTACCATGCATTTGGCAGATATTCAAATCAAAATATTTTATTTCACATAAACCTACAGTTCACGACAAATAATTTTGCCGCTCTGACGTAGGCTACAAATGACTGCGCAGTAGTCAATTTTACTTATAAACCAGTAACGCGCATGCGCAGCCTAGCCTCAGAGCGGCAAAGTTATTTGACACGAACCGTACATAAGGAACGTCAGAAGCTTTAATAGATATATGGTTTTATTGGTCGTTTCATACGGAGAAGAGCCGGCAAGAAACTCCACGGGTAGTATAATTTATTTAAAAAATTATGATGTGACGGTTGAATCTAATTTATTGATCTCTGTAGTAGCTCTGGACATTTTTCCACTATTTACTTAAAGCTAAAAATATTAGACAAAAACACACATGAACGATTCCGTTCATAACTATATAGTTTTAAGAAAGGAAGTTACAATAGATTTTTTAATTTTGCTGGCCCTTTTAGTTGGTAATAAAATGACAGCAGCCATATATGTATGAAAAAAAAACTTAAAATAAATCTTAATGGCATCTATCAATTGTTTGGAAAGCAGATGGCCAGTGATTGTAAAGTATCGCTTACTTTAGAACTAAAGAGGTTGCATAGGTAGATAACTAAGTGAGTAAAAAATAAAATTAAGATGACAGACAAGAGCTGTGCCCTGATTATCAAAACTTACAAGCCTTGTATCACCAAGTGTCATTATTTAGTTCACAAGTACGTTTATTCGTGACTAGCTGTGCCCTGCGGTTTCACCCGCGTAGATGTCGATCCCGTGGGAATATAGCCTAGGGATAAAACGTATCTTATGTCCTATTCCAGGTCATGTCTACCCGTGTGCTCATCCTCTCCTCTCTAAAGTAGGGAACGTCGCGAAGGCTATACTCGTGATATCTTCGAAATTAAATGTCCGATTCGAATGAATTAAAAAGTATTTTACTGCTACATAAATACCCTTGATGTTAAAACTATTTATTTGAATAAGAATTCATATTATGTCGATAAAACTCCTTCACAAATAATGCATTAACTTCGAAAAAATTTGATTACCATAAAAAAGGTTATAGTGAGTTAATCTTAAAAGATAGACATATGCTGTTGCGGACTTTTTTTTTGAACTTTTAAAAAGGAACAATTCCATCATACATAATATTTGCGTAACTTAAACCGTTTACGCAGCGCACGCAACGGAAGCTCTCAAAAAGGAATAATTTTTCCCGTTTTTGCAAAAATTTTCATTTATGCTCCTCCTGTTGGTCGTAGCGTGATGTTATATAGCCATAGCCTTCCTCGATAAATGGACTATCCAACACAAAAAGAATTTTTCATTTCCAACCAGTAGTTCCTGAGATTAGCGCGTTCAAACAAACAAACAAACAAACTCTTCAGCTTTATAATATTAGTATAGATTTTTGATTATCAAAAAATTCTTTATAAGTTACAACTTGTAGAAAATCATAGCAAATCCTGAGAGTGTCCGGCGACTCTTTAATCCGTCTTACAAGTTTACAAAGTGTCGTTCTTAGTACCGCAAGCAATTTTTAAATTCAATTTTGTTTTCATAATGTGATCAAAAGGGAGGGATGACCTGATGCCCGTGTCCGAGCAGTGGGAACATTAAGGCTGATTATGAATATGGACATGAGCTATGAATTTAACGAAAAATTATCATTCTAGGTAACTTTTGATAAACAGGGCGCTGGTCCAAAAAAAAGTAGTTTATTACGTTAATTCTGCTTTAAATAAGGTAAGCACGAGGAAAAAAACATACAGTATGCAAAGTATAAATAGTTTTATCTTAACACGTGTCTACATCATTAAAAGGACCAACTTAAAAAGAATATCACATGGAATTCTAACTCTAATTTCTCTTACGCGTTACATGCCTAAGCCCCTTTTACATAATACATCAATAATGTTTAAAATCCCCAAGCTGCCTGTGATAGATCGCTTACGTGCGACATTAGACCTTTCGTATATCTCCGTTACCCTTCTTCTTTTATTCTAGAATGTTCAAAGACTTTTAAAAGCGTTGTACATTACTTAGTATTTGTTTTATAGATTGCTTTATCCGTGAAAGTAGGATATTTGTTGCTACTACTAAAAGAAAATTTAAAACATTTAAGTAATGAGATTTTTAAAACATTAGGTAGAATAAAAATGTAAATATAATTTATTGAGGATTTTAAATATGATGAGATGGTTGAATCGAATTGATCTGTTCAAAAGGTCTGGAAATTTTTGCACTATTTATCCAAAGCTAAAAATATTGGACAAAAACACACACGTTTACTAAACGATTCCGTTCATTACAAATTTTTTTTTACAATGGAGGTTGCAACAGATTTTTTAATTAGGCCAGCATAATTAAAAAATCTGTTGTAACCTCCATTGTAAAAATTTTTTTGTAAATGCAAAATGTAAAAAAATAAAAGCCACTTGATCCACCTTTCTTTACCATTCGTATCCAGATCAACCTATTTCGGGCATAAAAAAGAACCATGCATATTATGTTCAATCAAACGCTTCCTCATTCAAAGAGCCTTTAACAAAGTTGCTTCGTACTTCTTTATTTAACTTTAGTCTTGTCTAAATTCAGCACCTACACAGTCCACGCTTTTAGCTAGATTAAAATTCTTTCTTTCAATATTACTCAGTTGGATTCCGGAGTGGTGTACTGTTTTATTGCTGCGGCAGATTATTGCGTACTCTGTGGTCGTATTAATAGGAAACCACGGATACAATGTTATTAACTTGCTAGTTACTGGATTCGGTAGCAATGTTATGTAATGTGTGGTGTTAGGTACGGGCTAATACGGTTGCCATAATCGTAATTATAAAAATGTTTTGTTGTTTGAAAAGTATCATACACAGACATTTATTCAATGCATCTAACATTCCTTTCATCTAGCTCTTAAAATCCTTCATTGATCTTAACACGCGGCATTCCAAACAAACATTCTATGTAGTATTGTGGCTCGACAGTAGTCATTAAGTCGCCAGAGTTTTGCTTCAATTCGTTTTCTGCATTGTTAGATTCACATAAAATCTTAATAATATTATAATATTTGGAATTTAAAAGAGACCATCATTTCTGAGTTTCTGTCGGCATTTCTTCTCAGAGATCAGTCAGCTAGGCAATGCCGGCGCCATCTTGTTTTCAAATAGTGACCAAAAAAATGACGTGTAAAAGCGTGTGTCATCTGGTTACAGAAATACACAAACACAATTCCATTTCATTTCGTATCGCTTCTGCTTCAGAGTTTGCAAAATTATTACAATACGTATGATAATATTATGTCCAGTGCGCCAAGATGACATAGGTACACACACAAGTTATTCATTCGTAAACCAACAACCTAATTAAGTAGCCATTAATTACTGCCGAACGAATCAATAGCAATGGAGCTGAGCAGTCAATGTTCTGCACCGATGCAGTGGAGCCGGCAGCAGTTATGTGCTGCAGCCATTTGTGGTCGACTGCCACAGAGTAATGAGCAAACGGAGTGAAATATTGACCAATGAACCATCACTTATTTACAAATTGTACTTATTTGATGCGCACAACAATCGGTAGGTACTGTTAACTTCTTTCTAATAAATCTTAATAAACACTTAAATTTTCTTGATACATAAGTTCGTCATGTCTGGTGAGCCTAATACTTTAAAGAATAGACCTGGTGGTGTCTTCTCGTATTGCTGGAGGCCACACATTTTCGTCGTGTGTTGTCCAAATCCTTTTTTCAAATGTTTGTGCTAACCTGAGACCCACAATCTCCTCTCTAACGAACTCCATGTCTACGTCGGACCAAATTAGAGTACTAGCACTCCATTTACTTTTACCTCCGTGTCCAACCGAAGCCGGGTGCGATTTATGTGCAGTACCGGTGGTCATGCGGAACCGAACCACAACTCCATGGTCAGGTAGAGTGGGTGAGTGTAATTGAGATTTTTAATTAAATGTTTAATTGTGTTGGTTTAAGAATTTAATTAAAACTTTCTTTTTTTGTTTGTGGGTCTTTTGTCGACTGTGACTAGTTTGTTTCTTTGGCATGAGAAAGTTCTTGTGTTAGACCTAATCTTTAAATCGAATTGCTTGTCTTGTTATCTGTCTGCACTTTTATAAGGATGGACTTTCATGTGGACATAGAATCCGAAATGAAGTACTTCATTCAAAATGTACGAGAAGATACGTGACAGCAAAGCCATACGGTGTTCCTTGTCTCGCTTTAATAGAGTAATTTTTTTAGCTATGATTTGTGTTCATTAGGGAATTTGTTATACTTCCAAGCTAGATCCTATCATAATTCTTGATTCAGTAGAAAATAATTTAAAAATATTCCGCGGAAAGTTGCGGATAAGTACCTAATTGATACTGTGTTTTTTTTCATTATTTATGTTCAGTGCATTTTTGTATTTTATGTTTATACATAAAATAATAATAAAAAAATGAATAATACAAATAGACTTTATAGGTAGTCTGTTTGTATTTATTATTGGTTCACAAAATACTTTATAGTTTTTAGTGTGTACTCGTAATCTCAAAAGAATGAAAATAAACAATACTACAGAATGTTGAAAATAGCTGTTTTACATCAACATTTTGTTCAAATATTTTTCTAACGATTATCTCTCGCGTCAAAACAACAAAATCATCAAACAAACAAATAAAAGTAACTTTTTCTTGGAATCTCTCTCTTTCGTAGAACTTTCAAAGCTAGAGAGTACTAAGAAAATGGGCCGGTTAGCAACGCAAATAAATTGCTCACAAGCACACGTTTATTGTTTGTAAAGTCATAGAAATTAATTGTTAAGTAAATTAACTACCAACTTAAATTGTCCGTATAATCAAATCACAACTATCATTCTTTGAGAGTTGTATGAAGTGGCTATAACACAGCAAATTGACGTAGGGGTGTCAATTTGCTGAAAAAATAATTACCTTCAGTGTACCTATATTAATGAGCTTTGTAAATAACTGTCAGGGAAATCGCCCTCACTCGAATGAATGAATATGAATATTAATTCTCGAGAAATTCATTTATTACCTGCATTAAAATAGCTGGCATTTTTTACTACAGCAAAAGCTACTTTCATTTTTATTTGTGCGGATGCAAGAAAAAAAGAATTAACAAGGGTATTTTACAAACACGTGCGTAATACGACTCGACCTTGTCCGCATTGTGCACCGGAGGCAGCGGCCCAGATGAATTGTTTACGAATATACTCGGTAACTCGTCAAGGCGTACGTCATGTTTACATTACGAGGCATTCTTGCCCAGTTTAGCGCTGGCCTTAGAATTTTGAGTTGGAATGTGTTTGTCATAATAGCTGGATATATAATATGGATAATAGCTGAATAAAGTTCTGTAACCATAGGTACGTTATTTTTTGTTAAAAGTCTTAGTTTTTTAAGTTTGTAGGGTTTCTCCTTGTTTCTCCATAATGTGAATGTTATACTGGTGTTGACTTTACTCCGCGTTTATGAATGGGGAAAAAGTTTAAATAAGTTATAATTGTGATATGGTTCTCTTATCTTTAAATAAATTACCACCTTAAATATCAACCCCACAATAGTTTTAGAAGGCCTTAATCTAAAGCACTAATTCATTGTTCCCATAAATAGGCTGTCCGTATGCCTCACGAGCATGCCTTGTTCATACGACCCGAATGAATCTTTCACGAATACATTAAGTAGGCTTACATTGCGAGGTATTCTTGGCAAGTGTAGCACTGGCCTAAGCTTGTTCATTATGGTTTGTTTTAGTGTTAGCACTAGCTTGTATTGTGCACTGTGTACGAGCGCATTTAGCCGTTGCTTGAGAGTTTATACACTGTTGAGACCGATAATTAAATTAGTCGGTGCCAGAATGCCGTCAAGACCCTGCACTGCAATATAAGCATTTGCCTACAGAGGGGTAATATCGTCAACCACGCTCAAATCTATACTTATATAATATAATATAATATATGTCGCCGCAAGAGCGTTTGTAAAGTTCATAACATAATCTTATGCGTAACTATTTGGGTAACTGGTGTACTGTTACACCCATTTGCATGCATCTGTGAACGATATTGAATCCTATGATATCAAACGCCATCTATTGCCCAAATTGTGAAATCGAACTCGCGAAGCTAGAGTTAATTGATTAAAGTAATTTTGATGTTATAATTTAATACAAGAACTAAATAAGTTTAAATAATAGGAAACAAACTATAAAGTAATAAGACTATTTTACACAGCAATTTACTAATGAATACCTGTTGTTTCATTAAAATTCCTTGAACTATTTGATAACCCGGAAGTGTTATAATGATGTCTTAGAAAGTAATGAAGCTTCTGATTTAAGTTTAATTTTGAATAACCTTTGTATTTCGTGAATATTTGCATTGTTTAATTATAAAAGAATTAACTGATAAGCATTTTAGCATTATTTGTAAGTTTCATTGAACTAACTAAGTAATAAGATTTTGTATTGATACACGCGGTATGTCCGCCGACGCGGGGAGAAGGGTCGCACACACAATGGCGGTATAGCGTGTGTGGGGTACTTGATCTATGCGTGGGTAGTCGAAATGAAATTGTAATTGTCGAACAAGTGAACAAGTAAACTCTGTAACAGAATGTATTGATTTAAAAGAGTGTCCACGGAGTTTCTTGCCCGTTCTTCTCCGTAAGGAACCTACATCGTTTTGGAATGGGCGACTAGCGTCACCAACTAACTCAAACTGAAGGACTCCTTGATAAGTGATAATTCAAAAGTGCCTGTAAATGTTCTAATTGAAATAAACGCTTTGAGTTTGAGTTATGTGTTGTGTGTCATTGAAAACCAACTACCTCTAACTACCATCAACGAAGAATTACACCGGAGACTGATCCCACACGAGAGAGGATGGATTCCCCTCCGTGTTATATAATATTAATATTATAAAGCTGAAGAGTTTGTCTGTTTGTTTGAACGCGCTAATCTCAGGAACTACTGGTTGGAATTGAAAAATTATTTTTGTGTTGGATAGTCCATTTATCGAGGAAGGCTATATAACATCACGCTACGACCAATAGGAGCGGAGCATAAATGAAAAATCTTGCTAAAACGGGTAATTTTTTTTTTTTTTGAGAGCTTCCGTTGCGTGCGCTGCGTAAACGGGTTAAGTTACGCAAATATCATGTATGATGGAATTGTTCCTCTTTAAAAGTTCAAAAAGTCCGCGACAGCATATGTCTATCTTTTAAGATTGACTCACTATAGCCTTTTTTATGGTTATCAATTTTTTTCCAAGTTAATGCATTATTTGCGAAGGAGTTTTATCGACATAATATTAATTCTTATTCAAATAAATAGTTTTAACATCAAGAGTATTTATGTAACAGTAAAATACTTTTTAATTCATTCGAATCGGACATTTAATTTCGAAGATATCACGATATAAAAATACCGGCCAAGTGCATGTCGTACCATGCACAATGAAGGGTTCCGTAGTTGGGATGAATTTACAAAACAAACTTAACATTGTAGTTGAAAAACTTGTCCTCCGATACACAGTGTATGGAAGAACATGTTTTTACAGCTGCAAATTTAAGTTGGTCGATTATGACTCGGTAATTTGTGGAGCCTACGTAGCGGTGATAGTTTTCCTTTTAATTTCGTTATTTATACTACTGCCGTGAATTTTTTCACGTATCCCAACCCAGCCATTTAGCTGGCGGGGGGGGGGGGGGGGACTTGGCTCTAACAATTTTTTTAAAGATTATGCGAAGTCTTAACTAAAATATTAAATATACCTACACGTATACGCAAGAAAATTAACATATACTTAAATAAATACATAAAGCTTAAATATATAAACATAAATACACTATAGGTACCTATATAATTATATACTCATAGTTGAGAGGAAAGATAATGCTCTTTTACACGAATTTTAAATAGAGAAACAGTTTTTACATCATGTGTGCTAGGCGGAAGTGAGTTCCATAATCTTACAACATGGACAGAGAAGGAATAAGAATAATAGCTAGTTTTATGAGGATGGGATTTAAGGAGGGATCTAAGGTGTGATCTACACGGTGCGTCACTAGGACGAGCATAAGGAAAACGCTCACGCACGTAGGATGGATAAGACGGGTTGTGTAAGATGTTGAAGAGGAGACATAAAATCTGAGTGTTCCTGCGAAGGCGGATAGGGAGCCACTTGAGTTCCTTGCGAAGGTGAGAAACATGGTCATACTTTCGAAGACCGAAAACAAAACGAATGCACAAGTTTTGCAAGCGCTCAAGCTTGTTTAATAGCTCCTCAGTAGCATCCAGGTAACAGGCGTCGGCATAATCTATAATTGGCTGAATAAGTGTTTGTGCCAAGGAAATTTTACTTTTTTTACTTTTTAACGAATGAAAGGAGAAATGTACCTTTCGACTTCGTACCTACCTTCGAAAATTAGCACGTTAAAGCTTAATATTCCGCAAACGGATCCCTGAATCCAAAAATGCTTTTGACAAACTCACATTATTTTTAAACGACCTTTCCAACGATACCCCACACCACGGAATTGACGAGAAAAAAGAAAACATCCCCACCTTACGTGTACGGGAGGTACCCTAAAAAAAAATATTTTTTACGATTTGTTTTTACCACTTTGTCGGCGTCGTTTATATGTATATCCATACCAAATAACAGCTTTCTAGTACCAACGGTCTTTGCGCTAAGCCGCGGACAGACGGACAGACGGACATGGCGAAACTATAAGGGTTCCTTGTTTACTACGGAACCCTAAAAATGCAATACGCAACCGTACGACGCCGGCGCCGTGCCTCCGCGACGTGCCCTACTTTAGAGAGGAGAGGATGAGAACACGGGTAGACATGACCTGGAATAGGACATAGGATACGTTTTATCCCTATATTCCCACGGGATCGACATCTACGCGGGTGAAACCGCGGGGCACAGCTAGTGTTTAATATATTGAAAAAGCTTAGGTATGCCAATCCTGTTGAAAGACGTAGGAATACGGAACTGTTTGAAACCGACTAAGACTTGTATAGGCCCTTCGTTTACTCCAAAGATATTATGTAAATATACTTACGAGGACACATCGAACTACTTTAAAATCTGAGGTATCGCCCACAAATTTGCAAAGCCTGCCCTCACGCCCCTAACCGCCGCCGCTGGAGACACCCTGGGCGTCGGGAATCCCGGGCGGATTCCCGGCCACCATAGGCGCGGGCTTGCGGACGGCGAGCAATGGGTAGCTCGCCGTCCGATAAGGACCAGGCCCGGGTCGATGGCGCGTCGTGTTCCACGCGCGCCTCAAAGAGATGTCAGCACACCTGACGGGGTCCGTTAGGACCGATGCCTGCCAGGGTTGCGGAATAGTCCGAAAGGGATACCGGGACCCTGGCAACAGGCAACCGAAGGAACACGGGTGGGTTTTAGTCAGTAAGAGTCTGACACGCCCTTCCGCTCCGCCCAGAGCGGGAGAAGTCATATGATGATTTGCCACCCAAAATGTTTTCATGGCCCTCGAAACATGCCACTGTCGGGTTCCCAAATCACGGTAGGAGGGGTTCACATCGGCGTCGAGTCGACGATGAAGTATCTAGGACTCGTCCTCGACAGCCGGTGGAACTTCGTGGAGCACTTCCGTCGTTTGGCTCCCAGGCTGGACCGGGCCGGGGCCGCCTTGAGGCGGCTCCTGCCGGAGGCTCTACGCGGGGGTCGTGCGGTCCATGGCCCTTTACGGGGCACCGGTGTGGGCGCGTTCCATTAGGCTGCGGCCAGCCCGCCGGTTGAACGCGTCCCAAAGGGTCATGGCCATTCGGCTGGCCTGGGGATACCGCATGGTCTCTCGTGAGGCGACGAGCCTCCTTGCCGGATTACCGCCATGGGATCTGGAGGCGAAGGTCCTCGCGCACATCTGGGAGTGGCGCGAGGAGATGAAGCGCCGGGGCGTAACTCCGCTGCCGCGAGAAATCGCGGCACAGTGGACAGAGCTCCGGCAGGATCTCATGGCGGCATGGAGAGCGCGATTGTCGCAACCCAGTGCTGGGCACGCCACAATTGCAGCGATAAGTCCCCTCTTTGAGGAGTGGCTGTAGAGGCGCCTCGGCGTCCTCACTTTCCGCTTGACGCAGGTCCTCACCGGACATGGCAGCTTCGGGAAGTACCTGTGTAGGATTAGGCGGGAGGAATCAGGAAACGCCCGGGTGTCACCACTGTGCGGATCGTCCGGAGGACACGGTGGAGCATACGGTGGAGGTGTGCCCTGCTTGGGCGGAGCACCGCCGTGTCCTCGTGGAGGCGATTGGCGGCACTGACCTCTCGCGCCCGGCCCTGGTTCAGGCCATGGTACGGAGCGAGAGGGCATGGGAGGCGGTCACCTCCTTCTGCGAAGCAGTGATGCTCGCGAAGGAGGAGGTGGAACGCGTGAGGGAGAGGAAAAGCTTGCGCCCTCACGCCCCTAACCACCGCCGCTGGTCGTCTGGGCGTCGGGAATCCCAGGCGGATTCCCGGCCACCATAGGCGCGGGCTTGCGGACGGCGAGCAATGGGTAGCTCGCCGTCCGATAGGGACCAGGCCCGGGTCGATGGCGCGTCGTGTTCCACGCGCGCCTCAAAGAGATGTCAGCACACCTGACGGGGTCCGTTAGGACCGCTACCTGCCAAGTTTGCGGAATAGTCCGAAAGGGATACCGGAACCCTGGCAACAGGCAAATGAAGGAACACGGGTGGGTTTTAGTCAGTAAGAGTCTGACACGCCCTTCCGCCCAGAGCGGGAGAAGTCATTTGATGATTTCCCAGCCAAAAAAATAAAATAAAAAGGGCACTGAATCATTAAAAGTTATTTAATTGACGAAACAACTGAATTCCAATAATATTTAATCGCTTACATTTAAAGCTCTGTAGCTCCTTTCGTACTAACGATCAAGAGAAGTCTTCATAATAAGAAATTATATATTCTTCTTGATAAGATCTTTCCAATGGTATATTTCTTAACGCGATTGGGCTCCAGGGCAGAAACTTCCAATCTCCTTTGTTAAACTCGCGACAATCTAAGAAGTCCGTTCTCGAACCTAGATGTATTATAACGTTAAGTCTTGAGAATCAGTTTTTAGCCATGTAGATAAGTCGTCGATTCCAAACTCTCTAAGCATGTTCAATGGATGTGTCTCGAGAATCAGTTTATAAGAAGCCAATTTTTTTTTTCATCGCTACACATAGCATTTTTATAGCTGTCAAAACGGCCTTCTTAGATTGTTGCGGTGTAGATACCTCAAACTATTCGACGGTTGGTAACATTGAGGTTCAAGTTTACATTGAATCTCAATGTTTGGTAATCAAAGGTTGGTGTCGGCAAATGTGTATCGCGTCATATCGTGCCTATCGTGCTACATGGCGTCACTGAGACATGTGATCACAGTTTTTCTATGACATTTCTTCTAATAACCTCTTTATCATAACCGGCCTGATCTCTCCGGTCTTGTCGGGTTGCCGTCCGATAGGACTATGAGAATGAAGAAACCAAGAGTGCACCTGTGTTTGCGCACACAATTGTGAACTATAACATCTCACGGTTTCCGCTGAGATTGGTCGCTATAGCCGAAATTCGGTCTGGAGGACTATTATAGTATCTTAAAACTCTTTGTTATACTCATATTAATTTCCCATGTTATTATTTTGTACGGTTATAGATCAAAAAAGCTACACAAATGACATAGACTGAACCTAAATAAATCAAAATTTAATACAGCTTGAACATTCGAGACTTTAGACCTATTACATCCCAAACTCAAATACAGACATAAAACTAATAGTGATAACAACCTCCTTGAAGCAAATGAGGGCATGATGCGTGCCCTCTGAAATATGTGCGAAGTCGCTCGCAGGCCGCATAAAGGATGAAGAGGTGAGCCCGTTCAAAGAGGTCAGGTTAAAAATGAGCATGCACTCCTCCCATGGGCACGACTTATAGGTGGAATTAGGAAGGGAAGAGTCATTTATTTTTGACACCACCTAGTAACGGTTAGTTATGAGGAAACTTGGATTTTGACACTGGATGTTGTTATGATGTTGTGTGTGGAATAATAGACATTTTGACTTGAGACTTGTTTATATTTATCTGGGTAGAACATTAATCAGACGGGACCTCTTTACATCAGAGCGAGACATATTGGAAAGGGCCGGAACCGGAAGTAGAGATCATAAGTTGTCTAAATAGGGATGTCCCAGACCGAATACAGATAATCAATGTTTAGTAATTGGGTTGTACTAACATCTCCCCTTTTAAGTATTTATTGATTAAAAATAAACAAATTTGAACTTAACTTAAAGTTAACACAAATGTTATTATTGAGTGTGTGTTACACAAGTAAACAATCATCTTAATATCTTATTTGAAGATTACTTTTCCTCTTATTAATTACCTTATTTATTAAGTGCCTTAATCAATAAACTTAATTAAAAACTTAAAATTAATTTTGACAAAACTTCTTGGGTTTTCTTACTTCTCTTCCTGACCTAGTCTTATAATTAATATTGGATGATTTGTCTGCTACCAACTGGCTTTCACACATCTTCTTTTCCCTTTCCTTAATGTTTTCTGTTAAAACATCATTAGATTGCATGTCATTGTTGTCAAACTTGTGGCAACTTTCATTGCATCTAAACCTAATTTGTATTCTATTTCTTCTATACTTATTACCTTTGCTGTCTTGAATTATGTATGATCTTTGACATTTCAATCTTTCTATTACAATAGCTGGAAGCCAATCTGAATCAGGTTTTTTCTTAAAGTTTACATGATCTCCTGGTTGTAAAATTGATAAGGGTTTTTTGTTCCTATCATAATAATATTTAGTTTGAGCACGGTCTTATCAAAGCCAGTTTTATAGTTATTGAAAGTGACTACCTTTGGTTTAAGTTTCTCACTACTAACCGGTATGTGCATTCTTAAATTTCTGGACATTAACAATTGAGCTGGTGACGGAAAGTTAGCCTTTGCTGTGTTTCTATATTGCAATAGTGCCATGTATGGATATGAATTTGACTCTTGACATTTTTTTAATAAATTCTTCATAATTTTAACTGAACTTTCAGCCTGACCATTCGACTTTGGGTGATAAGGACTTGTCATTATATGCTCAATATCCCAATTGAATAAGAATGACTTAAATTCTACTGAATTAAATGGGGGACCTCCATCTGACACTAATGACATGGGTATACCATGACGAGCAAAAATTGACTTTAATAAAATAATTATGTTACTCGCTGTATATTGACTGTTAATTATTGCAAGCTCTATGTATTTGGAATAATAATCTGTGACTACTAAGAAATTTTTGTTATTAAAATGCATTAAAGTCTATCCCAACTTGTTGCCATGGATATTTAGTAATACTGTAACTTTGAAGAGGTTCTTGTTGATTGTTAGTTTTAAATTTAGCGCAAATAAGACATTGGTCAACTATATTTTTAATATCTGCACTCATATTAGGCCAAAAGATAATATTCCTAGCCAGACTTAGACATTTATTTATACCTTGATGCCCTTCATGGACTTTGTGTAACATTTCACTTTGCATAGACTTGGGAATGATCAACTTGTCGCCTTTAAATAGCAAGTCATTGATGACATGAATTTCACCTTGGATATTCCAATATGGTTTTAGCCATTGATTAACCCTATCTTTATGAGTAGGCCATCCTTCCAAACAATATTCTTTTAATAATTGTAACTGACTGTCTTTGTCAGTTGCTTGACTAATTTTGTATTTGTATTCTTGGGTAATAGCTAAATTAGAATATAAAGAATTGACATGACATACAAGTTCTGACTCATACTTTGGAATGTAGTTTTCTTTTAAAGCAGCCCTTGACAGCGTATCAGAAATGTACATTTCTTTACCAGGTACATGAATTACATTTAAATCATATGCTTGTAGTGCAAGCATCATTCTCTGCAAACGTGCAGGTACATCATGAAGAGGTTTTTTGAATAGGTAGACTAATGGTTTGTGATCAGTATGCACTGTGACTCTGTTACCATAGACATATTGGTGAAATTTTTCACAACCAAATTGAATAGCTAGTAATTCTTTCTCTATTTGTGCATACCTCTCTTGTGTAGAAGTTAAAGTTTTGGAACTGTATGCTATAGGTTGCTTGTTTTGCATAAGTACTGCACCCAGTGCAGACTTAGACGAGTCTACCGATAAAACACTTTGCACTTTGGGGTTATAATGAGCTAAGACTGGTGCTTTTGTTATCTCTGCTTTTAGACTATCAAGACATTTATGACAATTTTCATCCCATACCCAAGTTGAGCTTTTCTTTAACAGGTTTCTTAATGGTTTAGTTTTTTCAGACAAGTTTTCAATAAATGCAGATAAATAGTTAATCATGCCTAAGATTCTCTGCAAGTCTTTAACATTACTTGGAGTTGGCATGCTGACAATGGCTTTAACTTTTTCCTGGTCTACCTTTGCACCATATTTGTTAAATACATAACCTAGGAAACATACTTCCTCAATAGTAAATATGCATTTAGACTTATTTAGTTTTAAATTTGAATCTCTGGCTCTTTTCAGGACTTTCTCTAAACGTTGATTATGAATTTCTTTAGTTTCTCCATAGACTAAAATATCATCTACAAATACTAAGACACCTTCTAAATCTGCAAACATATCAGTCATTATTCTTTGAAATATCTCTGATGATGCATTTATACCATAAGGTAACCTTAAGTAACGATAACGACCAAATGATGTTTGAAAAGTACACAAATCTGAACTAGTATTATCGAGTTTTATCATCCAAAACCCAGAATATGCATCTAAATGGGAAAAATATGAAGCTCCTTTTAAAATTGACCTTATTTCATCAATAGTTTTAAGTGGATAGTGTTCCCTAATTATATACTTGTTAAGATTTCGTGGATCTAAACATATTCTTAACTGACCTGACTTTTTCATTGTTATGACAACAGAATTTACCCACTCGGTTGGTTTTGTGACTTTTTCTATGACTTCCATTTTTGACATGCGATCTAACTCTTCTTTTAGTTTGTTGTATAATCCAAATGGAACTTTTCTTGGAGGATCAATGCATGGAATTGCATCCCTCTGTAGTTTTAGGTGACAGACGGGTGGTAGACAGCCAAGACCATGAAATACATCACTGTATTTGGTAAATATTTGGTCATCAGTGAAGTTTTCACTATTAAGAGCAAATACTCTTTTTAACACACCTATTTGTATACATGTAGGTAAACCTAAGACTGTTACACAATTCATATTTGCTATTAAAAATGTCATGACTTGTTTGCTATTATTAAAATAACAATTTAAATTACATTGACCCAATATAGGTACTACTGAGCCGTCAAACCCTTTGACATTGGCTTCTGACTTGACAATTATTGATTCTGGCAATAATAATCTGTTGAATGTTGTTAATGACAAAATATTTGTATCAGCTCCCGAATCTAATATGCATTTTATTTCTACATTATTGACAAATACACTAAGATACCATGACTTATCGGAATGAGCTGTATTATTGTTAACATTTGCCATACCTATAAAAAAGTTTTCAGTACTGACGTCTGCCTTTTCTTTAGAATTCTGTGTAGACTCTAAACTAACATTATTTTTAGAACTGAAACAATATTTAGCAAAATGACCAATACGCTTACATACGTTGCACTTGACTCCGGACGCTGGACACTTGAATCTATGGTGTTGACCACACTGACCGCAGGATTTGTTGCTCTCCTTACGTTGACTCTGTGGACTTTGACTGCGCTGCCTGGCGAACGCTTGCTTATTATGACTTGAAGTACTCCTCCTTGTGCCCGTTGACTCAGTTGACTGTGACTTTAAGTTCGACTTTTGAATCTGAAGTATATTTTCATTGTTCTGCATATCAATTTTCTGTGCATTTTCTTGTGCCATGACGACGGTTTTTGGTAATGAAATTGTTCTTTCTAACGTTGGGTCTATTTTTTGTAATAATCTTTGACGTACATGAATTAGTTTCGAGCTTAAATTGGCTATGAAAACATCACGAATCAGCGACTCCCTCAACGTTCCAAACTCGCACTTGTTGCTTATATTAGTAAGATCTGTCAGGAAGGTATCTATACTTTCATCGGCCTTTTGAGTACGTGTGAAGAATGAATGTCGAATCATGGTTAAGTTTTTCAGCGGTTCGAAATAATTTTGAAACTTACTTGCTCTAAAGTGACTTTGTCCATGTCCATGTTGAATGAATTGTAGATTTCTACGCCTTTCTCCCCAATGGAATGTAATAAAATGGCGATCTTTCGTTTTTCGGAGGCGGCTTCATAGTTGGTAGCTAACAAAAATACTTCGAATCCTTGCCACCATTTTTTCCATTCCAAACCATTGTTTTGGTTTATTCCTATTTGCAATTTGGGTATCTTGCTAAAATTGGCATAATTTTGAGAACACGCGTCACGTACCTTAGCTTCTTCATCGTTCGGCATTTTTGCAATCTTCGTATAAAATCTTCCTAAGTTTTGACTTCTGACACCATGTTATGATGTTGTGTGTGGAATAATAGACATTTTGACTTGAGACTTGTTTATATTTATCTGGGTAGAACATTAATCAGACGGGACCTCTTTACATCAGAGCGAGACATATTGGAAAGGGCCGGAACCGGAAGTAGAGATCATAAGTTGTCTAAATAGGGATGTCCCAGACCGAATACAGATAATCAATGTTTAGTAATTGGGTTGTACTAACAGATGTGAATGGTGGTGATAAATACTCGTTGCTTTTTATTTATTAAATAGGATAGTTACAAGCTAATGTATATTATGATTGAAACGAGGAGCGTGGTTTCACAAGTACCTCGTAGATTGAAATTGTAACTACTTCATCTTATAGTACAGTTTAAAATAAAACTGACACAGGTTAAGAATAGTCATTCATTGTGTTCTAAATTGGTCTCCTACGAAAGGTAGGTATTTTCATGAATCCCATATGAATGCCATATTTTTTATGAATCCCATTTAAACCTTTTCGAATTATATACAAAACTCTTCACCTTCGATATTCTTTACAGCGATAACTTCCATTACATCGATACAGGCGCAGGCGCCAGGAAACTTCCCATTCATACATTTATTCATGCCCGCAATAAACAGCGGAATATTAACGAGGTACTTACAACTAACACTGGAGAACAAGCAAGTTGCTGTAAATAATACAAACTAAGGCTCTTTCCTCACTGGTCGGTACGGTATCGGTGCGGGATCGGAATGCTCGGTACCGAAAGCTTACCGACAGTCTATATTTCAATGAGCGTTGCCTGATTGCTCGGTATACGCGGGAGCGTGGCGGGTTCGTATCGATACCGCGTGACGTCATGCGTTTGACTGCAGGCTCGGTATACTCGTTACCGAAAGCTTACCGAGCGCTTATAGATAATATTATAAATGCGAATGTGAGTTGTTTGATTGTTACGCTTTTACGCTAAAACAGCTGAACGGATTTGGTTGCACACGGATTGACCATGACCTGGATAGGATACTTTTGATTCCGGTATTTATGGTGTTAAAAAAGTATCTTTACCACTTTAAGAGGTGCTTTAGACCATCGAACTGAACAACTTTAAAAGTTAATGTTAAAGTTAATTTCCGACATTCACGTGAGCGTAGCCGCTGGAAAAAGCTATAAAATTATAGAATTGTTTCGGTACAGTGCATACCGCACTGCTACATACCGACCAATGAGGAAACTTAAGCAGTGCGGTATCGTTTCGGTATTATACCGAGACGGTACCGAAACGATACCGTACCGACCAGTAAGGAAAGCACATACTTACGCTTTATAGGTAGGCAGAAACAAAAGAACGTGCTAGCACGAGCTACGATTTTTAGAGGCGCTGCACACCAATCCGGTGCTGCACAACCGGGCGGCCAAATCTAATACAGGGTGTTAGGGTTAACACCGTTGGCCTTGAAACGAGTGGTTTGGTTTCATTAATAGAACGTAAAATCAATGGAAAATGACAACTTTTTAAAAAGAAAATCTACTTTTTTCTACCAGAGTATTTCACCATTTCACCCTAGGGAGCTAGGGCAACGAACTTGCGTCTCAACACGGGTGGTTGGCGCGGGTCGTGACCTGACCGGCCGCGGCGCGACCCCTCCCGCAGTCAGTCAGCTGTTACGCTAGCGAGCACGGTGTCGGATAGAAACTTTAAAAAATATTTTAATGAAAATAACGTTTTTTTTTCTTGTTACTCGGTCATTTATTTTTATATTTATATCAAGTTCCCGTTTGGTACGAGCCGAATATTTGTAGCAATTGGTTCGGGTCAGCTTTGTTGTTCAATAGATACAGCCAAGTCAAAATGTGCCACCCGAACATGTGTGTAGTACCCATAGAAATATACTAATAACTAAATATACTTCTTTCTTATATCTATGGTAGTACCCCTTAGACTACCTGTAGGGATATAGTTCAACAAAGTTAGGTTTTTACATACGCACAAAGCGCTATGAAGATGCGCTTTGTGTCTCTTATTATATCGCACGCTGAGAACGAAAGTGACACAAGTGAAAATTTTCGCTTTTGGGAATTGAATAAAATGTGTTCGACCGATTGAACATTTTCTATTCTTTCTAGAATAACTTTTTAATATGAAATCAATCAGCTACACTCATCGACTTTTGCCGATCAGATTCCCACGAGTGGATCCAGGTAATCAAGAAGCGGAACCGTCGCCCAGTGTCAATCCATGGTTCCGCTGGCCCTAATGTGACATCAGTAAAGGCTGTTGAATTTCGCAAACATTTGCATCTATGGAACATGGCATCGGCAGCTGATGAAATTCGTGAATACCTCTGCAATTTGTGTGGCACCGACACTTGCACCGTCGAGGAACTCACTCCGAAAGGTAATTTATAAGTCGTTTAAAATTGGTGTGCCGATTGCCTATTATGAGAAGTGCTATCCGGCAGATGTTTGGCCAGTAAATGCCAGAGTCAAGCCTTATAGGGTCTACTATAAGAAACCGGAACCTATGGGCAAAGAACAGGAAAAGGCAGGTACAGTGCCTGACGGAACTGGAATCAGCCGTTGGTTGTCAACAGGGTGACCCTCTTGGGCCAGTCATTTTTAGTTTAGCAATAAATCCAATCATTCGACAACTAAATTCTAAATTCAACATATGTCAAAGTCAAGTATCTGGATGACGGAACCCTAGGAGGTGATGTAGACACAGTCTTAAAAGATTTAACCTTTTTAAAAGTATCAGTCCACAGTACCGATAAATTAATCAGGAACTTTTTATCTTCCTCACTGGTTGATTTTGAGGTACCCTGTTTGGCTGATGCGTTGAACTCTTGGAAAATGGCTTGTCCCAATACGGATTTGCCGGACAACCCGTCCTCCCAGAGACGGTGGGACGTGCCGCTCTGCAGTATTATACGGAATACCCTGGTAAACACGTCACCTAATACTGTTAAGCGTGCCCGTCTGCTGGCTGTGGGAGAATGGGAGTCGGGCTTGTGGCTTCAGGCGCTCCCGCCATCCACCCTAGGCACTATGATGGATGACTCATCGTTTCGGCTCGCTACATGTCTCCGCCTAGACGCACCTTGAGTTGCTCCACATCGGTGTCACTGCGGTGAAGCTGTCGACAGCCTCGGGCACCATGGCCTGTCCTGCTGCAGGAGTGCAGGCCGCATAGCACGGCACGCCAGCATCAACGATATTATTCGTCGAGTCCTTGTCACCGCCGGTGTACCAGCGGTATTAGAACCAAACGGCTTGGTACGTGAGGATGGGAAGAGATCAGATGGCATGACGTTGTTGCCTTGGAAGGTGGGTAGGCCTCTGGTGTGGGACGCAACCTGTGTCGACACCCTTGCGCCATTCCATGTTCCTAGCACGGCGGGCTGTGCTGGCGCCGCTGCTGCGGCTGCTGAGACCCTCAAGCGGCGCAAATACTGTAACCTTATAGGCAACTACAGTTTTGAGCCGTTTGGGGTCGAAACGCTCGGGTCATGGGGCCCGAGTGCGCGTCTCCTTTTTAAGGAAATCTCCCACCGACTGGTCGACACTTCACGTGACCAGAGGGCTGGCTTGTTCTTTGGCTAAAGAATTAGCATTGCCATTCAACGTGGCAATGCTGCCAGTCTTCTGGGCACGTTTCCGGATGACAGCGATGCGGACGAATACTTCGACGCCTAAAGGTCCCTTTGTTTTTATATTTATTTAGTTAGTCCCTTTAGTTTTAGTTTTTTATGTAAATAGTTAGTAGTGTTCTATAAATATTGTGTATAGCCTTAATAAATAAGTGACTGAATTTGATTTATGTCACCTAGGTTGTCAATATAAGAAAAAAGAATGCGACCGAATTTGATTTATGTCACGTAGGTTATTAATATTAGAAATAAGAAAGTGACCTATACCATAAATTGGTCACTTTATGATTATAAATAAAAACTTACGCCCACAAATCGGTACAAAACTGACGAAAAGTGTAATCGGTTGCTATGGTACTAAACTTGACACGTTCTGCTACATCACTCTGGTGCGGGGAGTGTGAAGCGCTTAAAAGCAAAAAGACCGAAAAGCCCTCTATCCCTCTCTGACCATTAATGGTCTGTTTTTTTAATATAAGTGTGATAAAGTGTACTTTTTGAGTCATTTTGTATATTTAACTCATTATACTAAAATTTTGAGATAGGTCACTTTCGTTCTCAGCGTGCGATATATAATTATGCTTAGGTCCGGTGGAAATAGACGCATAAGTTTTGTTAGATTTCTCGCAAATCTCTGAGGGAAAAGCATCCTTAACTCAAACTGAAATTCAAAGCATTTATTTCAATTAAACCAATTACCTACAGGCTCTTTTGGACCGTTAAGGACCGTCAATCATTCAGAAAGTCAAAGTTAGTTGTCCATTCCAAAACTCCGTGGACACTCTTTTAAATTAAAATATTGGTTACATCATTCATGTTGAAATTAAGGATCGTTACTTAGGTTGGCTGTAGACCTGAGTTAAGTATCAGTCTTTAAACAGACTATCGTTCTATGAAAATAATGACGGGGCAAACATTCGCAACTTACTTCGTAAAGAACAAAAACAAAATAATGATTGTTTATTTTGTAAAAAGGTCTTGTGAACCTCAGTTACGAGTACATATCACTCTATAAAAGTTGGAGCCGGCGGTTCCTACGAGTTGTGACCAACAAATTCAGGGGTCAAGGTCTTTTCGGAAGTTCTGTGCTTTATCGTATACACAAAATAATATAAAACTATAATAATGTAGGGCAAAGTTCAGACTGTGGCAGAATAGTTTATATTATTATTTAGTTTTCACAACAGATGGCGCGGTATAAACCAGACCTTGGTGACTGAATGACCCGGTGCTCATCACTACTACTAGGTACAAAAGCGTACGTGTAAATAAGATTTAAAACTAAGAGACAACAGTTTAAGATTGCCAAAGAAGAAGCCCTGCTGCTAGTTCAGCGGAGTATACTACACACGCCAAAAATATATCTTTACGGTTCAGTACAATCTGGATGTCCAGCACGCGTAGCATGACCACCATAGAAACGCAGACTTTACCCAAAAATAATATAATCTTAATACTTTCAGGTGGCAGCCCTCTTTTTATTTATCGTCGTAATATGTAATCTGATCAAGCGCAAACTCACTTGATTAAGTCACGTAACTTGATATTTCAATATGTTTTCTTTGTGGGTACGGTACACATACGACCAGTTTAATTTTGAGACACGGCGTGTTAAACTTTTGATCCATGCTAATATTATAAATTCGAAACTAACTCCGTCTGTCTGTCTATCTGTCTGTCTGTCTGTATGTTACCTTTTCACGCCTAAACCACTGAACGGATTTCGACAAAATGGCAGGGAGATAGATGGCACCCTGGGGAAGGACATAGGCTACTTTTTATGGAATTACCGCGCGGGCGAAGCCGTGAGCGGATGCTAGTATTTTATACGTGTACACAATAATAAAGGCTCTTACATATTGGCGCGAATTGTGGCGCGGCGCGACGCCACCGCATTGTTCGCCGTGACGTTTTCTCAGAAATTGTTTTGTTAAAGACGCTTCGCGCTGTCGCATCGCGCCTGTTTGTGGGAGCAATATAACATTGCAACATTTTACCAGTTTCTAACATAACATCACGCCTAGTCTCCCCGAAGGGTCAGGCAGAGGTGTACCTGTACTACACTCACATTTCGCTGGTTATGTTTAATTATTCGGTAATAGGGAGCGAACCTATTGTCATCAATTAAATAGTTGTTTATATTTAAAAAAAAACATACCGCGATGCTTACTGCACTATGCTTGTTCAAGGTTGGCACTAGCGAGTTATTGACCGGTCGCGTCGCGTCGGCTGGCGGCAAGCCAAGCGCTTAAAACACGATGCGACCGACGCATTCGACACGACAGCCTTCTTTGTATCAGCCCTGGCGGCTAGGATGTCGTTTGTTTTTTATGCTATCGATCGGCGGCGAAAAGTGGCGATGCATGATGTACCGTAATAGGCATCGCCTATTTTCGCTGCCGCGTTTGCCTTGCCATGTTAAGGGGTTCAGCTAACGATACAGATGTGCTCTGGTGCATTGAAGGGTTCTTTAGGTTTGTGTGCATATTTGTAAGATATCCGTGGCAGAAGAAACTTCTGTTTCCTGGTTACCCTTTTTCGGTAATTAATTGGAAGTGTCTGAGTGAGTCAATTAGTTGGAGCGTTCCGAATGACTGTTATAACGAGCGTAATTTTTATTCCTGCAAAATGAATTATACGTGCGCCGCACTGAACGTGCTATTTAATTTTGTTCTCAATTTGTTAGTTATACTGTTAAAACTTTGCAAGCCACCTTAGACTATTTACTCATAAGAAAGTGTACTAAAGTCAGTCTTCCAAGTCAATAAGAGTATATAATTGGTAATAATTGTATTACTTATGTGACAAAGTATAAGACTAAAGTAAACTTTTGCACGTCTACAAAGTTACCCAAATCTTCTGTGTTTTAAAATCTAGAGAATAACCTATTAAACACGTTAAATCACTATAAAACTATTGCTCTCATCAGCTTGCTACTATAATAAGTGCAGAACTAAATCTTTGAACCCCAAACTGCTGCAGCGGGTCGTGTCGACCGACCGATTAATCTGCTGCGTGTTCTACTTAACGTGAGCCCGAGCTAAGTAAATGAGATTGTTCCTAAATAAATGTACTCTTTACCGTAAATCGCTGGGCTTTTACGTGAAGTACTTTGGCTTTTATTCGCTGTTGGAGCGAATTTTTGTTGCTACAAGATGTTGGTCAGATAAACTGAATGTTGAGAATGGACATATATAACGATCCTCTAAAATCATAATTGACCTTCTCATGATGGATACTTTTTTCAATTAATGAACCTCTATTTTTTTTTGTTCTTTTAATTTGCAGACTCTTTTATAATAATTGGGCCTCTTTTTAACTTTCTAGCCTTTTCTCACAGTTGGTTGCAGTAAATAAGCTACAGGGTATCCCAACAAAATAAGTTCGGTTAGGATAGAACTGACCAACCGCGCTACATCCATATTGATCACAGTTACTTGGCTGTTTAGTATTTTTAGCACCCCAAAATAGGAATAATTTGAGGTACCTATTTATTAAAGAGGATAAAAATATATACACTGTATGAACTTCTTAACCGTATAGTTCGGAAACGCCCCCGATTGGACCCGAACACACAAACCTCCGCTGGCTCGGTAGCGGTCCCATTGGACCCCAGAATGACCACATACGACACCCTAACTTGATTATATAAATATTGAATATGCTACCCATCAAATCTTATGAATGTGCGTTAATTAAGAGAGTTGGATAAAAACTCATTATGTTAACGCCATTCAATCTTTCTTAATTAGCACGCAAGTTAACTAATTTACCTATTATATAATTCAAGACTGTAAATACGATAATCGCCATTTTGATGACAGTGGCGGTCGAGGCTAAAAAACATAAAAATTGGAGATTTCTGACATCCAAACTCCACCACAGGGGCAGTCATTAATACATCATTTAATTATTTGACGAATTCATCCATTGTTCAAGTTAAATAAATAGTGGTAATGAAGCTTTGTGTTATATAAAGTCGAAGTTTCGCGCCAAATCGTGCGTGTTATCATTTTTACTTTTCACAAATATCACTCATACACATGTAGATACGATTTAAAATGTGACAAATATTATTCAAAATATTATAAATAACTAGACAATGTCCAGATCATAACATAATACACGAACACAGCTCCGTATATAATACACGTATTATTCATTACCACGACTCAATTTGTGTTTAAAATCGCCGACCATTATTGTTTTTTTTACTGTAATGATGTCCGAAAGCGATTATGCCAAACGATTCTTTTTTAAATTTCGTTCTTCTCGATTAATTAAAATGTCGAATGTCGGAAATCGATACTTGAAAACTGAAATAAAATTGTTTTAACCATTGCACTGTTTCGAATAATGATTTATACTTTTCTAATGTAATTTTAATAATAGGTCTTTACCTATGAAATTGCCGTTTTGTATGAAAAAATTTAAACGAATTTTTTTCATGAATTTTTTATTTGTATTAATCGAAGTAATCACCCATGCAATCAATGCATCTTTGCCATCGCAGTGGCAGTTTATTGATGCCCTTCTTAAATAAATCAGCTGGACGGGAGGCAACAAATTCTTCAAAGGCATTTTGTACTGCCTCTCGGGTATTGATTTTTTTTCCCGCCAAGAAGTTATCCAAATTCTGGAAAAAGTAGTAGTCTGTAGGCGCAAGGTCTGGTGAGTAGGGCGGATGACGGAGAGCTTCCAACCCCAGTTCTTGCAACTTGGAGACCGTCTGCTGTGCAGTATGAGGTCGCGCGTTGTCGTGCAGGAGCAGCGGAGACGAGCGATTGACCAATGCTGGTTGGAGATGCGCCAGCTTCTCCATCATTGTGTTCAGTTCTTCACAGTACACATCTGCAGTAATGCTCACCCCGTTTGGTAAGAAGCTGTGATGAATCACACCGGCGCTAGACCACCAAACAGTGACCATCACTTTTCTAGGGGTAAGTTTTCGTTTAGGGCATTGTTTAGGTGCTGAACCAGGATCCAACCAACTTGCTGAGCGCTTGCGGTTATCAAACAGAATCCATTTTTCATCGCAGGTAACAATGCGGTTCAAAATTCCTTCATTTGTGTGTCTGTTGAGCAGTGCAAGGCACGTCTCGACGCGTACTTCGCGCTGGCGATCATTGAGTTCGTGGGGCACCCATTTGTCAAGCTTTTTTACCTTGCCAATTTGACGCAAATGGACCAATATTGTTTTGACGCTAACGTCGAAAGCTGCTGCTAATTCAGCCGTAGATTGTGTATCATCAGCTTCCACAATCGCCTTTAATTCGTCATTGTCGACCAAAGTCTTCGGACGACCGCGAGGTTCATTTTTCAGGTCGAAATTTCCAGAACGGAAGCGAGCAAACCAATAACAGGTGGTGCGTTGGTTTTGTAGTGTTAGCTCCGTAAACGTCGTTGATGTTGCGTGCCGCTTGTGCCGCGTTGCTGCCACGACGGTACTCATATTCCATAATTACTCGAATTTTTAACGTATCCATGATGACGAAAAAGATTGAAATGCGATGAAAATGTAACACTAATCAATAAAGAAATGACTACTTTTGGAAAAAAAAATCCATGTTTTTAAAATAAAATTAATTTGAAATTAGAATTCTTAGCCAAACAAAAATTATTTTGATTTGAAATGGCCAGTACTGCAGAACGGCAATTTCATAGGTAAAGACCTAATAGTTTTCAGACATTAAATTGAAATCTTTTTAATTATATTGACTCAACAGACAGGACATAAAGAACCGGGATCTGGTATTGAATTTCACGCCGAAATGTTTCTATATTTGAATTTAAATTCGGAATGCGCTCGCTGTTCAAGATTATTTGAATTTATTGGACAATTATTTAATGTTGATTTTATTTTTGATACTTTCTGATAGTTTGCTACAGAATGCCCAGTATAAATTTTTTAGATAGGCTGTTTTGTTTGGGAATGACAAATTACCTAATTCTTTTAATTGGTGTTCCGCAAACATTTTAAAATAATGTCAATATTTTTTTTTTGTTATATGAGTTTGGTAGTTTTTGTTTTTATTAGGTTATTTGGGTAATAGAAATTGTTTTTTTTTTTTGTGGTAGTTTCACGAGATTTAAAAAACTGACCAAGTGTATGTCGGACCACGCACAGTGAAGGGTTCCGTAGTTAGTAGTAATTTTATCGACTGCATAAATAAGTTTGTATTTATCGAAAAAGTATGAAAAACAAAGTTAATTCTGCGGTTTTAACCGAAAATAACCCGTACCTTCTTCCAAATTTTCATTGATATAATTATGTAGTGTAAATAGTGTACGAATAAAATAGCAGTATGACAATCAGACGCATGCTCACACGGACGAGACGAAATAATAAAGGGTCCGTTTAACGGCTTTTGTCTATCGAGTTTACAATCGGCATGAGACTAATGTCTATGAGAATTGATTAACAATATTATTATTACACGACTGCCTAAAAAGGAGTGTAATGTTTTCAGGGTTCATGTTCGTATGTATGTATGTATGTGAGTTTCTTTATTCCACCATAACTTTAAAATGCCTGAACGGATTTCGATGTATGGGTTATCGTTAGAATCCTTACATTATCCCGAGTGACATAGGCCATTTTTTTGAAAAAAAAAAACAATATGTTGGCAGTATGTCTCCATTTTCAAATGTGAAAAATAAAAATAAACTTCAATTATTTACAATATGGGTATCCAATTTAAGGCCTTGATGAGCACATTACAAAACTATATAATTTATTGGCATAAATTTTACATGGGTAGGGTGTACATGCAAATAAAGAAATAAATAAAAAACATTTCATCTTTGGCTGCAAACGATAATCAGACTTTATAAGTTACACTGCAAATGTCTAATCGAGTGAATGGTTTGGTAGATGATTGAGTTATTATTAGAATTCTTTCACACAGTACCAATAATTAGGCAAGTAATTAAAAAAAAATGTTAACATTAACACAACGCCAACTATTGCATAGCGGTAAACAAAAATGTACCTAAACTTCAAAAAAATAATACATACTTGTCACTAAAATGTATATAAAAAATTAAAAAACACGACTGCCCTGCTAAAGCAGGGCACTCGTGTTTTTTAATTAAGTAATTATTTATCTTATTTGGTATCAGCACTATCACACGAAAGCCATGAAAGCGACACACATAACAAAAAAAAAAAATTCGCAGCGGCCATCTTGGATTTACATTTTGACCTCAACAATCGGCTTTAGTAGTTTCGAAAACTATGTAAACGACACCCATGATGAAATATGTGAAAATTTTCGCAGCCACAGTCTTGGACCAAATTCACACTTTCTCTCTCTATCAAATAAGAAGACAGTCACAAGTATGAACGCGCGGAGGGGCTTGTGGCTAAAAAATAACAGCCGCACGGGTCGATCAATCAGGTTACGCTACGCTTGCCGCGGTTGGTCCGTGGATGGGTGACCATCTATACATACCAAGACCCCTCCGTGCCTCGGAAAGCACGTTAAGCCGTTGGTCCCGGCTGCCATTTGTAGATCTTTGTCAGTTGTTACAGAGTCGTCAGAAGCCCAAAAGTCTGACAACCAGTCTTACCAAGAGGTATTGTGTTACCCCATTAACTGGGTTGTGGAGGTCAGATAGGCAGTCGCTCCATGTAAAATACTGGTATTCATCTGCATCAGGTTAGACTGGAAGCCGACCCCAACATAGTTGGGAAAAGGCTTGGCAGATGATGGTGAGTCGCAAGTATGAACGATTTTTCGTGTGACAAGTTCTGCCAGTCTACTTCTACAGCAAGCCGCGCTTAAAGAACTTCGTTCCAAAAATATTATAGAAAAATTAAAAATAAATATTTGAGTCCGTCACAACAAACCCTATCATTTGATACGTCACAGGGTATGAAAATTTTTTTTTTTCAATATTCTACTATTTCCCCCCAAAAGTGACCCCATATTCAAAAAGTCATTTATTTACGTTACACTTCCGTGTTTGGATCACAGAAATTCATATATGTACCAAATTTCATCTTAATCGGTCCAGTACACTCGAATATTGAAAAGATGTATACATAAGGCGCAACAGATTAATAGCTTACATTATATAAATAAATCAAAAAATGCAAGCAAAGCAGCATGGAACATAATTAAAGCAGACACGAATAATGTATCAAGTTATTCTGAAATTGATGCAATAAAATTTGACAGTAAAATATATGACAATCCAAACCAAATATGTGACTTATTCAATGACTATTACATATCCCAAACTAATACGACAAAAACTACTCATAAAAACAGGCAAGACACTAAAATAACCACTGACTAAAATCTCAAAAGTATTTTCCTTACACCAGTGGATGAATCTGACGTTTACAAAATAATTCATACATTAAGAAATAAGAACTCAACTGGTTACGATGACTTAAGTACGAAAGGATTAAAAATATGTGCAACGAGCTTAGTTTCCCCTTTAACCTTCATAATAAACCTTTCCTTAACAGCAGGAGTATTCCCAAAAAATCTTAAACAGTCAATTGTTAAACCTCTGTATAAGGAAAGTATAAAAACGGACATGAACAATTACCGACCAATAACTTTAATCCCCATTCTATCTAAAATTTTTGAGAAAGATAATTATGTGTAATAAAATAGAGAACTTTTTGACGACTTGTGACATTTAAAAAAAAGGATAATTCGGCTTTAGGAAGGGCAGATCTACTGCTTCAGCATGTTTCTCGTTAATAAAACACATCACTGAAAGTCTTAATCAAAAGTCCAAAGTAGGCTGTGTCTTCCTAGACATGACGAAGGCATATTATTTTTGTAAAAAAATAATATAGTCAATTTGAAACTATTGGTGACAAGCTAAATAGCCGGACACGCCATAAAGACAGACTACGGTTGCCACAAATAAAATTAAAATTGTTTAAGAGAAATGTCTACTGCATGTCTATTATAATTTATAACCATTTGCCGAATTCCCGTCAGGATTTGCCATTGACATTGTTCAAAAGAAGTCTCTTTAAACTATTACTATATAAAAAATATTATAACATTAAGGAATATTTGGAGGATAAGTCGATGGAACCTATACCTAATGTAAAGGCCAATGCAAACTATTGGCATGATTTACTTTTTTCCTTTCGCCAGAAATGAAACCTAGGTTATATGTTAGAGGCAATACGAGTAATCAATGGCAAAAAGAACCAGGTCCATCGACCGTAACCGAAAGAAGATACGAGGGAAGTATTGCTATTATCTTTTTGTCAGGCGTTACCTATTTTTCTTATATTACTAAGTATCGCTAATCCAATCACGAGAGTACAGTGGTTGACAGGAGTCAATGACCGCTATTGCAACACTATTTAACGTGTACTGAAGTGACCTACACTCTTAAATCTAATCAAAATCAAAGTAAACAAATTCAATATAAATTATATATTTCTTAAATAAAATTAATTATAATTTATATTCAGATATTTACAAAAGAACTTAAAACTAAACTTAATTACAGTCAACAGAGTTCCTGTGGCAACACTACAGCTAACAGCTGATTTAAATCTGTTCTTGTAATTTTTATTTTAAATTATTATTTTCTTTGTTTTTTATCGCCTATTTCCAATTACTCATCAAGTAGATAGGATAATAATGTGTATTTTGTATTAGATTCACATAATTAGTGCAAAATAAGTGTATATTTTTCAATGTGAATCGGTGACAGTTACCGGCACAAGTGAATTTTTGCATTGTCATCTTGAATCAGGTACAATACTTTTTATTTAACTTGGTATTAGTTTGTTTTCGTACTGTGTTTCAACGACAATTACTTAGTTAACTTTTAATAAGGCTACTTATTGATGCCAATGAACTATAGACGTAAACATAACCTTAGTTTTGTTTGGTGACAGAACTCCTTTATTTACATTTAAATTTCATTTTTCCTTTTAAACTAATCATCTCTAAGGCTACTGCCACAACTACCTTCTCTCTTCCACTTTCTTGTCGCTTCCCTTTACAGTTATAATCATGATTATGACTCGCAGCGCCCGTGCTCGCCTCGAAGAGTCCAAACTCAATCAGGCTTTGAGCGAATTAAAGGCGTCAAAGGAGTCCTGTGACCAACTGACTAGGGAGATAGATGACAATGAGAAGGTGCTCACTGATGCCCATGAAAAGATTAGGAAGTTGAAAATTGAAATGGTCCAGATATATACTCAATTCACTGAGGCCATAGAGGAACGGGACAGACTTCAACTTGTTGTGGACGGGTTCAGCCAGTGTAGCATAGAGTATGAACAAGCTCTTAGTCACAAACACTTATTACAACAGCAGCTACATGAGGCTCAAAGTCAAATAACAGAACTTCAGACTACAAATCTTAATATCACCGCCTCGCTGAATCAAAGTCTGTTCAATGAGTTGATTCCTGTTGCCCCGTCAATGGTTTCTGCCATATACCCCTCTTACACTATAGATTTGACAGGTGATGACAATTCAAAGTCATGTAATTCAGTGAGGGTAGTCACAAGTAAAAATAAACTTAAAAAATACATTAAAATTAATAAATACATAGTTAAAACACAAAAGATGGTAAAAAGACAAAAGTTTTTTATTAAAAATGTTAAACTTAATAGAGAAAGGCTAAATTTACTTAAACAATTAGATATGTATTCTTTTAATTTGGAACAAAGTACCAGGAAACACAACATTGACACAGAGTACTTGCAATCTGAACTTGACCATTTACAGGAGAAACTTAGTTCAATGACTACTAAATATAATACCTCTGAACATGTAATGAGGGAATATGTGTTGGCAATGAATGAGTTGGTAAAATCACAAACAAACAACTGTGAGCAGTGCCAAATAACATCCAAAGTACTTACACCAGACCATTCATTGACAACATGCAATACCAGCTTACCTCAGTCCTGTGTTGATTTGACATTTCCTGGTACCAATAGTTCAAATAAACAATGTAAACAAAGTGTACAAAATGATATAGTATTATTTTGTGATGAGATTGGAAAAGAATTAGGCCACTTGTTGACAGATGAATATCCGGGACACTCCATAATAAATTACTGCATGCCTGGTTGTTCCTTGTTTGATATTATGAAAGAAATTATTAAATGTAACTTTAACCAGGACACTACATTATTAATTTTTATGGGTAATAGGGGAAATGTGAACAAAGGAGAATTGCTCCAATATTATAGAACATTGTGTAATCTTAGTTTAAGAAAAATTGTGTTGTTTACATTCCCTTATAGTAACAGTTTGCCACAGGAAGAAAATAACATAAGATTTGAAATAAATATGACATTACATAATTGGACATTCAATAATAATCTGTTCCATCTAGTTGATACTAACAATTATGTTGGTAATTTATGTTTGACAAGAGATAGATATAATATTCTTATGTACTATCTTTCTACCTATTATAAAAGACAGATAGCTGTGTCGCTATCATATTTTTTTTCTATTTCAGCCAAAAACTTGGCTAAACAACTTGCTTCTTTTGAGCAATGCAATGTAATTTTGAATGATTCTGCCAATAATTTGGCAACAAAAAATGACATTGATTATAATTTAAATTAGAAATTAGGACAATAGAGGAAACCTCTTGCTTAATAAATGAAGAAAATATAAATACTGGTTTAAATCATCAAAATGTTACAAAAAGTTCTTTAATATCATCTCACCCTTCAAATTGTAGTAATCTAAATAAATATAATAATAATACTCTAAAAATTGTTCATCAAAATATACAGGGTGTAATAGGTAAGGAATTAGAATTGGAGCTGTTCATGAACTGTAGTTATATTGATATCTTATGTGTAACTGAACATTGGCTAAAAGTCCACCAGTTCATGTTCAGCTTTAACAACCACCAGGTTGCCAGCTCATTCAGCAGAGTTAATATGATACGTGGTGGCTCTCTAATAATTGTTCGTAACAACTTGAAATTTAAAGAACGTAAGGATATTGTTAGCCTCTCTGTTGAGCGAGTTATTGAAATAGCTTGCATTGAGCTTGAGCAGTTCATTGTATTAAGCGTGTACAGGCCCCCATGTGCTTCATATGATATTTTTGAGAAATCTTTGGAAGATGTATTATTAAAGACTTGTAGCAGTAATAAAACAGTTGTTGTCTGTGGAGACTTCAACATCAATATACTAGAAAAATCTGCTACAGTAAATAAATTTATAACTCTATTAAAGTCATATAACTTGTACAATACATTCTTTGAGCCGACTAGAATAACTGCCACTAGTGCTACCTGTATAGACAATATTTTTACAAACTCAAGACCTTCTAGCCATTTAATTATAAATGAGTTGGACTCTGATCACTGTGGCCAGTTAGTCACTTTCCCTCAGAAAATAGTCAGAGCTCAAAGAAAACTTGTGAGTTTTGTTCCTGTAAATAAAAGTCGCTTAGATCAATTTAAAAATAATTTAATAGAAAAACTACCGGGTTTGCCTTATCACAACGACCCGGATCAAGCTTATACTTTACTATTTAACCTCATCAATTGTGAGTTTAGGAAGGTTTTCACCTCAAAAACATTACCTGTTTGTGACCGCGTTTTATTTAGTGATTGGGCAACACCAGGTATTTACAAAAGTAGGCAGAGGTTATTTGAATTGTATCATGAAAAAACATATAACCAAGATCAAACTTTTCAAGGATTTGTTAAAAAATATTCTAAAACTTTTAAAAGAGCCTGTTCCTCAGCAAAAGCCATACATATTAAAAATAAAATAAAATCTTCTGGGAATAAAATTAAAACAACTTGGAATATTATTAATTCTGAAACAGGAAGAACGACAGTACGGAATCGTGACTTCCATCTAAAAATCAATGATGTAGATATTAAGGCAGACGGGGAGGTGGCAACTGAGTTTGAAAATTTCTTCACTAATATTCCAATTTTAACAACCAAAACTCTGTCATCGTCGTCCTCCACTTCTGCTTATTCAATACTAAAAGAATGTGTACCAGAATGTGACAAACTTTTTGAATTTAGAATTGCTACTGCTAAAGACATTATAGAATCTTTTAAAGAACTCGATGTGAAAAAAACTGCTGACCTTTGGGGATTATCAGTACATACTATGTCTTCAATAATTGATGTTATTTCACCCTTTTTGGCAATTGTTTTTAACTCTTGTATTGCATCTGGTGTATTTCCTGATCTGATGAAACTTAGCAAAGTGATTCCACTGTTCAAGTCTGGCAGCACAACTGATCCCACGAATTTTCGGCCTATATCGATATTACCTACTTTGAGCAAAATCTTTGAAAAATTAATTTTAAAACAGATGTTAAGTCATTTCAATACACATCATTTACTTCATCTGAAACAGTTCGGTTTTACAAAGGGTCGTTCAACTACAGACGCGGGCGTGGAATTACTGAAGAGCATATTCGAGGCTTGGGAGGAGTCGCAGGATGCTCTTGGCATTTTCTGCGACTTGTCCAAAGCTTTCGATTGCGTACATCATGATACTCTCATCAGGAAACTGTACCACTATGGTATGAGGGACAAGGCTCTCGACCTTCTGACTTCTTATCTGAACAACAGAATTCAGAGGGTCGATGTTAATGGCAAGAGATCTGCAGGATCTTCGGTCACCATGGGCGTTCCGCAGGGTTCAATTCTAGGTCCTTTCTTATTTCTCATTTATATTAATGATTTACCTTACCACATAAGGGATAATCACAAGATCGTGTTATTCGCAGATGATACTTCCCTCATTTTTAAAATAAAACGTCAGTTAGTCAACTTTGAACAAGTTAACGATGCACTCTCTAAAGTGGTGCATTGGTTTAATGTAAATAATCTTCTCCTGAATGAGAAAAAGACTAAACTCATTAAATTTTCAACGCCAAATGTCAGGCAGCTATCTACCAATGTTAAAGTTAATGGAATAGAGTTGGACCCCGTTGAGTCGACAGTTTTTCTTGGAATAACCATTGACGGTAAATTACAATGGGGCCCACACATAGAAAAATTGTCAGGAAGGCTTAGTTCGGCCGCCTACGCCGTTAAAAAAATTAGACAGATAACTGACGTAGATACAGCCAGAATTGTTTATTTTAGTTATTTTCATAGTCTTCTGTCTTATGGGATTCTTCTCTGGGGAGCCTGTGCGGACATTAATGCTATCTTTGTTTTACAGAAAAGGGCTATTCGAGCCATTTACAACCTAGGTCCAAGGGATTCCCTTCGTGAAAAATTCAGAGAAATAGATATTCTGACTGTAGCCTCACAATATATATTTGAAAATCTATTGTATGTACACAAAAATATATCTAATTTTAAGAAAATGTCCGATATTCATAGTTTAAATACCAGGAATAAACACAATCTTGCTGTACATCGCACTCGTCTCCACAGAGTAGGCAACTCGTTCATGGGTCAATGTATACGCTTTTATAACAAACTTCCCATTGACATTCGAAACTTACCCATTAAACGATTTAAAAGCTGCATTAAAACCAAACTTTGTAGAAAAGGGTACTATAAAATTTCAGATTATTTAGAAGACAAAAAAGCATGGGATTGAGCTGCTCGCTCTGCTAAGCATTGTAACATTTTGAATAATATGGAAAATCATCAAAGTATATCAACCAGTTTTATTTACAAATTGACATTATTGAATATTCTATACAAAATGACATGATTACTTTGTAAAGTATTTTATTATTGTGAATGTGAGGACTATGTGATTTTTTTTTTTTTTTTTTTTTTTTCTTTCTCAGTTAATTTTATCATTGGTCTGGCAATTTGAGAATTTTATGCGGCCTACCCAAATGTCCTTTCTTTGGTATTGTTCGTCAAGTCGCTGAGCTCCTTAAGTTCTGAGTTGAGCTCCGCCATTACTGACAAATGCTTGCACTGACTGGACAGGTCCACTCAAATCTGTGTGGTTCTTTCCTCAAAAGACCATTTCAGACTCGAATTTACATGGTCCTCATATGGCTTGACCAAGATTATGTCTGGACTTTAAAAGAGACTGTGACCTCTGAGTTTGTTTCGGCCTTTCTTCTCAGAGTAGTCAGATAGGAAACGCCGACCTCATCTAGCTTATTTTTAATATTTTTTAATATGACGTGTAAAAGTGATTCCAATATCCTATTTACAGAATAAACAATTTCATTTCATTTCATTTCATTTCATTTCATTTCATTTCATTTCATTTCATTTCATTTCATTTCATAACATTTATAATAAAACTATTTACAATAATTCAGTAACTTAATATTCAATGAACAAACAAATAAGTACAAATATTATATTAGTAGCTAATTGCTTATCAGCTGGCCGGCGTAGCAATGACGCGTCCATTGTTCCAGCGGGCGCGCGCGACGTCATGCGAACCGTGTGCGTGAAAGGGACAGCATCATCGTGCGTGTCACTCATGCATCCGCGCTGTACGGCGACGCGCGCGCGCCGTGACTTGCAAAGTAGTATGCCCACTGCGCGCATAGCCTTATGTTGTAAAACCTTGCTATCCTAGCTTCGCCGTGCTAACCTAGAATCTTGTGCTTTCGTCTAACTATCTATCCGTGCTGTTCTCTGCTTCCTATATTTCTACCACTCCTTCTGAACTAAGTGGAACTCTTGTGTGTGTGTGAACTGTAACCTGTATCTGTGTACTTAATAAACTTTCATTCTTCTTCTTGTGTACTTGGGACTTATTTCTTCGCTTCCTACTCGTATCTCCACACATACACATCACTCCTACATTGGTGACCCCGATCAAGAACACTAACATGCCTGAGGACAAAGCGTGCACGAGCCAAGATGCGTCGACGGCGGAAACATTTCGTGTTGGTGTGCGCATACCGCCATTCTACCCGGAGCGGCCAAGTCTCTGGTTTAACCAGATGGAGGCGCAGTTCACCCTGGCGAACATCAAGTCGGACGACACAAAATTCTTTTATGTGATCGGCAACCTGGATCCGCAGTATGCTGCCGAAGTCGAAGATATTGTCGGCAACCCTCCACCCACCGGAAAATATGATAAGCTTAAACAAGAGCTCATTAAGCGGCTATCGGCATCGCGTGAGAAGAAGGTCAAACAACTTCTCATGCATGAGGAACTAGGCGACCGGAAGCCTTCGCAATTTTATCGCCACCTCCTCAACCTCGCTGGCCCAGGTGTTCCGGAGGAGTTTCTGCGGAGCATATGGACGAGCCGCCTACCCGCAAACACACAGGCCATCGTAGTGTCGCAGTCGAGGATAGACCTGGCTGAACTGGCAGAACTGGCGGACCGGATCCACGACGTCGTCGGTACACAACTGGCATCAACAGGTGCCGTAACTGCTACGTCATCAACGAGTGCTGCCAGTGTATGCTCGGAAGTCGCCGCTCTGACCAAGCAGATGGAGAAGCTGGCGGATCAGGTAGAACGACTGTCTCGTTCCAGAGTACGGTCCCGTAGTCGCACGCGACACCGGTCAGGCTCATCTCGCTCAGCGTCCAGCTACAGGAAGTTCCGGCAGTGCTGGTATCACCAGAATTTCGGGGACCGAGCCAAAAAGTGCGTGAAGCCGTGCGACTACCCTACATCGGGAAATGCGCGGGGCAATCAGTAATGGCGACCGATGATTGTCCGAGTGCGGGTCGCTTATTCGTCACCGATCAAAGGTCGAAGATGCAGTTTTTGGTCGACACTGGCAGCGACCTCTGTGTCTACCCCCGATCGGCATTATCAAATCGACGAGAGAAGACCAACTACCAATTGTGTGCGGCTAACGGTACACCGATAAATACGTACGGGTTCATAAACGTCACTCTGAACCTACGGTTGCGCCGTGACTTTGCCTGGCGATTTATCATAGCCGATGTTACAAGGGCGATAATAGGTGTGGACTTTCTATCTTTTTATAATTTGGTCGTTGATTGCAGGAATCAACGCCTCATCGATAACCATACAACGCTCTCCACCCCGGCGTCGCCTGTCCGTCGCTCTGATGATGTCTCCTCGGTGAGGGTAAGTTTGGGTGATTCCGCGTATACACACATACTGCGGGAATTTCCCGACATCACTCGCCCACATGGTATACACCGCACTCCCAAACACAATACAGTACACCACATCCGTACTACACCAGGGCCACCAGTATCCTGTACACCGCGCAGATTGGCCCCGGACAAAACTGCAAATTGCCAAGGCCGAATTCGAGGCCATGTTGCAATGTGGTACCTGTCGCCAGTCCGAGTCACCGTGGTCGTCGCCTCTCCACCTAGCACCGAAGAAAAACGAAGGATGGCGCCCCTGCGGCGACTACAGGATGCTGAACGCACGCACCATTCCGGTCCAGTACCCCATTCGACACATCCAAGACTTCGCTCATAGTCTGTCTGGCTGTACCGTCTTGTCTCAGATTGACCTGGTGAAAGCGTACAACCAGATTCCTTTGAATCCAGATGACATCCCGAAGACCGCGATCACGACGCCGTTCGGTCTTTTCGAATTCCCGCTCATGACGTTCGGTCTTCGAAATGCCGGACAGACGTTTCAGCGCTTTGTGGATGAAATGCTCAGGGGCCTGGATTTCACATACGCTTATTTGGACGATTTTTTGGTCTACTCGAAAGACCAGAAGACCCACGAGCACCACCTGCGCCAACTTTTCACCAGACTCCAAGAGTACGGTATGGTCATCAACAGCTCTAAGTGCGTCTTCGGAGTGTCGGCGGTGAACTTCTTGGGCTTTCAGCCGAGGGCACAAGACCATTAACATCCAAGGTTGAGGCCATTCAAAACTTTCCCGCTCCCAAAACCGTAAGAGAGCTACGGAGATTTCTCGGGATGCTCAATTTTTACCGCAGATTCATCCCAGGCGCAGCAAACTTCCAGGCACCTTTAAACGCACTGCTTACCGGCTCGGTGAAGGGTTCACACCCTGTAAATTTTTCACCCGAGGAGCACAAGGCATTCCAGAACTGCAAGGACAGCCTTTGTCAAGCAGCACTGTTGGCGCATCCTGACTGCAGCGCTAAGTTAGCGTTGGTCACAGATGCTTCCGACAAGGCCATTGGCGCAGTCTTGCAACAGCTGAATGCGGGTGCATGGGAGCCACTTGCTTTCTTTTCGCGCAAGTTGAGTCCAGCACAGGTCAAGTACTCTCCATACGACCGCGAATTACTCGCCATTTACGAGAGTGTAAAATATTTCAGGCACATGCTGGAGGCTCGTGACTTTGTGATTTACACAGACCACAAGCCTCTGACGTTTGCTTTTCACTCTCGTAAGGAGAATTGTTCCCCACGGCAGTTCCGTCACCTGGATCTAATAGCTCAGTTCACAACGGACATCCGGCATATTTCTGGCAGGAACAATGTCGTGGCAGACACCCTTTCGCGCGTCGAGGAGATTACACAACCAGTGTCTGTCGAAAAGATCGCTGCAGCTCAACTTGACGACCTCGAGTTGAAGCAACTGCTAGATGGAGTTACCGCATTACGCCTGCAACAGGTCAAGGTACCAGGCTCACAGCAGCAACTATATTGCGACGTTAGCACCCCTACGCCAAGACCATTTGTGCCCAAGGAATTGCGCAGACCAATTTTCACAAGTCTGCACTCCTTAAGTCACCCAGGTACCCAGGCTTCCGCTAGGTTAGTCGCTGACCGATATGTTTGGCCTGGCATTAGGAAGGACTGCCGTGATTGGGTTCGCTCCTGTCTGGCTTGCCAGCGCTCAAAAACCACACGGCATGTCTTTGCCCCAGTTGGCACTTTCAAATTACCGCAATCAAGATTCGCGTTCATTCACATTGACCTCGTGGGACCTTTGCCACTGTGTGATGGGTTCCGTTATTGTCTCACCGCCATCGATCGTTTTACACGATGGCCTGAGGCAATACCGCTCACAAACATAACTGCAGAAACAGTGGCAAAGGCCTTACTGAGTGGCTGGATTGCTCGTTTCGGCTGCCCATCCGATATCGTCACAGATAGAGGTATGCAGTTCGAATCAGCGCTCTTCAAATGCCTGTCTGCAATCGCTGGATTCCGACGTCGCCGAACAACGGCATACCATCCTGCCTGCAACGGTTTGGTGGAGAGATTCCACCGTCAACTTAAAGCAGCTATCACTTGCCACGCTAATGACAGTTGGGTGGAATCTCTTCCACTAGTCCTGTTAGGCGTACGCAGCGCTTTTAAAGAAGACGCCCAGGCTACTGCTGCCGAACTTGTTTACGGTCAACCAATACGTCTACCTGGCGAATTCTTCGACCCACAGGCTGATGAAATGGTTGACATGACCGACTACTTGTCAAGGCTCCGGAGTATCGTCAGGAGACTGCAACCATCACCAGCAGCCAGACACAACAGCAATTTTTAAACTTTTATTTACAAGGAATTAGCTTCCTCTACCCACGTTTTCCTTAGGGACTGCACTGCTGGTGGTAGTCTGAAACCAGCATATTCTGGTCCCCATAAGGTCATTCAACGAGGTGACAAAGTGTTTCACATAATGGTAAATGGAAAACAGGTTACCGTATCGATTGACCGCATTAAGCCGGCCTTCATACTGCGTGACCCTCACACATCATCCTCACCACCAACCATTAAAATTCACAACAACACACCACAGTCACCACTCAACACTAACACTCATCATTACACACCCGACGCGGATAGCCCGAACTTGCCTTCCGCTGACGAGGGCGTCGTCAGAACGACACGGTCAGGGCGCCGCGTTAGATTTCCCGACTATTATCGCCCTTGACGATCTCTGGAAGGGGGTGATGTAGTGACCTACACTCTTAAATCTAATCAAAATCAAAGTAAACAAATTAAATATAAATTATATATTTCTTAAATAAAATTAATTATAATTTATATTCAGATATTTACAAAAGAACTTAAAACTAAACTTAATTACAGTCAACATTTATAATAAAACTATTTACAATAATTCAGTAACTTAATATTCAATGAACAAACAAATAAGTACAAATATTATATTAGTAGCTAATTGCTTATCAGCTGGCCCGGCGTAGCAATGACGCGTCCATTGTTCCAGCGGGCGCGCGCGACGTCATGCGAACCGTGTGCGTGAAAGGGACAGCATCATCGTGCGTGTCACTCATGCATCCGCGCTGTACGGCGACGCGCGCGCGCCGTGACTTGCAAAGTAGTATGCCCACTGCGCGCATAGCCTTATGTTGTAAAACCTTGCTATCCTAGCTTCGCCGTGCTAACCTAGAATCTTGTGCTTTCGTCTAACTATCTATCCGTGCTGTTCTCTGCTTCCTATATTTCTACCACTCCTTCTGAACTAAGTGGAACTCTTGTGTGTGTGTGAACTGTAACCTGTGTCTGTGTACTTAATAAACTTTCATTCTTCTTCTTGTGTACTTGGGACTTATTTCTTCGCTTCCTACTCGTATCTCCACACATACACATCACTCCTACAGTACTATGGAATATTCTTACTAATTAGAAATGATAAATAATTATTACAAACATCTTTGTTTACCTTATCATAGAACAATTATATGCTACAAAATTCTTCTAGATAAACTTAATTAATCATCATCACTACTAGTTCTCTTTTCCCACATCATGTCTTATTGTTAAATCCAGAAATTGAGCTGGAGGACATAAGTTTTGTTGATGCCATGAACTACAATACAGACATGACGTGGTGACAACAACCAATGTTCTTTTCCCAGAAATACAGGAACACTAGTGTCCTTGCTGCTACGCCCTCAGTAAGCCCTTCTATCAAAAGATACACGTCCATCACATCACACACAAAGATTTATAGTCAACACATTTTGTATTCCACAAATATGGAAAACCTTGCCAAAGCTCTATATTCATCGTGTCTACTTTGGATCACTCTATATTTCTATATAAACACGGTATGTTTACCACCTTAAACAAGTTGCGAGACATAATTGGACGTAAACAAACAACAGTGGGAACGCAAACGTGACGAATCTCTATACAAAACATGTCAGGCAAAAGTTGCATTGGCCTTTGTAATAATGTTAAATAATAATCATAATGAATGTAATAATTTTAATTGACATGAAAATGTATTTGCACGCCATATCATGGCAGAATATCCTGAAACCAAAATGACTGTAATATCTATTGTACCATATTCTAGCAAATAAATATTTTGATTGATTGATTGATTTATTGATATTTATTGATTTGATGATATATATTGAAGAAAATTGGATGTCACATACCGACGGACCGACACGATTGATCCTATTAAGGTTCAGTTTTTAATTCGGACGTACGGAACCCTAAAAAATTACACATTGTACGTGTATGTACGTACTTAATAATAAAATTAATTTCAAAAATAAAATAATTCATGAAAAATATACCAAAGAGTTTTAATTCAGTTTCTACAATTTTTTTTCAAGTTTGATTTTATTGCGAGTATCGATTAGACTGAATGAAACTTTTGAATCGAAATAAAAGAATTGGGTGAACGGTCAGCACTAAGAAGAGTAAGAAGTGTCAAGTCGCTCCACAATATTTGCAGTTTATGTATGAATAATGCTAAAAGTAAGAATGAAGAGAGAATGATAATATCTTTATTTGGTCCTTTTGCATATTTTCGGCAAGAGAGTAGATTGTTTATGTACATATTTTCAGGGAATCTAAGTTGCCTGCCTTTTGGATAGGTGTATTAAAACCTATTTTATACAACTTTCGCAGTAGACTGACGCAGTTTGGCCGACCTCAACTTAAAATGAATTATATTTGCCACAAACTTATTGTATAAAATAGCTGCGGTAACATATATTTTTTAATAAATTCAAATGCTGAAAGTTCATGTAAATTCCTGACTTTCATGACGGAATTCGCAACACGCCGTCGAGTTAGCTGATATGTCACGTGTCAAAATCTTGTCGAGCAGAGAGGAAACTACATCAACTAACAAATAACTATTAAAATTAAAAAATAACCTAACTAAAACTAAATGAAAGCATGGCTTCGAAAAATTCCTCCGCATCGCTATCGACTGGTAATGTAACCAAGAGACTGGCGGCATTGCCACGTTGTATGGCAATACTTAGCCTCTGGCCAAGGTAAAAGCCAGCCCTTGGGTCACAAAAATAAAAGTTATAAAACTAAAACCCAACTACGACAAAAAAGTCAAATAAAAATACGTGTTAGGGCATAAATCGAACAGATTACGTGTGACTTCGGATTTTTAATTTGTCTGTCTGTGATGTCTTGTTTTTTTTCCCGCGATTTCGAGGTTGGTCCCATAGAAAAAGTATATTTATAGATGACACCAAACCACTAGTTTCATGGATAACGGTGGCTACCCTAACACCCTGTATATCTATTTTTGAAATGTGCTAATTAAGCCCTTTCATTTGAAACCCAACACGACATCATTAAAGAAAATGTATTTTTCTTCATGACTTTTTGTCCTCTAGAGGGCGCCATATTCAATTTAATGTGAGGTGACATAGCCTACCAGCGGAAGATCAAGACGCTTTCAACGATACCTCATTTGTCAAATTATGATGAGTACCTAGTTTAGAAGTTATGAGGGAACACAATGAACATACATACATACAAACATCTAACTAATATTATAAACGCGAAAGTTTGTAATTATGGATGGATGGATGGATGGATGGATGTTTGTTACTCTTTCACGCAAAAACTACTGAACGGATTTGGATGGCACACTGATAGTTTATAACCTGAATTAACACATAGGATAATTTTTATCCCGATATTCCCACGGGATCGTGCCTTACGCGGGTGAAACCGCGGGCCGCAGCTAGTACATACATACCGGTCAAAATCATAACCCTCCTTTTTGCTTCGCCATAGACGGGTAACAAGAGACAATCATGATCAGATATTAGAGTGTTCAACCATATTTTTAGGAGCGCAAAATGCAAATGATTAGACGTTCGATTAAATACAAGCCTGCTATAAGATTTCTTGATATCGTATGGTTTTGACACTCAAGTCGCTTAATTTTTTTCGATAGTGCGTAGGTAAACATGTACGTAATTCGATAACTAGCTCACATAATAAGAATGATATATATAGACGTAATCAGACTGACATATGAAACACGCTCTACTTATAATAGCGAGAGATTTCAAGACGAGATAACGCGCAAAACATCGCTTAGACGTGTGACACGTCTCGCAGCGATTACAGACTATAAAATAGGGATTTTGGTATTGTTGTACACCTCTATTCAAAATCAAACTTTGTTCCAACTAAGATAAGGTTTAATTTTGAAGTGACAAAGGTTTCTAAGCTAGATCGCCATTATACGACGTTTAAATTTAGGCTAAGCTGTAGATAATAGTTATACTGAGATGAGCTCGACTGTGGTATAATGAGGAAAGTGGTTAGTGTTCTGTGGTTATTAAATATGGAAATGTTGTCTTTGTACTTTTCGTGTCTGAGGTATAAAGCCCACTTGCTATGACTTAATTAAATTTTCTTGTTCAAGACAGTTTACACTGAAAATGTTTTGTGAAGAGTCTTTACGTACACCTAAAGAACAGAGCTTTTGTTTAAATATTCAACGTTCATTGACAAATTAAACATTTTTATTGAAAAAGAACACCCAAAGCTATAAACTCATTTTCGTTTCTCATACACATTTCCCATCAGTAAATATAGCTAATCACTCGTAAAATACAAGAAAATGAAGGTATGTAATGATAATTTTCACGAGCTTCACGAAAGACTGGCTCCCACTCCCACATCAAATAAGGTGCCAACAAATCAATGTGACAGATTTAACTAACGAGATGTCGTCATTTCGTGCGTGCAGGCGTGCTGCATGTTGTTACTAGGTATGATGTTGATGGATAGAACTGACGACCATATATTTTTTTAAACCAGAGTTCTTTTTTATTTATTTAACATAACATAAAATCACACCTGCATTCCCCGATGAGTTAGCCAGAGGTACCGAGAGTACACCCACATTTCACCAGCTATGTTTAAGTCCCATGTAATATGAAGCAAACCTATTGCCGACAACCCGGCTTTACTTAAACTTAAAATTAGACAAAAAAACTTACAGTCATCTCACAAAACTCCAGCCATAGTGACATGATCGTCTCCATTCATTCGTCCGTGAACACGTCACAGTCAGCTATCTAATTGCGTAACACATTTTCGTAAACGATTAAGATTAATCTGTTTCAATTTGACAGTTCAACAACATTCATTGCGTTATTGACGTTGTTGAGCAGATTTAGGATCTGGGACACTTGCGCGAACCTACTTGCGCAAAAAGACATTTCCGCCAATGGACATAATTATGCGCGAAAGACACTTGCGCAAAGGACATTTATGCAAATCCACTTGAGCGAAATGACAGTGCGCGAAAAAGTTGCGGAAATGAGATTTCTTCATAAAATCAAGATTATATTCTTTCAAAGGCTAATTATTGGAAAAATATCACATTTTTCGAGGGTCGTGTCGTGGTCGGTCAAAATGAAAATTCAAGATGGCGCCTCCGAAATTTACAAATTCTGCATTATCACTCGCATCTTGGATTTACATTTTGGCCGCAGCGCACCATTCCTACGACACCACTTATTATACATGCGGCACTCTGACGTCAAACAAAACATTAGTATCGTGTTGGCACTGGGGTTTGACATTGCGGTGTCAAAAACCGCTCTCTAGGAAAACACACCAACATATTTACTTTCGTAAATAACGTTTCAGTGACGACATTCGCCGGTAAATTGTGAACGCGGTCGGTCGGTCCATCTAGCTGCGGGGGCGCCCCACGCTACGCTTGCCGATACGCGGTCTCCACTCCAGGGGGCCAAGTCTACTAATTTACAACCGTGTCAGTGGTCTCACAATGATCAGTTTTTGACAGATTTTGTATGGCATATCTGTCAAAAACTGATCATTTTGAGACAACTGACACGTTTGTAAATTAGTAGACTTGGTCCCCAGGACTCGTCTGCTCCGCCGGCCACCGGTCCTTCAACATTGGCCAGCCCACTGCCACTCCAGCTAGCTAGCTTCAGCTAGGAACTATTTTAAGCAAAGCAGTCACAAAGGTCAAATACTAAATATAAAAATACATTCGTCACCATTATCCTCATAATACATTTATGTTCTTCATTTAATAAATATTTTCCTCATCTAGACTTGCATTGGAAACAGTCCTTTACGTCACCAATAGTAAACCTATTGGTTCAAATCACATAAGTGGCACAGTGACGTCATTCAAACAAAACATTAGTTTCATGACGTCACGGTAACAGATACTTGGCTAATAAGCGAATGAGTCAGCTGATCGCTGATGTTACCAGTTTCCACTTCCCAGTTCGGTTAAACTGGAACTAGTGACGGGCCACCAATCGCGCGACAGCGACTTCCAACTTGTAATTAATAGTTTGAAACTGGAACCGAACTTGTTCCGACATAGTTCTGGAGTATGTTACTTAGAATTGGAATGACCGTCACGCAGATGTAGTCTAGCAGGTTTGTAAGGAAAATTGCAAGCGAGCGATATGAAGTTTATAGGAATTACCAAAGATTTCTTACAATTCTTAATTTGGTTTGGTAGCTTGAATTCGGAGATAAACTAATCTAACCCAAATCCTGGCCTATCCGTATCCCTTTCATCCAAATCGGTTCAGCCGTTAAGAAAAAAGGTAACAGATCGACAGATAATAAATTGTAATAAATTTTGACTACCAGTGTGGACTAAATGTTAGCTCAATTTACGGACTATGACCATATATTTCCAATATCTTACCTTAAATCTCTTTAAAAGAAGTACACAAAAATAAAAATGATGCAACAGCCTACTCTAACACCAGTAACTAAACCTACCAAATGTTTAATCAATATCAGCCCTTCACAGTACCAGGACAGTCATGGCACCGAATTAAAGGACTACAATCAGTCTTCAGTTGCTAAGGAATAAGCCGAGCTACTCAAGCAAGCCAGCGCAGCGGCTTGCGCAGCGATTGGTTAATCTAGGCCAACCCGATAATCTACCTCCGGCGGTGAAGATGTTGACTATTGGCTGTACAGGGTTCGTGTATCTTGATGAAAGTTTACCATGTGCAAACATCTTGGCGGAGTTATTTAGTAATAGACAGAACGTAGGACTTAACAAAACCTTTTAGCGTTATAACTATTATTACCTAACACAAGATTATTGATGACCTTATGAAGGAAGCAGGAATCCGCTGAATGCGGGAAGCACAGAACCGGTCGAAGTGGAATGCTTGATCAGGTCTATATGTCCATTAGTGAACGTCTTACGGCTGAAATGATGATGAAAGATTTATGTTGTAAATTATAAAAGTTGAGCTAAAATACTCTCTGAATTGATTATTGTAGTACCTACTAAGGAGGGTAAACGCCGTGACGCGCTCGCTAGAGTGGGGAGATGATGACGGCACTATCGCTCAGCTATCGCTGACGCCGTCAAATATATTGACATCAAACAGCGTTTTTCTGTACTGATTGTCGGTGAATTATAGTGTAACCACAAAACATTTCATTTAAAGTTGAAAAAGACTAACATAGGCATCGTTTCGTCAAAATCGTTGATGTTGTAGTTATTTTCAGCGGGTCCTGTTATGTTTGTTGTATGAAAAATTATGTTTGTTGTATGCGAGCCCCCTTAAATATTTTATTTTGTTTTTTACTATTTGTTGTTATAGCGGCAACAGAAATACATCATCTGTGAAAATTTCAACTGTTCAACTATCACGGTTCATGAGATATAGCCTGGTGACAGACGGACAGACAGACAGCGGAGCCTTAGTAATAGGGTCCCGTTTTACCTTTTGGGTACGGAACCCTTAAAAAAAACGACTAAAGCGACTCGACTATATTGAACACTACATATTTATTTTAATTATTAGTTTTTATAGCGGCCATAGAGTACACACTGAAAATATCAAGTGTCTACCTATTTTTTTTTTTTTTTCTATTAGCCCACCCTGTCCCACTGCTGAGCAAAGGCCTCCCCCAAATCTTTCCAACCATCCTTTTCCAGGGCCACGTCGATCCAACCGTTGCGGTACGCTCACGGATCGGGTACGCGTCTAGATCGTCTCGCCCTCGCCTCTTCCTGGGCCGGCCTCGGCGGCGCCGTCCATATTCAGGCACCCACCACGTGCAGACTGTTGCCCAGCGGTCGCTCTGCATGCGGCTGACATGACCCGACATCTACCTATTACGATTAAACAAATATAGCCCTGCCTGTGACAGAGTAATAGGTTCCCGTTGGCACCCTTTGGTTACGGAACTCTAAATAGGAACGGAACCATAATAGGTACCTACCAAAGACAACAACAATCAGTCTCTTTCACTTTCCAACACATAATATCTAATGGTCCATGACACATAATATGCCTATGTAATTCAGTGAAACACATGAGAGAATGTAACAGATGATAAAAGGCATTTCTTATTTTATCTTGTCATAAAACATTTTGAAAGTGCTGTATACGTATACGGTGCCTACGCATAAATCTTAGGAAGAAAAAACAATTTTATTACCTTACTCTCTCACTAAATGGATTTAGTAGATGCTTATCCAAAAATTTTGTGAAATAATTTATTTTTTGGACCATTTACGCCCAGAAAAGCACTTCGCATGTACAGTGTGCCTTACGAATGAGTTTATCCATCTGAGAAACTTTTACTTTCTTTGCACGAACATAACTATCCTATAAGCCATCTAAGCAAAATCTATTAAATAATTTAGAAACAAATCAACGATAGATTGAAAATTAATTAACTCCACTCACCAGGACGCGACGATCGATCACCCGTCAAAGGCGCTAATTACCACCGCTTCATGCTTTACCGCCGAGAGAAACGAGAAAGTTTAAAAAACACTCCTACAAAAATTCGATTAAAAATTTCAAAAGCCTAGAGGTGCCTAAAAGCGGTCGCAGCGGCCAATCTTCAGCACTCAATATAAACTCGGCCAACTTTAATTGAAGCACTAAATCATGCAGATTTTTTGCACTAAACGCTCTAATGCGACTTCTTTTTTTATTATTAGTAGAGGTAGTTAATATAACTGGGAGAACTTGTTTTAACTTACTCCTTAGCTTCAGGGTTCAGGGCAAAAAACAGACAAAAACTAGTACTTGGGAAGTTTTTCTTTAAACAGTTGCAAGGCTTTTTACTGACGTAATTAGTTCAGCTGAAATGGAAATGAGTTATTGTTGTATAATTTTTTTTAAACTAAACTGAAATTGTTAACAATTTTTATTTAATATTTTTTTTCAGGGTAGGTATCTACTGTTTTTTTTTTTTTGCTTTGTTTTCATGTACAGTCTAGTCGTAAAAGCCGTGCGAAGCAGTAGTGGGTAACTAGTTCTTTTATTTAATAATTCCTTGGGCTTAACTTTAAATGCTAAGCTTCAGTGAGGCCCACATATAGATAAATTGTCAAAAAACTAAGTTCCGTGGCATATGCTGTTAGAAAAATTCGTAATTTAACCGACATAGAGACAGCCCCTTTAGTGTACTTTAGCTATTTTCATAGTGTAATGTCGTACGGTATTCTATTGTGGGGAAATGCCACCGACATTCAGACTATCTTTGTTTTGCAAAAAAGAGCTGTTCGGTCGATTTATAAATTAAGTCCGAAACACTCTCAGAGAGAAATTAAAGGAGATAAATGTAATGACAGTGCCTTCTCAGTATATTTTTGAAAATCTTTTATATGCCCATAAAATATAAAATTGTTTAAAAAATACAGTGATATCCATAATATTAATACTAGGAACAAAGACAAATTGGTTGTACCTACAACTAGGCTCAAGAAAATAGGTGGCTCGTTCAGATGTCAATGTATACACTTTTACAATAAGCTTCCAAGCCACGTACAAGATCTTAGCCTTAATAAATTCAAAACATTTATTAAAAGTAAGTTGTGCCAAAAAGCGTTTTATACCATTAAAGATTACATTGAGGACAAAAAGGCTTTGGCAAGGGATTGAGCTGCTCCAATGTTTATAATTAACTGTAATTTTGGTAATTAACTGCATAATTTATTATATACCTAAACAGTGACATGAATATTTACTTTGCGAAATATAATATTATTATTATTTTAATTATTGTGTATTTGAGGACTATGTGGGTTTCATTTTTTATTTATCTGACAGTTTGAGTACTTTACGCGGCCTACCCAAATGTCCTTTCTTTGGTATTAATCGTCGAGTCGTTGAGCTCCTTAAGTTCTGAGTTGAGCTACACGATAAATGACAAATGCGTGCACTGACTGGACAGGCCCACTCAAATCTGTATGGTTCTTTCTTCAAAAGACCATTTCAGACACTAATCTACATGGTCCGTAAATGACCTGACCAAGTTTATTTCCGGATTTTTTTTACAATTCACATTGACATGAATGAATTGTATATATACAATGACATGAGTATTGACTTTGTAAAGTATTATATATATATATATATTTTTTTTTATTATTGTGAATGTGAAGACTATGTGGATCATTTTTTTTTCTTTTGGTTTTGGGTTCCGTAATCAACAAGGAACCCTTATAGTTTCGCCATGTCCGTCTGTCCGCGGCTTAGCTCAGAGACCGTTCGTACTAAAAAGCTGTAATTTGGTATGGATATACACATAAACGACGCCGACAAAGTGGTAAAAAAAAAATACCCTTACATCCCCTTCACGTAAAGTGGGGATGGTTTTTTTTTCTCGTCAATCCCATGGTGTCGGGTATCGTTGGATAGGTCGTTTAAAAATAATTAAAATGAATACAAATGATGAGTTAGTGAAAACCATTTTTGGATTCAGCAAAGTAAGTGCAACGAAAAACCGAACGCCAAAACTATTCAAATTCATTCAAAAATCACAGAGCGAGACAACGACGCAACTGTAAAGACGATGGAATCCGCATGCAGGAATAAATAAAAGTTTTTCATTTCCTACTGATTGCTGTAGACGAAACAACTCACACGAACTGGCTGAAAGCGTAATGCCAACGCTGATCAAAGGATTTTGCACTATTTGTGAAAAAAGGGGTTTCTGAACAATGAAAACATGATGTATTCATTTGTTTCTTGGCCCATACTCTAAAATAAAAACCAATAATTTTGTTTGTAATCAAAACTGTGATATATTTGACGGTATTCCAAAAGCTAGGTCGATTAGGAAAATTAAATAAAGAGAAATGAATTGTTTATTAAATTCATTACCATTGTTTTTATTTTTTATTAATTTTACCTTGCGATCAGTCTTTTAGACTATGAGCAGATGCGTCGATTCTGTTGGACTAACTTTAAATTGACCTAATCATATCATCATCCAACTTTAATATGTGCATAGAAATTATCTAAGTATACTTACTACCTTTCTAAGTATTCATCGCTTTGTCAAAAGTTATATTAAGTTCTCCAACACATTGTGAATTATGCATGTGATAAAGGGAGCTAATAGACTTTGGAGGCGTCGACGACCTTTCTAGGGAGAAGGAGGGTCAAGAGTCAGGGTTCAAGTTCGACCCATGAGTTTATTGTGGTGGGTAAGGACACGCAAGGATATTTCGAGAGGTTAATGTGAATAAAAAACTTGTGGTCCCAAAGTGGATATAGACTTTTTTTGTTTCATTGTCTCCAAACTATTAAAGTTAGTCCATCACGATCTTGAAAGTCTAAAATAAACCATAAAAGTGATTTTGAAGCCATTTTTTGCGGCATCAATTATTCTGAGAATTTCACGAACTTGCTTAATGGTTAGCAAAATAAAAAAAAACGCTCAGTGCCCGGCGTCCTAAAGCTTCGTTATCGAACGGATCGTGACCACTAAGCTACCATCTACCACAAAACAAACTGATTTGTCCATGTGAGTTTGGCTCGAAATCCACTCAGCTCCTCCTTTATAACCCCATCTCTTTCCTTGTTTAAGAGTTGGAAAGAGAAGCAGAAACTCGCTTGGGAAACGCTAAGGTGTCCAAGTTTATGGTACCGGTCGGGATTTAAAGGGTATGTTTACGATTTAGCGAAGTGTCCGGCAATTTTTCCCGTCCACATTTCCTTGTCCGAGATTTTAACTAGATAGCGGTATGCATTGACATTTTCATTAATTTATGTGGATGAGAAACATAAAGCTGAGGGTTTTAAAGTGGTGCGGTTTTAAATCGTGGTGGAAGGTTAGACTGGGGCTTTTTGGACATCTTGGGAGTTGGATAATTTTTTTTTGTTTAAGTCAAGCTTACCCTTTAATAATATAATAATAATATAATATAATAATAATAATAAAATGTTTATTCACAACCCTTATTACAAATGGTATTACTTAATCTAAGGTATAGATCGCAGTGACTTAAAAAAAAAAAAGGAGGTTGGGCATTGCAAATTACATTGAGTACTGTAGCTAGGGCTTAAGTTTGGCAAATACAGTGTTGTATCCCTGACTCTGAAACTAGGCATAACCTGTATCTTCAGAGCCAGTGAGCCTTTGCCTGTTGTCAGCGCCTTAAAGTACCTTTTTAGGAAAAGCAAAGTGACAACAGCAAAGTTTGTAAGTATCTGTTTCACCTCAGTATTCAAATCATAAAAGGACATTCCTTATCGGCTCATAGATCACAGTGTCCGTGCTAGTGGTGCTCTAATTAGTGAGTTAGTAATTAGTGGAGTCAGAACCTAGTTAGCATTAGTTTACAAGTGTACTAACCAATTTCTGAAAAGCGCGCGTTTAGTTTAGCACATCTATTTTAGTCTAGTTAAGCACATCTATTTTAGTATAGTATTAGCAACTTTGTAAAGTGCTTTGAGAAATACATGCTTTGAGTTTGAGTTTTGAGTCTTGAGAATTTTTTTAACACTGTTTTATTGGTCTCTTTTGTCCACGGCTTCCCCCGCGAGGAGGTCGGAAATTGTCCCAAGGGAACGTACTATCAGGATTAAAAGCATCTTCTCCCGCGAGGAGGTCGGAAATTGTCCCAAGGGAACGTACTATCAGGATTAAAAGTATTCTATGTCCTCAACCTAAAGTAACAGATATCTTGAAAAGAACAGACCAGCAAAAAAAAAATGGAGGCGGGCTGGACACATGAAAAATGGTGTAAAATAATAACGGATTGGTATCCCAGGGGGCCTACCACCAACTGTTATAGCAGTATTATTATAATCTTACTTTGACTTTTCGTACCATGACGTCCTTAAAATAAGCTTATTGTAATGTTGAAACAATGTTATTTTCTTAGTGGTTTTGGTGACGTCACCTCTAAGGGCGCTTACAAATTATGCGTTTCTTGACGGCCTGCTGCGGTGCCGAAGCGGTGCGTTAGACGTACAGCGCACGCATGATCCTTTTTTTTCACACAAAACGCGCGGTGCGGCAACAGTGCGGCGCCGGTACCGCGAACGCTCGACAACGGACGGAAACGTCGCAAGCATCACGTGTTCGAGTCGATGTTGAGTCCATGGCTTGACTGATGTCACAACACAGGGATAAAAACGCACGGCAGTAAAATACGCTTTCAATTTAGGCGTTCGGTGCCGGACTGCTACCGTACTGCAGCGGCTTGACAGCGAGATATAACTTGCGGCACGGTAAGCGTGCGGCAGCGGTCCGACACGAAACGCATAAATTGAAAGCGCCCTAATAGTTCATTCTATTCGTACCACGACGTGACTTTTGACAATTAGCATTATTGTTTTTACGTCAAATTTAGCAATCTTAAAAAAGTTCCTCTGACTCGACGGAAGTATTATTATTTTGCAAATTACACTCTAAAAAGTAAGTAAAATGTAAACGTACCGAACAAATTGTGTATCTAGAGATTTTAGTACATGTGCAATTTCTTTCTCGTTTGATTCTAGATGGCGAATGCATACGAAATATTTCATTTTTTGCGTACAAAAATGGGGCGTCATATGCAGCTACGTAAGAAATGCAACAATTTAGAGGATACGGAGTTTGTAATGCGGTATAGACTCACAAAGGATCTAGCATAACCTACCTGTACGATGAGTTGAGGCCACTGATGAAGAACCCTACAAATCTACAGACAGACATTGTTAATGTAGTTTAGTAAAATAGTGCACTGTTCGGAAAGTTTACGTAAATAAATACATTTAGTAGGAATATTGGGTGTTTTGAACGGATATTGAAAGCAAAAATCACATTATGTAACAAATCATTTTTATTAGGTACCTACCTACGTAAGTATATCAATTTCAATCTCAGACGACTTAGAAGTAGGTAGATAGTATTTCATCCAAAAAAGATGCAGATCGCTCCACATCTCATCTTGATGCCGCCGCCGTGCCCTTGATAAAAAAGCGTTCACATTGCGTTGAAATCTTACAGAACAAATTAACACAACATAGGTACTTCCGGAGTAAATGCTGTACCATCTTGAAGATTCCATATTCATTATTATCCTTCAATTACACACAGGAAAAGCAGAAGTACGATTTTGATGTAATTTGAAATAAACTGAAAGAATTATTTGTTGTTCTTTGACACTTGTCTTTCTGACAGTGTCAGATAGTGATGCGCCTCGATTTTATTTAACTCGTTACTCCAGTAAATTAAATAAAAGCTCGAGTTCTTTTTCTCTCGAGGTGCCACTCGATTTAGCCGCGATTACATAATTATCACCAACACTGTAACGTCATTCTTATTCTATAATTCATTAATTAGGTAGGTAATAAACCAGGGAATAGATTTATTTCGAGTTATAAACGGTCCAAATATTGGATTGTACAGTCACAGAGTTTGTAAATACATGATCTGTGGGTTAGTGATGTTAGTTGATAGAGTCTGTCTAGTGAAAGCGGAGAGTGAAAAAGAGAGGCAAATTTAAAAATTGCACGGTGTCCCCGGATTAACTAGGAATATTTAGTTTTGTTTCTTCTATCTAATACGTTTTGTATTAGATAGAAGAAAAAAAAATTAATTATTCTGTATAAAAATATGCGAGTATCAAGTAGTATCAGTAGTTTTTTCCTAGTTGATCGGGGGATAAACGACGTATTTTTTTTTAATTTGGCGCTCTTTTTCACTCTCAGCTTTCACTAGACAGACTCTAACTTGTAATTTGTCATTAAAATCGTCATCGTATCGTCATTGATTATCAGATTGTGAGTGAAATGTGAGTAGGAGAAAACGCTCTTTACAAAGTCGAACAATGCCGAACTTACCCGAATGCCACTGACTTATACCCCTAATGTAGTATGTACCAATATTGAACGGTTGCTGTATTTTGAATCTGGATTATGATTCTTTCTTTAAGTTTTTTTTTGTGTTCGTTTCATACGCACAAATCTGTAGGAAACCTCCCTGTAGTTCTTCCACCTTAGATTCAAATCGAATTGAGTTTTCAAATTACATAATTGGAACAATCGAGTGCCTGACCGTTAATGATTGAGTAACATCACTACTTCACTAGAATCAAACTGACAAATAATCAAAAACTACAATCCGTTTCACGTCGATTTTTAAACTACTAACGCGAGATTATGCAAACTTAAAAATTGCAAAATTAAACACAGAAGGATCTGCTGCAGCGTCAATGATATTTTTTTTTACCTAATATAAACAGATTTGGTAAGAACCTCAAAATGTAATTTTTTTTCTTCATGTAATCTTTAAAAACGCTTCATTACATGCATTTACTTTGCATTATGACATTGACGCCAAAGGGACAACGCTATACAGTTCGTATAGCGTTGTTTCTTTTCTACTATAGCAGGCATCATCGTTCAATCATTCGTTCTTTCCCAGCACTAAGCAGGAATAAAACAATATTGAAAGATGAAGATCATGGTACGAATATGAGTAATGTTATTTTAACCTTGAAACAAAACGCTCTTGAAATAAGATTGTTTTGTAAAAAGTTGTGGTAGGCCCCCAGAAGTAGTAAACGAAAAAGAGGAAAACAACAACGGAGGTGGGAGGACGAGATAAAACTTGCAGCGGGCCCTAACTTAAGCGGGAGAGTGGCTCGTGATAGAGTTCAATGGAAACAGCTAGAGGAGGCTTTTTGTATTAATAAGACTAACAATAGTAATAAAGTGTAATAAGTAAACAACAACACTTATTCAGTTGAGCGACACAACATGTATTCGTCAAAGGGTAGAGGTATGCAGGCTGGGCCAACGTGTCGTTGCCACAAAGGGAAAGCCTCTCTGGTAACGGGTCAAGGTATACTATTAAGTATACTTTTCTCGAATGCTATTGTTGTATTCATATTTAAATAAATACCCAGAGCTGGTCATTCATTTGTTTATTAGGAAATGTTAGAGGGAGGAAAGTTATATTGTGAGTGGCACTAATTAATTAATTATCTCTCTCTATCTACCCAACTATTACTCATAATAATAATTTGTGGCCAGGTTTCCTTATCTTTCCCGTCCACAAATAAATGACAAATACTTTCAGGGTTTCCGTTCCTAGTACATTCTATAACAGATTTTTATTAAACTTCCAAGGATTTGACTAAACTCCAACTTCAACATAGCCCTTGGAACATTTGTATAATGTATACGGAACCCTAATAAATAAATTGTACCTTTGTTTGACTTGTTAAAGGCCCGAACAACCAATTAGAATCGAAACAAAGCTTCTGTTACAATCTCATTATAGAAAAAAATGTTGAGAAAAAAACCTGATTTAGCATTGTGAAAATGCTTATTCTGCCTCTGATAATTACCTCATGGGTCAGTTGTGCGTGTTCGTTTAATTAATGGACAGTTCCGGGGATTTTAACGCTTTTGGTCACTGAAATCATTTACTTTTTTCTTTATTTGAAAACGGAGCATCCCAAATTAAATTCTGATGAAAAATTAACGGGTTTAGACGTCATCTTCATGGTATTGCCTGATTACATTTTCGATTATCTCATGCGCGTTCGTGCCATGTGGACTTTTTTTAGGGTTCCGTACCCAAAGGGTAAAACGGGACCCGATTACTAAGGCTATGTCCGTCGATTTGTCTGTCTGTCTGTCCGTCCGTCTGTCCGCGGCTTAGCTCTGAGACTGTTGGTACTAGAAAGCTGTGGGTTTTTTTTTTCTCTTCAATCACATGGTGTGGGGTATCGTTGGAAAGGTCGTTTAAAAATGTGACAGGGTGGGAAATCATCGAATGATTTCTCCTGCTCTGGGCGGAGCGGGAGGGCGTGTCAGACTTTTACTGACTAAAACCTATCCGTGTTCCTTCAGTTGCCTGTTGCCAAGGGCCCCGGTATCCCTTTCGGACTTTCCTTACGTAGGCTCCAATAATCGACTCTAATAATCGACCAACTTAAATCTGCAGTTGCAAAAACATGTTCTTCAACTACAATGTTAAGTTTGTTGGATAAATTCATCCCAACTACGGAACCCTTTATTGTGTGTGGTTTGACATGTACTTGGCCGGTTTTTTTTCTCGTTTTATTTGCTTAAAGAAGCAAAAGGTGGTAACCACTTGCTGAAAATGAAGAACACTACTTTCTTTTGTACACTGGACACTAATTGAAATATAGACAAAAATGATCACCATTCCCTCGCTTGCCAACAAACAATGTCGTTCATTTTGGGTGAATTTCACCAAAGAAACTGAACGTGTGTTCATCACAGACCGTGTTCATCGTTGTTGTGTAATATTGACACGGACAGCTCCCGAACGAAATTTAGATGTGCGCCTTCAGTTTTCGTGGTGAAATTCGGCTTTATCCCAAATAATTTGATAATTATTATCATGAATTTCTGCTTCAGTATGCCTGAACGGAGAGCCGAGCAGCTTAGTAAAACGAAGTTCTGTTAAGTCGGTGCTTACAACAAACTGTGATCTGAACAGCCTCATGTCGAGTGTGGTAAGATGCTCTATCTAGATGGTAAGAGGTAACTATAGTACACCCACATGTCGCCAGTTAAGTGTAGGTCCCATGTAATAGGGGGCGAGCCTACTGCCATCAACCGGGCACAAATCTAAACTCCAGGCTGAGACATTCGAGATGGAAAAACCCAATAACACTTTGCCCGATCCGTAAGTCCTACGAAACTAGTCCCGTTTTAAATGTGTTTTTATAGACACAAACACCCGTACGAGGAACAACTATCTTCGTAAGATAATATGTCATAAATAACAAAGGGCTAAAACCATAACTGGCGAAATATTTTGAGAAAGGCCAGTGAGAACTGGGCCCGTATCAACTCAACCCTAATAATAATACCAGATATTTTACTCCCGATTACGGTGATTTGTACAGTGAGCCAGAAAATCGATATTTTAAAATAACTCATGACGAATTTAATTTTGTTTTACAAAGATTTTAGTTTTATAAACATAATTATCTGCAACGCTTATTTAAATTATGATACCTATAAAAGTACCTAGCCTAAGTTCATTAGGTTTTCTTAATTGTCTGGACTTAAAAAGACAAGCGTTCCTTTACTAATAATAACACGTCAGATCTAATGAAAGTCTTCTATCTCACTCACACACATCAAATTTACAATAGTCTAGTAGAACATAAAAGACAAGAAGGTGATTTCGGCGATTCTGATTTCTGCATATATGAAAGTATTTAAATAAATAAAAACAGACTTTACTGCAGAACAAGTTCTAGCATTCAATTTCATTTAAAATTATATTTATTAAATATATTCATCAAAATAAATAAGTACCTAAATAGACAATCTATCAATAAATTAAAAAATCTTCAATATTTTAAGAGGTCGATACTTTTCGTGCCGACTGTACATACCACTTTTTAGGCGTTTTGACGACGTAGTATCTGGTATTATTATTCGGGTTGAGTTGACACGGGCCCAGTTGTCACTGACCCTTTGAGAACACAAGCAGGAATACGGGCATGATATTATGTTATTTGGACATCTATTTACAAAAATCTCTGAAAGCAAAAACAAAAGTAGGCATTCATCTATATTACGGCCATTTGGAGGTTCCGAGAAAAAGTTGGAAAGTGCTCAATAAGTTTGAGTACAATAAGTAGTTAGTGTCATCGGAATGAGTGCGTCGGTCACAATTAGGAAGTTAGGTGGCGGGCCGACAATGCCCGACAAGGCCCGACACCCATCAATACTGGTTACCGTGAACGAGGATAGAACGACGTTTGGAAGACTTGGGTAAGTTCAGGGTTTTTATTTATGTTTGTCTGGATTTTGGTGTTGATGCTCAATATTTCATTATTGTTTATTTAATTTATGATGAGAATGCTAGTTCAAAAACTGTTTCTAGATTTTTTTTTTGTTTGGGGTTAGAATTTGGAGTTAAGTTTATTTTTTTATTTATTAAAATAACCAAGTTATATTTACAGTTGCACCACACATATAAGTTAACGATCAATAGCTATTAGTAATTACATATAAAATTAAATTAAATAACATAAAAACTAGACAAAATTTTATGTAATACAATTGATTTAATCAAAATTAGACAAACTTAGATTAGATACAATTATATAGAATTGGCACAAACATTGGCATAAAATTATTAATAAGTAGCAAGATACACTTTAATTTAATTTTATCACTCCAAAGAGATTGTACTGGCAGTGGCAATGGACTCCAGGTATCAAGTTGCAGTGTTCAGGAATCTCATTTCAGTCAATTTAGTATGTCTATGTTGTTTAAAACTATTAAAACAGCTAACAAACTACCTACTAAGCTAAAGTAATCAATATAACAGAAATACAAGAAAATTATCTTAACAGTTGAAAACTGTACCTGCCTATACCTACACATGAAATAAATAAACATGTGTAACTAAGAATTACTAAAAATAATATCTCTAAAAGATGTTGAGATCTAGAAACAACAAGGTACATGCTTGTATTGCTTTCTTCGGTTAACAAAATCAACAATCTTACGTAACATCATTAAAATTCGTATCCAATTACCAAAATGTTTACTTATGTAACCTTAATTAAAAGTCCAAAATTATACAAGTTACTGTAGTACTTACCAAGAAATACACCCTTATAAGCAAGCGCTCTTTGAATAATACGGTACTCAAATATTCATAAGTATTTCAATAGTAAGCAGATTAAGTAATCGATGATGAATTATGAATTATTAATTTAATAATTTAACCGTTGTTTATACTAAATCTTACCTGAAAACGGTCTTAACCTCTATTGAATTCAATCAAACCAATTCAATTAAATCTCTTATTTCCTTTGCCAGTTTATGATAGGATGTTGTTATTTTGGTCAATCAAATAGGTACAGCGGATGATCAGTTACTTGATCAGTCTTTTAGAAATCTAGGGACAGCCACAGTACCATCCTGCCAGGGTTGCGGGAAAGTCCGAAAGGGATACCGGTACCTTGGCAACAAGCAACTGAAGGAACAGGGGTGGGTTTTAGTCAGTAAAAGTCTGACACGCCCTTCCGCTCCGCCCAGAGCAGGAAAAGTCATTTGAAGATTTCCAACCATCAAAAAAAAAAAAAACCACAGTACCATTAATCAGCCTATATAATGAGGGAGTGGGCCGTTGTAATTGCGTAACTATTTATTTAAGTGACAAAGTGATGCACACTCGACCACAGTTACAGGTTGTAACTGTTACAGGTTGACCACAGTTACAGGTTGTAACTGTGGTCGAGTGCGCATCACGAGTATATACAAAATGTTGCAAAGGTTTAAAGGATTCTGGTGGCACTGAGACATTTGATCCTTTTGGTACAGGGATTGCTGTTTTGGGCAGAAGTAGGTTAAAAATACTATTCCTTTGGACTTTTTTACTTTAATCTTTCTTAAAATACTTAACAGAATCCGTATAATATACGTGTTTTATTTTCTGAAAGCATTGCTGTCTAAATTCGTTAATCACGTGTCAATATGAGCGCAATCAGCGCTTCAGGTGGGGTGCCGTACCCCCGGGGATTGTTCTACCCTCTATTAGGCAATATAAACATAAACACCCTAATCACGGTATTTTTATTACTTAAAAATCCTCCCTTTTTAATTTTGTTATTTATTTAAAGTGGTTTGTTTTTAGCTAGTTAAATAATAGGTAATTCTCTAGGGATGATTCGAATCTTGGATAGCTATATTTGAAATGATTGGATTGTATGAAATATGATAAGGCTAGAAATTAAATGACAGCTAAGATGACGAATAATATGTCTTGCCGTGTTGATAAGGAGTGCTCAATCTTTGTCCACTTTTAAAATTCTGGTAAAAAAACACTTCCTCTCTCCTTAAACATCATCATTTAATCTGTGCTCTTGTTTCATGTTTATTATTTATATAGATAATTATATGCTTCATGTATCTATTTGTGTGTATTTAAGATAGTTAATTGATTCAGGCGTGACTTTGCGGAAATCCATTATAAAATACAATAGACGTAGATATATTTAGTAACCTATTCCGCTTGACTATCCAAGAGTCATAAAAAACGCTGTAAGAAATGGACACGTGTTTCAGTTATATAGGATTGCTGCTCGGCTCTGATAACGATTCTAGCCAATCAGCGCCGAGCAGCAATCCTATATAAGTAGGGATAACGGGCGATATGATTCACTCAGCGGTCGGACGTGTGCGCAGTGCGCTACGAGTGCTCCCGATTCCGGAATCAAGTGTTCCTGAATATCAAGATATCGTCGCCCGCGACGATCTTCATAGTCTCAATAGACTATCTTCAGCTACTAGTTGTTTGCCTTTTTCAAGGCACAGCTAGTAAAGTTATCTTAACAGATATCTTGTCTATATCGTCCGTCGGTGTTTTGTTGCCCCTTCTGGGTACCCCTTCAGGGTGAAACCACAGTTTCGTGGTCCTCGGTGGATACCATACGGTGCCAACGAAGCCGAGGGGGTGTTGACCCAAACGCACCCGCCGATTCCCCTTCAGGGTTGAGGCAGAAAGTTGGACGGGTCCCAGTGTCCGGCCTTGGGGGGTCTCCTAGTCGGCATTGGTGACAGTTTTGCTTCAACAGCAACACACCCGGTGTGGTTGGGTGTGTCTACCCCTTCGCACCGGACCCCGTTAGGACCCCGTTTCTCAAATAAGATAGGCAACGGGCCAAAGCAAGCATAGGGCTCACCTTAGGTACTCAACCTCCCTGTCTATACCCGACAGGGAGGGTTTACACATGACCGGGCTTTCCTCCCGGGGAGATAGGATTTTTAGTAGTTTTAAAAATAGGTTTTTATGATAGGAAATAGGTCTTTTTAAATAATTAGACATGGCGATGGACACTCTCACCAGGAGGCTCCTAGCCATAATTATTAGGCTATTAGCCGAGCCCACCCCAGAGCAAAATATTGCTATCAGGAAGGAAGTAGACGCATTATTGCCTCTACTTGAGTTAGACGAGCCCAGTCCCTCTGACCCTAACATCGCTGACTTCAGCGATGCGTTAGCCACCCAATCTCTTCCAGATATAGAGCTGGAAGACCCTTTCGTTAGGTCCCCCAGTCCGGCCTTTAGCCCGGCCTTCAGCCCAGCAGTAGAGTCAATGGACACTACTAAGCCCGCTACTTCTAAACGGGCCGCGACCCCCTTCTTGTACCCGACTAATCTCGCCTCTGACTCAGAGAATGCTTCGTCCTCTTCCTCAGCTTCCCAATCAGAAGACGACGACTTCACCCCAGTCTCTGGTAAAGGAAGTAAGAGAAAGAAGAAGAAGCAAACTTCAGGTCAAGCCAACAAAGTCGTCGCCGTCGATGACGATTCCCCCACCCTTACCCCCGTAGCGCAAGTAGCCGGTATAGCTCCTAGTAGCGCCCCGTAGCTTCCCCCTCCACCTCGCCCGCCGCGACCGTTGCACAAGTTGCGCCCTCCGTCCCATCCACTTCGGGCATTAAAAAGCCCCCTCCCCCACCCCCCGTGTTCATTCAGGACAAGGGGAAGTGGACAGATGTGTCCAAATAGTGTCTAGACAGTAAGATAGCCTACATCAACGCTCGATCTACCCTACAGGGTATTAAAGTCATGGTCCCAACTTCCCGCGATTACAGGGAATTAACTAAGCTCCTAAGAGATAGAGTTATATCGTTTCACACCTTCTCGCTTCCCGAGGTAAAACAAATTAGGGTCGTCATTAAGCGCATCTCTAAGGAAATATCTCCCGACGACGTAAAAGCCAACCTTCAATCGCAAAACGTCCCCGTGGACGAAGTCCACCGCATGCACCGCTCGCGTGGCGGTGAAGCATACGACATACTTCTAGTAGTCTGTTCCCCCGTAGAAGGGCATCACCCTATTTTTAATATAAAGTCGCTATGTAACCTCGTAGGTTTTATCATAGAAAAGCCGCGTAAAAACGGCACAGTAGGGCAATGCCATCGTTGCCAACTCTACGGTCATTCGCATAAGCACTGCCATGCGAAACCCAGGTGCGTAAAGTGCCTGGGCGAGTACGGCACTGCCGATTGCGATCGACCTTAAGATCGTTCCCTCTACCTCAGCCCTCCCAGCTGTGTGCTATGTGGCCAAGAAGGGCACCCAGCCAATTACCGTGACTGCTCTAAAGCCCCTAAATCGAGTTCTCACAAGCTGCATAAGCGTGCTGACAATCGTCAGCATAGGGAATTCCCTCCCGTTCCCTCTTCTCAAATGCCTGAGAGGCTTAGCCCCCAACGACCCAGTCCCTGGAATATGCTCCAACACCAGCAATCCTTCCACAACTTGGCTGCCGAAACCTCCCCTCCCCCAAACCCTCCTATATTCCCTTATGGACCCCCGCAATCGCATTAATTGCCCTGCCGCCCCCCCCAGCACATCATGCGCCCCCCGCGCTCTATGCGCACCCCTCCCCCCCCCCCGCGCCCTCCGCGCCCTCCGCGAAACCCGCACCCGCTCCTAAAGCATCGCGTCCCGCGGCCTCCCATAACTCAGGCTCAGATCCGTTCAACGTGATCACGTCCACATATATGACCTTATTGTCCCCCCGCGCAATTCAAATGGCCGCCGAACTCGAGGCAGCCAAACGTAGGCGCGACTTCGCTCAGATCACAGTGATCTATAATGCGTATCCCGAGATAACGCAAGCCCTCTTTTCCTTTGCTAATCCAACCCATAATGGATAAAGCCATCTTAGCTAGGCTCAAACCCCGATCCCTCAGAATAGGATATTTCAACGCCAATGGCATCAACGGTCAACGAGACGAGATAGCTCTCTTTCTCCGCGACCATCAGTTAGATATTCTCCTGTTACAGGAAACGTTCCTAAAACCGCATAACCGCGATCCCTCCATAGCCAACTATCGTATAGTCCGTAACGATAGAACGCGTTGCCACAAGGCCGGTACTCTCATTTATTATAATTCTCTCTATTGCATCCCTATGGACCCTCCCACCCTCTCACGCTTAGAAGTTTCAATATGCCGATTAGGCATGTCAGGTCACGAACCGATCACTCTCGTGTCGGCTTACCTCCCTCCCCAGAGTGCCGCTGAGGATTTTCAACTCCTCTCAGACGACCTCTCTGTCCTCCTTAGACTCAGTAACTCCGCTATTATAGCAGGCGATTTAAATGCCAAGCATCCCGCGTGGAATAGTTCCACCACCACCACTAGAGGGCGACACTTGTTCGACCTTCAATTCTCCCAAAACTTTGACGTCATCGCTCCGATGACTCCAACTCATTTTCCCCACGACCCCAATCATAACCCCGACGTACTTGACTTGGCGCTCCTTAAGAACGTCAACTTACGTCTAGACTCGATTGAAACGGTAGACGAGCTTAACTCCGACCACCGTCCGATAGTTATCAGACTAGCCCCCCGCATAGGTCTCTCTGACCCCTCTCACCCTCCCGCCACCAAAAGGGTCACGGACTGGAAGAAAGTAGGCGAAAAGCTGAAATCAAACACGTCCCTCCAGTTAGACTCTATCCCAAACAAGTTTGACTCTACCGCGGACACGACGGCCGCGATCGACTCGCTTACGGATCACGTACAAACTGTGCTGAACGAATGTTCAAAGGAGGCTCCGGCGACGGAAGAGCGTCGCTGGAGGCTCCCGCAGGAGGTACGCGAACTGATAACCGAGAAGAACGCGTCTGTCCGTGCATACAGCAGCTTTCTCTGCGCCGCTAACAAAGCCCATATGCGCTATTTACAGAGAACTGTAAAGAAACGTGTACAGGAGCTGCGTAACACGGACTGGGAAAAGATGCTAAGCGACCTAGAGCCATCCCACCTTGCCTTTTGGGATTTACAGAGGAAACTCAGATCCCCGCAGATAGCTGCCATGCCCCCCTTAGTACGTCCCGATAAGTCCATCGCATTCGAGGACCAGGAAAAGGCTGAATGCCTAGCAGACAGTCTCGAGGCTCAATGCACTCCCAGCTCTCTACCAGTAGACCAAGCTCACCTCCATGAGGTAGACGCGGCATTCGAACGTAGATCCTCCCTCCCCCCAGTAGAAGACCCAGATGACCCCCTGCCCCCCATCACACCAGACGAGGTGCACGAGATCATTAAAGGTCTTAAAAATCGAAAAGCCCCCGGCTCAGATGGTATCACAAATAGGGTGATCCAACTATTCCCAGCCCACCTGATAATGCTACTGACCACCATCTTCAATGGTGCTCTTAGCAATAATATCTTCCCCCAAGCGTGGAAAGAAGCCACCGTCATAGGTATCCCGAAGCTCGGCAAGCCCAAGTCGGAACCTTCGAGTTACCGCCCAATCAGTCTGCTCAAGGTTCTCGGAAAAATCTATGAGAGGCTTATTAATAAGCTTCTCAGAGACTACGCAGAGACCAAGGGCCTCATCCTCAACGAACAGATCGGCTTTCGAACTCAGCACTCTAGGGTGCATCAGGTCCACCGGATCATCGAACACATAAGCTTTGGTTTCCAACGCAGTGAGTTGACCGGTGCGGTATTCTTCGACATAGCGCAAGCGTTCGACAAAGTCTGGCACAACGGCTTATTATACAAGCTGTACAAAATTGGCGTGCCGGACCGTCTCGTGCTCATCATACGAGACTTTTTGTCGAATCGCACCTTCCGCTATCGCATCGAGGGTGCCCCTATCCTCCCCCCGACCCCCATTTTCACTCTGTTCACCGGCGACATTCCCAAAGATAAAAGGCGCAGTTGGCTCTGTTCGCAGACGATACGGTCATCTACACTAGGGGACGTCGCCCTGACCAGATTCGCCTAGCTCTCCAGTCAGCGGTCGACAAGCTAGGCGACTGGTTTAGAAAATGGCGAATCGAAGTCAACCCCGACAAGAGTCAAGCGGTCCTCTTCCAGAGATCGCGTAATCGCTTCAGAATCCCCGTCCCCAGGCCGATCACCATATGTTTGGGAAGCCGATCCCTTGAGAGAAGCAAGCTAAATATCTAGATGTGACGCTGGACAATAAACTCACGTTTCGAGAACACATAAAGCAGGTTCGTTCGCGAGACGCTTTCGCTCTAGATAGGCTCCACTCCGAACTGAATGCACGAAGCAAATTGTCACAAAAGTGCAAATTGCGTACCTACACGGCGTGCATTCGTCCCATCATGACCTATGCGGGTTCAGTCTTCGCCCAGGCTAGACCCAGCTATATCAGCAGAACCGTTTCCTCCGTAAAATCACGGCATCCCCTTGGTTCGTTCGTAACGAGATCCTCCATCTCGACTTAAAGATTCCCACCATCAGTCAGTTTCTCAAACGCCTTTCAAAGCGTTACTTCGATTCCGCCGCCAAACATCGCAACCCTCTGGTTGTCGAGGCCGCCAACTATGTCCCCTCTAGGATTAGCAAAGTTCGCCGTCCGAGGCACGCTCTCGTAGAACCCGATGACCCCTACGACCCTCCTCCAGGAAAGCAGTAGGGCCACAAGTACAGTTTACAAAAACAGACGCTTCCCGTCATTCCGACCTCGCCGCCGAGGTCCAGCGCGTCCGCGACCCCGATTAAATTCGTCCCCCCATCCCTTATCCGATGAAGTGCCAGCCCGCGCCGAAGCTGAGCACGTAGCTTTAACTTCCCCGATTAATAATAATAATGATCCTATTTTGATCCAGCCCGTCCCGCCTTGCTGTCCTCCCGTCAGTGACGCCCTAAGCCGAGGTTCGTACCCCACTGGGGGTGCCCTTAGCGAGCGCTCACTTAGTATTAACTTAGAATAGTTTTATGCCCCTGGCTGGAGGCCCTAAGTCTAGTAGCTTGAGGCAGCCACAGGAAAGTCCGGTTAAATAGTTACGATTTTCATCAAAAATCAACTATGAAATGCCATAACAAAAAAAAAAAAAAATTATTCACTTTGCGTCCAGCGCTCGGTGTGGTAACATGTCTCGTTCCGATTTGCAATTGGTCAATCGTCATCCTGAGGATGCCTCGTTGAGAGGTGAAACACGTGTCGATTTCTTACAGGGTTTTTTTATGACTCTTGAAGAATAGTCAAGCGGAATAGGTTACTAAATACCTATATCTACGTCTATTGTTTTTTTTTTGTGTGTATTTGCTGTAGGTATGTATTTATTGTATATGTCAATGGTACACCACTGCCTGCTGCTGACTACCTGCAGTATTGTCTCCTAGTATAATCCATCCAAAGGTTGACTGTAAAAGAACGCTTTTAGTGATAAAATCGCCCATGTCACCCTTTGTAGAATTTCTAATTTTTATGGTGCACCTAATAAAGAGTATTCTTATTCTAGAATAGACCTTGTAGCATAAACATACCTTGGAGAGAGCCACTCTTGAGGGAAATACGCAAGTCATCTTCATTAACTGAAAAGAGTCTTCGCCTACAGGAAAAATTATTACTTTTATAAGTATGGTGAAAACAACTCGTTTATTTGCAAAAATCATAATACGTTTATTCCTGTTAATACGTTTATTAAGCTTCGTCCGCAATATTATATATGTAACCGAAAAATCTGAAATATATTTTATACTATTCTAATACTACTACCACATATTCCAATTTCCCGAAACAAATGTGCTCTAGAGGGGCATAGACTTATTATATCTTCAATATTAATATTCGATATTGGGTCAACAGTTTGATTGGTTTAAAAGTCTCAAAGTTTTAACTAAGTAATATTTTACAAGCTAAAAGTATAACGATAAAGTACTTAAGCAGTCTTAAATTACGCAAAAACTCCGCAGGTTCAATATTGTACGGCGTTTGTTCTAGAGGTGCCGAAGCATAGCTGAGTTTAGCCGAAGTCATATTCGATGAAATAATACAGGCAGTATACAATTGCAGGAATAGAAAATTCCGAATAAGTTCATAATGATGAAGCTCCTAAAGGCACATTAGAAAACTTTTGTTTGGAAAAAATGTTTTTACTTATTTGGGACTATGAAACCCTGGAAATAATGGTACAAAAAACATAAAAAATGCACCATTATAATATATCTTTACACGATTAGTTCAATAACAAATACAATATAGAGACAACATTTTGAAGCATCCATTAATCAATTAATACTCTCTACAAAGCGAAAGCCTATGTTTTTTTAAGTGATTATTTTAAAAAACTTGTCAATTTCGCTAATTGACGGATGTGGATATCATGTCATCAGTACTTTACGGATTGTTTGTAGGCCTTCAGTTTAATAGAGTGTATGAATGTACTCAGTTTATGGGGGCAAGCTTGTTGTGACATTTATATGTTATGCTCGGCAATAGTCCAACGGTTATCAATACTGACGAGCACAAGGGGACTTTGAATCCCACTCGTTGCAATATTGTAGTAAACTTCACTTAGGTACGTTTGAGTACGAAATTCTGTTAATTCAACACATTTTTTTTTAGTTTTTATTGTAATCTATTTTAACAAGTTTTGATACTTAGCTCTGATTTTAACGTAGTTGTCTCAAATGTCAATCTCGAAAAAAAGGAAAAAGTGAAATATTAAAAGCTAGCACATAATACCGAATATTATGCCAGCATTAAAACTTCCAACACATTAACCCATTACCTTCTCTCTTACCCCCCGATGTGATAGCTAATTGTATTGCTAGCAATACAATTAGCTACAGGCGAAATGAGATCATAACAATATGAGGTTATGATTGTAACGTCGCTGTTTGGCCGCAATTAGACTAAACAAGCCGTAATCGGAGCATTTGCGAATGCGAGAGTTTCGGCTTAATTCGGCTAAGAGTATGTATCCTACAGAGACCGCATCATACGGTCTGGCTGGCGTGACGGTCCACTCGCTGCTCGTACAGTAAAAAATCAATCTGCCTAGCCTTTTCCCAACTATGTTGGGGTCGGCTTCCAGTCTAACCGGATGCAGCTGAATACCAGTATTTTACATTGACCGACTGCCTATCTGACCTTCACAACCCAGTAACTGGGTATTACGATACCCCTTGGTAAGTACCATAGATATCCGTGGTAAGTACAGTATAGTACAGTCGACTACACGTCAGTGGTAATTTACTGAGTTGCTCTCTTATTCTATTCGAACTCCATATTACGCTTGACCAGCTCAAGGTTAAAGTTTTACCAATGACGTGCGGTCGACTGTACGTGGAGACCTCGGTATGTTATCATATTATCATTCAGATTTACCTAACTCGTAAGGGTGGTAAATTGGTATGTGAACGAATAATATTTGAGCAGTATGCTCACATACATAGCTATCTGTGGAAATATATATACTTAATCGTGGTAGGTAATTCATATGGTTTAGCTTAGAACTGGAAATGAGAGTCTTAGGTCGATGTCTAAGGCAAGAGTAACAAGATTACCCTACATAATGCAATAAGTACATAATATTTTACTATCAGTATTATTATTGAGTTTCGACAATAGTTTTTTATGCCAACCTTTACCACAGTTGATTAGATTCAAATGAATAAAGGTATTCTAGAACAATAAAACCACTAGTATTTAAACTACCCAGCTCCACATACAGAGTACAAACTATTTGTCGCTTGACACCAGCCGCGGCAATGGCGAGACATGTCGCAAAGTTGCAGCACAAACATTACGGAGGTTGCGACAAGATTACTCGTTACTAATGTGTCCCATTTGTTACTGCAGTGTGCATCTATCAGGCTGGCAAATAGTTCAGACAGGACTGGTAATGTAGTAAGTAAAGCAGTCGAACAGGTTTTTATTTAGGTATTTATTTAATATTTTAAGCACGCACATGTACAGAGGCAGACTTAATGCCTTAGGCACTTTCTACCAGCCAACCTTTTGGGTGATGCAGAGACAAACAGTGGTAGAACAGAGAGGAAGCGTTAAGGGATGTTATGTTTTGTGCAAGTTACTGGCAGGTGTCATGTATTCCTAGCTTATTCGACGCTTTATTTTCGACGTTACTCTCGATTTCAGCGCAGTGATCTTCACAACATTTCACTACAGTGATTGATGATGAAGCTCAAGTTTCGCAAACAACGCTAAATGGATTTCGCCATTTTGATAAAAAAATATAAAAAACTAGCCATTAAAGATTTTCAGGCATCGTATGTCTGAGATGGTTTTTGTGTTTACTCTAAGCAAAAAAGAAGCTACATTTTGTTTATATATCATTATGGAGATTAGGCTACGTAAATTGATATAATTATGATACTACACCTCGGTAGGTATAAGTACCTCTCTAAAGGAAATGGATTGTGTTTTTTACACTAAATATTAAAGACTAGCTGCGCCCCGCGGTTTCGCCCGCGTAAGTCTCGATCCCCTGGGAATATCGAGATAAAAAGAGAAGATCTTATGTTTTAATCCAGGTTATAAACTATATCTTTGCCAAATTTCATCCAAATCCATTCAGTAGTTTTTACGTGTTTTTACTTACAAACTTTTGCGTTTATAATATTAGTTAGATATACTTTTCAAGCTTCACTTAAAACATTGCGAGTTATATTTGAAACCACTTAGCTTATAAATTAGAAAAACTGCTGATCTTTGAGATTTTATAGTGGTCAGAGTTACTATGAAATATTTTCAGCTATCGATAAAGCCCAAGTAGCACATTAGTGAATTTTGCAACTTATCTTATAGCTTTAAGTTGTAAATGAGTGGTATAACAGTATTTAATAAAAATTATAGCTTTAAACACTACTCATATTTGTATATGAGTACGTCCTATCAATCGTAGTTGCATAAGAGTGTATTTTGTTTATACTTAATTTCTTATGGTTGCATAGAGTCGGTTTTGTTACTTAAAGTTGAAAACGGGTTTTATTTGTTACCAATTTAGAAGCAACAGTGGTATATGAGGCCTTTAAATCTCTTGTAAGCAACTGTTCCATTTAAGCTGTAACATACCCTTATTTGGCACTTCTATTGCCAAACGAGTAGTATATCACCTGTAGTGACTAAAGGGATCATTTTGCAACATTTTTGGAACCTAACGTGATTGCATCTTTCAGGCCTATTGTACTCTAATAATGCCACTCCAACGCGTAGATAAATTACAATAGTGGGTTCTTGAAAACCAACAGCAGCTATTTCCACTTATTTAAAACCACTAACGATGTAACAGTTCCCAAAATACATAATTGTGACCTATTAGGTATTACTTAAGTCTGATCGTCCTGCGCGTTACTCTGTTGATAGTTTTTTTTTTTTTCTGTTGTTATAAAGTTCATAGTTTAAACTACTTCATCAAAAATGAATTCCGTGAAATGGAAAAAAATTAAGCGATGTGGTAGTTATCATCGGCAGGTTGTACGTACTTTAAGTCTACACTGGGAGATCTACAATATACCAAATTATTACTGCTGGTAGTAGCATCCACTGGTCAGCCACTAGCAACATACAAATAAATGATTTTTAGACCTTACAGTTCCAAATAGGGAACAAATAAATGAAAATAAAAACTATGAGATGCCATAAACATGTTTAGAAAATGGTTGTCCTTTAAAATATTTGGTTTTAAAAGTGTTTTATCACACTGACGCATAATCACGGAGTTTTGTTAATTGTAACTGATGTAGTTTGACATTATACTTAGTCTAAAAACATTACGTTAGGTTTGTAACAGTTTTATTTTTTATACTATTATTTCGCCAATTGATTTAGCACACTTTATTTAATTGTTCTTGATCAAACCGAAGTTGCTTCGAAAGGATGATGCTTATTTTGGTACCCTGCTCCAATAGCCATGTGTAATACATCGTTGGATAGCCCTTTTTAAACTGAATAGGAGTTACTGTGGCGCCTAATTCGAAATCCTAGTCCGTTCGGAGGTATACTGTACCAAACATGTCAGCTTTAGCAATACCAAAATAAGGTATTTTTTTAGATACTTTATTATTCACTGCCCTTTTGAGCATTATTAGAGAGGCTTCGACATCACACGCTACCCAGTAACCGATCATGGGTTCACTACTTCCCTTTCCTCCTAACGGTTGGGCATTTAGGGGTATGAGGAACAGGGTTTAAAGTTCACTCATACTCCATAGAAAAGGGAGGATCCTCCAACCAGACGGGTGTTGTGTCTGGCGGGCATCTGCCCAACGATTGATGTTGGGTTCTCGTATATATGTCCACTGCACGGTAAACTTTAATTGCGCGATGCAGGATTTATGTGACGTCTGTCTGACGTCAAGTCTTTGATGCGTAGTTCGCATGTGGCGATGTAGATACCGCCACATCACTCCCCTCCGGAGACCGGAGGTCGATAGTGGACTGAGTCTTGTATCTACCGATGCTTGCCAGTGCCAGTTGTGGTTCCAGTGAGTCGGAACCGGGTGCCGCATTGTTCGCGGTGGGTCGGAACTGTTTGCGGCAGTTGTGATGATTGAGGTGATTGCGGTGATTCCCCAGTGGGTCGGGGTGATGAGGTGATTGAGGTAATTCCCCAGTGGGTCGGGGTGATGAGGCTGAGGGTGATGACCAGGAATGCGCGTTCGCTGCATGCTGGTGGTCAGGATACCCGTTGACGCCTCGGGTGTTGGCTTGGCTGTGTGACTCGACTCACTGAAAGCTTGCGGGAGTGATGATGATGACGTCACGCTGGAGTAGTTGCACGAAGGCTGCGTTGACGTTCACATTCGGGGTCACCAATTTTAGGGGTATGAGGAACAGGGTGTAAAGTTCACTCATACTCCATAGAAAAGGGAGGATCCTCCAACCAGACGGGTCTTGTGTCTGGCGGGCATCTGCCCAACGATTGATGTTGGGTTCTCGTATATATGTCCACTGCACGGTAAACTTTAATTGCGCGATGCAGGATTTATGTGACGACTGTCTGACGTCAGGTCTTTGGTACGTAGTTCGCATGTGGCGATGTAGATACCGCCACAGGCATGCGCCCATGCCATGTAATAACTAAAAAGTACTTTTGTTATTTGTTACTTATTGATTAATAATGATAACAAAACACAGGTACTGGTACTCATACAATATCAATTGTTTGGCACTAAGGGTACTCCAGGCATGCGGGATTTACCGCCTTCTGTCTTATTTCTTAATGATTCTATCGTAGACGATGTTTGAAAAATGTTTTATTTAAATGGATGAATACATTTCATGTATGTATGGTTCGTGGCTAATTAATAATACACGCACGGGTCGATCGAAGGGTACGTTACACTTTCTAAGATCGGTCCGTGGATGGGTGACCATACATTACTTGACCAAGACCGCCGTGCCTCGGAAAGCACGTTAAGCCGTTTGTCCCGGTTGTCGTTTTTAGATCTTCGACAGTAGTTACGGGTGGTCAGAAGTCCGAAAGTAGGACAACTATTCTTACCAAGGGGCATCGTGTTTAGATTAGATAGGCAAATTGCTCCATGTAAAATACTGATATTCAACTGCATCTAGGCTAGGCAGATGATGAATGTACAACATAACCTAACATCATACCTGTAATCTCCGAAGGTTTAAGCAGAGGTGTACCTATAGTAAACCCACATTTCGCCAGTTATGTATAATTCTTTTATTTTAATAATTGATAGCAAACGTCATAATATGAGATCGTAATTAGATGACCGATCACTACGAAAACGTACGAAATGTAGGAAGGTACTTATGGGAAGAGTTTTTTGCGATTTCTGACTTTTCTAGTAGGTAGGTACTCTAACCTCAGTTGGTCTAAATGTGTGTTTGAATCCTTATACAAAACTGCATTGATTGTCATCATAAAAATAAAATGTTATAATAGACATTTTTCTAGCCGACTGTACCATATTTCCAAAATCTGTGAATGCAGTTAGCAATTACTCAAGAAGTTAAGGACAGTCTCCTAAGAACATTTTTCTGTAGTTACAACGATTAAGGTAGCTTAGTTACACAAAATTATATGACGGCAGGAGCGTGGGCGAAGCGTTAACGGGGTCATCATCTTCGTTTCTTGGTACGGGTTCCATGAAGTCTGTGGGTACTCGGGCAAACCAGTAAAACGTAGGTAGAAGTAGGTACAATATCAGAATCACTTTTATTCGGCAATTTACAGTAGTTGTCGTTATGAAGTAGCAAGGAACGAGGTTGTACGGTGAACGTGACAGTTTCGATCGTATGATCAGCACTATACGGCGTGGCTACCGCAATGTCAATCAATTTTGCATTTTTCTATCGACTCTGTCCGCGTTGGTGGCGGGAAAATTCAAAAGCGCCACCTGACGGCGTTCACTGTACTAACCGATCAACCAATAAGAATTGAGTTACAGTGTGACCAATATTATGAAACCAACGGGTAGTAATTTTATTAAAGTTGTCGTCTTGAAATCGCTTGCGACGACACGGCCAAACTGATGAATCACACGTCCTCGTGTGTATCTGTAACAAAATTCTCATTTGTAGCAAAACTCTTGCTCGGCTTAACCTGACTACAAGGTTAACATAAAAAAAATAAAAGTTCGAAAGATATTTCACAAGTAAACATAATCGAAATAATCTTTAATTATTGTACAGTGAACAATACACAAACACACATCACTAATATGACCCGGCTGCTCGGCAGCGTAGTCTCGTTGAGACCCAATAGTCTTATTCAGACCCAGGCAATAGTCATAAAGACCCGAACAGTAGTCTCACAGAGACCCATTAGTAGTCATAAAGACCCAATTTAATAATTTTTATAGACTCAGCCACCATACATCCAGCCGCGCATTGCACCCTGAACGACTCATAGAATCGCAGTTACAACTACGACTAGGCTGTACAGTTTGATTAAGAAAGGGTAGGTATCTACCTACTTAGTCATTTTAGTGTGCGTATATTCAAACAATAGCGGACGTTCTTTCGGTAGTATTATCTGCATTGGACTCTATGTCAACAACCAGTTCAGATGGAACTTCACATTGCGGCATCTTTCTAAGACGATCGTGGGCGTACTTATAGGTTCTGTTACTGGACAGTGATTTCAAAGTGTAACGATCGCCTTCAAGTACATCAGTTATTTGAAATGGACCTTTATATTTCGGATCTAATTTTGTTTGATTTCGCTCTTCGTTTTGAATAAGAACCAGGTCACCGACATTAGATTTGACTAATTTAGCCTTATTACTGTCAAAACGAGACTTTTCGTAATTAGAACTTCGTTCGATATTGTGGGCTGCGTGCTCTCTCGTCTCATAAATATCTACCTCAACTTCAGTATCGTTAGCAGTCAAAAGATGCAGTGGTCTAGCTACGCGACCGATCATAAGTTCGAGGGGACTCGCCTTTGTCACTCTATTTACAGTGCAATTCAACGCCAGTTGTACTTCGTCAAGAGCTTCTTGCCACGACCTTTGCGATGTTTCTACTGCAGTAAGCATGCTTTTTAGAGTACTCATCACGCGCTCTACCTGACCGTTAGCTCGGCTAGAACCTGTCGCGATTAGATGAAGGAGAATGTTATGCGAACTACAGTATTCTTTAAATTCTTTGCTAGCAAAGCAACGACCTTGGTCTGCTATTACGCGTGAGGGTGCACCAAAGAGAGCTACACTAGATTTGAGCGCCTTGACGACACTAGGGGTGTCGATACGAAGCGTATGATAAAGAAGCACAAACTTTGTGAATGCGTCTATCAACACTATCACGTATTCTTTTCGATCGTTTTTACCGCTTAATTTGCCGGTAATATCGGTATGCACTGTATGCCAGGGGACAGTAATTTTGGGGATGGGATGAAGCTCTGCTTGGACACGACCTGAATGAGACTTTGAAACTTTGCAGGTGATGCAATTGTCTACGAATTTACGTACGTACTTAGCCATACCGTCAAACCAGTAATGTTCATATACCTTCTCTAATGTTTTATCCGCGCCAAGATGCATTATCGATTCGTGTACGTGATTTATAACGGACCATCGAAACGCACGCGGTACTATCGGCAGACAACGCGTGCGATTATTTCTTTGTACTTTACGATGCAATACACCCGATCGCAGCTCATATGTCTTGGCATTGTCGGCAGGGAGTTGATTTTCTTTGAGCTTTATGACAATGGCCTGAATTTCATCATCTCGCAACTGTTCAGCCAATAGCCAATTTTCTGACAGAGTTGTAAGGTCAATTCGTTTTTGTTCTACCCTCTCGACCATTAACACATTCTTAGGTAATGCGGATAGCACGGGCAAAGGGTTGCGAGATAAGAAATCAACATGGCTCATACGTTTACCCTCCCTGTAGACAATCTCAAAATCATATGCCTGTAGGAAAGCCCAATAGCGATGGACTCGTGGGGAAAGATCGACCTTGTTGTGAGATGCTTTTAGAGAATTACAATCAGTAACTACTACAAAGTGACGTCCCTGAAGGTAATGATGGAAACGTTTTACAGCGTTCACAACCGCCAGAGTTTCCAACTCATAAGAGTGGTATCTCGACTCGGCGTCTGTGGTTCTTCGACTGAAGTACTCGACAACGCGCAACTGGCCATCTACTTTTTGAAATAAAATACTACCATAACCGATAGCACTCGCATCAGTGTGTAATTCAACCGGGAGGTCTGGGTCAAAAATCGTAAGTACCGGTTTGTCGGTTAAAACAGAAATAATTTTTTGTCTGACCTCTTCATGCTCAGGTTTCCAGTTGAATTGGGTACTGGTGTTCAAATGAAACAATGGGAGCATAATTAGTGAAAAATTATTTACGAATTTTCGAAAATAGGAAGCCAGGCCTATAAATTGCCTCAATTGAGAACTATTTTCGGGAGGGGGGAGCTTACTAAGCGCCTCTACTTTACGAGGGTTTGGTCGGATCTGTCCTGAAGAAATATCATAGCCCAAAAACTCGACTCTTTGTTTGAGGAAGGAACACTTCGCTTAATGAAAACCCAGCATCAGTCAAGGCAGTTAACACTTCACGTAACCTAGTGAGTCCTTCTTCTACGTTGGTTGACGGGATTAAAATGTCATCTAAATAGAGGATCGCGTATGAAAAAGCTAAAGGCCCCAGAGCGTTGGATACTGCTCGCTGAAAAACACTGGGCGCATTGCGCAACCCGAAGGGCATGGCCAGATACTCGAACTGCCCGTCCGGTGTCACAAATGCCGTGCGCTCAATGCTTTCAGGGTCCAGGATACAAATTTGGTTAAATCCACTAGCACAATCAAGGCAAGTAAAATAGTTGGCGCCATTCAGTCTAGCTATTTGATCATCTATACGCGGGAGTGGAAATCTATCTGGCACTGTATTTGAATTTAACTCTCGATAATCTATTACCATACGCTGTGAACCATCACGCTTTTCCACAAGTAGAATCGGGCTAGCGAACGGGGAACTACTGGGTCGGATTATTTTTGCATTCAACAACTCATTTATTTTGTTACGCACTATGTCCCGTTCGCGGGGACTGAGTCGGTAAGGGCGGCGATAAACAGTACGGGTTGGATCTTTTAAACGAATTTTCATTTCACCTGTAGTTACCCGAGTTAACGGTAAACCATCAATAAACGCAAACGAAAATTCACTCAATACACGCGTAAGACTATCTCTAAAAGCGGGGGGAACGTCGGTATTAATTGTACTTAAATTCATTTCTGTCACCGCGGCAAAACAAGAAACCGGTTTTGTTATGACTAGGCACCCTCTCGATAAGGTAACAGTCAAATCACAATTTAAAATATCAGAGCCTATCATTATGTTATGCGGCATAAATTCATCGGGAACGATAAGAAATGACAAATGTAAAAAATGTCCGGCAATAACTACCTCACATAAAATTTGTTCGGAACAGTAAACATGAGCGTTACCAACGCCTGTTAATCGTATGTTAGCAACGGAACGCTCTCCTAAGAATTTATTCGCGATACTTTGCTTTACAAGAGAACACTCGGCACCACTATCGAAATAAAAAATGTACGACTCACCGGATTGTGTTAGCTCTCCACGTACACCTTGGACTTGGCAGTAGTTGACTCTTCGTTCCTGGGCCGCGCCGCTGTTGCTGCTGGTGTTGTTACTGGCTGCCGTGTTGCTTGTTTTCGGACAGCGAGGTGCGACGTGGCCTTGTTCTCCACAGCGGAAGCAGGTGACATTCTTCTTAGGATCCGATGACGTAGACGTAGTGGTAGAAGTAGTCCTTTGTGTACCAATCGCCTGATTGCTTTTACGTGAACGACAGTCGACTGCTTTGTGTCCAATCTTATGACAATAATTACATTGGAACGGCGTGTTGCTTGACCTTGTTCGTTTAGCGTCCGAAGTGGTGTTGTCGACGTGTCGATCATATTTTCTCTTCAACGAAAATGCGTTTAGTTCTTGGATCAACTTAGTTCTCGTTTTGATTTCCGTTGTAAAAGCTAGACGGTTGATTCGACTATCCATTTTTGCTAAGTGAGCAAGTACGTACGATACAGCTATCTCCTCGCAGCTCATGTCCTTCCATTTAGCTAGGAGTGATGTCATCAAACGGCTCGCGTATGAAGCTAAATGTTCACCCTCCTTTTGTTGGCTATTGTTGGCGTTAATTATAGTCGCTGCACAGGTTTCCGTACAATCATATCTTGCTAGGAACAGGTTCTTGAACTGGCTCCACTTCATACCAGTATGAGACACTTGAGAAAGCCATGTCGATGCACTTCCTTTCAGAGATTTGCTAAGTGCAATAATCAGCGCGCCTCCTTCCATGGGACATTCTGTGAGGCAAATGTCCACCGTCGAGCACCAAGAAAGCGGGTCGACGTCTGGTAAGTCCGGGTTGAACTCTGGCAGCTTGATTGAAACTGGCGTCGGCGTCGGTCCTCGCATGGCTTCAATCAGCCGCATGGTAATCAGGTTTTGCTGCTCGAGAAGCTGGCGCCAGTAGATATCCGTGGTGGGCGTCCGAGTTGATCCCACTTCTGATGACGGCAGGAGCGTGGGCGAAGCGTTAACGGGGTCATCATCTTCGTTTCTTGGTACGGGTTCCATGAAGTCTGTGGGTACTCGGGCAAACCAGTAAAACGTAGGTAGAAGTAGGTACAATATCAGAATCACTTTTATTCGGCAATTTACAGTAGTTGTCGTTATGAGTAGCAAGGAACGAGGTTGTACGGTGAACGTGACAGTTTCGATCGTATGATCAGCACTATACGGCGTGGCTACCGCAATGTCAATCAATTTTGCATTTTTCTATCGACTCTGTCCGCGTTGGTGGCGGGAAAATTCAAAAGCGCCACCTGACGGCGTTCACTGTACTACCCGATCAACCAATAAGAATTGAGTTACAGTGTGACCAATATTATGAAACCAACGGGTAGTAATTTTATTAAAGTTGTCGTCTTGAAATCGCTTGCGACGACATATAAATCATTATATTAGAAGCAATTTGTCGCTCTAGACGGGTTTCACTTTCAAACGAACTTGCCAGTTTCAATTACAAAATGGTTAACAAAAAATAATCTCGCACTCTCCTTTTTAGTAAAATTGGTTTTTGTTTTTTATAAATAAATAAATTATTAATTCTAAATTGATGAATACAGTTTATTCAATTTATTCAATTTATTCAATAGAAATGGCATAAAAATATTCAGATAAAAAACTGATGGTTTTTTTTTAAACGATTTAACGACGAACGGTTAATCGATCCCAGGGTTAGAATTAATCGAGAAAAGAACAGCTTGAATAATTTTGACACGGAATGAAACGAGTCTAGGCTAGGTTCACACGTTCGTGGGAAATCGTGTGATACGATTAAATGGTTACATGAACTAAATTTTCTCATCAGTACACTACCAAGTAACACAACGGGTGGTAAAACAGCTCCATATCATATCTGTTTGTAAGCTTGGGTGAAACTTAAAGGCATGAATAAGTTCTATATGGGTGGCAAGAACCCATATGCAAACAATATAGAACCAATTGGAGAAAAATTGCAGCTTAATTTTGGTTCCAAATGAAATCCATAGGAGTTCTCACGATCACCTTAAGTGGCAATTAGAACTATAGGTGTAAGTTGTACGCAGTGAACGGTTGATTGAATGATATAAAGGTTTCAATTCATTCATTAAGTGACAAATGAAACGCAGAGTTCTTTTTAGGCTTTTTAGGCTGTGAATAGCCATTTCATTTTGGATAACATCTATTTGCTGAGTATTAAAACTTCACGTGTACTGATATAATGCAGGCATTGATTTACAGCACAAAATCCTTGCGAATGTTTTGTTACTGTGAAAGTATAGTTATTATATAGTAGTTTCTTTGTAAATTTCGAAGCGCCTTCGATTTGATCAAGAACAATTAAATAAAGTGTGCTAAGTCAATTGGCGAAATAATAGTATAAAAAAATAAAACTGTTAAAAACCTAACGTATATTTTTTTTTTTTTTTCTTTTTCTGAAGGCTTACAGACAAATAACATTATAATAACAATAATATTCGACTATATTGCTAATTACAAGCCCCCACAGATGAATACAAAATGATTATTACTTTCTAAGGAAATAAATTAAGTAAGTTATTTTTAATTTATTCTAATTAATTACTCCCTCAGTGCTAATATATATATATACATATATATATCTATATGTATATATATATATATGTCAGTGTGATAAAACACTTTCAAAACAAAATATTTTCAAGGACAAGCATTTTCTAAACATGGCGATGTTTATGGCATCTCATAATTTTTATTTTCATTTATTTGTTCCCTATTTGGAACTGTAAGGTCTAAAAATCACTTATTTGTATGTTGCTAGTGGCTGACCAGTGGATGCTACTACCAGCAGTAATAATTTGGTCTATTGTAGATCTCCTAGTGTAGACTTAAAGTACGTACAACCTGCCGATGATAACTACCACATCACTTTTTTTTTTACAATACACTATGAACTTTATAACAACAGAAACAAAAAATTCTATCAACAGAGTGACGCGCAGGATGATCTGACTTAAGTAATAATAGGTCACAATTATGTATTTTGGGAACTGTTACATCGTTAGTGGTTTCAAATAAGTGGAAATAGCTGCTGTTGGTTTTCAAGAACCCACTATTGAAATTTATTTACGCGTTGGATATTAGAGTACAATAGGCCTGAAAGATGCAATCACGTTAGGTTTCAAAAAGGTTGCAAAATGATCCCTTTAGCCACTACAGGTGATATACTACTCTGTTATACTACTCGTTTGGAAATAGAAGTGCCAAATAAGGGTATGTTACAGCTTAAATGGAACAGTTGCTTACAAGAGATATAAAGGACTCATATACCACTGTTGCTTTTAAATTGGTAACAATTAAAACCCGTTTTCAACTTTAAGTAACAAAATCGACTCTATGCAACCATAAGAAATAAAGTATAAACAAAATACACTATTATGCAACTACGAGTGGTAGGAGGTACTCATAAATATACAAATATGAGTAGTGCTTAAAGCTATAAGTTTTATCAAATACTGTTATACCACTCATTTACAACTTAAAGCTATAAGATAAGTTGCAAAATTCACTAATGTGCTACTTGGGAATATTACCAATATTACCTGAGTATGTGGCGGTATCTACATGCGAACTACGCATCAAAGACCTGACGTCATCCTGACGTCACATAAATCCTGCATCGTGCAATTAAAGTTTACCGTGCATTGGACATATATACAAGAACCCAACATCAATCGTTGGGCAGTTGCCCGCCAGACACAACACCTGTCTGGTAGGAGGCTCCTCCCTTTTCTATGGTGGATGAGTGAACTTTACACCCTGTTCCTCATACCCCTAAAAGTAAATATAACTATATCTAAACATAATACATAATAGTTTTAAGAAAATATAGCTACCTACTTACCAATAATAGAATTATTTATGATATTGTTATTGACTTTTTTGTGCGAATGTAATGTAATTCAGTTTTAAGGTATAATTTAATTTAAATTTTTAGATTTCTACTACTTAGATTTTTAATTTTAAGTGATAGCTATGTATCTTACAATTGCTGTGCCCTGACGGGGTCTACAACGGCTCTTAGCTCTACGCCTTTTGCAAATAAATGAATATGACGGTTCAGCCGTTTAGCTATGAAAGCATAACAAACTCACATTCGTATTTATCATACTAGCTTCCACCCGCGGCTTCACCCACGTGGTATGTCGATAAAAAGTATCCTATGTCCTTCCCAGATGCCATCTATCTCCTTGCCAAATTTTGACGAAATCCGTTCAGTATCTTAGGCGTAAAAAGGTAACATACAGAAAGACATAGTTAGTTTCGAATTTATAATATTACTAGCTTCCGCCCGCGGCTACGCTCGCGTGGTATGTCAGTAAAAAGTAGCCTATGTCCTTCCCCAGGATACCATCTATCCCCTTGCTAAATTGTATCGTTATCCGTTCAGTGGTTTAGGCGTGAAAAGGTAACATACAGACAGACAGACAGAGAGAAAGACAGACAGAGTTACTTTCGAATTTTTAATATTAGTATGGATTAGTATAGATTTAGTTAAGATCAAGTTTTAGAAAGAGTTAGGTTTTTGAGAACGTCGTCGTCTCCACTAAACATGATCATCTGTCGCAATCACGTGCGCTGCGTGATAGTCTCTTCTCAGCTCAATTTGTCAAACAGTGAATTTATTCATAGTTAAGTACTTCTTATAATTAGTAGTGCAAGGTATAAAACATGAAATACTTAAAAAAACACTGTCAATTGAAAGAGGCTTAACCTCACAGCCACAAAAATACACAAAAATCCGTTTTCCACCTTCCCACTATATCTTCAATCCCCTCTGCACGGAGCTGAATTACTGCTCAATCCTCGTCGCGACATGTTTACTCGAACAACACAGTGTTATGTCACGCGCCTCGTACTCCTCGTAGACACACGTAATGTTTAGGTAGTCAGTTTAAAAAGGAGATGCCCATGAAATCTTAGCGTAGTCCGCGAAAATAATAATTGAAGCAAGTAATAATAACTGCAATTAAGTTAATAATTGATTATTTTTAAGCGGAAAATCTGACTGCACTCAGATTTTTCATTAGAAAATAATCAATTTAAAAATAACTTTATTAAATAAATATGTGTTAAATAAACAGATTTAAATACTTTATTTCATTTACAATACATATAGATTCTTTTTTTTAAATATTTTAATAAAAACTACAATGTAATAATTATTCAAAAAATATTATGGTATCTTTATCATAGCCATATTTTCGCGCACGAAGAGTTCCGTACCATTATCTATAAAAACGGTATAAAAATCACGTTTGTTGTATGGGAGCCCCTCTTAAATATTTGTTTTATTTTAATTTAATTATTTATTTTTAAAGTGAATATGTAAGTAAATATTCTGTGAATATTTCAAGCGGCTACCTGTTGCCGTTTTCAATATCGAGCAAAAATATCACGTTTGTTGTATGGGAGCCCCCTTGAATATTTGTTTTATTCTATTTTTTAGTATTTTTTGTTATAGCGGCAATAGATATAGATCATTTGTGAATTTCAACTGTCTAGTTATCACGGTCCATGAGATACAGCCTGGTGACAGACGGACAGACAGGCAGACAGACAGCGGAGCCTTAGTAATAGGGTCCCGTTTTACCCTTTGGGTACGGAACCCTAAAAACGAAATAACGAAATTAATATTTGATCTGTTTTGCATACAGAGTAGCAGGAATATTTCGCGATGTATCTCAAAGGTTTTATTTGAAAGCTAATATCAATGTTATCTAAAACTTGCTCCACGATATTGCAGAACGTTCGGGCTGTTCCAAGTAGGTTAAATTCCAGATTTATTAGGTTTATAGGTTCCGTATACTATCTTAGTTTTAAAAGTGAAGGTACACTTTGTAGTCTGAAATTGCCCCGTGTTTCCATAATTTACAGAATAAGATTAGTTTAGTTTAGTTTATCTAGGTAATAAAATAAAATTTCATTAAATATTGTAGTACCTACCAATTTAAGATTGCGTAATTAGGCACATAATATGTTATGAACAATAAAAAGAAATCACATCAATTTTACTAATTAGGTTATCATTGTTTTCTAGTAATTTTATTATGCATTTAAGCATAATAATACATTTTCAATTAAGTTGTACCAAGTTTAGATAGATAACTACGTACTTCATAACTTTCCAAGGATTCCTAAATGACGTAAAACGATTGATACAACTAGTGTTGACTTCTCCGACGGTGAAAAGTGGTTTAAAACAGAATTTGCAAAATCAAACGAAATAAATAGGAAATATTCTATATTTTCAGATATTTCTAGATTTTTTGGTTATAATAATGCAGATGGTAATAAAGTATCATCTCGTCGCAGCCAACGACCGACCTTTTTGCATACTGACTGCTACATTTTCATATTTCTCTGTTAGATTCTTGTGAACCTAATGCAATTTATTTAATGGATGATAGAACAGAAGTTATGTTGGCTGTGGCTAGTTGAACTTACTAAGATTGTTCTATGTCTGTCTGTCGTAAATACGAGATTTAGTATAAAAGTTTTTCTTTACTAGAGAATACAAAGAAGGAAAAGTTTTGTCATTAGTAACACCAGTGGTTGTTGTGGTAATGTTTCTGTTTGGTCGAAACGTTCAACGGTGATACCGGTAGTGCCGATTCTATTAATAAAGCTACCAAAACTGTCATTACTTATTTGCAATTATAGTTTTGGGATACAATAGTGTCATAATTTTATAGTTAAGTGACAAACGTTAAGGTCCTACCCTACCTCAAATTTTATCTCTCTCGCACGATACTACTCGCGGCCTGAGTGAGAACGAGACGGAGTGGGGTGCTGGCCGCTCTCAAGCCTCGAATAGTTTAGGTAATTGCTTATTACGGTGAAATTGGTAATTTAAAAACATAAGACCTGTTTTATAGTTATTTCAGTTATTATGCAAAGTTTCATGATCTAATTTGAAGTATTTTTTTAATACCAGTGGTATAAAGTTCGGGTTAGAGGTAACTTTAGAATTCAATCCTCAACTTTAACCTTAATAACTAGAACTGACTATGGCAAAAAATTATTACTTTTGAAGGACCACCACTTTAAAATAGAATACCCTCTAGTGTAAGATATCTACACTCGTTCAATGCATTTAAAACTCAAGTAGTTAGTTAGTCAGTAGGTATATAAATTGAGGATCGATCACTTTTGGAGAAATAAAAGCATGGGATGGGTATCTAGTTAATATGCTAACTCTGCCTTCTCTTTATATCTTAGAAAGTATTTTGTACGTTCGCAAAAACTTAGGACTTTTCAAAATAAGAAGCGATTTCCATAATATAAATACACGTAGTAAACATGAAATTGTGATACCCTAGATTAATTAAAACTAGTAAGTTGTTTCTTATAAACAGTATCCGCTTCTATAATAAGTTGCCAAAGTTGGTTACAAAACTTAGCGATAGTAAGTTCAAACCCTCATCAAACGTGTCCTTATCAAAAAAGCATACTATAACATTAAAGACTACGTTTAAGACAGGGAAGTTTGGCAATAATTCGTTCTGCACATGTGGCTTCCCTGGTACCTCATTAACGCATATTAACTGCTCCCAAATTACCATGTTTATTTTTTACATTCATCCCTGACAGACATAATCATAATATTATTTGACATTTATATACCTACAATTTTATTTCAACTCTTTATTAGTGGCTTTTATGGACATGATAATTAATCAGATTTGTTACAGTTGTAATGGCAATCATGTCATTTGGTTAAAATAGGTTTTTTATTTTTAGTAGCTTATTTATCTTATAAATAGATTCTTTTCTACCTTGTGAATGTGAGAACGTAGTAGGCTTAGCCTAACCTACCTGAAACTTTTTAAAAAAGGCCTAAACTGTCCTCCCATAACTATTAACACTGTAATTCTAAAATATTGTAAAAGCCATTTTTTTTTATCTGTAACCTTGGAAGTTCTTTCCGGCTCGTCCCCATAGGAAACAACCAATTGGAACCGTGCACCTAGCTTCTGACGTTTCATAAGTGCCCATGTAGGCTTATTTGAAATAAAATATTTTGATTTTGAGTTTGTAACTGATGATGACGAACTTTGTGAAATTTATATAATACTAGCTGTGCCTCGCGGTTTCACCCGAAATATAGGGATGAAACATATCCTATGTCCTATTCCTGGTCATGGTCTACCCCTGCCCATCCTCTCCTCTCTAGAGTAGGGAACGTCGCGGCAGCGCGGCGCACACTGTGAAATATGTCGTATCTAGCGTCACTTTATTCAGTTGTATCTCGTAGCTTAGTTAATATTTTTAACTGAAACTTTTTTTGGACATACAGAAGGGTGTCAGCTTAGCACGTTTTTATAAAAAAAGTGTAATTGTTTTGTTTTTTACAAAAAAAAAAAAAAAAAATATTTTATTTTCTACCGTAAAAAAACTTTTACCAATAATTCTATGTATATGCAATCAATTAATATATACATAGAATTATTGGAATAAGTTTTTTTTGTTACTATCATCATCACAATCATCCATCTCATATATGAATCCGAGTCATTTATATTTACGCTAAAATGTTCTTCTTCGTCCGAATTCTCTCAGTATAAAGTCTGATATCGGTCCTTTTTGCTAGTGCTATGCGAAACTTTTGAAAAATAGTAAGTTTCTTCATTTTTGTCAACCAATTGAAAAAAATGTTTTTGTATGACATGCGCAAATAGGTGCACGGGAATATTACTGATTCCTTTAGAGCACGAGTCAGGGAATAAGAAAAGAAATGTTTCAGCTCGGATACACGCGGATACATTTTCTAATGTCTTAATATATGCGTAATTAAATATACAACACAAAAGAAAAAAAAAACCTGTAAAAGTAATACATGTGTAACTTTCAAACTCACCTAAGATAACTATAACACCGTAGATGTTAATACAACTGCGTTTCTGTGTGTATGTCTATCTAAAATTTCACCCGTGAGACACCTTTAATCAATCAAAGAAATAAAGGCGAATAAACTCAATGTCAATTTCTCGAAGTTATACTATGAAAAATATCGACACCTACTCGCAAATTATTATCAAATCATACAGTTGCTTTATCTAGCTATCGTGTAAAAATATTGTATCGTTGAATATTGCATGTTCAAATTTTGAATAAAGTGACTAGATACGGGTTATTTTACAGTGTGCGGCGCCGGCGCCGGCGTCACGGTTCGCGTATTACATTTTAATACTCGTGATAACTTCGAAATTAAATGTCCGATTCGAATGAATTAAAAAGTATTTTACTGCTACATAAATAGCAAACACCCTTGATGTTAAAACTATTTATTTGAATCAGAATTTATATTATGTTGATAAAACTCCTTCGCAAATAATGCATTAATTTCGAACAAAGGAGATGTTACATTTTCGGCCACAAAGTGTACGCTAATGAAAAAAAAGGTAAAAATTCCACGAATTGAGGACAAATATTCTTTCCTGAATATTCCTCTGATTTCTTTGGCACAAAAAATAATAGTTTATCAAATTATTGCCATATTCTATTGATCATGGCGTCGTCTTACTTGCACAATGCTTTCGTCCAGAACTCATGTTACATTTAAACATAATAAAATCACGTAGACGTTATTTAAATAAATACGAAAGGCATGTGTTTCTCTGCTATTAAGATAAGATATTATCTTATCTTAATAGCTGTGTTGTGTTTCAAAAAAACACATGCCTTTGATGCGTCAGATATAAAGGTTGATCATTACAAAATAAAACGAGGATTGTAGATTTGTAGATAATTCTGGACGAAAAATTCAAACATTGTCTATTGGTATTTGACATCACATCTTTGACAGTTCTAGATTTTAAAATAGAGATGGGTTGTAACAGATTAAACACGATAACTGTTATCACTGTTACTATTACAAAAAAATAACAGATTCAAGTATCTATTATTAAATAACAGCCTGTTATTTTTGTACGGACGATAAATACGTAATTAAATCTCAATTGAATATCTTCTATATCTCTTTTGGTTTAAAGTCGATAATCGTATCTATCTGTTATTAAATAACAGCCTGTTACGGACGATAAATACGTAAGTAACAGCCACGGTAACAGTCTGTGTGGGGATTGTTATAATGTATTAACAGTAAAGGCCGCGGTAACAGTCTTGAGGACCTGTTATTTTATGTAACAGGTGTGGTTTATTGTTAGGAACAAATGTTATCTGTTATTTTTTCATATCTGTTATTTCTCTCTGTTACGATACATACGCCTCACCCCTATTTTTTTTAATGTAAACGTCATCTGTCCAACCAATCTGTCATGACTGGCTGTCGATGGTCGTATAGCGTCAAAAAATTTCAGTTTATAATTAGTGCCTAAAAATATCAGACATTATGAAAAAATAATGCCTTTATTGTATTCAGGGGTTCGTTTTCCAGGTTTTATAAAGTGTACATGTTATGGCCGGAGTCCCATACAAACAACAAAACGAAACGTCTCTTTTGATTACCATAAAAAAGGTTATAGTGACTCAATCTTAAAAGATAGACATTTATACTGTCGCAGACTTTTTTTTAGGACTTTTAAAGAATAACAATTCCATCATACATGATATTTGCGTAACTTAAACCATTTACGCAGCGCACGCAACGGAAGCTCTCTAAGAGGAATATTTTTTCCCGTTTTTGCAACATTTCAAACAAACAAATTTGTTTGTTTGAACGCGCTAATCTCAGAAACCACTGGTTGGAGTTGAAAAAATCTTTTTGTGTTGGATAGTCCATTTATCGAGGAAGGTTTTAGAGTTTACAAGCCGTTTTTAATATCTACGTATAATACTTATAATTATTTTTATAAAAGTATGAAAGTAGGTTTATTAAACCTTTTCCGGTTCTTTCGCATAAAACTGGTTTTCTTGTGTTTTATTTCTTATATCCAGAAAACAAATCGTATCATTAACGAATTCCAATTTCACCGGTTAATGGATTCAACAGCTAATTTTATAAGGAAAACTCCTGAATTTATAATGTTTCAAAAGTTTGGTTCGTCTATTTGTTAGTCTTCATTTTTAACAGAAACGGTCAAATTCCTGTTCCTTCACCATTTTTCCTTTTTTAAGACTCTCGGACTAAAATGAGACTATTTAAGAATTAAAGAATTTAATACTTTTGTAGCAGAAAAAACACGTGACTTATATTGGACCCCCTTTAATTTTAACTTGATTTTATTTTAGTTGGGTATTTGTTATTATAGTGCAATAGAAAATTTCAGTCTACCTATTATGGTTCATGAGATACAGCCTGCTGACAGACAGACGGACAGTGGAGACTTAGGAGACGGAAGAGGGCGTTTAGTGTCCATCAATGCGTTAAAAATAATCTAATAATACTTATTTCTAATTACAATACGCATCAAAATACGGAAAAACAATGCATAAAAAAAATGTACCAGGCAATCATAACTCGACAAAGTCAAAGTCAAAGTCAAATCATTTATTTCAAATAGGCACATTAAAGGCACTTATGAACGTCAAAAAAACTAAGAAATAGAACTGATTCTAGTTGCCCCTTCCAAAAGGTAGTTTTCGTATGGAGAAGAATGGGCAAGAAACTCCACCCAAAAAATGGTTTACAATATTTTGTATACATTAATTATAATTACATGTGAATACGATGCACCTAGAATACGATTACTTTACCACAAACTGACAAACAAACTGACAAACAAGTCTCCTGATCCCCAACTTTCAAGCATCTTCATTATCTTCAACAATTTCGTTCAAACTGACCTCAGGCCGCAATCACACGGAATCCGTCATTGACGATTCGTCAAAAAACACGATACGTCAGGACGGATGGACGTTGACATGGCATACGGAAACGTGCTTTTTCGCGATTCATCAAAATATCTGAAAAAAAGTTCACACTTAGTTTGTGATTCAGAGTTCAGTCTTTGGCGAGTGCATCAGCGGATCCGTCACAAAAAAATAGCGAATCGTGTTTTTTGACGAACGTGATTTTTAAAAGAGGGTACGTGATTTAAGTCGTTTCCGTCATTTTTCACGATTCGTGATGCGTGTGAACAGGGACAACGACACATTAACAAAACATTGCAGCCGTCAAAAAGAAAAGATTCGTGAAAAAAGACGATTCGTCAAAAAACACGAATCGTCCTCATGGGAATGAGCCTTTAGATATCTTTTATTTGCCTAGATCATGGCCAGGGCTATTCTGCAATATAACGAGTCTCATACACAATCCCTAATGAAGTAATTGAGAAAAGCTTTTATTTCTTAAGTACCTCTTTAAATTCTTAAGAGGGACATTGTTATCATTGACTTAAGTGCTTTGAATGCAGCACGAGATGAAAAATACATGTATTTTGCTGTAAAATTGTAGTTGTGCTGGATTTGCGGTGTTATGTAAACATAGTTGAACTATTTGTTTGTCAGAGTTTTACACAATTATTATCATTTCTCATACATACATTATACATAAACTCAAACCTTCTTCCTCCAACTATCATTTCTCATCTTCCCAACTAAACGAGAATCTCGCAGACTTACTAACTGTGTTTGAATCGGGTGGTTTTTTTAGAGGCGAGAGAACTTTAATTTTAACTAAAACATAGAAAAGTGTTTTTAACATTCACTCAACATGAAATTGACTTTATTTGACATCCGCCGCAAAAAAGTCACCCTTTATACTGTCGCGGTTGTACTTTAACTTAATGGTTACTAACCGTTCTTTGTAACAACTTGCTTCACGAAGATTTCCCACTTCCATATCTAAACAAATTTAAATTAACTAGAACATAAAACTTTAAAAACACCACCATTCTGCAAGAATTAAAATAAATTCACGAGCAAAGCCGGGTGAAGTCGATGTCTGTAAAGAAATAAATAGCAGAATGTCCCACCGGCGAGCGGCTCCGGCGATACTGTCTGCTTTAACAGCGAAGGATTATTCCCCGGCGACACATTTTGAATTTGATTTCAGTTTTATCCTTTTACGAGTTTAAACCATTTTTTATTTCATGTTTTTGTTAATCTGGAGGCACGGTAGTGCATCCGCCAAGACGAGGCAAGCGAAGCGCAGGGCACTACCTACCTTTTCTCGAAGGGCTTCGTCATTTTTTTGATCATGAGGGATCAAAAAAACTTGGGTTTGGATGAACTCTACACCGTAGTCAAAATATGTGGCTTGGCCGTTTCCGGGCCGATCGCCGTCGATTTATTGGAGTGTAGAGTTAGAACCTTGGCTCTACATGAGAAATAATTAAATAAATGAATGAAATAATTAACTATTGTCTAGCAGAAAAGTATTGAACAGTAAATGAATTTTTCACCTTACGTCCATGGACTTTAGCGAAACGGCCAAGCCACATATTTTTTGACTAAGGTGTAGAGTTTGTAAAGGTAGGCCTTGTAGAGTTAGGGCGTGAGAAGCTTGTCTCTACATGAGATCTGATAACTTTTTGACAGTGCGAGCCGTATGGTCTCGTCTTGGCCACATTTTATATAAAAATGTTTTTCGGTGGGATCTAAATACCTAGACGGTTTACTTGATGTGAATTCAGCAGGTTGCGTAAACAGTGTATTCTATGTACAAAACTCGTAAGTTTATAATTATGTGTTTGTTTCGAGTTTGCTTGGCTAGTAATTGCCTTTTACGTAAGTGTTGCTAACAGCATCAGCTTTAGGTAAATTCTGTGCTTCTTGTCAACGACGACTACTGTCTATTACTAACTGCGATTACGCCAATGTATGCCGAGTTATAGCTGGCAATTAATCGTCTGCCTAGCCTTTTCCCAATTATATTGGACTTCCAGTCTAACCAGATGCAGCTGAATGTCAGTATTTTACATGGAGCGGCTGCCTATCTGACCTCCACAACCCAGTAACACTATACAACATGGTAAGACTGGTTGTCAGACCTTTAGGCTTCTGACTACCCGAAACGACTGACGATTTATGTGTGTCAATTTATGCATATTATATATAGTTAAAGTATTTCATCATGTCCTAATAACTTGTGTAGATCCCAAGGAATATCCCTTGGGATCTTCTCAACATCTATAACTACATTCACTCGCATTACATTCACCTGCAAAGACGAGATCAAACTTTCGATTCAACCAAACACAGCCTCAGGAGACATCTGTAAAACAACTCCGCAAAATTGTTGTGAGGTCAATAAAGTAAACCACTATTGAGACGTAGAATACAGCAAGTGTCCCTATTTTGTCTGATTTAAATATCAGAGGGAACGTCTGGCATGTTTGTGCGCCGACCAACCCCGCGGGGCGCGCCGACTATTGCAATAAATTTACATAGGAAAGATTCTTGCTGGGAGCTCCCGAATGTAGGGATGTGATGCATCATGTTTGAGTGTCGATAATTTAATTTAATTTATATTAGGAAGATTTAAATATTGAATAAAAAATACAAACAGTAGGTACTATAGATAAACTTAGAGGAACGTTTTATAAAAAATGTATATTGGTAACATTCTTATGACCAGGATATAAATGAATTACCTAACTTAGTGAATTTCTTAGGTAAGTACAAGGGACAGAGGCATCTCTGTTCATCCTTTTTCATACACTATGAGCTATAAATTAGCAAAATGTTTCATTCTTATTCAACTTCAAATAAAATCTTCAGCAATGAAATTGGTTAAACTTTTTACAGTGTCTAACTTCTAGCTACGCTATACACTGTTCTATTACTTTTGTTTCGATTAACATAAAGCAATTCTCCCGCTTTTTAACTGCTAAAGAATATAGACTTTTTGTTGGTATTAACGCGCCCAAGTGCGACTAAACATCTTGAGATCATTTGGGCCAAGTGGTTGGTTTTAGGAAGTGCCTAAAACCAACCACTTGGCCCAAATGATCTGGTAGGCAGTATCTGTAAAACGGTTTAGTTTTTATGGTTTTGAGAAGCTTCTTTTCTTTTGTGAAGGTAAATAAACTACTCAAAACAAAATAGGGCCCACCCTAAGTTAATTTTTCACCCTAAGTTAGTTAGTTAAATTGACGACACGGTTGGCGCAGTGGCTGAGCGATGGACTGCTACGCAACGTGTCGTGGGTTCGATTCCCGCACGGAACAAATATTTGTATGATCTGCAAGTAGTTGTTCCGGGTCTGGGTGTTAGTGTATGTGAGTTTCTATGTTTGTAAACGCACCCACGATACAGGAAGAAATTCCTAGTGTGGGGCAACGTTTTAAAAAAAAATATATATATATATATATAAAATTTTGTCTAAGAACAAATAATTAGGTAAGCCTTTGTGAAGTAAAGCACTAAACTTTATTCTTGACATCTTTATTAATGCTTCCAGCGTCAATTTTTGCGTTGAATTCATGTGGATAGAAAGAAAAAGCTAAGTGTTTGAAAAAACATTCATTGTACAAATTCAGTCACAAGTGTTCTCGAGTCGATTCTAGAAGGCCTAGATTAGAAAGGATTAGAGCCACAAGTTTCCAGGAAGACCGGTATGTCAGGTTAACGTACTGTAACCGCCCGGGCCTTACAAAACCGGCTGCGGCAATCTACTAGTACCAGAGTCAGTGATCAAACCATTCGTAATCGTCTCTAGGAAGATGTTCAACGTTCCCGAATGCGTGATATTCGACTCAAACTAACAAGAACAATCGTGCAGCGCGTTTAACGTATGCTCGCGAGCATTTGAACTTGCAATGGATAACTGGAGGGCTGTACTCTTTACAGACGTATGTAAGGTCAAGTTTTTCAGTGATGACAAACGGGTCCGCGTATGAAGAAAAAAAGGTGAACGTTTTACAGTACCACTATCCACGGAACATACCGTTTTGGGGGCCCAGTGTTATGGTAGTGGTGGAAATAAGCTTGGTAGGCAAAACAGAGCTGATAATTCTGGATGAGGGTACTGTAACTGCCACCAGTTACATTGAGCGGGTAATCCGACCTCATGTCATCCCATTTTCACAAAGACTGGGGGCTGGCTTTGTTTTTATGCATGACAATGCCCGCGCACATACGGCCTTTGCCACACAAAGAGCACTTTCTGAGGCCAATACCACGGTATTTCCATGGCCAGCTATGACTCCCGACCTCAAACCCATCGAGCATTTATGGCATCACTTGAAAAGAAGCCTTAAAAAAAACTACAGGCATGTTAACAGTCAACAGGAGCTCATTAACGCGCTTAAACTCTGTTGGGAACGAATTCCGGAACAAAATGTTACTCATCTTATTGAAGGTGTACCGGATAGGCTCAGAGAGTGCATACAGAGAGGAGGAGGCCCCACTCGCTACTAACCATAACATTTTTCATCAAATGGTTACAGGGAATGGGCAATAGAATAAGTTTATTTTTCAAGTTAATTTGAGTTAATTTCCCTAAAAAGTGCTTTGTTTGTGTAAATCGATCAAAATAAACAAATTTTACCATTGAATAAGATTAAACAATTTTTAAATCCCTACTCCAAACTTGTGTATCCATGAAAACGACTTAATCATTCATATTTTTTATTAAATAACAGCCCAAAAACTTGGTGGGCCCTATTTTCCTTTGAGTAGTTTACTTAACATCGGTTCGGTTTGTGTTTTAGTTTCTATTATATTATGACGCCGTTTGTTTTTAGCATAAAAACAAATTCAAATATCTACTTTTACCCCAATACCTAATATTATGTTTCGAGTAGTCACGTGATATTTTAACAAGCAAGCAATTTCGTGTACAAAACAAGAATCTATATAATTTGAGAAGGTTTGTCAATTAAGAAACAATCATAATATTTTATCATTTTTATCGACACATCGATAACACTCGCACGTCACTATACTCATAACCGTCTTTTTGTTAATCCGCAGATGATCAAATGGTTAAGGTTAAGTTCAGTGAATTATGGTGGAATTAGAACGGTATTACAACCGCGGAGGCTGTTTGGCAGTGTTCCTTTACATAAATAATTAGTTCATGTAGCAAGTGTCACGGTAATCTCTGCCTTTAAGTTTAATAGGTTTGGAGTTAATTTCAGTGTCGTTGAAACTAGATGTTTTAATGAAACTAGATGTTTTAAATTATTTGCAGTTACAATGAAACGGTAGTTAAATACATAAAATACTAAAATATTAAAATGTTTGAGATACACTTATAATTTAATGTTCAAGGTAGTCACGTAGGTATTAGAAAAAACTGTAAATATTAATAATTCAGCATCATCACGTCACAAAGATTAATTAAACCGGTAGATAAAAATGATTAAAGCATTTTTTAAACGAGTTCTTTCAATGAAATTAATTTCCTTTGATCAAAAGTACGCGATTACAGAGAGACGGGTCAAAAATACCCGTGTCGTGTCTTTCGGAGACAATCAGTTGTTCCACAAAGGGAACTTTATTTTATCCGAGAATTGAAGCGGCAAAAATGTCTTACAACGGAATAACTTATACCCCCACTTAAAAGGAAGAAGGGAAATCTAAGAATTGGGTCCTTTTCGCATTAGAATGTTTTCCCGAATATTGGATTACAAGACAAACGATATTTTAAGTCAATAGGAAGTGGTTATGCCGCGGCCCCGGTAGATAAGCCGACATCTTTTCCTGTAAGTGTTGAAAAGACCCGAATAATGCATTATATATTACTAGCTGCGCCCCGCAGTTTCACCCACGAGAGTCTTAAAGAATATCGGGATAAAAAGTATCCTATGTCCTATTCTAGGTCATGGTCTACCCCTGTGCCAAATTTCATCCAAATCCGTTCAGACGTTTTAGCGTGAAAGCGTAACAAACAAACTCACTTTCGCATTTATAATATTATAGTTAGGATAATAAGGTGGCCACTCCATTCTACCTGGTATTTGTAATTTATTGCGAAAAATGTCTTTTTTCTAAAGGTTAGGTGAAGGTTATGGAAGATTAGATCCAAATACAGATATTAATTTTAAAAACAGGACACATCTGTGACATGTGAAGATAGAGCCTTCCATTGAACATTCAGACGGAAACTTGCCATGACCACTACGCGCTTGGTAGAGTGAGTTGGATCGGCGTTTGTTATTAGCAGGCCGGTCGACCGAGCTTCCATCCTTTTGTTGTAACTATTTCGTCAAAAATAACAATAATACTTCTTCAAATCGAGAATGATTGTGACAGGAATAGTTTAGGGGGATGGGTTAGGGGGGGTTGGGATTAAGGTTAGGTTAATTTATATTTTAAAGATGATTGATTCTCTTAATATTGTAATAATAATAATAACAAACGTGCTCGGAGGAAGGAAGTATTCCAGTAAGTGCTCGTAGGGATCTTGACCATCTTCCGGGCTCTGGGATTGTTCTGAAAGCCGTGGAATACCTCTCCACTCCTCAAGCACCTCAGGAAGTGTTGCCCCCTTGTTGCTACGTCACTATGTGCTAGCGACCGTTTTTGGGGGCCCATTATTGAGTGTGCAAGTCACCCCCTGCCATTTTATCCGTGTATACCATAACATTGATCAGGCAGGGGCCATAGCCTTTCCATAGTTCAATATAACCAGTTCACTAAGCCACCCAAACCCATAGCCCCAATATCTTTGTTTCCATGTTTTGCAATAGTCCTACACCAACCGGGGGTTTGTCCTTGGCTGCACTTGCATAGTGCGAACAGGGATGATCGTCGGTTGGTGCCTCATTCCATTTAAAATTGTCTAAGGGGCCTCTGCGAGTTGGCTTCGGCCCCTCGTACGCCTTCCAAAGGGCCGGGACCCCAGGGTCCCGAGAAATGTCAAAGACTAAATAATAATAATAATTTGTTTATTTATAAGAAGGGACACGTTTAAAACAAATACAATAACCATTTAAAATAGAGCACAGTTGCTTATTTGCCTGAACTAGGTTGAACCTGTGCTTCAGGCTAGATTGTGCACTTGGATTGTAATAAATAAATAAATATATTATCAATTATGGGTAAGGCTGGTAATGATCCAATCTCAACTTGGCTCTTAAGAGCAGAATTACGAAAAGAACTGACAAAATGTCGGACCGTTTATTTCAAAACCGTTCTTTAAACAAATCAGAATCCCAGGATACATCAATGAACGGATGATACTGGTTTAACAAAACGTCTTTGACATCTTACTATGTCCCATGGGGGGATCTAGTTATCTAACAAAGTGACAAAAGTAAGTAAGTATAATGTCCCAATTATAAATCATCGCGAGAAACAAAATTTAAACTAACATGACAAATTGAAAAATAAATCATGCTGAATACTTTTTCAGAGTACAAGCGTTCCTTAAATTACGCTTTATAAAATAAAGCGCTGTTTTTTCAGCGAATGTATTTGTGTCCCCGCTCCGTCGTTTATCATTTTTATACTGTTTCGTACTCAGTAGCGTAAAATATCGCAAAATGGTTTTGAAACAATTGCAGTTTGTGAAGGAATTAATAGTTTATAGGAAGGTTATTTTTAGAATGAAAGATTGAGTTTGGGGTGAAATCTGATTTTATTATTTGATTTTTTAAACGATTAATTTAATTTAGTTTATGGTTAAACTATTTTATGGTGTATTTCATCTCAGTCTCAGTCAATTTAATGCACTCTATATAACAATTAACCCTTTCTCCGTCTCATGAAACATATGGTTCACGTTGATTATTTAACTATTGTATCTACTTTGTCAACAGTGAAAGTGTTAATTTGAAGATAGGGTGTACACATTTGAAGTGTCGATGGGCTTAAACAAAATCATATAATAACACTAATCTGAGACCGAGACTGACCATTTTTCAGCTTTAATTAAAAGATGCCTGAAAGTCAATAGCCTGTCAAGTGGACCGTTCGGTGCAACCGAACAGCTCAGCACTTTATATACTAAGGCGATTATCACACGGCACCGCGCACCGCCGCGCCGCCACCGCGGACGGCAGTGGCGGTAAAGCGGGTTTCGTACCTGTCCGCACGGATAGATTTAACGCGTTTTTGACCAGTTTGATTACAGATCACCAGTTTTAAATTGCAACACGTCCTCCACACACGATGATCCGAGCTGTTATGCGGCGCCCCGTATGTGAGGCGCCGCTCGGCGGGCGGCCGGCGCTGCCGGCCGCGCGGTGGGGCGGTGGCGGTGACAGCACCGCTCGACCGCGCGGACGGGCGATGTACGTGTGTTAGGCATCAACGGATTTATTAGAGGCCAATGCGACATGAGATCCGCTTCACCGCGTACCGCGGCGGTGCGCGTTGCCGTGTGTTAATTGACTTACACGTATTTTATTCATACTTACTTGCTAATCAAAGTCGGTACCAAATAATATCGACGTAATGAAATGAAATCGAAAGTAGGTAGCGATACTTTCAACATATAAAACTAAATCATCTCGTATTTAATATTTACCATCAATTTGTAGATTTTCGTATTATCATTATTGATTATTTGATACACGAACTCGATCATTGGATAATTACATTTGTATGGACCAAAGAGCATAGGTAGATATTTCCCCATAGACACATAATGGCTTTCCCCCAACGTTCTTACCAAACAAATCTTATCATACCAAACAGAACCCCAAGGCTGAAATCATTAAAATTTGACTGCTTATTTTTAATCCCGAAATTAATATGGAAATGGGCTCAGCCGAGAACAGAGCAAAATTAAAACTGTACAAATGTATGTAAATTCCAAACAAAGGAACGCAATATTCCACAAACTTAGTTTTCCTGGGATTCGCATTTCCATTCGTAGCTTGGTATAAATATCAAATAACTGCAGTGCATGATTGGCTAGGCAAGATGTTGTGATAGTGAAACTTCAGTAACATTACTTTTGAACTGAAGGACACTTTCCCTATCTTTAAGATCGTTCGCATTCTAATGTCGGTCTTACAGAGAAAACGTTTTTACAGAGAATCTTGTAGAGATGGTATCGTAGTAGATGAAGGAACATCAACAATCTTGGTATTTGTGGATTCTAGAAACTTATTTCGTAGGTTTGTAGGAATAAACATAAAATATTTATGATTAAAAAAAAATCAAGAGATTAATTTTTTGGAACGCGAACGCTGTATTTAGTTTGCATACTATTGTCCTATTTTCTCCATCAAAACATTATTGCAAATATATAGCTATCCGAAAATTATACGTGTCTTCCTAAGTTCTTGCAACGTGTGTTGAAATCCTACAATAGATTTACTTTTATCACATCTTAGAGGAGTATATGGGATGAGGGAAATGGAAGTTGTGGGCGACGAGCATTGAAACTCACTCATAGAATATTTTCGGCACATTGTGTTCCTACGGAATTGCATGGCTGTTGCCACACTAAATATTAAAATATGGCTATTTATAAGTTTCTTATTAACTTCCTAAACAAAAATTTGCCCAAGGGTTTTAGCGTAAGGCGGGAAAGGAAAGCTCTTGCCTTTCAAATACCTTGCATTATTGACGTGGTGAAAACAGTAGCTCAAGCATTCTCTCATTGTTATAAGATTATATATACTACTACTGGTGGCCGGTCTATCAGATGAGTCTTGGAGTGGAGAACGCCCCCAGCTAGATGGACAGACGACCTTAAAAAGGCGGCTGGGACATACTGGCTCCGGAAGACGGAGGACAGGGTGTTATGGTCAGCCTGGGAGAGGCCTATGTCCAGCAGTGGACTGCGACAAGCTGATTGATTACTTTAAATATACGTGAAAACCCAATTCATTTATTTTTTACCCTATTTACCCTTCTTCGCAGTCGTGTAAAAAAAGAAAAACATAACTGACTCAAAAGCTCAAAATTGAACGGGTGGGGTTCAAACTCACGGCTTCACGATTGAGTTGGGTAATTGCCGTTTCTCAAAACAGTTCACAACCAGTTATGGTTGAAGGTTAGCAAAATATTACTTCGACAGAATAAATATAATTTTCTAACACATGAATAATATTACGAATAGCTTACAATAATAGCTTCAAAAAGCAAAGGGTTCTAATGTTTTCTTATGACTTTGAAGAATGATACTCGTAAAACTTATCTTTTATAATGTAATGTAATTCAGTCACCAATATATAATTTAATTTTAATTGACTGAGATTTTTAACTTTAGTCATTAGCTATGTACCTATGTAACAATAAATTTGCTGTGCCCTGACAGGGTCTACAACGGCTCTTAGCTCTAAGTTGACATCTTGTTTTACCTTGTGGAATGCAAATAAAGGAATATGAATATGAGTTTACGTATTTTATCTTCTGTCTGTGCACTCTGAAAATTGGCAACTTCGCAAGTAGCTGTCAAATATGCCATTGTTTTAATTTTAAATAAATAATCAATATTTACTCATTGAAATGATGAAATATCGCTATCTGTTGCACTAAAATATTGATTAGTAGCTGTTGCCGTGGATGTCGGAAAATATCAAATGGGAACGAACTACCGAAATAAAAAGTTGGTGAGTGTGGTGTTAGGGCCCGTTTTTTAAAACTCTTTGAAAATGTGCTTAGGGTTTAGTGAAAATTCCCAAAGAATTGTGAAAGTTGGAATCAGGTTTTGTGAAAGTCTAATAAGCGAGTTATGGACTGTAAAGTTGGGCCGTCAGTTCTCACATAGAGGATTGAGGGCCCACCTGTACCCGATAAACTATGGACGCTACAGAGCAAGTCTTTATGCCAAAATCTAAGCTAATGCCGAACAAAATTTGTGAAAACAAGATATTATCGCAAAACACTGTCCTACTTTGTATATCTTCGTTCGAAATGGGCCCTCAATTCTCACACACGTAATAGTACATTGTGATACGAGTTAGTCGAGGTGGTATTATCAGCGCGAGCCGCAGGCGAGCGCGATAAGGTAGCCGAGAGTGTAATAATCAATGCACACGCGTTTCATACGACGTTTTTCAACACACTTGTGAGGAAAAAACAGACTTGTTGTAAGAACTTGTGCTACAATAACGTAACTATAGAGATGATAGATTTATAATTTATAAAGTTTAATTGACCTTTGTTGCCAGGCACTGACTATCCGGAGTTTCTTTTAAAAACTTCTATGTCGGTTGGTGACAATACTTTAAATTTTGTATTTTAGATAATAATTAACTACACAACGAAAACGATAATAAATATTTGTGGAAAATGGCGCGCTGGTTTTATTTTTCCATAGGTGTAATAAAGGCACTGGCAAACCCGTTAGATAGCCTATACACAAAAATTTGATTTGAATGAGAAAAAAAAATACAAAAAAAGTACTATAACTAAATGTACCATGGCGGAGTCAAATCTATTTATGATTATTATTTACGCTCTTCTCCCCTACGAGAAATTATCATTTTTAATAATGATTTTTACCACACAGCAAAAAAGTTAACAAATATTTATGGAAAATGGCGGCTGGTGTTGATTTTTCCGCTAGCGATGCACGCGCGGGTGTAAAAAAAGACTCTGGAAATACCGCTGAACAGCCTATACAACGTGCCGCTACAATGGCGATATTAATTTAACTCACGGGTAGGGCTAGCGGCTAGTAATCATAAAAATTATAATAAAATAAAATAATTTTAAATTTTCAAACAAACAAAATAATAAAAAAATACCAAAATTGAGGTCACTCTGTGTAAAAGATTCATTCATGAAGCTACCTACCGGCTGGCTTACGTTCTGTCGGCCGATTCTTTGTCGGCGGCATAATTTCTAAGAAATTGCGCGGCTTTCCTTCTCTTTGCCTACATATGATCGGTGACCCCGGCAAATGATCTCTTCGCTACAGTTCTTTAAGTATAGGTTGCTCCAAGATGGTAATTTAGAATATTGTAAATATATCAGTAAATAATAACGTATAATGAAATTAAAATATTTTCATTAAAAGAATACGCGAAATCGTATACGTGTGTTAAATTAATGTCACCATTAAAGCGGCACGCTGTATAAAAATATAATAATGTTAATAATACATAATACGCAAATAGGGTTAGGGTAGTGAACAATATAGACTGAAATTGCCACAGACGATATAAACCCTTATTTAATAGTACAGATAGAGTTTTATTCCGCGCGAACGCGGTGGCACATAGGCAGGCCAGCGCTGTTCGTCGGGGCGGGTCAAGTGGCCTGCGCGCGTGCCACCCGCGGTCTTACCGGAAAAGCCCAAATCTCTGCTCGGGTGTAAATAAAGAATGCACATTTATTAGTAGGATAGTTCATACTAATTCAATGTATAGTATCCCTCTGACGTTAACTAAACGCCACTGGTTTGCTTATGGTTCTTTAAAAAAAAAAAAAACTTGCTTTTGAGCGCTTGTCTTTGGTAAAGCTTCACCAAAAACAATTTCTATTGAATAAAAATTCCATGCTGCCATGATAGTACTTACTAATTCCATACTACCATGTCATTACTCCGACTAGTAAATATTAATCTGTGGCGCAAATTAGCGCATAAAGTAAAAAAGCACGCTTCCATAATACACTGCATTATGAACCTTAAAGCGGTTCTATAAGAGCCACTTTAGGAGCAAGTGTGTTGAAAAAGTTTATTACGCAAATAAAATGAAACCATTTACTTACAGCTACTGTTTGAAATCCTATATGCTACTAAATAATTCGTGCAAATTTGTGAAATCAAGAACAGGTCAGCACTTCTTGTTGTTTGAAAGTAATGAGCTTTATAAAATTCGGGCCCTCAGTCCTCCATTTCTTTTTGTTTTCGTATTATTACGCTTATCGTATGAAAGATAAGACAAATACAAAATTGTCTCTTTTTGTGAAAAAAATTTTGTGCAACAAATTCGATACCAGAAAGAAATTAAAAGACCCTTTATTGCATAAAAATATCGAGTTTTATTTTTATTCTCTGAATTAGGAAATAGGGTGACCACAATTTCTTTTAAATTGCAGCAAAGATTAATAAATGTAATGTCATAGGTTTATATAAACTTTCTTCGATTTTTCGCATAATAACGTCATAGCATTTGAAATTACTATTAGTGTTCTAATAATAACCAAAACTATCAGCAAAAGGTGGAGGAATGTATTCAATTGCTCCGATAAGTTCGTACATTTTTGATTGTATTCTTAGTGTTTACGGTATACCCTGCAGGCAATACTCACCAGTACCATTTAAATCAAATGCAATGATTCTATCTTTATTCTGCTAAAGAGAGCTATCCGAGCCATCTACAACCTCCGCAGACGCGAATCTCTAAGGGAACTGTTTAAAAAAAATAACATCATGACGGTACCTTGTCAGTATATAATATGAAAACATTATGTACGTTCGGAAAATCTACATCTTTTTAGTAAAATAAGTGACAGGCATAATTTTAACACTCGAAATAGGAACAAATTAGATCAACCACGTTTCAGATTGTCTAAAGTACATACTTCTTTTATGGGGTACTCTGTAAAATGTTATAATAAAATTCCACTCGATATTCTTCAACTAAATTAGAAGAAAAACTAAAACATGCATTAAACGCACACTATGTAGGCAAGCATTTTATAAGTTGGATGATTATATCGTAGATAAAAATGCTTGGCTTAATGCTGGTTCTGCTTCACAGGCACTTGGGCTCGCTAGTTAAAATTTAATAATTGGAAGTGCTTCCAACTTTTTTTTTTTTTTTTCTGACATTATTTTTTATTCTTATTTAGCTTATCTGAAAATAATATTATATTAATTTCTCAAACTTCTTTGCAAACTATAGTTTTGTATAATTTAGAAGCATTTTTTTCAATTTTTGTAAATAAGAGTACCATGGAGCCGTTTAGTATGGTATGATGTATGTTGACTTGAAATAGCATGACAGATGAGAGTATGTCATGCTCACTTAAATGTCTCGCTGATGGTGGCGCGTGTGTTGGATCATTCGGTTCCCTACAAAATGGTTGAGCTGGATGGTGCTGATCCACATGTCATGTTCGTGAACGGGCGCCGTCAGTTGAGACTGGTCACCTCTTATTTGCCAGAGCTTATTTTGTTTTTTTTGTTTTACATTGTTCTCACATATAGAACCAACAAGAATACTGTACCCAGGATTGTGTAATATCTATATCCATACGTTTTGGAATGGGCAACTAGCTTCAACCCTCTGACTAAGTGACCGACTCTTTGACAATTCAAAAGTGCCTGTAAATGGTTTAATTGAAATAAATGCTTTGAGTTTGAATTTTGAGTTTGAATGACAAGAATTAATTGTTTGGTAGGTCATGCTTCAGAGGTGGTCCCATATAAATTTTATTAACTTTTTTAGTTAGTTTCAATATTACGTATTTTTCCCACTTAGTATTTGTGGACGATGTCCTCTTACTCCGTCACTGTTATTTACATAGCAGGTATGGTGGTATGGTAATGGTATTCGAATTTGTGTGGGGTAGGTACCACAATTAAAAAGATAAAATAAAAACACTAAAAAGTGAAAAGTAACTACGGGACGTCAAAGGTTAACCGATTAAGTCCTGCCGACTCACATGTTTTATGAAAACGTAGAATTATGTTATTGTTTTCAAACGGAAGTTCAACATCCTAAGATCGCCACCCATGGATATAAAAAATACATTAACAATTTTTATTTAAGCATGAGCCTCAGCTTAATTATGTAGGTATCTAACTAATTAGTAATATTTAATAATCATCAGTTCATCACAGCTTTATTCAGACTGATTCATCCTTTAACTATTAACTCCCGCCGTGAATGAAGTTATGTCCGACAAGACCGCATTCGCACCGAGTGGCGCGCAAACATAAAACACCGTACAAAACGATACGTATTACTTATCCGCATCTACGACACATATTCGTTGTAAATATAATACTTGTTCTCATATACGATTTGTAAATGACGTTAAATACGTAATATTAAAAACATATAAATATACAGGTATGTGCATATGGAAAACCTAAACCCAATTGTGCAATTAAAAAAAATGCAATTCTTGACATGTCTTTATTTACGTAGGGACCGTCGATATATTCGACCTGCATTTGTCGACCGAGTATTTTTTCGCAAGGAGGTTTTATAGCATTGAGTGCTATAAAACCTCCTTGCGAAAAAATACTCGATACAAACTCCTTGTGCAAATTATACTCGATATACAAACTTCTTGTGCAAATAACTCCTCGAGATTTGATCGGTCGACATTTTCGACAAAGAGTTTAGCATTAGAATAAAAACTGTTTTGTGTTATTTGCTGTCATTAGTAAATTGATGCTATTTTGAATACTGTAAGTGTTCGTACAGAACATAAAGTTTGATTGAAAATGCATTCAAGTGATGAAGAAGATGTGTTAATACCTGAGTATATGAAAGAGAGGGCGGCCGATATATGTAGTAGAAAAATTGTTACCCAACAAATCACGGCTGGTTTACATCAAAGTCTACGATGAGTTTTGCAAATGGAAAAAGGAAAATAAAGCTACTGGCACATTTTTAGAGTCTGTTTTCCTAACTTATTTTAATGAGCTGTCGAAGAACAAGAAGTCATCGACACTATGGAGTATGTATTCTTTGCTACTGTGTACTATAAAAACAGGCATAACATTGACAAAAACACATACTCGAAGTTGCAAGCCTACCTTAAAAGGCTATCAGAAGGCTATAAACCGAAATTTTTCTTCATTAATGTTATTTCCGCTTAAATCTTTCTCTCTCTCGTAGTCGTGGCATGAAGTACAGTATGCAACTGTTGAATAAAACGGATTTATATCGAGGGCCATGAATCACTCGCGTCGCTCAGGATTCTAACACTTGAATCACTAAATCACTCAGAATCGCCACTAACAAAGTATATAAAATGAGGATAAAAAGGAAATTATTGTCACCCTACCCTCATACACAACAACAAAATAGTTCATTTCGGTATCTATTAGGATTTGTCGTTTCATCGTAATTCTTATTAGAAACTAATAACGCCAATTTGTTGCACATTTTTTTTTCACAAAAAGAGACAATTTTGTATTTGTCTTCTCTTTCATACGATAAGCGTAATAAAACGAAAACAAAAAGAAATGTAGGGCCCGAATTTTATAAAGCTCATTACTTCCAAACAACAAAAAGTGGTGACCGGTTCTTGCTTTCACAAATTTGCACAAATTATTTAGTAGCATATAAGATTTGAAACAGTAGCTGTAAGTTAATGGTTTCATTTTATTTGCGTAATAAACTTTTACGTGTGTGAGAACTGAGGGCCCATTTTGAACGAAGATATACAAAGTAGGACAGTGTTTTGCGATAATATCTTGTTTTCACAAATTTTGTTCGGCATTAGCTTAGATTTTGGCATAAAGACTTGTTCTGTAGCGTCCATAGTTTATCAGGTACAGGTGGGCCCTCAACCCTCTATGTGAGAACTGAGGGCCCAACTGTACAGTCCGCAACTCGCTTATTAGACTTTCACAAAATCTGATTCCAACTTTCACAATTCTTTGGGAATGTTCACTAAATCCTAAGCACATTTTCAAAGTTTTAAAAAACGGGCCCTAACACCACACGCACATTGCCAAACTTCATTCAAATCCGTTCAGTCGTTTTTGCGCCAATCACAATCTCCTCGCCACGCCCACGTCACAATCTAATTTCTGAAATTCCTACATTTTTTATGCCGTATTTAAAATTCGTCTTTGTGTAAAAATAAGTTTATCATACATCGTGCTTAATTGATAATAAATTAAAGTTTATATAATCAAAGCGGAAGATTTTAATGAATTGCCGCCGCGATATAGACGGGCCGCGTACGCCCAGAATTCCCAGAAGGAACTGGTAATGAATACTTACATGATATAGTAATCAGGAATACTGATTACTCCACAGGGAAATTATACGCGTAAATATACCTACTTCTAAAGCCGCGTACTACAGTGGATTGTCGTTCAAATGAATAATTAAAAACTTGCTCACTTGGGGGATTCTTTGTATCAGCCCTTATGGGAATGAGCTTTATAGATTTTTTCCACTTCCTTGGTTGGACGGGTCTGGGATTTTTGGATCAGTGAAAACTGGGCCCGTGTCAACTCAACCCGAATAATAATACCAGATACTACGTCAAAACGCTTAAAAAAGTGGTATGTACCGTCGGCATGAAAAGTATTGACCTCTTAAAATATTGAAGATTTTTTTAATTTATTGAGATATTTTATTAATTTTTATGAATAAATGTAATAAATATTATTATTTTAAATGAAATGGAATGCTAGAACTTGTTCTGCAGTAAAGTATGATTTTATTTATACTTATTCATATAAGCAGAACCCGCACTGGGCCCGCGAGGTGGATTATGAGGTGGGAGCTCTGTTCCGCATCAGTGTTCACTCCAGCCAATAAAGGCAAGCCAGAGATGAGGAACAAGACTTTTCCCGGGAGGTAGGGTCCGTGGGGTCGCTACTGCCCAACAGCCACATGCTGCCCTGCGGGTTTTTGTATCTCTCTTGGTCTGGCTCCTCATCCTAGACCCGTTCTGGTAAAGTAAACTCTACCGGTACCGGTACAGACCTAGATTTCGGAGCGCGCAAGCCGCACCACGACGTCACTCACTCTCGGTGATCCCCACCACCTCGTCACGATACGGCGGTGAGGATGTTTGGATTATTATTGGAGTTCTCAGGGCGTTGCAATTTGATTACCTTAATTTTGTGCAATAATCGTAACGTAAATGTTTGTTTTTATAATATATTTTTTTCTCTTCATTTGTGCTTTATTATCTTTCTTTTCACCAAAGGACATCATTCATTTTGGGCTAAATTATGAAAGAACCAGCCAAACAACAAAAAATATATATTCCGTTAGAACATGTTATTTTCTTCACTTTTCACTATTGGACCAAATCTGTAGGGCAATTCCCTGCGCAGTTATACGATATGAAAAATACTGTTTTCAGGATGTTTTAGTTAAAATAATTAATAGTAATCTAATTAAAGTAATACGTTGTAGTAATAAAAAATGAAGAGAAAAACGTACTCTTTCGGAATGTAGCTATTTTTTTGTTGGGCCGGCTTTTTTCATATATAGTTAGTATACTTTCACATATATAGCCCAAAAATGTATGGACGGTGAATGATGTCCTTTCATGTTTCTAAAGTTATGGGAAGAACGTACGATATATGTATATGAAATAATATGTGCGAAAAATCTTTTTTTTATAATTTTATTTCTATATTATTATATACTATACAGGGTGTAAGCCCTCCGCAAATTAACAGGGGCATTCAGCTCCCTAATTTGAATCATATTCCACCAATCATATTCATTTTTTTTTGTCGTTTTTTTGTTACTTTTCCTTTATTTCAATGGAACATTACATTCTGTGTACGCAGCACTCCATTTATGTTAGTAAAGCAGCTCAAATAAAAAACAGCAATGGATGTTAAAATACTAAGCGAACGACGCGTGAAGCTCGGAATTTACATTGATAAATCACGTGACACTAGCGCACCTACGGATTACAAATCGTAAACTGATGTCTAAGACCTACCCTAAGACGGACCACCACAAGTTACTTCCATACAGCCAAAAAAAAACATTCACGCTTGAAAAGTCAATTTCTCGGTATTGCATCACACCTCCCTATCCCACCTAACTACGCACCGTTTAATATCAATTCATCTGGATCTAGAGTCTCACAGTACTCCAAATGAATGATTACAAGGTATTAGCGACTCACACAGATGAATGTGCCCAATCGAATCGGGTTCAACCGGCCCCCAGCCAATTGTTACCTTCAATCTTCGTACCCCAACATCCCCAACTTTTGGGGGACTGAGTTTTATGAGATTTCTTTTGTCTTTACGTTTAATGCTTTAAAGTCCCCCTTCGTTCAGAAGTTATGCGTCGTTTGTTATTGTTTCTACGTATTTACGGCGTTTAGCTTGCTTTCTTGTAGTTTAGAGTTTGGTTCAATTTAGCTGTTTTGAGAGTTATGCTGCCTACTGAAGATGGCACTTACAGAAATAGATTATTTTTCTATTCACAAAAATAACTAAAGAACTGCAGAGTATAAGTGTTTTTCGTACTAAATTCTTTAAAAAAATAACCTCTCAAACAAATACTTAATGTAACCTCTTGATCTTTCGCTCTACACAAAATAAAATAAAAAATTACACCGCCAAGCATTAACATTTCAAGTCATAAAAAAAGTCTCTTGTCCCGAAAATGCCCAAAATTATCAACCGATACAATTTTTCGTGAAAAATGGTGATCGACTTTTAACAAGTTTGGTCGCAAAAAATTACTGATTCTTGTATGTCTTGAAACAATGAAGTAGTAAGAGGGGATCCAAGGATTATGTGAGACAGAGCCATTTCTCTCGAGTAATTCCATTGAAACTGAACCGTAGAAATCCTCTTTTATTTTTGGTCAATTGGTTGGAAATCGGTTTATTGGAAACATTTGTGTCACTTTCAGAGGTAGTTAGTGTCCATTTATACTCTTTTTTTTTTGGAAAAATTGGAATTTAAAATAATACTAGTAATGTTTGCTTACATTACTCGAAAAAAAAAATACAATAGACGTAGACCAATTGCAAACCAGAACACGACGTGTTGCCACACCGAGCGCCTCTGCGCCTCTGCGCGTCTCTGCGTCCAGCGCTCGGTGTGGCAACTAGTCGTGTTCTGGTTTGCAATTGGTCAATCGGCATCCTGAGGATGCCTCGTTGAGAAGTGAAACACGTGTCGATTTCTTACAGGGTTTTTATATGTCTCTTGAAGAATAGCTAAGAGGAATAGGTTACTAAATATATCTATTGTATTTTATAATGGATTTCCGCAAAGTCACGCCTAAATCAATTAACTACAATACTCGATACAATAATCTTGTTTTGTTTACGTCTCGTCTGTATTTGTCATACAAACATGTAGGTATCTACAAACAACTTAGTATTTGTATAATCCTACTAATATTGTAAATGTGAAAGTTTGTGTGTTTGGATGTTTGTTACTCAATCACGCAAAAACGGCTGTATGGATTTGGATGAAATTTGGCAAACAGATAGTTTATAACCTGGATTAACACATAGGATACTTTTTATCCCGATATTCCCACGGGATCGAGACTTACGCGGGTGAAACCGTGGGGCGCAGCTAGTATGTAATATCTGAATCTGAAATCTTAATATCAGGCTTATAAACAGTCAAATATTCCTAACCTGGTGGTCAATGGCAATCACCACGTACAGTCACGAGCAGAAATGTAACGGGTGTAAAATACCCATTACGTAGCCGAGAGTCCCTTCCTCTTCCCGTTATTATGATGTTTTTTTTGTACTGTTTATACCTTCTGGTTACGGAGATTTTTTTACGAAAACAAGATTTTAATGTTATAACTTAACTTTAAATACTCCATCGATCCCTGTACCGTTTCATGTCAAAGTCAAAGTCAAATCATTTATTTCAAATAGGCACATTAAAGGCACTTTTGAACGTCAAAAAAACTAAGAAATAGATTCTAGTTGCCCCTTCCAAAAGGTAGTTTTCGTATGGAGAAGAATGGGCAAGAAACTCCACCGTTACTCTTTTAAAAAAATGGTTTACAATATGTTCTATGTTACGGGTTTGGTTTCCGCACTTAGTCCCTAAGATGGACCATTGTGCGTGGGCCATGGCGGCCGTTGGGGGTTATTCCATCCAGCCCACCTCCTTCCAGAAGTTTACCAACTCTACTGGTTTGCACAGAACCTCCGTGTAAGATCTGGGTGACCCTAGAGTTTCAGTTCTAATCTGGGCGACGCCCGTGCATTCAAAGAGCACGTGCGCGACGGTTTCCTCAGCCTCCATGCACGCTCTGCACAGAGGACTGTCCGTTATGCCTATTGTGTGGAAGTGTTTGTTCAGCGAGCAGTGGCCTGTGATGGTCCCCGCCACCAGACGCAGGCCATTCCTGTCCAGGCGTAACAAACGCCTGGTAAGCCTGCTGTCCAGAAATGGAATAGCTTCCTTGGACTGCCTGCAGCCCGGTGCCGAGGACCACCAGTTCGCCGCTTGGGTATGGGTGAATTCCTGGAGCCACCTGCGTATTTGGTTAAAGGGGATGGGAACGATGGGCTCGGGCCCACAAACTGAAGTGCTAGATGCTCTTCTAGCAAGCTCGTCTGCTGCGTCGTTGCCCAGCGATCCACTGTGTCCTTTAATCCATTGTAGTGTCACCTTGTTGCAACCGGATACCGTTACACGTTCTAGTGCGTTGTGACATTCTAGTGTAAGCTTCGAAGTGATGTATTTTTTCTGTAAGGATTGGAGAACTGAGGCACTGTCGGAGAGTATGCGTATGTTGGTAGCCGTAACTCTCCTGGCTTCTATGGCATAGGCCGCCTGTATGATGCCCACACACTCCGCCTGATAGACGGTGTTGAACATTCCTAGCGGGCTGGATATATTAATATTGAGGTCACGTGAGAAGACTCCGACTCCTGTACCGGAGTGGGTCTTCGATCCGTCAGTGTATACTCTCATCTCTTTCGGTCCTGAGTAGTCATTCTGTTCCTCTGTGAGTGCTATGCTGTAGTGTCTGTGAAAGTGGTGTGTCTTCGGGGCTTTGTCGCAGGGTGCTGACATCATTGGCTGTCGTTTGACCGCATAATCCTTTATGCGTGTGTGCTTAACTCTGGAGTCATTTGTCAGGGTTCCTGATAGGTGGAGCCTAAAGGCGGCCAGGGCCGCTTCCTCTCGTACAATGAGGTGCAGAGGCGGTAGTCCGAGCATCGCCTGTAAGGCGGCAGTAGGTGTGGTTCTCATACTGCTGGTGATTGCAACGCATGCAGATCGCTGCAGTTTTTCGAGGTCTTTTTGGGCTGTGCTCAGGTCTGTCCTGGGCCACCAGACCAGTGAGCCATATGTGATAATCGGTCGAATGACCGTGGTGTATAGCCAGTAGGTGACCCTGGGGCTAATTCCCCAGTTCCTTCCAAGCAGTCGTTTGCACTGCCAGAGGGATACGGTGGCTTTTGTTACGGTATAGTTAATATGTTTCGCCCAGTTCAGCTGTTTGTCCAAGAAGATGCCCAGGTACTTGGTTTCAGTCGATAGGCTTAGGGTTGTCCCGAAGAAGCGGGGTAGTTGTAGCAATGGTAGTTTTCTCTTTTTTGTGAATAGAATCAGCTCAGTTTTTGTAGGGTTCACCGTTAGTTGGTGTTTATTACACCAGTCCTCTACTATTTTCAGGGCTTGGTGCATGAGGTTGCATATAGTGTTTTCATGTGTGCCGTTGATTATTATGGTTATATCATCCGCATAGCCTACGGTGAAGTAACCTTTGTCGTTTAGTGCCCTGATGAGGCTGTCTACTACCAGGTTCCATAGGAGCGGCGAGAGGACTCCCCTTTGGGGGCAGCCCTTCGCCACGATGGCCCTAGTGGTGTCATTCACGGTCACCTGTACAGCTCTCAGTCTGAGCATGTTGGTGATCCAACCGCTCAGGGTCGAGTCTATGCTGTGTCTGTTGAGGGCCGTGGTGATGCTTTTGAAGCTAGTTTTATCAAAGGCACCCTCAATGTCAATGAAGACGGCCAGTGCTGAGCATTTGTGGTCCACTGCACATTCAATCTTGGAGATCACGCTGTGCAGCGCGGATTCTGTTGATCGGCCAGTGGAGTACGCATGCTGTTGTTTGTGAAGTGGTTTTGCCAGGAGGGGTCCGTCCCGGATGTGTCTGTCGCAGAGTCTCTCGAGGGTTTTGAGTAGGAAGGATGTGAGGCTTATGGGTCTGTAAGCCTTGGGTAGTGTATAATCTGTTTTACCAGGTTTGGGTATGAAGATGACCTTCACTTCTCGCCATGCAAGAGGAATGTATCTTAGTGCTATACAGGCTCGATATATCTCCACCAGGCATGGTGCCAGATGGTCTACCCCCCACTGCAGTAGGGTTGGAAAGATGCCATCTAAACCTGCAGATTTATATGGCTGGAAGGAGTTGATAGCCCACTTTATTCGGTCTTCTGTTACTATGTTGAGGGCTCTAGACCAGTCTTGATCCGTTGGGGCCCATTCTGAATCCACGTCCCACGTCCTATCCTCTAGGAGTTTACATCCTGGGAAGTGGGTCTCAAGAAGGACCCTACTAGTTTCCTGATCGTTAAGCGTGTAGGAGTTGTCGGTTTTTTTCAGCGCACCAAGAGTTCGGTCCTGATCTGTTGATAGGATTTTCCTCACCCTTGCGGCTTCGTTGTTTGTTTCGATGGATTCACAGAATTTCCGCCATGCTGTTTTCCTGGCGGTTCTGATTTGTTTCTTGTATGTATATTGGGTTTCTTTGTATACCTCCCAGTCGTCCGGGAGTCTGGTGTTTTTGGCTCTGTTGAAGTTCTTCCGTAGTAGGTCTCTTAGCTTACTAAGTTCTGCGTTCCACCAGGGGTTTTTCTCCCCCTTGGCCCTTGGCGCTCTTAGTTTACAGCATGCATGGTATGCTTCGGTAAGGTACAATGATAGTTTTGTTACTGTGTACTCCAATTGTGCTTGGTCTCTTATGGTTACGCTTGATAGGTGCCTCGCTAACAGGGAGGCCAGCAGACGTTTATACCCTGGGACGTCAGTGCGCTTTGGGTTCCGTGTCGGTGCTGGTTTCCTTGTGTTGGAGGTTAGTGTAAAACGGATTCTTCTGTGATGGTTTACAATATTTTGTATACATCAATTATATATTGTATACATGTGAATACAATGCACCTAGAATACGATTACTGTACCACAATTTTTCAAAAGAATTAAAAATGGAGCAATGACAAATAAATTTATTAATAAAATTATGTGATAGATACATGGTGTTCACATATTTACAAACATTGTAAAAGTAGGTACCTATACAATATCACAATATTCCTAACATTTTTACATTACAAATAATACTTATAAGACAGTGTGTGAGTTTAAGTAATCACAAACTGTGTAAAAATCTATGATATACAAATAAAGTAAATTATACAACCAAATTAGCAACCAGTTTGTTTTTGTCCAGACTCGAATATTGTCCTATGGAGCAAGACCAGCATGTATCCATGCTTTCTTATCCTGAATATAATCCTCTACTTTGTAATAGGCTTGTTTACAAAGTGTACTTTTAATATGGGTTTTAAATTTTCTTTCATTTAATTGCAATATATCACAAGGTATTTTGTTATAGCATTTAACGCAGTACCCCATAAAAGATGTTTGTACTTTAGCTAATCTGAAAAATGGTTGATCAATTTTGTCTTTATTTCTAGTATTAAAATTATGTCTATCATTTATTTTATTAACAAGATTTAGATTTTTTCTAACATACATAATATTCTCATAATTGAATTGGCAAGGTACCGTCATAATATTAATCCTTTTAAATAGTTCCCTGAGAGATTCGCGGCGACATAGATTATAAATGGCTCTGACAGCTGTTTTTGTAAAATAAAGACAGATTCAATGTCAGCAGCCCGACCCCACAGTAAAATGCCATACGAAATAATGCTTTGGAAGTAACTGAAATAGACCAAACGCGCGGTTTCTACATCTGTTAACTGTCTTATCTTTCTAACAGCATAAGCGGCCGAGCTTAGCCGCCTCGCAAGAGATGTTATATGAGGTCCCCATTATAATTTCTCGTCAAGCGTGATTCCCAGGAAAACTGTTTGATTAATAAATTCCAGTTTTTCTCCATTCAATATGATGTCACATTCACTACTTCTAACATTAGGTAATTTAAATCGAATGCATTTGTTTTTTTTTTCATTTAGTACCAAATTATTTACCGTGAACCAATCTTGAACCTGAAGAATACAGCTATTCACGTCGTCCAGATTTTATGACTGTCGGTTTATTTTAAAAATCAATGATGTGTCATCAGCAAATAACCCCATCTTCGGTTGATTTAGTAGTAATTGTGGTAAATCATTTGTACACGCCATGAGAACCCCGCGCGCTGAACCCAACGCGGGGTGAAGAGGAGGGGCAGTGAAGCTACACCGAGCGCGGGCGACGCTTCCCCGCGACCGCCCGCGCCGCTCCGCCGCTCCGCGCCGCCAGAGCCATCATCGCCACGGGACCGCGCGCACGCTAGTAGTAACCCGCATACGACGCGGCAGTCGCGGCTAGTCCTCCATTTTATTGTTTATACCTTTATTAACTTGAATATTATATTTGTACCTACAAGTTTGTGTGTGTATTATTGGTGGCTCTCAACACATCCTACATTTGGCGACCGTGACAAATTCGATCCAGCCGGGAGCGATTGGAGTTGGACAAAGGGCACCGACGTGCAACGTGAATCTACACGTGTTAAGGACCGAGACCGGAAGGAGGGCGTCGAGTCAGGAGGTTTGTCCGAGGGAAGTGCTCGTTCCAATTACCTTATTTATCTTTTTGGTCCTACCTACCTAGCCATATTATCCTGCTGTGAACTACTTCTATTTTTATTCTAATTTTCTTAACTTCTGTTTTTGTGAATGGTGGTGTTATTCAGCTTGTAACCGTAAAAGGCGACCGCTAATAGGGTACCTACAGGCTTGCAGTGTACACCTGCATATCGGAAAAATACTGTGACGTATTATTGCGTGGCCTAAATTTATGCATATTGCACCCCTCCCACTGTTTTGCATCCTTGTGCACGCTTGATGCTTCAATTGGATACGCCGACTATTTCAGAGAAACGCAACGTGCGCCCGTCTCCCGACTCCTGACTTGAACCGGAGCGTCGGGCTTTGCTGGCGGCGGCGGCGTGGCGTGCTTGCGCATCGCGTCGGTCAAGTCAGCCATTTCGCTCAGCGGCCAGCGGGCGGCCACGCCTCAGAACGGCGAGTGGAGCGCAAAGCAAGACCAAACAAGGATTGGGTTTGATGCACATTGGTTTATTTTGCTTGTACGGAGTTAGTGCTATTGACACAGTAGGTAAAAATAAGGTGTAGCAAATATGACCCAAGACCGGGATTTGGATGAACTGGTCAGGAAGAGAGGCAATATAAGGGGTAGGTTGACCAAACTAGCAGACTATTTAAAAGAAATTCAGTCACGAGACATAGATGATGTAATGTTAATTGAATTAAAGAGACGTCTAGAAAATAGTGAAGAATTGTTCAAAAAGTTTGATGATGTACAAACATCAATAGAATATAATTGCAAGGAATGTGAGGTAGATGATCAGTTGAGTTTAAGGGCAACAATTGAAAATAAATTTTATACGGTTCATGCTACTATAGAAAATATTATTGCAAAATACAAGGAGAAAGAAGACTATAGTGATGCATGTAGTAACAAAACAGGCAGTTGTCTAGAGCATGGCTTGCAAACAATTAAGTTACCCACAATTAAATTACCCACATTTGATGGAACATACTTAAAATGGCTTGAATTTCGAGATACTTTCCAATCATTGATAAATTTGAATAAGTCGATCCAAAACATTAACAAATTTCATTATCTGAGATCATCTCTGGCAGGTGGCGCGCTTGAAGTGATAAAATCATTAGAATTGACCTCGGATAATTATCCTATTGCTTGGGAATTATTGTGTAAACGCTATGATAACAAAAGTATTCTTGTTAATAACCATCTTAAGGCATTGTTTGATATTGTACCCATGAGAAAGGAATCATACCAGTGTTTGCGTGATTTAATAGATAATGTATCAAAGAATTTACGTGCGCTGAATACTTTGGGTGAACCAACAGACAAGTGGGACACTTTGATTATATATATGCTCACAAATAAAATAGATGTAACAACAAGTAGAAAATGGGAAGAGTATAAAAATAACCTTATAGATATTGCTACTTTAGAACATTTTTATAACTTTATTCGGGGACGTGCTAATATTTTAGAAACAACTTCAGTTACAACAGATAAAATTGATCAAGGCACTTACTCAAATAAAAACAATAATAACAATTATACAAGTAATAAGTGGAATAAAAAGGATAACCTAAGTAGCCACAAGGAATTTAGGAAATCCAATAGTCATGTATCTTCTGTTGAAAACTTATGTGAACATTTATGTTTAATATGCAATGAGCAGGGCCACCGGATATATGAATGTGCAAAATTTAAGAACATGAACATAGAAGATAGAATTAAAGAGGTAGCTAGATTGAAACTATGTTCTAACTGTCTATGCGAAGGTCACAAAGCATTTCGCTGTCGTCTCAAAGGTTTTTGTAAACTTTGTAAACATAGGCACAATACATTATTACATGTAAATAAGCCTAGTAATAATAACAATGTAAATGTGAACTCTTCTGTCACTACACCGGCTACTACAAGTCAGGCACCACCGGTTTCACTATCTGCAGTTTCTGTCAGCCAGGTTTTGCTGTGTACCGCTATGGTGGAAATAATTAATGAATGTACTCAACAAACTTACCAGGCTCGGGCACTTTTGGATACAGGCAGTCAATCGTCTTTTGTGACAGAGAATTTAAAGGGATTATTAAGTCTTCCAACAAAGAGTATGGAACCAATATGTGTCTCAGGGATCAATAACTTGGCATTTAATATTTCAGAACGTTGCACTTTCACTTTAAAATCATGTTTAAACTCATTCACTTGTAAGATGCAGTGTTTAATTGTACCACAAATTACAGGTATGCTACCAAGTGCGCCTGTAAAAATTGATGAACTAAATGTACCCGAAAATATCATGCTGGCAGACCCAGACTTCTGCAACCCCTCTGAGGTTGATATTCTAGTAGGGGCAGATGTGTTCTGGAGTATAGTAGGATGTAAGCGTATTTCGTTGGGTGTAGGAAAACCAATCCTACAAGATTCACATTTAGGGTGGTTAGTCAGTGGACCATTAGGTATAGGTAACAATAGTCAAGTGACATGCAATTTTACGAGAGAAATTCAAAGTGATCTTAAAAGGTTTTGGGAGACGGAAGAAATTATCCCAACAGATAATACTTTAACACCCATTGATAAATTATGTAATACACATTATGTAGAAAATATGAAACGTTTGTCTAATGGAAGATTTTCAGTTAAAATTCCATTCAAGGAGGTGCCAGAAGAGGCTCTTGGCGAGTCTTATGTTTTAGCAAGGCAACGTTTCATCAGCTTAGAGAAAAAATTTCGTAAAAATGATCTGTTCAAACAGAAGTATTGCGAATTTATTGAAGAGTATAAAAAATTGGGTCACTTAAGTGAAGTTGAACGTCCGAAATTTGGGTATTATTTACCACATCATGCCGTAATAAAGGAAGGTAGTGAAACGACAAAGCTGCGTGTTGTTTTTGATGCTTCAGTTAAGACTACAACAGGGAGGTCTTTAAATGACATACAGTATGTGGGACCCGTAGTTCAAGATGAGTTGTTTTCAATATTATTAAGATTTAGAAGTAGTAGGTATGTACTTACCGGTGACATAGAAAAAATGTATAGACAAATTGAAATCGATCCAACACAACGGCACTTGCAATTAATTTTATGGAGATCTGAGGAATCTCAACCTATCAAGGTCATGCAGCTCAATACAGTCACATATGGGACTGCATCTGCACCCTTTTTGAGTACAAGGTGCCTGGTTGAATTAGCTCATGAATGTCAGGATAAAGTAATTTCGAATGTTTTACAACATGACATATATATGGACGATTTAAATACAGGTTGTCAGACAGAAGGTGAAATAAAATATATTTATGATGGTGTAACTAAGATTTTAGCATCAGGTTGTTTCCCTTTACATAAAATCCGAACAAATTGTCCCAAGGTGATACAGGATGAGACCACGGTTAAAACACTCGATTTAAGCAAGCATGCCACTATATTAGGACTAAACTGGTCGCCTGAACCGGACACTTTACAGTTTGCAGTATGTATGGATAATAAGAAAAAAATTACTAAGCGTACTATTATTTCAGCAACTTGTAAAATTTTTGACCCGTTGGGTCTTCTCTCTGCTAGTATAATAAAGAATAAAATTATCTTACAACAACTGTGGAGTGAAAAGTTGGACTGGGATGAGCCAGTACCAACACAAATAGCAAAAAAATGGGAAAGGGTAGTACAAAACATTAATAATTTAGCTAGAATCTCTATACCTAGAAATGTATTATGTAATGAACCAACACTAATTGAGCTACACTGTTTTGTGGATGCATCACAAGATGCTTATGGGGCCTGCGTTTACCTGCGCTCGATGGACAGCAAGAACAACATAACTGTTAGACTGCTGTGTGCTAAAGCTAGAGTTGCACCTCTAACGGCTACTACTATACCTCGCCTAGAGTTATGTGGTGCACTATTGGGTGCTCGCTTGTCAAGTAAGGTAGTTCAAGCCATTCGGACGCATGAGTTTACTCACAAATATATATGGACAGACTCAACGGTTGTACTAGGTTGGATTAGGGCACAAGTAAAGTTATTGAAGACTTTTGTAAGCAATCGGGTCATTGAGATCAATGACCTCACACAGGGATTCTCATGGAGACATGTCCCATCTGAAATGAACCCTGCAGATCTTGCCTCCAGGGGAGTTGACCCTCAGTGTCTGCAGGATGAATCCTTGTGGTGGGAAGGACCCTCCTTCTTGAAGGAGGAGTCTTCTGCCTGGCCTCAACAATTCAATAGATGTATTGATTTACCTGAATTAAAGGTACATATGCTAGTCGAAAGTAGCACAAATTCAATTATAGATTTCGATAGGTATTCTAGTTTTAATAGATTAATTCGTATAATAGCATATGTACTACGTTTTGGTTATAACTGTAGAACTAGTCTTAAGTTATTTACCGCTCTACAAACAGAGGAAATAAATAAATCTTTAAAAATATTAATTAATATAGCCCAATTAGAATCATTTAGTTTAGAAATACTTGCATTAAAGAAGGGTTTACAATTATCTAAAAAATCTAATATATTGTCATTAAATCCATTCCTAGATTCAGACGGCCTGCTGAGAGTAGGAGGTCGTTTAGGCAATTCAGATTTTGAATACAATAAAAGGCATCCTATAATACTAAATGGGAAGCATAGACTCACCTTTCTATTGATGCAGCATGAACACAATCGCATTTTTCACGCAGGTCCACAGCTGTTACTAGCAACTATAAGGGAAAATTATTGGCCTGCAGGTGGCAGAGTGTTAGCTAGGAAGGTAACGAAACAATGTGTTGTTTGTGTAAGATATAAAGGTAATACCATACAGCCAAAAATGGGTAATTTACCGTCGGCTAGAACCAGTGCTGCCTACCCCTTCTATTTCACTGGTACAGATTTTGCGGGACCTTTTTTGATTGCCAGCAAAAAGGGAAGAGGTAACCGTAATACCAAATGTTACCTCTGCATTTTTGTTTGTTTGAGTACTAGAGCAGTTCATCTGGAGTTGGTGAGTGATCTCACCACTCACGCGTTTATTTTAAGCTTACGTAGATTTGTTTCTCGTAGAGGCAAACCGTATGAATTATATTGTGACAATGGCACTAACTTTGTGGGGGCAAACAACGAGTTAGGAAAGGTTTTGCGCTCCAGTCGTGAGTCTGTTTTTGATTTCGCCAGCTCAGAAGGCATTAAATTTAAGTTTAGCCCCGCTTATTCACCACATTTTGGTGGTATATGGGAGGCGGGTGTCAAGGCAGCAAAATACCATTTGAAGAGGGTCGCATCAAATATCTCTTTAACATTTGAAGAATTAGCGACACTATTCACACAAATAGAGGGGATTCTTAACTCTCGCCCATTGTCACCTCTATCTTCCGATCCTTTTGACCTTAATCCCCTAACCCCCGGGCACTTCTTAATCGGTCGGCCACTGACGTCGGTGCCTTCTATTCCAGGGGAGGACTCCAAAGTCACGTACCGCAAATTGGAGAAGATACGCCAAGAGTTCTGGCAAAGGTGGAGATTGGAGTTTATAGCTGAACTACAGCAAAGAAATAAATGGAAGACTGAGACACTTGAGCCGAACATAGGAGATATGGTGATCATAAAGGATACAAATTTACCTCCGCAACGCTGGCGATTGGGACGTATTACTCGTCTGCACAAGGGAGCTGATAACGTATGCCGCGTCGTCGATATCTACACTCACCGTGGCACCATACGCAGGGGCATTCATTATATAGTTCGGCTGCCCACGGAAGAAAATATAGTTGAAAGTTGACTCTTTCAAGGCCGGGAGTATGTACACGCCATGAGAACCCCGCGCGCTGAACCCAACGCGGGGTGAAGAGGAGGGGCAGTGAAGCTACACCGAGCGCGGGCGACGCTTCCCCGCGACCGCCCGCGCCGCTCCGCCGCTCCGCGCCGCCAGAGCCATCATCGCCACGGGACCGCGCGCACGCTAGTAGTAACCCGCATACGACGCGGCAGTCGCGGCTAGTCCTCCATTTTATTGTTTATACCTTTATTAACTTGAATATTATATTTGTACCTACAAGTTTGTGTGTGTATTATTGGTGGCTCTCAACACATCCTACATCATTAATGTAAACTAAAAAGAGGAATGGACCCAATATCGAACCTTGAGGAACGCCCATTGCCATTTCAGCCCCCAATGAGTTTACGCCGTCTACTTGAACTTGAACTTTTCTATCTTTCAGATATGATCTTAGTAAATCAAGAGCTGTATTCCTAATCCCATAGTGCTCTAGTTTCAGCAGAAGTTTCTCATGGTCGACGCAATCGAAAGCCGAGAGGTCGCAAAAGATTCCAATGGCGTCTTGTGCTTCTTCCCAGGCGTTAAAAATGTTCTTTATTAGGGTGACACCGGCGTCAGTGGTACAACGCCCTTTGGTGAAACCGAACTGTTGTTCGTGAAAGATGGAATTTTTATTAAAGTGACGTAACATTTTATTGAGCATCAACTTTTCGAACACCTTACTGAGAACTGGCAGAATTGACACAGGCCTATAATTGTTGGGTTCCTTACTATCACCGGATTTGAACAAAGGAACTAACTACTTTACTGTGTTTCATGAGATCCGGAAAGACTCCTTGGTCTACACTGGTGTTAAATATGAAAGCTAAATAGGGCGCAATGGTTTCTATGATAGATCTACAGACTTTTATAGACATTCCCCATAGATCTTCTGTTGATTTAATTTTAAGATCTTTAAAAGCTTTTATAACTGCCTGGGGGTTTGTATGCTGAAACCTAAACTCCAAACGGCGTGCCTTTACATTCTTTCTAAGTAAGGCAGCAGAAAGCGCGGGTGAAGAATTTAAAGCTTCAGTAGTTTTAACGGGAATATTACCAAAAAAGTTTTCAAATTCCTGAGCTATTTCCACATCTGAGTTGATGGGGCCATTTGCAGAATCTAAATTAAATTCAGTACTACGCTGTTTTTTCCTACCTGTTTCATTATTTATTATTTGCCAGGTAGTTTTTATTTTATCATCAGCTGATTTTATTTCATTGCTAATGTAAAGAGCTTTAGCTATTCTGCACACATTTTTTAAAAGTTTTTAAATATTTTGCAACATACTGATGAAAGGTCGTATTTCATATGTTGCTTTAGGCCATAAAGTTCAAAAAGATTTTCCCTGCTTTTACGAATACCTGGAGTCGCCCAATCACTAAATAAGAACTTTGTGTAAATAGTTTTAGTCTTTAGTGGAAAAGTGTCATTAAATTGATTGTTTATTATTGAAAAGAAATCGGCGTAGAACTCATTTGGGTCACATAAATGATTAAAACTCTGAATACATAATTTACTGGCCAAAGAATTATTTAATTTCTCTATGTTTTTACATGTAATTGGCCTAAACCTTATTGGAATTTTTTGTAAAGGCATGTAGGCACTTAGTTCATCCACCCATAAGCACAATGTTGTACCTACAAGATAATAATAATATTTATGTTTATTAACTTCCACAAATAACACTTACTAACTAAAACTTAAAAATGGAAAAAAAAAAAATTATGATGCAGGACAATGTTCATTTGTGGGAGACTGGTGCATAAACTAAGCCGTGACATGTATTTCGGGACACCAGATGGGTACCGATACTCAGCCTATGATCCTATCCATTCTCACCATCCAGATTCCTTCTCGCACCAGCTTCACAACAGCCATTAAAGCTCACAAATTGGCCAGTAAATCTCACAATTAATATTGTGCATAAATCATATTTATTACAACCGATTCAAACTGGGTGAGAGCTCTAAAAAGCACAGGCTGGGCATTAATCGATATGAAAGCACTTAAATATTGAGTCGGAGTTAGTAACTGTTCGTATTAGTGAAACGGTTTAACTTGCAAAACTCGTTAAGCTGGTCCGATTTTATGAAAGTGTACTTAGCCGTTTTGTTATGGTACGCAGGTTTGGCTTTGAATGTTTTTTTGGAGGCCTGCACTGAATTTTGCTAGCGTTTGCGTCGTGAAAATATTAGGTCAGCTTTTTCTATTTAGTTTTTAGGGGTATGAGGAACAGGGTGTAAAACTCACTCATCCTCTTTAGAAGAGGAAGGATCCTCCGACCAGAAGGGTGTTGTGTCTGGCGAGCAACTGCCCAACGATTTCTTTTTTTTTTTCCCTTTAAAATGTATCACGGTTGGTGATACTTTATTCACATTACAATCTAGCCTATTAGCTAATAAGTAATTTAGATATTACTTAAACTGCTAAGTAACTATAAAATTAAGAAATCGTCCAATATCGTCTTTCTTATTCACTTTTTCGAAAGGTTTTACCCTTTTTAGTCTTCGCACTAATTCAGTGTTGTCAAGGAGTTGGATCGCCTCAACATTCACGTGATGATGAAGTCTGTGTTCATGAGCTTCTGCGTATTTTTGTATAACTATGTTTACGACATTCATCTTGAGGTCCCGGTGGAGGTCACTATTTCTAATATACCCAGGGCGCATTGACTATGTTCCTTAGTACTTTGCTTTGAAAACGTTGTATAGTTTGACGATTGCTTTGGCTGGTGCAGCCCCACAGCTGAATACCGTAGGTCCATACAGGCTTTAAAACTTGTTTATATAACAACAACTTGTTAGGTATTGACAATGGCGACTGTCTACCAAGTAGCCAATACATTTTTTTGTATCGAATATCTAATTCTGCTCTTTTCTTCTTGACATGCTCTTTCCAGCGCAGTTTTGCATCCAGGGTCATGCCGAGATACTTAGCAGAATTCGCTACTGGTATTTTTTTTGGATATTGATTGAATACCGGGAAGTATTTTGGCTTTTTTGTTCGTGAAGTTTCATTCAGTTTGATACGCCATTTTGTAGTCCACTCATAGATACGATTTATGGAATCTTTAACCTTTTCTATAGCTTCCTCGTGACGATTTCCAACAGCCATGATAGCTGTGTCGTCAGCTAAGGTTGCCATGAAATTATTTTCTAGCTCAGGAATATCGCAGGAGTATAGTAGGTACAGGACCGGACCAAGTACACTCCCTTGTGGTTGGTACTCCAGCTTTTATCTGCCTAAGGTCTGAATAGGCGTGTCTTTGTCTTATCCTAAACAATCTGTTTGATATATACGACTCTAGAATGTTTGGAAATTGTTGAGGCAGCATCGTTCTTAGTTTATATACTAGGCCTTCATGCCATACTTTATCAAAAGCGTGGGCTACATCGAGGAAAACCGTGGAACCTTCGTCTCCTCTAGTGTTCTTTCAATAATATTTGTAATTCTGTGTACTTGGTCGAGGGTGGAGTGTTGTTCTCTAAATTCGAACTGGTAATCGGGGATTAGATTTTCACTTTCGATTAGAGGTTTCAATCTCATTAGAAATTATTTTTCAAATAGATTTGACAGCACAGGCTATAGTGAGATTGGTCTGTAAGATGTTGTTTCATGAGGTGGCTTCCCAGGCTTGGCTATCATTATGACTTCAGCTACTTTCCATATGTCAGGAACGTGCTTTAATCGAAATGAAGTATTAATGAGAGTGGTAAGCTTGACTATGGCTTTGCGTGGGAGATTTTGTAAAACTTCCCCTGTAATTAAGTCATAACCAGGGGATTTTCTCCGATTAAAATTTCTCTTAATTTCTCTAGATACGTCTTTTGGGGTAACCAACTTAATATCTGAACTAATTTGTACACTCTGTATTACCCTTGCATCGTGGCTCTGGGCTTCATTTGGTTGGAATATTTGTTCTAAATGCTCAGCGAACCTTAAGGCCTTTTGTTGGTCCGTCCGGCTCATTTTCCATTTTCTTCCTTAATAGGAGGAATATGTACGATAGGGCGTTTCATGTTCTTCGTAGCCTTCCATAGCGAGTAGCCTGTTTTGGTATCAGTCGTCAATTGGCTAAGGTAGTTGTTTGTTAAGGTGTCGTTGTAGTGCTGAATTTCTGACGTAAGACGTTTAGTAAGCTTGTTCCGCAGTCTTTTATCTTGTGGACATCTGGTCTGATGCCATCTATTTCTTTGTTTCCGCTTTTCAGTTATAAGACACCTTATTCCTTTTCCGGTGTGTTTTTCAAGGCAGTTTGCTGTATACTAGTTGTAAATTTACTTAGTTCCAAATCGAACCGTTCCGGAGTTTTTAATTGAACTCTTAATTCTATTGTATTATACAAGTCTATTCTGAAACTTTCCCAGTCTGTATAAGTATTTACAAGTGTATAATTGCTCTCTGTGCATAGGATCTGATGCCATACTGATAAAATTATGGGAGAATGCCTAACGGTTTATGTTAGAATCTTGTATATATTTCCATTGCGCGGTAAACTCTAATTGCGCGATGCAGCATTTATGTGACGTCAGGATTTTTGTGTGACGCCAGGTCTTTGATGCTAAGGTCGCATGTGGCGACGTAGATGCTGCCACAAGTTTAGTATTTCTATTGACTATTTAGTTTTAAAAGCAATATAAATAAATAACAAAGTTATTTTGACTGAAAGACGTGAGCCTTGATTTATGAAATATTAAGACGCCGCCCATTGTGTCACCCTATGTAAAATTTTCAAATTTATGTCTGTAATTTTTATGTTGTACATAATAAAGAGTATTCTATCTATCTATCTATCTAAGACGATAGTTGATAATCCTTCCAACCTTGGGCTCCTTGAATAGCCATAAAGGAGTTACTGCAGGTTTACTTGCTGCTCCTGACGGTGCACAGTAACTTACAGGAGTTACTGCAGGTTACTTGCTGCTCCTGACGGTGCGCAGTAACTTATAGGAGTTACTGCAGGTTTACTTGCTCTCCTGACGGTGTGCAGTAACTTATAGGAGTTACTGTAGGTTTACTTGCTGCTTCTGACGGTGCGCAGTAACTTATAGGAGTTACTGCAGGTTTACTTGCTGCTCCTGATGGTGCGCAGTAACTTACAGGAGTTACTGCAGGTTACTTGCTGCTCCTGACGGTGCGCAGTAACTTATAGGAGTTACTGCAGGTTTACTTGCAACTCCTGACGGTGTGCAGTAACTTATAGGAGTTACTGTAGGTTTACTTGCTGCTCCTGACGGTGCGCAGTAACTTATAGGAGTTACTGCAGGTTTACTTGCTGCTCCTGACGGTGCGCAGTAACTTATAGGAGTTACTGCAGGTTTACTTGCTGCTCCTGACGGTACGCAGTAACTTATAGGAGTTACTGCAGGTTAAATTGCTGCTCCTGACGGTGCGCAGTAACTTATAGGAGTTACTGCAGGTTAACTTGCTGCTCCTGACGGTGCGCAGTAAGTTATAGGAGTTACTGCAGGTTTACTTGCTGCTCCTGACGGTGCACAGTAACTTATAGGAGTTACTGCAGGTTTACTTGCTGCTCCTGACGGTACACAGTAACTTATAGGAGTTACTGCAGGTTTACTTGCTGCTCCTGACGGTGTGGTGTGAAGAACGGCCTGTAACAGTAACGCTATAATTTATAGTACCAAACGATCCACGTGTTTGACCATAGCACAATTCCCTCAATTCTTCTGCTGGGCTACATTGTCGCGTTGTTATCGCGAACTATGATTTGCGCACTCTCTCTCGCACATCGCTCGACGTCTCGCTGAGCAAGAGAGCGCGCGAAGTATAGTTCGCGAAAACGCGACAATGTAGCCCCAACATTAAATACTCTTGGTACACCCTACAGCAGGATAGCTAGCAAGTTTCAGGCCACTGCACACTACAGGTGCCAAGAACTGACTAGTTCCGATGATCATTTAAAATACCTTCGTAAAAGTGGTCCTAACAGAATTAAACCACGTTAAGCAGCCCCATTACCTACAAGAGCTTTAATTTCGCTCTCCACAAACGTAAAACACCTCAAACCACAGTTAGACTCGAAAATCTTGCACTGTGACACCACCATTAACTTTAACGGCAGTTCTAAGTAGCCAAAATCGCGGCCTCAGCGTAATACTGCGGTCGTAACATTAGCAATGTTCCTGCTACATTGCGCACCACACGCAATGAATCACTGTCTTTATTACCGTCACAACCGGCAATGGTTCACGTAATTTGTGTTTGATTAATTAAATGTACTCGCTTTATGAGTTGTTTGCCGGATTAGATGATGTTTCATTAAGTTGATTTCTTGGTGTTTTCGCTGCGGGGTTGAAAACAGATGTGTTTGAGGTGGAATCATTAATTTTGTTTGGCTTTTCTGTATCATGTGTGGTAGATTAGCGAGTTCATCATTTTGGCCCCTTAGCGTTAAAACTCTTAAGTGAATATACATTATTCATGATTAAAAATATTGTTGGCATGAATATTATCGTATGAATGAATATTTCCATTAGATTGGTTTCTAGTCACCTTTTAGTATTTACTTTTTTCGAACTTACTTTCAATCAACTCAGCCTATCGCAGTCCACTGGTGGACATAGGCCCGTCCCATTCTGCGCCACATCACTCTGCCTTCCGCATCCAGTCTGACCCAGCCACCTTAAGCCGAGGTGGCACATTGCTGGGGGGCGTCCTACTCTACGCTTGCCGATACGCGGTCTCCATTCTAGAACTCGTCTGCTCCATCGGTAATCAGTCCTGCGACAAACATGGCCAGCCCACTGCCACTTAAGCTTGCTTATTCTGCAAACTATGTCAGTAAGGTTAACACCGGTTATTTTCAGAAACGTTATGAAAATATTGAAAAAATTAATACAGAAAACAAAACACAAACATGCTTGCAATAATCTATTAATATCTGAAAAGCAGTAAATCATAGAATGATAAGGTAACAACCAAATAAATAACATAGTAGCTACTATTAATCCTGGATAAACATGGAAAGCTATTCTGTAATTGCCCATTAAAATATTACACCACTTTGCCTCGTCGGAAATGAATATAAAGTTACACGTTGATCGGAAGCCATGCACGGTTAAAAAATGGAGTATGTAGAAGATGGAGTTCTTATAATAATCTTACCTGATCTGTGACATAAGTAGTTATAGGCATAACGAGTTTTCAGGTTTAACGTTTTTATTTTCAGGCATATTTGCTTTTTACTAACACGTTATTATTTAATTCGTGACATTTTAAACTCACAATTACAATCACTCAATGTTGTGAGCCATTATCTGTTTCCATTCAAAACCACTTACACAAACGAATAAAAAACGTGTCTTTAGACTGTTTTTGCATAAGCATACATTCGGCTCATAACGTCACAAACTACGTTTCTTCGGCACTGTTTAATTTGCCATTAAGTCTCCATGTCCTACCTCCTCCATGTTTTAAAAGGTAAATATGTTCTAACGCATCGCCAACCGTGTTTTATTGCTGCGATACGTCTCCGTCGCATGAACGAACATATAGGGGTGCCATTAAATATAACATAATGTTAAGGTGTTGATCCTATAGCACTATGGAGTGACGTAAAAGTCGCCAGAATTTTACCTTGAGTACAGTAATTAAAAGTGAGTGAGAATGTAGAGAAGTTTGAGATGATAAACTTTACGTTAAAAGTGCATCGTTGTGGCTTCTACGCATAACCTGTTATTCGATAGTACAACGTCATAGCTGTACGAGAAGATTTTTGAAATGATATTAGATCTCAAACAGCTCATCTCCTGAGTTTTTTCGTCATGTCGTCTCAAGGTTAGTCATATGGAAATGTCGACTCCGTCTTGCTTATTTTATTTTTTTAAACATGACGTGCAGAATGATTTCGGTATCCTATTTGCAGAATAAATTATTTCATTTTGTTTTTTGTTAAATTTTAATAGCTATAGTTAGATTATCAGGAAATTATTCAATCGAAACAGTCCGTCAATGGACCTAAGTTGATAACGTTGCAGTTGTTAGTACCCGGGTATCTGCAGAGATTATACCCTAGTGATGTGTTTGTTCCGTGAGAATAATCCCTTAGTTGCCTTTTATGACACCCGTGAGAATCAACTGTATGTTCGCCTTACTTGAAACTAACAAGAACTGTTCGAAACTGTGTAAGACACACAACTTAGCAAGGTCTTGATGTGATTTGGTTACGCTTATATATAAATTGCTCGAGTTAACACATTATCCTACTTTGGTTTTGTCAAGCTTAATTATTTGTGGAAACATGAGTATATCGACGCTTCCACCGATTAAAACGTGTATTCCCATTCGTCCCACTGCCGTCGTCCCACTGGTGGGACGAACGCGTATTTAATAAATAATATAGGAAGTGCCTCAGCTGCCGGTGCCTTGACTCGAATTGGCTGCCAGCGCCGGTTGCCGAATTGGCTGTCGGCGCTGACTTTGGTTGTCAATTGGCATATAGAATGCCGGCGCTGGCTCCAAAAAATAACGCCATTGGGAACTGGCAAAGATATTACTGCCGGCAGCCGAGATTGAAAACATCGGAAGTGCCACCGCTGCCTCCTATCGTTGGAAAGGTCATTCAAAAATATTGTGAGTTTGTGAAAACCATTTTTGGATTCAGGGATCCGTTTGCGAAATATTAAGCTTTAAAGTGCTAATTATTGGTAAAATCAAGTGTCCCCCTGCCAGCGAAATATATTATATAGCTATAACGAAATTAAAAGGCAAACTATCACAGCTAAGTAGGCTCCACAAGTTACCGAGTAATAATCAACTAACTTGCAGTTGCAACAACATGTTCTGAAGAACAAGTTGTTCAACTATTAGATTGTTTGATAAATTCATCCCAACTACGGAACCCTTCATTGTGTGTGGTTCGACACGCACTTGACCGGTTTTTTTTATATTTTTGTCATTATTTTAGATCAAAGTTGTTCAAAAAATTCGTTTTCTTCGATTGGATGCACATTTTTTTTTTGCACACGTACGTACCTATCAATATCATTACCGTCTAGCAACATACAACCAATAAGTGAATTACAATGTTATTCGCGTGGAATCTATAATCTGAAAAATGCGGCAATAAGTTTTACAATATTTCGTAGATTGTGTTTACCGTCTGCCCCAGACGGAGGGTAATGTTTTTCGAGAGTATTTATGTATGTATGTATGTTTGTATGATTGTATATTTGTATGTATGTTTGTATGTATGCTTGTATGTATGTTTGTATGTATGTTTGTATGTTTGTGTGTATGTTTGTATGTATGTTTGTATGTCTATTTCTTTGGCACGCTCTGTAGCCTAAACGGCTTGATGGGTTTTAACATAAGAGGTGTCGTTAGGTTCGTCTTAAGGCTCGTGCAAACAGACACGAAATCGCGGGCGCGACAGGCATGTAATACCAAAATTCTACAGATTATAATGCTTGTTTTTCTCTTTTACGTTGTGCGTTTTTGCAGGTTTTTTGTTTTTTAAATAATTTGTTTTATTGGCATAGTGTGTAAAACTTTGAATTATTGAAACTATCAAAATCGAAGTACAACCATAAACTTCCTACATATATACATCCAGTATTATGTGAATAATAGTAGTGCTTAGAATTATGAAGTGTTTAGTGAAAATAAGTTATAATACGTAATAATAAGTATTCGTACAAGAAGGACTGTCCTACCGTAACACAGTGATTACTAGCGAGAACAGTGCGATTTATCCCAATACAAACTATTCCAGCACGCGTCGCATTACAAAACTAGAAACGGGTTTTGACGACGGAAGAATAGACAAAATGACAGATTGTGATTGTTTAACTGTCATTTTGTCTATTCTTACGTCGACAAAAACCATTTCTGTTGTAATAACTACCATCTTCCAAAGACCGACCTCATTTCCTCTTAAAACAAAACTTTATTTTTTCTTATCTAAATTAAATCTAAGTTTAATTCTAAGATTGGATCCCAACAGAAAAATTAACCAACAAATCTAGATTAAGACCGCTGATAAGAAGTTAAATAAACATTATTTTTTTTACCAAAACGATATTAAAAAACTTTTTGTTACCAACATGGTTTGAATTTCAAAGACTGAAGGGCTATTATGGAAACTCTTCGGATCAGTAAAAATAGTCGAACGAGAGTCAAATAAAAGATGGAGTTAATGGGCTAAATTAAAAGTTATTAAAGTAAGTGTACTTGAAGTGAATTTGAGACTAGAGTTATTGCGCTCTTGGCTAAGAGAATTTAAGTAAAAGGGTAGTGAATTGGCCTTTCGAGGACTTCAAGTATCTCCTCAGACCTATTAATTTTATCAGTTTTGAGATAAATAGTCTGAAAGTTTGATTATAAGCTCCACTCAAAGAAATGGAAAGTGATCCATTCATTTGATTTGAACAATGAGAATCAACATTTGCACAGGCATTATACAAACTGTAAAAAACCCTGAGTAAAATGTTGCAGGATGTAGGTAAACATGTAAATATTGGATAAAAATCTAAAATTACTATGAGCTCCCAAAACAATATTATTACTTTAGATTTAAATATTAGACTTATTCCACAAATTTCGTTATTGCACCTACCACTGTTTGTCTCTCATCACCCAAAGGTTGACGATATGGTAGTTTTATATTCACTGTAGTAACTTAATATAAAATCAAAGACCAAATCATTTCCGCTAACATATTTTGTTCAAAAATAACCCCGAACATTGTCTGAAAAGAAAAAAAATACATAATAAATATGGTACATATTCGTATAAACAAATGCTATGAAGGTTTGTATATAACTGTGTTGCCTCATATTTGGTTCCCGACAACCCTCGGAATAATTACTTGTGGCTTTTGCATAATATCTGCGTGAGGCCCACTTTGTAAGGGCAATACCATAAAGGACTTTGCGTTGGTGTGTTTTGTGGTGTGTGTGTGTAGCTTTATAGTTTTAATATGTATGTGTTTTCACTTAACAAAGTTTGTGGGAGTGACGTGTAGTGCGTCGGTGTAATTTGGAGTGAAATATGGTGACAATGGCAGCTGGACTGTTGTAACGTAAATGCATGTTATATTACTGTGAATAAAAATACTTCATGTTCAAGCAATAATCTGCTTTAGTAAGCGCTTAAATAAACTGTGATCTGGTCTTCAATAACTAAGCTATAGGTACATACATATGGCTTGTAATTAAAGGTCCCCGTTTATTACATTAGGTACGTTGTCGGTTCACAACCTTGAGGACCTTATACCATGTATGTCTGTCCTTAAAATAGACAAATAATTTTCGTTACTACTATAATTTGCCTTGTAAAACATTAACTGACGAATATTATACAGCTCATCCTTTTTAATCAGCATCCCACCAACACCAGTCCATTTTCTAAACAACACCACATCGTACATTTTACCATACATCTCGTCTGTGTGTAATTCCCCACCATAACAAATTAACATGGCTGCCAGTATGAACGCGGCCTTATGGTGGCGATGCCAAATTGAATATTATTTTTGTCCCCGTTTATACTTTTATTTGCAGCTTTATTTTTTTATTCAACGAATTCTAATATGGTTATATACTTACTTTTATTATGTTTATATCCGGCCGGCTGTGTTGGTCAAGCGGCGGTGTATTGTTTTAGGGTAGATAGGTAGTATAAAATTTTGCGTGAAATGTAAATGGATGAACCAATTAAAATTGTATTCATACGGGCTACATCGAAATAAATGTTGATATAATTTTCGATTTAGAATCGACTCTTATCTTTGATTTTCTGTTCACAAAACATTCCACACATACAGTCACATTGCTTTCTGAATGAGCAGGCGGCCAAATAGATTCATGTTCAATGTACCGAAGCAGTTTATTACGACGGCTACATTTTGGGAAGAATTCGCATTTGTGAATAAGCTGAGAGAATGGTGAGTTAATCTAAAACTTATACAGCAATAAATCTAAAATTATTTATTATCCAAATGAAAATAAACTTCTATTCAGAAACAAGTGATATCTGAATAGGCCTTAACCTCTAAAAACAAATAGCCCATAAACCATCCATAATAACATAATAATTTCCAAATTTTTGCATCATTATTAGCACGCAACATTAGAAGCTATTCGGCAAAACAATAATTTTATGTACACAATAAAAATAAATTTGAATTAAGCCGGAGTGTCCGCCGGAGTTTTGACTAAAAGTAATAACGGCTCGTTCCAATTTATGACCTTTTATAATGTTTAAAGCTAGACTGTTGTGTGCGTAATGTCTGCTTAACCGGCATTACTTGGGTTTTAATAACTTGGAACAGGCTACTCTACGAAACCTTATGAAGTCTCGCAAAGTATCAGAAAGCGTGGCTAAAATTATGCTAATAAATTTTATTTGCTCTTTTGTGTTCACTGAAAGTGGCTAAAAGAAACTGTAATGGAAAAGTTAGTACGTAACATTACGCTCAAGAACTTAATGGATTCGGCAGGGTTCTTAGTTTACTACTTGGAATTAAGTTTGGTGGAAATGCGGTAGGTTAGCAGCAGCTGACCACAGCCTAATAACCAGCAGTTAGCTCATTGCCGATATTTCTCTCTCTCTCTCTCTCTGCCCCTCTGTTATTAGCTTTAATCACACATGGTACTGAGGTCACCCATTGCAAATTCATGAACAAAGTTCCAGAATAAAAGACGGATCACATATAAATTGTCCAATTGCAACCTTTCAAAATGATTCTGGTAGGAATATGTTTTATAAATACACAACTGTGAAATTGTACTATTGTATTTCAATATGTTTGCATGTGGGTAAATTCGAATATCAATAAAAACGCAGGTTATAAAAAGAATACCTAAGCTATACCCCGTTCAGTTGCAAAAGTATCTTTTTACATTCATGGATTCGAGCATGCTTGAAAACAAAATTCTTTGTCGCTCTAGTGGTCATATGGACAGGTCAGAGCAGGTTACTGACCGAAGGAATAAATAAAGCTTTGTCCTGGTTATGTAGTTAAACGCTGAAAAACTACGCGATTAAAACTAAAACTGAGATTTAAAAATAACGTCGCGTTCGTTTTTGTTACAGACTTATGAACAAAAGGACAGATATACACAGATATTATGCTGTTTCACATGAACATTCCTGGTAAGTAAAAGGAATTTCATCATGTTTCCCATGCCAAGAAATAATGAACATAAATTGGTTTCCGCTTCGCGGCACAAAAACTAAGACAGCATTGCGTCGCGCCAATATAAGCCACGAACAAGAAACTTCAGAATACTAGTTTATTGATTCAGGCGTGACTTTGCGGAAATCCATTATAAAATACAATAGACGTAGATATATTTAGTTACCAATTCCGCTTGACTATTCTTCAAGAGTCCTAAAAAACCCTGTCAGAAATCGACACGTGTTTCACCTTACACACACACGTGTCGACACGTGTTTACAGGGTTTTTTAGGACTCTTGAAGAATAGTCAAGCGGAATTGGTTACTAAATATATCTACGTCTATTGTATTTCAGAATACTATTTCACATTCTCATAACACGTTGTTTCGTATTCTGCAAAAGCTTAATGAATAGCGGGTGGGCACACTGTCGCGATTGAAGTTCACCTTTTTCTGTATTCCTCTATGAGTACCTTTAAAATATAAGCCCGTAAACCAGTCAATCTGCCTAGCCTTTTACCAACTATGTTGGGGTCGGCTTCCAGTCTAACCGGATGCAGCTGAATACCAGTATTTTACATGGAGCGACTGCCTATCTGTCCGCCACAACCCAGTAACTGGGTAATACGATACCCTTTGTTAAGACTGGTTGTCAGACTTTCGGGCTTCTGACGACCCGTAACGACTGGCAAAGATCCACGTTTGACAGCCGGGACAAACGGCTTAACGTGCTTTTCGTGCACGGATGAGTCTCGGTATGTAAAGGTGGTCACCCATCCACGGAATAACCCCGGCAAGCGTAGCTCACCGCTAGTAGAGTAGCGTAGCCACGAGCTCCTCCGTAAACCAGTAAGACTGTTAAATTATCTATGGTCATAGTTACTTTCCCACGACGGTGACGTCGTCTTTGCACCAAGTTCACTAGCCCTTGCTATTGGTTGTAGTCTGCGTATAAACCTCATAAATCGCTGTCCGTCTGGCGAGATCTCAATAAAATTCAATTTAAAAAAACTTACATCTTTTATTCGAGATCGTTTTCAATAAAAATTATCTTATTACAGTCATGACGCGGCAGTGTGCAGTGGTGGCAGTGAGTGGTGGCCCAGTAGAGCAGTGGTGACATGACTTACCGAGTTATAGGTCGTGGGTTCGAACCCAGCCAGGCGCTTTACTTAGTGTAAATAATTTCATCACCACAGCTCTCAAAACGGTGAAGGAAAAAATCTTAAGGAAACTGGCATTTCCTAGAACCAAAAATTCGAAGACATGTGACATCTACCAATCTGCACTGGGCCCGTGTGGCGTGGTACATTACAGTCTACTCGAGGAGAGGAGGCCTGTGTTCCAGCAGTGGGAACATTAAAGGCTGATTATTCCAATTATTCAGTTTCTAGCTGTGCCCCGCGGTTTCACCCGCGTAGGTCTCGATCCCGTGGGAATATAGGGATAAAACGTATCCTATGTCCTATTCCAGGTCATGGTCTACCCGTGTGCCCATCCTCTCCTCTCTAGAGTAGGAAAAGTCGCGGCTTTAATGCTACATAAATACCCTTGATGTTAAAACTATTTATTTGAATAAGAATTAATATTATGTTGATAAAACTCCTTCGCAAATAATGCATTCATTTCGAACAAATTTGATTACCATAAAAAAGGTTACAGTGAGTCAATCTTAAAAGATAGACATATGTTGTCGCGGACTTTTGTTTAGAACTTTTAAAGAGGAACAATGCCATCATACATGATATATTTGCGTAACTTAAACCGTTTACGCAGCGCACGCAACGGAAGCTCCCAAAAAGGAATAAATTCTCCCGTTTTTGCAACATTTTTTCATTTATGCTCCGCTCCTATTAGTTAGCGTGCATGTTACATAGCCTATAACCTTCCTCGATTAATGGATTATCCAACCCAAAAAGAATTTTTCAATTCCAACCAGTAGTTCCTGAGATTAGCGCGTTCAAAACAAACAAACAAACAAACTCTTCAGCTTTATAATATTAGTATAGATTACAATAAGCAATGTTTATATTTATTTATATATTCTTTATTGTACACCACAAAAATATATAACAAAAAACAATAACAAACACTACAAAACATACAATCGGCGGCCTTATCACTATCCGCGAACTCTTCCGGGCAACATTGGAATGGACAGTGAATTGCCTGGACATAAAATGCGGCTGTCGTAGGTGCAAATAATAAGTTTTAGAATGCTTGGAGTTTCTACTAAAATCTATATCTAAACTTATTTTTTCTTAAGCATAGTTAACCAGCTATATATATATAGTTAAACAGCTATATTATGTGCATAAAATTGTATAATAAAATACCAAATTCTATAAAAATGCTACCTTCTCTAGATTTAAAAGTAATTTAACGAGGTTTTTAATTGACAAATGCTTTTAGAGTTTTTAGAGTATAAATTGTAAGGTATGTAAATTGCACGGTCTTTCTAAATTATTACTAAAATTGTGTGGCGAATCTCTCCCATTATTGACTTGATTATTTTTGACATTTATTATTTGATTATTACTTGTTTATTTTTTTTTCATTATATTGACATTTACTTAATTCAATACTTAATACAATTTTAATGGGATTATCTGTTTAATGACTGCATGATTATCATCAATAATGAATTTAAATAAAATATAACTTTATTTTATATTTGCACGCCGAAATTAAAGGCAGAATAAGAGAACAATTTTGTACATTTTACCAACCTTCTGTACCTTATTTAGGCAAATAAATGATTTTGATTTGAATTTTTGAACCTTTACAAACTCAATCTCAATCCAAGTCGCTTCAATTCCTATTCAGTCCAGCGAACTCGTATTTGTTTCGCCAAGTATTGTTACAATCTAACCCTAACAATGGCCGGCCGCGTCCGTCCCAAATCTTAACCCGTGTAACTCCCGCTTCCCCTATCGTATCCGCGCGTGAAAAACGCGACGTGATTTATGTACCCAGCCGCAGCCATCTCGAGATAAATTACAGTAGGACGCAGATGCATAGGTACACGTGAAAAAGTGAGTAATGTGAGAGAATTTTGGGTAGACTGTTCACTAATAAATGGTCGATGAAGTGTGAGTGGACCTTGTCTATTCAAGGGTGTTTTGGGGGCAAACAAGGGGAAACATATGTCACGTGCAGGGAAGTACCAATTGCTCATTATAGGGTGGAAAAAACGAACATACTTGAGCTTGAGTAATTTTTTAAAGTGGTTCATTTCGTTTTGGTCATATTATTATAATTGACAGTGCGATTACGTGATATCGACAAAGATAATTTATTATTATGTAACTTATACCTATGTGCGGTGCATTCTATGAATATAAGTTGCTTATTTATAAATGTAGTATAGAAGAGACTTAATTAAGCATATTATATATTTTCTGTCCGCCTGATAGCTACGTAATAAAGGCCCAGCGTTTATTAATGTGCGCTCGAAGAATAGATTGAACAAATAATAAAGTTTTCGAGGATTTGACGAACAATACCTTGATGCACAGATGTCGAAAAGTCCATGTAAAACCTCTGTAGAGTTTTAAATCAGTAGAAGTATGGCGAAGGAGGCTGCATTAATTTTCTAAAAAACTTTTAGCGGCATCTGCACTTTCAATAAAGAATTTGCAATGCCATTTAACCATGTAGAGAGTAAAATATAATTTTTGAATCACCGAGTTGAGTTCAAAGGATAATTATTATGCATATAAATATTTGTACATAGACAGCAGTGGTGGCCCAGCGGTTCGAACCCTGACAGAAAGGCGCTTCTCAAATCTATCTATCTAATCATCCTAACTATCCATACTAATATTATAAATTCGAAAGTAACTCTGTCTGTTTGTATGTTAGCTTTTCACGCTTAAACCACTGAACGGATTTCGACAAAATTTGTCAAGGAGATAGATGGCATCCTAGGGAAGGACATAGGGTACTATTTACCGACATAACACGTGGACGAAGCCAAGGGCGGAAGCTATAAAGAAAAGCTATACACTTTTACGCTAAAACGGCTGAACGGATTTGGACGAAATTTGGCACAGGGTTAAACTAGATTGACTGCATCTTCGTCTTAGACTGAGTTTAGCTAGGACACGAAATTAAATGAATAGGTAAGTATATATTGTGTCCCATGGTGTCTTAGGAACGCACTTATAATATAATCAAGTATCTGCATAATCATTTTAGCCACAAAAATGTTTAATTGTTTTTTTTAACGATAGTCAGTGCTAAGCAAGTCTGTGAACTGTTCAAATCAAAATTATCTTTATTCACACTACATTGAACGGCTACCTTCTTTACCTAGGGGAGTACATTTTGTGAAATCTATTAAAACTCATATTAAACCGGAATCAATAAAATATAAGTTATCGAAGTATAGGTTAGATTCTTTTCAATGTATGACGTAGACAGTGCGTAAACAAAGATGTAAGTATAAAATTAGACTTATAAGAATAAATAAACCGAACACTGAACTGAGCAATTATAAAGCTCTGGCCAAACTGAGGCGTATCACGTGCGGGATGCGGGAAGGACTTCGCTCGCGCCGACTATGTTAACTAACTTGTATGGAGATGCTCAAGCTGGCGTGAGCATTCGTGTGACTTCTTAATCATTAAGGATATCAACGCGCGCTTTCGAGTCCCGTATGCTGCGTAGGATTCGCCAGAGCTTTATTATTTTTGTTTGTAATTTGTTAGAAATTAAAAACAAAAATAATATAAGCAATTACAAGCCACACAATAAAATATGTTGGTACAGGATACTTCATTAGTTAAGTGTGTAGAATTTAAATATTTGTAGGCTCTAGCTTGAGACGATCTTTCGGATATATATAAGTAGAGGTCGGAATCGAAAAGTATTTATTAGAAACTTATAATTGGTGGTTTGTAGAGCCACTCGATTGCATGCGATTAGGAAAAACCAGAGAATTTTGCTTTCGGAAAAAAAAATATTCCTTCAATTTCCGGTGCTCGTGAAATTTGACACTTGACCTTGGTGCGGCCGCACTCCTTAAAACTTGATCAACAATCGACTCGAGTGGCCTAGCGTAGTTTTGTTTACTTTTTTATTTAGGTTTTTTATGTACCTACTCGATAAGATAAGGAACAGACTAACGTTTGTTATGTTTTTACAAGGAGTCATTCCATTCTTATACCAAAAACTAATAACACTGGTATTTTTTTTGTTCGAAGGTTCGAAAATATGTGTGTTTCGTAGGCACAGAATATTTTCCCGAGACATATAAACAAGCCATTGAAAGGGATGACAGCGCAGAGTGGGTCAAGGCAATGATGAGCGAAATGAACTCTCTTAAGCAAAATGATGTATGGACACTCTGTAAGCTACCTAAAGATAGAAAGGCACTCCCTTGCAAGTGGATTTTTCGTATCAAGCGAAATCCAGACACCAGTATCGACAAATATAAGGCTAGACTAGTAGCTAAAGGTTTCAAGCAACGGAATGGAATCGATTACGAACAGACTTATAGTCCAGTTGCTAGACTGGCCACCATCAGAGCCTTATTAAGTGTCGCAGCCAAAGAAAAATTATATTTGACGCAGTTTGACGTTTCAACGGCATTCCTCAACGGCAAGCTAGACGAAGAAATTTACATGCAGCAGCCGGCTGGATTCAGTGACGGAACTTCAAATGTATGTCGTCTTAAAAGGAGTTTATACGGACGCAAGCACGGGAGCAAGGCACCCAGATGCTGGAACTCATGTTTTGAGGAGATTTCATTAGAGAAAGGTTTTCAGCAAAATGCAGCTGATTCTTATCTATTCACGAAGAAAATTGGTGACAAGAAGATCCTGATAACTCTGTACGTGGATGATGGGCTTGTAGCCGCTACAGATCAAAATTTGGCAAACCAATTCCTTAGAGAATTAGGGGATACTCTGAAGATCACAAGCAAGCCAGCATCTCATTACCTTGGACTTGAGATAGCACAGTCAAAAGATGGCTCCATTACGATTAAACAAGAGTCGTACGCCAAAAAGATACTAGAACGTTTTAGGATGTCAGAATGTAATCCAGTTTCAACGCCAATAGAAACGTCTTCTCAAGAAGGGAAAGTTAATCAGCTACAGGAAGAGAAGAACTTTCCATATAGAGAGGCAGTAGGTGCTTTAGCATACTTAATGACGGGGACGCGCCCTGATATAGCGTATGCAGTTGGATTAATTTCAAGAAATCTGGAAAACCCGACACATGAAGATTGGCTACGTGTTAAGCGCATTATGCGCTACATAAAAGGGACTTGTTCTTATGGTATAACATATAAAGCAGAACATGATTCCAACCTAATACAAGGCTATAGTGATGTGGATCATGGAGGAGACCAGCAAACAGGACGCTCTACAACGGGAGTTGCATGTCTCTTTGCTGGAGGAATAGTATCATGGCTAAGCCAACGACAATCTTCAGTCGCGATTCCAACAACCGAAGCTGAAATAGTAGCAGCAAGCGAAGGCGCTCGTGAACTAGTGTGGCTCCAAAGAGTATTCAGCTCACTTACTAATATGGATGGAGTACCCACATTAAAAGTAGACAATGAAGCCGCCATACGCCTAGCATACAATCACGAGTTCCATAAGCGGACCAAACACATCCGAGTGAGACATTTCTTCGTAAGAGAAACTGTACAAGACGGACTTGTGGATGTACAAAAAACCGGCACTGCTACTCAATTGGCAGATATTATGACCAAGGCAGTCCCTAGGCCAAGACTTGTTATAATTCGAGAGGCCCCGGGTGTACAATGCCATACACTTAATCAATGAGGGAAAGTGTTAAGGTTGCATAGCATCAAGTGTAGGGAACTCTTTAGACATTATATTTGAATGCTATGTGACATGTAAAAAAAACAGATGAGTGACTCTGACGTGTGTTTGGTGTTAAAAGAAAAACTGGTGTGTTCGTGTCGTAAAATTGTATTATACTCGTGCTTAGTCTTCGATAATTATCTTGATTTTACAATGTAGTATCACCATTATCCCACCGTGTACACGCGAATATTCAGAGAAATCCTGCAAAAAAACTTTTACGCTGGCAACTATAACCAGCTAATGTCATTCATTATTTTCGCGTCGTGTAGCGCACGTCATTTTAAGAAAATTATTGAATTTTCTTTTATAAACTTATTACTTTTGAGTATTATCAACAACAAATAATGCGAGTCAACAAAATTTGGACGAAAATTGGAAAGAACTACGGCGACGACGAACTACGGCGACTTCGGCTAAGTCGTCGTCGGCGTCCTTTTTTGGAGTCAGTAATACAGGCCGATCAGCAAAAGACAATTATTGTTGTAAACGAATAAGAAAACACAGGTATGTTAGTGTGGTATTAATTAAACATTTCAGGGATTTCGAATAATTGATTTGGATTGCAAAGCAGCAGAGGCTTATAAGTATCCGCCATACTGCCAGTGCTCGGTCCGTCCTTTCTTGTAAAATGTAACATGAAGTTCGTGTTACAATAAGACAGTATAGTGCTATGTGCAACAGGACCAACCGGATCTGGAATCTCAAGTTGAGAAAAATAAAGTACAAAATATAAGGTATACCTAGAAGTTCTATGGTATGCACTGCCTATGCACGACATAATATATTGTTTTTCTCTCGTGAGAAATTATTATTACAATAAGGCAGGCTCGAGTCGAGCCCAGATATCAAAACCTCTAGTAGAGGTAAAAAGCTCAAAATATTAGGTCTTTACCTATGAAATTGCCGTTCTGCAGTACTGGCCATTTCAAATCAAAATAATTTTTGTTTGGCTAAGAATTCTAATTTCAAATTAATTTTATTTTAAAAACATGGATTTTTTTTTCCAAAAGTAGTCATTTCTTTATTGATTAGTGTTACATTTTCATCGCATTTCAATCTTTTTCGTCATCATGGATACGTTAAAAATTCGAGTAATTATGGAATATGGGTACCGTCGTGGCAGCAACGCGGCACAAGCGGCACGCAACATCAACGACGTTTACGGAGCTAACACTACAAACCAACGCACCACCTGTTATTGGTTTGCTCGCTTCCGTTCTGGAAATTTCGACCTGAAAAATGAACCTCGCGGTCGTCCGAAGACTTTGGTCGACAATGACGAATTAAAGGCGATTGTGGAAGCTGATGATACACAATCTACGGCTGAATTAGCAGCAGCTTTCGACGTTAGCGTCAAAACAATATTGGTCCATTTGCGTCAAATTGGCAAGGTAAAAAAGCTTGACAAATGGGTGCCCCACGAACTCAATGATCGCCAGCGCGAAGTACGCGTCGAGACGTGCCTTGCACTGCTCAACAGACACACAAATGAAGGAATTTTGAACCGCATTGTTACCTGCGATGAAAAATGGATTCTGTTTGATAACCGCAAGCGCTCAGCAAGTTGGTTGGATCCTGGTTCAGCACCTAAACAATGCCCTAAACGAAAACTTACCCCTAGAAAAGTGATGGTCACTGTTTGGTGGTCTAGCGCCGGTGTGATTCATCACAGCTTCTTACCAAACGGGGTGAGCATTACTGCAGATGTGTACTGTGAAGAACTGAACACAATGATGGAGAAGCTGGCGCATCTCCAACCAGCATTGGTCAATCGCTCGTCTCCGCTTCTCCTGCACGACAACGCGCGACCTCATACTGCACAGCAGACAGTCTCCAAGTTGCAAGAACTGGGGTTGGAAGCTCTCCGTCATCCGCCCTACTCACCAGACCTTGCGCCTACAGACTACTACTTTTTCCAGAATTTGGATAACTTCTTGGCGGGAAAAAAATTCAATACCCGAGAGGCAGTACAAAATGCCTTTGAAGAATTTGTTGCCTCCCGTCCAGCTGATTTCTTTAAGAAGGGCATCAATAAACTGCCACTGCGATGGCAAAGATGCATTGATTGCATGGGTGATTACTTCGATTAATACAAATAAAAAATTCATGAAAAAAATTCGTTTAAATTTTTTCATACAAAACGGCAATTTCATAGGTAAAGACCTATTATAAATGTATATCTAGAAGTTCTATGATATGCATTCAATATTGTTCTCTCGTGTGAAATTATTCTTACAATATTGATAAAGAATCAGTTCTGTACACTTAGCATCATCAGACTTAGTTAGTCTATTGTGTGCTGTAAATCATAATATCTAAGAACTAAGGATAGTTCTATGAAATTTGAATGAAGCAATGATAATGGCCTTGGGAAACCCGTCGAGCTCCAAGAAAACCTAAATGTTTTCACTTTCATAAAAATCATCTAAGATGACTAAGATTTAAAAATTACCAAGAAAGAAGAATTACCTACATAATGTAAAATGTATTTAATAATGTATTTAGTACTGTTGAATTTACTTTTGCTGGATGCTTCAAAATTGAACATGCAATTAGACGGCTGAGTGATCCAATCAAGGAAAGCGATCAGTGGGTGGAAGTCCACCACAGCAATTTGGAATTGCATTACCGCAGTGTAAACAGTATCTATAATTTGATAAAAAACAATCGGAATACAAAGAATATTAAAATTCTCACTGAGTTTTTCATGATTATTAAGCAATTTATTTTAATGATACCAGTTAAACTAGATAAAAAGCATGATTAAAACAACAAATACAAAAAAACGGGACAGTTTCCTGTTTGGTGAAAAGTTTATTATTGAACATGTCAAGTCTGGGTAATTAAGATGGCAGCTACAACTAAACTGCTAAGTAAATATAAGGAAAACTCCAATGCCCCCTTCACATTTGAGTCAAACAGGGGGGGGGGGGGCAAGTATCCAGGCTAGGACCATGGGGAAGAACCAACAGCAAAGGACTTCATCAGGCAAGACGTACTGACACAAATCTATATGTCAATTATAGAGGTAACGGCAAATGCATGTCGCCTTAAATATTTTTACTCTTGTTGGCCGTGATCTGTTTCACACAAGATAAAGTTATCTGGTTGTAATTTGAAGATACATTTAAAGAACCTCTTAATTAGAGGATTGGTTCCTACATCAGTATCTATGATCAATGACAATGCAGATTTATTAGTGTTGAGTGATACTTCACAAATGATACCACATGACACTATTAAGGTCATGATATCTTCATTATGCAGCAATGGCAGTTGATATACTTATCAACTGCCATTGTTGAATTGTTGTCGTGCCATCAATGGGTACTGAATTTTATAGAATGATGGTACCTACCCATTACAACAATTATCACTTGACAAAGTAACCAAAAAGTAGGTAAGAATTATTTCAAGTCTTACTAGTGCTCAAAGAATATAACTTATCTGTAATTGTATAATTAACATAAGAATCACTGAATTGTTAAAAACATCTAAGACAGGAAAACGGCAAACAATTATTATGTTACCCTACTTTTCATATAAAACCTGACATTTGTCCTGTGATTAGAGGTACCTACATTACAATACTATACAAATTCAGAGTTAGGTAAAACAGAAAAATTATGAATGCCTCATAATTATGTTAGACAAACAATTAGTTATTGGATTAAACAAACAATGATGAACAGTGGCATAGATATCAAGATCTTTACTCCTCATTCCACACGTCGTGCTTCAATAGCGACTAGAGACACCTCTAGTCGCTATTGAAGCACGACGTGTCAAGACGTGACGTCAGAAGATAATCAGTATTTTTAAAAAGGTTGTTTGGTCCATAGGATCAAAAGTATTTGCCAACCAGACCTTTGATTAGAGACAATGATAAGTATATTTTTGCCATGACTGTTGGTAATGTTGAGACTGATGTGGTTTTTTCATAAATTAATATTAAAAGCCAAAGGAGTACACTAAATAAATACTTGGTTGTTGATAATTAGAATCAGTAGCATTATTAGAAGAGAATTAATTGAAAATGTTAAAAAGTTTTTCCATTTACAATAGAAGGTTGATTTTATGTTATTTAAATTTTTTTGTGTGAAACAAATGTTTGTAATTTCCAACTTCATCTCTCTAAACATCTACATTATAAAATCAAGATAATTATCGAGGACTAAGCACGAGTATAATTACTAAATTAAACGAACTTACCTAAGTGAAGTTCTATTGTAATTATACGAAATGCTTAGTCCACGATACTATGTTCCCTCCCAAGCCCTGAACAAGACCATAGTTTGTTTCTTGACCCTGGGATTGAAGTTGCGGAATTACTGTCTGTTAATTTGAATTCTCTACAATAGAATTTCACTTAGATAAGTTCGTTTAATTTAGTAAATATATATTCGTGCAAATCATTCGCAACGTAAACCCCGCGCATCTCGGATAATTCAACGTAACTTAGTAAGAAGAGGTGAGTCGAATTAACTGTAAGAATAAGTACTTGTTTACAGTTATGTAAATTATATAGGTACCTACTAATCCAAACCAGAATTTATCTTTATGCAAAATGTCCACGTTTGTTTTTTCTTTAAGTGGTTATTTAAACGAAGGTGGGTTTATATTAGGTCTTTACCTATGAAATTGCCGTTCTGCAGTACTGGCCATTTCAAATCAAAATAATTTTTGTTTGGCTAAGAATTCTAATTTCAAATTAATTTTATTTTAAAAACATGGATTTTTTTCTCCAAAAGTAGTCATTTCTTTATTGATTAGTGTTACATTTTCATCGCATTTCAATCTTTTTCGTCATCATGGATACGTTAAAAATTCGAGTAATTATGGAATATGAGTACCGTCGTGGCAGCAACGCGGCACAAGCGGCACGCAACATCAACGACGTTTACGGAGCTAACACTACAAACCAACGCACCACCTGTTATTGGTTTGCTCGCTTCCGTTCTGGAAATTTCGACCTGAAAAATGAACCTCGCGGTCGTCTGAAGACTTTGGTCGACAATGACGAATTAAAGGCGATTGTGGAAGCTGATGATACACAATCTACGGCTGAATTAGCAGCAGCTTTCGAAGTTAGCGTCAAAACAATATTGGTCCATTTGCGTCAAATTGGCAAGGTAAAAAAGCTTGACAAATGGGTGCCCCACGAACTCAATGATCGCCAGCGCGAAGTACGCGTCGAGACGTGCCTTGCACTGCTCAACAGACACACAAATGAAGGAATTTTGAACCGCATTGTTACCTGCGATGAAAAATGGATTCTGTTTGATAACCGCAAGCGCTCAGCAAGTTGGTTGGATCCTGGTTCAGCACCTAAACAATGCCCTAAACGAAAACTTACCCCTAGAAAAGTGATGGTCACTGTTTGGTGGTCTAGCGCCGGTGTGATTCATCACAGCTTCTTACCAAACGGGGTGAGCATTACTGCAGATGTGTACTGTGAAGAACTGAACACAATGATGGAGAAGCTGGCGCATCTCCAACCAGCATTGGTCAATCGCTCGTCTCCGCTGCTCCTGCACGACAACGCGCGACCTCATACTGCACAGCAGACGGTCTCCAAGTTGCAAGAACTGGGGTTGGAAGCTCTCCGTCATCCGCCCTACTCACCAGACCTTGCGCCTACAGACTACTACTTTTTACAGAATTTGGATAACTTCTTGGCGGGAAAAAAATTCAATACCCGAGAGGCAGTACAAAATGCCTTTGAAGAATTTGTTGCCTCCCGTCCAGCTGATTTCTTTAAGAAGGGCATCAATAAACTGCCACTGCGATGGCAAAGATGCATTGATTGCATGGGTGATTACTTCGATTAATACAAATAAAAAATTCATGAAAAAAAATCGTTTAATTTTTTTCATACAAAACGGCAATTTCATAGGTAAAGAACTATTAGTAATTTGGTACTTATTTATCGAATCAACCAAAAAGTTAAAGTGAATCAGAATATAGGTACATTTTTATTTGCCGTAAGTGTTGGCCCAATTTCAGTCTTCACTTAAAAAATAATCTATGTGACATACAAACATAAAAGCATAATGTTATTAAAATAAATCCAAATCGCAAAATAATAGTGACCTACTAGTAAGTATACATTAAAACAAAACATAAATGAAATCATTCCATTAAATATACAATAATAATAAAATAATAAAAGTAAATACCGTTCGAGACTGTACTTAAAACAAAACGAATGGGACGTGCACATATGCTAGAAAGAGATCGCCCGCCGTTCAGTCGTCCGCATATTCTGCTCGGGATGCGCGCGCATATAATCCTATGGCGCGCGTTTGTTCTGTTTTCAGAGTTTATAGTGTTGATTAGAACAGGCAAAGGTTTCGAAAACATTCTGCCTTTCGTATAACCAAAAGTTTTGCTTTTAATTAAACATTCTAACAGATTATTATTACAATGTAATAATTATAATAAACAGGTAGTTTGGACCTCTATTGGACTGGCGGACCTCAATTTTTATATATTTTAATATGTCTTTGTAAAATATTTTTAAATGTAAATAGGTAAGTAAGAAAATAAACAAACGAAATTAAAATAATAAATAAAAAGCTTTCCCTCCGTGACTCGGAAAGCACGTTAAGCCATACCTAATTAGTTACTAATTTTTCAACTATAATTTCAATAATTGGATGTGTACTTTTATTGTTTTGTGTAAGTCAAGAAGGTTAGATTGCTTACATACTCTTTGAATGCCAATGACATATGACATTTCTTGCGTGAAAAAATCTATGTAGGTATGGATGGGAAATCGAAATAAAAACGAATAGTTTTATGATGTTTTTTATGCGGAGAATTTAAAGATTCGCATTACTAGATAAAATCATTATATTTTGAAAACATTAATTATCAACATTAGAAACCTAGGTCACAGCCGAACAAATAGCGATACGGGGTCCGGTCATTCTCTTTTGCACTTTCAAATACGTAAACAACAACGGCAACACACACGAGTTCGACAGATTCACTTTTAGCACATTTCACATAAAGTATCAATAAAAATATTATTCAATTATCATTTAACTGGTTTTCTAGATTAATTTGGTACCTTTACTTTAGTATTATCCAATAAATTCGAATAATAACGGCATCTTTTCTTCGAGCACTCAATGTTTGCTTTGCACAAACACACAAAATGGCGTCTTCGAACTTCGCTTCTCGATTTTCAATAAAAAATCGTTATATCATGCTAGCAACTAGCATTAAAATGATAGATTGTCTATGATTCCACAGTTTAAAACCATTAAAAAATTACTTTACATTCATTTAATAGAGTTTAAAGTGGTTTAATTGAAATTCATCGATGGAAATTTTATTTTCCAAAAGCAAAGTTCACCGATTTTTTTTTTGTTTTTTGTTTTTTTTTGTTTGTGGCAAGCGCGACATATAAACAACAATGAGACATTTTTTTTTTCGTAATCAGACGATTGGAGCGTGCCGTTATAACTAACTTTTGTAATAATTTTGATTATGTACCTAACCTCGCATTCCTTGATGCCAATAATTGCTGATAAATTATTCAAATAACTATTACATCATTATATCGAATTAATTTAATATTGCAAAATGTTCGCCAACTTTTACGCTGACTGTACAAATAAATCCGTATCCGAAATATTGTCAGCTTACGAAGCGTTTTGTGTAACAATACAATATGACAAACTAATAGTAAGCTCGCTTGTCATCGACGGGGCGTCCCATAAATTACCCGCGGATTTATTTATTTCAGCCCACTGGCAGAATTAATACTAGTCCTTAGCCTGTGGTGACATTGTGTAAGTACCATGAAGGTACATTATTGTACATGGTTTTATTTGTTGTATTAAGCATTTAGTTTAGATGTAGTTAGATTCGTTTGTAATTCATAAAATAGTTGTTTGTAATTTGTCTTTGTTTTTGGTTATTTATAGAATTCGCATTGCGACTTCTGCTATCATTTTATTTTCTGAAATCTGGATTGTAACTGTAGCAGCAGACACTGTTCTCATCATCATCATTCTCTTGCCTTTATTCCAATTTATTTGGGGTCAGCGCAACATCGTCTTTTTAAAAGCGACTTCTAAGAGGATAGTTATGAATTCGGATGTTTATATTATATTTTTTAATGTATTTTCGGGCATACCTTATAGACGCATTTGCAAAATCTTTTTATGTTTGCATGGGTATACTTCCGAGATGGTCCCATTGTTATCAGGTCAGGATCTGATGATCTGATGATCTGCTTGGGCGGAGCACCGCCGTGTCCTCGTGGAGGCGATTGGCGGCAATGACCTCTCGCGTCCGGCCCTGGTCCAGGCCATGGTACGGAGCGAGAGGGCATGGGAAGCCGTCACCTCCTTCTGCGAAATAGTTATGCTCGCGAAGGAGGAGGCGGAACGCGTAAGGGAGACGCCAAGTATGCGCCCTCACGCCCCTAACCGCCGCCGCAGGAGACGCCCTGGGCGTCGGGAATCCCAGGCGGATTCAAAGAGATGTCAGCACACTAGTATGATGAAGTGTAGCTGATGGTGAAGTGCCAGGAGAACTCCTCAACGATTAACGTCCCTACATCGGGAAGAACAATATTATTCGTAAAAGATAATGAGCAGTTGACATTAGGCTATTGTAATTTACATAAATTATGAACTGACCCACTAAAAAGCGAGAAATAAAAACTTTTTTACAAAAAAAAAAACAACTGTCTTCCAAAAAAACACTACAAAGTGAAAAATAACTTAGAGGATCGTGGGCAAAAATATGGGCGGCACACCCACGTCCGCCACAGTTGAAACCACTGTAGTTTTGAAGACATTACTTCTCCCTTTACTCTGGCCAAGGCCCATCAAAATCTGTCCCAGGGGTATTCATATCCGAAAATGTTACGTTATGTTAGGTTAGGTAGGTATTAGCGGCACAACCACGTCCGTCACGTATAAAACCACTGTAGTTTTGAAGATATTACTTCTCCGGAAGTCAGTGGCAAAAACCAAAAATACAAATACGAAATTTAAATTATTTTTCACTTTGTAGTGTTTTTTTGAAGGTCGGTTTCATATACCTATAAAAATATTATCTTAATCATCTAAAAGTGACTACAGTATGACAGCTATTTTCATACTGACATAATAACACAAGTTTGTTACTGTGCCATACTAACACTAGTGCGAAGTCATTTTTTTGTGAAATCTATGAAGGGGGGAAGTTTTGCGGCTCAGCACTCGATGTGAGAAGTTAGTAGTGGGCGGGTTTTGTAGAGTGTAGTTTTACAAGAACTGCCATGTATGAAATACTCTGGCTTCATTCTGTATGTGATTTTCTACATCGCAATATAAAATGTACCATCAAAATTATAGTAAATAATATTTTTCCTTGCCATTATAATTTAACAGTCACCTTGCAACAAAATGCAAGCATCGTGTTCAGTGTTCACAGAACACATTTGACTCCTACATGGAAAATAGCTCAGCACTCACTCGAGTTCATTTCAGCTTCTCCATATTCTCCTTAAATGAAGGAGAATATCCAATTAGTTTCGCTCGTGATCTGAAAGCAAACCTGTATACTCGCATCAAGTTGTTAACACCAGCCGGATTTGGTTTATTGGTTCACAGATTAGGCCTAGTCCATTTAATGTGTTCTAGTTTCCAGTACGTAATGGGCAGCCTAACAGCCTCCAACAGCTGTCTCTAACTATTTATACATTGGTAGATTCAGCCCGTGCTCTAATGAAATCGACATGGAGCTTTTAACAGGGTCTACTCCCTAAGTAACGAAAATCGAGTCTGGGGGTCTACTCCCTAAGCACAAAGCCATTGTTTCGGCCTTAGTTACGTGCGTTTCCTACTCCCTATCACTTGCGGATTTCTGATTGGTCCGTAGCCCAGAAAAGAATGAATGACGACATGATTTGGCAGTTGTTTCTACCTTCGAGGCGTCCCGAGGTGTGTTTGCCCGTCGGAATATTTGAATTTGATACTTGTTTTAACGACGCCGGTTATACTTGCACCGATAATATAACGGGTGTTGGGATTGAAACATTTAAAACGGTTTGTTAATTTATTTTTATTTAGCACCAATCAAAAAATTAACAATCAACAAGAGCCTATTACAATTAAAACAGATTTTCTCACATTTTTATCTATTTGTAGTCTTAAATTATTGCTAGGTACTTAGTTTCTCTTACTTGTACATTTCAGTCTCAAATACCTAATAATCTGAATAAAATTAACAATCAACAACACACTAAAACATGCAGTCTTTGCTCTTCCAGCTCCATAACTCGAATTCTTGTTGACGAGTCGACAGGGAGGTGTCGCCGAGCACGTGGATGTGCACGACGAGGGTTTAATGCTGTAAACAAAGGAAATCATGTTTTATCAGTTTTTCTGAAACATGATTTATGTAATCTATTTTCTACTGAACAATAATACTTACTTCGCTAACTTTGCCATCGTCAACTTAGTGCCTCAGTGGACACTGAGCGCTGCTCCTGGAGAGTCGGTTTGCAGGTATATCAATATTGATGTATGGGTGGGCGAGGAGGCTGCTGGCTCTTGTGTTACAGATGGAACCTGTACGGCAAAAACTGAATATCATTGACAGATACAACAAATATACCTAAATAAATACCTATATGTAATATAATACAATATTGCCGTTTTTCTTTTTACCATTGAAACAAACTATAATGTATATCATTGTATGCACTTTACTGATAACAAGACATTAAAATCATGAGAAAAAATGACGAGTAATAGTGACGAGTGTCCCATAAAATTTAAGAGGAGAGGTCCTCTTTGAGCTTGAGTTGTTGCTGGAACGTTTGGAGCTTTTTTTATTGGTACCTAATTAATTAGTTACGAAAACTTCTCGTTTAAATATCGAAAATAAAAAACTTTGACAATTTATTCATTTGACAATAGTGAATATGCATGTATTTTTAAAATTATATTTTTATTCGATAGTTTACATCGCCAAATAATAGTCAAAAAAATTCGACGCCAAAAAAATTTAAAGTACTTAAAAAAAATGTTAAAAATATCCAACCGACCCGGGCTATTTAAACGCCTTCCATTCGGCGCGCTTGGTGTGGTGACGTCACATTCTATGAAAACAAACAACAGGTGTCAATTCAATGTCAAACACTCCTACAAAACACATTGACATTTTGATTGTTGTCACAGATTTTTACGTCACATCCGCTCTGCCAAACAGCGTCGCTTTTCATGTATTTGAATTTACCACAGTTATTTTGGCACTTTAAAAAAATTTATTTCTCGCTCAAAAACAAATATTATTAAAAAATATTGATGGAGGCATAAATCTGAAGTATAGTTATAGTATAGGGTAGACACCGTTATCCTTGCAACCAGTGGTTTGGTTTCATTTATAGAACGCGCGGGACGTGACCTGACCTCCCTCAGTCAGTCAGCTGTTTCGCTAGCAAGGACAGTGTCGGATAGAAACTTTTTAAAATCTTTTAATGAAAATAACGTTTTTTTTTTGTTGTTTTTGGTCATTTAGTTTTATATCAACAACCCATGGTTTGAGTGACAACGGTGTTTACCCTTACACTCTGTTTATTATAGTTTATTTAAAAAAACAATTGACCCTTTTCGAATCACATGCATATTATTCCCTATTACCGTCAAAAAGAAAAAAGGCAAAGGTCATATGGGATAAAGCCGCTATCCAGATTCTTTAACTAAAGCCATAATAAAAAGTAAATTGTTAAAAATGTGGTCATTTTCTAACGACAACAATATTAATTTTTGTTTATTAAGCTTGAAAACCCCAAAATATGTAAACTGTTAATCGAGACCGGACTCTATCGTCATGCGTCATTCGTTTAATAATATGGTCTATGATTCCGTTTGAAATCCATGAATACGAAATCAATAGGTATTTCGATATCGGACTTATGGAGTAGACCCCTGTTCTCTACTGCCTATTGATCTCTCATGTCACTAGTGTAGTGACTGTCAACGCAAAGGCACGCGACCGCGTGCCCCTCGCCCCGCACTCGTCGTAGACATTATTAGTATCGTTCGGATATGGCTTAAACATCCTCCCCCCCTTCGTACGCTTTAGGGTCTCGAGGTTCTGCTAATGAAGCCGGTTCGGGTAAAGAACAAAGGCTGCTTGACGGAAAGTGCCCTTTGATGTGTAGACATCCACCACTCGTGCTGTTCCAACAGTTCCGTGATACAGCTTGCAGACCCGCGCCATGCGCCATTTCAATGGTGGAACGTTTGGCTCCTTAATAATAATGACTAAGTAGTGGCTAAGTCCTCTTTGTGCGGTCCTCCATTTGTGTTTTTGCTGCAATTCACTTACAACCCGTGCGCATTAACATAGCACCTAGCTCGGAACTCAATACTCCCCCCGCTACCCGCGCCACGCTACGCCGTCGCCATGCGGGGAAGCAGGGGGAGTTACAAACGTCACAGGTGCCATGTTAATGCGCACGGGTTGTAGGTATTCATTTCTCCACCTTTCCCAGAAATGTTGCCGCTTTTGTTCCGTCGGTATCTGTCAAGTCTGTTGGTATTTTCATTGATTAAGGCTTCCGATGGAAACGAAATTAACTCCTCAAACGTAAAGTGTTTATCATATAAAATCCTACTCGTATGGTATTTAGCGGACTTAGCGCCTGCCTCCCAAAGCCCACCAAAGTGGGGAGAGTAAGCTGGCGAAAATTTAAATGTAATGCGTTCGTCGGCAGCGAAACCGGTAACGCATTCATTGTTTGACTTTAAAAACCTTGCTAATTAATTGTTTGCACCGACAAAATTTTTCCCGTTATCGCAATACAATTCTAAGGAGTTACCAACGATGTCTACACTAATAAAAGCACATTAGATGTTGGTACCTCGTAGGTACTTAGATCATTAGATCAAAGGATAGAAAATGGAACGATGGATGCACTTCCCTCGGAAATGATGGCTGCAGCTGCTGGCTGGCGACTTCTCGAAGTTTGTTCGTTCCTTTGTATGTAATTCGAAGCTCGAATTACCGACCGTTTCGACGAAAACTTTCATAGATAGGTACTTTTCTACGGTCGGATCACGTCGCGTCGGGGTCACCAAATGATTGCTTAGTTTCTAGTAGGCCACTCCACTTAATGAAACGCCGGATCGTGTAGATTATGCAGTTTAATGCAGTTACAATTGTGGAACTTTGACGATAAATAATATCGTCAAAGTTCTACAATTGTAAATAAAACCAATAAAAAGAACGAATTAATAAAAAGTCTCATGTCCCTAGTGCAATGGCTGTCAACGCAAAAGCGCGCGACCGCGCGCCTCTCGCCCCGCACTCGTAGACATTATTAGTGTCGTACGGAAATGGCTTCAACAATTGGTATGTTTGATAAGTAATGGATGTGGTGGTATCACAACTAAAAAGTGAAAAATAAAAACTTTTTAAAAAACAATCGACTTCCAAAAAAAAACCAAAAAAACTGAAAAATAACTTTAATTTCGGAAGTCGATGGCAAAAGCAAAAATTGAAAACCAGACTTCCGAAATTAAAGATATTTGAAAAACTTTTTCCTAATAAAAACAACCGACTTCCAAAAAAACTTTGTATTAAATAAAAATAACCGACTACAAAAAAAAACACAGTACATTGCCTCTCCCTCACGCGTTCGCCGCCGAGTATATTATACTGGGGGATTACATCGCTGACAAAACGCTTGGTTCAGCGCTGGTCCAGCTCCACAGGGCGCATAACCTTATTGAATAGCATTCAAAAATATTGTTGGATCTGCTGAAGACTGTAAAAACTACTATCTTTACATTGTATTTTTTTTTATGAGAAGAAGGCTTGTCCTTACATCTTTGTAAGAATCACAAGTATGACAGCCACTTTCATACTGACGTAATAACAGTTACAAGTTTGTTACTGTGCCATACCTACTAACACAAGTTGGTGCGAGTCATTTTTATGTGAAAACTATGAAGTGGGGAAGTTTCGCGGCTTAGAAGTCGATGTGAGAAGTTTGTCCTGTTATTATGTTTAGTGGTGTTTGTAACAGCTGAATTTGAGAGGCCTATGACGTTACTGTGCACGAGACTTGATAAATGACAATGACCATTTATGTCCTAATCAGTTCCAGCCAATTCATATTTTTAAGTATCCTTCATTTATTCAAACTAGATTTAATAATAGTCTAGAGTCAATCAAAGACTATGTTTAAAATTGAATAAAAATTTATATTATTTGTAGTTCCGGTTACATTTTCGATTTAATGTCGACGATAATTGAAAGATTACAGTTCATTTCGTTCATTCGGTCAATGTGATCAGATTAGTGGTAGTATAGGTACTGGAGATAATCATGGCTAAGTACATAATTGAATACAAACTTTATTATTGCAAAAATTACTGTAAAACATATTATTATATACGTATGTTTTTGATGTTATGTGTTGCAAAATTCCTGATGCGCTGATTGTAAAGTAAAAAAGAAGTATTTTTTATTTTGTTATAACTTTTTTCCTTTGAAAGTCTTAATTATAGCATTTTAAAAATCCGTGTCATCTTTAATTGAATTCCACTTTTCGAAACCTAACTCTGGAACTAAGCATGCATAAAAGTTGAAGTAGGAAAAAAGTTCCGTCTGTCAACACTGTGTACGAACGAAACTTTTTTCCCGATTGTCAACAGTATGAACGACAGTGATATTACTGATCCGGAATAATCGCGGTGATTTCAAAGAAATGCCAGTCGCGAGTGCGCTGACACTCGCTGTACTTGAAGCGTGTTTATGTGTATGTCTGTTTTCGCTCATTGTAATGACCTAATCTTCTGTATCTATCTATTCTGTGCGCTCAGACTACAGTAATCTGATCCGAACAAAACAATCAATATTGCAGTATTAATTAAAGTCGAATAGACTTTTTGCATCTTAAATCTATTCCAAAGTGATTAAAAATAGTTTACAAAACTTTATTAATAAAATAATACTCAGTGGTTGTGATTGATAAATGGATGTTAGTCGCACATTGTTCAGTTAATATTAATCGTCATAGGATTTGATGATACGTGGCGTTATAAGCCGTTGATTGAATACGTAATTTGTTATATGTTTAAGCTAATTAATTGATTATTTAAGCTAATTATTAGCGTATTGGTTTATTAATTGATGCAATATTACTAAAAAAAGCTGTGTAATATTAACCTGTCAGTGATATTATCCCCGGATGTTTATTAGATAGATTGCCTCGTAGGTCTAGTGGTCGCAAGCCCTACTGCTGAAAATGAGGTCTTGGGTTCGATTACCAAGATGGGCAAAGTGTTATTTGGTTTTTCCATCTGGAATTTCTCAGAAGCAGCCTAGAGTTTGGATTTGTGCCGGGTTGATGGCATTAGGCTCGCCCCCTATTACATGGGACTTAAAACATAACTAGCGGAATGTGGGTATACTCTAGGTACACCTCTGCCTAACCCTTCGGGGATTACAGGCGTGAGGTTATGACAGAGCAGATTTGATATTCCAATTAAATATAGCATGTGCGTTGTTTAATCATAGGTTAAATAAGTGTAAAATTACCAGAGAATAGCGAAGCAGGTCGCGTAGCAAAGTTCGTAGCATATTTACTACGCCCACTTACGGATGCTACAGCTGGCGTAGTTGATAACAACAGCTCGTAGCAAGATAATATGCGCGTAACACAGTCAATAAGAAATCAGTCCAACCGATATACTACGACCTAACATGGAAAAGCATTTCACTTGAAGGTGTGAAGCTCCAAAAATCCTTCCTTAGTCATCTACTCTACAACTTTTCAGGATTATATATCCTGCCCATGAGACTGAGTGTTGTTTGTTAGTCTGTTAATCATTCGATCACAAACTTTGTACATTTCATATAGTCTGAAAACAACCAAATCGCAATCCCCAAACAAGAACATCACAAAGCGAAACATAAAGCCCTGTACCACCACTATTCATAGTCGTCACTGCGATGCAAATCCCACGCCCGACGCATGTGTGTCGGCATAATTACGTCCTGACGTAATGCATAGTGATGTGTCGACAATTGGACGTCGTAAGTGCGGTGCATGCGGGACGAGTGCCGACTGCGAACGAGGTAGGTCGATGTGGACGTAGCTTTATAATGGATAGTATAGTATGTGCCATGTCCAGGATAGGTATTTACTGTAGAAAAGTTTAAAGATCGTCAATATAAAACTCCTAAGCTTTTGTGAAGAAGTCTTCATTGATGTTCTTCATCCTGGAGCAGATGGAGGGACTCTTACTGACTAAAATCACTCGTTGTTACTTCAAATACCTTTGAATTGTAAACTTTGTTCCTTCGATGGTAACGCACTCTTACGGTACATGGCGTCGCAGATCTCCATAGGCTCGGCATAGGCTAGCATCGGTGACCATAACTCACCTTATGGTGAGAAGTTAATTTGCTTGTCACTCATTGAATATCAAAACACTTGTAGTATTACATTTTTCTCACATCTTCTAAACTTGCATGTGGGTAAACATCCAACTGTAAATAAATTCAATGTTTTTCCCAGAATCACGTGTGCACCTGTTTCACAGTTTTCAAGTTGGCATACCGTAGTGACCGGAAATGCGGCTTACGTGTGAATCATGGCCGCAGAGTCTACTAAAAGCGGAATACTAATCGGTTCACACTTCTAACGATTTCTCTCCAGAATTCTCACACGTACACCGCATTTTGTGGAACGGTTTTTGAGCAATTTAGAAGTGAAATTGTTTGTTTAAGCGTACTCACACATTAACTTTGGGAATTAATAATTGTTGTTTTTTTTTTCCAAAAGGAACTCACGGCATCCAAATGAAATCATCAACCAATCCATCCATACTTAATAGGTACATAATTTCAAAAGTAGCTCTGTATGTATGTCTGGTATCTTTTCACGCCTTAACGACTGATCGGATTTCGATTCAATGGCACACGGATAGACCATGACATGAGTTAGCACATGGGATACTTTTACTATACCGGTAGTATGTTCCCGTTGGATAATTTCCGACCTCCACACAGGCGGAGCCGCGGGCATATATTTTTTTTTTTCTATAAAAGTCAAATGATTGAACTGTCACAGCATAATTGTATTTGGTCGTTGTACTTAAGGGTTACAAACTCGACTTGAAAAGTTTTAATATCACTAGTTACTTTTACAATAACCTTCTAGTAAAAACAAAGATTAATAAGGGATAATAGGATAATATCAGTGCACAACGATTTATCATTAAAAACTTTTAATGAGACTGAAAATAGAACAAACTCAATAGGTGGGAGCTGTAGGAAGCACTTAACACTGTTTTATAAATTCTTAACATACAAATATTCCAATTGGTCCAATCCTTTTTTAATCAGTGTATAACAAAGGCATTGTATTCAACCAATTCACATTCACCTACTTATATCGACCCCCAAATCGTGCTTGCGTGACAATATCTGGCTTATATACCCCCGGGAATAAATTACGCGTGTGACATCACGATAAGAGCATTTCTATTTGGTCGCATTATAGATTGCTTCGGTACAATCACGTACATCGAATTTATTATGCGTATGTGAGCTCGCCAAGCCCTTATATATCAGCCAAATTAAGAGGTCCTGCAAAGGGTTTGTGTTTGACCGTCCATTTTGGGGACGGAGCTGTTTTTTATGTGATATCGTTGATATTGTGAAGTAGGTTTGTATGTAGTTAAGTAGTTTTATGACCCGACGTTTTTTGGAGGTTTATTCTTGTTGCGTAGGCATAGTTACGTAATCAACTTTCAGGTAGATGTCATTAGACACTGAAGTTTCTTTAATGTTTTGCGAATGGAACCGCGACCAATAATCAGTTTAATGGATATGGGATATTACAGTTTAACAAAACGGGTAATGAGAAACTATATGTCGTCACAAGCGATTTCAAGACGACAACTTTAATAAAATTACTACCCGTTGGTTTCATAATATTGGTCATACTGTAACTCAATTCTTATTGGTTGATCGGTTAGTACAGTGAACGCCGTCAGGTGGCGCTTTTGAATTTTCCCGCCACCAACGCGGACAGAGTCGATAGAGAATGAAAAAATTGATTGACATTGCGGTAGCCACGCCGTATAGTGCAGATCATACGATCGAAACTGTCACGTTCACCGTACAACCTCGTTCCTTGCTACTCATAACGACAACTACTGTAAATTGCCGAATAAAAGTGATTCTGATATTGTACCCACTTCTACCTACGTTTTACTGGTTTGCCCGAGTACCCACAGACTTCATGGAACCCGTACCAAGAAACGAAGATGATGACCCCGTTAACGCTTCGCCCACGCTCCTGCCGTCATCAGAAGTGGGATCAACTCGGACGCCCACCACGGATATCTACTGGCGCCAGCTTCTCGAGCAGCAAAACCTGATTACCATGCGGCTGATTGAAGCCATGCGAGGACCGACGCCGACGCCAGTTTCAATCAAGCTGCCAGAGTTCAACCCGGACTTACCAGACGTCGACCCGCTTTCTTGGTGCTCGACGGTGGACATTTGCCTCACAGAATGTCCCATGGAAGGAGGCGCGCTGATTATTGCACTTAGCAAATCTCTGAAAGGAAGTGCATCGACATGGCTTTCTCAAGTGTCTCATACTGGTATGACGTGGAGCCAGTTCAAGAACCTGTTCCTAGCAAGATATGATTGTGCGGAAACCTGTGCAGCGACTATAATTAACGCGAATAATAGCCAACAAAAGGAGGGTGAACATTTAGCTTCATACGCGAACCGTTTGATGACATCACTCCTAGCTAAATGGAAGGACATGAGCTGCGAGGAGATAGCTGTATCGTACGTACTTGCTCACTTAGCAAAAATGGATAGTCGAATCAACCGTCTAGCTTTTACAACGGAAATCAAAACGAGAACTAAGTTGATCCAAGAACTAAACGCATTTTCGTTGAAGAGAAAATATGATCGACACGTAGACAACACCACTTCGGACGCTAAACGAACAAGGTCAAGCAACACGCCGTTCCAATGTAATTATTGTCATAAGATTGGACACAAAGCATCGACTGTCGTTCACGTAAAAGCAATCAGGAGATTGCTACACAAAGGACTACTTCTACCACTACGTCTACGTCATCGGATCCTAAGAAGAATGTCACCTGCTTCCGCTGTGGAGAACAAGGCCACGTCGCACCTCGCTGTCCGAAAACAAGCAACACGGCAGCCAGTAACAACACCAGCAGCAACAGCGGCGCGGCCCAGGAACGAAGAGTCAACTACTGCCAAGTCCAAGGTGTACGTGGAGAGCTAACACAATCCGGTGAGTCGTACATTTTTTATTTCGATAGTGGTGCCGAGTGTTCTCTTGTAAAGCAAAGTATCGCGAATAAATTCTTAGGAGAGCGTTCCGTTGCTAACATACGATTAACAGGCGTTGGTAACGCTCATGTTTACTGTTCCGAACAAATTTTATGTGAGGTAGTTATTGCCGGACATTTTTTACATTTGTCATTTCTTATCGTTCCCGATGAATTTATGCCGCATAACATAATGATAGGCTCTGATATTTTAAATTGTGATTTGACTGTTACCTTATCGAGAGGGTGCCTAGTCATAACAAAACCGGTCTCTTGTTTTGCCGCGGTGACAGAAATGAATTTAAGTGCAATTAATACCGACGTTCCGCCCGCTTTTAGAGACAGTCTTACGCGTGTATTGAGTGAATTTTCGTTTGCGTTTATTGATGGTTTACCGTTAACTCGGGTAACAACAGGTGAAATGAAAATTCGTTTAAAAGATCCAACCCGTACTGTTTATCGCCGCCCTTACCGACTCAGTCCCCGCGAACGGGACATAGTGCGTAATAAAATAAATGAGTTGTTGAATGCAAAAATAATCCGACCCAGTAGTTCCCCGTTCGCTAGCCCGATTCTACTTGTGGAAAAGCGTGATGGTTCACAGCGTATGGTAATAGATTATCGAGAGTTAAATTCAAATACAGTGCCAGATAGATTTCCACTCCCGCGTATAGATGATCAAATAGCTAGACTGAATGGCGCCAACTATTTTACTTGCCTTGATTGTGCTAGTGGATTTAACCAAATTTGTATCCTGGACCCTGAAAGCATTGAGCGCACGGCATTTGTGACACCGGACGGGCAGTTCGAGTATCTGGCCATGCCCTTCGGGTTGCGCAATGCGCCTAGTGTTTTTCAGCGAGCAGTATCCAACGCTCTGGGGCCTTTAGCTTTTTCATACGCGATCCTCTATTTAAATGACATTTTAATCTCGTCAACCAACGTAGAAGAAGGACTCACTAGGTTACGTGAAGTGTTAACTGCCTTGACTGATGCTGGGTTTTCACTAAACCTCTCGAAGTGTTCCTTCCTCAAACAAAGAGTCGAGTTTTTGGGCTATGATATTTCTTCAGGACAGATCTGACCAAACCCTCGTAAAGTAGAGGCGCTTAGTAAGCTCCCCCCTCCCGAAAATAGTTCTCAATTGAGGCAATTTATAGGCCTGGCTTCCTATTTTCGAAAATTCGTAAATAATTTTTCACTAATTATGCTCCCATTGTTTCATTTGAACACCAGTACCCAATTCAACTGGAAACCTGAGCATGAAGAGGTCAGACAAAAAAATATTTCTGTTTTAACCGACAAACCTGTACTTACGATTTTTGACCCAGACCTCCCGGTTGAATTACACACTGATGCGAGTGCTATCGGTTATGGTAGTATTTTATTTCAAAAAGTAGATGGCCAGTTGCGCGTTGTCGAGTACTTCCGTCGAAGAACCACAGACGCCGAGTCATGAGTTGGAAACTCTGGCGGTTGTGAACGCTGTAAAACGTTTCCATCATTACCTTCAGGGACGTCACTTTGTAGTAGTTACTGATTGTAATTCTCTAAAAGCATCTCACAACAAGGTCGATCTTTCCCCACGAGTCCATCGCTATTGGGCTTTCCTACAGGCATATGATTTTGAGATTGTCTACAGGGAGGGTAAACGTATGAGCCATGTTGATTTCTTATCTCGCAACCCTATGCCCGTGCTATCCGCATTACCTAAGAATGTGTTAACGGTCGAGAGGGTAGAACAAAAACGAATTGACCTTACAACTCTGTCAGAAAATTGGCTATTGGCTGAACAGTTGCGAGATGATGAAATTCAAGCCATTGTCATAAAGCTCAAAGAAAATCAACTCCCTGCCGACAATGCCAAGACATATGAGCTGCGATCGGGTGTATTGCATCGTAAAGTACAAAGAAATAATCGCACGCGTTGTCTGCCGATAGTACCGCGTGCGTTTCGATGGTCCGTTATAAATCACGTACACGAATCGATAATGCATCTTGGCGCGGATAAAACATTAGAGAAGGTATATGAACATTACTGGTTTGACGGTATGGCTAAGAACGTACGTAAATTCGTAGACAATTGCATCACCTGCAAAGTTTCAAAGTCTCATTCAGGTCGTGTCCAAGCACAGCTTCATCCCATCCCCAAAATTACTGTCCCCTGGCATACAGTGCATACCGATTTTACCGGCAAATTAAGCGGTAAAAACGATCAAAAAGAATACGTGATAGTGTTGATAGACGCATTCACAAAGTTTGTGCTTCTTTATCATACGCTTCGTATCGACACCCCTAGTGTCGTCAAGGCGCTCAAATCTAGTGTAGCTCTCTTTGGTGCACCCTCACGCGTAATAGCAGACCAAGGTCGTTGCTTTGCTAGCAAAGAATTTAAAGAATACTGTAGTTCGAATAACATTCTCCTTCATCTAATCGCGACAGGTTCTAGCCGAGCTAACGGTCAGGTAGAGCGCGTGATGTGTACTCTAAAAAGCATGCTTACTGCAGTAGAAACATCGCAAAGGTCGTGGCAAGAAGCTCTTGACGAAGTACAACTGGCGTTGAATTGCACTGTAAATAGAGTGACAAAGGCGAGTCCCCTCGAACTTATGATCGGTCGCGTAGCTAGACCACTGCATCTTTTGACTGCTAACGATACTGAAGTTGAGGTAGATATTTATGAGACGAGAGAGCACGCAGCCCACAATATCGAACGAAGTTCTAATTACGAAAAGTCTCGTTTTGACAGTAATAAGGCTAAATTAGTCAAATCTAATGTCGGTGACCTGGTTCTTATTCAAAACGAAGAGCGAAATCAAACAAAATTAGATCCGAAATATAAAGGTCCATTTCAAATAACTGATGTACTTGAAGGCGATCGTTACACTTTGAAATCACTGTCCAGTAACAGAACCTATAAGTACGCCCACGATCGTCTTAGAAAGATGCCGCAATGTGAAGTTCCATCTGAACTGGTTGTTGACATAGAGTCCAATGCAGATTATACTACCGAAAGAACGTCCGCTATTGTTTGAATATACGCACACTAAAATGACTAAGTAGGTAGATACCTACCCTTTCTTAATCAAACTGTACAGCCTAGTCGTAGTTGTAACTGCGATTCTATGAGTCGTTCAGGGTGCAATGCGCGGCTGGATGTATGGTGGCTGAGTCTATAAAATGATTAAATTGGGACTTTATGACTACTAATGGGTCTCTGTGAGACTACTGTTCAGGTCTTTATTACTATTGTCTGGGTCTGAATAAGACTATTGGGTCTCAACGAGGCTACGCTGCCGAGCAGCCGGGTCATATTAGTGATGTGTGTTTGTGTATTGTTCACTGTACAATAATTAAAGATTATTTCGATTATGTTTACTTGTGAGATATCTTTCGAACTTTTATTTTTTTATGTTAACCTTGTAGTCAGGTTAAACCGAGCAAGAGTTTTGCTACAAATGAGAATTTTGTTACAGAAACACACGAGGACATGTGATTCATCAGTTTGGCCGTGTCGTCGCAAGCGATTTCAAGACGACAATTTTAATAAAATTACTACCCGTTGGTTTCATAATATTGGTCATACTGTAACTCAATTCTTATTGGTTGATCGGTTAGTACAGTGAACGCCGTCAGGTGGCGCTTTTGAATTTTCCCGCCACCAACGCGGACAGAGTCGATAGAGAATGAAAAAATTGATTGACATTGCGGTAGCCACGCCGTATAGTGCAGATCATACGATCGAAACTGTCACGTTCACCGTACAACCTCGTTCCTTGCTACTCATAACGACAACTACTGTAAATTGCCGAATAAAAGTGATTCTGATATTGTACCTACTTCTACCTACGTTTTACTGGTTTGCCCGAGTACCCACAGACTTCATGGAATCCGTACCAGGAAACGAAGATGATGACCCCGTTAACGCTTCGCCCACGCTCCTGCCGTCATATATATACAGGGTGTAAGCGACAGCCCTCCGCAAATTAACAGGGGACATTCAGCTCCTTATTTTGAATCCTATTCCACCGAAAATTTTCTCAGGAAAAGGTTTTTTTTTTTCAATGTAAAATTACATTCTCTGTAGGCAGCTGTCCATTTATGTAAATAAAACAGCTAAAATAAAAACCCAGCAATGAATGTTGAAATACTATAGCGAACGACGTGTGAAATTCAAAATGTACATTGATAAATAACACGGTGCGAGTGCGCCCCCCCCCTGCCATGGGGAGTGCAGCTATGTGTGTTGTGCCACGGTAACGATATATTGCGTGTGAGGTAATAAAACAAATCGGGTTTATTGGATTCCCATAACGTTCCTGAAATCATTTCATGTACCGGCCGTCTTAGTATGATATACTGAATTCATCCTATCAGTTTGAGGAGGGTTGTCCCTTACACCCTGTATAGAATAATTACTACTGCAGTCGCTATAATCTTGCTACAAAATCTTACAATAGTTAACGCTACGCGTCTACGGATGGCGCTACGAGAGTCTACGAAAACGCTACGAGCCTACGACCAATGCTACGACTGCACTTTTACTCGTTCCGTATATAATTTTAGAACTTTTTAATTATAAGAAATGACAGCAACCCTCACTGTAATATACAATATTTTTTTTCATAGAAATATATTACTTCGATTTCTCTACACAATATACTACGTGCCTGATTATAATGGGGTGCGGGCAATAAAACGAATCCTTTTGCCATTCCTTTAATAGTCTGAAAGTCTGGACCGTATATTACGACCAATAAAGGCATTAACAAGAGTTACGAGTGGGCACATTAGACGGTTTTCTGATAACCTAGCTAATTTGACCCGACGGGACTTGTAATGACCCTCAGTCGTTAAATAGTAACCTATGCTAAGCTGTTTTGGTTTTATGTGTCAATTTATTGGTCTGAAGTGGGTTTATTGAGAATAGCTTTAAAAAGTATGTGTTGGTTGGTAAGGTTTTTAGGGTACCGTATCCGAAAGGTGCTAAACGGAACCCTATTACTAAGCCTCCGGTGTCCGTCGGTCTGTCAGCGGGCTATATTTCATGAACCATAATAGGTAGACAGTTGCAATTTTCACAGATTGTGTATTTATATTGCTATAACAAAAAATATTAAAATTTAAATTTAAAGCACTCCAACAACAAGAAACTTGCTTTTTTTCGGCGTTTTTTGCTAAATATTGTACTGTGCTCCGGAACCCTTCGTGTGCGCGTACGACTCGCACTTAGCCGGTTTTTTCCTTTCGAAAGAAAATTGGTACCTAAAATTATATTATATAATTATCTTTATTTAAGACATACGTTCATACATTTTAACAAATAAAACGTTAGTAGGGTGTTAGTAATTTGTTAGTACAAAATCAAGATCAGTAGGTATATTACATTCTATTTCCTATTACTGAGTAAGTGAACACTCGCCCAGTAAACAGTAAACGGACCGTTTATTTTTCACGCTAACGTTCTGAGGACAGTGTGGTGCTACCACGGACCCTGCTCATCATCGATGCGGTTCTTTTCCTGATGATAGAGAAGAAATCATCGATGAAAGCTCCCGCGAACATTTCGGAAGCACTGCAGTATCTGGGTTTCCTCAACACTGCCCTCAGAGCGTCATTGTACTGAACACGCAGGGCATTGTAAGCCTGCCGCGTAAAATTGATCCACAGACTGCACGTGTAGAATGACTGACAGTAGGCTCTGAAAAGTAACAGTTTTACATCTGTAGTACATCGTGCGAATCTGCGGGCCAACATATTGCAGCGGATTGCCAACGCCCTCCTTTCCCTCTCTAAGTCTGCATCATTCTGTAGGCGATCTGTCAGCATGTGCCCCAAGTATTTTACTTCAGTTACCCTCACTAGTGACGACCCCCCGATCCTAATTGGTGGCACATTTGATGGAGCTAATAGCAGCCAAACCTGGCAAGTTAAATAAACCTTACTATTGCATGTTTAATTAATTATCATTGTAATTTTAATCTCGAATAAATTTAATTAAATATGCAATATGTTCCGGCAAATAAATTTTAAAAGCGCACTCATTGCTGAGGTCAGTCCGTGGATGGGTGACCATCCATTACATATTGCTCATCTGTGTCTCGGAAAGCACGTCACGGTTGTCATTCATAGATCTTAGACAATCGTTACGGGTAGTCAGAAGCCCGAAAGTCTGTCAACTAGTCTTACCAAGGGATATCGTGTTACCCAGTTACTGGATTATGGAGGATAGATAAACCAGTCGCTTTAGGTAAAATACTGGTATGCAGCTACATCCGGTTAGACTGGAAGCCGACCCCAACATAATGTAGTTGGAAAAAGGCTAGGCAGATCCCGTTGTAACAAAACGATCCCCAACTTGTCTATTTATTCAACAATAACTCTGCCATTCTCAACGAGCACAACAAATCATATTGTGAAGTTTCATCTCTATTCCCAGTACATAAACTACATTAACTCATATGAGACTGAAACTTGTAGTGCATGTGTTGTTCGTTTCAAACGTTTCAAGTTATCAAAGTTGTTCAAACAATTCTAGGAATAATAGAGCGTGTTTTGTAGCAGGAGATATTCTTTTGACGTCTTTTGATACTGGTCAAATATATGCGAGCAGCGACCGGCAAAGTTAGTATGAAAATCTAAATCTGTCATATTATACGGCAGTTACATTACTATGAAATCTCATGACTATCGTGCCATTAAAAAATGGAACAAACTTTTTACTTCGGAACAAGGATCCAAGGATTTTATCAAATATTTTATTAAAATATCGAACTAGTTTGCAAAAATAGAGCCGTTATATGTAAAAAAAAGAAACAAATGATCATTATTATTAGCGAGTGAAACATAAATAATGTTGTTCGTCATTGATTCTGGAATGTATAGTTAATTGTTAATAAATTTATTGCTTGAATTTCTACGCATTATTTGAGAAATGCCTACAAGGCTTGGCTGTGTCCAGGCATTGATGGATTCACGTGTGTGTAAACCATGAGGCTCGAGAGCAAAGACCGCAGTGCGATGCTAGCAACCCAACATCAGATATTATCTCTTACATGCATTACGTCACTAGACGTCACAAATGCGCAAACGACCGACATTAATAATGCATACCACATTCCCCTCCACTCGGCCAAATGTTCGGAAGTTATTGAACTCTCTCAACTTTGGTACAAATGTACGGTTCGTAGTCTATAAATCGTTCAAGTCCGATGCTTTCTGTCGAATCGGAGCACGTCCAACGGAACTTCTGCCTGTAAACTTTTTATCTCGACGCAAAACGTATTTTCCATTAGCCCCAAACTCGAGTTCCCCACTTCTTTCTTAATTTGTCACAAACTTTTTCTCCGAGATAAAACTCGTCCGTTAATGACACTTGTTTTTCTGATATTTTCATTACCCAGCGTCCTTTTAGCTTGTTACCCCTTGTTATTCTCATTAATTTACTTTCATAAAGTACTCAAAACAAACTTTTTGAAGAGAGTTATAGGGTTTGTTGGCGGAAAAATATCTAATAAGTAAGTATAATTATTTTTGTCCTGGACTCATAACAGATACTAAGGGTGCCTATTCCAGTAAGTTATGACCTTTTGGTATACGGTCCAGATTCGCTCTTATTATTCTAGAACAACGGCATGAAGAGTCTTTTTTCTTTATTGTATTATTTAGATTTGTTCACGATAAAGCCACGTTACGCCTATCTGTCCGAATACGTAAGATAGATTTATGCTTCGGTTTAGTTTTTCGTATTACAAGGATTTCTTTAGGGATAAATCAAGTTTTATTAGGGGTTTTTCATCTTTTATTAAAGCAAAGGAACGCAAGAAGCTTTTCAACAGTTTTTTAATGTCGAGTCATTATGTTTTTGTCCGTCACGCGTGATTATCCTTTTTTTTTTGTACGCTTTTCATCATAATTATTTCCAGTAGTATTTTTTTAAACTTTTCAACATAGGACTAAAATTATAGTTGCAAGACGACCCTTATATCTCACCGAAATATCTACTAACACAAGTTTATGGTAAACGTAGTTCCGCCCATTTCTCACGAAACCATTATCAATCAAGGACCAAGGCCTGCAATAACTACAAAATACTTGAAACCCTAAATCCAGCAACCAATCAATTCCAAATACCTCGCAAATCTTGCCCAAAGCACGCCGCAAGACAGTTCCAGTCGTCGACTTACCGAATAAAGCCAAAATAAGCCGAACGCGCGTGCGAAGCTTCATTCGACTCGACTTTGATCGTAAATTCGACATTGACATTTATCAGAATAGTTGGTACCCAAGGCCACCTGCGACCGTAGTTCACATTACTACGCTTCGCGCTATCGGGAAATCGATTCGATATTTTTTCTGGTTCTCGTAAAAAAGATATAGGATGTAATTCTTAAATCTTTGTGTTGTTAGTCGCGATTCGCGCACTTATTTTTTGTAATAATTGAAAGGTTATTTTCCTCTAGTATATTCTTTTATTTCGAAGTAGATGATAATGAAAATGTTTTAGATTAGATGTAAAAATGAACAGTAGTTTAAGATAGCAAGAGTATGTTTGTCTATTGTCTATTTATTAAATAGGTTTCACACCTCATTCTTGCACCTCCAAGCAAACATGCAATATATGTATGCAGTTTTTGTTAAACTTCATTTTTTACGACAGAATCTTTATAAATCAACTAGACTTTCCCGCGGCTTCGCCCGTGTGAACGTCGGAAATTAACCCACGGATACGTACTACCGCAATAAAAATATTCTATCCTACACCCAGGTCATGTTCTACATACGTGTCAAACTTCATCCAAATCCGTTCAGCCGTTTTAGTGTGACAGCTAAAAAACAAACAAACTCACTTTTGCATTTTTATAATATTAAGTTAGGATTTTAAAGTCAAGTTAGTCACAGGACTTAGGTATAAAATCGCGGACAAAATAATCACAATTCTTATCTTACAAACACATAAAACATAACATCACGCCTGTATACCCAGAAGGGATGGGCAGAGGTGTACCTATAGCTCACCCGCATCACCAGTTAGTTTAGGTTTATGTTGTGTAACAGGGAGTGAGCCTATTGCCAGCCACCGGGCACAAATCCAGACTCCGGACCTTAACCTTAAATGAACTAAAACTTCAAGGAATCCTTCAACACTGCTAGTGTACGTTTTCTTCTAAAAAATATGAAATACGTAACACAACTCCGTTTTGCGCAGTCGGATTCCGGGTCTATCGATTTCATATCCGTCGGTGCCGTAAAAAGATAGAAGGCCCATTACTCTGTGATGTTTTATCAGTTTTCAATTCAGGACAAGCACTTTTAGATAGCGTGATGGGTTACTGATAGAATTGTTGTGCGTGGTTCGTTCATTTAAAGTAGAAAATGTTTTGTTTCGTTTTTATTGCATTATTTCGGTGCAATGGTTTTTCATTGGGATTTTTCATCACTTTGGATTTTAAATAAAGGAACTTCAAACTTTTTACATGTAGGTACAATCTTTTAACAGGATTAGATTTATATATTTAGGCTAGCTGTTGCCGCGACTTCATCAGTGATCCAGGATGAAAAGTAGTCTATGTCCTTCTTCATGTCAAATTTCGTCCAAATCCGTTCAGTCGGTTAAGCGTGAAAGAGTAACAAACAAACAAATAAAAAAAACACACTCACTTTCGCATTTATAATATTAGTTAGGAAGTTAGGATAGGTAATTAAATAAGTTTCACAGAAGTTTTTACCAGATCTTAATTAATCGTAAGAATATATTTTTATTATAATATTGCGTCAATATTAATGATTGCAATTATAATTTGCTAATTTTAGTTACGAGAAAAAAAATATTAGGCTGTTAGAACCCTCAAAGGAATTCTTGAAGAACGCTCAGTGGTCCAAAGTAATTTGTAAGTAAAAGATCTTCATTATTCTTAATTACTTGAATGTTTAAATAAAAAGTTGTTAAAACATTTCAGATTAGCATTAGTTCAACCGTTAAGTACTTTACGGTTGAACTAATGTTTTAACAATAATCCGATAATCAGGAACGTTTTTTACGTTGAGGCACGTAAACCAAAAAACGCAGGCACATCCAATAACAAATAGGAAAACATTTCGACTGATTCTCGGTAAAATGAATTGTCAAACGGTACGTATATTTGTTAGAAAAACCTGACTTGGTTACAGATATACCATTGGAATTCTAAGAGAAGTAACTTTCTAGGATATATTTCTTAGAATCGTATCCTGCTTAGAGCCAAAGCTTCAACTGTAAGTTTCGAAAAGTAGAGGAAAAATTAAATAAGCTTTCTTTGAGTAAATTCTCGCATCAAACCCTAGCTATCAAACAGTAGTATATAATGTACATACATAATATAGACAAACAGTACTTCGTCATCTTAACAAATATAACCTGTTACGGTCTCGAGAATTCCGGTGTATTCGATTCCCCTACATATCTTATAGCTTATATTAAAATTCTGCTTGCTAATATTTTTAGAATATTTCCCGTTTCCATGGTCACGGGGATGAAATTGGCGTGTTCAAATCGGGAATAGAATTCCTTTGATACCTAAGAGGAATGAAAATCCTTCCGCCTACATTTAGTTATATTAATCTTACTTTTTTTACCCGTAGCATCAACAGTTTGGCGAAGTCATAATGACAATTATTTTTTAACATTGAATTTAGTATTTTGAAACATAAACATTTTAAATATTGCTCTCTATGTTGACAGTACCACTTCAAACTTCAGTGAGCATTACCCAGTCATGCCGAGCGGCATGCGACAGTGGGTGGGCGCTCCGCCACAAATATTGGTATTTATACCTTCGAGGACAGAGGTTCAAATCAAATTGTAACTTTGTAGGCTTACTTTTATCTCCTTTTTGTCAGTGACAAATGAATCGTTCATGAGAGTTTTTTGGGTCGACAAAATGTGAACGTACTAAGATAAATCGTTTGACCTACATGATGTTCGAGTTTTATTTCACTAGGATGCCTTGCCTCGGTGATATCTGCAACAGTGTTTCCGAGGGAACCTGAACTATGTGCTGATCTCGGCCAGGTCTGCCTACTCCTGACCTCGTTATGTTATATTACACACTCGCTATGTTACATATTTTACAGCATCCTAAAAACATTATACGAGAAAGTTGTCAGTCCCTATATAAGGCTCTGGGTACGGAGGCACGTGCCAACGTGTGTTGGGCCACGTCAGTTTTAGTTTGTAAAAGTTTACTAACATCGTTTTTTAAGTCATTGTTAATAGCACTATAAAGATTGTGTGTACTTGTATATGTGTAGTCCTAAATAAAGAATATATTATTGTTATTATATATGAATACGTATACACGTGTGAGTATGTGTGAAATGAGAATGTGTTATTGTATATTATTATATTTTTTATGTATTTCTGGTGTACAATAAACTTTATACAGGGTGTTAGGGTAAACACCGTTATCCTTGAAATCAGTGGTTTGGTTTCATTTATAGAACTTAAAATCAATGGAAAATGACAACTTTATTTTTTTTAGAAACTACTTTTTTCCACAAGAGTATTTCACCCTTTCACCCTAGGGCGCTAGGGCAACGTACTTGCGTCTCAACACGGGTGGGTGGCGCGAGACGTGACCTGACCGGCCGCGAGCGCGACCCCTCAGCTGTTTCGCTAGCGAGCACGGTGTCGGATAGAAACTTTTTAAAATCTTTTAATGAAAATAAAGTTTTTTTTTTGTTGTTACTCGGTCATTTATTTTTATATTTGAGTCAACCATGGTTTGAGTGACAACGGCGTTTACCCTTACTACCTGTATAAAAAAATAATTAATTTATTACATTACCTATCTATGTGTGAATTTTTATCTGGAATAAAAATATTTCATTTCATTAATCCTAGGTTTAGCCGCCAGCCTGTTTTGAACTGTCCATACCTTTACTCCTCACATACTAAACTAATCGACAAAATTGTTGCTCAGACATATTATTTAGTTAGTAAATTACTCGCCATTTATATAATTTACTAAAATAGTCCGAACCAGACTAAAGGTTAATATATTAATATTGTTTATAGATACGATATCCAGTAGGTAACAAGTTTTATTGCGCCGTCATGCTGCAACTTGGTGCATTACCCATTCAACATTCCAAAAGTTAAGTAGCGCACGGAAGTCAACAGTGTACAATAAAACTCACTTCTTAGTGGGAATTGTGCGTGAGCATAGCGATTCAAGGGTGAAAAAGAAAAGAAAGAAGCTAAAAATACACGTTTATTCCAATGTCATGCACATCTACGGTTTGTTTCCACTAAAGAGTAACATTGTGATATTATGTGCTAGTCAGCTCGTGAGCTATCCAGTCTGCTGGGTCGAACCTGCTTTATACAACGTGGAAATTTCTAAATCTTGTGAGTTGTGGTGTAAAGTTGTTTATAATGTAAGAAGTTATTGACAATATTGAACAAATTAACTATATAAAACTTAACATGTGGTTACAGACATATTGCATTTTTGTGTTTATCAAACGAGATGATACAATAGAATTTTCAACATAAAACGAGTACAATAGACATTTGTGCTAAAGCCTAATACAATACTACTACATTTTAAATCATAGTGTGAGACTAATAGCTGCGTAGGCAAATCGCATTCCGCATTCTCGTTTTCGTCAATTATTTCAATTTGTGACAGTGAACAACATTATAACATATACCTCAACAATTTCAGCTGCTAAAATAATTCCCATGGTTTAAGAAATACAAAAATTTAAATTTAACTATTGTAGCCATTATTTATATTGAAAATAATTAAGTGATCATATTCAAACATAATAACAAATTACCACAATTCGTTCAACAATGTATAGTTCTAGTTCTAACATTTCGTAAAGCATTATTATAGCTAAATTAAAATAAGTACACATTACAATTTTGCTATAACCATGTGCCCAAATTACAGAAGGCTCACTCCATTTCCACTGATTTGATAGAAAAAAAAAACATGTTTCAAACTTCTTCGATGTTTACGTTTGTTTTTTAGAATCCAGCGTTTCCTTCATGAACTAAAAAAGTAATAAATGATCGATTAATTTCCACACACTTGCAGTTTACGGGCATTATAGTACATTATTTAATTTAAAAAAAAGTAAAATTCTCTTAATTCTAAGTAAAAGTAGGTGTACTGATTGTGCAATGATAAGGCAAATGAAATGTGATTGAAAATGTCGGTTATTAGATACAAAGCAGACAGCCACTTTCACTGGCAGAAAGCGGATGTTATAAGAAGTAAATTAGGCTGCTTTTCATTTATTTTCAAAAAAGAATTAGTCACACGCGGGCGAAGCCGTGGTTAGCAGCTATTTCAATAATAAAACTTTTCACCACAACTCACAATAGTTTTCATTGTTTAAATCCAACTTATTAGATAACACTGTATGTATTACACAAAGATAGACTGCATAGATTTATTTATAGCTATGTCTTACCTCAATTGAAAAAAAATAGTTACAACTAATCGTCTTACAAAAGATAGTGTTACATTTAAGAACAGTAATATTATTTCCCTATCTTGGTGTTTCCTTGACTCTGTTTCGTAATTCACAAATTAAACAAAATAAACTTTTCACCAACATATTATACTTTTTAACCACTAAAACTTTTACAAGTTAACCATCATTTAGCATAAATAAATATCATTACAAAATTTATACATTACGTATCAAGCCTGTTCCTTAATCAAGTTATGGAAATATTGTCCCATAGGTGTACAAAAATTAATCTAGAACCAACAATCTATTTTGAGAGAGACATACATACATAGTGATGTGTCCAGGGGAGCAAGTGATGAAATGAAAAATATAATATTACCTACACTTCGGATAAAAGAACAACACGAAAAGATCATGTGAAATGTTAACTACTAAAGACTTTTGAAAATTGTATGAATAAAGCATGTAACGAAATAACTGTAGGTTAGTACAAACTATTAACAACATACAGAATAATGTAGCAATGTTTACTGCTTATTTATTAAAGGGTTCAGAGCCAATTCATACGATGTTTTTAAAACAAGCAACATGAAAATATAACTCATTCGCAGCTTGTTCTCATTTGCACGCATTTAGCCAACATTTTATATCAGTGTAATTGTTGCGAACGTGCAGAAATTTCGATTCATACGCAATGTCATTTATTATCCGAGGACATCGGTACACGGATATTTTGGCGCGCGGCCAAAATTGGAACTAACGGCCATCTTGGTTATTCAATACAATTTACAATTTCTGTGACAATTTCACAAATGTCTACTCGCAACCCTGTCAATATCATTCAGACCCCAAAAGATAATTAAGCAATGTAGTATCTATTACGTAATTCAACATTTTGTGTCATTATTAATAATGTGTACAAAGTTATTCATTACTCAGACGATTTTTCATCTTTTTCTGGAATGAAGGAACAAAAACAACAACCTCTGTCGTCTCAAGTCTTGGTAGATCTCGGCGTAATTTAATGAGTCTAAAGCTTCCTGCTTCAGTCTAGACTAAAGCCTAGCCTATCCTATTTTCGTGATACTTTTCCTTTGTGGCAAGCAGATAAAATGTTTTCCGTGTTTTAAATGTTTTAGGAAAAATACTGAAGGTTTGTAACACGCTTACTTTGAAAGAATAAAAAAATACACAAAAGCAAATAGAAAATTGAAAAGCCCCTTATTCTTCTTTAAACGAATAAACAATATACTCCGTAACGTTGAAAGTCGAATCAATGTTAATCTCCTCAGGCCACCATAAAAAGAAGCAATTACGTTCATAAAAGTCTTTAGCATCACATAACGAGATCTGACGTTGAGTAATAGAGTCGCACTTATCTCCGAAACTTCGGGCCCGTGGCCCGAAGTTACAATAATCATTGGCCATTACACAGAGCCGCGCGGTCCTCATTTATCCTGATGTAACTTTTTAAACATAATTTTTCATTCACCTGTCAGTTTTTCCTGCAAAATTTTCTGTTATGCAACTTTATTTTTGGTAGTTGTAGAGAAACGCTGATACACGTAATAGTTTGTAGTCGGGGGCGTTGTTACAATGTTTAAAATGAGAATATTTAAATAGTTATTCGCTAGTTCAGATTGAAAAGCTGTACTGCTGAAATTGATTCTCGTAATAACGATTCTGAACAAATAAGTTTGGCAATGTATAGAGTACCGCTAGCGGCATTCTATCACTATTGGATAATGTGCCGCAAGTGCAAAAATCACCAAAGTTTATTTGGGGATTTGTGGGATCGCGGGAGTATTAAGGTTGGGGAAGATCACTTGTTTCCAAGCAATAATACGGCGTAGTCGATGTTTCTGAATGGTTAAAAAGAATAACCACGAAGAGGATGGCGGGGCCTTTGTTCACTCGCTTCGCTCGCTCTAGACACCGCCATCCCATCAAGTCCCAAGCTTGCTTCACTCTCTCGTGCATCCTAAGTTCTCCTAGTAAGAGTATTAGTAACATTTCCTTTTGTACATACACAGAATAACAATTTTATTGCGCAAAAAAGGCAGCGAACTAAACTCAACACTCAACCAAAATAACAAGTGACGGTGACGTGTACTCTGTGACAGTGACAATGCAATGCTTACGGTACTCTAAACGGGTCTAGGTAGCGCCACTAAGTTACACTTATACTCTTCGAATAAGTTTTAGGTTTGCAGTAGGTTTCCTAACAATTGCATGGTATTTATAATCCCTTTCCCTGGATTTTCCTTCGGCACTCGAGCAGCGCAGGATTTTCTAAATCCACCCAGACTTGTGCCGATGTTGAGAATGTACATGAAAGAAATTATGAATACTGTTTTTAGAATTCTCCATCTGTGACGGTAGCCATCAATCAAGGGCTCCGTTCTAGATGTATTTAATATACAAATAATTATAAGGAAAAATATCTATGACAGACGGTCAAAAAAGTGATCTTACAAAGATTCCGTTTTCCTTTTTAATGAGGTTGTTTTCTCCATACAAGGAGAAAAGCACTGTAGTGAAAAGGTTTCATGAAATAACAATAATATAATTTTGTAGGACGGTAAGCACAAGCACGAATAAACCACACAGCATTCCCGTCCATCACTGACGACACGGTTGGCGCAGTGGCTGAGCGATGGACGGCTGCGCAACGTGTCGCGGGTTCGATCCCCGCACGGATCAAATATTTGTATGATCTGCAAGTAGTTGTTCCGGGTCTGGGTGTTAGTGTATGTGAATTTCTATGTTTGTAAACGCACCCACGATACAGGAAGAAATTCCTAGTGTGGGGCAACGTTTTTAAAAAAAAAAAAAAAAAAAAAAAAACACTATGATAGCACAGTCCCTTTGTCCCAGTTGCTCACTCAAACACTTCAGTTTACATGCCAAATAAATATCAAACTTATGATCCAGTAATTAAGGTTGTTACTCTATTAATTAATGAATAAATTAAGTTGAAGTGTCTCTTTTAGTTGGCAGTATTATTAATGAGTTTGGCTAACATCCAAACCCCTTATTACTCAAGGTTATGGGAATAAGTTTGTGTCGTCATAAATATCGTTAATTTCTGGGAGGGTTGGGTTGCGAAAGGCCTTTGTGTTGGAATCGATTTGAGTCCGGTTTTGAGTGTTGCTGGGTTATTTTTCATGTACAGAAGCTTTTATTTGTTTGAAGCCTGTATGTTTTTAACGGACTTCAAAAAGGAGGACGTTCTCAATTCGTCGTATTTTCGTTCGTGTATTTTGTTTGTTTGTTTCGCGATTACTCCGCCAATTATGATTTTTTTCATGACTTTGTCTTCTTGAGAGCGCCATATTCCATTTATTGTGAGGTCACATATATCAAGACGCTTCCAACGATACCTCATTTGTCAAATTATGATAAGTAGTTTAGAAGTTATGAGGGACCAGATGAACAATATGAAATACATACTTATACCGGTCCAAATCATAACCCTCCTTTTTGCTTCGCCGCAGTCGGGTAAAATTTTAAAGTATGTCAGCGTGTCAGGTTTGGTAAAGACAATCAAACTGAACAACTTGCCTCATGGGACCAACATTGTAAACGCGAAAAAAATGACAGCTTCAGCAAGTACACATTTCTGATACACGCTGTATAATAATGATCGTAGTATTTTCTTAACTCTCATACTTCCAATCAATTTTCAAAGTGTTTATTACATGCGGAATAATATCATCACCAATAACCATAATTAATTATTAAATTTTAATTAGTCATTAGGCTAGTTCAAACCTCCGTTATTAATGTTACTACGTGCTTATTGAAATTGGTTAATTTCATATTACACGTATAGGTGTGCGCAAACAAATTAAATCGTTGCCGCTCAAAAATTACCGGGAATGTTGTGAACTTCCCGTTAACTGTATTTAGTGCTAACATTTATTATTTCGATAATAATGTGATAGAATATTATATTTTGGTTTTCATGTAATATTACTTTAAAATAATGATGTACAGCCAGGGAAATTAGTTATTAAGCAAATTGATACCTCACGTCAATTTGCCGTACTGTAACCATTTCAACCGTCAATGAATGACAATAAACAGATTGTAATTTGAATAAACGGTACGGCGGTTTGTAGTTGGTTTGTCTGTTTGCTTAACAAATAATTTCCATGATTTTACATCGGTAGGCCAAGTCTCATCAGTAAGGAGCTCGTGGCTACGTAATAACAGCCGCACGGGTCGATCCATCAGGTTAAGCTACGCTTGCCGAGGTTGGTTCGTGGATGGGTGACCATCTTTACATATCGAGACTCCTCCGTGCTCGGAAAGCACGTTAAGCCTCGGCTGTCATTTTTGGATCTTTGACAGTCGTTATGGGTCGTCAGAAGCCCGAAAGTCTGACAACCAGTCTCAAGTCAATCAAGAGGTATCGTATTACCCAGTTACTGGGTTGTGGAGGTCAGATAGGCAGTCGCTCTATGTAAAATACTGATATTCAGCTGCATCCGGTTAGACTGGAAGCCGTCCCCAACGTAGTTGGGAAAAGGCTAGGCAGATGATGAGGCTAAGCCTCATCAGTCTGTTGGATGCGGAAGGCGGAGGACAGAGTGTTGTGGCGTAGCCTGGGAGAGGCCTATGTCTAGCAGTGGACTACGATAGGTTGAGTTGATTGAGGCCAACCACTGATACTGATATTTTTAAAACACTAAGTGAACTACACTGTATGGCACTGTGCTGTCCTGTTTAATGTGCAATGTATAGCACTGCCTTCCATGTTAAGGCGCCGCTCCACAGACAATGGCTAGGCTACGCCCGTGTGCGCTTGAGCCGTGAGCTTCGCCCAGTATGGAAAATGGAGGCGGGATCGACTACTGCGCCCCACAGCTACGCTACGCACGAATGCTTGGCTGACAACCAATAATGAACCGTACAGATAACTTGAGAAACCTCTGCGTGCACATCCTACGTAGGTAGTGAACGGTCGAGTTTATTCATATAATATTACTGCAGGCCTTTTATTTTACGTAAATATACCTAGCTTACAAGTTTTACGTTCCTACACAATTCAAAATACATGAATGATTTATGTCAAAATAAATTTAAATAATTAAAATAAAATTAAAAATTTTGTTGGCATGCATTTTTAACTGATAAAGTTTTATAAGCTTATGTATCACACTTGTTTTCCATTTCAGAGGAGGAAAATAAAACTGCCAAAAATATGTGAATCCTACTGTTATTCATAGCAATCTTAAGGTTACGCTAATCGATCATTCTTCCATACAAACGTAGTATAGCGATTTATCGTCTGTTTGAAGATGTACGTTCAAAACTAAAGCTTATATAAATTTTTCTTGACATTATCTAGCCCTGTATCGAAGAAGAATTGGAAAAAAAATTGGTTTGGAAGTAATGAGCGTCGAAACTTCCATATTTCAACACTAATTTTAACTCATCTTATGGCTCAATAAATTACTTATGTACCTAGTATGAAAATGGCAAAATAGAAACCGTACAGTGATAAATAATTGATTCAAAAGTTTTTTAGGGTTCCGTACTCAACAAGGAACCCTTATAGTTTCGCCATGTCCGTCTATCCGTCTGTCCGTCTGTCCGTCTGTCCGTCAGTCCATCTGTCCGCGGCTTAGCTCACAGACCGTTGGTACTAGAAAGCTGTAATTTGGTATGGATATACATATAAACGTCGCCGACTAAGTGGTAAAATAAAATCGTAAACAATATTTTTTTTATGGTACCTCCCGTACACGTAAAGTGGGAATGGTTCTTTTTTTCTCGTCAATCCCATGGTGTGGGGTATCGTTGAAAAGGTCGTTTAAAAATAATGTGAGTTGGTTAAAACCATTTTTGGATTCAGGGATCCGTTTGCGGCATATTCAGCCTTAAAGTGCTATTTTTTGTTAGAGCCAAGTGTCCCCCCCCCTGCCAGCTAAATGGTTGGGTTTAGATATGTGAAAAAAATCACGGCAGTAGTATATATAACGAAATTAAAAGGAAAACTATTATCGCTACGTAGGCTCCACAAGTTACCGAGTAATAATCGACCAACTTAAATTTGCAGTTGTAAAAACATGTTCTTAAGTTAAGTTTTTCAACTACAATGTTAAGTTTGTTTTATAAATTCATCCCAACTAACGGAACCCTTCATTGTGCATGGTACGACATGCACTGGGCCAGTTTTTTTTTGTGGTTACCCCCATCACCTAGGTAATTTTTCCATAAATGTTGACACCCAAAGGTCTGTTCATAAAATTTTACACGCTTGTTTTCGTTATAAATCATCGTCTAAGTCGCTAAATAAATAAATAGAAACTATACTATAAATAAATACTTAATAAATAAAACTATATAAATAAATAAATATACTAAATATGCATATTACCCACGCACACCAACGTGTTCGAGGTAACATATTTTGATCACACAAAATAATTAAAAATACAAATGAATTTTGTCTTTGAAACGTTAGTCATCGAAACACCACCTCAATTCTTAGGGGATACCCTGATATCAATTTAATACTTAACATCAGCTACTTACATTACAGAAAGTAAGTGTAACGACTAATATTTACATCTATTTACATTCTTATTTATTAAAAAATATTACTCGTACCTATGTACCTTGTCAGATCAGATAATTTTTAACTCAAGGCCCTCGTTATAACAGCGCGTCCAAGGCGCGCATACATAATGCACGCTGCGCTTCAACGACATCGACAGGGGGCGCTGTTGGTAAACATTATTTTTATACTTTCACTCTACAGTCAAGGACAGAAAATTTTAAGCAATTTTCAAACAAATTCCTTTCTAAAGTGGCGGTCACCTTTTCAAAAATGTTGTCAACAACGCTGTCGGAAAATTAATAAGGTGAAAGTAGAAATTAACCTTAAGGTGCTTAATATATTTATTCCTTGACTGTACATACTAGACAGACAAATAGGTACATAAAGTCGGGTGACGAAATTGCACATGTGCGCAATCCCTGAAATTCAGAATTCATCAGACAGAATTTAATACAAAGTTTATGAATATTAACATCGATCCAGAGAGGCTTATTAATTATTTAGCATATAAAACACATACTTAGCATCTTACTTGTTGAAAACATTCTGGAGACAAAATTTCATAGGATTTAAGAAATTGAGACAGTTTTTTAGTAACATTTTGTAACATGCAGATTCTGACATTTTTTTGTGTTAATTCAGATGTTTTTGTTTGTTTTTAAACAACATTATTTTATATATTAATATTATTAATAATATTTTTATAACAATGAGTGGATAGGTTTTCAACGTATTTTGAAATAAAATAATATGGACAATTGTCAATAAATACAATCAGTAAAAACAAAACGTACACTCGAATTTTATGTACAAAAATTAACTATTTTACACTATAAACTGGTTATAATTACTCTTATATAATTGAAAAACACGTCGACTTAAAAAAAACAACTAAATTGAAATTGGTAATGATATTGGGTTAACAATTATCGACGACTGCAGAACAAAGGCGGCATTAAACGGACTTATACTATAAAATATACAAAATTGCAAAACATTGATCAAACAGGATCGTTCGCTAAGTAATGGAATTCCGCCTCCATTCGCCGTCGCCGTGAGCTCATATATTTACAAAACTACTTTATACTCAGTCGCTTTATCACTTTGTTAGCGTCTAAATTGCCCTGTTTAAGCGTTATCGGTCTGGCGTCGCCGTCAGATATCGTTAGCGTCACCGACGTAACCCTCATCGGGGCTTTCCGAACATATATCAGCAGCACACTTCGCGTTAGATACTTGCGGTAAAGGTTTGAGCACGCTCTCGGTGCCCTCGCCGGGCAGCCGAGCGTCCGTGGTCTGAGTGTCCACGCACCGGGTCTCCACCTGGTAGCAACGACCCGGCCCCTCCGCGACACCCATCGGCACCATCACTGCACACGTCCCCTTCGGGTTCACCCACGAACTGCACGCCTCGGTCGGCGCGCAACACTGGACCGGCTCCGTCTTGTAGCCCTCCGGTGGAGATGGCACGAACTCCTCGTTATAATACACCGTCCCGTTACCAACAAACGCGATCTGCCTATTCCGCGGTACCGGGTACCCTTCCAACGTACGCCGCACGTTGCCCGGACCAAACGGCATTTCAAAATTAGGGCAGGCTGGAGGCGTGGGGGCGTTAAACTCCGTGTCTTTCGCGAATTTACAAACAAGCTTCTGTCCCTTCGGCCGATTGTGCGGTAACGTCTGATAAAACGGACCGACTACTGAATAGTTGGACATTATCGGCGGGCGGCAGGGATGTTTCGGTAGGCCATAGTCGTACGGGTAGCCTTCGTTATCTAGGAAGCATCCCGGATTCAGGTGAACATCCGCCGAGTGCTGGTACATGTTGTTAATAGTATTCTGCGGCATTTTGATGGTCTGTTGGTCCTGCCACGTGACCTGTCTGGGTATTGTCGGTACGGTGAAAGTGGTTTCCTCTTGGAAACCGTCGCCTCTCGCGGTTTGAGCTTTGTAAACTGATAACACTGTGGTCTCGTTTTGCTCATTGTTGGCTACAGTTTCCGCGTCGGTAATTAGGTCGGGGTTCCTGTCGACAAAGCCTTTCATGTTATTGCTTTGATACACGTCACTCGACTCGTAATCACGGTTTGTTTGTACGGTGTAGTGCAGTGCGTGATGAGAGTGCGCGTTCACAATGACACTGCCGTTATTTTTAGGCACCCCGTTCCCCCGGTTCGAAGGCAGAATTTGATTACATAACGCCACGTCCTTGCCGCTCTCCTTTTTCTTTCGGCTCCGCGTGTCCGTTTTAAATTTTAATAATACTACGGCTATTATTGCTATAAGCAAGATGATAATAAGAAAGACTACTGTGACTATGACTACTAAGTGCCTCTGCGGGAACGTGACCACTATAGCGACGGGCTCCTCTTTCACTAGTATTCGTATTGTGTAGTTGGCGCGAGACCTGCCGGCGGGGTTCTCGGCGATGCAAGAGTACGTGCCATTGCCGTCGTTCCCGATATTGAATATGTACAATTCGCTCTTCTTATCCGTTACGCCGTTCTCCACATAATACAGGTCGTGAACGTCCGGTAACATGCTCGAATAATTATGAATGATCTGACCCTGATAAAACCACGCTATTTTCGCTTCGGGTATTGCTTTCACTAAACACTCGAGGGTCACATTGTTACCCGAGTTCGTCTCTAAGAACACAGATGTAGGGCTCATTTTCGGTAAACATGCCAACTCGTTTTCCGCGACGCCCGTGATCGTCTGTTTCTTCAAACGTTCAGGGATGGAGCAAATTGGTTCGACGGCGTGCGGCATATTGAAATTCAACAACCAACTATGTAAATCCCTGAGATGGCAATCGCAATTCCAATTATTATTTTGCAAGTTGATCCCTCGCAGCGTATCGGGGAATAAATTTTCACCTTGAATATTAGTTAGTCTGTTGCCGTTCAGTCGCAGCCACTCCAGGTGGTTGAGACCGGAAAATGCCTCTCTCTCTATTGTTTCTATTTTGCAATCGCTCAGTTCCAAAGTATTTAAATACGATAAATGTTGAAAGCAATGGGTTTTTATGCTCGTTATTGGGTTGTTGTTGAGCGAGAGCCTCATTAGCGACGGGAAGCAAACAAAGTTGGTCGATGGTATGACTGTCAAGTAATTGTTAGAGAGATCCAACTCGACGAGGTTCGCGAGACCTTTGAACGCGTGATTTTCGATTTTCTGCAGTCTACATCTCTGTAGGTAGATTTTCTGAAGATTGAGCAAGTTTAATTTGTGGAATGTTTCTTTTTGTAGAACTTGTAGGTCGTTGCCTGTGAAGTCTAGTACTTGTGTTTCTGTGTCGAGAGAGTTTGGGATAGTCTTGAGCTCTTTTTCTGAGCACTCGACGAATCGTTTCCCATTCTTCCACTTGCAGATACATTGCGAGGGGCAGGCGATTGCGGGTAACAGCAGGCACGTGGTGCACAGGGCAAGCAGCCTCACGTCCAAACTCTTTCTGACATTCATATTGCCTCAAGGCATCCGAGTGTGGACCGCGAACATTATCTGAAACAAAAAAAAAGTCATTTTAGTTTTAATATTATTATATTTTTATTTAATTAAGAAACACAATTAATGCATTGAAGGAGCAAAACTGATCATTAATTTGCAATACGTAATATCCATTGGATCGCTTGTATCATTAATTTCTCAGTAATATTTCGTTTCGCATTATTTGTTCATGTTTATTTCATTCATAAGGAAGGTAAAATATCATTTTTGTCATTTCGCAATATAAATTGGAGTACCTACAGGCTCGGCTCTCATTACAGTCTCTTGTTGTCAAATATATTTCGTCGAGCTATCCGCCTGTTTGTCGGCCGTGATTCATAACGACGGAGATTCTTCATGGCAAATGCATGGAAATGTTTTCATTTAATCCGTAAATTCTTTTGAATGGGAAAAACTTTGAGTGTGACTTTCGTGAAATTGTTTGTTTGCTTTTCCGAGTGGAATTTGGCTTAATGTCATGTCCATGACAATTCGTTTATGTTCGTTTCTGGAATTATAATCTTAGGAACACGGGTGGGTTTTTGTCAGTAAAAGTCTGACACGCTCTCCCGCTCCGCCCAGAGCAGTAGAATTCAAAGTCAAATCAAATAATTTATTGCAAATAGGCACATAAAAGGCACTTTTGAACGAGTCATTTGATGATTTCACACGTTCAAAAAAAGAAAAGGCTTACAGCACTTTCGAATAAATAAATTAAATACGAATAGAACAAAGGAAATTAATTTGCCAAATATAGTCGCCATCAGTAAAACAAGTAAAGGGTATTTTTTTTTTTGAGGCAGAAAACTTTAATTTGAAATAAAAAATAATATAGAAAAATGTTTTTAATATCCATGAAATTAACTTTATTTGACAGATAATTTTATAGCATTTATGTTTGAATATGATTGCAGGTATGTGGCCGCTGCGGCCGGCGAGTACATGGCGTAATCACGAGGTGAAATTTTCACACACTCTTCGCAGTAAATCAGGCTGTTTTTCGGCAATAATGCGTTGAATGATGGCATCCAAGTGCTCAATTGTCTGATTTATCGGCGTAGACATGCGACTTTACAATTTACATATCCCAGAGAAAATAATGTAATGGAATCATGATTTTACCATTCATGAAATTAGTCGTTCGTCAAATGTTTCTTTCAGTAAATTAAGCCAAAGAAAAAAATAAGTTTTCAGTAAATTAGGCCATCGCGTCAACCGCGGCGGTCAAACATGAATGCCATAACATGACCTGTCCAAAAAAAACATAACAACACATACAAACATACATACATACAGATCAAACAAATAATAACCCAAAAAAAGTCGAGTATTTTATAACCTTCGTCTAATTTATGAGAATAAAAACAAATTCTTCTCACGTCAAGCAGGTGACAGGACGCCTGACATTGAAATGACTCCGAAAATACGTTTATGGATGCCCTAGCACAACCGCGCGCCGTAAACGCAACTTATATTCAAACGATTTAAAACTAATATATATAAAAATACAACTGTCCTATAGCACCCTGTCCCACACACCCCGGCGAGAAAGCGACTAGCTATCAACGATAGAAAAAAGTTGATAGCTCTAGAAACGTACAAAAGATTGTAGGTCCCGTGTAAGTAAAAGAGATAGGTACCTATATTAATAGTAATAGTGATCACTGACTCTGCACACTGCCGGCGAGAACTCTCTCTTCACTAGTTTATCGTAGCGACAAGAGCTATCAAACAGAGACTCGCTCAGACTCATGCTTGCTACATAGGCATACCAGCGAGTAATCGCTCATCGCCGTCGCGCACACACAGATCGCTCCTCGCCAATTAGTTTTTAGTTGCTAGCTCTACTCGCTTCTCGTTAATCGCCGGCGGTAGGACAAGTGCTATAAGTATATTGGTTAATTTTTATGCGAAAAGCACAATAATTAAAACTCATTGATATTTAAAAAAAAACCGGCCAAGTGCGTGTTTGACCACGCACAATGAAGGGTTTCGTAGTTGGGATGAATTTATCCCAAGAATAAAGAACATAGACTTCTTAAAGGTTTTCCTGTAATCTATAAGTATAGAAGTAATTTCTAATTTTTTTTCAAAATTTTAGTCTCCGTAATTTCGGAGATAAAGTGGTAAATTTTCATCTATTTTCTAAAATATCTTTAAAAGCATTTATTCTAAAATTATATTGTTAAAAAAATTAGATCTTCGCAATAGCCCTTACATTTGATATGTCACACGGTACAGTTTGCAAAACTTTTTTTTTAAATTTTATAATTTGTCCCCAAAAGTGACCCTCTTAATTTAATTTATTTATTTATTAATTTATTTTCGTAACACATTCGTGTTTGGGATTACAGATATGAACCAAATTTCAACTTAATCGGTCTATTGGATTTGGAGCAAATTGATTGTGACAGACACACGAGTAATCCTAGGGTTCAGTTTTTTTCTTTTTGAGGTACGGCACCCTAAAAATCTTAAAACTAAGTAAATATCATGTGAGAAACAATTTTAAAATCATTCGAATTTACATAACGTTACGTTACTCCGCGCGTTCGTGCTAGGCCCACAGTTCTCTGGGGCGAAAAAAAGGGAAATGCTAACTTTTCCTTCTTTTTGCCCTTGTCAGGATGAGGAACGAAACAATAGATTAAAATTCTTATCTTAATTATGCTTAATGAATTTGGCAAAGGGTGCATTGGTACCTTGCAAACGAAGTAATAATGAAATGTTTCTCGGTGAAATATTCGGCGCTAAATTTTGAGAGAGGCTTTTGTAAATGAACGAAATGTGTGTTTTGTTTGTTCGTTATGCTGTTAATTTTTTTTTTAACAAGTCGTAGCAATAAGAGTTTATATTTTTGCTATATATGTGTATAATTTAATGAATATCATGTTTTGTGGCCGGTTAAGTTATAACATTCCGAAGTTTCAGCTCGAAGCTCGTTTCATTGTTATCCGCACTATTGAGTTCACAGTTCGGACGAATTGAGTTAAGTTTAGATATCAAGATACAGCCTGTGCGCACATGTCGTGTGTTATTAAAAAATGAACACTCGCTTTCATGTCGAGTCACTGACGCATTACATAATGAAACGTTTCTATTTTGCGGATTTCATTCGCCAATTTTATTTTTATCTATACCTTCTTAATAATATTCAACCTTCCACTACCTTAGTCTTTTATACAGTTCCCCATCCTGTGTCACTCGCATCCGGTGAATGACACAATACGACAGTCATACCTTGATAACCAAATAACAAAACAGCCGAATGGTTTCCATTACATTTTCAGGAGTCGCAAATAGGGATTGAACACCCCTCCGCCTGCACATTTCTAGCGACATTGCGAATTTAACGGACTGGCAAATTAAAAGTAGGTATCATTCGGACATTGACGAGGGTACCAATGTTTGTTTTTCCGTTGTTTCCATTGATAGAACCAATTATTGGCTCGGAAAACAAAATTTTGCGTTATAAAATTAAAATGTCGCTCTGGCGCTTTCTGGTTACATTTTATTTGAGCATTGTAATGATTTGGTCACTGGTGTAGTATCCCTCGCTTTTGCACTTACTTGTAAAGGATTAATTGTTTCTTTTTGTATTATTTTTGCGTTCTAATAAAAACGCTATTAGTTATTCATTGGCATTGAATAAGGGTGTTTTTAAGACAAGACGATTTTTGCTACAATGGTTTTATTTTCTCCTTTGTAACTTAAAATAAGATTAGATATATTTATTTGCTCAAACATGTGTAAAATCCACATCTTAACTAATATTATAAATGAAAGTGAGTTTGTTTGTTTGTTACGCTTTCACGCTAAAACGGCTGAACAGATTTGGACAAAATTTGGCACATGGGTAGACCTTGACCTTGAGAAGGACATAGGCTACTTTTCATCTTGGATCGCAGACGAAGTCGCGGGCAACAGCTAGTACAAGAATAAAAGTGTGCATGAAGGATACTCGTAAATAAAAGCGTGCATGAAGGATACTTGTAACATAAAAGATACCGGTTCAGACGTCATTTTGTTTAGTTTTGTTTATCTATTCAGTTTACTTTCCAAAAACATTTCACTCTGCATACATCAAAAAACCGTCAAAATTTCCACGATTCAAATCTCGTGTCGACTTTTCTAAAATAAAACTGGTAAATCGGACTGTAACTGAAATCGAATAAAACCCATTGTCCTAATAAAAAAAAAATTTTGAAACGCAATAGAGAATCGTTAATCAAATAGACGGTTTTACTATTAATAGAGTTTTGATTACAGTGGGGCCGTAATAGACTTTCAACGGGCTGTAAAAGTTCAATAAGTGCTGAAATATACAATTACGTCGCCATCAGCGAAATAAAGTAGAACACTTTGCGAAATGCGAATGTGGATTTCAAATGTAGCAAATGAAATTTTGCTATTTCATTTTCTTTAGCCTTATAGACTTTTTAATGAAATAGTGAGAGGACATATCACGTCTGTTTTTCGCGAAGGGTAAGCCAGACGTGTAAGAAGGTCGTGACTAAATACAGCCGCACGGGTCGATCTTCAAGGTTAAGCTACACTTGCCGCGGCCGGTTTGTGGATGGGTGCACCTCGGAAAACTCGTTAAGCTGTTGGTCTTGGCTGTCATTTGTAAATCTTAGACAGTCGTTACGGGTAGTCAGAAGCCCAAAATAGTCTGACAACCAATCTTACCAAGGGGTATCGTGATGCGCAGTAACGGGGTTGTGGAGTTTAGATACGCATTCGCTCCACATAAAATACTGGTATTCAGCTGCATCCGCTTAAACTGGAAGCCAACTCCAACAAAGTTGGAAAAAGGGAAGGCAGATTGATAGACGTTTTAGTAAAATGGTGAGAGGTTTTCCGCGATGGGTAAGCCAGAAGCCAGAGGTGTAGTGTCGTGCAAGTGTAGGGGTCGTGCGGTCCATGGCCCTTTACGGGGCATCGGTGTGGGCGCGTGCCCTTAGGCTGCGGCCAGCCCGCCGGTTGAACGCGTCCCAAAGGGTCATGGCCATTCGGCTGGCCCGGGGATACCGCACGGTATCCCGTAAGGCAGCGAGCCTCCTTGCCGGATTACCGCCATGGGAGCTGGAGGTGAAAGTCCTCGCGCACATCTGGGAGTGGCGCGAGGAGGTGAAGCGCCGGGGCGTAACTCCGCTGCCACGAGAAATCGCGGCATAGCGGACAGAGTTTCGGCAGGATCTGACGGCGGTATGGAGAATGCGATTGTCGCAACCCAGTGCTGGGCACGCCACAATTGCGGCGATAACTCCCCTCTTTGAGGAGTGGCTAGAGAGGCGCCACGGCGTCCTCACCTTCCGCCTGACGCAGGTCCTCACCGGACATGGCAGCTTCGGGAGGTTCCTGTGTAGGATTAGGCGGGAGGAAACGCTCGGGTGTCACAACTGTGCGGATCGCCCGGAGGACACGGTGGAGCATACAGTGGAGGTGTGCCCTGTTTGGGCGGAGCACCACGGTGTCCTCGTGGAGGCGATTGGCGGCAATAACCTCTCGCGTCCGGCCCTAGTCCAGGCCATGGTACGGAACGAGACGGCATGGGCGGAACGCGTGAGGGAGAGGCAAAGTTTGCGCCCTCACGCCCCTAACCACCGTCGCTGGAGACACCCTGGGCGTCGGGAATCCCAGGTGGATTCCCGGCCACCATAGGCGCGGGCTTGCGGATGGCGAGCTACCCATTGCTCGCGATAAGGACCAGGCCCGGGTCGATGGCGCGTCGTGTTCCACGCGCGCCTCAATGAGATGTCAGCACACCTGACGGGGTCCGTTAGGACCGATGCCTGCCAGGGTTGCGGGAAAGTCCGAAAGGGATACCGGGACCTTGGCAACAGGCAACTGAAGGAACACGGTGGATTTTATTCAGTAAAAGTCTGACACGCGCCCACTCCGCCCAGAGAGGGAGAAGTCATTTGATGATTTCATAAGCTCAAAAAAAAAAAAAGAAGCCAGAGGTGTAGCTACCGATGGTAGCTACACTTCGCCAAGTTGAAGTCAGATGTAATAAAATGGTATTATCTATATCATATATGCGTTCTCTCTTCATTCTTATGACAATGAAAAAAAGAAAACGCATTAGGTATTACAATGAGAAGTTTTATATAAAAAAATATAAAGGGATAAAAAAATTGTATATTTTTGGAGCAGACTTCAGTCATTCATAAACTGTAGTGATAGGAATTTTGCAAGTTTTAAGAACTAAAAACGTATGTCAAAAATAATGAGTAGGTATTAAAATCTTGGTACCTGTTGAAATACTTTATTTTTTATCTTTAGTTAAGGAGCTTGGTCAACAAAGCTTAGGTAGTCGCTCCGTAAGGCTTTTTTATAATTATTTACATCATTTTATAAACATAATACAGTTCATAAATAATTATTATGAGATCTATCTTCTACGAATACCAATCCACAAGTCTATACAATAGCCTCGCTGTTTCTGACAAAGAGTACGCTAGAATATTTTTCATCTTCCCACCTCTTTACCATCAAGTGTATTAAAATAACTCAGCTCTGAGATCTTTGTTCCGGGCACACTACACCACCAGACGTTCATCACTGATGTGAAGAACGTCTTCTACTTTCCCTTTCTTTGGGAGAAAGAACTTTTTCATGACATATGCGAAAATATTAAGGGGATAATAATATTTGCATTAAAATACTTCAAAAAAGAGTCAACTTACTCTATTTAGAAGGTGGGTTATTATTCCCATCGCACTGATTATATCGTTCTCAATCCCACGAAACCAAATGTCCTTTCTTTGGTATTGTTCGTCGAGTCGTTGAGCTCCAATATTACTGACAAATGCTTGCACTGACTGGACAGGTCCACTCAAATCTGTGTGGTTATTTCCTCAAAAGATCTTTTCAGACGCTAATCTACATGGTCCTCATATAGCCTCACCGAGATTATGTCTGGACTTTAAAGAGACTGCGACCTCTGAATTTGTTTCGGTCTTTCTTCTCAAAGTAGTCAGATAGGAAACGCCGACTTCATCTAGCTTATCTATATTTTTTAATAAGACATGTACTAAAATGATTCGAAATATCCTATTCACAGAATAAACAATTTCATTTCACGACCGGCAAGTTTCTACTACAGTTCTCAAACAAACCACTTTATTCCTCGTACCTTTTTGCTTAAGATATTGTTGTTTCGTTTTGTTTCTCTGTTAGCGAAGTGCACATGCAACTTTTGTCTTGCCACTATTTGTTCGTCAATTAATTTAAAAGTCATGAAAAGGGGTGACCTTGTTTATGCACGTTATAGAGAACTAGCTTCCACACCGCGGCTTCCCCCAGCGATGTATGTCGATAAAAACTAGCTTGTGTACTTCTCCTGGGATCTTCTGCCATCTATCTCCTTGCCAAATTTTTTCAGAATCCGTTCAGTGGTTAAGGCGTGAAAAGGTAACATACAGACAGACGGACAGAGTTACTTTCGAATTTATAATATAGATTAGGACACTTTTGACATCACAAATTGTCGTTTTACCTTTTAGTTTGGACTTTACATTAGTGCGATCGCAATGTTGTCCTTCAAATGCGGTGTTTTTGTTGCTGAAACGATAGTCGCCTGCCAAAATACACTCCCGGCCTAATAAATCCCGCCAGATAAAATAACATACAAAACATCAATATAATTATGACTCAAAAAAGTTTATAAGCAGTATCTGAAACCTCTTTTCCGAGAAGTATGTGTTGTTTCTAATACGAATGAGATTGGGACATGTTTGCTCTCCAGCCCATCTTGCCAAACTTCATATCATCGACGACCCCATTTGCTTGTGTGGCACGGATGTAGGCGACTTAGATCACATTTTTTTCTCCTGTCCTCTATACGACCGTTCTTCCTTTTTCAGTAACCTGTTGTCTCTCCGTATTCCTTTTCCTTCCTCTATTCTTTCATTACTCTGCTCAAATAACTTTCCTGTATATAATGAATAGTCTCATTCATCATTTTAAATAATATTAAGCTGTAATTTTTCATCATTATAATATGTTCATTATTCATTATTATCCTTATCTTATATAAATATTATATACTGATCCTAAATACCTTCCTAACCTAAATCCCGTTTTTTAATAATATTTTATTATTTTTGTTTTTCTACCTTTATTTCTACTATATTTTCTACCATAACTAAACTCGACATTGGCTAAATGCACAAACCGCAAGGCATAAAAAAAAAAAAAGTATGTGTTGTTATTATGTTAGTTTCCGTTAAATGTTCATAGGTTCATAGGTATTAAGTACCAATTTTCTCGGTATTCATACATTGAAAAAGGTCTTTCACAAAATCTGTGGCCCTAGTAAAAAGGGATCTAAGTCCAGAAATGCAACTTTACAGGTGACGCAAAAACACTCCGCGCGCATCAAATTGCGTGTTTGACCTCGTGTGACTTTTAAACCGCTACCAAATAAAATACATGTGATGTTTTTTATAGGTAAACAATTTATGCTCTTTATTATTATTGAGTATTTTTTATGTAAAGTTATTAGTTTTTAAGATAGTGACTTATACTTACCACAAAATTAATTCCTTGAGGGTATAAAATAAGTTATACCCCATCTCCCATATATTAAATGTTAATTCAGACGAGTGAAAATGGATACGCATTTGGAATGATTAACTGAATACTAATCTCAACAGAGTTATTTTTCCCATAATTTTGGTGTAAACGGATTTATGTCTAATATTATCATTACTCACTAAACCATTTTTAAGAACCAGGTGTTGTTGTATTGATAAACACCAACCAAATTAAAACGTGGGTAATTTATGTTATTTAGATTAAAAAACACATTTTTTTTTACGTTTTAAAAGAATACATAAGTACTTGAAACCGCTATTGTAGTTTTTTTTGGTGTCAGTTGGACCCTTTTACACAAGGTAACTTCTTTATTTTGAGAGATAGCATAGTTTACACCAAACGATAGAGCATTTTTTTCTGATCACTTCTGTATACTTAACTCATTTTCCACAAAATCGGACTTATACCCCTTTTCACTAGGGCCACAGAAATATTGTCAGCACAAAGGGACTTTTCATAGAAATTGAGATTACAGGCTGACCTTTCTTTGCTTGTGTTAAAATACTCATTTATAAATAAATGATGAATGAATTTGTCCGAAATGTTGTTTCTTGATCGACCCCAGTCCTTCGTCGTCTTATAGGACTTACAAAAATTATAACACGGAGTACTGGGGCTCTCAACCTTTTGTCTGTGATGAAGGTTTATTTATGTATCTAAATATCTATTTATGTGTACCGGGTGTAAGGGACATCGACGTGCAAATTATTACCATGAATTTAGTATAAGATTTTAAACCCTTCAGCGTCGAAATTTTTTCTCGCATATTTAAAAAAAATGCTTTCATTTTGACCGTTTAGGTATTGCACTTGGTGGAAACAGTTTGCGCGTCGATGCCTCTTACACCGTTAATTACAAAATTAGTATCTCAATGAATAATTATTTAAACAATCTTTTTTAGGGTTGCTTTATGACATAACCTAGCTAGGTACATAATATACTTCGTTATTGAGTTCGGTAAAGGTATAGCGGTTCACCGAGCATTAGTAATTAACACAATGTGGAATAGATTACATTTTTGTTGCCTATATTATTATAGTGCGAAAACATCCCAAAACCTGTTTATTTTTGTGATGTCTTGGAATTTATCCAAATAAACGGTTTTTTCATAATTTCTTTAAACCTAAAGGTTTAAACCTTTAGGTTTAAAGAAAGTATGAAAAAAAACCGCGTACAAAAAAAGGGTTTATTTTAAGAATAATATTATTTTAGACATCACAAATTATCTATAGCCCGTATTTATATCCGCGGCACAGAATCAAATGGTATGTAAAATGAAACGTGGGTATTTGTTTTTTTTTCTTAAAAGAGAGTCCTCTTAAGTCTGGAAGAAATAAAACTCAAAGAAAATAGGGATACCTAGGTACTAAAACCTTCCTGTAGGCAAGCCCGTACCTGTCTATAAAACCTGGATTATGTCTGAAACTAGCTTGAAAGTAATAAGTGAAGCAGATATTGATATACAAAAAAACACTAAAAACACCGCACCTCGACCCATACACTATACCCAACAGCAGATAGCCAAAAAGTTAAATTTAAAATTTAAAAAACCCCCGACAAAAACCAAGCATTTAAAAAGTAAAAAAATAATATGTATTGGCCCTTTAAGTTTAATATAAAAGTTGTAGGTAATATTTTGATCCAAGCGTCGTCGCGTCGGGGGACGGCTAATGAAAACGCCAACATACACTAGGAAATAATGAATATATGCCAACATACAATAATGAATATATGCTATTGTAGAAAGGATAGCTGCTGTTAATTTCCTATTTTCATGAGCCGTCCCCCGACGCGACGACGCTTGGATCAAAATATTACCTACAACTTTTATATTAAACTTAAAGGGCCAATACATATTATTTTTTTACTTTTTAAATGCTTGGTTTTTGTCGGGGGTTTTTTAAATTTTAAATTTAACTTTTATTTCCAGCTTTTTAAATTTCATAATATATTACTAGTAGAAACGCTACGATCAACACGCGGCTCGCCGAAATCTGCGTAGCTGTACGTACTTTTACCACAGTGAAGCTAGTTACTAATTTAGTCTCATTTCTCTTTCCTACTCTATCATCAGACCCTGATCACCATCCATCTGTAACCTATTTTTTTAGACCTTTCCAATGAGCCCAAACACGATACCTCTGCTGTAAGTTGTTGAGGGAGTTGGGTATCCTGCATCCAGGTGATGCTGCAGCATCAGTTCCAGGTTACTATATTCTTCTATCATTGAAGTAACAGAATTCTAAATTTCCAATCGATTAGACCTGCGAAAGATGCTCACATCCATTCATCAGCTAGAAAAGAGCTGATAATCTTCAAACGGCTGAACCGATTTTCTTGAATCATAGCTAAGAACACTCTCGATCAAGTCACCTTTCAAACAAAACAAAAAAAAACAAAATCGGTTCAGCCGTTTGGCAGCTACGATGGAACAGACAGACACACAGATACACAGATACACAGATACACAGATACACAGACACACAGATACACAGATACACACGTTAAACTTATAACACCCCTCTTTTTCAGTCGGGGGTTAAAAAATACGTATAACCAAAAATAGGCCACTAATATGCCATGTCAGTATATTTGTTGATCCCGGCGTCCATAATGCATGCTGCTCCATTATGTACGGCCATCGACCGCCCGCTCCCTCCGCGGTTATTTGTACGGACTACGGAGATCTGATCTCGCATTGTGTTCAAGAATTGTAATGGAAGCTTTGATGGCCGTTATTGGGCTTCACTTTTATTTGGCATCACGTTTCGTGTTTGAATTTTTTTTAACGGATGTATTAGTTTTATCTACTTCGTTTCGATTTTGTAATCTTGTTGTAAGTTTTGATGTGACTGCGGGTCGTAATATCGGGTGATCATTTGATCAATGATTTAATATGTCTTTTTTTACGAAGTCTTTGAAATGTTTAAGATATAAACTACATTTGGAAGTAGAGTAGGTACCTTAGGAACTCAGTATGCGATGCTATCTAAAAATGTCATAACTATAGCTGCGTATTTTACCCCAAGAACTATAATATTATGCCCTTCGAAAACCTGGTAGCAATTAAATAATCCCCTTTTTAAATAAGAAGGGCATGCTGAATTCAAACAATTCCTTTCTTTCGTATTACTTAAATATCATTCCGAAAATCCCTTTAAATATCCGGAGAACATTGAAATAAAAGCGTACTAAACTCTCTAAAACATGTAGCGAGCGCTAAAAGGAACTAAACGTAGTGGTACATTTCTCTTCATGCACGGTTTCAAGACTCGCGCCTGTCTCTAAAAGATTCCTTTGGAAAAATGAATAGCTCCACACTTGAACATTGCAGAGAAACGGGGTGATGTAGGTACAGTGATACTCTTAAAAAGTAATGTATTATGTTCAAATAAAACCAGTAGAAGGACTCGCGGCAAGATGGCGGACTGAGTGGCCACTCAGCAGTAAGTGACACAAGGCTGTTGGAGAAGAATATTATTGTGTCATCATGAAAATGGAATTACTAATGAGTTTGAAGCTCTATCTGTGTGGTTTCATAAAGTAACGACTACTTAGACAAATTTTGAGAGCAAATCATCGTGATATTGTGGTGAGGAGGTGCGGTCGCGCCTCGTACTTTTATTTAAAACTAAATAAAAACTTTTTGCTGTGCCCTACATGGTCCATCATTGTACATGCCATTTACAAGCTTCCACAAATTAAAAACAAAATCATACAGATAACTTAGCAAATTCTTCTTTAAACAAAACAAAATAAATTCTTCTTTGAAATAAATCATAAAAAGATTTTGGAATTTATGGATCGTAATTAGTATCTAATAATCGTGACAGTTTATAAATTGTGTTAAAAACAATAAAAAAGAAAATATAGAACATACACCTTACTAATATTATAAATACGAAAGTGAGTTTGTTTGTTTGTTACGCTTTCACGCTAAAACGGCTGAACGGATTTGGATGAAATTTGGCACATGGGTGGACAATGACCTCTAATGGGACATAGGATACTTTTTATCCCGATATTCCCACGGGATCGAGACTTACGTGGGTGAAACCGCGGGGCGCAGCTAGTGTTTTATATGAATAATGCTACTCATTGCAGTCTTTAACAAAGTATTCTTTATCTATGGTACAATTGGCAGTAACTAGCACACAGACGCATAAAATGGAGCCACGGTCGGGCACAAAAGAGAGGCATTAGTGACGGGATAAAATTAACTTTTGAAATCCGGATTTCAAAAGTTAATTTTAATGTCTTTAAATTAACATAAAAATGTCTTGATTAAATCACCATTATCATCATCCACAGCCCAAAAAGAGTGGCCATGCTTGCTCAGCAGTGGGTGAACTACTGCAGAACAAGCACGGCCACTCTTTTTTTGTGCCAATCCCCACGCTCCTGTGCCAACCTCATCCAGGTTCTACCCGCGATGGTAACAATGTTGTGCGCACTCTCTGTTGGTTTTACTCTTGCTAAAAATTGGTATTAAAATTCTAAGAAATTTTACAACATTTTTCAAGTTTCAAATAAGACGTTTCAAATATTCATTCCAATTTGTAAGGGATTCTGTGAAATTGATCTGTCGTACAAATAGAGTTTAGTTCGCAGTATAGCAGTCTATGGTTTGTTGACGATTGTCTATAGTTTTTGAGATGGACTTCTTTAGTGAAATGACGTAGTTCATTTTTATTAAATTCTGCCTTCATTTCTATGGTAATTTATTAGGCTTTTGACATCAGTAAATAAATCTTTTTAATTCATACTAATATTATAAATTCGAAAGTAACTCTGTGTGTCTGTCTGTCTGTATGTTACCTTTTCACGCCTAAACCACTGAACGGATTTCGATAAAATTTGGCAAGGAGATAGATGGCAGCCCGGGAAAGGACATAGGCTTCTTTTACCGACATACCGCGCGGGCGAAGCCGCGGGCGGAAGCTATTCTACTATAACTTCGTGATCATTATTTGTATAGATACATATTTGAGGGTAGTTTACCTGTGCTAATGTTTTGAAACTAAATTATTATTTTGTTGACGTCTCCAAAAATTAAAAATCTTAAAAAATTCCAAACCCACTCATATAAAAAAAAAAAAATAAGTAAGTAAGTCTTTGAAATCAAAATGAGACGGATCACTCCCTAAGGCTCGACCGATGTCTCGGTCTCGGTATCGGTCTCGGCATTCTCGGCTACAAATACGAGAACTCGGTCTCGGTTCTCGGCAAAAAATCGCCGAGATTTTTGGCCATAAAAACCGAGATTGTTGTACGGTACTGGCGCGACTTGTCGCGCGACGCGGCTTTTAACAAAACAATTTCTGAGAAAACTTCACGACGCGGCGTCGCGACCAGCGACATGTCGCGCCAGCATGTAAGAGCCTTTACTGCATCGTCGGCTAGCTCATCAAACATGGCCGCAACAAATGAATTCATTTTATTGGCAGCTCATGATTCCATAGAGTTTGACGATGAGCCAATGACCGATCGAAATAGCGCCGCCTACTAGTCTAGTAAGTGAACAGCTTTTTAGCAGAGCTGGTCAGTTATACGACGAAGGGCGACAAAACTAGGCCACCAGGCCACCGACAAAGGGTGAAAACGCATTTTTTTTATGCTACATCATCATGTTGTTTAATCTTGAATAAACTATTACCTACACTCTTAAATATAATATGCACATTTTCATTATTTTTTCACGATGTATCTATTTTCGGTCTCGGCCGAGAACCAAAAACCTGTCTCAGTCGACACTTGCTGACTCTCTCTTACTGTTATTTTCAGGGTTATGCTATTGGCAGGCTGAAAATACAGGCAGATAATGTAATTGATTTTTCAAAGGAACGGTCTTTGAACCCTGAGAACAGCCGAATTTTGAAATTGAACCTAATTCTAGAGCTGGGATTATGAATAAAATAAAAAGAGCTTGTAGAATTTGTCTGCTTTTAGCCAAATGAAAGAATAATAATTCTAATTGAATTTGCTTGGAAGATGCCTAGATAGGTATTGGAGAATGCATACACCAAAAATCTGGAAAATTTATGGCAGTAAGAATCTAAGCTTACAGAAAATAACATTGCCTCAGTGCTGTATTAAAAATGTCTCCTTCTTTAGATTTGGTCAGGAACAAAACAAATTAAGTCATTATTTTTTTTAAATAATTATTAAGCAGAATATTCAGATGTAAAATCTGAAGGTAGGTACTACTGATATAAAATTTTAAAGTAATTAATCTTAGCAACATGAAATGGAGAAAAGTAATGTATCGAAATGTTTTGTACGGATTTAGCAAAGGTTGTATTTTTCTCAAAAATGCTTGGAAATTCGAGCATATTCATAATTAGCCTTAATGTTCCCACTGGTGGGACACGGCATCAGGTCATCTATCTCTTTTGACACCATTATAAAAAAAGAATATCGAATTTAAAAATTGATTGCGGTACTAAGCACGACACTTGTAAACTTGTAAGACGGAATAGAGAGTCGCTGGACACTCTCAGGATTTGCTATGATTTTCTACAAGATACTTACAAACTTAGTTACTACTTACTTAGTAACTTAGTTAGTTTTACTTACAAAGATTGTTTTGATAAACAAAATCACGAATAAAAGTGTAAAAATATAAGTACTTGTGAACTTAATAATGACACTTGGTGATACAAGGCTTGTAAGTTTTGATAAACAGGGCACTATGGTCTAACATAATATTATAAGGAATAAAACTTTTTACAAAAAAAAAAACAACCGACTTCCGAATAATTTCGGAAGTAGTCTTTGCTTTTCAATTGTCATTTTATCCAACCGACTTCCGAAATTATTCGGAAGTCGGTTGTTTTTTTTTTTGTAAAAAGTTTTTATTTTTCACTTTTTAGTTGTAGTACCTATCCCACACAAATTCGAATACCACTACCTGCTATGTAAATAACAGTGACGAAGTCAATTAATATATCGTCTACATACACTAAGTAGGAAAAATACGTAATTATTGAAGCTAACTCAAAAACTACGAAAGCAAAGTTAATAAAATTGATATGGGACCACCTCTGAAGTGAATCGTAATTGGGTAATCGAGTAACAAACACACAAAAAAAATAAACATACAGACGAATTGAGAACCTCCTCCTTTTTGAAGAAGTCGGTTAAAAACGTGTTGTTTGGTGAGGTTTTAATAACTTTGTAACATTTATTTAGTTATGTACACAAAAAACACATGGAGAAAAAAATACGTAAAGATACCGCTTATTTCATTAGAAATTTCTTCCAGCAGACCTGAGACGGAGTTGAGTGAGAAACGTAGACAGTGTGTACATAGACAATACAGGAAAAGTTACATTAAGCCATGGTAACCTTATGGTACATATGTATCCGTTGGCGCAGATTTTCATCTTTCGTGGGTGTTTTGCTTCGAAGGGGATTTTTTTTTTATATCTCCGTTCTTATGGGCTATAACTATACATTTTAGCACCCATTTTCATAGTGACAACGACATTTCTGTACGTATTCGTCGTAAAATTACATTAAGGTTATGGAATTACCGACAAATTACCTACCCTACCTACCCTACCTACCCTACCTACCCTACCTACCCTACCTACCCTACCTACCCTACCTACCCTACCTACCCTACCTACCCTACCTACCCTACCTACCCTACCTACCCTACCTACCCTACCTACCCTACCTACCCTACCTACCCTACCTACCCTACCTACCCTACCTACCCTACCTACCCTACCTACCCTACCTACCCTACCTACCCTACCTACCCTACCTACCCTACCTACCCTACCTACCCTACCTACCCTACCTACCCTACCTACCCTACCTACCCTACCTACCCTACCTACCCTACCTACCCTACCTACCCTACCTACCCTACCTACCCTACCTACCCTACCTACCCTACCTACCCTACCTACCCTACCTACCCTACCTACCCTACCTACCCTACCTACCCTACCTACCCTACCTACCCTACCTACCCTACCTAATAAAGAGCCTTTTCTAGCGGCGTCATTTCAATTAAAATTTAAAAATAAAAGAACTCTTATTGTGGCATAACTATAATAGTTAGACACATGCAGTCGCGACACTTTTTGTAAATAATAATGTCGTCTGCAAAGTCGTAGAACATTATTTTATTCTATCCTCAATAGTTTTCGCAGCGCACGCGATGTAAAGAATATTTTTTTTTACACCTTGGGTTACATTATTGGAGTTTTAGTAAGGATCCCTAATCTTTTCTAGCAATAAATATAGCCTATGTTACTCAGGGTGAATGTAGCTTTCTAATGGTGAAAGAATTTTTGAAATCGGCGCAGTAGTTTTTGAGTTTATTCGTTACAAACATACACACAAAAATACAAACATACAAAAATACAAATCTTTCCTCTTTATAATATTAGTGTAGATGTAGGTAGAAGTGTAGATTGAATCTACCAACAAAACAACTTATCTTACCTGCTCTAACGAGTCATATTTAAAACATGAAAGAGATCTGATTATAGGTATTTACCATCATAATAATTAGAATAACCCACAAACATTTATCTAATATGATCTGGCTCAATAAACTGTGGGCCACCGTCCTCAGGGATGTAGAACAAACATAATCCGGGCTTGTGGCAGCTTGCCAATTGGGCTACTGGCGCTATCAATAAGTAATACTGTTAGGTACTGTTGGAATCATATTTTGGGGTAATTGTAGTGAGAGGGAGGAGATTTTTTAAGGCCCAGAAACGGTGTATAAGGTCTATGTCAAACCTTAAAAGAACAGACAGCTGTGAACCTGTGTTTCGGTCTCTGAGGATACTGACTTTTCCATGTTTGTACATATTGGAGGTGGCAATTTTTGTAAAAACCAACCTCAACTTATTTCCGTCCCTGGCTAATATAAGAACGCGTAATGGCCCCTTGAGATCCCAATACAAGAACTTACTACATTCGGGTAATTACAAAACAGCACTGTTAAAGAAAAGTATTATGACAATGGGGCCTGTCATTTATAATAAAATACCTCATGGTTTAAAGGATTATTCTTTAAACATTTTTAAATCTAAGGTCACTGCACTACTTTTAGGCAAATGTTATTACTCATTGAAGGACTTTCTAAATGATACTAATTTATCCAGATTATGATTGATTTTAATTCCAAATTTGACCATGTAAGACTCTATGACTATGTACCTGACTATAATATTGTTATTCTTAGACTTCACTTTAATTTCTGTTTTGATGACATTATTTTGTTTGTATTAATATTTTAATTTTTGTACCTAATAATTTGCACGCCGTAAGGTAGACTGTAGCCGATCACATTTATTTATGTTCAACATCTTATACCTGTACCTACATTCATAGCAAATAAATTTCTGATTCTGATTCTGATTCTGATAGGCTGTGGTAATCAGTTATGCTGCCTATGCTGCATGGTAGTGGTGAAAGGAAAACCATATTTAATGGGAGGGGTGATTAGATAGCGTTTAGGTGTGCCTAGTGCCTATGTATACCTACACATAATTCATAACATATAAAATTCAGATTCCGATAAACTTCTTGAAACTCAACGTATAAATGATACAATTTTATCAAAATAGTAACAAAACCAACTCTAGGTTTTTATTTTATTAATTAATTAGGTAGGTCTTATACCTACCTAATTACTTTTATAGGTATTTATGTACATTTTAAGTTTCAATTTTTTTTTCTGAACAAGCAATATGATTACTCTAGGTCATATTTTAATGAAATCTAGTTTACTTGAATGTACAGTTGTCGTTGTACCTAAATACTTATACCTCGTTTACCGCTAGTTGAATAGGTAGGTACTGCAGACACTTTCAGTATCCGAAAATACATATTTTCATTACGAACCCCTGTTATGTCACTTCTGACCACGAATCGAACGATGAAAGCTTTTTATTAAAATATCGGCAAAAATTCAAAGTGAACGCACAAAAAAGGCTACATCATTCATAAAATTGTTTTCAATGAATTTAATCCAGGTTCAAACATTTTAAACGAATATAATTTCTCTGTTCTTTTAAACGAATATAATATCATCATCCTCTGTTCTTTTATTCAACAAATCTCTATGAGTCATCTCAATGCTTTTTACCCATTTTTGCTACATCATCTTATACACAATCAATTCATCTTTTCACACATCATTTCTATTTTTATCTCTTTTCAATATTCCTCTTTAATGTTTATTCTAAGCCGTGTATTCTAACTAAAAATTACATCTTCAAACAAACGTATTATGATAAAACTAGCTTTCTCCTTCTACCCACATTTACAAACACAGTCTCTATCATGTTAATACAAATGTAATTCTAACATTATTTTCTTTAAAAAATACCGCAGACTGTGCCGAGCCTAGGGGTATCCTACAAAAAGCTCTGAAACAAAATTGCTTTGAAAAGCAGCTGAAATATTAAATAGGTACGGTGCTCGTGCTGGGCAGTTTACAGCCATAGTTAACCATATTGTAGTGTTAGGAGACGAGCGATAGGTATTTGTGTTTGAGGAGTAGAAAGCAACTGTTGTGAATGGTAAGTATTTAAAGAAAATTAAAAAAGACACTACAAAGTTTGTAAGCTTTTTTTCCTTCAATCTGTTGACTATGGGGTTAGGCATAAGAAATACACATTGTTGAGCTACTTTCTGCTTCTTCCTCATTCAAACATCTAATTATAGAGAAAAATACCTAGCTATTGATTAGGTAATTTACTGTGCATATATTACTTGTGCATATTTCCAAATGGGGACTGCAGATCTATGCCATTAATATTCATGATAAGTTTAAATAGTGGGGACATTTTTTTATTTTCTACATAATTGTAACGCAGTGGACAACATCTTGTAGCAACAAAGTGGCGTACAAGTTGCCCACCTATTCAGACCAACTTCATCTCTATTGAAGAACCTATTTAATAAGAAGCTAGCGCCTCGATTGTCGTCCTCACCCACTTCGCCAGCCGTTTGTAACGAAACTTTACATTGTTCTTCAGCTTTTATAGACAACTATCGCTCTGTGTACTGTTGTTTTATGTGTTTATCATCTGTAAACTTGAATATGGGTAGGTGAAAAACTTTGTAGATGGTTTCGAGTGACTTTGAGAGAAAAGGAAAAGGGTAATGTAATAAAGTATAGATAACCTTGTTTTTTAAGGTTTAATTTTAAAACTGAAAAGGATATTTTTCAAAACATTAAGTTTTTGTAGGCACAGATAGATGCATAAATTGGAATAACCCTCACGATTTGGTATTTTCTGAAATGATAACTAATTAATGCACTTGTTAACATGCGTAGTTCTTTATTTATGAATTCATCTACAAAAACCACAATCTATTTTAAACAGACTACACCCGCATTCCACACTACTCACAGAAATCCTAAACAGCTCTTCAAAAATTCAAGACACTTTTAAAGAATATTTAAAGCAAAGCAGAATATGACGGTTGAATAGTATACAGAATACTGAGACAGTGGTCGGTGCAAGCTCCTGAAATTGATGTACGTTTAAATGGAATCCCAACCGGTAGAACGGAAGGACCTAGTACCTAAGTACCTTTTTAACCGACTTCTTCCAAAAGGAGAAGGTTCTCAATTTGTCTGTGTGTTTTTTTTTGTTACTCGATTACTCCGCCAATTATGAATCGATTTTCGCTTCCGAGGTGGTCCCATAAAAATGTTATTAACTTTGCTTGCGTAGTTTTTGAGTTAGCTTCAATATTACGTATTTTTTCCCACTTTGTCTATGTAGATAATATATTATTTGACTCCGTCACTGTTATTTACATAGCAGGCACTGGTATTCGAATTTGTGTGGGGTAGGTACATAAAACTAAAAATTGCAAATAAAAACTTATTTATTTTGTAAAAAGTTTTTAATATTACCGACACTATCGGACAGATTGAGATGCTTTGGCTTGGAAATTGCGGTGGAATCCTTTGATTGAGTTAGAATGTTACTTTTTTTTTGTATCCTTTGCAAGGTTTGGATTAAATGTAACAGTGTGTGGGTAACAGTGTCAGCATTTACTCTACACCTATCAATGCATGAATAAAAGTTGGAATAAGGAGGGCGTAGTGCGGTCCATTTTGGTTATAAAGGAAAGAAAGAAAGGATAGATCTTCTTAAATTATGGGTAATTCATTATTATAATAGGTCCAATTTGACCCTTTTTTTATATTGTACATTCCGTTATACAGGTTGTAAAAGACACATAGCCATTATATAAATGCACTCCGTATATCAAACTAAAACGACTTTTATTTTTGCTGTGATACTTCGCCTTCAATATCAGCGTAACCAAAAAGTTCTGTGTGTGTGGTCCAGCACAAAAAATATCACAATAGCGCGGAGTATAAGACATGTAACTCTCGGCTTCGTTAAGCGTTTTTTTACACCCGTTTATCTGGGGTTATTCCCCAGATAGTAAGATAATTATGATAACAAATATAAAATTGATACAAATTTTCAGAAACTATTAAATGTCCTTCTTAATCTAGAGTTTAATAATAGACCGGACTGAATATAAATGGAGTTTGTTTCCTTTTAGCTAAGAACCATTTGTTCTGTCCAAATAAATTTATGAGACGTAATATTTTTGGCAAGAGCTCTCAAAGTAACTTTATTGTACCTATCTATTGGATTTAACCTGTATAAGCTCTGCGAAATAGTCTACATAGTACTTTAAATTATGTTACTTATTTGTGTTATACTGACCTGGCTAAGTATAAGATTTGATTTAAACGCGTTCACGATACAAGAACAATCATACAAAAACGTGATGTTAAAGAAGTCTAAACTAAAAGAGACTTGAATATTATGTATGTATCAATTACGTAAGTACTTAACATATTTTTCACTTTAAGAAACAGATTTTCTGTATCTCAAACAGAAGGAAAGAAGAGATATAATAACCTGGTTATACTCAATAAAAAATAAAAATAAAGAGTATTCTACGATGTAGGGTTGGATCGAGGTGGCCCTGGAAAAGGATGTTTGGAAAGATTTGGGGGGGGCCTTTGCTCAGCAGTGGGACAGAGTAGGCTAAAAGAAAAAAAAAGAAATGCTTCGGTGTCGGTCCTGTTGAGAGGACGAATAAATGGCGACTAACAAAAGGTACCTATTTACAAGGCAGATGTGAGTGGAAACGCCGCCAGGGTACGCCTAAGGATACCCTATATTGGTGATGCTCTTCAGAAAGGTCAGGCGCATAGTACTCGCAACCGGCGCGCGTTTATGACCAGATGTATGAACGTAAACGAAGCAAAAGGGGTATGCAAGGGTCGTAGCAAGTGGCCTTCAAAAGTTTCTGACTACCCCCTTCGAAAGTAGACGTGAGTTTATGTATGTATGTAATATCACAGTGTGGTACCACCACAAAGTACCTACTACCCTAGCAAATACGTCTAGAAGTTCAACAAAGATTCAATAAGAATATCATAAAAGTAACAAAACAAGAAGATGACACTTTGTAGATATTCCTGAAGCACAAAACACAAACTTACAAATTCGTTGTGACAGCTAATTCTTAGAAGCTTCAACTTTTCATTCTTCGCTTTTGATTTATGTCATCCAGGCTTTAACATTTTCAACTTTACGTTAATTATTATAACATTCTTCAGTATCTCCATGAAATCATCCATGAACCATACACACTGAAAGTTATTTATAGAGTTGTCTACTTTGGTAGGTAATTAAAATAATAATTAATGTTATCAAAACGGGGCTTTTAACCATGTTTTCTATATTAGATTGAACCTTTTATTTTATAAAACTTGCTATTTTTAGTTCCAGAATTTTGATAATTTAACTTAGTATTCGAAGGAGACTTTCTTATACCTTTGTGTTTAAATACCTTTAATTTTTTACCTTTACCCTTTTTACCCGACTACGGCGAAGAAAAAAGGAGGGTTATGATTTTGACCGGTATGTATGTATGTATGTATGTTCATCTGTTCCCTCCTAGAGGCCATAAAGTCAGGAACTAAAAAAAAAAATGTTTAATCGTAGCATGTTGGATATCAAATGAAAGGGCTTAATGAGCACATTTCAAATATATATATATATATTATAACCCAAAAATTATTTAAAAAATATAAAGTAATAAAAACTAAAACCCAACTACGACTAAACAGGTATAAACAAGACACCACAGACAGAAAAATTAAAAATCCGGAGTCACACGTAATATGTTCGATTTATGCCCTAACACGTGTGACTCCGGATTTTTAATTTGTCTGTCTGTGGTGTCTTGTTTATACCTTTTTAGTCGTAGTTGGGTTTTAGTTTTTTTACTTATTCAAAAGTCATTATTTAAAAAATCTTCATTTTTTCTCATGAAAAGACTCACACTATTGTCTACATTTCTTTCTCATTTCTCCTTTCGCAGGTCTGCTGGAAGAAATTTCTTAAGAAATAAGCAGTACCTTTGTACTCATGTTATAATTATGTCGTATCTCCATGTATTTTACTGTGTGTACATAAATAATAAAATAAATAAATAATCAAAGCGTCTACTCTTTGTTTTGCTTTGGTTTTTTGTGTTTTTAAAGATTTATCATAGACATCACGATTAAAAAAAAAAAACTTTTTAGTATTCTATACACATAACATAACGCCTGTAGGGATGAATTAAAACAATGAAAACATATTATATACCTACATTTCTTAATTTTTCGGATAAGGTAAACTTCCTAATATTATGAAACGAGTAGGTACCTACCTAAGATCTTATCATCAGTAAATTAATTTTTGAAAGAGCTTAGGTATTCATTAATTTGAAACAGACGTTAGACATTAATTGGACGGTCGTTTTCTAAAAATAGCCTTTGAACAATTAAAGATTGTTATCTTTAATAGTCCAATTAATTTAGTCCATTTTGGGGAAAGCCATGAAAAATCACCCAGACTACCGCAGTTGATTCGTCTGATTGTGATTAATCGAGGATCAGCGTTAGCTCCGGATAATCCTTTCATCTCGTTCCTCTTACAGCTTTAGCAGCTGATAGGCTTTGTAATGCGGCCCGACTGGAGGCGGGCGGCGAGTTAATAGCCTGTTACCGAAATTACAGTAACGAGTGGTTCGGTGGATGAAGCATTTTATATTTTGATGACTTTCCAAATGACAGAATTGTAAGCTGTAAGTATCATGAGTGTTCCAACCAGCAGGAATCAAAAGCAGCTCTCAATAGCACAAATAATACATAAGTAAATACTTTATCCGTGCGAGATTCGAATGACACTCAACTTCTGATCCAATCAAGTTTTTAGAGTATTATTATTATTTAGATAGATTAAGACATCCATTGCAACACACAACATGTTAGCAACTTTTCAACTCGTATTAAAAATATCGACAATCAACCCCGCAACTCACAACACCATTCATATCCACCGTTATGCCCAACACTAGTGAGTAATGGAGGGTTATCAACCGTAGTACTCTCACCGTTTGACTGCGCTTCCATTAATCACTATCCGTTTAGCAACCACGACACTATGACCTCGATTCGAAATGGGTGTCCGCTGCCTGTTCATAAATTGTACTAAACAACTGAAAACCCGCCCAAATTGCTATCAAGACGTGATTGGCATGAATGTTTCAGTTAATCGTTCAAATCAGATTGCCAAACCTCACTGCTGGACATACGAAACTCCCACTACTCCATGTTCGTACTCGATTCTAAGCCTTTTGTTCGAAAGAAACGTTTGTATCAAAGGAATGATAGAAACTCAATTATTTGCTCTTCAGTAACGATATTCGCTCGAATAGTATCGGTAGAGAGATTTAGTGAGCAGACAGACAAAGCCCTGTGAAGAAATTTAACCTAGACGGTTAGGAGTAATTTGAAACCGCCTTGGCGCTGGATCAATGCATATTAATGTTGTATAAAACATTTCTTTAGTTTTTTTGCTTGCATTTTGTAAGGCAAGTTTTGTGGTGTGACTCTTTAGTAGAGGACTCTATACTAACAACAGCTGTTTCAAATCGTTTTGAAAACCGCCAAATTTTGTATTTTTTTTTTTTTTAATATTATTTACCCTCTTAGCATGGCCAAACCAACTGAAATGCTATCACTAAAGATAACTTATTTTAACTTAGTCCCGAAAATTCTACGAATTACATTTAGTATATTATTGCAGATACCTGTACAATGTTTGAATCAAATACAAATTCAATCTACCTATATTAGTCACCCTTGTTACGTCTTGTAGCCAGCCATCGCCAGGAGAGTAACGGCCATCAATTCGCCAGTAAACATTTAGTTTGTCAATGTTAGCGATGGCGCAATGGACTTAAGTCATTGCCTTTGACTGACCGCCGAGAGGAATCGGAGTTTGCGGAGTTGAAGCAGAAGGTGTGCCTGATGGACGTTGGTATTCTGAATTGATTCTCTTTGGTTTAATATAGAATTGTAGCTCTGGTCAAACTGAGGCAATTCACGAGTAGGATGCAGGACGAAATTTATTGTGCCGAATATGCAACTAACTTGTATGGAGCTGTTCAAACTGGCGCGAAAAGTCACCCGCGTGTCATTAAAACAATCGACGCCGCGCAGTCGCGTCACGTGTCCTACGATGTTTTCGTCTCTGTATGGCCAGAGCTTAAATATAGGTATTCCATGTGGCAGATTTCACGAGACTATTTCAGGTAGGTACGGGAAAAATTAGGGCCCGATCACACATACCACAACCACACCACAAATACCTACAACACGTGGACTGGCGCTAATTTATATGAAAATGAATAGTTTATTTACTCGGACCGCATTTGGCCATCAAAATCAACCGTGCGGGCGATACCGACCACATCAAAGACACGTCGCAACTACAACGCAACCACCAGCGAGACCGCACGTAATGGTCGGCCACATCGCAAATACAACGTTACGTCGACACGATGACACTGTCACAGTCGGAGTCGTGTCTGTTTGCAAACTCTACCCATAACGTAACTATACCAAGACTACTAGAAATTTTGTAGTTACCACAACGCAACTGCAAGAAGCTGCAGCGACAGTATTCTCACGTAACCACTGCTTGGCCACATTTTATCGCTGGGATGTGGTGTGGTGTGGTACATGAGTTAGTGCTCTTACTCATTTTAGGCATGAGTCGTCAAAATGGAGCATAATCTCATATCATATCATAATCCTTATCCTTACTAATATTATAAATGCGAAAGTAAGTCTGTCTGTCTGTCGCGCTTTCACGCCAAAACTACTGAACCGATTTAAATGAAATTTGGTACACAGATAGTCTAGAGCCTGAGAAAGGACATTTTTCTGGTTTATGAGAACATCATGCCGTCACGGCATACGAGTCGATTTTTACTCCTAAAGCGCGCTTATAGATGTTTGGCCTCAAAACTGTGATACAAAATACAACAGAACCATTATGATACCTGGATGTTCAAGCGGAAGGAAGCGAACCAAATTATTTTGCAACGTGTGATGATTTACGAAACTGCGCTGAGCTAAGTTTGAAATCGTAAACCAGTTGTATGGCACATGTAGTTAATTATTTATTTATTTGCGATTTACATTTCGTTTTAATTAGGAATTTGAAGTGGTAACATGGTGTATAACAAATGAAAAATAGTGTAAAACAAATTAAAAACGTCCATGACATCTTGCGTCATCCGCCATATTGATTTTCCTGTGGTATATCTGGGGCCACAGCGCCCCCGAGACGGTCCAACTGTTTGATGCAAATACGTAGATTTTGGTTTGACTCAAACCTTTTTCATAGTTTACACAGCTAGTTTGAAGGGTTTGTCAAATATTCACGGGTTTGGAGCTTGTTTAATGAAATTTCATATTTTTGTTGTGTTTGGCACGTCGTTTGATCGTCTTCCGAGGAGTTTGAACAAACATGGCTCCGTTTGCACTGGATTTTGTGCGTTTCTAAGAAAGTTCTTATAATCATCTGGTGCGGTAATTAATACTTTGGATTATTCTTCTTTTTTTATTACCTACATTTTAAGCAGGAGATAATGTAATAAACGCAAGGCAATCGCGATCCATGTTCGAGGGCATTTCACAATTTATCTGCGTCACAAGTCTGATTAGGATGGCATACAGAACCAAACTGCGCAGTGCCGTTTGATGAACCTTCAAACCGGCATCAAACTGTTTCATCAAACACGTAAGGTTTGAATCAAACTGTTTGACCGTCTCGGGGGCGCTTATGATATTTGGAATTAAAATAAAACCGACATCTCGTTCTATTGAAATCAGGTCGGTGGTTTGGGAGCTGTAATAGGCGAAGGAACCGACGAGAAGGCTCACAATTTTTTGTTTTATCTGAGATAATAGCATCATTAAAAGTAAAATGGCATTGAAAAAAATAATTTTTAAGCTCCAAAAACGCTGCATCCGTGTTAAACAGGGCATGGTTCGTAGACAGCTGTAAACCCTTCTTTCAAAAATTGAAAATTCTTCCACTGCCCTTTATATGAGACCTGACTCTGTATTTGCAAACAGATCATACGTCGATGCCAATCAATTATTATAAAACGTTTTCGTTCGTAATCCTCGAACATAGTAGATAGTCCACTTGAATGCACTTATTACTGGCTTTGATTGCCTTTTGGTGGTTTGCGGGAGTTTCGAAACTACTCCCATTGGCTGAATTGCGCGTTTAATGGCCAACTATCCACGTTATTTAGTTTATCAAAAAGGGATTCCGGAACTCCAACCATAAATGACGCATAGTCTCTTGCACTTTTCGTAACAATTTTTTCAACTTTAATTTCTATTATAAGTAGATCACTATATAGTCCAGGAAATTAGGGTTTCACCTCGGAATGAGAGATAGTCAGCTGTAAACTTGTATAAACCTTTATTTTGACAGCCTAAAACTTGTCTCAAAACCTACTTATCGTAGGGTGTCCGCGTCTTCAGATATTCCTAGGTCAAAGGCAAAAAAAAAACGATTTTTTACACATTTATTGCAAATATCTCGTTTTCTATGGGTTTTATGCTATTTGTATGTTTATAAACATTGTTGAAGATTACATTCTGTACAACTTTTGGATACACATTTTTTTTATATCTTCTTTCTTGAACCATTTTCGAGATAGAGGGCAGAGCGCGCGCAGTGTTTAACTATTTAGAGTATCATTGGAGGTCAACCTGTAGTCCCGATTAAAAACACGCCGTATAAAGTTTACAAATTATTGATAAATATATATACTATACTATACTATACATATAAATAGATATATATATATATATAAATAGATACTCTAAATAGTTAAACACTGCGCGCGCTCTGTCCTCTATCTCGAAAATGGTTCAAGATATAAAAAAATGTGTATACAAAAGTTGTACAGAATGTAATCCTCAACAATGTTTATAAACATACAAATAGCATAAAACCCATAGAAAACGAGATATTTGCAATAAATGTGTAAAAAATCGTTTTTTTTTGCCTTTGACCTAGGAATATCTGAAGACGCGGACACCCTACGATAAGTAGGTTTTGAGACAAGTTTTAGGCTGTCAAAATAAAGGTTTATACAAGTTTACAGCTGACTATCTATCATTCCGAGATACTTGCCCAAAGACTTATTTTCCTGGACCAATAATATCTCCTAGTTCAATACTTTCAAAACCGACCACTTTATGTCTAAATACTGTTCGCACTATTTACGTTACTACAGAATAAACTAAAGACTATATTATTTCAACACAAATTCAGAAATTCCTCCCCTATTAAACTTCAATACCTTCAACATAAATCATGCTGCGGCAATGTGAGAGAATTTAACGATATTATCATGTGATGTTTAGTGCCTTTGATGTTAGATTAATGGAGCAGAAAATATAATTATATAAATCAGAACTTCGAAGCTGCGTTTGAGCGCTCATGCGTTTTTTTTTTGTATTATTTTTACGGCTTTGCACTTAACCCATTCACGGTTAACGAGACAGTTGATTTGAGCTTCTTTACTGAAACTAAAAATGTGCACGAAAACTAAACTGACTATCGAAATGGAAGAGTCTTCTGCATAGGATTCATCGCGTAAATTACTAGCACTATGCGCACATTACATGACATTATAGAGCTCCTGGTCGTGCAGGGTAGAGTGGAGAGCACTAGACTACACGGACGCTCACCCATGAGATGGACTGAACAATCCGCAGTGGCGGGCGAACCCTAGTATTAGTGCACAAAAATACCAAAAATCGTAAGGCGCATCATTTCAGCCCCTAGACAAAGAAACTACATTATGAAGACCACGACCACTGACAATTAAGAGTGCTACGAAGAAGTAGAAGATGTAGGTTACCCTTTCAAACCTTACATTCCAGGGACATGTCAGATGCGACTGTAATTAAGTACACCTGCACCTTTCAAACCATCGCACGCTGTTTGGTTTCGGAAATGGGTATTACAGTGTAAGTCTACCCTTATAGGCTTCTCCATATAGAAGACTACTACTACCACAAGACTAAATAAGGAGCAGACTGTAAGCTTCATACTAACGTCTCGCGCGGGAACACTACTACACGCACAGCGATGTGTGCGTGTCCTGTCACGGACAAGGCGCGCGGAGGGTGCACCGGCGCCCGCTAGAGGAAAAACCGGTTTGAGCCGGCTCAGTGAGAAGATAAAGTGCAGGGGTATGCCGTGTGCCAGCGGCAGCGTGTACGGCCGATGCGCAAGTTTCGTTTTTTATTTAAAAAATGCCAAATTGGTGTAGTGTGTGTCTAAATAATAGTAAGAAAACCAAAGGAGTTTCTTTTTTTTATATCCAAAGGATCCTAACAGGTAATTATCTAAATCTACCTATACTACACATAAACCTTACCCATTTTTAATGCTTATTACAGAAATATTTAGTTACGAGTTAGGTATCCAAAATAACTAGGATGGCGATAGGGAATTATTATTTATTATTCTTATTTTTAAGTAGGTACCGCTTGTATTGGCGTATTATTGTTCGTCTCCTTTTTGTTTTAGTGGGTATTTAGGTACTAACCAAAGTATGTTTATAGGCCATCTTAGCACATGAAGAATATATTATACAGGGTTATTGGTAAGTAAAAGTTGTTCATAATGTTGAGTACAATGACTCTTTAAGAGGTTGTTGGTGTTTTACCAATAACCCTGTATAACTGAGTGTTTGTTCACGTGGTCTTAGCAAGCTGCCGTTTGAACTTTTCTATTAGATAGGTACCTACTTACTTAACTTACGTTCATGAAATAGTAAAACAAGCAAGGAAAGCTTATAGTTTCGCCATGTCCGTCTGTCCGTCCGTCCGTAAGTCACAGTTATTTTAATAAGTAAGTAGTTAAGTAGGTAGGTACGTAACCTAACCAGCTTCAAAAAATTATCTAAGTATGTATAGCTATTTCACAGTAAAATATTTTAATTTATTTTATTTTCAATAACCGAGAGACAGCCCTATGAAAGTAGGTAAGAATTTTCAGCTCTGTTAGAAAGCTTTCATTCTGCTCTTATTTATTCTGTGCTACTACTATTACTAATCCACTTACTCATAACCGTTCGCGTTGCTTACCTACGTAATGATGTTGCGTAACGTCATTGTTTATAAGCTAGGGGGCGTGTTGACATGTGTTGAAATGTTTACTCTCCATGTAAAATACTACTTTTTTTTGCAAGCTTGTGCAATTTTTTCCATTAAACAATAAATTCACAAATATTTAATAACTGACCAGACAAACGTTGTCCTGTCAAAATTTCAACATGCAGTTGAATTCATAGTTCCGTTTTTCCCAAATTTGAATATTTTCCGGGAAAGTTTTATAATTTTTCTTTCCTGAAAAACTGATACGGACTATGAGGAACATAAAAAAAAAATTGCCCAGTCTGTCTAGTTGTTCTCAAGTGATGCGCTTACCATACAATATACCTACACCGAACAGCATTTCATTTTTATTAATTTAGATAGATACAAATAATATCATTATGGCACGATCATATTATTATAGAATTAAACGTTCTACATCAAAAGTTAACGACTTAATCAACATTTTAAATAGATACATTTTATTATTTGTGTCAGAATTCTCGGATTTGATTTTAAGTCTATGTATTTTCAATGTGTAGGCATGCCTAAACAGTTTTATTACGGTTTTTAAATAATTGGCTATTAACATGATAAACACGATTTTTGTGAAACCCTTCAAGTTCATTAGGAAAATGAAAGCTTGGCAGTGAAGATTCATGTAATCCAATATGTCTATAGACAGCCAGACATATTTAAATAAATTGCCAGTAAAAAATAAAATATGTTCAAGCCTAAGCACCTCATTAATTAACAAGTAATACCTAATAATTTATTTATTTTTAATACAGAGAGGGAGCAATTTTCATATCTGAAATCACCTGTTAACAAGATATCGTATAGATTGCGTACATTTAATTAATTTGATATCCCATTCGGGTAAGGTAATGTCAAATGGAGATGATCCTTAGGTCAAACGAAATCAAAAAAATTGTTTTATTAGAATTGATTACATTGCACTGTAAGATTTTATTAACAAAAGCGTAATTTTATTTTTCGTATAAAATACGAATGTAGACTGCTTTTCGACAGTTTATTGTCTTATTCATACGATCATTTTGATATGAACGACGTACGTAACGTACTTCGTGAAGAGAAATAACTGAATTTTCGCTGGAGGTGTTGATGTTCGTTAATAATATTCTTAAAGTAGAGTGTCTTTACCTTTTAAATATATTTATTAAAAAATCTTCACATAGGTATTCCAAAAACATAGAACCACTTAACCACAAGCAGACTGAAGAAAAAGCTTTCAACTAAAGAGACCCAATGTAGACAGAAATGAATAATGATACTCAGACCGCGATACAACTCAGCAGAAATATAACATCTTTATTTCAACTGATTATGATGCAGACACCACCTCGACACCTAGAAGAACCCCGATAGCATCAACTTTAGAGAAAGAATAAGTATTTGGTAAGCCTCGAACAATATCAGTCGAGACTCAGACGTCCTGCTCTAATCCACCACTCTGAATCCAACTGGGAGCAGACGTGACTGAGATTCTGATGAAATTTTTATATGTAGACTTTGGAATCGACTGTGTTTGTTTTTTTTTAATTTCATCATCTGTACTCTGAAAGATGATGACAGTATTGTAAGTGATGAATGGGACCAAAATATTATGTCACCTGTTTCGAAATGAAAGCATAATAAATTACATCTGCAGAATTACCCATTAAACTGAAATCGTATTCACATCTCAATTAAAACAAATTAACGTGATCATTAATGGGTCTATATTTTTGACATTCATGATTTATTAGGTAAGTGAAAATCTGAATTGAATGGTATGTAATCGCCAACATCCAGTGATGGTGATCAATGCTCTATCTTGGTATTAGAAAAGGAATTTGCCCTGCGCTAAGACAAAGGCGGAACAAGACAAGGTTCATTACTAAACAATAATCTGTATAGTCCTCTTGGAGACAAACAAGCTGTTTTCGTCGAAGACGCTGTCACAACAATTCCGGGCACTCAAAAACTTTAGGCCATAAACAAATGAGTTCTGGAGATTTATTACGTTATCTACCAGAGTGGAATCGTAAAAATTGCCTATCTCAACGTATTGGGAAAGAAAGAATATAAGATTTTTTTATTGGATATAAACTAAAGCGGTGTTTGGAAGCTTGAAAAATAAGTAACACTGAAGAAATGAAGAAATTTAAATGTCCCCATATAAAATTGAGCTTAAAAATACAGAAAAAATAAAAATATTCACGTTTTTAATATGTATATCACTTTTGGGCGTAATTCTTTAAATGCCCTGAATGTTTTCGGGCGGAAAACAACCTGCCAATCGGTTATCAAAATTTCGTTATGAAAAATTACCTTGGTTAAAATTTGCTGTAGCATTATCGACAAATGGTTATGAAAAGCTCTTTTTATATGAGCTGAAACATAATTTTATAAAGCTTTATAAAAGATAACGGTTTTCATTCTGGCTGACGGCATGTACAAAAAGCTTGATCAAACTTTCATTTCCAATCTCTCATTTAAATTATACAACAAATTGGTGAAAATTGTTTTGAATTGACGTTGAGGTTTTATTTATTTTGGTCTTTTATCTAGTGAAAGGTGTTTTGTAAACTGCTAGATAAGCTAGTGGTATTATATTAATTTATTATTCTCTAATCCATCGTTTTCTTTTAACATCATTAACATTATAACAGCCTAAATCAATAACATTTGTTTTGGCGATAATGCTATAATAATACATTGTGATACGACTGTGCTCTATTGGATATTACAGTCGAGGAGGTATTATTCGTGCGAGCCGCAGGCGAGCGCGATAAGGTAGCCGAGAGTGTAATAATCAATGCACACGCGTTTCATACGACTGTTCAACACACTTGAGAGGAAAAAACAGAAACTTATGCTACAATAACGTAACTAGGTAAAGAGATAGATTGATAGATAGATGATAGATTTATAAAGTTTAACTGACCTTTGTTGCCAGGTACACACTATCCGGAGTTTCTTTTAAAAACTTCTACGTCCGTTGGTGACAATACTTTAAATTTTGTATTTTTGATAATAATTAACCACACAACGAAAACAATAATAAATATTTATGGAAAATGGCGCACTGTTTTTGTTTTTCTATTATTTACGCTCTAAATCTATTAAATCTATTTATTATTATTTACGCTCTTCCCCCTTACGTGAAATCGACATTTTTAATTAATAATGATTTTAACCACACAACAAAAAAGTTAACAAATATTTATAGAAAATGGCAGCTGGTTTTGTGTTTTCCGGTAGCGATGCGCGCGCGGGTGTAAATAAAGGCACTGGTAATACCGCTAAACAGCCTATACATATAAAAATATAATAATGTTAATAATACATAATACGCAAATAGGGTCCTAACCCCATTTGCGTATTATGTATTATCTATATTGTACTGAACTATATATTATTATCTATATTGTATTGAACAATATAGACTGAAATTTCCACAGACGATATAAACCACGAATATCGTGGGATATGGCTTGGAGACGTGGTACATGTCGCCTGACCTTGGCCAACCTGAGTGTATATGCGCCTGACGACGGTGCGCACCGTGTATTCTGTTTCCATTGAAACGTGTCACTGTCATTTAGTATTTTTACAAAATGCCGAATTGTTCCGTGCTTATTTGCAAAAATAGGACAATTACAACAAAACTTAAGACAAGTGGCGTGTCCTACCACCGATAAGTAAAAAATCAAAGCATTCATTATAATATTTAAGGATTTTATATATATTTAATTGTGACATTTCAAAACGATGCATTAGTGGTGTGCAGCGCTGAGATAAGGATATCGATAATTGTTAGTTGTTTTTACGGATTTATATAAAATACTAACATTTGCTAATTAATCTATATTAATTAATTTTATATTATAAAGCTGAAGAGTTTGTTTGTTTGTTTGAATTCGCGAATCTCAGGAAGTACTGGTTGGCATTGAAAAATTCTTTTTGTGTTGAATAGGCCATTTAACGAGGATGGTAATAGGCTATATAACATCACGCTACACTACGACCAATAGGAGCGGAGCATACATGAAAAAGTTGCTTCCGTTGCGTGCGCTAAGTAAACAGTTTAAGTTACGCAAATATCACGTATGATGGAATTGTTTCTCTTTAAAAGTTCTCAAAAAAAGTCCGCGACAGCACGTCTATCTTTTAAGATTGACTCACTATAACCTTTTTTATGCTAATCTAATTTGTTCGAAATTAATGCTTTATTTCCGAAGGAGTTTTAGCAACATAATATTAACTCTTATTCAAATAAATAGTTTTAACATCAAGGGTATTTATGTATCGGTAAAATACTTTTTAATTCATTCGGATCGGTCATTTAATTTTGAAGTTATCACTAGTATAAAAATGCAATACGCGAACCGTTCGACGCCGGCCGCCGCCGCCGCACCGCCGCGACTTTCCCTACTCTAGAGAGGAGAGGATGGGCACTCGAGTAGACCATGACCTGGAATAGGACATAGGATACGTTTTATCCCTATATTCCCACGGGACCGTGATCGACCTACGCGGGTGAAACTGCGGGGCACAGCTAGTATAAAATAATATTATTGGAGTTTATTTACTCCTTAAGAATCGATTTTCATATAAGGCCCCCGGAATGGATATTTTATTAGGAGAGAAATTTATAGAAGCGTAACACATGTTTTATTCGTAAATAACACGGATAAACATTTTGAAAAAACATAGTACTACTATATTATACACTTCGATCTAGTTATTTCAGCCGTTTTTTTTTTGTTGAGGTTGTATTTTTATGCATTTTATTTCAGTTTTAAATGACTTTTGAATAATAATTTAGATTTTACTTAATTTGGTTTTAATTACGTCAAAATACGCCCAAAAATACTTCTCTTTTTTGCAGTCGGTTTTTATCATAGATATCCTGTTTTCTGTTGATATTTTTATCGATCAAATACTTATATCAACCCCTCATCCCTAGTTGAGGCTAGAGTGCGCTTGTGTGCGTACAGTCGCTGTATCTATACTTTCTAATGCCCGCCCGCCCCTTTTGAGCATGTGTGCATTAAATAAAAACAAATGTGTTACGGATATTTGGTTGTGTGAGTGCGATAAAAGCATAATGTGTGTAGTATGTATAGCTTTTGCTTATGTGTGAGTTTCGGGAGTGGGGAAAAGGTGGCGACACTTGAACTTGAACAAATATAGATAGAAGGTATATCTCCGGATATCTATGATATAAACCCATATTTAATAGTACAGATGGAGTTTTATCCCGCGCGAACGCGGTGGCACACGGGCAGGCCAGCGCGGTTCGTCGGGTCAAATGGCCTGCGCGCGTGCCACCCGGCCGCGGTCTTACCGAAAAAAAGCGCAAGTCTCTGCTCGGGTGTAAATAGATAGAGAATGCTCATTTATTAGTAGGATAGTTCCACGGATATCTATGGATAGTTCTTACTAATTCAATGTATAGAGTATCCCACTGACGTTTAGTTATGGTAAAAAAAAAAAAACATGGGCGTGCATGGGATTTTTTTTTACGACGTTTGCTTATGGTTCTTTAAAAAAAAAAAAAAAACTTGCTTTTGAGCGCTTGGCTTTGGTAAAAAGCTTCACCAAAAACAATTTTTATTGGATACAAATTCCATGCTGTCATGATAGTACTTACTAATTCCATACTGCCATGTCATTACTCCGACTAGTAAATATTAATCTGTGGCGCACATTACCGCAGTAGTGCGGTAATATAAAGTAAAAAACACGCATTCATAATACACTGCATTATGAACCTAAAAGCGGTTCAATAAGAGCCACTTTACGAGCAAGTGTGTTGAAAAATAAATAATGAGGCCTGTTAAAACGGAATACCTGTATCTAACCCAAGTTATTCGTAAAAGCCTCTTTCAGCCACTTAATAATCACTCCAGGGACGAGATCATTCACGTTCTCCGCCATCCCAAAGTATCCTGAACTTGGTGAATCCCCGGTGGAAAAATCGAACTTCCGTTTCGGAAGTTGTGACTTCAAAGACTCTGAAGGCTCAAAAGTAGCCAACTAAGACGGGAAAAGGTCGTGATGCTTACGATCACTTTGATATTGTAATTAACAGATTTTTTTCTGGATTTTTGAACAAGTTTTATAATGAAGTCTTTGGGGAAACGAGTTTTGAAGAAAAAACGTAAATTAGCCTTTAGTTGTTTGCTGTCTGGCCGTTTTGTTTATTGAGGCTTCTGCTCCTTAAGGCGAATAATAAAGTAAGTTCACAGTTTTTATACTGAAAGCGAACGTAGTTGTTAGCGAAATGCGAGGTTTGCTTATCGGAAAGTCTTGTCGGTTCAGCTGCTGATAAAAAGTTCCTTGTTTTTTATTAAAAACAAACTGTATAGTTTAATTTTTAGTAGATTTCAATTCCCCTAAGTGGAACTACTGAAAAGTTTTATTTATTTAAGTAGTTACCGTAAAAAGATCCAATAAAGAAATTGTATATACAAACGAATAGACTGTTTGATATTAACGAATTTGTACTTTTAACTTTGTTCCACTTCCAATTATGCATACAAAGCTTTTTTGAGTTATATGCTGTCAAGATATTGAAAAAAGAACAATATTATTTAATTCACATACATATAGTTGATTCGTAATCAACTATTCAGTTCGGAAATTGAAGACCAATTTTCCACGGCCCCCATACTACCAGCTTCAAAGCATCGGGCCCCTATGGCCCCCCTCCCTAACAATGCATACCTCGTGTGTCCTACGTGCACGTAGCTGCGGGTGCGTGACGGATTGCGACCCGACGCGACCTGCACTAAGGCAGTGCAGAATATTGGCGGTTTGATGTACATACAGTCACGAGCACCAATATGTATACACTTAGCAACTTTTAAAAGTGATTGTCTCCCACTGTATCGATTATAACTTTATGATATTACGAACATAGTATTTGGAACCCCTATTATTATGAAATAGGTATCATCTCAAAGTTACAATCGTAATTCCACGAGAAAATCGTTGTTGAATTATGCTGAGTGTATACATATTTTTGCTCGTGACTGTACGTTTTTATTCTGTTTATTACGGTGGGAAAGAGGGAATTGAAAACATGCATGCGAGGTATTCGCTGGAATGTTGCGGTTGTTTTGAAAAAGACTGGGCATTTCTGAAAATATAGTGAACTGACCTCTCAGTCAGCGTCAGCTCACTATATTTTCAACTAGAATTTACAGTCATACATGCGACTGTAAATGATATTAATGATGATGATGATAATGATGTTTAATATTAGTAGCGAAATGTGGGAGGAGGTACTGAAAAAAATTATATACTCCATTGGAGAATACAGGTATAGTTATTGTTGGCCTCGACCTTTCATAGTTTTAATGGTAAGTAGTTACTTACTCTTGATAGTAAGTAGTAGTGTTTGTAAAAGAAAGGAAAGAAAAAAAGAAAGAAGAGGAGAATAAGATAGAGAAGAATGAAAGTGCAGGATGGAAACATAAACTGCAAGGAAAAATGCATAGTGTTTAGAAGGCTCCTGCTCGATTTTGACGAATACTGAAACTGTAAAAAAGCTGTGATTTAAAGCCAAAATTGCATGTGAAGTTTCTTGCTAAAATTACTAAAGAATTTGTATTATGGCACCGATACACATTGCTGTGATGTTTATAGGTACATAATTTCAGTTTACTAATGTTACGCATAAAATAGATTGTCATAATTTACATTGGCATAGCGAAATTCAGCATAATGATCATAACGCATAATATTATTAGGCATAAATGTTTTGCCATAATGTTAATTGCCATAAATACTGTTGGCATAATAATAATGCAGCATAATGTTATAAACGCATAATGATATTTACACATAATGTTCTTTGGAATAAAAATAATAAGTCCAAATATAACTCACTCCTTTGGTTTTGTATTTTTGGTTTATGCCACCAACTTTCAAAATTTAAGTTATTTTACACTATGTAGTGTTTTATTTATCGCTTTTTAGTGGGTCAGTTTGTAATTTATCTAAGTTATAATAGCCTAATATCAACTGCTCACCACCATTACAAAATATAGCTTTTTCCGATGCAGGGACGTTAATCGTTGAGGAGTTTTCCCAGTAATTCACCATCAGCTCCACTTCACCATATCCATTGTGACGAGCATAAATTACTTGGCAACCATAAAGTAATCGAATCGCAACCCGTGAAATATTTATTATTGAGTAGTTTCGGTGGCAATCTGTGGTCTTCATCATCAGTTCCACTTCACCAAATTGTGATTTCTGAGAGTAACTGCAAGAGTTATTATAAAAAATAGAATTTTGCAAATCCGTTTATATACGACGTATGCCCGAACAAAAATAAAAAAAACCTCCGAATTAATAACCTCCTTCTCTTAGAAGTCGGTTAAAAAACAAACATGTTCGCGGCTCACGGGTGGCCCAAGGGCACCCCGGCCGAACCTTAACCTTATCCAATAGAGTAATTCCCAAATTATAATAAATAATGTTTATATTTATGGCTTACGATTAAAAGACAAATAAATAAATTAATCCTTAAAAAATTATAGCAACTCCAAATTATGCTTAAACAAATTAGACCAAATGTCAGTAATGCTAACCTTAGCATTATGCCAAGGTATTATTATGCCACAGTATTATTATGCAAAAAAAAGTTATGAGAAAACGTTATGCCATACAATATTATGGCTAAAAAATTTATGCCAAGAGGGGAATTCCCCGTAATTTCAGTATCGACAAATGAAGCCATTGTTTGTAACTTGCACGAAACATAACATTGTCTTCATCTGTAACTATGAATCAAAATTTTTGATTAGGAGTCACCTCAACTCTCTTTAGTTTTCCAAACTTATTTCTCCCTTTCAAAATATATCTACAAGTGATCTCATATCTTCTAATACCTAGTAAGTCCTTCCCCGTACCAATGAGATTCGTGACGGATCGCGCAGCCCTACGTGAGCAGTCTACCTGTCGTCTTGAGGAAATTATGGATATTCCGGAGAAGACTGATGGCAAGTTATGGGGGCCGAACAGAAAATAATTATGGGGCTGGGGGCGTTGGGGGCTTAGTCGTAATGAAATTGGCGGTGTGGCGGAAAGATAAATAATGTAATGTGTGTTCCACTATTATTTCATTTATGCTTAATTCGAAAGTATTATACTGGTAACGTTGCTCATACTTTAGTGTTCAGAAAATTGGTAGACTGGTAGAAAATTTATTTATTTCCTCTTGACAACTATCTTTACAGGTCTTAACCTAATGATATAGTGTGATTATAGCAGTCAGATATGTCCACCTACATTATTAGAATGATGAACAATGACATACCATTTTTCCTCATTCAGTCATGTAGATATTATCGTCAATACTCAGAATCCTAATGAAGCCCTTGGGGTACAAGTCCTTCATTTGTATCAATAGGTATATTTGTTTCGTTGTTTACATAAGAAAACCCTATGTCACCAATTACTTATTAATGTTAATGTTAAATTAGTGGGTTTCTGATGTCCCCCCCGGCCCCGTTACGAAAATATAAAGAGATTTCTCATTACCTAGGATGATATTATTATGATAAGATGCGACATTCACACAGACGCATTTTAAGTAAAAGACATGAAATATATGATTTGCCTAAGCCACTGAATCGCAGCTCCGTTTAGGTACATAAGTTATTAACAGATGTTAATATAACAGTAGGTTAAAGAAAGGGGAAAAAGCTAGGCATATGCCTAGCCTTTTCAAGTTACATAACTTTTTAAGTTACATAGAAATAACAACTGAGCCTTTAAAATAATGATGCTTAACCATAAGTTAGTGTGCTACTAAAGCACGTTCACGATGGATAGTAAATATAGAAACGGCATTCTAAAAAGTATAAACAAGTAAACAGCATCTAAAACATCAGACTATATGTCCTTCTGAGTCTAGACCTTCTGAGGCAGTTCAATGACCTGTAGCTGGTCATTGAACTGCCTCAGAAGGTCGGCAAAATAATGAGATTATTTTTACTTGGCAAAGAAAACTGTCAACTCACTCACCCTCCGAAAATACATTAAAAATGAGTTTTATGTGACAAATGAACGACATTTTTTCATTTTACTTTGAGGGGAAACCGTATACTCATGAAGGAAATACCTTTCATTTGAAATGATGACGTCATGCTGTATCTTTTGATTATGTTACGTCACTAATTTATTATGCAGGATTTTACTCTCTTCTCTTGTTTTGTTTGGCAAAATAATGTCGTTGCCAATACGACGGATTTACTTACAACAAGCAATACAAAGGATATCTGTTTGTTATTTTGCCCGTAAAATTAAATTAAAATGTAAATACGGGTAACAAAACCAAGCAAAATAGCATTGTCATCATAATCGTGTCGCCATCTAGTAGTTATGTACTGTGTAGTAGTTATGTACGGCAAAACTAAGTAAAGAAATCATACCAGCCAGCGCCATGTCTTGGACACGAGAAACACGTTACCTACTACAAAATTAGGTGGATACCTTTAATAACAAACTTCCCATTGACATACGAAGCTTACCCATTAAACGGTTTAAAAGCTGTATTAAAACCAAACTTTGTAGAAAAGGGTACTATAAAATTTCAAATTATTTAGAAGACAAAAAAGCATGGGATTGAGCTGCTCGCTCTGCTAAATGACATGATTACTTTGAAAAGTATTGTATTATTTTAACTATTGTGAATGTGAGGACTATTTGGATTTTTATTTTGTTTTTATATTTTTTTCGTTCTCAGTTAGTTTTATCGATGGTCTGGCAATTTGAGAACTTTATGCGGCCTACCCAAATGTCCTTTCTTTGGTATTTTTCGTCGGGTCATTGAGCTCCTCGGTTACTGACAAATGCTTGCACTGACTGGACAGGTCCCCTCAAATCTGTGTGGTTCTTTCCTCAAAACACCATTTCAGACTCTAATCTACCTGGTCCTCATATGGCCTGACCAAGATTATGTCTGGACTTTAAAAGAGACTGTGACCTCTGAGTTTGTTTCGGCCTTTCTTCTCAGAGTAGTCAGATAGGAAACGCCGACCTCATCTAGCTCATTTTTAATATTTTTTAATATGACGTGTAAAAGTGATTTCAATATCCTATTTACAGAATAAACAATTTCATTTCATTTCATTTCATTAAGTGTGTTAATGTTATCAGTACTGGAAGTCACAGTATTGAGCATTAAGTAATATTTTACAAGAAATAGTTATACTCTCGTGTATTGTTCTCAGGTTGACCTTGACCTTGTCTAATATTGAACTACAATAACCTTGAAGTTGACAGTCCCTCAAAGTGAAGGCGTGCTCTTAAAGTGGAAAACCATGTCATTGGAAATAAATTATTCCCACCAATTACTTAAAACTTAGTCTGAAATAAACTAACTGTTTCCAATTTTGATCGACGACACGGCGACGGGGAGAATCTAATCGAATTAACAATTTATTCAGAATGTTAATAAAGGAAAAAAATTAGATGTCACTATCATTTGGTATTAGCATAGATTACCGTAATCTAAAGTTATTAGGCAAGTAAAAAAAATAGAAATCTTAATCTTTCTAATTCTAAATTAATAAAAGCATATTTTGAACCGAAAATAATCATGCTAGAAAAAAGACGCTAAAATAAAAATAAAAACAAACAAAACATTGGTTCACCTTAAATTATTCCACCAAACTTAATCAGCTCAGCTTAATTAAATGCGCATTGAATGTCCGGTTGTGGCAAAAAAATCCTTTTAAATTATAAATAAAATTACACCCGGCTTGGCTTGAAAAATTACTCAGTTGTGAAAACGAAGCGGTTAATTTAAAGCAATGTCCAGGGATCCGTTTTATCCGGCAAACTGATTGGCTGGACACAATTTAAAAGAACATGTGTGTTGTATTATGTTATGAAAGCCTTCTTTTATTTTTAAATATTCAGTGCGTTTTTAAGCGAGTTTTCTATAGTATTTTTCTTGCAAAATTAGTCAGTAGGTGCATCAATATGTTTTTCAAAATCACAAATGACCCCTGACTTCTTTGTTCGCACTCGTTCATTCTCAAAACGGCAAATTCTCGTATGGGCAAATTCTTATAATGGCAAATTCGCACATGGGCAAAACTAATACAGTAACCTACACAAGTACGCCATACTACTAAACTAATTACAAAATTAGCTTTACTACCTCTGAATGTTATACCAGAAGGTTATTTATGCATTCAAGAGTCGGCTCCAGATATAGAAATATTTGAAATTATTTCGCTATGCATTGGATAAATGTTATCACAATTGAAGTATTCAACTGTTATGGAGAAGATCACAGGACCACAAATGCCGTTGAATGGTGCATAAAAGATTGAATACTAAAATACCACCAAAACCTTCTTTATTTCAGGCCACCTTATTACAAAAGAGGTACGTATACGTACAAGAAAATAAAATCATACAAAATAATGTGGCGGTATCTACATCGCCACGTCATGCGAACTACGCATCAAAGACCTGCCGTCACACAAAAATCCTGACGTCACATTAATCCTGCATCGCGCAATTAAAGTTTACCGGGCAATGGACATATATAGAAGAACCCACCCAACATCATTGTTGGGCAGTTGCCCGCCAGACACAACACCCGTCTGGTCGGAGGATCCTCCCTTTTCTATGGTGGATGAGTGAACTTTACACCTTGTTCCTCATACCCCTAAAATAATATTCATTGTAGCGACAAGAAACGCAGGTCGACGGAAATAATTAAAAATACAAAAATTACTAAAATTATTAACGATCAAATTAACAATTTAATTACAGTTAAAGAATGCTTAGAACATTGTTATTAGTTTAAGTGTCAATATGAAGAATGCTTATAACGAATAATTATATAATTTTCATTATTTCAATATTTGCCCATACGAGGATTTGCCGTTTTGAGAATTTGCCCTTTAGCGCACAAAGAACTCTTGTAAATGTGATTCCGTTAATCTATTTACAGAATAAAAGAAATCATTTCATTTCATTTCAAAAGTCATTAGATTTAAATAACCTATATATTTTTATTTTAAGTTAATAAAGTGACAAGCTTCAAGTACCTCCAACAGTTCACAAAACGGTTACGTTTATTTCGACTTTTACACCATCACCTGTACAAGAGACACGCTTTATTACTGCACCATTACCTTTGTAAAATATCAGCGCGTGCCTTTTTTATTACACTGTAATTTGAAACCCACAAAGACAGGCCACCTTTTAACACGACCTCAAATACATTTCCCATTTTTATTTATTCCCTCCAAGCCTCATTCAGATTCCGTGGATAATCCTCATCTTTAAAATAAGGCTGTGTGAACATCAGCGACAAAATGCAAATACATTACAACTGTCTTCGGCGCATGATTGATCGTTCTTTTTGACGATAAAAAAGGAGATTCGACGCAGCGCAATTCCTTCCAATGCTCCAGCTTTACGACGGTCACCTTATAAAATAGGTATTTGTAAGGTTTTAGTATGTCTTTCAGATGAATTACGGACGACTGTCGACTGTTGATATACTTGCAGGGATATTTTTATAGTGTGTGTACAACCCGTGCGCATTAACATGGCACCTGGCTTAAAGACATTTGGAGCTCCCCTCGTTTCCCCGCACGGCGACGACGGGGCGCGGCGCGGGTAGCGGGGGGAGTATTGAGTTCCGAGCCAGGTGCCATGTTAATGCGCACGGGTTATACTTCATTGCACGTATTTCAATATCTAATTTTGTTCTACATCTAGTTTTAGTTAATTTAGTATGAGAAGTTTATCCAATGTATTATTTTATCATATAAAATTAAATAACTAAATATTTTGTTCTGAAGTCTGTATTGGAAATACATCCAGGTTCTTTTATTTTTTGGACAGTGACGTCTGTGATGGACTTTGAGCACTTTGGGCTTCACAATGATCATTTGTAGGGTATATCGCCAATTATTATTGCTAGGTATTAATGTTTCCTTTATGCATAAAGTCTACGAATTAAGTGAATGAATGAAATACTTAATTTGTTGACTTTATGCAAAACACATGGAAATGGGGGGATTATTTTTGTTTTAAACAACACGGAAATACTCAACATTTTAAATAAGTACATAACCCAGTAGTCGCATCAATTACCCAATCCTAGCTATATATATAAAGCGGACACTATAAAATCTCCATATGGATGGTTACACGTTCCAAAAGTGATTTACCGACTCGTAAGTGAGTAGGCACCGTAAATAGCAGTGCGTATACGATGAATTTCAGCCATAACGTGATGTAATGAAAGGGGGTTTATTTCAGCATTTTCAGTGAATACTGACGAGTAAATCAGGTTTAAGGATTTTATTTTCTCTGCTTGAAGTTCTACATTGAATAAACTCATTTGATGTAGAGGTTTCCGCTGGGCCCTAGGTTTGAAGTGTTATTACTTTTCGCGTCTGGAATTGTTCTTCGAAAATGGTTATGGGGTCTCTCTCTATTGGTTACGATCGTGTGACTTCAGCATATAAAGCCTAAAATAAAAATAGGTACCCTGAAAAACACGAGGTGAATTCCATAAGTAATTTTCTGGTAAACGGCATGATTTAACAAAATCGTTTTTAATTTTCTTTGTGAATGAGTTTTTTAGGGAACTACCAGCATACCTAGGTATTAACATTGCTGTTCTAATAACAAATGCTATCACAGCTGTATAAGACTCGAAAGCCGATATCGTATGCCCTACTTGTAGAGAGAATACCGATTAACACCCTTATCACAAAAATATTACAGAAACCTGCAACCACTCTATCCCTCTCACCGAGAGGAGGTCCAGCAGTAGGAATATTATAGGCTGATTATGCTGCATCTATATCGGAGTAAACAAGGTATGATCTACAGAAACATTAAAGCAGTCATTCGAGCAACATAAAAGCGAGCGGCAGTCATAAAAAATCCTACCATTTTAAAGCGAAATATCTTGCGGTAACTTTTCATGGATTCCCAAATTTAAAATAGCTTCAATATGAAACTGGAATAATATCCGATTCGGTCGTAATAGCCGGCCATCATTGAAGTCGATAACAATCAATGATGGCCGGCTATTCATTGTGATTCATTGTGTTTCAACAAATACCTCTTCGTTGCAAATTCAATAGCATATGTTTGGTTATACTTATTGCGTGGCTTTTCGATTTAGCTTTAATTTTCATGGAAGTTTAATTGTCATTTCGCGTTCAAGCGTTGAAATCATGCAAATTTTTATACACTTTCTGCCATTTTAAAATCCCATTTTGCTCTGAAAAACATTCATTAGTTATTTCGTAACAATTTTTTATTTTTAGAACGTTATGAAGAATAAATTACGTCAATTAGTAGGTATTTATAAATTGGTATTTAACCATTTTTGACATGTGAATTAGTCACTGTTTGGTTTGACTGACTTTACTTTTGAATTGACGTATAATCGGTCGGTTCTTTAATCGGCTGTCAAAGTTAAAACTCTTCAGCTATAGTTTCGCCTATCTTCCAGTACCTACACTCTTGCCTTAACATTGTTAGTAATTAAAAGTATTGTATCTAAGAACACAGAATTATGCAAACAACGTCACGAATGAAGTTTCATCAGGGACGGTGGCTGAGTATCCTAATTGTTACCATTTTCATGTAAATCACACCAGAACTGTAATGTGTTGATTGTATAACTGTAACTGTTGATTGTATAACTGTAACTGTTGATTGTATAACTGTAACTGTTGATTGTATAACTGTAACTGTTGATTGTATAACTTTAGGTATTTGCTATTTACATAAGACCGTTTTTTGATATTGTCTGTTAAGAGTACCTATTATATTCAATCAATCTGCCTAGCCTTTTCCCAACTATGTTGGGATCGGCTTCCAGTCTAACCGGATGCAGCTGAATACCAGTATTTTTACATGGAGCGACTGCCCATCTGACCTCCACAACTCAGTAACTGGGTAATACGATACCCCATGGTTAGACTGGTTGTCAGACTTTCAGGCTTCTGACGACTCGTAACGACTGTCAAAGATCCACAAATGACAGCCGGGACCAATGGCTTAACGTGCTTTCCGAGGCATGGAGGAGTCTCGATATTTGAAAACGGTCACCCACATCCATGGACTAACACCGGCAAGCGTAGCTTAACCTGATGGATCGACCCGAGCGGCTGTTATTACTTAGCCACAAGCTCCTCTCTATTATATTATAACGCAATAAAGGGAAAACCTTGAAACTGCACCCTTATTGCGTTTCGCGTTGCGTTTGCGCTTTCAATCAAAATTCAGAGGATTTTTAAGAAAATCGTCAACTTATAGCTTCATACATGTTTGAAAAACTCGTCTGCTCAACAATGTACGTACTTAACGCAATTAATGTTGATGAAATTTAAAAATGAAAGCCATTACCACTGTGGGTGTGTTATGTTACGCAATTGCCCCGCTGCTTTATGGGTAGTTTAAGTTAACAATCATATTATACTTTTTGTCACCAATCTAGGTCACCTGTTTTCATTGATCTTTATAAAAATATACAGCAGAAATATTGTAACAAAGGTAGTTGCAGAAATAATATCTTACTGGCTATTCATTGGTAAGTATTTATTGTTTCATTATTGGAAATACTATTATCATTAGCTCATCTATCTTTGTATAGAAGTAGACAAAATATTATAATCAAACCAAAAAAAAGTCCACCAAAAAATATAATCTATCCTGTCTATAAATAACCCTTTTAGAACAAACAACACACATGTTCAGACAGAGAGAGACTTTACATAGATATGTCATTATTGAGGCCCCAATTTATTTCTTTTAGGCTAGACAGTGTGGCCAGAGAGCCAGCGGCTATTTCCTGTTTACTGCCAGTATTGAAGTTTTTTCTAGTGGTTCTAAGTAACATAGTCTAGTCTAAGTTATTTTGGGTCTAGGTCTTATGTTATTTATTTAATTTTTAGGAAAACTTACAGATAAACAGATCATTCATCATTCTCCTGCCCTTAACCCAATTTACAGCTAAACAGATACAGTAAGTATTAGTTTAAACAAAATTATGGCCAATAAATAAATCACATGAAACAGAAAAAAATATAATTATATTTAACACAAAACAGAAACATGACTATTTACGCTCGAAGAGGCGATTAGATCAAATTTTCTTCATTTTAGCAACACTAGTACTGAAAATGTCGAAAATGTCGTGTTATGTTGTGTTATTAACGCCTATTTTGTATTGAACTCTAGGTTGTTAATTTGAAGACAAGTTGCTGTCCATTCGTTTTTAAGAATGAAACGCCACAATTAAATAGATAGCACATTCACGGTCAAAGAATGACGTAAAACCATTAGTCATTGCTATGTAACTCATATGTTATTGTAATAAAATATGTATAAATTAGAATTATTGCTGTGATAAAACTCTCGGTAATCAATCTAATTTATAAATACCTTATCTTACCGAAGTAACAGTTAGTTTGCAAGGACTTACTAATGGTTTTACCTGGATCATGAAAGCTCTTCCTAAGGCTGCATTCGATTTTATGATGTTTAGGAAATAAGGCATTTACCCCACATGCGCCATATGCTAACTGACTCCTCACAAAATGATCAAATTCAGCCGCAAATTACGATTTTCTGGCCACACCCTGGGTTTATTTTGACGACAGATATTTTGTGATACACGTTTCTTATTACGATATTTTTTGTGGCATTCGTATTTGTGGCTCTCTCAATAATTTAATTCTATATATTCCTTTTGCTGTAGATCGCCTGGGTCTTATGTAGATCATAACATATTTTTGTTGCGCGAGGAAAGTGAACCACAACATATGATAGCGCAGAAACCAATTCCACATAAACGTAAGTAATATCTTTTTATTCATGTTAATTAGTGAAAACTGAATCATAAGCCCCATTTACACGACGTGGCATACAATAAAATTGAAGCAATATATGACTTGCATCGTCTAAACACTTTTAAGAAGGTTCAACTGGTACTATTACTTCAACTTATGCCATGCCAAAGCCAAGTAAATCATACACAATTCGTCAATTTTTTCCATTTCAACAACTGTAGAAGAGTGACCGTTGCCATTTGAATATAAGGACAATGACATGACAGTCCCTCAATACCCGCATCCATAGATATGGAATGGCAAATGGGCAACTTGGCATGCGAAAGAGAAATTCGTAAAATCCAGAACCCAGATACATAAACATGCCGTATAAACAAAACATATAACGTAGCGTGTTGCGAACATACGCATGCCTTTTGATAAGAGAACGCGTGCAGACATAATGCGTGTCGACAGGCACAAGTAACTGTAGTTTGTTTTGCTTAATCTGGTATAAAATATGCTGATTATTGTAATTAAGTAGTGATTTTAATGTGTAGATACCGAAGGCTTAAATAAGTTATAAAACAAATTACTGTACTAAAAGTGTTTAAGAGTTTTTGTAACGCCTAAGGCATAGTGCTACTTGTGAAAAAGCTTGTTCGGAGAAATGCTACCATTACTTTAGGGGTATGCGGAACAGGGTGTAAAGTTCACTCATCCACCATAGAAAAGGGAGGATCCTCCGACCAGATGGGTGTTGTGTCTGGCGGGCAACTGCCCAACGATCGATGTCGGGTTCTTGTATATATGTCCATTGCACGGTAAAATTTAATTGCGTGATGCAGGATTTATGTGACATCAGGATTATTGTGATGACAGCGATGCGGACGAGTGCTTTGACGTCTAAGTTTCCTCTTGTTTTTTATTTATTTATATAGTTAATTAGCCATTTAATTTAGTATCTACTGTAAACAGTTAGTTGTGGATAATATTGTTAAAAAAAGGTAATGAAATACTTAATAGTAAAATATTATATTTTACATGGGAGTATTATTTCAGTTTCATTTCAAAGGCACGATACATAGAAGACTTGGCGCGGGCAGGGTGGGGATACAGCTATGTACCTATTAGTGCCGTCAGATTCTTTAAAATTTATATTCTCCATATTTGATTTCATACAAACCTACATGGGCACGTATGAAACGTCAGAAGCTAGGTGCACGGTTCAATTGGGGGTTTTATATGGACAAGAGCCGGCAAGAAACTGCACGGTTACTCTTTGTCCTATGATGTTATTAGTGAAACACTCAGACTTGACCTCGAAACCATAATTATTATCAATTCCAAAGACCGAATGGCCCGCCCAACAGGCCCCCAGGGTTCCACAATAGCAATAAAGGCAGATAACATATTGCTTTACATTCTAGTACCAACAGCGGGCATTAGTAGCATTTAGGGTTAAAATCACCGGTCGTTACGCATACCTACTTATATAATATTCAGGTATCCTAATTATTATCCTCACTAAAAAGCTTGTGTTTACGCTAACTCTCTTTTTGCTTTTAATCGGTCATGAACTTTGTGTTTTAATAGCTGTATGGGCAGATAATAATCAGTCTAAAATTTATAGGTATATAAGGTGTATCTTTTGATAAACTAAAAGCCTTATACAGGGTGTTAGGGTAAAGACCGTTATCCTTGCAATGTTTCCAATGGTTTGGTTTCATTTATAGAACGTAAAATCACAACTTTTTTTTATTTTTTTATCTACATTTAACCACGAGCGTATTTCACCCTTTCACCCTATGCAGTAGGGCAACAAACTTGCGTCTCAACACGGGCGGGGGCGGGGCGTGACCTGATCGGCCGCGAGCGCGATCCCTCACTCAGTCAGTCAGCTGTTTCGCTAGCGAGCACGGTGTCCGATAGAAACTTTTTTAAATCCTTTAATGAAAATAACCTTTTTTTTTTGTTGTTTCTCGGTCATTTATTTTTATATTTAAGTCAACTACCCATGGTTTGAGAGACAACGGTGTTTACCTTTACACCCTGTATAGTGAAAACGGAAAAAAGTCTTTGCCATTAACTGGGATACAACAAGCTTAAAATAATGAACATGAACCCAATTGCTAGCTAATTCCGATGTTCTCAAGTTAGTCTTGTTGTCAAACTTTCGCATCGAAAATACCACTTTTTCTCGATTCGACTGTAATGGTTCATAATCTCCCAGATGTTCGATGACTACGGTAACATTATGATGCCTCTTCTCAAATGGCCGATTTTTACGTTAAAAACTTAATGTGGTAACTTAAACCATGAATGGAGCCGTTCGTTGACGAGAAGTTGAGCAAGGATTCTAGGATTGAATCATAAGCCTCAGCGAGTGGTTCAAATATAGAATCCTGAGCGTAGTGAAGGTTTCAATAACTATTTACAACAAATAACTATTTCTCGTAAACGAACGGCTCGATTTATGGTTGGTCTGAAATATTTATTATTATTGCAAGTCTATAATACCTACTATTGTATGCCCTAAGGGCGTGACATAGCTGATCACAATTTAATTATTTTAGGCCTGTATTATGTACCTACCTATGACCCACAATAAAGATATTGATTGATTCAAAGGTACGAGTCGCAGAATAACTTTGCTGCCGAGCGAAACACACAAATTTTCACGTCACTACAGCGAGGAAAATGCTAGGTGGCCATGCATTGAATGAATTATTCGCGTTAGTGTACCATTTAATTCACGTGATTTTTCCGAAAAAATAAATCGGCGTTATGTACCGCTTGAAAGAACCCTGCAGGTGTTAAATTTTGCTGCTGGACTCGCTCATATTTTATGATTTCTTACGATTTTATCAAAAAACAAACCAAAATGATGGAATTATATTTGGTCTGAGGATGGAAAGTGAATTGAATAAAGAGAAGATTTTTTTTTTCACCCAGCCGTCGTGCCATTGCGTTATGAGGTGAAAAGGTATTTTAATGGTTTTGTTTTCTGTGAATTTCTAACATCGGTAAAACAATACGTAGGCAGTCTATGCAATAATTTCGACGATACGAGTTTCGATTACCTAGTATGTTACATTAATTGGATGCAATAATGTTATTTCAAGGATCAATTTAGTAAGGTATTATATTGTTTGAACCCCAATTATCATGATTGCCACCACTGTGCTAGTATTAAGTACGATTCCAGTAAGCCTAGTGCTCTGAAACAATGCGCATTTCGAGTAATTTCGCAATTGTACGCTCCGTTGTGGAATTAACTCATATTGCAGTGGCTAAACACATGTTATATTTTGGTTTAATAGAGCGAATTTCCATGGTTTGGTGAAGAAATATGGTTCAACTAGCACTTTGCCCGCGACTTCGTCCGCGTGGATTTCGTACTTTCCTCTAAAAACTTCAACAACCCCTCCACCTCCTTTGAAAGATAGTTTTCGAAAATTAATATTTGGGTGAATATCCCGGCGGTAAATTATACGTGTCCACGTTGAGAATCGAGGTGTTAAATGATAGGATGTTTCTTTTATTTTTTATAATGTACTACGTAACTTGGTTAAATTAGGGCCACATTTTTTTTAAATCTAAGTGTATGTAAATAATAAGGGGAAAAAAAACCGCCTTAAAATTCAAGTTGGGTGGCCTGTCCCAGCTCCATTTTTTTATATAATTGCGTTCACCAAAGTAACAATTTGAGGTACAATAAAAAATAAACAATTTCGTTAGTATATGCATAAGACACATTATCTAAAAACAATTAAAACATATTAGAAAATCTAATTTAAAAGCACAGGATACTCGATCAAAGTTTGTCCAAGCAAAAATCTAAATTTTGGTGGCACTTGTTCAACTTACTATAACATAACGTTTCGTGCGTGTGCGTTCAATCGTGTTTTATTATTTCGCATGTCTCAGGCGTGCGCCGGCACTTGCGCGTAATAGGGGTGTGATTAGTGCTGTGATTTCCCGCCCAAAACGTAATTATCATCTTGGGTGGCACGGGGAACAAAAATTGTTAAATTTTTGGTGGATCGATTTGCTATTGATTTTAAAGTGTTTTAATAGTAAGCTACACGTTATAGGTAGTGATTTGGGTTACGCATAAATCAGTTATATTAATTTATTTGTATCTTAAAATTATGAGTTTATCAGACAAATCATAATAAATATATTATGTTTTAACAATAGAGAGTTTTATAAACCTATGAAAGTTATTGATAAATCCCGAGAATTTGTGAGATTGGTTATATTGAGCTGCATTAATTAGTGAGATTGAGGTTTATGACCAAATCCAATTTTGGTGCCACTGATTTTCAATTTTTGTGGGCACTTTCGATTCAATTTTCAATTTTGGTGGCCACACTAGACTTTAAACTAAAATATCTCAAAAAGTTATCGAGATATTCTCAGACCTCTTGAAGATCCTTCTAGCTGCTTGGACTTTCTACTCTAATACCTGGTCCTTATTTTTCACGAAAACAGAAGAAAAAGTTTCGCCACCAAAATTGATGAAAAATGCACTTTGTTGATATTGACCCATTTACGATATTTAACATTTATTTACGATCTTTACCCCTTAAACTTTATCTCTTTTACACTCCGTTAGGAGCCGATTTTTGAAAAACCCCCGTATTTGTAGGTAGGTATCGAGTTTCGAGTTCATCCGACAGCGCGTTTTTACACACATTTTTACTTACTTAGTTTGACACCCCGTTATTCCTCTATGGTAAAAGAATTTCCAAAAACCCTTTCTTAGTGGATGCCTATGTTCTAATAACTATGTATCTGTGTGCCAAATTTTAGCACAATCCGTTTAGTGACTTGAGCTGTGACCCGTTTTCACCCCGTTAGAGGTAGATTTTTGAGAAACCTTGATACACGTCTTTGTTTTTAGTTTTAAGTATAAATACTGAGTTTCGCGTTAAACGTTAAACGTTCGCGGACCGCGCGTTAAAATTCTTTTATACAAACGTTGACACCCCCCAATCCCCGTTTAGGCGGTAATTTAGAAAATCTAAAAATTACAAACTTATAATTTACTTAGATAAGTATTCGTGGCAAGTTCCAAGTCTATTAACTCAAGGAATAAAATTTTCACCCCTGTATAGGTCGAATTTCATTTCCAATACCTTTTCTTGGTGGATTCCTACGTCCTAATAACGATCTGTTTGCCAAATTTCAGCCCAATCCGTTCAGTGGTTTGAGCTGTGATATAGATTACCCTTTTTCACCCCGTTAGGGGTAAATTTTTAGAAAACCTTGATACACATTAATCTTTATTTTTGGTTTTAAGTATACAAACTGAGTTTCGAGTTAATCGGACCGCGCGTTAAAATTCTTCTATACAAACTTTGGCACCCCCCAATCCCCGTTTAGGGGGTAATTTAGAAAAACTAAAAATGGCAAACTTTATTATTTATTTAGATAAATATTCGCGCCAAGTTTTAAGTCTGTTAACTCAAGGAATAAGATTTTACATACAAACGAAATCCCCCCTTTTCACCCCCTGAAAGATCGAATTTCCAAAAACCCGTTCTTAGTGCGCGCCTACGATATAATAGCTATCTGTGTGCCAAATTTCAGCCCAATCCGTTCAGTGGTTTGAGCTGTGCGTTGATAGATCAGTCAATCAGTCACCCTTGTGTCATACTTATATAGAAATAAAAAAGAAAAGAAAATTATCGGCCTGTGAACTCAAAAAAACTTTAAGTTCGATCAGCAACAAAAGTCGATGAACACTTCAGTTTTATTTGTGATTGTAGGTACCATCGAAAAAAAAGCAATAAACTTTGAAATTCCCATAAAAATAGAGTCAGTACCGTCTTATAAGACAGTTATCCTTCTACACCTACTTTTATGTTGGTATTGATTTGAAGTTTCAAACAAAAGGTCTGTCATACTCTCGTGTGGAACTTGAAAGTTCAATATCCGGGAGTCGCATCATGATACTCTCTTTGTTTTCTGAACCTTGGGGTTTTCAAGTTACCTATCAAAGCTAGTCCTTGAGAATAGATACTGTGGATGTGTGCTTAGAAACTGTGAGCAATAGGTAATATTGTGATCGTGAAGGTTCTGTGACAATAGGAAGATACATTTTTGGTCATGGCTGAGGAAGATCTCGTAGTTAGTCTGGAAAACTCGGAGAGTAATGAAAGATAAAAACAAAAGTAAGCAAGATAAGTAAAGTAAGCAAGAAAAAGTAGGTAGATACTTATTGGGAGTCGCACAGGAATATTATTCATATTAAATATACATAACAGCATAATCAGCCTATAATGTTCCCACTGCTGGGACACAGGTTTCCTCTCTGTGAGACGGAGTGGGCCGTAATCTACCACGCGGATCTAGTGTGGGTTGATAGATGAATTTCTCGAATTCGGATTTAGAAACAAACGTCGCAGCGCTGGTATTCTGATGAGACTCGATTATTGAAGGTGGAGAGGAACCATTATTAAGACTAAAGATGTTTTGAAGTAAAAAAAACTGCACGCTGCTCTTACAGTCCCATTTCAAATTAAGAACCTGTATAATCTCGCTGAAATGCGACAATCTAAATAATCTGAATACAACACGACGTGTACAAACTTCCCTTATCTAAAACTTAACCCGACTATGACGTCGAAACCAGGCTGCAGTAACTCCCAGCAACGTATTTGATACAAGCGTAGAAAGATCTTCAAAGTTCAATCTAAGTTGAGTACATGTGTACAAGACAGCGAGTTTGTACTCCTGTGTAGTGGCGCGGTGGAAACAGCTTTCTTTATTCCTTTTTTGTGAGTTTTGCGGGTAGAACGAGGATTTATATGCTTGTAAGTACAGTCTGTCACAAAAGTATTTGATGAAAATGTAAACAAACGGATCAGAAAACTTACCTGTGGATGCCAATTTGTAGTGTCACTTACAAATCGAATGCTTTGATTTTATGATTTGAATACTTTTACCCGGAATTCTAATTTTAAATCATCCTAAAGATGTGTTTCATTTAACCCACAGGGTGGTAAATTTTATAAACTCAATTTTCGACGACGATTTTTAAAATACCTATTTAATCTGATATATAATGTTATGAGATAAAAAGTTGAAACCTTCTAAATACAGATGAATGTGATACGTTGTTATACTGAGTGATTGCGTATGAATTTAACCTAAGCAGGGTTTGTTTATCAGTGGTAACTAATCTATAGATTATTGAAATCAATCCATTGTTAACAAATAAGGTTTTGTGTTTGTCTTTTTGATACTGTGTTGCTACAAGCGTATAGTTTTATTTCGGCTTCATTGGACGCATACGCGGTGCCTACGACGTAGCTGCATGCTACGACGTAGCTGCTTGCTACGCCACCTGCGCAGTCATAAATTATTGAATTATATTTTGATACCTTTCAAATTCTGTGCCTGAAACAAAACTTAATAATGTTTTAATAAAAAATATTTATGAATTACGCACCCTACGCAGTACTTATAAATTGCTAATCAATGCCTGTCTGTATTATTTTTGTAGTTTATAAAATAATAAAAACAAGAAAAATAAGAATTTACTACGAAGAATCTTGCTAGGCCAATCTATGCAACTTTATGAATAATAAAATAAACTAGGTACACTTTTGTATATTTTAAACATGGTCTTTCAAGCCATAAATATAACTTAACAGTGAACTTTATTTCATTAAAAGAAGTAAGTTAAAACACACTTAGAACTTCTCTTGTAACGTTACACAAGTTACGTTACGTTACGCTAACACAAATCTTACATACACCATCACCAACACAACTGCTGTAAGGCCTACAGTGTAGGTAGATCATACAAATATTTGTCCCAGGCGGAAATAGTACCTATACATGACCCGTTGCACACAACTCAATCACTCGACCAAACAATAATAAATCTCCAAAATGTACAGGATATTATCTAACAAAGGGCGTTCCCGTTATCCTGCAATAGTATACGTACGTAGCGTCCACCAACCATGAAAACGCGAAAAAAAAATCCGCTGATCCCTACATTAATTATGTTCGCATAGTTCGTCAAAATGTATGAAACAGCTGGCTTTTTTATGAAAAGATACACCTTATGTATGGTGAACATTAAGTATGGAATATATAAGTATTTTTTTGAAAATACAAATGTTTGGAAACTAAATTGTAAACGCAGGATAGAATAAAATAGATGCGCACCATACGAGTTACAGATGATTATATATGTCGAAATTTTACATAGAGTGACACAATCAATCAGCGGTCTAATTCCTAAAGGCAATCTTTTAAAGACAACCTTTGAAACACAACAATACGTGTTCAAAATGTCATATAATATCTGTGTTCACATTCGTGTCCTATCGTTTCCTGCTCTGGTCAGTGTGATTGTTTCATTGGGCGTTGTCTGTCAATGCGGTAAGCCCTATAACCACGTTATTGCTGGGTTTGTCTACAATAGACACTGTGTTCGCTGCTTGAGTGGAATTGTGTGATGAATTGACGACGCTATATACACCTGCATTTGGGGGTGCTATTGAATCAGTCTGATTTTGATATCGTGGTAGTGACTGGACTGTTATTTTCTTCTTTTTCGTGTGGTTAGTGAATATCCTGGTGTCAGAGTTCTTATGCCGCCCATCGGCCTTTGACTGGGCTTCACATTCCGTCAAGAAATATCTCTCAGGCATGCCGGTTTACAGGGTTGCGGGAATGTCCGAAAGGGATACCGGGACCTTGGCAAAAGGCAAATGAAGGAACACGGGTGGCACATGCCCTTCCACTCCACCCAGAGCGGGAGAAGTCATTTGATGAATTCCCACGCTCAAAAAAAAAAAAAAAGCATACCTCACGATATTTTCCTTCACCATTTTTGGAGCAAGTGATAATTATACAATACGCGCATGAATCAGAAAAGTCAGAGGTGCGTGGCTTGGGTTCGAACTCGAGACCTATTACTTTGCAGTCCGACGGTCATACCACTAGACTATCACTAGGTTGGTTAGTTTTAGGAGCACTGGTAGGATAGTAGAACTTGACTTCTTTAATGAATTAATTTGATATGCAATCATTTTTCTATATTTTCGATATAAAAAATCATGAGAACTCGTGGCTAAGTAATAACAGCCACACGGGTCGATCCATCAGGTTAAGCTACGCTTGCTGGGGTTGGTCCCTGGATGTGCGACCATCTATTCATACCGAGACTGCTCCGTGCCTCGGAAACCACGTTAAGCCGTTGGTCCCGGCTGTCATTCGTGGATCTTTGACAGTCGTTACGGGTCGTCAGAAGCCCGAAAATCTGACAACCAGTCTTACCATGGGGTATCGTATTACCCAGTTACTGGGTTGTGGAGGTCAGTTAGGTAGTCGCTCCATGTAAAATACTGGTATTCAGCTGCATACGGTTAGACTGTATGCCTAAGCAGATTGATTGATCGATTAAAGCGTTGTGAAAAGGTACTAAAATACAACAACTTGCCAAGAATTTTACAAAACTCTCGAAACATACGACTGTATGTGTCGTATCGACCTTGTGACCAAGTTCAGCGCTGAAAGAAAAAACTTCACAACCCCTATCTTGCTGTCTTAGTCACTTTCATAAGCAAAACTATGTAGCAAAACCAGCCAAGTGCATGTCGTACCATGCACAATGAAGGGTTCCGTAGTTGGGATGAATTTATAAAACAAACTTAACATTGTAGTTGAAAAACTTGTTATACGATACAGAATGTATAGGAGAACATGTACAACTGCAAATTTAAGTTGGTCGATTATTACTCTGTAACTTGTGGAGCCTACGTAGCGGTGATAGTTTTCCTTTTAATTTCGTTATATATACTACTGCCGTGATTTTTTTCACATATCCAAAACTAACCATTTAGCTGGCAGGGGGGGGGACACTTGGCTCTACCAAAAATTAGCACTTTAAAGCTTAATATTCCGCAAATGAATAACTGAATCCAAAAATGGTTTGAGCAAACTCACATTATTTTTAAAGGACCTTTCCAACGATACCCCACACCATGGGATTGACCGATTGAAAAAAAAAACCATCCCCACTTTACGTGTAGGGGTCACTTTACTTTACCCTAAAAAAAAATTGTTCCCACTTTGTCGGCGTCGTTTACATGACTACGGAACCCTAAAAAACTATTTTGTATTCCAAAGAATAACGCACTAAGTTTACCCTCCTATCCCAGTAAAACTGATGATATAATCCGAATCTCTCTTTTCATTGCTGAAATGTGTATCGCAAAGATTTATTTACTTGTCACTCAATCTGAAAAAAACCAGCGCTTTTCTTACAAAACCTAGGCATTGTTGGTGAAAAATGGTCTGATAGAAAAAAATGTGGCGTCTCGTGTACATTATAGGGCAACGTAAAGTTGATTTAGTAAACGATACTCTGAAGATGATGGATGGAACCTAAGGTTCCGGGTACAGTAGATAGTCTATGGTCATTTTTCAAAACACAGATAAGGGGAGAACATATTTTTTGAGCTGCTGAGTTATTAATGTTGCGTTTAGGATCAGGGAATTGTGATGCTGTGTTGAATTGAGAAGAATAGGTTATGTGGTAGCAAATAAAAAAAACTAGCTTGAATCAATGCTCAATAATTAGCCTATAGTGTTCCCACTACTGGGACACAGGCCTCCTGGCTGTTAGAGGGAGTGGCCTGTAAACTACTAGGTGAACCAAGTGCGGGTTGGTAGATGTCAAATGTCTTCAAATTTTTGGTTATAGGACATGCTGCCCCACGATGTTTTCTTTCACCATTTTGAGAGCAGTGGTGATGAAATTATTGACACAAAGTAAAGCGCCTGTCAGGGTTCGAACCTACGAGCTGCAACTCATAAGTCACGGCCGTTACCACTGGGCCACCACTGCTCTCAATGTCTTACGTAAATGCCAGAATTTCTTGTCTGATTGTTTATTGCCTAGCATGGAACCGATTTGGACAAAACGATGCGAAGTGTTACTTTTTATCTGAAGCACAAAGGACAAACCAATCCTCAAAAGAGGTATAAAACGAAATCTATGCGAGAATAATAAAACAATTTAATGCTATTATTTAGACTTTAGTCATGTCGTCAACACACGAGTGATATTTGTCATATGACCTCGGTATTATATCGAATGATACTACTAGAATAAGAATAATGCCTAGAAGTGCTTTGAGTTGAGTAGCTTTATTGACAAAGAATATTACAGGATAATAAGCATTTGGTATCAACAATCGATACGGTTTTACTAACCAAACAAAATGACATTGTAAAATTATGTTTTTGTAATATTGGAGTAAAGGGAAGTAGGAAAAAATCAGGCTACTGTAACGTGGTCGTGTGCAAGATGAACACCACGAGGAGCGGCGGTAGGTTAGGACGTCTTCGGGGAGGTTAGGAAGTCCTCTAAGGAAATAATTATTTACTTTTATTGAAATTACTGGTTACATGAGTATGGCAGCTATGCCGGTCGAGAAGAAATAACGCTAAACTAAATAATGTGCGGTGTAACACCTAACCTTGTTACTATTTGGCTATGGAATTTAAAAAAGAGAAGCAACCAGAGAAATGTATATTAGAAAATAAAATAGCTTCGAAGTCATGTACAAAAGCAGAGTCAAAAGAAGTTACTTATTTCCGGTTCAGCGAATATTGCACCAAAGTTTTAACAACAGTTTAACATTTAATTATGGTAAAGTCATCACAGGTCAGCAGAGTGTCTATGAATGGACAGATTTTATTTGATTTGAAATATTGATTCTACGTTTGAAATAAAAAGAATAGTAATAAAAGCTGGTTTTAATTGTGCTGCCCCATAGGTCACTAGCATAATAAAGAATGCCCTGTCGATTTGATTATTTCAATGGTTGTTATCATACTGCCCTCTCATATTGGGCATATTTCAAACTGCCCGGGCATTTTTTATAATGTCCTAATAATCACTTGGTCCATAACATATACAAGATTTTTTTTAAAGTTCAGCGTTAAACATAAATATTTAAGTCCAAATAATTTAGCGAATTCATTTAACTATGTTTTGATAAATAGCCGTAAAAGCTCAAGTTTTAGTTACATTTGCACGAAAGTTTAGATTTTCAGCGGGAGTTAAGCGATTTATTTAGTAAACTGTGGGCAGTTTACAACTGAAGAAGTTTAAGCGTAAAGTATTGATACTGGCGAAACAACCAAACGATTAATGTTCGTTTTAACTCAATTTTGGCAGCAGTTACAAAAGTAAAATCACTTGTGAAGGAGACTAAAAATTAAGATTTAAAAAATATTTATTTTTCTGATTACATGAAAGTTCATGTAGGTTATAGGACCAATTTAACATACTTCTAAAAATAATAAATCTTGTGGTAAATGCTGGAGATAAGCGGCAACAAACACAAAAAGATTTAACAAAAATTGCGAATATCCTCCTTTCTGCATCGCTCAAAAATAGTCATCCACTATTTAAAAACATGATCCCATAACGCATCAAGTCAATCAAATACATTACTCCTAACAAGTTTCAAATTATATATTATATATATATCTGCTCGACGTCCGTATGTCACTGCAGGGTATCAGCGACAGGTATATCTGCCTGACACATGCTGAGCTGCACCAAATAAACGTTTTATCTATCTATAAAATTGAACGTTTTCCGTAAATTATCGAATCGACATGAAACGAAGATCTCAGTCACGATAATGTGCGCTCATTTTTACACCATCCCCTTAACTGAGCGGTTTCCTACGTTGGTTGAATTACTAATGCTTTTCTCACCATTTTTCTAAGTGCTAGAGTAGGTTTCAAGTCAGCTTTCTGTGTAGACAGACTAGTCGGCTTTTGAGAAATGTGCTCCAGTTTTCACATATGGATGTAATGGGCTATTAAAATTGTGACGACGACGGAAAATATGAGGGTGATATTTTAAGTCCAAATTGCTGCATCAATTTTGGGTGTGGCGTTCAACTGTTGAAAGGATTTATTTTTATCGTGATTGTTTTATTTAATACTAGCTTTTGCCCGCGGCTTCGCCCGCGTGGATGTCGGAAATTATCCCACGGGAATGTGCTACCGGGATAAAAGTATCCTATGTCCCATAACCCACGTGGTCTGTCTAGGCGACCTAGGCGTTACGGCGTAAAAGTAACAGACATGAGACAGCCAGTAACTTTATATATTAGTGGTAGTCCATATCTATATTGTGGTGATAGTGTGGATAGTATGGACAGCAGTATGAAACTGTCGGAAAGATTAATGAAAAAATATTGTATAAAGATTAATGAAAAAACTATGGCATATTGTATGGACGATGGAAACTAAGGCGAAAGCTTTAGGGGAGCCTGCGATATTCAAATTTTCTTATGATTTTGCTTTTTACAGGTCAGTATCAAGTTTTATGTTGATCTAAATAATGAGTTCGCAGTTGTTTCAAATATTTATTTATCTAATGTAACTAATATGGCAGGAGTTGTATTCCTGTATCTAATGGTTATTATTCTGTAAAGCTACTATTTGCTACGATCGCGAATCATATTTTAATCATATTGACATTCGAAACTTACCCATTAAACGATTTAAAAGCTGTATTAAAACCAAACTTTGTAAAAAAGGGTACCTACTATACAATTTCAGATTATTTAGAAGACAAAAAGCATGGGATTGAGCTGCTCGCTCTGCTAACATTTTGTCATTTTGGCATTGTGACATTTTGAATAAGTGAAAATCATCAAAATATACCTACCAGTTTTATATACAAATTCACATTATTGAATATTATATGTAGGATATTGACAAAATGACATGATTGCTTTGTAAAGTATTGTATTATTGTGAATGTGAGGACTATATGGATGTTTATTTTGTTTTTATTCTTATATTTTTTCGTTCTCAGTTAGTTTTAACAATGGTCTGGCAATTTGAGAACTTGATGCGGCCTACACAAATGTCCTTTCTTTGGTATTGTTCGTCGAGTCGTTGAGCTCCTTAAGTTATGAGCTGAGCTCCACTATTACTGACAAATGCTTGCAGTGACAGGACAGGTTCACTCAAATCTGTGTGGTTTATTCCTCAAAAGACCATTTCAGACTCTAATCTACATGGCCCTCATAGGGCCTGACCAATATGCCAATATCTGACCTAGGTATGTCCGGACTTTAAAAGAGACTGTGAGTTGGTTTCGGCCTTTCTTCTCAGAGTAGTCAGATAGGAAACGCCGACCTCATCTAGCTTAATTTTACAATTTTTTGATATTATTACGACGTGTAAAAGTGATTCCAATAACCTATTTACAAAATAAATAATTTCATTTTAACATACAACCTACCTGACACTGACTTGCAAATTGCAAAAAACTTAAGATTTGAATTTCGCGGGCTACCGGCGCATCACCCTTAAGAAAATCGTATCATTTGCACAACGCCATCTATCGAGTAAGTACTCACTGGTAAACTCAAACTCTTCGTTCCAAGCCAAGAGCCAAGTAGTAATAACTTTTGATTGAGTGGACAGATTCTCAAGATACGGACTATGACTATATTCTCAATCCCTTAACGCTCTTGAAGAGAGTCCCGCAAAAATGTCAATAATAAGTACTTACATGTGAATTTTAAAATCAAGAGGGTAAAGAAGGGTTTTTACCCTCATGAGGGATGATTTTAGAAAAACGTAACTCTTTGTTAGTTACAAAAAGCATACATTTCCACAGCCCTAACTTAAAAAAAAACCGGCCAAGTGCGTGTCGAACCATGCACAATGAAGGGTTCCGTAGTTGGGATGAATTATTTTATCAAATAAACTTTCGCAAAGTTTTATTGTTATTACGTCTATGGGCGTTTACTGTCCCTCAAAGTGTTTAAAAACTTGTTCTCGCATACAGAATGTTTGGGTTTTTGCAACTGCACATGTAAGTTGGTCGAATAAAAGTTTTTGAGCTAAGTCGCGGACAGACAGACAGACAGACGGACATGGCGAAACTATAAAGCTTCCTTGTTGACTACGGAACTCTAAAAATGATAGGTTTCCCATAAAAACTTTCATCCCCTATATCCCCCCCCCCCCCCCCCCCCCCTTAAATTTGTTTTTGAGAAAATAATTGCCTATGTTCTTCGCCGGGATGCCATCTATCTCTCCAAATTTTTTTTTAATTTTTTTTTTTTAAATTTATTTATTTATTTAAAATCTAAGAGTATCGAATTTATACTTTTAAGCATCGATTAGTATGGATTATGTGTTCAATTCAAAATGAGGTAAATGTTCGATAATTATGAATTCGGCAAAAGTCATTCTTCTACGGAGACTCTGAACAACGCCATCTATCGAGCACGAAGTGATACTGTCAAAATATATGGGAAAACGTTCGAACACTCTGTAAGCTATGTAGAAAAGACGTAGGGTTCCATGACTGACTTGACTTGACTTGACTTGACTTGACTTGACTTGACCTGACTTGACCTGACTTGACCTAACTTGACCTGACTTGACCTGACTTGACCTGACTTGACCTGACTTGACCTGACTTGACCTGACTTGACCTGACTTGACCTGACTTGACCTGACTTGACCTGACTTGACCTGAACTTGACCTAACTTGATTTGGGTTGAGTTGAGTTAACCTTGAGCAGGTATATTTTATCGCAGCAGGTACATTGGTAGTTGAAAGAAAAGTAGATTACTCGTGTTTATTTAGTAAGCGCATTCGTGCCTTAATTACTCACTTTTGCTCGATGTAAGAATCTACAAGTTTTAAGAAATTAAAATTTGTCACCATTTTTTCATTATTAATATTTGTATCATGATTTAAAAGCGCCACCTATGGCACTACTACCAAACAATAGATTTGGAAAACTTGAATAAACCAAACTTTAGATTGGGTGAATTCACAATGTATCGCGTTATGTTTCCGCGCGTAGTAGTAAGTATGTGAACATAATTATGATGATTATGATCGATCGACCATAACACACGTTCTCACAAACCTACCTGATTTTACGCTAGTGTCATTTTACGACAATAGATGTCGTTACGTGTTTCTACATTACGTACCTAATGAAAATTTCTTCTTGAATACTTTAAACTCTTATATCTTTTGATATTTTGAAGCGATTGCGATGAAACAAAGACTAAATGAAACATCGAGTTACACACAATATTTGAATGTATAAGTTAACCATATTGATTTCGTACTTTTTACGTGATACTGGAACAATCAAACAAACGAACAGACAAACAGACAAACAGACACACAGACAAACAGACAAAAATTCCAAAAATGGTAGAAATGGCATCTGTTGGTTATTCTTGGACACTCCACCTACGTTTTTTTTTTTTTTTTCATTTTACAGAAACGCCTCGTCTACAGATTTATTATATGTATAGATTTCATCAAAGTGATGTTATCGTTTTCAATGTCGTGTCAGTTTATTAGGAATTAAAATGATATGTATTTAAATAACAACTTATGTCTAATCATTCAATAAAAATAACAATATATTATCATATCAACTTAATTAAAACTTTTAACAAACTAAAATAATGTTATCGTTTAGTTTTATGCTCAAAACCAAGTGTTATAAAGTAGGTATTCATTGTTTTATATCTCCTATTTTGCGTAAAACGTTTAAAGAACGTCTTATTCCTAGAAAACTACTAAAATCTGCTTAAAATTACGGCACTTAAAATTATTTAATTTTATAAAACAGTTATAAATGTAAAGTTTTAATGGAAGCGGTGAATCTTCTCATCCATACATTTTTAATAAAATTCATTTACAAAGTAAAAACTTGCGGTAAATACTACCCGTAAGTACCTACATCGGTCAACTATATAGCGTCCCTGCAACTTTCAGTTTTTATATTTTTTTCCAGTTTTGCGACACTTTCAGCCAACGAGTGCAGTTACGGAGACATCAAAGTAAAAGTTTAATGAAATCCCCACTTTTTATTTAACTAATAGCAGAGCGTTGTATCATTAATATGGTTTTAAAACTCATTTAGTTAATTTTGTTACGGTTATTATCAGGGAAAATGAGGGTAGTTAAAAATTCAGTTATTACGTTGTTTTTGTTAGTTTTAATGTTTGTTTTTATTGTTATATTTCCCGTGCGAGTGCGCGTCCCAAGTAATATTTTTCTTTCTTTCTTTCTTTCAAACGGAAAACTGTAACTGATTTATTACGAAGACTTTTTTGATGGCGATATTCATGATGTATTTCTATTTTTTGTACTTATATATGAAAACTACAGGTCTCGGAATATTTAATTTTTTCACTGGCAACATGCCCCTGCTTCGCTCGGTTGTTACTACCTATTTGACTAAACATTGAAATTCCTTTATTTTATGTAATTTTAATATAAATTATGCCCATAAATCTTCCGGAATAAATTTTCTAAATTATGATAAAATCCGCATCAAAATCCGTTGCGAACTTTAAAAGAACAACGCGGTCCTGTGTGACCGCATTGTTCTTTCAGGCATGAACAGCGACTTTTATATAAATATTTCTATAATATATAGATTTGCCTCAGAGAATATATTACTACGTATTTGTAGAATCAAGTCTAGTACTAGTAGTACTAGTCTCGCTGGTAGAACGACAGCTCGTTATGTCGATAACTAGCTGTCGACGGAAATTCTTATGGACGTTTTTAACGGAAATTGGCGTCGTTCACGGAGGAAATTAGTGCTTATTATGAAAATAATTGGCCTTGTCGAGCTTAATTATGTAGTTGGATTAATGAAAAAAAAACTGTGTTTCATTATTATATTAAAATTACTAGTATCTTTGACTCTAGGTAATCAGTTGTAATATAATACCGTTCTTGCAAAAGGTGTTTGTAGTAGCACATCAATCTGCGTAGCCTTTTCCCAACTATGTTAGGGTTGGCTTCCAGTCTAACCGGATCAGCTGAATATAATACGATAACCCTTGGCAAGACTGGTTGTCAGACTTCTGGGCTTCTGACGACCCGTAACGACTGACAAAGATCCACAAATGACAGCCGGGACCAACGGCTTAACGTGCATTCCGAGACACGGAGGAGTCTCGGTATGTAAAGATGGTCACCCATCACTGGACCAACCCCGGCAAGCGCAGCTTAACCTTATGGATCGATCCGTGCGGCTGTTAATACTTAACCACGAGCTCCTTCGAGTTTGTAGTAACACATAAAAAAGGAAAATAAAAAGAAAAACGTTTATTTGGCACAGTAGTGTAAACAAGGAGCACATTTGAACAATATCATATATACCTAATTGTATATTATATCAATCAGAGAATTTATTCTCTAATTGTAGTATGCTAATATTTTACTACTGTTATTGGGTCACAAAACGCCACCATTGATATGAAAATCGATCATTAGTCAATTCAAAACTAAATGAATCAATATGAATAATACAAGTAACAATTAAGTTACACAACTATTAAAATTCGGTTGATATATCATATTAATAGCAATGAACAATAAATCAACCACACTTTTGCTTGCCAACTAAACTTTGCCCATTCAAAATTCAATTAAAGTTATGTGCAAAACCATGAATAGCCTATTCGGCAATACAATCAAAATAACCGTTTGTTGTCGTTGGATGGCTATTACACGTTTAATATATTATTTTGTGTAGAGCTTCGACGCTATACAAAATAACGTAGCTTATAAGCGACGTGTTATAATTGCGTCCCGCGGCTTCAGTGTCTTTTGTCGCTTAGCATTGTTGCTCATTTTCGTTAAGGTGCGTTCAGACAATGTAAGGCATGTGCTTCGAATGGTATGCCACGCATGTGACGGCTGCCTCATGCTATAGCAACTGACATATTATAAAAAAGTACGGCGCAGCCTCGCTTTGTCTGGACGCTCGACTACTGATAGTGGTCTGACCACCGGGACGAGCAAAGTTAGTGTTGGCATAAAGAAGCTCTTATAAGCAGCCTAGAGTCTGTCCATTAACAGAGTAAACATCCATCATCATCAGGCCCTCATCACATATTTCATGGGACTTATACATATAACATAACTAGCACAATATGGTGACTGATACTAAACACGTTTGTCTAACTTGTGGTATTGTATTCATTTGTGCACTAACTTGTTTAGGAAGTAAGACATAAGGAAAAATATACCGTACCTATAATATTCTCCTAATCCCAAAAGCACCTTATATCCGCGCCGAACCCATCCGAAGCTATCCTACGTAGGTATACTACCACTGGTATACCGACGTGCATTGTCAAGTCTTCGTGCGACGCGCGACGTCTCGATATTTAGGTCAAGTCGATGCCGCCCTGCCTTAATAAAGTCGGCTTGTTTAATAGACAATATTTGCTATGCAAGGAGGATTGTTGGAGGAACACCTGCTTTGGAATTAGAAAATGCCGGTGGTTGGGTGGAATTCTTTAAGGCAGGTAGTTTTTTTCGTATCTGTGGAGGCTGTACAATTGTGCCATACTTGATAAAGCACTACAAGGCTCTTTTGGCGCTCGAATGACGTTGACAGGTAGGCGCTGTTGATAAACATTTTTTTTTATTTTTTTTTATGTAATGAAAACTAATATGGCGGCTTTAGTTCCGATTTTTGCCGCCTGCCAGAAGGTACAGCTATACCTACTGTGTTTGTTGTACTAATGTTTTTCACGTATGTCCTATGCCAAACAGTTCGACAAAATGCTTTTCTCAAACATGCTTAGAAATTCGAGCATTATTTTGAGAACCTTCTTCGAGATAAATCGAAATTGCTGTACTGGTCAAAAACAAGTGACGATGCGGCCGACAATGTTACTATGAAAATCCATATTTGCCGTGTTTAGCGGCCAAATAAATTACTATGAAAACTCATACCTGTCGAACTTTTTACTTCAACACATGGGAACCAAGGAGGTAACTTATCAAAGATTTTATTTAAATTTCGATTTGGCTTGCAAATAGAGCTGTTTAAAATAAAGAAGAAACAAATGATCTTTGCGCATGAAAAATTATCGTTGTTTGTCATTGATTCTGGAAATTATAATTAATTTACTTAGGTTGAATTTCCGCGCACTATACAAGCCTTGGCCGCAACCAGGCATTGATGGACTCACGTATGTATGCCTCGGCTTTGCGTCGGCCCACATTTTCACGATCGTCCAACAATAGCCCGCTTGCAGGCCGCGACAGTAATGTACTATAATATTATGACATTTAATAACTAACGCAGTTTGGTGTTGGCCCTTAGTTACTTGGTTAGTTAAGATGTTTCGTTCATTTTAGAGAGAAGGTTAGTTATCCCATGCTGGATAAAATTGAGAAAAATATGTACACGTATGATCCAAATAAGTAGCCAAGTTTTTGTTCTTGCTCTAACTTAAGCAGAACAAGCAATCACGTTGAATCTTATCGGTACATATGTGTGTTGAAGTTGAGTTGTTTCATTTATCTCGAATCGTGTGTCTACAGTGTTCTGTGCGGACTTTGTTTCTGCTAAATAAAGTATTAAACATAATCTTTAAATATTTTTTCTGAACAATAATTTGTCAAAGGTACAACATGTAGGATTGCAGGCCATACAAAGGTCAAAGACATTTAGAATTTGGGGCATGAGTCGCTATTTGTAAGCTTTGGCACACATTTATTTATTTATTTAACAACAATTGCTTGCTGCACTTACAGTAAATACCAAAGCGTGCAGCAAGCCAACAACATAACATTCAACTAAAAAACTTAATGCATACATTTACTGCTACACATAAATATGTCAAAATCCGGCTCCTGAGCAATCAGGGCGTTCAGCAGATTGATCGCCTGGGTTGTTGGGGCATATCGAGCAGTATGGGTACGCACTGGTGGAGCCGCGAACAGACACCGCGAGGCACAGGCGCGCGACCGCCGCAGCCGGTCCGGAGCAAACAATGCACAGCGAGCTAGAGTAATCGAGTCATCGATCTTATTATTGAGCAATAAGCAATAGTGTATCAAAAGCGCACACTTGCGTCTCAGTTCTAACGTGTTGATGCCTACCATTCCCGCAACAAACAGAGATGGATACAAATATGGATAATACCCATACATTTTTTTATAAAGGTAGCGAGCAAATTTTTTTTGGACCCTTTCTATCATGAGCTTATATTTTTGCTGAAGTGGATCCCATACCAGCGCATTGTATTCAAGTTTGCTGCGTACAAACGAATAATAGTCAGTATGGCATTCCTGCCTTTAAACCTACTTGCCTGCCTCATAACAAAACCGAGAGATTGGAAGGCCTTGCCACACATATTATTTATGTGCTGATTGAAGGTCATATTCACGTCTCAGGTCAGTCCAAGATCTTTTATTTCGTTGGCGCGCTCCAGAGGGACCCTAGATAAAGGAAATAGTTTTACTAAAGGAAATAGTTTTACACTTAGAAGTGTTAAATTCTAAGTGATTGCCATTTTACCACCATATCAATGTCCCTCTGCAGCGCCTCACAGTCATGCTCACTATTAATACCCTATTAATACTCACATATTAAACATAATAATTATATTACTGCCGAATTCGCCGAATGCCACTTGAAATCGAGCCAATCTACCTCCGGAATATACGCAACTAGCTGCGCCCCGCGGTTACACCCGCGTAAGTCTCGATCCCGTGGGAATATCGGGATAAAATCCTATGTGTTAATCCAGGTAAACTATCTGTTTGCCAAATTTCATCCAAATCCATACAGCCGTTTTTGCGTGATTCAGTAACAAACATCCATCCATCCATACTTACAAACTTTCGCGTTTATAATATTAGTTAGATGTGTAACAACCACATAAATTAGGGTTCCGTACCCAAAGGGTAAAACGGGACCCTATTACTAAGGCTCCGCTGTCTGTCTGTCCGTCTGTCACCAGGCTGTATCTCATGAACCGTGTTAGTTAGACAGTTGAAATTTTCACAGATGATGTATTTCTGTTGCCACTATGACAACAAATACTAAAAAACTGAATAAAATAAATATTTAAGGGGGCTCCCATACAACAAACGTGATTTTTTTGCCGTTCGTGCGCGAGTCCGACTCGCACTTGGCCGGTTTTTTTAATATTATCTTTTCCAGCCTCGGTGATGATATTAACCACTGGATTGCAAATATTATTTCATGAAAGTAATTCCAATTTAAAATATATTATGAATATTGTAATTAATTAAATTTAATTGTTTGCTCATCCGACTTTTCCGCAGTGTTTGTAAAAAGCATCCTATTTTGAGATTGTTGCCAGTATTATAATAATAATATTATTTTAGCAGCAATCTTGATGACAGTTGGTTGTAGCACACGTGGTGCGTTGGACCTTCATCTCAACCTGCTATTTCACGACATCAGACGAAAATAAAAGCACTAAAATCATTCAAAGAAACAACTTTGGGAATATAAAGGGAAAGAGTTTACAGACAAAATCTTTTCGAAGCTGCCGAGGAGTTGTAAAACAAAAAAGGAATTTTTGTAGGCACAATAAAAAGGAATAAATTATAATAATAGTGAATATCACGGTTCTTGGCAAAAACATTAGCTTATATTTATAACAGGGTCGTAATAATTGTGTGCTTCTTGGCGACGGACTAAGAAAAGTTTTTGTGTTTTGCGTAAAACGTTATTAAGATACATTTTACGTAACAGCTTGTTTCATATATGTGGAGGTGGCCCAGTGGTGACGGACCCGATTCACGTGTCGTAGGTCGTGGGTTCGAACCGAGACACTTTACTTTGAGTAAATTATTCCATCACCACTGCTCTCAAAAAGGTGAACGAAAACATCGTGCGATGACGAATTTTCGGTTCTAGGACATGCATGAAACCGGCGTGTCCTAGAACCAAAAAATCAAAGACATGTCACTTGTCAACCCGCACTAGGGAATTACGGCCCACTTCCTCTCGCCGAGAGGAGGCTTGTGTCTCAGTACTTTGTGGAAATTATTTAATTACCACTGACGCTCAAAACGATAAAGGAAAACATCGTGAGGAAATCGGCATGTCCTAGAACCAAAAATTCGTAGACATGTGACATATCAACCCGCACTGGGGGATTATGGCCCACCCCCACTCGTGTCCCAGCTTGTGTCCCAGCAGTGACACAAGCCTCCTCACAAGAACACTAGGCTGATTATGCTGTATGTTTAGATACCCTCTTTAAAGATTAACTGGTTCTGATAACAAGACCCACGTTTTTCAATCGATTCGATAGGTACTACCTTATGTTACTCAGTCTTATTACGATATCACCTCGTCTATCAACAGTCTATGGAAGGATTAAAGTTATAATGTAACTTCGATTACTAGTTACTCTCAGAAAAGAGTAAAAACTCCGTCCAAAAGAGACTAACAAGAAAACTAACAAATTATCCAAAAGGTCAACTTCAAAAGTTTCACAGTACAGTGTAACAAAAATATAGTTCATTACGTGTTTGACTTTGAAAAGATATTGTGAGCCTTACGAAATTCTATAAAAACAAGACGTAATAACCTCTATAGCAAATCCTTATAAATCTGAGTCCGTGGCCGAACGTGTCCGAACCTCGTTTGTGGTGCGGGTAGGCAAAGGTCGACGCATATTTGTTTTACATTATCAACCTAGAACCTCTGCTTCAATGGACTGACGTATTAAATGAATAAAAGATAACAAGTATGAAATGTACCTTCGAGTCGTGGTCAAAAGGAGGTCAGTTTAGACAGGGATTTTACCAGCTTTTAGTAGATGTTTTTGGAGAATAGAAAGTACGAATGACTAATAATGGGTAGTTTTAGGTCGGAAATAAAAGTGTCAAGTGGTCAAGTAGGTTCCCAGTAGATCGATATGTAGAAATCTTACATTACCAAATTAATAAAATCGCCATTAGAAAATTTAAAACATCGGCATTTTGGAGGTATTCTGAATGAATTACAGTAAATGAGCCCAGGGTTCCCATACGTTACATAGTCTGCCTTACGGCTGGCTTTAGGCCAGCCTACAAGCATCAGGCCGTACATTAAGAGCAAACGAGGGATCCTACGCCTTTTTGAACTCAGGTGATAGGTACTCTACAGTGTAGCTTTAAGACTGCAGGATAGCTTACCGCGGTTAATAGATATAGAAAGGGCGATATATTTTGTTAAATTTTTAGTTAGGTAATTCTTGATGTAGTTCCTATTAGGGGTTCCTAATCTTGGTTTCGAATATAATATGAGCTTTTGAAAGAATCTAACTAAGTACCTACTTCGCCCACGACTTCGTTAGCATGGATTCGGTTTTTTGTAGAAAATTCAACACCTTACTTCGTATTATTAGGGAATGTTTTTTTAAAGTATGGTTCTGAGTTCTCTATAAACCGCAATAAAATCGGTTCAGTGGTTTAACCGAAAATGTGCCACAGAGACAGACACACATTTTCGAATTTATCATTACTATCATCATCCACCACTGCTGGACATAGGCCTGCCCCAATCACCGCCACTTGAAGCGGTTCTGTACTCCGCGCATCCAGCGGATTCCTACGGCCTACACAAGATCATCGGTTCACCTTTTGGGAGGCCTTCCATGCACATAGCGTTGGTAGGCCTTCCGGTACGCGATCGCCACTTCAGAACCCATTCCAAAAGTTTGTCAATTCTTCGGGCTATGTCATGTTGGTTACCTTGGTTTTCCTGCGGATCTCTTCATTTCTGATTCAATCACGTAGGGAAACTTCAAGCATAGAAATTATAGTAGTTATGTATGGATGAATGCTAAAGATGTGTAATTTCTCGCAATTACTGTACTTTACAAATAGTACGAAATGCTCTTAGGACGATTTCCTAATAGGACATTTTGCTGAAGTGTCAGTTTGTTACAGGTCGTTTTGCTATTAGGACCATTTATATGCTTTTAGGACTTTTTGATACGGAGAGATTTTAATGTATAACCAACGGAGGATCCTTTATCGAAATAGTCGTCAAGAACAAAATAATTAATGTAGCACGTATAAATAATTTAAGGGCTACCTATCGACACAGCATAATAATATAATCAGTAACTGATTCAATATAAATTTACCTTAAGCGCGTTGGTGAAATGTTGTTGTTAACGAGGGAAAAATATCTCGATTGATGTAATAATTATTTAACTTAATATACCAGATAAAATTTTGCATAAATTTATTTTGTAATGAAATGAATCCAGTTGATAAAACGTTTCAGTAAAATTTGTTTTCAGAATAAATTCAACAGTAAAAGTTGTATATACTATATACTCAATTTGTTTTTATTGCGTTCCATAGTGTGGTACAAAGAAGGTACAATAAGTAAAAAGATCACTAAGGATAAGAATAATGTAGGTAATTATTATGAAATTATTCGAAGTATCTTCATTATTATTAAATTATGTTATTATTTATGTTTATTTTATTTGTTATTGTTTTTTATTTATATTTGATTTTTTATAAGTATAGTACTTATCTTATGTTATATTTCATAATGTTTGGTGTCTATGAGAGAGAATAATTTTATTTTGCAAACGATTTATTATCCAAAAACTCCTTTACTAAGTTTATGACTTTTAATCCAAAAAAACATTCGGTTTATAAATAAATATTTTTGTTTTGCCTACTTCTCTAATGTCGTTTGGCAATTTATTATAAATTTTGATGGACATAACTAAAGGGCTGGTTGAGTGCATTTTGAGTCGGGATTGAGGTATGTTTATTTTGTTTTTGTTGTGTCGAAAAGTGTATTTTGTTTGTGTTTCTTCGTAAGTGGTGCAGAAATCCGGGTGTTTTCGGACAAATGTACATAATGCTAAGATATATAAACAGGGAAGTGTGAGTATTTTGTGTTTTTGGAAGTGTGAACAAACCGAGGAGAGTGCATTCATTTACTTGTTCCAGTTTTGTATTGTAAAAAATGAAATTTAGTTTTAACGGAGATTTTTGATGGGGATGAAAAGTAATTAATTTTGTTTTGGTGAAGTTAATTTCCAGTTTTGGAGTTTAATTTGGAGTTTATATTGTCATCGTTTTTGCATGAGGTGAGCAGAGAGATATCGTCCGCAAATAGAACACAAGGTCCGTTTATAATTTTAGGAAGGTTGTTTATTTAAAATAGAAACAAAAGGCAACCTACTACACTGCCTTGGGGAATTGACGCGTTAACTGCTTTTCTGTCAGATCTCATTTTAATTATTTCATTTGTGTTGATATCAAAATAATATATTCAATTTCTACTAGTTGTACCCTATCCTTTAGGTATGATGCAAACCATTTATGGGCTTTTCCTCGTATTCCTATCCCATGTAACTTGCCTAAAATTTTTTTTTTTTTCTAACATCGCGATAGGGCGATAGTTATTGGGGTCGGTTTTAGAACTTTTCTTATGTATTGGTTTTATAACACGTTCCATACATTTATTTAGAACACGTTCACACTTTGCTATACTTTATATAAAATAAATGTATGGCGAGCGATATTGTTGTACTATATGCTATATGCCATTATATTATAGCGTAGTTTGAAATGAGCTTCATGGTCTACTTGTGTGGTAAATTTCATCAAAATCAGTTAAGCCGTTAAGGCGTGAACAGGTAACAGACGGACACAGTTACTTATGCATTTTATAATCCTAATAATTTAACTAATATTATAAATGCGAAAGTAAGTTTGTTTGTTATGCTTTCACGCTAAAACAACTTACCGAATTTGGTACATGGGTAAACCATGAGCTGGATAGGATATAGGATTCTTTTTATTGCGATATTCCCAAGTGAACGAGACTTATGTGGGTGAAGTATATTTTCGAAAAACTACTAAACAATTGTTTTTATCTCGTAGCATGAACTTGAACATAGCAACAGAAATACCCCAATGAGGATGATTGCATTTAGAAATACCTACCCAACAATAAATCAAGTACAGACATGTAAACATTGCCACCCTCGACATAAGCTGTTTCAACATGTCCCCCTAAGCCGTTTCAATTAATTTTCCACCATGACTATGAAATATTCACCTGTGTTTAAACACTCTGTGTTCGATCGTTGAACTCAGCAACGTATTCAAGCAAGCCCAAACTATTAACGTAGTGTGAAAAGCATTCGCTATAAACGGTTCACATTAGTACCGCCCACTTCGCATTGTGTAGCCACTTTTAACCAAATTAAATACTACAAGAACTCATTCGGTTAGCACTTAGCACGCGTTAATTATGGAACTGCAGATTTGAAGCTGTACTGTAGAAGCTTATCGTATTTGGAAAATTGTTTAATTGAACACATTTTACGTGATTTTAGGCGTACAACCGCGGAACTTAAACTTTGAGTAACTTTCACATACACCCATTTCTCAGGTAGCACCCACAGAAACATGTCAAAAGGAGTTTCAACTTCCTAACCGCATGTCATTATTCGTTGACAATGTGGCAGCTAATACGTATATGTTCCTCAGACCAAATACAAAACCAAGACAGAGCGCTGTCACCGAGAGAGGTGTAGTTTGATTGTAAATGGTTGGTTGTAAATGTGTGCTTGTATGCACAGAGTGGAGGTGTAGTTTTGGCATGCTTCACTGTATTGTTCGCAGCGCTCTGTCTTGGTTTTTTTTTTGGTCTGAGATAGTTACGTAAATAATAAGGCTCAGGCACGGTAGTGGGGTACTTACGTCATTTACTTAAAGGTGTGCCAAACATTTTCAATTTGCGACTGTACATCGAATGAATTTATGGATTAAAATAAAGATCGTAGACTTACAGACATCTCGAGACAAGTACCTACAAAATTTAATCCAATACATTCCCGAGAATTCGAGACAGACGCAGACGACATAGCGGCCCTTCGGAGAGTTTCTAGCGAGGGGGTTGTTATAAGGGTAGTATTTTTTGTCGTCTCGGCGTTCCCTCACGCACACTTAAGTCACCCCCTGTATTTATCTAGAGCTTCAACGTTACGCTGCTCGGTACCTACACTGATTTCACTTGCTAATCCAATTCGACCTTTTTCAGACTTTGTTAGTCAATTCCTTTGGAGTAAGACGAAATGTTCTTTGATAATCTCGAAAGAAGTTATGTAAACTGCTTATTTGATTTAAGTTTGGTATTTTGAAGAATTAGATATTTTGGGATAGCGAGGCGTTTTACATAATGTTCAGTTCTGTACTACCTTCTATGTTTATTTTGGTAAAAACTATTTTCATTTTCGTTTATTCTCGTAAAATATATCTTGCTTTCAATTAATTTTAGGTAATGTTATAATTATTATCATTTATTCCTTTTTCAGTACATAATTTTTACATTTTTAAATATTTTTATAAAAAGCATTAAAAAAAAATACATTTAAAAATATAAAAACTAGTAGCCCATCGGCACCAGGATCAGGGTCCAAGCTAACGGTGGTTAGGGCTGCAGAGACAGGAACCTCCTCACAATGCGAGCCGTATCAAGGAGCCTTCTGAATCAGGCCCTTGATCCAACCGCCTAACGAGAGCCTCGAGAGATGTTGATCGAGGCTTTCGGCTATCAGGCCATTGGCCCTTACGACAATCGGCACAATGATTTTTCTCTTTCTCAGCTTTCACGAGGTTCACGTCATGTGGGATGGTAACATCGACTATCATTGCGCGGCACGCTAATCGGTCTATCACTACTATATCAGGTTTATTGGCAACAATAGTCCTGTCAGTAATGATAGACCGATCCCAGTACAACGTGACATGGTCATTTTCGAGAACTGGGTCGGGCACATACTTGTAGTACGGTACCTCAGAGTCCACAAGTTTATATTTCAAGGCAAGTTGCTGGTGAATTATCCTGGCCACTTGGTTATGCCTGTGCAAGTACTCGCCGTTAGCTAGACGAGAACAACCAGAGATAATATGTCTGATGGACTCACCCGGACGGTGGCATGCCCGACAAACGTCAACCGTCCCGTCCTTCATAATATGTCTCCGGTAGTTATTCTTCAAGATAACTTCGTCCATAATTGCACAGACGAAACCTTCAGTTTCCCCGAAAAGGTCACCGAAACGTAGCCAGGACGACGCTGAGAAATCTACATCGGGCTCATGAAGAGCCCGATAGAAGCGCCCATGAAGCTCTTTGCTTTGCCATACCTCCTTGCGGTCTTCTGTAGTAAGTACTACAGGTTTGCGCCAGTTCTCATTAGCCATGGAGAGCGGGGTGAGTCCTTTGTCCACTGCGACCACATCGCGGTGCATACCCACTTCGGCTTTAAAAAAATATTCTCTGAGATTGCACACCTCGCGATTGTGGAGGGTCTTCGCATTTAAAAAGCCTCGACCCCCGCACCTCCGCGGGATGTACAATCTCATCACCGATGATCGTGGGTGATGCATCCGGTTTGCGGTCAACAGTGTACGGACCCTCCTATCCAGGGGGTCGAGTTCGGTCTGAGTCCATTTGAGTATGCCGAAAGAGTACATCAGAACCGGCATGACCCAACCCTTGAAGGCGCGCACCCTGTTTCCGCCTGAAAGAATAACCTTTTTTCAGGCGAACAAAGAAGAATCTTATACTACTCCAGCACCCTCATGAGCCATGTATGTGGCACCGAGTCGTAGGCCTTCTTATAGTCGATATATCGACGAACCTGTTGGCTTATGGCCATGTCGATGAGGAGCAGCTCCTTAGTACCGCGGGACCCGTTCTTGCATCCATTTTGAGAGGCGGACATTATTGAATAACTGTCAATCTGTGTGTTTATTTTCACTCTCAAAATGGATGTAAGAAGTTTATAGACCGTCGACAAACATGTGATCGGTCTATAATTCTTGGGTTCCGCGGGGCTACCTGACTTATGGAGCAGGTGGGTAACGCCTGTTGTTAGAAACTGTGGTAGCGACCCAGACTCTAAAGATGACTGGAATTGAGATGCCAAGCGAGTGTGTGAACTAGTCAGCCATTTTAACCAAAAGTTGTGCAGTCCGTCCGGTCCCGCTGATTTCCAATTCGGTAACGGGCGGACTGCTCTGGCTACGTCTAGTGGAGTGATTAAAACAGCTTCCATTTCTGGTATAGTTTCACACACTCGGTCGACATTCTGTATCCAGTCAGCCTCAGCGTGACAGACGGGTACCGACCATATGCTGCGCCAGAATGCGCTCGTGGCGTCATCATCCGGGCGGCACATGTCTGTCACATTTTGTTCAGGTCGCACCCACGCTCTATATACCCATCTCTCATCGCTCTGGGACATGCGATTCTGCGTGTATCGGTCAACCCACCGCTTATACCGTCGAATACGGCTCGCCCATGCACAGACTTTTTGCTTCAGGAAGTCGATGCGCTCTGTGACACGGGACATCTGGAGGACTGATTCCTGTCCCCGAGAATGCCCGTCTCACAAAGCGCATCATTCGTGGTCGTGTATTGCCCTCCCTGAAGCTGTATAGTTTGCCGATGAGTACCCTGGCCCCATTGATACGGCGCTCGATCCTACACTGCCAGGCTGGTACGGCTGGTTTTGGTCGTGTAGCTCTGTCACAGTTTGGGAACTTGACGTTAGCTAAACGACATGCCGCAACAGCCGCGCAATACAGGATCGAGTGTGTATCAACTAGATCCTCGCTGCTCTCGAAAAAGTTTTTAAGCTGCGAGTCCAAGGCACACACCAGCGCCCTATTTTTCTTGTGCATAGGTAAGCGTGGTAGTCGGGGTTTAAGTTCAGTCGGGGTGTGCCTATAATCGCGAAACGCATCCTCCAGAGCGCTCCTCAATCGGGCGTTGCACTGGCTACTTACTGTGACAACCCTATCATTCTCTTCTCCAACATGATTGGACCGCGGCGGGATTGGGTCAGGAATTGACGGTTGTGCCGCGGTTTGTGCCGGAGTCGAGACGATACGGTTGCTCAGTACCTCTGAGCGCAGCCTATCAAGTGCAGCATCGTCCATCGTTTTTGGTTTTTTCATTTTAATGATGTTTATTGTTACTGAATTTATTTATTAAAAGAGGTTTTGTTGTGATTTTTGTATATAGGCGGCTTATGGAGATAATTAAATATAGTAAATACGAGATATGGAAAATTTCGTTTTTGACGTATCAGTGTTGCCGTATTATTATTATTATTTTTATATATGTTGACATATCTCGGGACCATGGGGTCCCGGTCTTTTGGAAGGCGTACGAGGGGCCGAAGCTAACTCGCAGAGGCCCGTTAGACGTTTTTTATGGAATGCATTTATTTTTATTAAGTACATATAACATTAGTTTTTGGAGTAAGATAATATTATAATCTTAATCTTATTGTTTTTTTTATTGAATTCTCTAAGTAGATCTTATAAAACACTTTTACGTCTACTACAATTTTGTGATCAATACTTTAAAATTAGATTGCACCGGCACACACAGGCGAAAAATCGATAAAAGATGGCAGAAATCTATTTGTATTTTTTTTTATTTAGCTTAGTATTGATTATTATCAGTAATGCATAGTATATTTAAAAATTGTTGCTAATTTGTTTATTAATTATACAAAGATAAATAAAACGCTACATGATTAAAATAAACAAAAATATTTGTTAAATATTAATTAATTTAAATAAATAATGAAATGAATAATAAAAATGCATTCTAAATGCAATTCATAATTAATATTCATTACTCAAGTTTTGCTGTGTAGCTACATGTTTCTTGTTCTCTGTAGTACCCAATGAGAGTGTTCTTGCTTATGCAAATATCTTCACAGTTTGATACTTGTAGAAAAGAAACTATTATTGCTTAAATTTTTCTTCTATTTCAACCTTAATACAATTATTGAAGGTATGACTCTTATTTTCTATTAATTTCCAGCACAGGACTCGGCAGGACTTTATACTTTTAAGCTGTTCTTATTTTTAATATTTTCAAAATAGCGATTGACTTGAAATGAAGTGGAAAAGTATTTAGAAATACAATTAAATCCAGCTTATTAATACATATTATTAAAGTTCCTCGTGTCCAGGAGTAGAATCCGTCATTAAAGTTAAAATAAACACCAAAAAATTTAACAAACAAAAAGGGTTTGAAGTTGCAGCTTAACCCTTACATGCATATTGTTGCCATATGTAATCATACCGTTTTTCAATTTATAATAGAAAGAGTGAAAGTTATGTGATTCTGAACGAAACGTAACAACTGTCATGTAACCACAGATTATTGAATAAAATAAAAAAAAACTCGGTTTTGGCGCGAATTTTTTGACAGTTTGTATTTATTTTCAACAGAGTTGAAAAAGCTACAGATTACAATTTGTGACTAATTGATTTTTTTATTTCGAATTACTGCTGGTGGTACTTTGAGTGAAAACATTGTTGTCGAGTTAGAAAAAAGGTTAGTTATCGATATATTATACAGTTTTTTATGTATTTATTCGGAATGATGCGATATCTTGCTAAATTGCTATGTTGCCAAAAGTCTACATTATGCGTTCACTGCTTATGATTTACTTGCTTTTGAGGATTTTGGTGATGGAGGGTTTTGGGTAATCTTGCAATATTTTTCAGCTTGCTTGACAAAATGCTAGACAAAGACATAGAGGAAATGTTATCAGCATTAGAAGACGGTTACATATCTGAAGACGATAATGATATGGGCGATGATAATGAAATTGATTATTATATGAGCCAAAGGGAATTATTGCACGAGCTGGAGAATGATGATGTCGACTACCATGAAGATGAAAATATCCCAGATGACCCTCCCCTAGTTGCCGAAGAGCATCATGAAGTCCCTTCCACAGAACCTATTCCAGGACCTTCGTCTAGTCAACCAGTTGCAGGTATGATCGGTGTGGCAGCTTGGAGATCACGAAGTAGGGATCTTATATGGAAAAAACGCCATCTGGATTGGAATGAGGATCGCATTAAATTTTTAGGAAACTCAGATCTTTGCTCAGAAGTTGCCCAACTAGAGACTCCATTTGAATTCTTTTCCCAAATTATAAATGAGGATATACTTACCAAAATAATAAATGAGACAAATTTGTATATTACCCAAAAGGCAATTAGCAACTGTCCCCCTGTAAATGCGTTAGAAATTCGCCAGTTTCTTGGTATTATCATATTCATGTCTGTATTCCACTATCCCAGCGTGAGATCTTACTGGTCAAAGTATGGTTTTTCTAACATCATGCAGACAATGACTGTGAATAGATTTGAGAAAATACGATCAGTAATTCACTTCAATGACAATGCAGAACATAAGCCTGTTGGTCATCCTCAACACGATCGTCTTTACAAAATACGACCTCTGGTAGAACATCTCAATACCACATTTACAAGAATTGCCCCATATGATCAGAGGTTGTCACTTGATGAGCAAATGTGTGCTACGAAAGTAGCACATTTTATGAAGCAATATCTCCCCAATAAACCGCATAAGTGGGGCTTCAAGCTGTTCGTTCTATGCTCTCTGTCAGGATATGCATACAACTTTGAAATTTATTCTGGGAAGCACGACCTTGACAATCTGCCAGGCGAACCAGATCTTGGTGCTGTAGGAAACACGGTAATTCGATTGTGCCGCTACGTCCCACGAAGTGCAAACCACATTATTTATTTTGACAATTTTTACACGTCAATTCCCTTACTGCATTACCTTGATAGTCAGGGCATTTATGCTCTGGGTACGATCCAAAGAAACCGTCTTGGTAAAAACTGTAAATTACCGACACAAAAAGATTACATGAAAGACTCTGTACCCCGAGGGTCCTATGAAGAGCAAGTCGCCGACTATGAAGGCGTGGACATTTCAGTGACCTGTTGGAAGGATAACAAGCTCGTTACTTTAGCTTCTACATATGTCGGCGCTGAACCAGTAGGTTCAGTAAACAGATATGACAAAAAAGAAAAGAAGACGATCAATATCTTATGCCCGAAAATAATCAAAGATTACAACGCGCATATGGGAGGTGTCGACCTAATGGATAGTTTTTTAGGAAGATATAGGATTAGGATAAAAAGTCGAAAATGGTATATTCGTTTATTTTACCACATGATTGATATGGCTATTATAAACTCATGGGTTTTATATAAAAAAGCCAATATCGAAAGGGGAAACTACAGAAGCCTTAGTTTGGGTGACTACAGATCCGAATTGGCAGAGGCTTTATGTAATTATAAAAAAAATGGCGAAAACAAAAGAGGACGACCCTCTTCCAGTAGTATTGATAAAGAACTGGAAGCAAAGAAACATCGCGGACCTATGAAAGCTGTCCCACCTAAAGATGTTAGGACTGATGGAATTGCTCATAATGAACGAAGATGTGCTTCTAAAAATAGATGCAAACTACCAGGATGCAAGGGTTTCTCACGCACAGAATGCACAAAATGCAAGGTTGCTCTTTGTCATACCTATGATAGAAATTGCTTTGCTGCATTCCATTCATCATAAATAAGTATATACATAGTTATTATATAGTTATATGCATATTGTACCCAAATGGCAACATACTGTTTTTTTTTTTAAATAAACAAATGAGTTTGACTATGATTTTTTTTATTATTTTTCCCGATATCTGTATATAATAACGTACCTAATAATATTTTTTTAATTAAAAAACAAAAAAACATGCAGGTAAGGGTTAAAATACGCAAAATACATCCAACAAGTCATACTTTGGATAAAAATATTGTTTAATTGTGGGTATTTGCACGTAGTTTGGTAACATATATGGGTAGCCATATTCATTGAGATGATATCTAAACAATGAAAACCGGTTTCGTACACAATTTTTATTTTGGATTTCTGCCAACAATTATGCATTTTTCGCCTATGTGCGGCAATTCCTAGCTGACTGATCCCTGAGAAAATCCCAAAAAAAACGCAGAAGTCGTGGTTTCTTTTCAAGTGCCTTTATTGTACAACAAACAAGATATAATTTAATTTCAAAGTTAACAATTATCTCTACGCGTATCTGCTTGTGTGCAATAGGGATACTATATCATCCCCACGAAGTCCCCATTTGTCTTAATTAACTTGAATACCGACCGTAAGTCGCGTCTTACGATACACATGGGAACTGGCTCTTAGCCGACTACTAAGTTATACAGCTAAAATAGGAAGCAAGTAAAACTTTTATTTAGTGCTTATGTAACGTCTTACTGTTGTTTTATGCAAGAAAAAAGGCCCCAGACTCATCATCATCTGCCTCAAACTGCCTACTGCCCTAAGACCTTCTGAATTACATGTCAGCAATTCTGCTCGATCCTTGCCAATAGTCATCGAAATCATTCACATTCATTTATTTGCGTTCTGCAAGGTAAAACAAGATGTTAACTTAAAGCTAAGAGTCGTTGTAGACCCTGTCAGGGCTCAGAAAAATTTATTGTTAGATACCTATTACTTAAAGTAAAAAATCTAAGTGAATTAAAATTAAATTAGGTATACATTAAAACTGAATTACATTACATTCATTAATAAAATATAAGTTTTACGTTTATCACAATTTGAAACAATTTATAGATTCAGTATGTAGCATTTTATAATTTATTCCTTCATTTATTCAATGTATATACCGTTTTACGGTAGTATGGGTGCCGTAAAAGGGGACTTAGTGAAAATAATGGGAGACAGTGTCCTCCTGTCTGCTAATAATGACCAGTGTTACCACTCCGACTGCCAAAATTAGGGTTATTGTCTTGGGCCATCATACCAGTTGGTAAGTGGCCCATGTTTAAAGTAAACGGGCTCATAAATTATGAAGGTTGAACGGTGGGTATTAATAACTATAATGATTTCGTTCGTTTATTTAGGGTATTCCGTATTATAAACTCATTCAAAACATTTCTTATTTAAAAACAAATTGAGCACGTTCTCAAGAAAGGCGGTGGGCCAGGCTACTGTTGCTATCTAATTATGGATTGAGCACTCAGGAAGTTTGTGGTATCAATTTCGGGCGTATAATAACTTTAAGGATACGCCAAAGCAATAAAAAAAAAACTATCTTCTGGGTGTTCAGATTTGATAGAACTTCAAGGTGTAAAAGGAAATTTTATTTTATTTTAATTCCTGTAGGTACCTAACATCAGCTCTTTATTTATTTTCTGACAATCCTTGTTCTCTTCAAGATATGGCTTATCTATGAAAGGCTATCAAGAAATGGCTTATTATGTATAAAGACTGTAGTCGCCCATCTATGGTCTAACCGCAACAAAAGCAGCTGAACTTCCAAGTGCGAGTCGGACTCGCGCACGAATGGTTCCGTACCATCTATAAAAAAATCACGTTTGTTGTATCAATTTTACTGAAGATTTTAGAAAAAAAGAACATAATAGTGCAAACTTCCAACTAAATTCTGATTACAAATCAATAAACGTTAACCACAGCCTTGAAACAGCAAAAAATAACACATCACCCATAACACTATTAGTTTTCGACTCAGCCCCAACTAAGATAAATGTGCGAGAGAGGTGAGAGGGTGGTTCCACCATTCGTACAACAGTTGGGGTGGAAACTTTATGATCACAACCCATAGCCCAGGGCAAAACTGGGCTGACTTCCGCTCTATACTGAATGTATTCGTCTTTGATTCGAATTTCTGCCAAATATCAGTATAAACATAATTATTATCTAGTATGTGCGTCTAAAGTATAAAGGGAGTGTCATTACTGAGAGTAATCTCTCAGCAATTACACGCCGCAGTGGTGGGGACGTCTTTATTGGTGTCTGGTTGGTCGAGAGTAGTCTAGTTGATCGATGGTACCTATCGATCTTTAATTTAAAAAAAAACCTAAAAGACATCGTCGAACATTTTGTATACAAATGTTAGTGAAAAAGCGGAAGGGCTATGTAGGTTTAAAAAAGAGTAATCTTGTATCACTATCACATGTTTCGACGGTCCCTACGTACATAAAGACATGTCAAGAACCGAGGTTTACAGGAAAGCTTTATTTATGTTCAAGCTGCTCTAGAAATAATTCTATGAACAATTATAATTTTTTTTTCTATGTTTTATTAGCTTTAGGACCGTCGGTTTACACTCTTTCTGTTAGTAGAGCAGTTAACTCCTTAACTGAAAAGTTAAAAATGTCAAAGTCAAATACTTTATTTCAATAAGGGACATAAAAGGCCCCTTTGAACGTCTAATGAAAGGAAAAGTCGTAGCATTATTAATCCTTCATAAAATAATGGCGAATAGATTAGATAAATAGTAAGTGATGACTAACTTTTAATTCGAACTAAAGAAGCAAGCTAAGTTGCAAGATGTTGGAGGATTTCAGCGAACAGCTTTAATTGAAAAGTTGTTAGAATATGATAATAACTTGTAAATAGTTCGATCTAAGGGATCTATGAATTCTGAGAAAAGACTATCTTTATCTACTTACTTACTTCAGTTCTTCCAAGATTTCATAAATTTCTTCGAGTATCGATAAAATGGTAAGACATTGTACAGACTTAATACATTCGTTTAAGTTTTTAAATATATCGATAAATTGACACCACCGGTTTAGTTATGACTAGCGATAAACTGCCTCAACTTGCGGTGATAGTCGTGTGACCGTCAGATTAGTTATGACTAGCGATATACTGCCTCAACTTGCGGTGATAGTCGTGTGACCGTCAGATTCAGTGTTGTGACTTTATTCAAAGAGTCACAACACTGGCTCTTTGAATAGAGTTCAGGAACGCAAAAAACATGCTTCCAAGGTTCCAGTAATTCCCGATCAAAGGCTGGCCTGGACCTAGCGCTGTTGTAGCAAATAAGGTCATCATCATCTGCCTAGGCTTTTCCCAACTATATTGGGGTCTGCTTCCAGAATAATCTGCTCCATAACCCGAAATACCCCTTGGTAAGACTGGTTTTCAGAGTTTCGGGCTTCTGACGACCCGTAACAATTGTCAAATATCTACGAATGACAGCGGGACCAACGGCATAACGTGCTTTCTGAGACACGGAGGGGTCTTGGTATGTAAAGATGGTCAATAAGGTAAAGTCATAGAATGGGATTGAAAATTATGTTGTGTTACTTGTGAGCCAACTTCTTAGTTCAAGGTTTTCAACCGTATCATTTACTTTCAAACATTACATTTGGTAATGAATAGCTTACCCGTGAATGCTTCTCCTAAAATAATTATCAATTCGACATTGGTGCTATAAGAGCGAAACGGGCGATGTTTACGAAGATGATAGTGTTAATCCGAAACGTTAACGGTTGACAAATTTAAAACCAAACGTGGGTTTACTGAGACGGGTATAATTCTGTCTAGCCCTGAAACTGCGATGTGGAAACTATTCGGGATAAGCAAGAGCACGTGCAAAATTCTATTTAAAAGCAAAACGAAGCATAATATTATGAATTGTTCAGAATTTCCGTTTAACTTAATAAAACTTCTCGTTTCAAGTTTAAATAAACATTCGTACAATACGAAATGCAATACACACAAATTAAATTTCAAACTGAATTATTAATGCTATTTCCGAGTATCCAGTAAATGCATTTAGCAAAACTCTGGCACTCGCACTAAGGTTAATTTGTTATTAAAGTGTTAATTAGCTAATTGGTATGTTATCACAAGGCCGTTTCCGTTGCATTTGTAGGATTTTGTGGGCTAATCGTGCGGCGGCCATTCTGCAATGGTTGAAGGGTGAACGAGAGATGTCTGATGAAACTTGAAATAGGAAGTGAAAATAGAGGTGTTTAGGTAAGTAAAATTGGCGCGTAAAATTTTGGACGAAAGTTAGTTTTGGTACGTTATTCGGTAATAAAAACTAACCTAACAGGGATGCATTTTGTGTGCTGACCATTCAAATTAAATGGCACCAATTGAGCATGTGCTACAAGAAATTGTTAATTTTCAGTCATGTTGTTTACAATGTGATCAATTAATCCGTAAGTAAGTAAAATAAATAACTAATCAGAAACATTACCAAGAAGAATCCAATATCAAATAAGAAATCTATCAAACCTATGTCCAAATAACATAGTTAACAACATATCCAAGTACCTAAATAAATGTTATTCTTTCTTTCTTGCCTAAACACAACCACTTTATTCTTTTCAAGATACTGAAAACAATTTTCTCGTACAATAACCGAAATAAAATTACAGTTTACGAATAATACTGTAGTTTCGTATAATTATCCCTTTTTCGTTTAAGAGGCAATTGAGGGCAGACAATAGGTGGCTAGGTCGGAAACACCCGGCTAGGCCGGAAGTACGGTGCTAGGCCGGAAGCACCCTACCCGGCTAGAAATCCCGATTCAAGGGAGCTACCGCAACTTGAGCTTTGTTTTAGAAGTAGTTTTCTCAGGTAATTACGAAGAATTACTATCGTTCTTGCTACTTGGTAGCGTCGAAGTTTTGTTGTAACAAAATATTGCTATTGTTACTGATTTAAATCCATAAGACGTCTTCGTAACATAAGATCCAGCGTCAGGCACAGTTGGCCAGCATTCATGCTGAACTGGGCCTGTTTGACGCAGCCGTGAGGCGCACAATAATAATCTTATTCTGTTCTTTGTTTGAATGTTGCGTGCTTTACCTGGGTCAAATAAAATTATTTTCTTTCTTGCTTTCTTTCTATTATCAGACTAGAAGATAGTTTGTCAGTACAGACATCAGTTTTGTCAAGTCACTGTATAAAACACTAATATACCTACTGATGATTCGATTTTGTATAAAGGTGAGATTATTGTTAACTATTCTTCCTTCTTTTTTGTGTGGTTAGTGAATAACCTGCTGTCAGAGTTTTAAAGCCGTCCATGATCCTCTAACTTGACTTCACATGCCGTCGAAAAATATCTCTCAGGATGTTTCCTCACGATGTTTTCCTTCACCGTTTTTTAAGCAAGTGATAATTATAAACTAAGTACGCACATGCATTCGAAATGTCAGAGGTGCGCGTCTTGGGTTCGAACTAGACCTATGACTTGGCAGTCCGACGGTCACACCACTAGGCTATCACTACTATTAATAAAACTATAGAAACACAGCAAAACACACTCGAGAAAAAGCTGTTGTGAAAAAGGAAGGTATTAAGTAAAATACGAAATGTCGTTTGACCGAACAGTTTTGTAGACATCCTACGGTCCAACCTACGGTTATCGGTGTTGGGGGCAGTGTTTAAATATAAGACTGCAAAACGATCTACTACAATATGGAAAACATACAAAAGGATCTACCTTATTCAAACCCTGACATAATTGTGTGTCAATGCAAAAGATTATCTTTCTTCCATACAAACGTTGTATAGTGATTACTCATCTTTTTGACGGTGTTCGTTCAAAACTAAAAAATATATCAATTTGTCTTGTTATTATCTAGCCCTGCATGGAAGCAGAATTGGAAAAAAATTATTGGTTTGGAAGTAATGAGCGTCAAAACTTCCGTATTTCAACACTAATGTTAACTCATCTTTGGGCGTAAATAAATAACTTATGTAGTATGAAAATAGCAAAATAGGAACCGTACAGGGATAGAGAAGAGAATTTATTAAACAACTAGCTTTTGCCCGCGGCTTCGCCCGCGTGGATGTCGGAAATTATCCCACGGGAATGTGCTACCGGGATAAAAGTATCCTATGTCCCATAACCCACGTGGTCTGTCTAGGCGACCTAGGCGTTACGGCGTAAAAGTAACAGACATGAGACAGCCAGTAACTTTATATATTAGTGGTAGTCCATATCTATATTGTGGTGATAGTGTGGATAGTATGGACAGCGGTATGAAACTGTCGGAAAGATTAATGAAAAAATATTGTATAAAGATTAATGAAAAAAACTATGGCATATTGTATGGACGATGGAAACTAAGGCGAAAGCTTTGGGGGAGCCTGCGAAATTCAAATTTTCTTATGTTTTTTGGTTTTTACAGGTCAGTATCGAGTTTTATGTTGATCTAAATAATGAGTCGCAGTTGTATCACATATTTATTTATCTAATCTAACTAATATTGCAGGAGTTGTATTCCTGTATCTAATGGTTATTATCCTGTAAAGCTACTAGTTGCTACGATCGCGAATCATATTTTAATCATATTGACATTCGAAACTTACCCATTAAACGATTTAAAAGCTGTATTAAAACCAAACTTTGTAAAAAAGGGTACTATACAATTTCAGATTATTTTGAAGACAAAAAGCATGGGATTGAGTTGCTCGCTCTGCTTACATTTTGTCATTTTGGCATTGTGACATTTTGAATAAGTACTATGGAAAATCATCAAAATATACCTACCAGTTTTATATACAAATTCACATTATTGAATATTATATGTAGGATATTGACAAAATGACATGATTACTTTGTAAAGTAGTGTATTATTGTGAATGTGAGGACTATGTGGATGTTTATTTTGTTTTTATTCTTATATTTTTTCGTTCTCAGTTAGTTTTAACAATGGTCTGGCAATTTGAGAACTTTATGCGGCCTACACAAATGTCCTTTCTTTGGTATTGTTCGTCGAGTCGTTGAGCTCCTTAAGTTCTGAGCTGAGCTCCACTATTACTGACAAATGCTTGCAGTGACAGGACAGGTTCACTCAAATCTGTGTGGTTCATTCCTCAAAAGACCATTTCAGACTCTAATCTACATGGTTCTCATAGGGCCTGACCAATATGCCAATATCTGACCTAGGTATGTCCGGACTTCAAAAGAGATTGTGAGTTTGTTTCGGCCTTTCTTCTCAGAGTAGTCAGATAGGAAACGCCGACCTTATCTAGCTTAATTTTACAATTTTTTGATATTATTACGACGTGTAAAAGTGATTCCAATAACCTTTTTACAGAATAAAGAATTTTATTTCATTTCATTTCAACATACAACCTGCCTGACACTGATTTGCAAATTACAAAAAACTTAAGATTTGAATTGCGCGGGCTACCGGCGCATCCCCCTTAAGAAAATCGCATCATTTGCAAAACGCCATCTATCGAGTAAGTACTCACTGGTAAACTCAAACTCTTCGTTCCAAGCCAAGTAGTAATAACTTTTGATTGAGTGGACAGATTCTCAAGATACGGACTAAGACTATATTCTCAATCCCTTAACGCTCTTGAAGAGAGTCCCGCAAAAATGTCAATAATAAGTGAATTTTAAAATCAAGCGGGTAAAGAAGGATTTTTACCCTCATGAGGGATGATTTTAGAAAAACGTAACTCTTTGTTAGTTACAAAAAGCATAAATTTTCACAGCCCTAAGTTAAAAAAAAACCGGCCAAGTGCGTGTCGAACCATGCACAATGAACGGTTCCGTAGTTGGGATGAATTAATTTATCAAACAAACTTTCGCAAAGTTTTATTGTTATTACGTCTATGGACGTTTACTGTCCCTCAAAGTGTTAACATTGTAGCTAAAAAACTTGTTGTCGCATACATAATGTTTGGGTTTTTGCAACTGCACATGTAAGTTGGTCGATTAAAAGTTTTTGAGCTAAGTCGCGGAAAGACAGACAGACAGACGGACATGGCGAAACTATAAAGCTTCCTTGTTGACTACGGAACTCTAAAATTGATAGGTTTCCCATAAAAACAACCAACCCCCCCCCCCCCCCTTAAATTTGTTTTTGAGAAAATAATTGCCTATGTTCTTCCCCGGGATGCCATCTATCTCTTTACCAAATTTTATCGAGATCCGTTCAGTGGATCAGGCGTGAAAAGGTAACATACAGAATTACTGACGGACAGACAGACAGAGTTACTATCGAATTTATACTTTTAAGCATCGATTAGTATGGATTATGTGTTCAATTCAAAATGAGCCAAATGCTCGATAATTATGAATTCGGCGAAAGTCATTCTTCTACGGAGACTCTTAACACCGCGATTCAGAAAATGACGTTAAATGAACAACGCCATCTATCGAGCACGAAGTGATACTGTCAAAATATATGGGAAAACGTTCGAACACTCTGTAAGCTATGTAGAAAAGACTGTTTTTAGGGTTCCATGACTGACTTGACCTGACTTGACTTGACTTGACCTGACTTGACCTGACTTGACCTGACTTGACCTGACTTGACCTGACTTGACCTGACTTGACCTGACTTGACCTGACTTGACCTGACTTGACCTGACTTGACCTGACTTGACCTGACTTGACCTGACTTGACCTGACTTGACCTGACTTGACCTGACTTGACCTGACTTGACCTGACTTGACCTGACTTGACCTGACTTGACCTGACTTGACCTGACTTGACCTGACTTGACCTGACTTGACCTGACTTGACCTGACTTGACCTGACTTGACCTGACTTGACCTGACTTGACCTGACTTGACCTGACTTGACCTGACTTGACCTGACTTGACCTGACTTGACCTGACTTGACCTGACTTGACCTGACTTGACCTGACTTGACCTGACTTGACCTGACTTGACCTGACTTGACCTGACTTGACCTGACTTGACCTGACTTGACCTGACTTGACCTGACTTGACCTGACTTGACCTAACTTGACCTAACTTGATTTGGATTGAGTTGAGTTAACCTTGAGCAGGTATATTTTATCGCAGCAGGTACATTGGTAGTTGAAAGAAAAGTAGATTACGTACCTTGCTAAAGTGAGTAATTAATGCACTCGTGTTAATTTAGTAAGCGCATTCGTGCCTTAATTACTCACTTTTTGCTCGATGTAACAATCTAAAATTTTAAAGAAATTAAAATTTATCACCATTTTTCATGATTAATTTGTATCATGATTTAAAAGATAGATAGCGCCACCTATGGCACTACTACCAAACAATAGATTTGGAAAACGTGAATTAACCAAACTTTAGATTGGGTAAATTCACAATGTATCGCGTTATGTTTCCGCGCGAAGTATGTGAACATATGATGATTATGATCGTGTGTTACACACGTTCTCACAAACCTACCTGATTTTACGCTAGTGTCATTTTACGTCAATAGATGTCGTTACGTGTATCTACATTACGTACCTAATGAAAATTTCTTCTTGAATACTTTAAACTCTTATATCTTTGGATATTTTGAAGCGATTGCGATGAAACAAAGACCAAAAGAAACATCGAGTTACACACAATATTTGAGATTATAAGTTAACCATATTGATTTCGTACTTTTTACGTGATACTGGAACAATTAAACAAACGAACAGACAAACAGACAAACAGACAAAAATTCCAAAAATGGTAGAAATGGCATCTGTTGGTTATTATTTTTTTTTTTTTTTATTGTACAGAAACGCCTCGTCTACAGATTTATTATATGTATAGATTCAAATAGTTATTTTTTTGTAAAGTCAAAGTCAAATAATTTATTGCAAATAGGCACATTAAAGGCACTTTTGAACGTCAAAAACTAAGAAATAGAACTGATTCTAGGTGCCCCTTCCAAAAGATAGTTTTCGTATGGAGAAGAATGGGCAAGAAATTCCAGCGTTACTCTTTAAAAAAATGTTTTAAAATATTTTGTACACGTCAATTATATAATTACATGTGAATACGACACCTAGAATACGATTACTGTACCACAATAGGTAAAATGAATTTAAAATGGAGCAATGACAAAAAAAAAATTAAGTATGTAATTATGTAGATTCATCCAGTAGTTTTTCCACAATATCTATACGCCCAAAGGTCTGTTCATTAAATTGTGCGCGCTCGTTTTCGTTGTAAATCATCGTATATGTCATCATCAACTGCCTAGCCTTTTCCCTACTACGTTGGGGTCGGCTTCCAGTCTAACCGGATGCAGCTGAATTTACATGGAGCGACTACCATCTGACCTCCACAACCCAGTTACTGGGTAAAACGATACCCCTCGGCAAGAATGGTTGTCAAACTTACGGGCTTCTGACGACCCGTAACGACTGTCAAAGATCCACGAATGACAGCCGGGACCAACGGCTTAACGTTCTTTCCGAGGCAAGGAGGAATCTCAATATGTAAAGATGGTCACCGATCCGCGGACCAACCCCGGCAAGCGTAGCTTAACCTGATGGAACGACCCATGCGGCTGTTATAACTTAGCCACGAGCTCCTCATCGTATATGTCACAAAATTATTAAATAAATATTATACAAAAAAAAACAGATATATAATACTAAATTAATTAACTATACTATTATAATTATATATAACTAGCTGCGCCCCGCGGTTTCACCCGCGTAAGTTTCAATCCCGTGGGAATATGGGAATAAAAAAATATCTTATGTCCTATTCCAGATCATGGTCTACCCCTGTGCCAATGTCATCCAAATCCGTACAGCCGTTTTAGCGTGAAAGCGTAATAAACAAACAAACTCACTTTCGCATTTATAATATTAGTTAGAATTATAAAATGCATATTAGGCACGCGCACCATTGAGTTCAAGCCGTCGACTAGTGCAACCTTAACGCGTCGATAAGACGACACTGATGCTGTGTGGAAACCATGATGATCAATTTTCGTTTCTGCATAAGAAAAAGCACTACAGTTACACATTCAGCTTAACATTATTACGTCACAATATAATAAGATATTTCAACAGCCTCTATTGCTGGTTCATGGCGTGTATGTCACCAGATACGAAACTCTTGGTCGCTGTAATCTTACCAAAATAATCCCTTAGTCGTCTTATATTCCCTACGGGGGATGACAGTCGCGTAGTTTCAGCTAGTTCCGAGGGTTTTACAGCATCCCATTTTCCTGAAGAGTTCCTTGAACTCTCGAGTTAGGTTATAATGAACAGATTTATTGCGGTAATTTTCATTACCTACTTTCATTAGAAAAAGATAGTGCTAGGAAATCAAGCAAAATCGAAAAAAAATGCTAGTCATAAGCCCTTTACCTACTCTCTGTAGTGGACATTATTAATAACATTAAAAATAACCATGGAAAAAACAAAAGAGCATTTACACAAACAACAAAGGGACTGAAACCGATACCAATTCTGAGACTAGTACAAATAACAGGTTTAAAAATGTCATTCAAATTTTTCAAATATGGAACGTGAACGGTGATTTCCCCAAATCGACGAACGACAACGTTTTTTTTTTCGTACAAAAAATAGCATTTTCCCTACATAATACCATCAATCTATTCAAGTAAAATGGTCCATGGTAGGAAAACCCCTGTTCTTTTTATATCCAACGGCTTTGAGCAACGGTATTTATTTCGTTTTTTTTTGTTATATTTTGGTCTTGTAGTGCAAACTTAATTTACGAAAACGCGGTTTTTCTTATTTGTAGGAACATTTTTGACATTATTTTAATCCATTAGGTTTTTTTCGCAATAAGTAATCATTATTCGTAGAGAACTTATGGATATTCAACACAATAGTGAGTTTCCTAGATTTGCATTGTATGTTTAATTTTGAATATACGACGTTTTCGACTTCGTCTTCGTTTAATATTCAGCTTATCACATATTTTTCTTTTCATTACTAACAGAATGATGTTGTATTGTCATTGGATTTTTCAAAATAATTTTAAAATAAAATTATTTCAGAAAAATCAAACCATTTTCTTAATACAACCCCTTAATAATAAACATAAATCATCAAGAACACTTACATGAAACACATCCCGGGATAGAATCCACACCAAACGAGTATTTGTTTTATAGTGCATTTATGTATGAAACATCACTGACACACACACTGCATACACTTCATAATCATTCATCAAACACTTTTCACAAAACTATTCAGTCAACATACTTGTGATTTAACACACCGTGTAATATAGGGTTATATAAATCGACAAGAAACGTCGTAACCATCCGAGGGTTGGTTTTGACTGAAGGCGGGGTGAAAGCGGCGCGCGGGGGTTGGCGGCGCCGCGCAGGCGGAACCCCGTGTCTCCCCTCGCTCTCCGTCCACTATCGGCCCAACTTTATTTTTCTGTTTTCGGATCGGCCACTTATCTTAGCCGTTGCCGATTGATACAAAAGTGCAATTAAAATACGTGGGTTCCCTCTTTTTAGTGCAGATTTTTTGCCGTTTCCGAATAATTACAGTTTTTTGCTAAAGTCTAGGCACAAAATCGTTGCTCAGAATTTGTATTCCAGCTTTGGATTTATTGTTTAGCTGAGTTAGGCTGACTTGCATATTATGTAATAACTAAACATTTAGCGTTAAATATATTTAAAACATTATCTATCGTCTGAAATTGACAGAGATAAAGATGTCAAGCAAACTGACCTTAGATTAGGTTTGAATAAAGAATATTCAACCAATCTATCTTAAAATTATTAAGAAAATAAGTGTAGGTATTTGAAATGATTAAAATGTGTTTCTAACGTAAACAGATCATTTTAATCGTCACTGTATTAGGTACTTTATTGTCACTGGGGCTTTAATAATCACTACGTAACCACATATTATAATTGTGCAGTCGATTGCGTGCGCATTCGTGTTATTGAAACCAATGAATTAAGACGATATCGAATAATTCAACTGACAATCATTGTGATACCTACATGATTTTGGGTTTTTATTCGAAGTAAAAAGTAAGTAAATTTATTGTATTTACTCGAAGATAAATTAAATATAAAAAATAAAATAAAAATCAAATTACAATTTTAGTTTAAATATAACCATTACGAACATGTACAGCAATTTATAATCTATAACTTTACTATTACGCGATATGACATAATAGTTTAATATATCGAAGACAATAATTATAAGAATTTGTAGGTATCATTCCTTTGAATTTCTCTATTACGTAAAATTCAATCAGTATCTTTTACTCACTCAAAATTAACGAAAATAGTTTCTATAAAAATAATATCAAGGTAAATAAATAGTATTACAAGATAATTCTTACAAAGAAAAATAATTCGATTTTATTTACTTTCTTCTTAGTATCAATTATTTGGAATAATATTTTATTATAGACTTTTTTGAAGGTCTGTAATTTTATTTTGCAGTCGGTCAGCTACCATGTCGATTGGCAGAACATTATTTGAAAGATTGTTTTTTTTTAAATAATTGTATGTAGGTACTTAAAAGTAGCAGGGGTCCGAGTGCTCATCGAGTATTTCGGGACATCGCTAAGCGATTGGTCGACTCTTCACGTGACCAGAAGGCTGGCCTATTTTTAGCCCAAAGAATTAGCATTGCCATTCAACATGGCAATGCTGCCAGCCTTTTGGGCACTTTTCCCATTGACAGCGATGCGGACGAATTCTTTGATGCCCAATGAGCCCCTCCCCTTTATTTGTTATTAGAATCATTAGTTGTTATGTAGGCAATGTATACCTACAGTGTATTTCATCGACGTAAATCAATAAAAGTAGCATGTCTTTCAAAGTTCGAATTATTTCACGTTAAGATTTTCGTAATTAATATTTCTTCTTTTATCAGGTCAGGTGCACTACTCGCGACCGGCGTGCATGTATGATCAGCTGTATGAATGTAAACGAAGCAAAAGAACTAGATATGCACCTAACCTAACCTAACCACTAACATCTTCTCCAACCTGGATAAGAAGCAGAAGGTAATTGGTATTTTCCTGGATCTGGCTAAAGCCTTCGATACGATATCTGTCCCCAATCTTATTGCTAAACTTGAAAGGATTGGTATAAGAGGCATTCAACTTGCTCTCTTCGAGAGTTACCTCACGGGTAGACGGCAGTGCGTCAGGATCGGTGATTGGACAAGTGACGAGTTCCCCATAACATACGGGGTCCCCCAGGGCAGTATTATCGGCCCGACCCTTTTTCTCATTTACATAAATGAGCTCTGCCGGCTAACGCTTCCCAATGCATCCAACTTCACCTATGCCGATTATACTGCCATACTATTCCACGGAGACTCCTGGGAGCTGGTGTTCCAGCACGAAATGGCTGCTTGAATTGGATTATACAGAGACTGAAAATAGACTAAAAAAATTAAAATAATTTCGACTACCAGTAATATTCACTTACCTACTCAAATTAATATTTATCGCGTTTCACCTTGTTAACCACACACAGACACACACACTCTCGGGCAAGTAGGTGCTCGCGCGCAGTGCTGGGCGCGAGGACCTATATTGCACTCACGGACTGATTAATTAAATTTAAAAAAAATTATAATTTTAGGGTGTGAGCCTGGAGATCTGTCATACAGGTCCCGAGCCCAGTATAGACTCCAGCTCTCACAAAGGTTTGAATCTGCCTGTAACCTAGACATGTACCAAATATGTACCTTTTTGAGAGAAATAAAAATTATTATTATTATTATTTTGTATATGTTTACATAATTATCTCGGGACCATGAGGTCCCGGTCTTTTGGAAGGCGTACGAGGGGCCGAAGCCAACTCGCAGAGGCCCCTTAGACAAATTCAAAAGGAATGAGGCACCAACCGACGATTATCCCTGTATGCACTATGCAAGTGCATCCAAGGACAACCCCCGGTTGGTGTAGGACTATTGCAGAACATGGAAACAAAACATATCGGGTTATGGGTTTGGGTGGCTATCGTGGACTGGATACCTGGAACTATGAAAGACTATGGCCCCTACCTGATCAATGTTATGGTATAGACGGATAAAATGGCAGGGGGTGACTTGCACACTCAATAATGGGCCCCCGAAAACAGTCGCTAGCACATAGTAACGTAGCGACAAGGGGGCTACACTTCCTGAGGTGCTTAAGGAGTGGAGAGGTATTCCACGGCTTTCAGAACAATCCCAGAGCCCGGAAAATGGTCAAGATCCCTACGAGCACTTACTGGAATACTTCCTTCCTCCGATATTATTATGTAAGGATCGTAGCAGTAGGTGGCGTTCTGGAGTTTCTGCCTACCCCCATGGGAAGAAGGCATGAGCATATGTATGAATGTATTTTCTTCAATAATCATACAGATTCAGCTGAAGTCGTAATCGACTTTCGTTATTGACTGTACCTAAAGTAAGTACATAATATGTAATAGTACATAAATAGGCTATAGATGGCGTGTCGAGTGGAAATTAGAGTTAGTGGCCACGAGACTGATAGCCGAGCATTTTCAACTTTCAATTTTTGTAAACTATTTCCGCTATTAAAATTTGTGTTTCATAGCGCGATCTAAGTTTTAGCGTCGGCTTGGAGTGCCTGCAGAGCAAAATGATACGATACTTAGCAAAATTCCAATAGCTCGATATTTCGAAGTTTTTTTTTTAATGTCGTCCTATCTTTTTATAGTCTCCCTTTCGCAGATGATTTTATTAGTATATTTAGAAACTTGTTTTTGAGAATACGTACCTCCTTTCATTTCTCTCTTGCATATTCATTTCTTATCCACAACCAATACTAAATACGATCTATTTATAAACGTTGTTTGAAGTTAAGTGATTTCAAACGTCAAAAATTTATGGTTAAATAGTCACTAATCATTACTTAACTTTAAGAAACGTTTATAAATAAACCCCTAATTCTAAAAAGTGTCTCCTATAACATCAGTAATTCATTACTACTACCATCTTTAAAACAGAATAGTAAAAGAATCTTTCTTCATATTTTACTTAGCCTTGCCTCGACTTGCGCACATTTCAAACAAATAAACTTGTCTTGCCAACAGGAATTCCGTATCGCACAGAACCCAAAACAGCGCTACTTTCATGAATTTCTGCAAAAAAATAAACAATTTCTCCCAGAACTGTAAGAAAATAGCTTTCTCTAGTTGTTTGCTCGAACAAATATAGGAAATTAGATCGCTTTTTCTTACTTTTAAGTCCTTTGACGTTTGTTTATTTTATAGTGGAGTACGAGTATCCTGTTGCCCTTAGTTTGGATATATTTTTTTAACACATTGATGACGAGATGAGATGAGATTTCTTTAGAAATAAGAATCACCTTTGTACGTATTTTTCAGTTCTTTTTTTCTTGTCTGTACATAAATGGGCAAATAAATAAATCCAATGTTTTGTAGGCAAACAGTGACAAGAGTAGGATAAAATGAATCACACAATCAAAGGCCACGTTTCATAGCAGTAATTCTCCGTCATTTCGGTAAACAACAGCGATCGTTAATTTTTATATAAAATTAACGTGCAATCATGATTTCCAAACCATATTGCGTTTCGGCTGATACTTTCCAACCTAGCAGTATCCTCCTTCACAAGCGTATACGAGAAAAATGCGTACGAATGGCTAGAAAATCGATTCGTTATGCACATAGAATATCAGCTGCATTCTGAACATCAATTATAGCTTATACACAACTTACCTTTCCCGCATTTAATTTGTGCCTACAAACCAGACTGACCAACTGAAAAATGTTTGTTTGAGATGCCAACATAAATTCTCAGTAACATATTTGTTTTACTGCATAATGTCTTAACTATAGATGGTTTGGCTCGTTGCCTACATCTGATATCTATAAAATACTTCGAAACACTTCTAAGACTGATTTATTATTTTAATCTTTGCAGTTTCTATATCTATAAATATTTTTTATATTGAGTTGTGGGAGCCTTTATTCTTCTAAACCTTCCGCTATGGATTTTCATGCGATTTCCAATATCACTTAGAGAACTCATTTTGGAAGTTTTAATATTTTACTTAAAAATAATAAAGAAATCTTAATCTTTTGTCAAGTCTTAAAACCGTGCGAAGCTGGGGTGGATCGTTAGTAAATAATTAAACATGTTACTAGTTTAAACATTTTGTTGAAAGTCACTTTTCATTTCTCGTTGCTATTTGGAACTAAGATTAACTTTAATAATAAAAATGGAACACCGTGTCAACATCTCATTTTCGAGTTTAAATAACGATATTAATTTTAACCGGAGCAACGAACAAAATACTTAATACGAAAATGAAGACAATATGTTGACGAGAAGGCCGCACGACGAGCACGCCCACCATCTCCGGACTCCTCGCTCAGCTCCGCCTCGCCGCCGCCGGTACCCAGCCCAACTGTGAGTGCTGTGACGACACCGGCCGCGGCAGTAGCGTCGAGCTCGAGCGACGAGTATTTCTCCCCGCCCACGACGCCACCACCTGCTCGTCGACGGGGAGGACGCCGGCCGCCGGACGGCTTAGGACCTCGAGGCCCACCGGCCTCTGATAGGGTCCCAGCTCCCGGCGGAAGTGTGCAGCGCATGAGATGGACACAACCAATCAATGAGAATGTCATGCGCTCATACTACGGGGCTACAGAGGGGGGAAACAATCTGACCGCGTACCGTGTTCGGATGCTCTCTCTGTTTCAGGTGCTTGAGCCGGCTGTCATTGAGGAGTGCTTTGGAGGGTGCGATTCGTGAATATCGGCTCATGCCGCCCGAACTTAGGCCACGCTTACCTCGTTTGCCCATGCATAACAAAAACAGGGCGCTGATAGCGGCTCTGGATTCGCAGTTGTCAAACTATTTTGAGGACTGCGAAGACCTCACCGATACTCACTCGATTCTGTACTGTGCGGCTGTAGCGGCATGTCGTGTAGCTCATGTCAAATTTGCAAATGAATCTAGAGCTACACGACCGAAATAAGCCGTACCAGCTTGGCAGTGCAGAATTGAGCGCCGTATTGGTGGGGCCAGAGCGCTCATCGGCAAACTAATCTGCTTCAGGGAGGGCAAAACTCGCCCTAGAGTGATGCGCTTTGTGAGGCGGGCGTTCTCAGGTACTGATATCAGACCTGAAGACTATATAGCCCGTGTCACAGAGCGCATAGACTTCCTGAAGCAGAAAGTGTATGCCTGGGCAAACCGTATCCGTAGGTATAAGCGTCGAGCGGACCGATACACTCAGAACCGCACCTTCCAGAGTGATGAAAGGTGGGTATATAGGGCTTGGGAGCAACCGGACCAAAGTGTGGCTGACACGCGCCTGCCGGATGATGGCGCAGTATCTGGTCGGTGCCTGTCAGTCACACTGAAGGAGATTGGACTCGGGAAGTCGAGCGAGCCTGCGATCTTATACCAGAAATGGGGGCTATTACCATCTGCCCCCAAGATGTAGCCCGTGCAGTCCGCCTGTTGCCCAACTGGAAGTCTCCAGGGCCGGACGGGCTGCACAACTTCTGGATAAAATGGTTCATAGGGTCGCACGCTCGCTTGGCGACCCAGTACCAGACTGCATTGGAGTCTGGTTCGCTACCCCAATTCTTAACGACAGGAGTTACCCACCTGCTCCACAAATCTGGTGGCAACGCGGAGCCCAAAAATTATAGGCCGATCACGTGCTTACCGACGGTCTATAAAGTTCTTACATCCATTTTGAGAGCTAAAATTAACAAACATATAGACACGAACTCCATCATGTCTGCCTCTCAAAATGGATGTAGGAACGGGTCCCGCGGTACTAAGGAGCTACTCCTCATTGATATGGCCATTAGCCAACAGGTTCGTCGTTCCCGAAAGGATCTATCGACATGTTGGATAGACTATAAGAAGGCCTATGATTCGGTGCCACATACATGGCTCATGAGGGTGCTGGAGTTGTATAAAGTAGATGTAACTCTACGCACCTTCCTGATGTCATGTATGGGGCAATGGAGGACCGTCCTTCGCTATCCAGGATGTCGAAATATCCAAAGGAACAGCGAACCGATAAGGATCGAGCGAGGTATATTTCAGGGCGATAGTTTGAGTCCGCTCTGGTTCTGCTTGGCCCTAAATCCTCTAAGCACACTGCTGGAGGACTCAGGTCTAGGCTATCGGCTGAGGAGAGGTGGTCAGGTTATATCTCACCTCCTCTACATGGATGACCTAAAACTCTTTGCCCCCAACAATTTACAACTGATGGAGCTACTGAAAGTAACTGAAACTTTCAGTAGAGCCATCAGGATGGAATTTGGTGTGGACAAATGTGCGGTCATGCATGTAAAGCGAGGGGAAATTGTGGAATCCGCAGGAATCCAACTCTCGGATTCCATATACCTTAGAGCCCTCTCCGCATCCGAAACCTATAAGTATTTGGGTCTGTCGGAAGCGTTAGGCATCAATGTAACTGACTTGGAGGAGCGCTTCTTTGGCCGCCTGAAGAAAGTGTTTAATAGTCTCCTATCAGGCGGAAACAAGGTGCGCGCCTTCAACGGTTGGGTCATGCCGGTTTTGATGTACTCTTTCGGCATACTCAAATGGACTCAGACCGAACTTGACGCCCTGGAGAGGTCCGTACGCTGCTGACTGCATACCGAATGCATCACCCGCGATCATCGGTAATGAGACTGAATATCCCGCGAAAGTGTGGAGGTCGAGGCTTTTTAAACGCTAAGACCCTCCACAATCGCGAGATATGCAGTCTCAGGGAATATTTCCTAGAAGCCGACGTGGGGATGCATCGAGATGTGGTCGCGGCCTCGTCCCGCTCTCCTTGGCGAAAGAGAACTGGCGCAAGCCTGTAGTGCTTGACACTAACGATCGCAGGAAGGTATGGCAGAGTAAAGAGCTTCACGGACGCTTTTTCCGGGCCCTACATGGACCCGATGTAGATCTACAAGCGTCCGTAGCCTGGCTGCGTTTCGGTGACCTCTTTGGGGAAACCGAAGGTTTTGTCTGTGCAATTATGGACGAAGTTATCATGACGAACAATTACCGGAGATTTATTGTGAAGGACGGAACGGTTGACATCTGTCGGGCATGCCACCGACCGGGAGAATCAATTCGACACATCATCTCCGGGTGTTCTCGTCTAGCTAACGGAGAGTACTTGCATAGACACAACCTTGTAGCCAGGATTATCCATCAGCAACTTGCTCTAAAGTATAGCCTTGTGGAATCGGAAGTGCCGTACTACAGGTACGTGCCCGACCCAGTTCTCGAAAATGGAAATATCACATTGTACTGGGATCGATCCATCATCACTGACAGGACTATTGTTGCCAAGAAGCCTGATATAGTGGTGGTGGATCGAACAGAGCGGCGCGCAATGATCATTGACTTAACGGTCCCGCATGACGAGAACCTCGTGAAGGCCGAGAAAAATAAACAAATCAAGTATCTTGGCTTGGCTCACGAGGTTGTTGACATGTGGGATGTGGACTCTGCGATCATTGTGCCGATAGTCGTATCAGCCAATGGCTTAATTGCCAAGAGCCTCGACCAACATCTACGGAGGCTCTCGTTAGGCAGCTGGATTAAGGGGTTGATTCAGAAAGCGGTACTTCTGGACACGGCCCGTATTGTTAGAAGGTTCCTCTCTCTGGAGCCCTGACCGTAGCTTGGACCCTGTTCCCGATACCGGTGGGCTACTATTTTTTATATTTTTAAATGTTTTTATATTTTTATATTCTAATATTTAAAAATGTAATTTATATGTAACTTTATGAAATAAAAGAAATAAAATGGAACACCGACCCAATTTTAAATAAATGCTGCGTCAGCGTGATGGATATTTCCACAAAAAAATCTCGACACGACGTCACGTCATTTTCACGTCATCCTCTAATTAATTAATAGAGTAGAGTGCGTTTCATCAAATAGTTCCTATGCCGTAATGTAGCCACTTAGCGCCCCGTAGCGTATTCGTATTGGTCCTAAAACAGTGGAGCCAACACTCTACACCTCGCTACATGTATCATCAATTATTTTTAAGCTTGTAGAAAGCTTGACGTTATCACGGAGAGGTTTAAATCCGGTTCAGAAATAATGCCATCCATGCCTTATTTATTTACTTTTAAAACACTTTATTGTACACTACATACAGTATGTTAACTAACAAAGGACGTTCCCGCTAACCCGCAATAGTATAGCGTCCATACATGCAAAAAAAATATTATAAATAAAAAATTAAGTCGTGAAATATTCACAAAACTATTAAATTGATACGTGAAAGAAACACTCTGTACATGCACATTTGTATTTAAATGTAGAAAGACAAGTGTGACAAGTGTGCGTGTACAGAGTGATTCTTTTCCGTATGAATTTAAAATATTACTATTAAAAAAAAAAAAAATTGGTTAATAATATATTTTTTAGCATGTATAGACGCTATACTATTGCAGGTTTATGGGAACGCCCTTCGTTAGATAACATACTGTATACAAATATTACAAACATAATTAAGACTGGTGTACAATGGGCATATTATCCCATAAGGCGATCTCTTACGGACAGCCTTCTACGCTTTGTGGATTCAATTCTCCACTAAGAGAAGAAAGAACCTCTATGTCATGCCTGCCAGGTAGCTATCACGTAACAAACCAATAACTAATAATACGATCCTCTGATTGTTCCATTGCAATGCAAAGAACACTTCATCATTTAAATAAACGAAACTTGCGTAGAATTTTGCTTACTCCATGTAGACGATTTTAGACCATTATGTTCACGCTCTTTCAGCCAGTTAGTTCGTAGGTGTAATACCTAGATTCAGGCGTGATTTTGCGGAAATCCATTACAAAATACAATAGACGATATATTTAGTAACCTATTCTGCTTAAGTTAAGCGGAATAGGTCTATCTATCTACGTCTATTGTATTTTATACCTATGTACAACCCCATGAAAGTTCTATCAAAATAAATTGCTTTTTCGCCTCATCGTTGGTTCCTGAGAGCAAATATTAAACTCTTAATAAGGACTTAGTTTCCAAGTTTCACCGCGATATTCTGGCAAATTACTGTATACCCTTAATATTCAGTAATCTCTTTAGGAGTTATTAAAAGAGCGTTCGATACAAATTGTTTTATAATGCCCTCGGGGAAACGGTACATAAAGTGGAATAACAAAGTGTGCAAGTTGAAGGACGAGGGGCGTGTTCGATGACCTACATATTTTTATTCCTGACTTGGGGAGAAAAAACAACCCGGGTTTGTTGAAAAGTTCGACTAAGTTGTCGATTCTGCGGAATTTTGGTAGCAAGCGGCGATAGAAAATTCAGTCGATTGTTTGATCAACAACCTTGATGTTCAGCAGCTTGCGACCTCTACGTTCTTTTGCTTGAAGTAGGACATAATATGTAGTTGAAACAGGCCGTGCTAGCAGCCCTTTTTTTTTTGGGTCGGAAATTATCAAATAACTCTACTCACTCAAATTATCAATAAACCCACCCGAGTTCCTTCAGTTGCCTGTAAGTTGCCAGAGGTCCCGGTATCCCTTTTGGACTTTCCCGCGACCCCGGCAGGCATCGGCAATAACGAACCCCGTCAATTGTGCTGACATGAAAGAAGAAAGAAAGAAAATAGATTTATTCAGCACAGACTAAAGGCACACAATATACATAATAACAGATAACAAAATAAAAATAAAGAAACAAATAAGAAGGTAAAGTAGGACATTATCAGGGGAGTGTGCCTCACGGCTGCGCCAAAAAGGACCAGTTCAGTAAAAATGCCAGACAACTAGTGCCTGACGCTGGTTTTCAACCGGACCCGAAAGTGTGAAGTTACGGATGCAAATCAGTTTTATATTGTGATGTGTGTATGCATACCTACTTAAATAAAATAAAACAAAATAAGTGTCACATAATGATAATAACGAAGTACACATTTATATACCTACATAATTAGTGTGATTGTGTATAAATTGTATTGCAGACCAAATAAAATAAAAGACTGATAAATAAATAAATGAGACGGACGCATGCTAGACCATTGTTGTTGATTGATTGTTGACATCTCTTTGAGGTGCGCGTGGAACATAACGCGCCGTTGACCCGGGCAAACTACCCATTGCTCACCGTCGGCCGGGAATCAGCCTGGGATTCCCGACGCCCAGGGCGTCTAATGCGGTGGTTAGGGGCGTGAGGGCGCCAAATTTGCCACTCCCTCAAGCGCCTCCTTCGCAAGCATTACTGCTTCGCAGAAGGAGATGACGGCTTCCCATGCCCTCTCGCTCCGTACCATGGCCTGGACCAGGGCCGGACGCGAGAGATCACCGCCGCCGATCGCCTCCATAAGTACACGACGGTGCTCCGCCCAAGCCAAGCAAATCTCTACCGTATGCTCCACCGTGTCCTCCGGGCGATCCACACAATGTTGACAACCGGGCGTTTCCTCCTGCCTTATCCGAAACAAGAACCTTCCGAAGCAGTGCTTGCTGCCCTGAGTAATCATTTATATGATAGATCGCTGCTAGACATGGTGCCTCAAACAAGTTTTCACTCTTGCTCAACTCAATCCTCACTTGCCTATAATGAGTATCAGATAACCCTTTACCATGCTTCGGGAAAATTCATATATTTCATATAAAAATACAATTACATTACGGTGTAAAAAGATGCTTAACGAAGGCGAGAGTCACTTATAGTCCCCATTACTGTAATATTTCTTTTTGTACTGGACCATTCCTTCTGGTTACGGAGATATTGAAGGCCAAAGTTCAATATTTTTTAACTTGTCGACGAAACTAATTTTTAAATTTTATAATTTTTTTTTTTTTTTTTTTTTTTTTTTTTTTTTTTTTTTTTTTTTTTTTTTTTTTTTTTTTTTTTTTTTTTAAACGTTGCCCCACACTAGGAATTTCTTCCTGTATCGTGGGTGCGTTTACAAACATAGAAATTCACATACACTAAACACCCAGACCCGGAACAACTACTTGCAGATCATACAAATATTTGTTCCGTGCGGGAATCGAACCCACGACACGTTGCGCAGCAGTCCATCGCTCAGCCACTGCGCCAACCGTGTCGTAATAATTTAACTTTAATAACCCCCACAACTCCTGTACACCCAAAAGTACAGTGTTTTGCATTGCACGCTGCCGTAAACAATTTTTCACACCAAAATTAAAACTCGTAGAAATAAAATTCGCAATTAATTTTGCTCAATATTACTTATTTTGATGGAACTACGGAATACTTAGAGAACGACTATGTGATGGGTCTTTTTATTTTACTTTCCATGTATACCCACAACTAGATGTACTCGTATGAACATAAAACGTCTCAATGTTACAATGCTAACTTTCGAACCTGTAACCTATTGCTACGAAAAAACTCCAGACTCTCTAGTATGAGTTTAGGAGCTGGGCATAAAATTGATGTTATTTATGTCCTATGTTAGGCTAGTATAAGAGGTTTCGAGAAGAATTCGCTCAAAAGTTAAGCCGTTAGTGTTTATAAGAAGTGGTTTAGTACACACACGTTTATGTACATAGTTTAGATGTAATGTTCTTAAGTAACATTGTTTTTGGAACAAAGGCTTCGAAATAACATATCTCTATTCCCGAAGACTTAGGCAGTATTATCTTGTGAATCCTTAATAAATTACAAAAATAAACTGTCCTCTGCTATAAAAAATTCTTTAAGTGTTTTTTTTATATTTATTGGTATAGTTAGTTAGTTCATTAGTTTAGTTTTTAAGATAATTTAGTGTACGACGTTTATTCAATGTATATTTATAATTTCATATAATTTAATATATATCTTCTTTCATATTTCCAGAATTCTAGTTTTAGTTTATATATTTTTTTAATCTCTCAAAGTTATTCTTTTTTTTTTGTACATCTCAGAACCTAACGAAGATTTTTAAATAAATCAAAATACAGGAATCTAAACATTACGAAACCATTGGTAAATAAGAAAAATATATGGAACAAGAAAAGAACTAAAGAAAAATTGTTTATTCTGCACTAACAAAACGCACACACAACAAAAAAAGACAAAATACACATACAAAAGTAGCCAAAAGCCTCGTAAAATTCATAATATTTTTCTGGAATTGTTTTTCTACAAATCAGTTTTGTATAATATTATTGTTACTATGGTAACTTCATAATACTTCGTTTTTTGCTTCTTTAGCTATATTCCAAGAATTACTGAGGATATTAAGTCATCCAGATATTTTAATAACACGTAATTACGTATTCAAATAAAACCTCATTTGCTTTTCTGTTATCTTTTTACCTTCCTATATTGCGATTTACTTTTGCCAATCACTCAGATTAGACCTACTCGAGCGTATTTTACATTTTCAATCAATCTGCCTAGCCTTTCGGCTTTCAGTCTAACCGGATGCAGCTGAATATCAGTATTTTAAATGGAGCTACTGCCTATCTAACCTCCACAACACAGTAACTGGGCAATACGATACCCCTTGGTAAGACTGGTTGTCAGACTTTCGGGCTTCTGACAACCCGTAACGACTGTCAAAGATCCACGAATGACAGCTGGGACCACCGGTTTAACGTGCTTTCTGAGACACGCAGGAGTCTTGGTATGTAAAGATGGTCACCCATCAAAATCAAAAATCAAAATATTTTATTTCACATAAGCCTACATGGGCACTTATGAAACGTCAGAAGCTAGGTGCATGGTTCCAATTGGTCGTTTCCTATGGAGAAGAGCCGGCAAGAAACTCCACGGTTACTCTTTAAGAAAATAATAATTGGCTTTTACAATATTTTCGAATTACAGTGTTAATAGTTATGGGAGGACAGTGTAGGCCTTTCAAAAAGTTTCAGGTAGCTTAGGCTACGCCTACAACGTTCTCACATTCACAAGGTAGAAAAGAATCTATATAAAAGATAAATAAGATACTAAAAATACAAAAACCTATTTAAACCAAATGACATGATTGCCATTACAACTGTAACAAATCTCACTCTCACTCTCACAAAAACCACAAATAAAGAGTTGAAATTAAATTGTAGGTATTTATAATGTTTAATAATATTATGATTATGTCTGTCAGTGATGAATGTAAAAAATAAACATGGTAATTTGGGAGCAGTTAATATGCCGTTAATGAGGTACCAGGAAAGCCACATGTGCAGAACGAATTATTGGCAAACTTCCCTGTCTTTAATGTTATAGTATGCTTTTTTGATAAGGACACGTTTGATGAGGGTTTCGAACTTACTATCGCTTAGTTCTGTAACCAACCAACCATCCACAGACCAACCCCGGCAAGCGTAGCGTAGCTTAACCTGATTGATCGACCCGTGCGGCTGTTATTCGTTAGCCACGAGTATTTTACATTTTATAATAATATTGATGATGGGTAATCATGTTATTTTAAAACAGGCATTGCTACCCGGCTACCTAATAATTATAATTCCTTGGTTTCCTTTTACGTCAACTACGGGGTCTCCGAGGTCTTTTATTAACATACAAGACGGTATAAGACTACTCGTACACTCATAAGTGTAAGTAGTATAATCATAATGTGACGAGTAAATAATAATTGAGTCGACACCGACGTCTTAAAATTGGATATTAGAATATACAGGCTTCTCTAAGCTAACAATAAATCATCATCATCACTAAAAAAATGTCTACATATTGAATACGAGCTTTCCCCAATAAACACACCCTGCCCTTGTTTAAAAATTTTCTCGCTTGATCTCAAAAGTCGGAACAGTACCTAATGTCACCTAAACTGTACCCATATTTGCAGAAACCTGTGTCTATCCAACTTCTGGCTGGGCAAATACCTAGAAGGCTGGCTGTTAGGATATATTATAATGTTAGGGTATACGGACGACGACCGTCGTCCAGAGCTATCGTATAGAAATCAACTATTGCTTTAGTAGCGCACGGACCGCGGGCCGTCCGTCCATCCGTGCGAGGACTGTCCGTGGAGCGCGTCCGTACTCCGTACGTCCGTATCAGGATGCGCTAGGCATCTAATCCAAGCGTTTAGTGCTGTGCGAGTACAAAACCAATCGGATACAATTGTGCGCGACTATACTCGTCCTAGCCGTACATTGATCCGTACTGCTAGCCGGATATTGCCCATTCCCTTATAAATATTTAGCTTACTAATGACATAAAAGTTTATCTTTACGACACTAACCAATTCCTTAAACCTTCCTATAAAGAAGCTGCAGACCAAATGCAAATCGATTCACCTCTCCACCCTCAACACCCACTCAAACTTTAGTTTTGGGCTTACAGAGTGACGGCCGGATCTGTGACGTCACATCTCGCCAATTTACTCACGTCCCGAAGTTAGCCGGGGCTTAAAAGTATTAAATATAGGAAGGTTGGAAATATATTAGCATTATCTTTAGAGATACGTTCTATGAGGCTTCAGAAATGTCACTTTGTATTTTTTTAAGTTGTATGATGACAATTTTAGGTTTATTAAAGATGTATATCAGAATAAGTAAAGCTACTTCAATATAATTACTATGACACAAGCGTACCCACGGATTCATTTAATTTTAAAGCCCCGAATACAGAGCCAGACATGGTCATGTGACTTCATTATACAGATATGCTATTAGTTGATGAATATCCTGTAAATGGCAGAGGTAATTTTTTTGATCTGAATGCACGAAGGAGAAAAATAAGATGCGTAACGCTTCTGTGGGCGAGCTCAGGTTGGCAAACAACTGCTCAAAGTTAACAGGCCTTCACTAACTCAGAAAGTTAAGAATAAATTAATAAAAATAATTGTAACAATATAGGATAATCAAACCAATTTATGTTTCTGAATAAAACAGAGAACGAAAACAAAGTATAAAATTGTCCAAGTGGGATTAGCGACTGTTACCCAACCGTTCTTGTATATTCCCTAAACTAATCATTGTGAGTTGTCCAAACTCGTTACAGTCCAAAATGTGTACCATCTGCTACTGTTTATGCTTTAGCTGCTAAACTTTTGAGTTCTTTGTTTAAACCATAAGTTAACAATAATTGAATTTTTGTTTGATACTGTGTTAAAATATGTATTAGATAAATATATTAGGAATATAATTAGTTAAAATTATTGTTTTACAAGCCGTGCGTCGCCTGCTGGGATTTCCCATGGGCAAAAATTAAAAAAATCCATACAAACTTTTACATCATAAAAAAATGAATAATTTAAAGAAAGTGAAGGCTACGCGATCGTAGCACTGTGCTACGCCATAGCACAGTGCTACGCCGAAGCACAGCGCGTAGCATAGTAAGCTCAGAAAGCAGGGTGTTTCATTTCCAAGTACCTCTAGTAAAAGCTACCCTATTTTTTAAATATTTATGTAAGTAAATCAATCTACAGGTATTGTCTCATTGAATTAAAAATGAACTGTTTTAAAATTAATTAAGAGTCCTTCTGTATCCTATTATTTTATTATCTAGGAAATGCCATATTAAATCAAATTATTTCTTGTATTATTTAATGAACCTAATCAATCAATCTTATTTAGTCAACAATCATTACGCATTGTTTTAAATAAACTCCAATCAATCAAATTTTAATTTCAACATGAATATTCAAAACGGTTAAAACTTTCTTCGGACAATTATTTTTTATTCCAATTTCCACGAAAACGAACGTTCTCGAACGAAGTGCGATAAACCGTAAAATGTGACGCTATCATAAACATTTTACATCAAAATAAATTGACAAATTGAAGCCCCGGTTGGATAAAACATATAGATATAGGTAAATATTCATTGCCCTTGGTCGTAACTGGGGACGTAAGCCTAAAACCAAACAAATGAATCGTTTGAACGAAACAGGGTTTTTAATACATTTTTTTTTGTTTTTTGAACGTTTGATTATAAAAGCCTCGCTTTGAATAACAGTCGTGTGGGAGTTGAAACAGTAACTCAAAGGTATTATTGTGACGTAGGTGGCCAATTCGTTACGGTGTTTTTTCAATAGCAAGAGTTTTACAGTACAGTGGTGTATAAGTTTACGTAAACGTTACGGGACTAGCACCGGTGACTGAGAAGTTATGAGAAAATCGGATGTCATAGGCTTATGATGCGTATGACAGAGGAACGTGTCGTGAAAATTTTTGTCCCATCTTTTCAATCAGCCATTGCATCAACCGTGCAATGGCTGAGATTATACAGGCACTGTTGTTCAGGCACTCTTGTTCCAGCAACAGAACAAGAGTGCTTGCGTGCTTCTTACTGGCTTGTGGTCAAGACACTATTATCTAAAGGATTTTATTTGTTTTTGCAATGTTAAGTATCTATCCATTTTATTTATCTCTTACAATTTACACAGAAACCCCAATTTATTGATTGAAAATATTGCAACGGTACACTAACTTTATTACGACAAGTTATCGGTAAATGATGCTCACTGTATTACATCACTTAAATCCGGAATAAATAAAAGCTTTTTTAAACTACTCCGGAACTGAAGGTAAACTATTTCACAACGGAAAATGTGCAATGAAATTGCTATAATTTTGTTACAAGTTATGCGGAAAAATATAGCAAAAGATTTAATACTACTCAGTAAAGTCTTAAATTACCAGTTAACTAACTGGTAATTTATATTTATTTTCTTGAAAAATAGAAACAGTGTTCTAATGAGGCTTCATTATTCAAGATAATTAATAGGTAAGGTACTGAAAAATAAAAACTTAGGTCTCTGTTTTTAATTCTTTTGAATAATTTACAAAGGTGGATTGTAAAATGATACCGAATCGATATCGTTTAAATAATTATACGCCTGTTTCCCATGGGGCAGGAGAAACTACAGTAGGTTTAAATAATATAATTCCAAACAGTATTGTCCTACTGCTCAGTACTGTGATCAAAATAAATTCAATCATCCGTTCCGCAGTGCCTGTTGCCGAAAAACTTCATGTTCTATGTTTTTCTAACAATACCACGACTACAATATTGATTAGGCTTTTTCAACTGACTTTTAGACACAGTTACTATGTAGTATCATTAGCCTTAATCAGTCAACCGCTGTACAAAGGTATCTCCAATAGATTTCCTTGTCGTTCTATGGTTTAAACAGTAAGAATTTTGTTTGTCTTTTTAATTTACGCAATTTTATGCTATCAAATTCAATCAGGGCTTCATGTTATTTTTCTTGGCATGGCTTATTTTTTTAAAATAAACGCTGTGTATGTGTTTTTAATATCACCATATCAAAATCTTGATATCATATTCTAATTGGGAAGATATTTTTTTAATTTTTTCACCTGTCTATGTGGCCAGTATTGAGATTATAACGAACTCCATCGTATTATATTATTACACAGAACCTTCCGTGGTATCAAGATCCACTATACTCACTACCGAAGCGAGTAAAGCAATTTATTTTTTCTTTAATTTTCCAAAGGGCCCTCAGGGATGGTTGCCATGACTATAGGATATAAATTCCCTCATGAAATATGTAATAGCCACGGCAAACTCGAATTTTTGGGGTGACTCGTTCCAGTATCCATGGTGACTGGGCTGGATACATCTTCTCCGAGGAGCCAACTAATGGAATTAGATCAATATATGGAATACTAGCTGCACCCCGCGGTTTCACCCGCGTAAGTCGCGATCCCGTGGTAATATCGAGATAAAAGTATCCTATGTCCTATTCCCGGTCATAGTCTCATTTTCATCATAGAAATCATTTCAGTCGTTTTAGCGTGAAAGCGTAACAAACGAACTAACCAAGTCAAACGTGAGTTTGTTTGTTATTTAGGGAATATACCCTACTTTTAACATCTTCCTGTGTCCTTCGCTCATTGCGATTGGTCAAATGATTGAGTTCTCTCAGAACTTATAATAATATTATGCTCTAGGAAATTCTCAGTCACAAAACTTGAATAGAATAGAAAATAAAATAATAATAGAAAATGTTTATTAACATAGAATTTAGGTATACAGGTGAATTGTGTTATGTAAATAACAGTGATAGGAACTTATTATTACATCATCCACATAGACGTGGGATATATACGTATTATTGAAGCTAACTCAAAAACTATACCCAAGCAAAGTTAATACAATTTATATGAGACCGCGCGCAAGCTTCTTTTACCAAATGAAAAAATAATTTTCAAAGTCGGTCCACAATATTGACGAAAATATTGATGAACATACATAAAGTAGAATATGGAACCTCTTCCTTTTTGGAAGTCGATTAAAAGCTAGCCATTTATTTTCTTTTTTAAAGGCGATTGGGCGTTTCTGCCCTGGAGCCCAATAGCGTTAAGATATATACCAATGGAAAGATCTCATCAAGAAGAATATTTCTTATTCTGAAGACTTCTCTTGATCGTTAGTACGAAAGGAGCTACAGAGCTTTAAATGTGATCCATGCGTCATGTTCGTGAACGGGCGCCGCCAGTAGGGACTGGTCATCTCTAAGCTGCCACGGCTTATTTTTAATTAATTTTAATTTTTGGACGGACGCTTTTAACGTGCACGTCTCTTTTTTTTCTTTTTTACATTGTTCTCACATGTTTAATTTCAAATGAATGATGTAACCAATATATTGTAACAAAATTTTGATTTAAAAGAGTGTCCGTGGAGTTTCTTGCCCGTTCTTCTCCATAGGAACCTACTACGCTTTGGAATGGGCAACTAGCTTCATTTTTTTTGACTGACCGACCCCTTGACAATTCAAAAGTACCTGTAATTGGTTTATTTGAAATAAATGCTTTGAGTTTGAGTTTGAGTTTGAGTGATTAAATATTATTGGAATTCTGTATTTCGTCAATTAAATAACTTTTAATGATTCAGTGCCCTGCAAACATCATCTTTGAAGCCTATAAGCGAACATTTTAAAACATTGGTCTCCAATAGATGCCATTTTAGGAACAATGTTTTTAAGAGTCGGTCGACCGGACGGATCGTTAAGCCTGACGGTTACCCCAATAGAGTTGAGATAATTATATGTCAATGGGAAGATCTCTTCAAGGCTAATATTTTGTGATAGCACACTTCTCTTGATTGTTAGAACGAAAGGAGCTGCAGAGCTCTAAATGTGAGTAATTAACATTAGTGAAATTCAGGTATTTAGACAATTAAATAACTTTAATTAACTTTGAGCCTCGCAAACATGATCTTGCAAACCTATAAACGGAAATTTTAAAACGTTGGCCTCCTAGATGCCGTTTTGGGAACAATGTTTTTAAGAGTTGATCGGCCGTACAGATCGTTATGCCTTCGTTAAGCCTGCCGCATCCCCCAATATAGTTAAGATAATATAGTTAAGCCAAAGGAAAGATATCTTCAAAGGAAATATTTCGTGATATGACGTTTCTCTCGATTGTTAGTACAAAAGGAGCTACAGAGCTCTAAATGTGAGTAATTAAGCATTATAAAAATTCATCATCTATTTAGGTCATTAACTCTGAACTGACTAATAATAGGCAAAAGTCGTGTTTGTAGCAAAGATTATCCCTGGAAAGCTCTTTTCAGTGGTATATATCTTATGGCTATTGGATGCCAACAATTCCATAACTTCGGTGCGCAATTTATTACCTATTTAGGTCATTATCTCCGAACTGACTAATTGGCAACATTAATATGTTAGAAGCAAGGGTTCTCTTCAAAAAGCTCTTTTCATTGGTGTATATATTATGGCTATTGGGTCAAGAAAATTCCTTAACTTCGGTGCCCCAGTAGTAACACGTATTTAGGTCATTAACTCCAAACTGACTGACTATTAGCAAAAATCGTGTTAGTAGCAAAGGGTCTCCTTGAAAAGCTCTTTTCATTGGTGTATATCTTATGGCTATTGGGCTAAGAAAATTCATTAACTTCGGTGCCCCAGTAGTCACCTATTTATACCATTAACTCCGAACTGATTAACAATTGGCAAAAGTTATGTTAGTAGGAAAGGTTCCCCTTGAAAAGCTCTTTCCATTGGTATATATCTTATTTTTATTGGGCTTCAGGGCAGAACCACATAAGCAGGGGCCCATTCTCCTTTAACTAACAATAGATTATTGTTTTATTTATTTGATCGGTATTTTATTCCGAATTTTATGTTTTATTAGTGAAAACAATACTCTATGTGCATTTTAAATTGAGCGCACAAAATAAATATGAGTCAACTTAGGAATTTAATAAACAGAGCACGAGTATTTTTGTGTATCAACATATTTTTTGTTTTAGCTCTTTTCTATGAAATAATAAAAAAATTAAAACTCATTCACATTACAAATTAAACATTCAATACAATTAAAAATTCACTAAAATTACAAGTCATTGGTGCCGATTCTCTTGTCACAAAATTCTCTAAAGTAAACTAAAAATCACTAAAATTTAGTTTAGTCCTGTCAAACGATCAAACTCATTCTGAAATAGACTTTAAATGACACAACTTAACTATAATTTAGTTTGACAGCACTAAGATGGCACTGAGATTAGTTTAGTGAAAATGCTATTCTGAATTTGATGATTTAAACTAAAATTTTGTCCTATATCTAAAATCCTCTAACTAAATCTGACTATATTTAATCGCGATTAAAAATGTGTGGAATAAAATTAGATGTCATGAACTAAAATTCAAACCAACACCTCGACTTCAGTTACAAAAACAGTACTGTATTTTTTTATTTTCTTTTGCTTATATCTCGAAAACGGTGTGTCCTATCGCAAAAATTTCGACCCCCTTTAGGAAACCCTTAAACCCATAATTCTCAACATGTTGGTAATTATTTTTAATTTTTTTTCTTTATTTTCCATACAAAAACTAAAAAATTCCATTATAAACACGACGAGGCTGCCGTGCATGCGCGCCTCTGGCTCTATAAAAAAAAACACAGGGTAGGGAAAACAAGTACCCAGTGGAGGCGCGCGGTTGTCAAATTCGATTTTAGTTGTGTCAAAATAAGTTTTAAATTTAGAGAATTTATTTGGCAGAATAGCTCCAAAATTCCCATAGTCAAAAGTAAGGAATTTTAGTGATAGTTTAGTTAGTTTAGTTCAGTGTACAAGAGAATCGGCACCATTGTCTATCGAATACAGACATTTCTCCAACAGGAACGCGTTGAGTCTTGACTTAAATAAACTCTTGTTAATTATAGTTTTTAAGTCCAATGGCAACCTGTTAAAACTCCGCACTGCTTGATATTGAGGATTATGTTGAACAATCTTAAGTTGGGGTATTATTTTGCTTTGAAAATCTTTCCTGTGCATGTGCTTTCCCTCAACTGTCTCTCCTCATGTGTTTCATAATTACGCAGGTATTTTTGTAAATTCACCAACAGTGCTATCAAAGGATAGTCTGGTTTCTTAGTTTATTATTCAAACACCTTAAAAAACATAACCCTTCCTTGGCAGTCCGGGTAAAAAGCCTGACTAATAACTTATCTCTCACGTACATAGCATCACAAACACATTTGTTTTGTCTCCAATGTCAAGTAGAACGTAAATTAGACCTAAAGGTAGTAAATTAGCTTTTGATTGCATCTATTACTTAGGATAAAGAGACATCCAGTTGACCTAAAAGACTATATTTCAAACCTACGTAAATTAATCAATCAACAAAAGCGTAGGTATAATATCCAATTTTTCCGAAGCTCTACGAGGCTACGACCCGAGTCTGCCCTACAATTACTAGATATTAAAAGATAAGCCCCTCCCCGCTGTATCTGAAATGTAGTCTAATAGATAATGACGTTGTTTAGAGATACGTTCGCATTCGATATTGATTTGAAGATTATTATCAATCGTGAAGTTATTTCGCAATAAAAACTCAATCTGATCTTTTTTCCCGTAATTGTAACAACAATCAAGAAAACAAGATGGTTTAAGAGTTATAAATGCGCAAGCAGAGATACTTTGCTTTTAATAATAACAGTAGTACGATAATCCGGTCGTCGATTATTTAATTATTTATTAATTTGGGCCACACAAGAGATTAATGAAAGGCAATTGCATGCAGCTGAGATGAGAATTCTAAGAAGAATGTTGATGTACCCTACACTATTTGTTCTGGGTATGGTAGGGTATAACACTCTAAGAGTACGACGGGAGTTTTCGCTCGTAGCGTATGTAGTGAAACTGCTACGTGGCGTGGCGCATAACCCGGGAGTGCTGCGACACCTACAGCTGTACGTGCCCGACCGGTACGTGTGGAGGCGGCAACGCCCGCCCCTGCTCGCTGTGCCTGCGGCCAGGACCAACCTACTGGCGAGAACTCCTCTTACTAGAGCCATACGCGTGGTGAATGAGGTTCACGGGAGGGTTGATGTATTGTGGTGCAACTTGAGTGAATTCGCAAAAGTTACACTATATGTAATAAGTTATTTAGATTAAGATATTTTTTTAACTAGGTATAAGGTGTAGATTTAGGATTTAGTTAGTAAGGCCACTCTATCGCAATGGATCATAGATCTGTAATGATAGGGTAGGTAAGATGTTATAAATAAATTAAAATTAAGAATGTGTTGTGTTACGCGAATGGATAAAATAAGCAATTAGTATACAGCATGAGCATGTAACAAAAACCCTGTCCGATCCGAAAAGGGGCGCCTTGGTACCGCTATGTAGCTCCCTCCGAAAAGGGGCGCCTTGGTAACGCTATGTAGCTCCCTCCGAAAAGGGGCGCCTTGGTACCGCTATGTAGCTCCCTCCGAAAAGGGGCGCCTTGGTACCGCTATGTAGCTCCCTTCGAAAAGGGGCGCCTTGGTACCGCTATGTAGCTCCCTTCGAAAAGGGGCGCCTTGGTACCGCTATGTAGCTCCCTTCGAAAAGGGGCGCCTTGGTACCGCTATGTAGCTCCCTTCGAAAAAGGGCGCCTTGGTACCGCTATGTAGCTCCCTCCGAAAAGGGGCGCCTTGGTACCGCTATGTAGCTCCCTTCGAAAAGGGGCGCCTTGGTACCGCTATGTAGCTCCCTTCGAAAAGGGGCGCCTTGGTACCGCTATGTAGCTCCCTTCGAAAAGGGGCGCCTTGGTACCGCTATGTAGCTCCCTTCGAAAAGGGGCGCCTTGGTACCGCTATGTAGCTCCCTTCGAAAAGGGGCGCCTTGGTACCGCTATGTAGCTCCCTCCGAAAAGGGGCGCCTTGGTACCGCTATGTAGCTCCCTTCGAAAAGGGGCGCCTTGGTACCGCTATGTAGCTCCCTTCGAAAAGGGGCGCCTTGGTACCGCTATGTAGCTCCCTTCACAATGGTTGAGCTGAATGGTGCTGATCCATGCGTCTTGTTCGTGAACGGGCGCCGTCAGTTGTGACTGGTCATCTCTTAGCTGCCATGGCTTATTTTAATTTTTGAATTGTTATTATTTTATGATTATGGACGCTTTTAACGTGCTTTCTACATTGTTCTCACATGTATAATTTCAACGTGAATGATGTAACCAATATATTGTAACAAAATTTTGATATAAAAGAGTGTCCATGGAGTTTCTTGCCCGTTCTTCTCCATAGGTACGTACTACGCTTTGGAATGGGCAACTAGCTTCATCTGACTGACTGACTCCTTGACAATTCAAAAGTGCCTGTAAATGGTTTAATTGAAATAAATGCTTTGAGTTTGAGTTTGAGCAAGAACATTACTAAAACTTTTTTTTATGAAATTAATAAGAATGTTAAAATTACTATTTAAAATTCACGTTTTTATTACCAAAATTACCCCAATTATTTTATTATAAATTACCAAATTGTCTACAGAGGTCATAAGTTATGGCTTGTAGACAACCATAAAATTCCCCATTGAAAAAAATGCGGCGAATTATTTTTTAGTTTAAAAAAAAAACCACTTAGACTCTTAACAACGCCCAACAATGTTTATGAGGAAGTCTGAAAGTGACACTATTGACTGAAAACTGTTTGTGGCAATAGGTTGTCATGGTATGGACATGACTGTGATGCGGAGGAATGAGGGGAATGTCGACAGGAAAGTTTTGAGTATGAATGTAGGCTATGGGCTATCCTGATGAATGTAGGCTAAGTCCGAAAGGGATACCGGGACCTTGGCAATAGGCAACTGAAGGAACACGGGTGGGTTTTAGTCAGTAAAAGTCTGACCCGCCCTCCGCTCCGCCCAGAGCGGGAGAAGTCATTTGATGATTTTCCACCGTCAACAAAAAATGGCTATGGGCTATACGAACAAGGGAAAACCAAAGAAACGTTGAATGGGCTGTGTGCAAGATGATATGGCTAGAAAGGGAGTGACTACCGAGATGACGGCTAATAGTATGTATGGAAGCAAAAGACAATGTTGCGCCGACCCCAAATAAACGTGGATGGGGGCAGGAGAACGATGATTATTCACGTATACACAAACTTATGAATAGAGAAAAATACATAAAGATAGTTAGGCACAAAACTGCATATTTGATTAGAAAATTCTTCCAGCGGATCTGTGACAAGAGAGTTGGATGAGAAATGTAGTCACGGTGTTCAAGTTCGTTTTGTTTGAACAGACAATAACATAAATGTTTTCATTTATGTTATTGTCTGTTTCAAGTTCTGTCTGTTTGAATTATACAATAAATTTATGAATTTGAATTTTGAATTTGTTTGAATATATGTTTCATTAATATTTCATTAACATTCTAATTCTTCACGACATTGTAAGCGAAGAAAAATCCGCATCACTTAAGTTTGGTGCTTCAACATTTTTTGTACTGATAAGCTTAAGCTGACAAGTTTACAAGAAAACTGAGCCTAAAGTTGACAAGCTAAGTCCTTCACCGTGACTCTTTGAACAAATTTAAATGTTTCGATCAATATTTATCTTTTGATTAGCGGTATGACAAATTTTAGTGTAACGAAAAATATTAGACCGATATTTTTAGGACGTGGTAGCTACTGAATGAAATGCTTAGTGATTAGGTTATTAAATGTTTACCTATAGATGAGTCTAGGCTTTAAGATGAAAAATATTGATTCTGTTAATGAAAATTATTTGAAATGAAATGATGTTTTGAAACTGGTACACATACTAAATGGCGTATATTAAATTAGTTTCGCTAAACACGATGGTAGTAAACTCACAGGATGTGGAAATCAGTGTCACAGTAAATTGTGGAGACAATAACTTTATCAGCACATAATCATGTCAAACTAAATTCCAAAACTTTCAAGCACAAACCGAATAAATTGAAAAATCCAAATGAGGGAACAATCCCTCTGTCATTAGCTGGTGACCCTACAAGATGTGATTAAAAGAATCGAGAGGGAATTGTCAAGTTTAGAGAACAAATGGTGAACGAAGGGAAGTTCTAGAGGGGAGGGTGGAGTGAACGGGCCTCCTAGCACAAAATATATTTATAGGTACAGAAGATCTGCTCCATACACATGAGCGAAAACGCACGCACACTTAAACGCTCTTCACGTGTTGCGATTGCAAGCGCACTCGGGACTGGCATTCGTTTGAGATGGTTCGATTGCAAGCGCACTTGGGACTGGCATTCTTTTGAGATGGTTCGATTGCAAGCGCACTTGGGACTGGCATTCGTTTGAGATGGTTCGATTGCAAGCGCACTTGGGACTGGCATTCTTTTGAGATGGTTCGATTGCAAGCGCACTTGGGACTGGCATTCGTTTGAGATGGTTCGATTGCAAGCGCACTTGGGACTGGCATTCTTTTGAGATGGTTCGATTGCAAGCGCACTCGGGACTGGCATTCGTTTGAGATGGTTCTATTGCAAGCGCACTTGGGACTGGCATTCGTTTGAGATGGTTCGATTGCAAGCGCACTCGGGACTGGCATTCGTTTGAGATGGTTCGATATTTCCGTACGTCCATGTGTGCGTGTGCCTTTTTATTTTGCTCGTTTGATGAGCCAACCTTCTGTATCTATCTATTATTTATGCCTCAGGGGTGGTACCGAACACAATAGCACATACAATTCATTATGTAGAAATCGTTTAAGACGCCCAGCGGATTAAGTCTTACTTACGAAGGTACCATTTTAACAAGACGTAAAACGTTTCATAGAAAATGTTCATATTGTAATGAGATCAAAAGGAAGGCTTTACAGTAACTGAGTACTCAAATTGTTGCTCAGAATTAAGGGATGTAAGAGATGATTATTTATTTCAAGTAAAATTATTATGAAGAATATTTTATGAAGCAGGCACAGCAGGATGCTGTTTTTTCGGTTTGTCATCTTATTTTCATCTTTTTTAAAGTTCACTTTTTACGCAGTCGGGTTCATTTTAAGAAATAAACCTCCATGTGAGCTGATTTTAAAATAGTAACCTACACTCTCATTGAATTTGCCAAATAGGTTTCGAAATGACGGCTTCTGACTCGCTGGTTCACATTCATAACTGTATAGTCATAGCCGCTACAGCAACGTTTTACTTTTCATAAAACATTTCTCTTTGTTGACTTCCAGTTTGTTATGAACTGTAAGTAAACTCAGCGGAAAGTAAGCATAAATCATTGTAAAATATCATAAAAACCAGCTCTTTTTAACTTTGTTCACGAATTACGAGCACATAATATAACATTCGATCGACTTGCTCATTTTGTTCAACGTCCGTCTTCGCAACACTTTTATGAACTTTACGTAAATGTTTCTCCAAAGAACAACAGGAGTCAGTGTTGGTCTTCTAACCTGAAATTACCAAGAAAATTAATCATCTTCCCTCAAACTTTACTTTCATTAGCTTTATTATCTTTACATCCCCTAATATGCATTACCAAGTTCGATGATCAGTTTTGCCTCTCCAACGGATAATTGCTTTTTATTAAATGTAAATTTCGAATCGATTTCGCTAACAGGGTTGAGCTTAAAATGGGCATTGTTGTATTTTCTAACTATGTACCTACTTTATAGTTGAACCTTGAAAATGTTGTGAAAATCTGTTAATATGTTAAGTGGTCAATTTAATCTAAACTGTTGGATAGCTGAGTAATTTCTGTGGCCCTAGTGAAAAGGGGTATAAGTCCGATTTTGTGGAAAATGAGTTAAGTATACAGAAGTGATCAGAAAAAAATGCTCTATCGTTTAATTAAGAAGTTAACTTGTGTAACCAACTGACACAAAAAAACAAACTACAAAAGTCGGTTTTAAGTACTTTTGTATTCTTTTAAATGGAAAAATAAAAAAATATTTTGTTTTTTTAATCTAAATTAACATAAATTACCCACGTTTTAATTTGGTTGGTGTTTATCAATACAACAACACCTGGTTCTTAAAAATGGTTTAGTGAATAATATTATTAGACATAAATCCGTTTTCACCGAAATAAAGGGAAAAAATAAAAAATAACTCTGTGGAGATTAGTATTGTCATAATCATTCCAAATGCGTATCCATTTTCACTTGTGTGAATTAACATTTAACATAATGGGAGAAGGGGTATAACTTATTTAGTACCCTCAAGGTATTCATTTTGTGGTTAGTATAAATCACTAACTTACAACTAAAACTTAACTTTACATAAAAAAGAACTCAATAATAATAAAGAGCCTAAATTGTTTACCTATTAAAAACATCACATGTATTTAATTTGGTAGCGGTTTTAATGTCGCACGAGGTCAAACACGCTAATTGAAGCGCGCGGAGTGTTTTTTGCGTCTCCTGTAAAGTTGCATTTTTGAACTTAGATCCCTTTTCACTAGGGCCACAGATTTTGGGTTTATTTTTACAGCCGAATAGTGCACGAACTACTTAACAAACAAATACTACTAGACGATTTTGAACTTTAGGATCTGAAAGATAAGGATGAGATTAGCATGGAGGACAAAACGCGACAAAATCGATGAAAGGTTGAAGAACGGAAGGTGTTGTTAGGAAAATACGAAACTGCTTTCGTTTTTAACTGATGCCATACATAATGTAAGAGGAAGGTGGAATACTCGTACTCGTGTACAGAGTCAGGTTTGAACGGGTGCTTTTAAGTCTGCAAGTATGGCTGAGTTCGGATAAAATAAAACACGTTCCTAGATCAGCTTCAGATTATACATGTAGAAATGAAGTATCATTTTCCGTGAAAAAATCGGCTTGCATGAAAGTTGTGTAAAAGAAAGCACTTTTGCTTTCTGAAAGACATTTGACAACCTAAATTGAGTGATGGAATACCTGGTTTAGAACCACGGTTTTGATACTCTCTGTAGCACAATTTCGTTCATCCATCAGTTTTTTTAATATCTTGCGTGTGTATAATGATATAGATTGTTCATTATAAAACGTAATTTTCATTTAAACAAGAAAGTAATACAAAAGCGCGAACACAAAACATAATAAGCAGATCAAAACAGTTTTATACCAATTCAATATACAGATGTTACACTGCTCAAGATGAAAACATTAAAAATGCATTAGGAAGATTTTCTTTGAGTTTGTTGAAAAAATCGCTTTTGAATAGTAAAGACGGAGAATGCGTGGGAAGAGTAAGTTTAACTGTGACAGCTTAGGACACAAAGATATATGCAGGGAGGACATTATGGGGTTTTCATAGTATGATTTCGTACTAATCTTCTTTTCATAATTATAGCGGAACCAATGATGAAATAATCCTAACTAATATTATAAATGCGAAAGTGAGTTTGTTTGTTTATTTTTTTGTTACTTTCACGCTAAAACGGCTCAAAAGATTTCGATAAAATTTGGCACACGGGAAGACCATGACTTGGAATAGGACATAGGATACTTTTTATACCGATATTCTCACGGGATCGAGACTTACGCGGGTGAAACCGCGGGGCGCAGCTAGTAGCAATATAAAACTAAAATAATATTATAGGGAAAGGTAATTATATGACATTTTAAAATGTTATTTATATGTATGTACAATGAATAAAGAACATAAACGAATCACTCATCAATGTGGAAAAAGGTAAGGCAAGTCCTTTTCCACCTTGATGAATAATCTTGTATGTGTTATGGTTTGTGGTTCTAGAGGATTTGTCCAAAACCGCTATTGGGCGACTGGATGGCGGTGCCAGTCTCGTGGTACCAGTCGCCTGACTAGTCTGTCTGAACAAGGTGTCGAGGAAGTTTATTTTAATGCATTGTTGTACTTACGTATGTAATAATATAGAGGATAGAAAATGCTAAAGTAGTATTTGAACCTCCGTCTAGTTAAACGTATGATGGGCAAGTTGATTGTACTGCGCCACTTAGACGCAGAGCGTGCACGACACGTGCTTTGCTTGCGTAATAGTGAGATTTAAAATCGGATCAAGAACTTTCTAAGATTAAAAAATGGCTAAGCCATCTTTGTCCTTTAGAAATCAGCAATGCAGTATATTCTCCTATAAATAATATCTCTAGCTACTGCACGCGCTATGCGTGCTGGTGAGAAATAGGTACATATTTGTCAAATCTTTCATCAAAAATGTTTGTTCTATGACGTAAAGCCATTGATTAAAAGCGTTTAAAACTGATTATGTTTTAACTAAGTGCTTGAAAATGCAGAGCTCAAGCATATTGCGTGTATCATTTAAGCTTATCTTTAATCATGCTGGCGTAACTTCAAGCTCAATTTATATACCAGCTAAGGAAAACAAGTTTGATTTAAAGATTGTGATAGTACAGGCAGAATTAATGGCTTGCTTATAGCTAAAGATAAGAATCGGTTCTTTAGATTTAGCTTTCAAAGTGCTGGTAAACCTTTCAAGGATTGCATTAAAACAATGCAATCCTTCGCTTTTTGTGAAGATTGGGTGATTTGATTTTTATCAAAGACATTGCTTTTGACATTTACAATATCAATCTTTTATAAACGAAGCTTTTTTATCACACGTCGTTTAATATATATATAATAGAGCTCAATTGATTGCCTAAAAACCTTAAAAGGCGATAATAAAACACGTAAAAATAATGTTTTTTTTTTGCAGGCTATGTTCTGAACATTTTATGATCGGTGTACAGATAATCTCAACATGGTAGTTTCCAGCAAAAATGTTTATAATATAACATGGTTAGCCTTTCGGCAAAATATAAGCCGTGTAAAATTGTTAATATTTTCATGTTGTGAAAAGCCCGACTATTTTGTTTTCAATTTAATAGTCACTCATTATTTAATAATATACAATAATTATAAAGTAGTAACGCCTACATTAAATTGTTTTGAAAAAAAAGTAATTGCTACGAGATGTGGGAACAAGTCTGATGCCGAAAACGTAGTTTTTACCGTTTCTCTGTTTGTCAAGATGTATGTTCCGTATTGGCACAAAAACGGCTGAACGGATTTGAATGAAATTCGGCAAAAATAGTTTATAACATAGTAGTAGGCCCCTGTGGGATCTTTTCAGACGTACACGCAGGCGAAGGCGCGGGCATAAGCTAGTCAATAATCAGGGAAAGGCATTGAACATTGATCACCACGCTTACTCAAGACAGATTGGCGATTTCAGACTGATATATAATTATAAAGTCAAACGTGTCAGTGGTGTCACAATGATCAGTTTTTGACAGATATGCCATACGAAATCTGTCAAAAACTGATCATTGTGACACCACTGACACGTTTGTAAATTAGTAGACTTGGCCCCCTGGTTTCCTCACGATGTTTTCCTTCACCGATGTCATTGATGTCTAAGATAATCTTAGAAAGTACATAATTATGAATTGAAGAAGTCATATTGGTACTTTCCCTGATTTGAACAAGTTAAAAACCCTTATATTTCGATTGCAGCCATTTTAACTCCATTCCCTTCAACTGTGCAAGCTTGAGCACTCGACATCAAATTAATTCCCGAACTATTCTTGTCTGAAATCTAAACTGAACTACTGAGAGCCTTAATACCTATATAAAGTTGTCATGTCTAGCCAATATTGCCGCATAATTGCTCGAGTTTTAAGTTAGCGCTCGTTAAACGATATAGATTAAGGTGAAGTGCTCCCCCCGATGTGTTTAAGTGTTTATCCTCCTGTGGAGATGGGTATTCCTATCGGTTTTACGGAATTAATGGTGTAATTGTAATTACGGAATTATTAGTTCTGTCGGAAAATGTATACCAAGTTTATACATTTTTATGAAATATTTAGGAGTGGAATAATGGTTAAGAAAAGAGAACATGCATTTGTTAATAAGAAAATATACCTAATCAAATAGCAACATGCATTTATTAACGCAAACGTCCTTCAATTGATCAAATGATGTTTTCTTAATATTGTGATTTATAGGCTTTATTTTCAATACCTTAGTGGTATAACCATGACTAGCTTATCTCTAGCGGTATTTTATTAGCGAAAATGAAGAAGTAAACTGGAACTAATTAGCAGGATCACTAATTGCTTCGGTAATACGTTGCTGCTTACTGCAATATTTCAATTGAAGAAAGGCGTCGAACTAAAAGCAGTAAGTTATTTTTTTTTTTTCAGGAAAAACCCGTTTTAATAACGAGTTCCAATAGGAAATAATTCTATTAATAAAATCTTTCCACACGTGTAACTTTTATCAGAAAAAAAATTGCAATACGACATTGAGGAATCGTTACCGAAGGGAAGATATTATTATTATTTCATTCCTCCATTAGATTGGGAATTGAATTCCTATATCACTACACGGCAAGCTTCGATAGTTGTATCGACGACGACGTTGGAATTTAGTAATATTAGGTCCCCACCTATGAAATCAGCGTTTTGTATGGGGAATTTTAAAGAAGTTGCATTTTTCATACTAACATTTTCTTAATTTATATAACAACCATGAACACTAATCTTGTAAAACTTTTATGGACTAATGTTTAAAAACTAAGATAACGTATGCCACTTAGATTAAGCGACAAAAATAAGTTAAAGCTAAGTTACAAAAAAAATTATAGTCATTTCTGCTAACAAAATGAGGAGTCATTTTTAAGGTTTCTTTTATGTTTAGAAAACTATAAATAATAAGGATTTTTGACTATTGGTAGTTGTCTATGATAGCCATTATTCGATATAATACCAAGCGATTGACGAATATTTTAAATATTTTAAAGTCACGAGGTTCTCCATATGTGAGAAAAAAACGCCAATTTCATAGGTCGGACCCAATATGAGCGCATTCTGATAAGGTTTAGCCACGTACAAATATGTATACTAAAAGTACGATGTAGTATCAGTAGAAACTGACGTTTAAAAATAGAATTATGTGCTGATTTAAAACTTGTGCTGACTGGCATGACTTCGCGTTGGACGCGATTCTGCGATATATTTTGCGTACAACAATTTCTATGAAAACGCGCGCACCGCTTCACACAGCAGTGACCTGTCGCGGCGTGACACAGAAAACACCGCAACGCTATGGAAAATGTTCCTTTGGTGTCGCGCTGCCTTTCGCGCTCAAGATATCACGGCGTGCTAGTGGGAAAGGTGTCGCGAACGTCTAGCAACAAGTCGCGCCAATCTGCATGAGCCTTTAAGCCTTAAGCCTCGCCCCTCGGCTCTTGCCCTTTTCGAATAAAATGTTCCACAAGCCCCTTTTTTATTATTTTGGTGTAGTGATTCGCCCCTTACGAAGGGGCGAGTGTTATTAAAATAATTATTTTGGTGTATCGATTCGCCCTTGGCGGCAATTCCTTTGAAATTTAATCAAAAAAGGTACAGTTAGACAGAAAAATGCACACATTATGAAAAACGCCTGTTTAAAAAATACAATAGACGTAGATATATTTAGTAAGAAGATTACAAAAAGAGAGAGAAGCATTACAATTTACAATTTGAAATTACAAGAAGAGATTACAGATTGAGTTATTAAAGTAATCAAACGCCTGTTTGATTAGTTTAATAACTCAATCTGTAATCTCTCCATCTCGTGACACTTGTGACAGTTTACAGTTTTGCTACCTGGCTTTAGACTTATCTATACTAACAAAAGGAACCTTTTTCATAGATCCAATAAACAAAACGTTTGGAAAAATATGTTACCCGTGACTCGTATATATATGAATGCTTTCTCTTTCTAAGATCGTATTATAATGTGGAAGGGATGCGTGTGATATATGTGTGAGAAAAAAACAATAATAATTTTAAGACTTAGAGTAAATAATTTTTAGAGAATGCCAAAAGATTTTTTATGAATACAAAGATACAAAGAAATTAAAAATTTAGAAACCTAGAGTGCTGACAGTATTTTTAATTTACTAACAATCGTGGGCGTTTGGGGGTATCTAAGGGGCAAGTAGATACACTTAGGTAATTAGGGGCAAGATGGAAGGGGGGCGAGCAGAGCCCATGCTCAGCTCGCCCCCCCCATTGGATTACGATGAAGAATTTTATTATTGATAACTCTTGAAGATAATATAAACAACGTCGGTTTGTCGTTTCAAACAATTAGTAAGACTAAGGAATCTGAGGGACACCGCGGTCTCTACTGAACTAGCAATTTGTCATCATTTGTGCACTAATTCCATTGTTCAACTGAACGTATTTATGTAGTAGGTACAGCGCTTACACAAACATTCTACACGTTTTATTGAAAATAAAGGAGGTAACGTAACGTACGTGTATCGAATAGAAAACAAGTACTTGAATACCAAAGGCATGATGGTAGAAGAATAGTTAATATGTTATACATTCATCTACATACACCATACTAACCTAATTCTTAGTAGGAACAGAATATCCTTTGTCCAACAAACGAATGTTTCATTTCCACTCAATACGTGAAAATAAAATGTCCGGCAACCCAATTAAGTGGAAGAAAATCTGCCACAGCAAACCAATAGCATTTGATAGAAACCTTTTCCCAGATCCGAACAGGGTGCAGGAATGCGGGATAAAGTGATCGGTATTTGCATACTCAGTGCATTTCTTTTGATGGTCGATGTAGAGACAAAGGCTTGTATAATCAGACGAAATGTTACGGTCACTTACGAAAGTGGGGCATCGTGTAGGCAGAATTTGAAATGGGCTAATTATGGGGTGAAGTTTAGTACTTGAGTGATCTAGTTTCTAGCATTTTTTATGCTGGGCAGCGATAATATCTTGTTGAGTTCGGGCCAAGTTTTTGTAGCTATTTTTAAGCCATTTTTTATGTTAAAATTGATAGTTTGATTTTAGAATAATGTCCAAAATGGTAAAGTTATATAAAATAGGTATCTTTATATGGACCAACCGGCTGTTAGTATACAAAAACTACTAAGGAAAACAAGGTAACATACTGACAGTTAAAATTTATTAACACTCATTTATTATGAGATTTGTATTATAAAACTCTGCGAGAAAAATGAAAGTGGTGACATAATAATATCCATAGATACGTATGAAGGCTAAGATGAGCTTAGTTAGGGATTTTTTAACACGAGGGAAAATTACGAGAAATACACATTCCATAAGCACATTTCCACGCATCCTCATAACCTTTATGAGGAAAATCTCAAGAAATTTTAGAAGATAAGAAGGCTCGTCGTTTAATAAAATTTAATGTTAAAAAGTCCAACCTAGATATGAAAAGAAATTCTCGTGAAGCACAGCATTATGTATAAAATTAATTTAAAAAAACTGTGTCTGCTATAAGAGTAAGTTTTTCATAATAACGCCTTTTATTACCTATAAACTTATTCATGGCAGCCATTCGTGCTTAGATTTATATCCGTACAATAACGTAACATAGTGGAAGATGTATTATTGTGGCGCCTTTAATTTGTCGTAATGAATGAATAATGTTATTACGAAACCTTGGATTGTATTTCATTATATTGATTGTCAAAAATATAACAAAGGTGCCCACCCACAGATTTAATCAAACACTATCGCCATTCGATATGATGTGTTTTGACGGTCAATAAAATCTGTCAGCTTCTTAAAGATTTGCTCGATCCATGGTTACCGTCACCTGTTAACGATCGGTAACCATCAAGGTATTTTTTTTGTACGTCTACACTGTCCCACTGCTGAGCAAAGGCCTCCCCCAAATCTTTCCAAATATCCTTTTCCAAGGCCACCTTGATCCAACCCTTACGGTACGCGTCTAGATCGTCTCGTCATATATACCTGGGCCGGCATCGGCGGCGGTTTTTAAAATCACTTGTTGATTTATCGATCGACAAAAACCATCCATGCACACAGGTGATCGACAAAAAAACGTTTTTGTTTGATCACACGGGTCGATCGTCAAAAATCGAGCAAATTTTTAGACACAGACGGATCTATAATCGTATGTTCTCATTTCACTGTTGTCCAGGTACGTTATAATTGGGTTAGGTACAGCCTATTTTTGTTTATCGGGCCCGTCCCAAACTCCGGACTGCTGATGAGAATTTTCTAGCGGAATTAATCAAAAACACTGCCGGATCCGGGATTCTGCGAATCCAAACACTGATTTCATTTTCCCTTTAAGTATAAGCAATCCCTTTGAAAGTTGAACATGAACAAGGTTAAACATGAAATACCGTTTGTTAACACCGGCTTAAACAAACTAGATTTTTAATCAAAATTCATATCCGAATTACATAACATAACATCACGCCTTATTTCCCCGAAGGGTCGAGAGGGTGGGCAGAGGTGTACCCCACACTATAGTACACCCACATTTCGCCAGTTATGTTTAAGTCATGTAATAGGGGGCGATCCGAATTAATACTATAGCTATATTAACTTTTGATCAATTTTTAACTGAGATTCATGAATGCCAATTTAGGATTTAGCAACATACATCGTAACAAAAACGATTAAATATTACCTATTACTATTGCTAGTTGCCGTATTTTCGGATGCAAATTCAATTTCACACAACAAACTTTAAAAATAGGTAACCCGTCCCGCTGCTCCATGACAAAAATCACATCCAGTTTTAAAATTGTTCGTTAATTATTAATTTACTTTATCGAAATTATGTAACTGCAGTGAATATGAAGCGTGTATAAAATACGGCAAAGGCTAACATGAATACGTGATGCTGATGCAACTTTGACGAGTACAAGCTTCCACTTTGCAAGCGACCAGCCAAAGTATGCCGTAAATTCATAAATGAATCCCTGAATATTTCAAACACAAGTTGGGGAACTTGCGAAGAATTAACAAGTTTTTTTCACCGTTTTTTAGGCCGTTGATTGCATTATGCATGGAATTCAGTGGAAAAAGTAAGTACCTAAGCTTTTTATATGTCTTTCGTCAAATATCAACGTTCTACAACGCTTCTTTTCTGTCTGAATGTTCCAGTTTACTTAGCTAACGGCGATAGCTTTGTCTGAGGAATTACTGGGTACTTTAGGAATTAAGTTGATGTATTTCAGGCAATGGTTCAAGTTATTTGTTGTTGTAACTATTAACGAAAGCAAAAACATCGATCAATAATGTATAATATATTATAATTTTATTTTGTTAACAAAATTCTCAATCGAATTTTAATTACGAAAAATATTTAGGGAAATAAATATTACATGGCAATATTTAAAACAATGGCTTTATTAAGACTTAACCTTTATTTTTCTTCCGTCTCTCTTGTCCTTCGCCATTCGGAATTATTTCTGTTACATGTCGTACCAACTCGCATTTCTGCTGTCGTAACCATATAACAATGTATTGCATTCCAGTTATCAGAAAAATTGGATCTCGTTATAAGAGTATGCACGGAAAAGCAGAAAATAATAAACAATATTTACCTGCCGTACCTTGTTTGAAGCCAAATGCACGAACAGTTGGTACACAACATGTAATTTCGTTTTCCCGCAGCTTGTAAAGACGGTAGGTGTTCAATGTAATAATTTAGTGCTCTCGCATGTTGGTCATTTAAATTATTCAATAAATTTTGCTAGTATTATTATTCAGTAACAAAAGTCCATTAATACTGTCACATAAAAACTTCATAAAAATTGACAAAAAATGATTCGATAAACCGCTTTTCAACATTTTCTATAATAGCTAAGAATTAATAAATTATACTTAAAATTATACTTCAGTTCTGAAGCGAATTTAGATTTGAGAACTGAGCAGGTCATCGATTTTTGTTGCTGACTAAATATAATGTACTTACAAAAGTACACTTGACTAGAATCATTCTAAATTAAAAAAGTTTACTGTTCCATAAAATAAAAAATACTAATTACCAACCCAAAACATGAATCGCCAAAGGAATGAACAATTCGAACACCGGTTCAGCGATTACCTTACAACGCGTGAAATGTAATAATCAAATGAACCAGTGTAAACCAACGGTAAATCCACATTGAAATCAATCAATGAATTTATAGAGTGTGCTTTATTGATTATCGGATTAGTGACGAATTTTAATGAAAAAATAATGTTGTAAAAATCTCTCTTGTTTTCTCCGAAGATTGAACATTATTTAAAATAATTTTTGTTGCTTCATTTAGTTATAAATCTACTAACTCTAACAAAACTAACTATCACTTAACTTAATTAGTAATTAGATTATAAATAAATTACTTTTTTATTAAAAAAATATTTTTTCAAGCAACATAGTATTAAAATTTGAAACCCAAAAGATATAACTATTGCTACAACTAGCTATAGACACTAATAGGGCAATAAAATAGGTCTCTGCACAATCATGACGTATCATCATCATAGCCTTTTCCCTACTATTTTGGGATCGGCTGCTAGTCATGTATAATGATATAAATAACACTGCCGAGTAAAAATCCTCAGTACTACATAACCTCTTAAAGCGGAATCACCACTAAAAGTAAGAAAAATAGAACGCCAAGGCACTGACACACACTATCTCACGCACTTACACACACTATCTCACGCACTTACACACACACACTTTCCCACAAACACACAGTGGGCACAGTCTGGAAATTGCTCGTCATTAAAATTGGCTTTTCCCAGGACAGGACGTGCTACACCTTGACCTTGACCTTAAATTAAAGCCTACTTTTGTGTTCCTCCGATCTGCTAAATCCTAAGTATCCCAAGATGAGGAAAATATTGTTAATCAGCACAAAAAAGAAACATTAAGTGAAAATGTTTTTCTTATAATCATGAATGCGTCCGTCCGTAAGAATTACGGGGTGATTGTAATTATAATTATAAGTATTGTTTCAATACATTTCGAATATCATCATAGCGTCGTATAAAGTATTAGAAATGTGAACTATTTGCATTTTATTGGACATTCGTGTGCATGACGTCCAGCAAACTAGTTAGTAATCCAATATTAAGTATGTAGAACAGTTGCTAGTTGTGTAATGCTATTAAATTCAATGTAGCTTTGATAGATTGGTTGGTTGGGTTCCTCCCTCCAACTGGTTAGACTGAAATTGAATACACTGTGCAAGCAAACTGTAGTAGGTACTAGGGTTATTATAGTATCGTATAAAGGGTTGGTATGTATGAACTCCTCCTCCTTGAATCCAAGCGCGTATATTGTGAATATTGAGTCGAGCAGTCGCAAGCGCTACTGCTGAGCATGAGGTCCTGAGTTCGATTCCCAGGTCGGGCAGAGCGTTGTTGGGTTTTTCCAGTAAGAATTTCTCAGTAGCAGCCCGGAGTAGGAATTTGTGCCCGGTTGATGGCAATAGGCTCGCCCCCTATTTTATGGGACTCAAACATAACTGGGGACTGTGCCTTCGGGGATTACAGGTGTGATAATTAATGTTATGTAGTAAATACTGATAAAAAATTCAATAATGTTTTAAGCAAGGGTTTTTTTCCACGAGATAAAATACCTCTTATTAAACATGGCAGAACGTATTCCAAGCTAATGGAAAATGTATATTTTATGAATAGAGAATTTCGCGGAAACCAGATGGTAGCTTTCATTCCTTTGTAAGAAACCTGCAAGAAAGATGTTAATAAATAAGCTTGCAGGCAATTTTCAATCTATCACTAAATCACTAGAGTTTATTTGTAACTTCTAGGTACCACCAAAATTATAATAAATTTAGTTTTTAATCTTACATCTCCTTATCTATAACCTTAAATTGTAATATCATGTATCATCATGGTGATTTGTAATACAGGCATTTTACGACTAACTCAGACACCAGCTCCCCGCATTGATGAAACAAATAATTGACCGAGCGAGCGTAGCGAGCGAAGCGTCTCTGCCTCAAGTCTGGCAAAATCGGCAAGTTTGTCAGTTTGTACGTACTCGTTTACAGGTCGTATTTTACAACCGATCCACAGTGGTTCCGCGCCCTAAGAAAGGCGGTCATAGGGTTTCGCGAAGGTAATGACTGTCGTTATCAATACTAAATATTATCATTATGCTTTTTTGTAATACTTTATGTTATAATAAAATGAAAAAACTGAATTAATGTTAAAAATCTTATTTTATTAGAATAAATACTGCATTTATTATACGTGACGAAATACATACTAAAATTTAATAAAAGAATTGGAACTTAATAACTAATAAACTTAAATATACTGGGTGTTAGGGTAGACACCGTTATCCTTTCGAACTAGTGGTTTGGTGTCATCTATAATAAACTTTTTCTATGGGACCAACTATGAAATCGCAAAAAAAAAATCAGCTGTTACATACATTTTGTCGATTTAAGTGAACACAAATGTATGGAACAAGTGATTTTTTTTTCGTCGTCATTTTTATACCTAACTCAATGGTACATGTAGATAGTAGACACAAGTAAAAGCTTCAACATAAAAAAATACATTAATAAATACGTAAGAAATGCTGCGGCGTAGCACTCTATTAAAAAAAATGGTGGATTGAAAATGCAAAATAGTAAAGTAAATTAATAATACATACCTGTAACTTGAATGTCAATTGCAAAATAACAGATCACAAACAAGTTCGAATTTGAAAACACGCGTCGCGTCTTAGGCTAATTAGCGCTTGGTGATAACACGGTTGATGACTTGCCACATGTGTTTACTTCCGATGCCTAAAAAGGAATGTTGCGAACAATAGATTGCAAAACCTTTTGCACCCTCAGGTACTATGACAACTAGTGGGTCATTGCTATTGGAGGCCTATGACCTACTACGTGACCACCGTGCGATCTGGACGAAATTTTGTGAACAGGTATAGCGAATTTTTTGTAATATTTGTCGTCGGGGATTTTTGATTGGAGGGCTACTTTCTCCAAAATGAGGCAAAAAGGGGGCTACTGGATATCTCCGCCTTATGAGATTCGATAACGATGTTATTTTTTTTATTTGATAGGTGGTAAAATTAAGTAGGTCTCAAAAAAAAAAGGAAGATCTGATGAGGATCTTCGGCATGATAAGCTGAATAGCTTCTCAAAATTCAGTAAATGGAAATCATTATTTATTAAAAGCTTTTGTTAATTTTTGTAGCTGGCCTACAAATGTTTAGTCATAATTTTTCTGGCTTTTATGGTTCTGTAGTAGTCAACAAGGAACCGATATAGTTTCGCCATGTCTGAAGGTCTACCCGCGGCTTAGTTACGAGGATCTTAGTACTAGAAAGCTGTAATTTGGCTGTAATTTGGCATTAAACACACAAAGTGGTAAAATAAAATCATGCTGAATATTTTTTTTTAGGGTTGGGTACCTTTCCTACCTACACGTAAAGTGTTGATGATTTCTTTTTCTCAACGGTTCCATGTTTTGGGGTGTCGTGTACGTGTGAAAATTATTTTTTCATTCAGGGATCCGTTTGCGAAATATTTAGCTTTAAAATGCAAATTTTTGTTAGAGTCAAGTGCCCTGCCATTTAAATGGTTGTTTTAGGATATGTGAAAAAAATCCCGGCTAAGTATCCTTTACAAGTTAACGAGTAATTATCGACCAATTTTATATTTGCAGATGGAATGTATGGGTGAGCATGTTTTTCAACTACAACGTTAAAACTTTGTTCTTGGGAGATAAATTTATGTCTCAACTACGGAACCCTTCATTGTGCGTGATCCACGCACTTGGCCGGTTTTTATTTAATTTTGAATTTGACTTATTGATACGTATCATTTTTTTGACAGGAAAAAATGAAAGGTTAAATCATGAAGAGCGTTAGTATATATCTAAAATATTTTCAAACGCTAAGACACTTTACGTGTAGGGAGTACGTGTAGGGGGTACAAGAATTTGTATGATACGTAAACGAACGACCGTGGTAAAACGAATTGAGTGCACACACTGAATGCGTTTTTCTCCGTCAAATAGGCAGTGTTCCGGTGATATCGCATTGAACGCACGAAAATTCTCAACAAGTTCGGATTGCTTATGTACGTATTACTAAACTGTGGACTAAACCGACGAATGTTTGCGTGACAGACCCACTGCGCAGTTGGCATGAAAGCGATTGCATGTGTCGTAGCTCTGCTAATAATTCTTGCAAACACAGCAGGTAGACAGAAGAGTTCACGCGCGACAGGCGTCCAAAGCCACGCGTGGCCGCCGCGCACGATTGCCGCTCAATGTACAAACCTTTACACCCAATGTATTTTTGCCTGTTCAAAAAAGTTAATTAATCGGGTTTAGGGTCACTGCAAAGTTTCGAACTACTTTTGAACGGACCCATATCTACATTGCCGGACTTAGAGAGTAGGTACTACCTACTTTGATACCTTGATTCACAAATAAACTCTTGAGATCCGCACAGATACCACGTGACTAACAGTGTGATTATTTTGGCGCGGCTAACTAAAGGCAAAAAATATGTGCCCGCCATTGACATATATATTACTGCGTGCTATTTAAATCAATGGTGCCAGTGAGGTCTACTGTTCGCAGAACTACTAGTATGTGAAACTATCTCTTGCATCGAAATTTTCATTCTCAATTCTTTAGTTTGAAAAAGGAGTCTTGTTCCGAAACATGTCAAACACAAACTATTTATTTCAATTAAACCAATGACGTACAGTCAGTAAGATGTGGCTATAGTAAGCTAGTTACCCATTCCAAGGCGTGGTAGGTTCCTATGGAGAAGAACGGGCCAGAAACTCTAAACTATGTTGAAATTATCAAAGTGAGATCGATGTAGAAACGTGGACGTTAAAAGCGTCCGTAAAACAATTCAAAAACTTAATATAGTAAAAACAAGCTGTGACAGCAAAACCACTGTAATGATTTTGTAAAATACTTAACAAAGTTTGATGTTTACGCTTTATAAATGAAACTTTGTAGTTTATTTTCGATACAAACAAACATAATTATTTTCGTTTTTCAGATATCATAACATGTCAATGTAGATAAGTACGGATTAATAGCGATCATAAAGTAAAGAATCGACCATTTGTACACGTTACAGGGTAGTCTGTCTCTATGTAGAGGATTTATTACTACGATGATAATTGCCAGTTAGAGCTCTGCCTCGTTGCGTTGCGTCGTCCCAACGTCAACGCTGCGTCGTTTTCCATATATTTTAAATGACTTGCCACATAAAAGCGTTGTATCGGCGGACGAGAGACGAAGCGGGGGGAAGGTGATGCGCTGCGTAGTCGGAGCTCCGCTCCGGTGCGACGTCGCACAGAGTTCTACTGGGTGGATTGTCGTCCGTCGTCCTCTTGCGTTGTGACGTTGTGTGTCGTCGCAACGCAGGGTGGCATACAATGCGTTGATCCGTTGCGACGACGCAACGCACTAATGCGGCATCGCCCTTAGTGCCGCCATTTTGTTTCACGAGATTATTTGGGATTTAGGAGAAAAATTGATTTTGAGTTTTCAATCTCATGAAAGACGATAATAATAGTTTATGAGATAAGTATTCGAAACGTATTAATCGGTTGGTCGCAATCTACTAATATTCGATGATTATAATACTTTTTTTTCTTGTTCTACTGTATAGTGACCAGAAACCAACTACAGCGCTTGTCATTCGCATAGTGAGATGAAACGCTATTAAAATTTGCATCACATATTTATTCAAGATGCGGTAAAGCTGTGTTTTGAATACTAAACCAAGTCTTACTTCACCAAATAAAAATAAAACGCAAAATCGGGCCCATTCAAAACTTTCCGAATTCACACTATAATCTGTATTTTAAAGTGAGAATTAAGAAAATAAAGCCTCCAACTTTTCAAGAAGTCGAATTTCCAGTCTCCCCATTGGCAGCCACGATTTCATTAAACGACTTCAGACTTCAACTTCAAACGAACATTTTCCCACAATCCATTGAACATCAGTCAGGGGCCGAACTATTTTTACACAAGGACTTTAATCACAATTAGGCCGAATTTATTCAATTTAGCACGAAGCTGATATCGGGTCAAAAGTTTGAATGGAATTTGGCTGAGCTTAAAGTATCTTCAAAGTGTATTTTGTCTCGCTGTAATCGAGTAATAAATCTAAACATAACAAGAAAGAGTGTGAGTAACTTAACCAGACTCAACTTATAATGACGGGGTTCCAACTTGAACTTGCTTCAGAATAAATATAAAGTTTACTTATACATTATATCCAAGTTGACCTTTGTTGAGTTATGTAATGTGACTTTAGAAGGTTATATTTTTTTTTTTTTTTACTGAAATGAATTCAGAATTATTGAACCGTAAAGTTGACAATTGTGGCGGTTCTCTTGTCACAAAATTCTCTAAACTAGGATAAAAACCACAAAAATGTATTCCTGTCAAACGACGATTTCCCATTCTGAAATAGACTATAGTGACACAACTTAACTATATTTTAGTTTGACAGCACAGACACTTAGATAATAGTTTAGTGAAAATGGCAATTTTGCTATTCTGTAGTTGACATTTTTCACCTAAAATTTTGACTATCCAACTAAATCGAAACTACATCTGACTATTTTAAACGCGATTTAAAAAGTGTGGAATAAAATAACATGTCATGAATCAAAAATTCTAACCAACACCTCGACTTCAGTTGCAAAACAGTACTGTATCTTTTTTATTCTCTTTTGCTTATATATTATTTAGATATCGAGAGGGAGCGTAGGGCGCTGTCTGTTCGAAGTAATATGCTGGCCCGTAGGTTTGCAGGGTGTTCTTACGATGTAAAAATGACGCTTTTTCGAGCCTACTGTCAAACTTTTTACACCTTTGGGTCAAGTACACGCAGAAGGCATACAGCGCCCTGCGTGTGCAGTATAACAATGCCTTCAGGATGCTTGTGGGGCTGCCGCGGTATTGTAGCGCTTCGGGTATGTTTGCCGATGCGAGAGTGGATGATTTTTATGCCATCATTCGAAAACGATGCGCTTCTCTCCGGCACAGAACAGATATCAGCACCCACGGCATGTTGAGAGCATTGAGTGACCGGTGGGACTGCCCCATGCTTGGTCGATGGGTGAGACTGCACACACAGATCTGCTCTTGATAACTGTACGTGCATTTTATTTTATCTATTCCTATTATGTTATTATTATTATGCCTATTTGTGATTTTTATGTGTGTATTGTGTTGTATGATTTGTGATTCATTTCTATTATGATATTATTATGTAATTTGTGATGTATCTCGATTATGTTATTTTTGTTATTATGCCTATTATTTGTAATTAATGATTTTGTTTTGATGTCAATATTTACCTACTGATGTAATTCTATGGACTTCAATGTCTGCAAATAAATGATTATTATTATTATTATTATTATATCTCGAAAATAGTGTGTCCTATCGCAAAAATTATGAAAATTTCGACCCCTTTAATAAAAACCCATAAACCTCTAATACTCAACATGTAGATAATTTTTTTCCTTATTATTTTCCGTACAAAAAGTGAAAAAAAAAGATTTAATTCATTTAATTGTCACAAAATTAAATGTTTTTGAGGAAGCGCTGTGTTAGTCGCCACACGTACTTTCATAAAGCAATCTCTGACAAACAAGTACAGTTTACAGATGTGTTCGCTACCGTACACAGTTTTTCAAGTATGAATTGCATACTGCATTTTGCATGTAACCGGTAAAGAAAACGAGTTCGTACAGGGTGCCAGATGGTACATGAATTGGGAGAATTACAGGATAATTGGTGAATATGTTAAGGGGAGACTAAAATAGTTATGTTAGCTGTATTCAATTAGAGACAATGAATGAATTCAAGAGACCTTTCATAAACCCGAGGCATAGGTACTACCGTCCACACCATCAATAACTTCCCATGTACTGACCACTGGCTCCGTCCTTGTCTATCTAAATTTCATGAGTTCTCGCGTTCATAATGGCATCGGTGCGCTCCCAGTCAACACTCATACAATATTCATGCTACAAGGTGCGGCCAGTCCTTGCTTCTCTATATCTGATGAATTGCACCTCCGAAAACTTATGAAATTGAACGCTTGATGGTGATTAATAAGTGATCAGGTAGGGCTTAATACCGGCTATGGTGTTAGGGGTTAGATATGCAGTCACTCCATGTAAAATACTGGTATTCAGCTGTATCTGGTTAGAGGTTGTGTATATTCTTAAATCGCCTCAAACTAAAATAATAAACGCGAGAACTGCTCTTGCCGTGGTGAAATTATTAGTTGGTTAGTAAGTATTAATAGGTACTGGTACAAATTAAAGTAGGTTGGTCGAAAAGCAAGCCATACTTCCAAATCGGGCTATTCAAATACTCAGAATATTGTGAACGGGGTTAATAGAGTTGTATTTTAAATTAGTTGTTAAATCGACTAATCTTTTACCGATCTGGGTCGAGATTGGTTTGTCGAATTAATAAACATTTGGGATGTAAAGATTGATTAACAGTAACTCGAACACGAAGTTATAATTGATAATTTATTTTCACACAGGAATAAAATGGTTTTCTGTGAAATAACGAGAGAAAATAAAATTCACAGATGGCAAGATTGAAACACACAATATAGGAACACAAAGAAATGTAAGTAGTCAGTTTTTAATAAAAGATGCTAGTATGATTACCGCGTAATCCTGTGATCCTTTATTGATAATGAGTTCGTTCAAAGACATTTCTGAGGCTTCTAACATGAGGAACTAACACGTGACATAAAAACTGTAGGTAAACTGTGCCTTTAATTATTAAAATTGGTTTATAATCGTTTTAATTAAAATTAAGAATTAATAGTAGATAGTTGCATCGAGCATACCGTGAAAAAAAAAAGATGATATACCTACTCAAGTTAATGAAACCCTTTTTTTTTTATCGTTGAGATATGCAGTACGCATCCCCGCTCGTGGGGGACGTGTCTGCATTAATGAAATTTCATACAACTTTACTGCACTGCAAAAAATACCACCTTTGTAATGGGTTTTGTAGTGATTAATGATAACATTACTACGTAATTGAAAGAAAATAAATAAATACAGTGTTTATTATAATAAAAACTCTGATGGGCCGAAACTTTTTATGAGCACGCTATGTTATAGCACACTTGAGATAAACTATTCATCTAACCTATAATAATAAACTCATACGATATATTTCCCCTGGACGTATAACCAGAAACTTCTACAAATGCACAGAAGTTTACAAAACCAATCGCCTCATACCCGTGTCAACACTTTTAACAGCCGACCTGTATTCTTTTGGACGTAAACCTACTTTCAAGGGACAGTAAAAGTCATATTACCTGATATTCGACCGACTAATACGTTGAATGTTTTACGGGGGTCATAAAAACACCATCGTGCTGCCTGCTCCCTTAATGGTGAGATAAGGTGTTTACTATGAACCTGTCAATGGCTGATAACTGACCTCTGCCTCAATACATTTTTGAACGAGTTATTATGAATATCGCGTTAATTACATAACCTTCTTTTGTTTTAAAGTCGGTTCAAAAATATTTATTTGACTAGGATTTAAAAGGATTTGCTCCAAAATTTTCCAGCGAAGGCAAAACAGAGTTATAAACTGAAATCCGACAACGGAACTGAAAGTAGCTATTAAAGAATAAGGTTAACAAAATGACATTTAGCGTCCGGACCAGCACCCTAATTGCGTAACACACGATCAATCACAATCTATTTCATTTTGACAGTTCAACATTCATTCATTGCGTTATTTACGTTGTTGAGAGTCAAATTTTCTGAACATAAGAAGCAATGGTAAAGCAATATCCTTGAAAATGATTGTGGCGCAGTAGCGTTTGTACTAAACAACAGACTCGCATAACTGTGCGGTTCATAACCATTTATTTTTGTCTTAACTTCAAACCAATAACCAACACAAAAGACGACAATATTTAATTAAAAATGACAATAACGTCGGAAGCACCAACACAATGACAATAGAATTACTTCGAACGGTGCAGGTGACATTGCAGGAGTGCGACTTACTTATTTTAAAACGAAGTGGTTATAACGGGTGTAAAAATACCCTTAATGAAGCCGACAGTCACTTGTCTTCTTGTTTTTTTTAATTTTTTTGCTGCATATAACTGGGAACATTCTGTTTTTAAATGTTTTTTTTTAAGAAAGCAAGTTTTTTATGTTATAACTTAATTGACCGAGCGAGCGTAGCGAGCGAAGCGTCTCTGCATCAAGTCTGGCAAAAACGGCAAGTTTTTCAGTTTGTACGTACTCGTCTACAGATCGTATTTTACAACCGATCTGGACGAAATTTGGTGTACAGGTATAACGAATTTTTTGTAATTTTTTGTCGTCGGGGATTTTTGATTGGAGGGCTATTTCCCCCAAAATGGGGCAAAAAGGGGGCTACTGGATATCTCCGCCCTATGAGATCCAATAACGATGGTTCTTTTTGCATTTGAAAAGTGGTAATTTTAAGTAGGTCTCAAAAAAAAATAGGTGAAGATTTAGTATAAAGTAATAATAAAGTAGTAGTAATAAAGTAAAGCAAATACGAATTATTACAATAAGAAGCATATAATAAAGATAGTTTTGTGACAAAATAATGTAAGGGACAAATTCTTTAAAAACTCACATCTTGAATCAAAGTAAGGAACATACAATTAAATTTAAATTGTTTAAAACATGGCTTACTTTATTTTTCTGAGAATGAAAAATGTTAATGTCCGTTAAATCATTTTTTTTGTCATAAATCGTTTTACGCAGTCCAAAAATTTGTAATGTAACGGACATTTTTTCAACGATAGAGATATTTTAATAATACCAATCGATAGAGCTGGAAATTCTGAATCCAATGATATATATAACTCATTTTCGCCAAAATGTCCCTTACGTTAATTGATACTTCCAGTATCGATAAGTTTACGCAAATGACGGTAGTTCAATGGTCCGATAATAAGTATACTGTGGCGTACACTGGCTTATCGGCCGGCCCAACGCGTAGAGGAGGCTTAAGACACACTTTAAAACAATGAAACGTGCGGTGTGCGTATTAACGTTGCACCAAATGGGAGTCCAACCAGCATGTGTCAGGCAAATATACCTGACGCTGATATTCTACTGGATCCCTGCAGTGACATACGGACGTCGAGCAGATATAAGATAAGTATATATAATTATGAATAATTGGTGTTGTGAAAAGTTGAATGTGCGGAGCAAAATTTCGAAAGTAAAGTATACCCGCAATTTAAATAATTTTAACTAGAAAGAAAGAAAGAATAAAGAAAACACGTTTATTTGCGGCAAACATGACGCTAAAAAAGGACAAATACACGAAAATTACAAATTGGGGGAAAATATGCGTCACATTCACGCAAAACGGCCATCGCTCAGCTTAATGCTACGACCCTATGCATGACAGAGCCCCAGCGCTGGTTTTCAGTGATAGCTGGCGTTGACGTGATGACGTCAATCGGTGCAGCATATAATAAATTAACAATAACAGAAAATAAAAAATATTTACACAATAAAACTAAAAGTTTAAATATAATATTTAAAATGGCAACATTCCGTTCCGTCAGAGAATCACGCGCCACAGGCGGCTTAACAATCTGTGTGCGCAGCTGTCATTTAGACTATTTGTTGACGGTTTGACGTAATGACGTTTTACATACAGTTTGACTTTGGTTAGAATTACGTAATAATAACATGGCGCGTTAAGTAATGATGAATGTTATGATGAAATGAAATGAAATGAAATTGTTTATTCTGTAAATAGGATATTGGAATCACTTTTACACGTCATATTAAAAAATATTAAAAATAAGCTAGATGAGGACGGCGTTTCCGATCTGACTACTCTGAGAAGAAAGGCCGAAACAAACTCAGAGGTCACAGTCTCTTTTAAAGTCCAGACATAATCTTGGTCAAGACATATGAGGACCATGTAAATTCGAGTCTGAAATGGTCTTTTGAGGAAAGAACCACACAGATTTGAGTGGACCTGTCCAGTCAGTGCAAGCATACATACAATAGGTTTTCAAATATATATTGTGAGGCTACAGCCAGAATATCTATTTCTCTTAATTTTTCTCGAAGGGAATCTCTCGGACCTAGGTTGTAAATGGCTCGAATAGCCCTTTTCTGTAAAACAAAGATAGCATTAATGTCCGCTTAGGCTCCCCAGAGAAGAATCCCATAAGACAGAAGACTATGAAAATAACTAAAATAAACAATTCTGGCTGTATCTACGTCAGTTATCTGTCTAATTTTTTTAACGGCGTAGGCGGCCGAACTAAGCTTTCCTGACAATTTTTCTATGTCCCATTGTAATTTACCGTCAATGGTTATTCCAAGAAAAACTGTCGACTCAACGGGGTCCAACTCTATTCCATTAACTTTAACATTGGTAGATAGCTGCCTGACATTTGGCGTTGAAAATTTAATGAGTTTAGTCTTTTTCTCATTCAGGAGAAGATTATTTACATTAAACCAATGCACCACTTTAGAGAGTGCATCGCTAACTTGTTCAAAGTTGACTAACTGACGTTTTATTTTAAAAATGAGGGAAGTATGCATGGATGTAATAGAGTAAATATGTAGCTCTGTTTTTTTGTAAACATTGTTTGTGGAATTTGTATAAGAATGAGGAGATGACAAACTCGGAAACAAGGAGACAACCACAGACCAGGATGGTAAGTGCAAAATAAATTAATAAGTATTTATATAAAATAACGAGATTATAATGAATGAAAAATGATTACTATAATAAATGGAATAAGATTGGATTGATATATAAATTATGATACATTTGTTATCTGTGTGCAGTTAATAAGGTTCCGTAAATTACAGAAAGAATGAAGGCGTTCCCAGTGTTTATGCGATGGATGCAGTAGCGAAAAACCACAGACGCCAATACAGCTCCACTGACAGAGGGGGAATTCCAAGCAGCCCACGTCCCAGGAGATCCCAAGCCATGACCCCTAAGGTAAGTAATCCAATAAAAAAGAATATAAGTAGTTAAGATTGAAGGTTTTGTTCATGTAAGAGTGACTTTTTATATTTTAATTAATAAATTAAAATAATAAAAGATTGTTTTGTTTTCAGGCGTCGCACTGGTGGTGGAAGATCATTCCAACAGCGTGTGGCTGCGAACTTGAAACACCCTCTGAATGCTGTAGTTCTGTGCATAGGCACCGACAGCGGACTCACCATGGAGCGAAGACCATACTTCAGGTGGTTTTGTTTCCAGGTTAACTTTTCATAGAGATAGTATGGTCTATGAGTTGTAATGCTACCAAACAACGAGTCGGCTAAATGAAGCTTCCTCCTGACAGCCATCTTTAATAATTGTAGTTGGTTAATATACGGAGTTACATGACTTCTTCACGAGATATTAACACAAAATGGAACACAGGCATTCTGGATACGTTGGATTACACGCTCTGTTCTTGAAAGCAGGCATGGTCTGTGTCACAGTAATTTAACTTAGATAGGATGAGACTGTCAATAAGTTGCTTCCGCACTGGTATACTTAGGTATTTCCGTATTCCATATAAAAACCTTAGCCTATAAAACAATTTCGGATAACATTGGTCACATGGGCCTCAAAACGTAGCTCTGGATCCATAATTAGCCCCAGATTACATGCCCGCTCCACTCTCTCAATTTTCTCTCCCTCGATCACTATCTCAGGGTTGGCAGACAGTATTGCAGCAACTTGTTTCTTTGAACCCAGCACCATAAATTTAGATTTGAGGGGGTTCAGGACCAGAGAGTTCTCCTCTGACCATAAAACCACTCTTTGCAAGTCCTCATTTATTTTCTGCACTGCCAAAGATGTTTCGTCCCCCTTGCAGGATATGTACAACTGAATATCGTCTGCATACATATGATATTTGCATTAACAAAAGATTAAATTATATCCGCACTGTACAGAAGTAACTAGGGAGCAGTCTATGCTTATGGTCGGGAAGCACATTCGATTTTAAATTACGCCACAATAGTTTAGGGTCCTTTATTTGGTCATTGATGCTTTTGCTGAAATACGCCGTCTTTTCTGATAATACTCTTTAAAGAGTATCAATACTAGTATTAAGCCTTGTGGGACTCCCCTGTAAAGAGAAGTGAGTGACGAAACGAGAGATGACCCATTGCTTAGTCGTATTTCCACACGCTGTCGACGGTTGTATTGTATTGTTACCATTGTATTGTATTTTGCTCAAATCCATAGTAATTAAGCTTTGATAGAAACAAATCTATATTTATGCAGTCAAAAGCTCGCGAAAAATCAAGTAGGACAAGAAGTGTGCATAGGCCCCTATCCTGTGCTGACAGTATGATATCTGTCACGTCCAAGAGAGCCGTAGAAGTACCACGCTGTTTGCGAAAGCCTGACTGTACCTCAGGCAGGATATGTTTATCTTCTAGATATTTTGACAGCTGCTGGCATACCACCTTTTCAGCAATTTTAGAAGGTAGGTCTATCCGTGGCTTAGCTAAGAGGATCTTAGTACTAGAAAGCTGTAATGGGGTGTCGTGTCACCCACACGACACCCCATTACAGCTTTCTAGTACTTGTAAAGTTGTGAAAATTATTTTTTGGTTCAGGGATCCGTTCGCGAAATATTAAGCTTTAAAGTGCAAATTTTTGTTAGAGTCAAGTGCCCCTGACATTTAAATAGTTGTTTATGGATATGTGAAAAAAAAATTACGGCAGTATAACAAAGTTAAAAGGAAAACTATCACAGCTAAGTATCCTGTACAAGTTAACGAGTAATAATCGACCAATTGACATTTGCAGTTGGAATGTATGTCCATTGTTCGCAGAACTACTAATTTTAAATACTCCTACGATCCTTGTATCGTTACATGCACCCATAACCATATCAATGTTTTGCGTGCGTTTCGTTGCGCACTACCGTAAACAGCGAGTTTTCACACCAAAAATAAAAGTAACGATTGTTTTACAAAGTTACCTACATTGATGTATGGAATGCGGAGATGACGGCTTCGTGAAGGTGCTAATTGTTACACCCTGTAGTTGATTGTATGTAGTAGCTCTTAATTAATATACAAAATATCTAAAAATCAATGAAAGTATTTATTTATCTGTAATATATCTAATAAATAATCTTTATCTCTCTCAGGACATCTCTAAGCAAATTAGTTGACACTTTTCTGGTATTCCTGTCAAACGTTAAAAATCATTGACATAGGTATATTGTGTAAGCAATGCTGCCAGCCTTTAGTAAGCGACCGTGTTGTGCAGAAATATTATTTTTATAATAGTATCTGACAATGAACAAAAAATGAGTGAAACAGATTGAGTGAGATTACAGAGTGAATGAGATATTTATAAGAATAAGTTGAACAATGAAAAACTTACTTACTTACTTACTTAAAAGCCAAGTTATTAAATTATTTGCTACATAATAAGTAAAAGAATACGAGAATGAATTATGTACAAAAATCTATACTAATATTATAAAGCTGAAGAGTTTGTTTTTTTTTTTGTTTGTTTTTTCAGGAACTACTGGTTGGATTTGATAAATTCTTTTTGTGTTGGATAGTCCATTTATCGAGAAATGCTATAGGCTATATAACATCACGCTACGACCAATAGGAGCGGAGCATAAATGAAAAATGTTGCAAAAACGGGAATAATTATTCCTTTTTGAGAGCTTCCGTTGCGTGCGCTGCGTAAACTGTTTAAGTTACGCAAATATCATGTATCATAGAATTGTTCCTCTTTAAAAGTTCAAAAAAAAAGTCCGCGACAGCATATGTCTATCTTTTAAGATTGACTCACTATAACCTTTTTTATGGTAATCAAATTTTTTCGAAGTTAATGCATTATTTGCGAAGGAGTTTTATCGATATGATATTAATTTTTATTCAAATAAATAGTTTTAACATCAAGGGTATTTATGTAGCAGTAAAATACTTTTTAATTCATTCAAATCGGACATTTAATTTCGAAGATATCACGATATAAAAATGCAATACCCGAACCCTTCGACGTTCCCTACTTTAGAGAGGAGAGTATGAGCACACGGGTAGACATGACCTGGAATAGGAAATAGGATACGTTTTATCCCTATATTCCCACGGGATAGACATCTACGCGAGTGAAACCGCGGGGCACAGCTAGTCTTCTAATAAAAAGAAATAATCTTTATTGTGAACCTGAACACATAAACTCTTTAGAAAAACGTCGAGCTAAAAGAAAACTTGATGATCCAAACTTTTCTCAGTCAAACGTTGCGCAACTGACTGTGAGACGGTTCCTATAAATTCTGCTTCTAGTATTTTGAGTCCTTTGTTATGGAGAAAACGAAAACAGAAGTATAATTTCAGAAAAATAACTTGCTGGCCGGATATTTTAATTTAGTAATTTACTTATAATATTCCTATGTAAGAAAAACGTGCAGTGTCATTCACAATACTTACGTCGGCGTCGTTCATTAAAGAAAGAAAGAAAGAAATATTTAATTTGTGATACATAGGTAGGTACAGTGGTTGGACATGTTTTAGGTTAATGAGCGCTATGATCAACCTATTAAAGGCATACAAAAAGAATTAATTACAATTATCACATGCAAATAAAGAGCTTACTCGTACTAAACTACAAATCAACTACATAAATGACTGTATTATTTGATTAATAAAGGAACAAAAGTCAAAATAATTTGTTAGGTAAATGTGAAAATAAAATGTGAAAATAATTTGTTAGGTAAACGTCAAAACAAATAGTTAGGTAAGTGTCAAAATAATTAGTTAGGTACATGTCAAAATAATTAGTTAGGTAAATGTCAAAAATAATTCAGATTTAAATAATTAATTATGATTTATGATTACAATATAGTCAATGAAGCAAATTACATTACATTACAAAAATTAGATTAACATAACATTATCTGATAAAAAATCCGATACACTATAATAACACTTTTGACATAGCAAACTTCTTAGTTTCAGTTTAAATGAGTTAATATGTAGATTTTTTAGCTCTTTTGGCAATTTATTAAATATAACTGTTGCCATGTGAAAGACACTTTTATACATCAAGGCAGTATTCGTTTTTGGAACGTACAGACGACTTTCGTCTCTTTGGGTCCGATTGAAAGCTGTAGATGCTAAAGTAAATAAATGAGGATTTTGTTTAACGAAAGCCGCTACTTCAAATATGTATAGTGACGGTAATGGAAGGATAATATGCTTTAAAAAAAAAGGCACACAGCTCTCCGTTGATTTTAAACCAAACATAGCCCGAATGCATCGTTTCTGTGCCTTAAAAACGAGATCTTTGTCGGTGGAATTCCCCCAAAAAATTATGCCATACCTGAGAACAGATGCTACTAGCCCATGATACGCAATTAAAAGGGCACTGGTGTTTATTTTGCTTGCAAGTGTATGTAAGGCATAGGCAGATTTACTAACTCGCTTGCATAGTTGTTGAATATGCGGTTTCCAGGTCATTTTGTCATCAATATATAAGCCTAAAAATTTACAATTGTCTACTTCCTCTATTGTTTGCATATTAAAATTTACATTAAGGTTATTTGGTGCTGGTAAACGCTGTCTAAAGTACATTAATTTAGTTTTGCTTAAGTTGGCTTTTAGGTTATTAATATTAAGCCAATTCATAACAGAGCTCAATGTGTTATTTATGTCATCTTCAAAAGTATTTATGTCTTTACATTTTATCGTAACTGTACTGTCATCCGCGAAAAGAGCTATATGATTATCAGTGGCATTGGGTAAGTCATTGATGTACAATATAAAAAGTGGCGGCCCCAAAACAGTTCCTTGAGGAACACCGTAGTTTAGTTGACGTTCACATGATCTAAAGGTTTCTTCTTTTTTTGTTAGGATATTCACTCTAGTCAATTCTGTGTATTGGTGACGGCCTTTGAGGTATGATTCAAATAATTTCAGAACATTACCTCTTATTCCATATTCATTAAGTAAAAGTCATAATATTTTTGACTGTCATGCAATTTGCGGAGTAAAGAACTAATCTAATGGAGCGAGATCAAAGTCGTTTTGTAATAATACGAATGCGTAGCAAGCGTAGCACATGACCGCTACGTCGTAGCAACGCGCAGCATCCACAGACTCTATATCAACACGAACTTATTTCAAAAAATACTTTGCGCAATTCGTAGTTTAATAAATATAAATGACGGAGAAGGTAAATGTGTCTTTCGTTATTATCAGGCATATTTTAACTACTCTGGGCGTGCTGTGGGTAGTGTTTGTTATTGGGCAGTAGAAAAAACATTTGCATTTCAGATCAAATTATAATTTACGATCAAATTAATCACAGTAGCAATTCACACTGCACTATATAGGCACACGACACAACTTTACAGAACGCGCGACAGTTTATAAACGGACTCACTCTGCTTAGTCGAGCGTTATGTTGTAGACTCTGTCGAACGCCGCTAGGCGGCGCTGGCGTCCCGATTAGTCAACTCAGTAACGTATTTCCGACATAAATATATTCCACGTGTATTTCAATTTTGATTCTATTCTAAGCCACTGAGAGCAGTGGTGGCCCATTGGTAACGGGCGCGACTTACCGAGTTGTAGGTCGTGACCATGATTTATGAGTACTGGCACTTTTTTCAATATCTTTTAAGTCTCACGTAAAATTATTTGTTACAGTTCAGGAGATCAAGTGAGTGCTCTGCCACAAAGATATTTTTTACTGCAAATAACCCCAACTATCGCCCTGTTTTGTTTGATCCACGATTTTTTACCCAACCTGAATATTTTTAAGAGGAAGTACGTGTAATTATGTTTTGGTATTTATTCTTGTACAGAGTTATCTTTCTGCATCCAACCTACATCGCGGCCTGGCCTGACAAACGCAGGTTCTCTAGACGTTGATATTGCCCATTACGAGCGTCGCCGTAACCTTTTTGCTTATTTCTGCCATTCACCTAGACTCCAGTGAGTCTGCTACTCAGACGCCGATCTTTCTAATGCTAAATCACGTTTGTAAGTCGTGGGGATGAAATAAAGATGATGGTTATGAGAATCTGAAATTTATGAATGGTGTACATTTTTTGCCGTTCTTGTAACTGCCATGTAGTAACCGTAGTTGTATAGCTTAGCATAGTCTTATTTATTTGTTATATTATTTGTAGGTATTTCCGAGTAGCCCAGAGCCAGGATATGTACCCGGTGGTATTAACATCAAGGGTATTTATGTAGCATTAAAATACTTTTTAATTCATTCGAATCGGACATTTAATTTCGAAGTTATCACGAGTATAAAAATGCAATACGCGAACCGTTCGACGCCGGCGCTGCGCCGCCGCGACTTTCCTTACTCTAGAGAGGAGAGGATGGGTACACGGGTAGACCATAACCTGGAATAGGACATAGGATACGTTTTATCCCTATATTCCCACGGGATCGAGACCTACGCCGGTAAAACCGTGGGGCACAGGTAGTTTGTCTAATAATTGTCGTTTTTGTTTTGCATAGTCTCGTATTCCTCAAAATATTATTGTGAACCGATTTTGAAAAAAATCACAAAGCTTGCGCGGTGGTCCCATATAAATTTTACTAACTTTGCTAGGGTAGTTTTTGAGTTAGCTTCAATAATACGTATTTTTCCCACTTAGTCTATATGGATGATGTACAAAGTTCCTGCCACTGTTAGTTATATAGCAGGTAGTGGCATTCGAATTTGAATGGGGTAGAAACCACAACTAAAAAGTGAAAAATAAAAACTTTCTATAAAAAAAAAAAACAGACTTCCAAAAAAAAACCAGCCCGATTGTCAGTGTCGACGTTTCGGCACCGTATGTCATAACGGGCAGGAAGCACTGGTTGAAGACCTTAGTCTTCAAACATTGCGAGAAGACTTACTAGACGACGAAGTTTCCCAAATGCTGCCCAACCCAAGTAGATCCTACTGTCGGCTTCTTTCTCAAAGTTGTGTCTACCGAGCTGGATGACTTGCCCTGGGTAGACGAACTCCTTCACAACTTCGAGAAGCAACCCTTCGAAGTACTAAACGTCATTAGGCATAGCTTACAGTTCTTTTCCTGAAATCAGCAAGTCCCATTGCTTTGTTGTGTGTGTTAAATCATTAATGTATGAAATATTTGTATGATCTGCAAGTAGTTGTTCCGGGTCTGGGTGTTAGTGTATGTGAGTTTCTATGTTTGTAAACGCACCCACGATACAGGAAGAAATTCCTGACGGAGGGGCAACGTTTTAAAAAAAAAAAAAAACAGTGTGTGTGACATTCTATTAGTATCTTTTAAAGGTATGAGGAACAGGGTGTAAAGTTTACTCATACTCCATAGAAAAGGGAGGATCCTCCGACCAGATGGGTGTTGCATCTGGCGGGCAACTGACCAACGAGTGGATTTTTGGACATATGTCCATCGCGCGGTAAACTTTAATTTCGCGATGCAGGATTCATGTGACGTCAGGATTTTTGATGCGTAGTTTGCATGTGGCGATGTAGATACCACCACATCCTCTTTAACTATAAACAAAATCCGAAAATACAATTCCAAAAAAGTCACAACATTTTCCTAAATCCTTTCACCTCTTTCACGGGCTCACAGGCACGCGTGTATTAAAGCGAGGCCTTACAATCACCGCCACGCCTTTCAGTAACAGGACCGGTAGGATTACTCCGTCTTTGTCAGCTGTGCGATGAAAGGAGCCTGCCTACACGTGAAAGGCTTAAAGCCTCCGCAAAGACTTGCAAGATAGAATAGTCTACATGTTTGCTGTACAATGAATTGGGTGAGGTATGAATGGGCAGGCTGTTGTCTAGTGAATGTTTTGAAAAGCTGGTTTGTGCACGTGGAAGGGCGGATATGCAAATAATATTACATACTTAATTAGCTAAGAAAGAAACTTAGCTTAAAAAGAAAGAGAACGAGCATTGATTTCAAAATAACCATCATATCTGTATACCTACATTATCGGCAAATAAATTATTTCTATTTTTACACGTGTTAGCCACAAACAATTTGATATTTTCCTTCAACTTAAAGTAAGTTGTGGTGTCTGATTAACGATGATATAGTGTAGAATGTGGATAATTATTAGCATACCATCACGCCTGTATTTCCCCGAAGGATAAGCAGAGGTATACTGCATTGAATCTCAACTGTGACTTGAGACCAATGAATTACCACAGCAGTCGATATTTCTACGTAGTAATAACAGTATGTAAAAAAATAAAAGTTGTAAAACTTAAAACCCAACTACGAAAAAATAATCATTCATTCAAAATTTTTTTTAGTTCATGACTTTATGTCATCTAGAGGGCGCAATTTTCAATTTCATGTGACGTCACATAGCCTATAACCAGCGGACGATCAAAACGCTCGTTTAGAAGATATGAGGGAACAGATGGACATACATACAAACATACTTACATACATACCGGTCAAAATCATAACCCTCCTTTTTGCTTGGCCGTAGTCGGGTAAAAACCCAATTCACAAAAACGGAATAATTTAGAGACAGGCACTGTATTGAAATTACTCACGCTGCACTTCGAGTTAATGTACTGAAAACTGATTTACGTGAGACCGAGCCCACGTTATAGGTTTGACACCATTACTTCGTCGTTACTATGTTATGTCATTATGTATTAGCGCAATTTTAAACACGTTGCATAATATGCTGTAGGAAGGTCTTTTTTGTACAGCGATAGACAAGAATATATTTATTCATTTAATACTGCCAGTCTTCTGAGCACGTTTCCGGATGACAGCGATGCGTGCGATGGACACGTACATCGACGCCTAAGTGTCCTTTTGTTTTTGTAGTTATTCGTGTTAGATTTTATATTATTTTGTCATCTATGGTTATAATAAAGATAGTTGAAATAATAAATACTCGACAATAGATCATTATTGTTCTTGCCTGAGCAACCGGCGGCAGGTTCGTCATGCTCCCTTAGATGTCACTGCTTGCGGTAGCGTCGGGGGTCGGTTGCCTCCTTCCATCGAATATGGCGAGGGGGGTAATGGCTGATCTTTGCGGTATACTCGTGAACGGGTGCTGCTTGTGGTGACTGGTCGATGGTCGTCTTGCTGATCTTGGTTTTGTTGTTGTTATTAGTAATTACATTTTTATTTATGTTACGTCGATGGTCCTAGTTTATCATTTATAACTTCTAATGACAGCTATAAATAGACATTTACATTTACTTTTTATTTCTGCTTGAGTACTTACAGTTGTCGATATTTGGTTTTGGTTGGTATAATGGCGTGTGCTAGCTGACATTATGGCTAATAATTAGATTTATGTTTTTTTTTTGTTCCGTAATGTGATTGATTTTGCATTCTATATATATAGAAACCTTTTTTTTCTAACTAAACAGACAGCTGTGCTGCTGGGGAGTTTGTTCCGCCACTTCTTCTTCCCAGCTAAAGCACTAGGAAGTGGTGAAGGGTGGGCGTTTTGGGGGACTGTCTTATGTAATTTTGACGTTTGAAAAGTGCTGATTCTCAGCCTAGTTTGAATGATGACTTGATTTTTTAATAATATTTTTTTAAAGTTTTAATTATCATTAAAAAAATACATTAGGAAAATACAATAGACGTACTTAGATATATTTAGTAACCTATTCCGCTTAACTATTCCTCAAGAGTCTTAAAAACCCCTGTAGGAAGAACCCGACACGTGGTTTACCTCTCAACGACGAAACTGACGATGACTGACTCAGGATGACGATTGATCTGTCCCGAAATTCGGGTTACTAAATATCTACGTCTATTGTATTTTATAATGGATTTCCACAAAGCCACGCCTGAATCAATTAACTATCTCTACATTATAAAGTTCACAGAGACAGTTTCTGTAAAAAAAAGCGTTGATAATTTTGCGGACTTTGGGGTTCACTTGCACCAAAAATTACTAAACACATTTAACGCTAAACCATTTTAAAGCATTGTTCTATTTCTGATATTTTTTTGAAGATGACATTGACAGAATCATTTGTCAATGTCATCTTCAAAAAAATGTCACAGTCAGCTATAAACGTGTTTAAAACATCAATTTTAAACACGTTTATCGCTGACTACAGACCGTGCACCATAACTTGTCCCATGCCGTCATGTTGGCACCATTGCTTAACAAGCTTAGTTTAACCGCTCGCGCACCGGTATTGTCTTGATACAAAAACTTAGAAACTTGTTTAACGTGTATCTAATGTCAATCTTACGTCAAACTCCATTCATAAATGTTGTGTTTAAAAGGTGTTTAACCTAAACAACCGATAAACACGGTTTTGTGATAGTAAGGATAGACTTTAAAATGGCGACTGACAAAACAGCACTAGCAATCGCGTCGTGGGTATAGTTTTAAGGTACTGTAAAGCATTTTTGTTATTACGAAAGTTTTCAAATCCAAAAAAATATTTACCCGTCTCTAAGTTGACAATTTTGTACCAAGAACAATAATTCAGTCAAAATCAGGTTCTAATTACAATAAAAAGTTATTTAAAAACTAAAAACCCCGACTGCAAAATCACCTAACTGAAAAGAGAAAAGCAAGCATTATTATTTATAGAATTTTATTATCTCAGGCGGGCAAAAAAAAGTTAAATACACCATATTTCAGGTTGTTTTTTATCCAACACCTATCTAAGGACACTTGGGTTTTTAAGACGAATATAACGATACCTTAACTGTCGAAATCTATCCAGCCGTTTGGAAGATACGAGGTAATAAAGTTTATAAACAAAGATACACACAAGATTCGCGCGAAAAACATAACCCTTCCATGGCAGTCGGGTAAAATCAGGCTGAAAGGTGCTTGCACCAAAGTTAAAACTCATTTTGTACTGAGATGGGAAGTTTTGTTTTCCAACTTTAATTTAACGCTTGCATAGTTTGAATTTCTTTGAGACTGATAATAGCTGCGCTGCTTTTCGTCGGGAGCGCCAGAGCGCTTACAAAAAATAATGTTATACTCGTAGTGACGTGCGTAACGACGTCCATTCTCTTTTATCGACATTTTGCAATTAAAAGGTACTTCAATAAACCCAAAAACTACAAAAGGGTCAAACCGCTTTTCGAACAAAGTTACGTACGACACTTACCCCAGCTATTTGCATGTTTGCGAAATAAAACCGAGTGTATCCGGAACGAAAGCTTTTTAATTAAATAGTTTGATGTTAAAATAATTTGGAGTTACATTCCTGTAATTGAAATATTACCTTTAACGTGACAGTTTGTGTTGTATTATAGATTTTTTTTATTGTCTATTTTCACATTTTATTTCTGAATTTTCTCAATGGTTCACCACATGATTCCAGAATGTTGATTTTAAACCTGGAAGAAATATCTTTAATTTCAGCGTTTTAACGAATGACCTGGAAATTACACGAGGTTTATAGTTAATAATGATTGGTGAAGTTTACCTATTATACATAACTAGTAGTTCTGCGAACAGTAGACCTCGCGGGCCCATATTTTTTTCAACGATTAGATTAACCTTTAGTTAGCCGCGCCGAAATAATCACACTGTTAAATGAAATGAAATTAAATGAAATTAAATTAAATTGTTTATTCTGTAAATAGGATATTGGAATCACTTTTACACGTCACATTAAAAAATATTAAAAATAAGCTAGATGAGGTCGGGTTTTCCTATCTGACTACTCTGACAAGAAAGGCCGAAACAAACTGAGAGGTCACAGTCTCTTTTAAAGTCCAGACACAATCTTGGTCAAGCCATATGAGGACCATGTAAATTCGAGTCTGAAATGGTCTTTTGAGGAAAGAACCACACAGATTTGAGTGGACCTGTTCAGTCAGTGCAAGCATTTGTCAGTAATGGTGGAGCTCAGCTCAGAACTTAAGGAGCTCAACGACTCGACGAACAATACCAAAGAAAGGACATTTGGGTAGGCCGCATAAAATTCTCAAATTAAAGTTAATTTTATCGATGAGGCCATCGCTAAAATTAACTTTAATTTACTGAGAACGAAAAAAAATAAAAATTCACATAGTCCTCACATTCACAATAATAAAAAACTTTACAAAGTAATCATGTCATTTTGTATAGAATATTCAATAATGTCAATTTGTAAATAAAACTGGTAGATATACCTACTTTGATGATTTTCCATATTATTCAAAATGTTACAATGCTTAGCAGAGCGAGCAGCTCAATCCCATGCTTTTTTGTCTTCTAAATAATCTGAAATTTCATAGTACCCTTTTCTACAAAGTTTGGTTTTAATACAGCTTTTAAATTGTTTAATGGGTAAGTTTCGAATGTCAATGGGAAGTTTGTTATAAAAGCGTATACATTGACCCATGAACGAGTTGCCTACTCTGTGGAGACGAGTGCGATGTACAGCAAGATTGTGTTTATTCCTGGTATTTAAACTATGAATATCGGACATTTTCTTAAAATTTGATATATTTTTGTGTACATACATAATAGGTTTTCAAATATATATTGTGAGGCTACAGTCAGAATATCTATTTCTTTGAATTTTTCTCGAAGGGAATCTCTCGGACCTAGGTTGTAAATGGCTCGAATAGCCCTTTTCTGTAAAACAAAGATAGCATTAATGTCCGCACAAGCTCCCCAGAGAAGAATCCCATAAGACAGGAGACTATGAAAATAACTAAAATAAACAATTCTGGCTGTATCTACGTCAGTTATCTGTCTAATTTTTTTAACTGCGTAGGCGGCCTAACTAAGCCTTCCTGACAATGTTTCTATGTGTGGGCCCCATTGTAATTTACCGTCAATGGTTATTCCAAGAAAAACTGTCGACTCAACGGGGTCCAACTCTATTCCATTAACTTTAACATTGGTAGATAGCTGCCTGACATTTGGCGTTGAGAATTTAATGAGTTTAGTCTTTTTCTCATTCAGGAGAAGATTATTTACATTAAACCAATGCACCACTTTAGAGAGTGCATCGTTAACTTGTTCAAAGTTGACTAACTGACGTTTTATTTTTTAAATGAGGGAAGTATCATCTGCGAATAACACAATCTTGTGATTATCCCTTATGTGGTAAGGCAAGTCATTAATATAAATGAGAAATAAGAAAGGACCTAGAATTGAACCCTGCGGAACGCCCATGGTGACCGAAGATCCTGCAGATCTCTTGCCTTTAACATTGACCCTCTGAATTCTGTTGTTCAGATAAGAAGTCAGAAGGTTGAGAGCCTTGTCCCTCATACAATAGTGGTACAGTTTCCTGATGAGAGTATCATGATGTACGCAATAACTAGCGATAACTAGCGCCAGCACGGCACCGCGCGGTTAGTAGACGAACCAATATAATACCGCTACTTGACACCAGAGGGCGCAAGGGGATACCACTTAAAAAATATTTTAATATTTGGTAGAAAATAAATTATTTTTGGAACACTTCGGAGGAAATTTGTGAGGAAAAATTTAAGATGAATTTCCTAGAAAATATTACCTTCCGTCGTACTAGAACCAAGTCAGATTCAATACTAAACGACAGCGACGCAGTCTCTACACATACAATGAAATCGGAAACAGTTTTCCGGAATTATCAGATGACGAAGACTTAGGACTTATAAAAGAATTGCGTGAACAAGTCATGAATCTCACAATAGAACTGCAGACTGCTCGTGCAGAAATTGAGGCCTTTTCCTTGGAAAACACTAACTTGAGGAGTTTGAATAAAGACCTGGAAAAACATCATGATACATATGAAACAATTAATGATAGTCCACCAAAAATTAATCAACCTACTACTAAAAAGAACATTAACAGGAACAAAAAAAGCAAGAAACAGTCTCAAATATGTACTGTGGAGAACATGAACCCTGAAAAAACCAATAAAGCAACAACAACAACACAAAATAGATCCGAGAAGGCCGAGATACAGGAAAATATTACGAAGCGCAATAAAATCTGTATATTAAGCACAGGCAATAAAAACAAAATACTTTATATTGCAGAAAATACATTAAATAAGGGTATAGTAATATGCAACGCCTTCTGAATGGGATTCAACCACAACTCTCAAACTTCACCTTACAGGACTATTGTATAATACTGCTGGGCGAGGAGGACTTCAAATTCACAAGCAGATATTTGGATTGTGTATTGCAGATAAGAGAAGTATTGCAGGAAATTAGTCATACAAATATAATTATTTGCACTCCGACATATAAATTCTTTATTAACAACTATTTGTTCAATTCAAGAATAGAAACCTTTAATAATTTGCTCTATCTAGACATAATTACTCACGGACATGCCTATTTCTTGGACAGCCATAAAAATTTAAGATATGATGACACTATGTTTGATAGACGCATTGGAAGTATAAATTACCTTGGAATTCAAACTATTTTTAAAGATATAAAAAATATGAGTATGTTTAAACAAACAAATGTAATTCAATGTTCACAAGACTGTAATAAAAATTCCACAGAATGTAATGAAAACCAGCGAACAAACGTAACCGAAACGAATAACTCTGAGTTTCTTCTTTTATAACCACATGTTTATTATTCATCAAAATATTGCTGGTCTTTTAAACAAATCTGATATCTTAACACTAAATATTCAGGAACTATTACGCAGACAAATAAATATCGACATAATATGCCTTACAGAACATTTTGTTATCTCTGGTCAGGAAAGTTTAATAAATATACCAAATTATAAACTTGCCACCTACTACTCTAGGGAACATCAAAGCCGAGGCGGTTCGTGTATTTTAATTAAGAGTTGTTATGAATATAAAGAACTTCACGATGTAATGAAACTTTCTATAACAGGAGTTTTCGAATGTAGTGCAATAGAACTAGTCAAACAAAAAATTATAATTTTATGTGTTTATAGACCACCAAATATATCTAATATTAGTGTATTTTTTGATGCTGTGGAGTCTGTATTAAAAAAATTGTGTTATAAATCTAATGTAAGGGTAGTATTATGCGGAGACTTTAACATAGATATCCTCAAACGTAACAGAATCACCCTGGACTTTGAATTTCTTCTTCTAAACTATAACCTTAAGCTACAGATACGACAACCGACCAGGCCAAAAAGTCAAACATGTTTGGATAACTTTGCTTATAACTCTAATCTAAAATGTACAAGTGAGGTTGTTGATTTTGCTTTGTCTGATCACTCAGCTGTAATACTAAAAATCCAAGTCAGTAAAACTTGCAAATTAAATTACTGGCGCACTTAAAAACGGGGTTACTCAAGGGAAAATCTACTTAAATTTAAAAATTATTTAACAGATCTATCTTTTTCAGATGTTTATAGTGAGCACAATCCTAATGAAGCATATGATAATTTTATAGATATTTTTTTTTACTTTACAAACAATGTTTTCCAATGAAATGGGTTAAAATACGATCGGAAGGAAAAATCAAATGGATCTCAAAAGGTATTAGGCTATGTAGTAAGAAACAGAGAAACTTACTATGGAAATATAGAATGAATCCTTCCTATGAGAATAAAAACACATTCAAGACGTATTCACAAAGATTAAAAAAGATTATTAAAATGACACAAAAAGCTCAGAATAATTACATAATTAATAACGCTCAAAACAAATGCAAAGCGTCATGGCAAATAATTAATAACAACAAATTTATCAAAGAACCAATTACAAAAATTATTAAGCAAGATGTTTTAATTACAGATCCTTATGATATAACAACATCTTTTAATGATTTTTTTTATTGATCAAGTTCAAATTACATCTGAAAAAAAATCATTCGATAAAATTATTCGTTTAGACAGCATCCCGAATTCAATGTTTATGGCACCAATAATACCAGACGACATAACTAGAATAATCAGAAGTCTTAAAAACACAAAAAGTCACGGTTATGATGGTATTACTACAGAGGTTCTTAAATTCGTTAGTGCTGTTATAGCTCCACCTTTATGTCACATTATGAACAGGAGTATTGTTGCGGGTATTTTCCCTATTAGTCTAAAAAGAGTTATAATAAAACCTGTACATAAAAAGAATAACAAAGAGGAAATGTCCAACTATAGATCTATAGCGTTAATCCCTAAAATATCTAAAGTATTTGAGAAGATTATTATAAAAATGTGTATAATGATTCGTATCATTATACACATTTTTAAACAAACATAACATATTATGCAACGAACAAATGGGTTTTAGAAAAAATAGAAATATAAATATGGCAATATACAATTTCTTATACAATATAATGCCAAGTGTAGATAATAAGATTCCTGCATGTGTTATATATACTGACATGACCAAGGCTTTCGACTATGTAAACCATGACGTCCTTTTGGAAAAACTATATAGTTACGGTATAAGGGGAAATGTCCTAGACTTAATAAGCTCATATCTTACTGGACGAACCCAACATACAGAAATATCCAGAGTATGCCTTGAAACCAAACGTGAGCGTAGATATACATCAGCTGGTAGGGGTCATACACGGTGTACCACAAGGGAGTGTCTTGGGACCTCCTCTATTTCTCCTATATATAAATGACTTGCCACGACAGACACGACAACCCATGGTACTATTTGCAGACGATAGTATAGCGATAGTTAAGTGTACCAATAAAGAGAACTATGAAAGGGAAATTAATTACACTTTAGAAACAATTATACATTGGCTTGATACAAATGACTTAATTATCAATTTAAAAAAGACAAAAGTAATGCACTTCTGCCAAAGGATACGCCCTGATGATATAAATGTTAGTTATAATGGTCAAAAAGTGGATACAACTTGTGTAGCGAAATTTCTAGGCATCCTGATTGACAGTAATTTGACTTGGAAACCGCAAGCCGATGACATATGTAAGAAATTAAATAAATCAATCAGCCTACGTACTGTTTAACCTATCACACAAAGTTAGCAATGATACACGTCTACTAGCTTATTATGGGTTGGTTGCGTCAGTGTTAAGATTTGGAATCATATTTTGGGGTAATTGTAGTGAGAGGGAGGAGATTTTTAAGGCCCAGAAACGGTGTATAAGGTCTATGTCAAACCTTAAAAGAACAGACAGCTGTGAACCTGTGTTTCGGTCTCTGAGGATACTGACTTTTCCATGTTTGTACATATTGGAGGTGGCAATTTTCGTAAAAACCAACCTCAACTTATTTCCGTCCCTGGGTAATAAAAGAACGCGTAATGGCCCCTTGAGATCCCAATACAAGAACATACTACATTCGGGTAATTACAAAACAGCACTGTTAAAGAAAAGTATTATGACAATGGGGCCTGTCATTTATAATAAAAAAACCTCATGGTTTAAAGGATTATTCTTTAAACATTTTTAAATCTAAGGTCACTGCACTACTTTTAGGCAAATGTTATTATATTACTCATTGAAGGACTTTCTAAATGATACTAATTTATCCAGATTATGATTGATTTTAATTCCAAATTTGACCATGTAAGACTCTATGTACCTGACTATAATATTGTTATTAATTGACTTCACTTTAATTTCTGTTTTGATGACATTATTTTGTTTGTATTAATATTTTAATTTTTGTACCTAATAATTTGCACGCCGTAAGGCAGACTGTAGCCGATCACATTTATTTATGTTCAACATCTTATACCTGTACCTACATTCATAGCAAATAAATTTCTGATTCTGATTCTGATTCTGAATCGAATGCCTTGGACAAGTCGCAGAAAATGCCAAGAGCATCCTGCGACTCCTCCCAGGCCTCGAATATACTCTTCAGTAATTCCACGCCCGCGTCTGTATTCACGTGTTAGTCATGTGGTGTCTGTGCGGATCTCAAGAGTTCATTTGTGAATCAAGGTATCAAAGTAGGTAGTACCTACTCTCTAAGTCCGTCAATGTAGATACGGGTCCGTTCAAAAGTAGTTCGAAACTTTGCAGTGACCCTACACCTGATTAATTAACTTTTTTGAACAGGCAATAATACATTGGGTGTAAAGGTTTGTACATTGAGCGGCAATCGTGCGCGGCGGCGCGCGTGCTTTTGGTCGACAGCCGACTGACCACGGTCGTTCGTTTACGTATCATACAAATTCGTGTCTTAGCGTTTGAAAATATTTTATTATATATATACTCTTCATGATTTAACGTTACATTTTTTCCTGTAAAAAAAAAATAATATATCATGTCAAATTCAAAATTAAATAAAAACCGGCCAAGTGCGTGGATCACGCACAATGAAGGGTTCCGTAGTTGAGATATTAATTTGTCTCCCAAGAACAAACTTTTAACGTTGTAGTTAAAAAACATGCTCTCCCATACATCCCAACTGCAAATGTAAATTGGTCGACAATTACGATGGTGAGGACGGTGATAAAATAAATGTATTTTACTGAATCACCAATATCGTGTCGTTTTACTAACAATAGTTGTAAGTCATGTTTTTGTAATTAATAACACATTGGATCTTAGTTATCTGAATAAAGAATATTTCATTTCATTACTCGTTAACTTGTAAAGGATACTTAGCCGTGATTTTTTTCACATATCCAAAAACAACCATTTAAATGGCAGGGTACTTGACTCTAACAAAAATTTGCACTTTAAAACTAAATATTTCGCAAACGGATCCCTGAAACAAAAAATAGTTTTCACACGTACACGACACCTCATAACATGGGACAGTTGAGAAAAAGAAATCATCCCCACTTTACGTGAAGGGAGGAAAGGGAGGAAAGGTACAAAAATAATTATTTAGCATGATTTTTTTTACCACTTTGTATGTTTTATGTATAGGAGCTTTGCGTGTTTAATGTATCCCATGCCAAATTACAGCTTTCTAGTACTAAGATCGTCTGAGCTAAGCCGCGGATAGACCTTCAGACATGGCGAAACTATATCGGTTCCTTGTTGACTACTACAGAACCATAACCTTACCTTAACTGACATAGAGACAACCCGTTTAGTGTACTTTAGCTATTTTCATAGTGTTATGTCGTACGGTATTCTATTGTGGGAAAATGCCGCCGACATTCAGACTATCTTTGTTTTGCAAAAAAGAGCTGTTCGATCGATTTACAAATTAAGTCCAAGACACTCTCTCAGAGAGAAATTTAAGGAGATAAATATAATGACAGTGCCTTCTCAGTATATTTTTGAAAATCTTTTATATGCCCATAAAAATATAAAATTGTTTAAAAAATACAGTGATATCCATAATATTAATACTAGGAACAAAGACAAATTTGTTGTACCTACAACTAGGCTCAAGAAAATAGGTGGCTCGTTCAGATGTCAATGTATACGCTTTTACAATAAGCTTCCAAGCCACGTACAAGATCTTAGCCTTAATAAATTCAAAACATTTATTAAACGTAAGTTGTGCCAAAAAGCGTTTTATACCATTAAAGATTACATTGAGGACAAAAAGGCTTGGGATTGAGCTGCTCCAACTTTTTCCATTTTTTTTTTAATTTACTTATTGAATTTTGTTATTTTTTATAACTTTGTATTTTATTATATACATACATAGTGACATGAATATTTACTTAGTGAAGTATAATATTATTATTATTTTAATTATTGTGAATTTGAGGACTATGTGGATTATATATTTTATTTATCTGGCAGTTTGAGTACTACAGGCGGCCTACCCAATGTCCTTTCTTTAGTATTGTTCGTCGAGTCGTTGAGCTCCTTAAGTTCTGAGTTGAGCTACACGATGACTGACAAATGCGTGCACTGACTGGACAGGTCCACTCTAATCTGTATCGTTCTTTCCTCAAAAGACCATCTCAGACGTATCTACATGGTCCTCAAATGATCTGACCAAGATTATTTCTGGATTTTATTATATATTCACATTGACATTTTATGTATACCTACAATGACATGAATTATGTACTTTGTAAAGTATTACATTATTTTAATTATTGTGAATGTGAAGACTATGTGGATCATTCTTTTCTTTTTATTATTTATTTTTCCTTAGTTTTAATTAATCATGGTCTGGCAGTTTGAGTAATTTATGCGGCCTACCCAAATGTCCTGTTTTTGGTATTGTTCGTCAAATCGTGGAGCTCTTTAAATTCTGAGTTGAGCTGCACGATCACTGACAAATGCGTGCACTGACTGGACAGGTCCACTCAATCTGTGTGGTATTTTCCTCAAAAGACCATTTCAGACACCAATCTACATGGTCTTCACATGTAATGTTGGTCAGATCATGATCTGACCAAGATTATGTCTGGACTTTAAAAGAGACTGTGACCTCTGAGTTTGTTTCGGCCTTTCTTCCAGAGTAATCAGATAGGAAACGCCGACCTCATCTAGTTTTAAAAATGTGTTTGACGTGTAAAAGTGTTTGTACAAACCTACTTACAGAAATAAATCATTGAATATTTACCATAAAAGCCAGAAAAATTATGAGTAAAAATATGTAGGCCATTTACTGCATTTTGAGAAGCTATCCTGCTTATCATGCCGAAGATCCTCATTAGATCTTCACCAATTTTTTTTGAGACCTACTTAATGTAGGTACCTGTGTACCTTTCAAATAAAAAAAGAACCATCGTTATCGAATCTCATAAGGCGGAAATATCCAGTAGCCCCCTTTTTGCTTCATTTTGGAGGAAGTAGTAGTCCAATCAAAAATCCCCGACGACTAAAAATTATAAAAAATTCGTTATACCTGTACACCAAATTTGGTCCAGATCGGTTGTAAAATACGACCTGAAGTCGAGTACGTACAAACTGACAAACTTGCCGATTTTGCCAGACTTGATGCAGAGTCGCTCCGCTCGCTACGCTCGCTCAGTCAATTATTTGGAACCTCTTATGTATGTATGTATTTGTAACGAAGTTTCGATATAACACGTAGCGTTAATGTTTAGCTAGCTTATGAGGTACCTAAAATGTAATATAAATTCAAACCCCACTATTTTCTTTTCAACTTATATATAACAATAAACTTTAACCATTTCCTTTATAGAAATACATTAAATATCAAAAGAAAGCTAAAATATAATTATGTGATCAGATTTTATTTGTTATGTTACTCTCTTTTCTAAATGTAAAGTTTGGAAAAGTATCGATTTTTCAGAATATTGATTTTATTCGGTCAAAAAACGGGTTAAAATCTTCACAACACTACTGTTGTCATAGCAACTAACCCAAAGACATGACATAATAATAACGTCCTGTCAGAATATTAATCAACGATTAATTCGTATTTTTGGGTACATTTTTCCAATATAAAGTGAAACTTGGTGCTTTCAAATGATACTCATTGTTATAGTGTATGGATAACATAGTAATTAATTAGGATTATGAATTAGGTTTTTCGATCTCTTACGTAGACGTTCATACAAAGTTATCGCGGCATGTATGATGAGAAACATCAAAACGGGCTTCTTAGATTGTCGCAAGTTTAATATCGACTTTAGTCATAATACATCATTACAACAAACTAATTTGGAATAAAAACCATAAAAAATTATGTTCAACTGATTATGGTCATACACGGCTTGTAATTATTAGTTATCAGAAAAATAAAGCGCATTTAAGGCAAATAAAATCCATCGCAGTCCACATACTGATTACGACGATATTTTACGCGCCCAATAGTCTAGAGTAGTTTTGTTCACATAACAATAATTTTTTAGCTGTTCCATTTTGCGATAGCTTTTTATTTCATATAAAAGGTTTAGAATTGCATACCTAAAATGGCATACCTAAAATTATATGTATATGTCGTAGGATGATTTGATTATTCGAATTTTCGCGAAAACCCTAGGGATATTGCGAAAATAAGGATAATAAGACAATGGTGAAAATATTTCTGCGAGTAACTTGGAAGTAGCGCTCATCGGTTCGTTTTCGCGAAAATTTGAATTATCAAATCATTGTACGACATATTTATTTCAACGCTAACCTCAACCAAGAAAAAGTTAACAAGCAACTCTCACCTTTTAGGTTGTGGAACGGTCACCTGGCCAAACCTTCATGCAGTCTGCTGAACTACAGGTTACCCCAGGGCCTTCAGTATTAGAGTCGAGCTTTTTCACATCATATCTCTTGTTCCTCTTTACTTTTACAACTTGATCAAGGCCTAGATATTTGGCTTCAGCTTCATTCCTGTGCCAAACTGCGTGCCTTTTATTGCCACTAAGTCTCCTTCATTGTACTTTATACTTTCTTTTCTCTTCCTATTGAAATTCCTTAAGTTTTCTTCTTGAACTTGTAGAATTTGTTCTTTAGCTTTCTCTCTAAGTTTTTCTCTCTCCTCTGAATAGCTTTCTCTTTCTTCTTCTAAAAGCAAGTCGTAAATCTCTATGTCTTCCTTCATTCTCATCTTAGTCCCAATCAATAGTTGATAGGGTGTAGTATTTATGCTTCGCTGAAAAGTACTATTTAGAGAACGCTGTAATCTACTTACATGCTTGTTCCACAGTGCAGGGTTTTCTAAACACATCTTCGTAAGTACAGATATTATAGTACAATGTACCCTTTCCACCTGCCCATTTCCTCTAGGCTGAATGTTTTGAATGTTTTCGTCTTTACAATACTCTTGAAACTTATTGCTTGTATAAGCCGTTCCTCGATCAGTTATAAATCTCGTTGGATTTCCAAAATGTTGTTGGAGAATCTTAAATTTTTCAATTGTTTCTTTACTTGTGGTACTTTTAGTAGGAAATATCCAAGTAAACTTCGTGAATGCGTCTACAACCGTGAGAATATGGTTATACTGCTTCTTCGTTTCAGTCATTGGACCAATGTGATCCTCAATAATTGGCAAAGGAAACTCATCTTTCATTATCTTACTGTTTAATTTTCTATAGTCAACACACACCCTTATAGCACTATCTTTTTTGCGAACAAAAACTAATGGACTAGCATATTCAGAATAACTTACGCGTACAATTCCTTTTTCAAGCCACTCAGCAACTTGTTCTTCAACTGCCACCGGAACATCGTCTTTCACAATTATTTTCAGCTGGATAGGAGCTTCTTTAATTTTGCATGGTTGATAGCTTTCAACCATCTGAACAACCTCTTCTTTAGGATAATTATTACTCAAATGACCAACCTCGACACCGCAACTGAAACAATTAATTTCATTCACCCATTCCACAGGTTCCATCCAAACACCACTACCATTAATAATCGTTATAACATTCTTAAGAAATTCGTGACCTATGATTACATCAAAAGGCATACAGTCTTTAGGTACCACGTAGAATAACACATCGTCATATTTCGTACTGTCGACAAATGTTGTGCATTTGTTGATAAACAACCTAATGACTCCACTTTAGCGAAACCAAGTCCAGACAGTGTTATGTTATTGTTCATCACTTTACTGACATTAACATAAAACTCGGAGGATACTAAATTCACATCACTGCCGGAATCGACACATGTGAAGGTGATCTTCACCACATTTATAGCACCTTTTCAGAGTTATTTCGTGACGTACGATGCCCCGTCTTTCGTTTTTGTAGGTACTTCTACAATGTTCCAGCTTCATCTTTTCCTTAATAGTCTCGTAGATTTTAAACTTCTCTTTTAGATCAGGATACGTAGTTACACCGTAGAGCATGATTTTATTGGTCTCGTGGTCGACTATGCCATCATCAACGATGTATTTAATCGCCACGTAATCGGGTATTCTTCCTCTTTTCCCCAATTCTTTCATGACCATCATTATAGTCGATGCAACTCTCGTCACGTCTTTTCTTTCGTTGGCTCAAAAGCTCGTGTATTGCTTTGATGTCGACGGTGTCAGGGAACTCCTTACTCAGTGCCGACTTAAGATCTTCCCATGTTTTGTGAAGATAATGAACGAACGGTTCGATTACATGTGAGCAAAACTTAATAAAGCAGGGTTTATTTTGGAAAAGGGTGGCAAGGCATAAGCAATAACCCTGGTGTTGTAGATGTCTATGGGCGGCGGTGATTGCCTAATTCCCATAACTAAAAACGTTAAAATCCAAGTCGCAATCTCATCACAGCGACAAAAAATGTCATAAACTTGTCAAAAACTTGTCTTAAACTCGATAACCACAACGCCTAGTGCCATCTCATATCGAAAAGCAAAGTCATTTAGTGAATACTTATCTTTATTTTTCTCAGTTTCCATGTCTTTTAGACTCGTGAAACTTTTTTATCTGTAAACAGTAGAATACAACAATTGCAAAAATAAAACAATATTTGCTGCACATTGATTTCGACACCTAAGCACTAGCAGGCGCCTATAGTCTTACTGGTCATGTCATTTTATCTAGGAGTGAAAAGAAAAATCTGAAGGTAATATTTCTCAGACAATTTATTGGCAACGGTGTCAAAGACAAACGTTGAAAATCGTTTAGATTGTACAATGTACAGGCTGGATATTTTCTGGCTCGCCAGACTTTGAAGTAGTACTTCTGAATCAACAGATTTTTGACCAGGTAATAGATAGACAGAATGGCACCCACACTAAACAGTGCCTTTGTAGGTAGTTCTTATAATATTATTGTTTATTTTTTTGTTTTAATAATCGACACGGCCCTGCTTCGCCCAACTTGACAAAACATCAAGATTTCGACATTATAAGTTTAATATTCATGTTATAAACGCATAATATAATTATAAAACTTCCGGGAAAAAATCTGTAAATGGTGATGGGTGGAAACCATTTATCAAAATCCGTTGCGTAGTTCAGAAGAACAACACTGACGGCGTTGTTCCACCAACATTTGGCCAGATTTTATTTATACATAATAATAATAGATGATGGGGGAGCAGTAGTGGCGCAGTTTGGGCACTGTCGATAACGGCTGCAACTTACGAGATGCGTTGTAGGTAGGTTCGAACCCTGATAGGCGCTTTACTTTGTGTAATTATTTCATCACCACTGCTCTCAAAACGGTGAACGAAAACATCGCGAGGAAACCGGCATATCCTAGAACCAAACATTCGAAGACATGTGCCATCTACCAACCCGCACTGGCCTGTGTGGTAGAGATTACAGCCCACTCACTCTCGAGGAGAGGCCTGTGTCCCAGCTAGGGCTTTCAATACCGGTATTCCGGAATCCCGCAGTACCGATCACGGATTTTATTTTGGCCTTTTACAATACCGGTATTGATGCCCCAATACCTTGATTACGGTATTACAAACATTAAATCTGATCTGAAAATTATGTGATCTTATTCTAACACTTGTTAACACCAGCGCAAGCGTCCCGCTGTTATCTTAAGCCACCCTCCCGCGCCCCGCCTGAGACAATGCCCGAAATCGAGCTGTACTTATGTCGTTTTTGTTATTGTCAGTCAGTTTCGCAAAGCCGACGGGATAACGCGTACTTCGT